>CP136878.1:12517118-13777952 GCA_033000465.1 Sciaenops ocellatus | reverse complement strand
TGCTAAAGCTTTTAGTGCAAAATTTCCACACAAGAACATTTTTAACAATACAGAAAAACTGTTTAGAAAAACTTTGTTTTTCATTGAGGCACTCACGTGAAGAGAGCGTGCACAACTCATGCGACATTTGCATATAAAATAAGCGCTCCTCCCCATGCTCTCAGTCTGCCGATTCGGACTCACTCGCTTTTTTTTTTTAACTGAGGCACTCACGTGAAGGGAGCGTGCACAACTCAGCTGTTGCGTTTATTTCATATGCATCCTCCCCATGCTCCCTCCGTCTCACTCAGTGGAGGAGCAAGGAGGAGCTCGTGTGAGCATCTGTGTGAACCATTGGTGTGAACTCAGGGAGAGAGAAAAAAAAATAACGGCTCCCAACCAAACGCGACTCGGTTCCCATCGTTCATGTTAATGAGCCGGTCAAAAGAATTTCGAATAAGGCACCCTCTTTTTAAAGAGGGAGAGCCACTATGTAAAAGTTTTGGGTTATCACTTAATAAATGATATGAGCACTGCCAGAAAAAGACTGAACATAATCCATTTAGTAACAAGTTATTAATGAATTTCCAACATTAATATCTAATAAAAGGACGAATAGCAACCAAATCAATACATTTTTACGACCGAAAAACACAATATTTGTTATCGTTGATTGATATTATTGGTTTGTAAGTGATCTATAGCGCATTAAAGTAAATTTATGACCCATTAACAAAATTATTTGTTACAGGTAAGTGTAAAAACCTCGTCTTTATCAACATCCATCGTATGTTTCAACAGACACAGCTCTTCTTATGGCGGCCTGCAGTTAACAGAAGTCATATTCTTACAAACATTTCTGTCGGTGCACTACAGTGAATATTTACAATAAGAGAAAATCTATCAGTGTTTTTTTGGCAAATCCTGACACACATCATCAGACACAACACACATTAAAAAGTATTAAGTTTGAGGACGTTACCTGTCCTGTCGAGATGGATTGGAAACTCGGTGGTCTGTACTCCTGCCTGCAGAACAGCGTCTGTGAACAGCGTCTGTGAACAGAGTCTGTGCTGTTGTTTATTTTTGATTTTTGCTTTTGTTTATTTTTGTTTTTTCAAAACAATATATATGTGTATATATTTATATTTCAAGTTCGGAATCTTCGAAGACGTTTGAATCTTATTTGTTTGTTCGTTTGTTTGCTTAAATTGATCAACAGAACTCCACAAGGGGCAAAATAGACGTTTTCACAGCAGCCATTTTGACATGAAAACAAACACAGGTGTTACCAATGATACTAATTAGGGTTCCGTTCCATTCAGGTCAAACAGAGCCACGGTGCTGCTGTGGTGCATGCTGGTTCACTGGAAAGTCTCTGCTGCCATAAATGGAATGGAACCTTAATTAGTATCATTGTTAACACCTGTGTTGACCCTACTGTTTCATGTCAGAATGGCTTCTGTGAAAAAGGTCAAAGACTTAATACAGCTGAAGGTAAGATCTAGGACTTATTTATGTGTACTGTTATTTAACTGTCGTGTCTTAATGTATTATGTTGTTTATTTTTGAAATGTCAGTAACCAAGTAACATACAATAGATAGAGATTGATAGATAGAGATACAATAGATAGACAATGAGTGTTTTTGCATTGTCAGTGTGTGGCTGTGGGGTTTGTATTCTGTTTGAAAAATATTTTAAATAAGATGCACCTTTTAATTGATCCCACATCAATGGAATTTGCGTGTTACACCAGTTCATGATACACAAAATAGAGAAGAAACTCACAAATAAAAATAAAATAGAGAAATCCAAGTTATACTAGAAATAGAAAACTAAAATAAGAGTTGTATACACTATATACACCTACGAGCATACAACTATACATGATCTGTGATGGTGGTTAATAATAATAAATTATCAAAAGTAATATAATACTTGAATAACTCAAATGTGTATTTGTGAATTTCTTATAATGTTGGCTGTAGATCTGGAAAGAAACTGCTGTATGTTGCAGTGGTTTTCCAGTGGATGGCGCCACTGTGACATGTTTCTCTGTGCTGTGTGCCCAGAGATGCGCTGCAGACAGCACACTTCTGCAGGAGGCTGCTCTCATTATGCAGACTGAAAATGGCCTATAAATAGCAGATCAGTTAATTATGCAATCTGCTGTCGGCTTGGTTACAAGTTCACAGGCCAGTTCCCTGTTCTACATTTTGTCTTAAACTTTAAATTTTCTGGTTTGGAGGGTGAGTTGACAGACAGTCTGGCGGTTGCTCGTAGTGAACACACTGAACTTCTCTGACCGCATCCCCGTTGCCTTCAGAGGCTGTCGGAAATATTCTCGAACCTTCACTCAGCCCAGAGTGGTCGTAAACGTGCAGAGACAAAATTAGGAGTTCTGGGTCCTGAGAGAAAAAGTAATAGTAGTGTTAGTTTGTGCGAGCCTATAACAGGTATCTTTCGTTAATGATGAGAACAACATGAGTCAATATCACTTATTAAAATGGTTATTTAACAACACCCCATTTATAAGTTTATATAAAAATGAATTACATGCCAGATTCATATCATCCATTCTCTGTTCAGCTAGACAAAGTGCTTTCTTTACTTTTATAGAGCAGAGACTATGAGTTACTTAATCACTTAGTTAACAGACTAAAATAAATCATTTGCAGAATATATTTGATAATTGATTAAGTGTTTGAGTCATTTTTCAGCTACAAAGTTAAACTTTTGACCATGAGGATTTGCTGCAAAACAAGATATCTGTGAAATTGTGATGGACATGTGTTATATTTCATAAACAACTTGACTGATCAATAACATTTGTATATAAAAATCTATTACATGCCAGATTCATATAATCCATTCTCTGCTCAGCTGGAAATGTTGTGTCTTTCTTTACATATATAGAGCAGAAACTATTAGTCAATTAATCAATTACTCAACAGACTAATAAAATAAATAATTTGCAGAATATTTTGATGAAATGAACAAAACATTTGCTCACTCCAGACTCTCCAATATGAGTATTTACTGCAAAACAAGATATCTGTGAAGAGCATATTTGATATTTCACAGACAACTCGAATAATAATATTTTAAATATTTTAAAGTTCATATAAAAATCAGTTACATGCCAGATGTCATATTCATTTTCTATTCAACTGGCCATTTTGTGCTTTTCCTTTCCTTATATAGAGCACAGATTATTAGTCGGTGAATCAATTATTTTGATAATTGTGTTTGTGTTGAGTCATTTTTCAGCCAAAGAGTTAAACGTTTGATCGTGAGAATTTGCTGAGATATCTTTGAAGCTGTGATGGGCATATGTGGTATTTCACACACACAAAAAAAAAAAAAAACTCGATTAATTGATAACCTGAGAATCTAATCTCTGTGTCAATATATAATGGAAGCACAACAGCACGTGAAAACCTTGCGCGACTGTGATTCGTCAGTCGGGTTGGGTATTTTCCGAGGGGCTCCTGAAGGCAGCATCATTCTCCTGGATCCTGGGTGTGTGCAGTCCGTTCAACGTAGAGACTGAGAGAGAAAACACCAGGAACATCTCAGCGTGAGTCCAGCTGTGCCTGTCACCTGTCACCTTGTTAGAAAAACTTCTTCTCCAGCGGGACGGACCGAGAATGGGAAACTATCCGAGCTAGTTTCTGAAGAGGACATACATTCAGGGGGGGAACTGTGCTAAAATTGCCAGGTTAGTTATAATGGCTAGCTCGCCACAGCTCTCTCGTTGACGTACTTTGAGTCAGTTGCTTCATCTTTTTAGCTAACTAGCCGTTGTTGGTTTGGTATTTGTACGCGGTGTGAACCCCTTCCAGACATTTAACGGAGGTCAGCCTTGTTAGCAAGCTAGCTCACGGTTCCTAATTGCATGCCATCGGTTAGCTGTGCAGATTGTCACTTCCCAGGCTAGCCAGCTAACGTTAGCAGCTGAGGTTAGCAAAAGGGGGGTCAGTGTGTGTGTGCGTGTGAGTTTGGCTGATGCTGAGCCACATTCACTGTAATATTACGTTTGGAAAGTAGATAATATGAAACATGGGGGTGTTCGGCTCCATGAGGGAGGCTAGTATAGTTCAAAGCTGCCACTTCTGGCTGAGTAACTGAGTCGTGAACTTGAGTATTCCCCCCTCATTCCCCATTGTCGGCTGTGCTGCGAGACTAACGTTGCGCGGTGGTTTCCTGTTTTTCGCCGGTGCAGGTTGAGCCTTCTCAGTCAGTCGCACTATTAACCTCCCCGGAGAAGGAACCGGAGCACGGTGGAGATGCAGACCTTCCTGAAAGGCCGGAGAGTCGGCTACTGGCTCAGCGAGAAGAAGATGAAGAAGCTGAATTTTCAGGCCTTTGCTGATTTGTGCAGGTATGCGCCTTTGACACCAATCTAGTGCGTCCAGGTCAAGTTTTCTTTAGAGCAACTTGACATGCATTCACACAGTAGGCCTACATTATTAACTATTTATGTCTGAGGGAATTAAGAGGTGTGCTGACACTGCACTTCCTCTAAATGACTCTGACAAAAGGGACTGATTATCATTCACCATCCTTCTCCTCTTACACTGAATAGCCCCTTTACAGTTGAACTTTCTCTTTCATACTTACACACAGTGACTCAGAGACTCCCCGGCTCATGACTGTTAACCCGTTGAGGTTGACCTAAAAGTACAGTTGATAAAGCCGGAGGCTGAGGTTGCTCTTTTTCTCTCTAATCTAGTTTTTTTTTTTTTTTTTTTTTACGTATGTATGCATGCCCCAAGGGAAGGTGTAACTGGAAGTCAATCTAGCATAGTAAGTTTTGTTTGCCATGTCTTGAGTATGTGCTTGTTGAGACATGATGCAAGGAGTGTAAGTAGGATAATGTGAATGTGTAACAGATCGAACTGTGAAAACAGGTGCTCTCATTTGAGTAATTGTCTTGAGGCGTGACAGGCAGGTTTGTTTGGGCTGGAAAAAATTTGTCTGGTTTCAGTTAAACCGAAATATGTGCTCTTATGCGACGGAGTTAACCTCCACCCTTTTTTATCTACAAGAAAAAGACTCATCTATCCAAATGCATAGTCATAACAGGAATTTGTTCAAGGGTGTATTTCTACTGTAGTGTGTGGAAGAGTGTTTTATGTATGTTATCTTGTTGTAGCTTATCCATCTCCAGCAAAGTGTTATATAAGATGTTCTAAACTCTAAATCTGCTTTCACAATAGCTGCTATACTGCATGCTGGATTGGGGAATTGCTCCAAGGTATGGCAGCAGCCTTATCATCTCTTGTTGCAACGGTACCTGTGTTGTATGAACGCTGCATTTATTCTGAAAACACAAACAATGGCAGCAGCCAAAAGTGAGAGGGGAAAAAAAAGAGAAACAGGCCAGGTGTGTTGTCAATATACAGGCAATTGTTCTGCACCTATTTCACCTTTTTTTTTTTTTTTTAAGAGGGTTGTTGCCTCACAAAGCGGCCTGGTTGCGCCAACGCAGATTACCACCGTAACCTTGTAATCCACAAAACATTTTTAATCCCTTCACAAACCTAGTAACTCTAGCCTAACCCCTCTTTTTCGCTCAGTGTTGGACTGATGGCAGCTTAATATGAAGGGCGAGAGGCAAAGTGTTTAGAAGTGGTTCTTTTGACAAAGATCAAGCCACATTAATAGCCTTTATACTGGACAACAACAAATAGCAGCACATTTAAATGGAAAAGAGCTACAAAGTGAATGTGGGTGTGTCATGTATATGATCACAGCATGACTGCTTTCCTTCAGTCAGTCACCAAAACTCCTGGTTCTCCTTTTCCTGGCATGTTTCCCCTTATCATATACCATGATAGAAAGCAAAAGGTCTGTTTATTTATTAAGAAATGGTTTCCTTAGCAATGTGACAGCCTTTCGAATTTCATTTCACACACCTCGATTTTAAAATCAAACTAAATGTTTCGCTTTAACAGAATGTGCCAATATCATTCTGTAATAGTGACCAGGTTTTCTCGCTCTCATCATGTGGCATGCAGCTGACACTGCGAGTGCTTCAGTGTGGAGTATGCCCTGTCTCATGCAGCTGGTCAGAGCCACTTATGTTTGTGTCTCATAAGCTTGCACAACAATTTAAAGGCTTCCCTCTGACTCACATATGCCCAATTTAGAAAAATTGCAGTGCCCTTGACAAGTGCCAGCCTGAGTGTCATTTGGTATAACATGAAAATATTATCACTTCATTCTGACAAGGCAAGGCCACTGCACTCGACAAGTCTGGTGAGATTAAGTCGAGCTACACCCACTGTATACAGTCTTTCACCCAAATGATACAAATTACTACAGTGACTGGACGACCGTGATTATTTAAAACCTGTGGCAAGTATCGCTTTACTTTCACGTTTTAATATGTAAAGAAAGGATTGCTGTTTTTCAGGAACAGATAGAGAAAGGTTTTAAGCCAAACAGGTAAAACGACTTCACCTGGTTGGCCTACTTTATCTGTCTACCCAGTGTTGTCCATGAGAATGATAAGTCAGATTAATTCAAAGTGTTTTAAAACAGTCACCGTAGTTACTTGTATTGATTGATTGTCATCAGTAACTTTAGTGACACACCTAAAACAAATGTTTCCCCTCCAGATATCATTTTGCATAATCTGCACGTCATCACAATCTCAAATACACCCACTTGTGAACTTGTGTAATCACATCTATGGTGTACCATAAATGCCACAGTTTAGGGTTAAAGTTCATGGATATATGATACTGTGTGATATGACGTGATAAAAAAAGTTTTGTGTCTCGTTACGCCACCTCACATGTTCTTGTGTGTCAATCCTATTCAAAAAGTTCAGATCCTGGCCTGCTTCTCTGGTGGGTCTTCCCCATCTCATACAATATAGGAGAGCAGTCGATCTCCATATCTGAGATCGGACGAAACTAAAGGCCCCATTCACACCACATGAAACACACCAGCTGCAGTATTAAATATCCACATTGTTATGAAGCAGTGAATGGCTGCACGGCTGTTACCATGGGGCCGTAACCTCAAAAACAACTGGGCTGGACAGGCTGAGTTGTTGGTAGGATTGAACTGTTTTTTTTTGTTGCTATTTTTTTATTTCCCCCAGCAAAAGGTGTGTTGTTTGGGCCATTCAATTTTTATTTTTTGCTGAACTTCCCTGATTTGTGGCATGACGCAAGACAGGACACTTGATAAGACAGTTTTCCCAGAAATGAGAGTATTTATGCCTCATAGATGATCAGTTGTGTTGATGCTGTGTGATGACATAGATGAGAAGATTGTCCACGTTCTTCATGTATACACTTTGGTGGTGCACTATGTTATAATACTCACCTCTACCAGCAGCTCCACACTTGTAGTGGTCTGCTGGTTGCCAAGCAACTGTTGTTTTTTTTGTTTTTTTTTTCGGTCTGTAGACTAGTATTTCTGTGCCATTTCTGAAAAGTACAATATTCTCCAGCTCTGGGAAGGGATTTTTGTATTGACGGTCACAGTGTCCCTACTTTTGCCGTCCTGCTATCTGACCAATGTACTGAATAATTCAGGTTCATTGTTCATGTATTTTTGATATCCAGGCACAGGTAGGCTCCCGTGTCAGTAGCTCATGTCTGTAAATGTTCTCTGTGAGTTTCTGTTTAAATCTTGTGGGCAAGAACAGTTTTGACATAAAAACTTGCTAGTGAGGGCAACTGATGCAAAAACAAGGTTTTACATAAGTTATATTTCATAACATGAAAATAAATAAGATGTCACTATTTTACTATGTAAGTAAAATATATTTGTTGCATCAGCTTTGTGTTGTATTTCTTCTTTCTTCTCTCTGGGTTCATTCGTTTTTCTGTTTTTGACACTGTTTTTGAATGCTGTAAACAGAGCACAGACATCCTCACTTACAGTACCTGACATAAATTTACGTAACGTCTTTCATCTTTTAGCTTTTAGGTCCTTTAGATACTTGATGATGTCTATTTAGAACTGATATTTTTGGTCAAATTAATGACGTTATTTTTGTTTTCTTTTTCAGGAAAAGAGGAATAGAAGTTGTTCAGGTAAGTGGACAACATGCTGTTCTTGTTCTTGTTCTTGTTCTTGTTTTTGTTGTTGTAACAAGGCAAAATTTATTCAAAGTTATTCATTGTTTTAGTTGGAAAATCATAAATGTATGACTTGAGGTAGAGTTAGAACAACCACTTACTACATGTCAATTTTTCAGATTTCTGTTGTGAGTTTGTTACCTCCTACATACCTGATGTAGTTGCTTCACAGCATTTTGCTATTGCTATTTTTATTTTGCTATTTTCAGTCTTTAAGCATTCATCAGCTGCATTCTACCAGACCAAGCTATGCTCAATGTTAAGCTGTGATGCAACTCATCCGTGCAAGATATTTCAACACCTGGTCTCAACTCGAAAACTGTGTCATACATAAGAGGAACCTAATTGGGGCTTTGGTTGAAAACACTCAAAAGCTTGGTGGTAAAAGAGGCTGTCACAGTTTCTGACATCAGTCGACTACATGAAGAGAAATATTTGCTATAATGCAAATAAGTGGGAGCAGCTCTTTACAGTTCACTAATTACAGTCACTTTGAGAAATAATGGTGTATTTCCAGTGATTACTTAGCTGAAGTAAAGGACAGGTGCTCTGTTACAGTATGTTCATTTAAATGGATGCCCCAGGGAAGTAAACGCTGTCGTCATTAATGGATATTGCACAGTACACAGCATTTAGTAAGTAAACGCAGCAGCATAGTCACAATTGTTACTAAGTCCTGGGAGCTCAGTGCTGAAAAGTGCTTGTCAGTTAAAGTGCTTTCTGCAGTTTAGGAGGAAATCGACCAGCCTTTTCTGCTTTCTGCTGTTTTTTAATGCTGTCTCTTGTCTTCTTGGGGGGTTCCTTTTTTTTTCCCCTCGCTTTGAGGTTATTTTTTTCCCTCTCACTGCACTGACGATATGAGCACACCCAGAAAGAGCCTTGTCCTGGGAATAGTCCCAAAGTAAGCAGGGCTTTGTTTCCCACTGTGTATTCAGCCCCTCTTGGGAGACAGCAGATCCTCACAGACCCTAGGTACCCAGGGACATGAACAGCCCTCTGGACTTCCCCATTTCTCTTTTTCCAGAACTACCTGTTGTCCTCTGAGTTATTCTCTTCCTGCAAATCTGCATAAACTCTCTTTATTTTTAGCTGGGCTGTCACTGCCAATTGAGAAAGCTCAGTTTACCCAGACACCCAGAGGTCTTTTTGAATTCACACCGGCTGCTTGAGATGCACCCAATGCCAGTCAGTGCCTGTACTGTCATGGCCGCATCACAAGTGCAGATAATGGTAGCCATTGTAATGCTCTGGCCTTATTATACTGTCTGTGTACGAAGCTGTCTTCTCCTATTGCACTAGTGAATTCTGAGCCCAGCAACCCTGAAGGCAGCTACACATGATCAGCGGTAAAACCGCTCTGTGCTGGCCGTGCCATTGTTTTCCTATGGACAGAGCGGGGACGCCCAACTAGGTGAAGCTCTATCTTGGCAATGCCAGCCACTCGAAACTTGCAACGTATCACTGTGCTCAAAGTTTAAAAAGTGCAACCAATGAGATGAAAGCTGTATGTGCATACATATACATATGCAAGCAGAAGAGGTAGAGAGCAGAGGGTTAAGGAAATGAAAACCGGACTCAACGTTAGAGCACAACATTAAAGACCTACCACAATTTCATCAGGAAAAGTAAACCATGGTGAAATGTCAGCAGTCAAATGGGGCAACTCCCAGCTTTGTGAATGGGCACGTACTACACAAACTTTAGTCTACACAGCAGCAGTAAATCACTTATTTATTTTTGGTGAAGAAGAATATATTTTCGATGACTCACTATGCCTTGTCTCTGCAAGCTCTGCGCTCAAGCAACTTTCTTATCGTGTGAAAGCAGCTCTAGACTGTTATCAGTTATTCAATTTCTAATGTATTTGAAGCGTTATTATTCTATGTATTTTCTCATGTATGTCTTGTCCTTAAGGTCCTATAGTTATTTGACCTTATTTAAAGCCCAATCTTACTGAAGCCTGTGATAAATATCCACATTGAGACAATAAAGTGTTAAGTGTTAAGTGTTAATTAATAATTAATCTGAATAAGGACTTGATAGAGACGGAGATAAAGAAAAGGATGAGAAAGAGGATGCAGGAAGTGGTAAATGACATAGAAAACATCTAACCATGAAACCTGACACGCTTCAAAAGGACAACCATTTTTCAGTTAATATGAAGTGTTCACCTTGAGTGTTTATTTTTTAGCCTCTTTTATGTTTTTTTAAGCTTTGCGGGTGTGTGGGAGCGTTGTTGTCATGTGGATATCAAGTCTATTTAACCTTCTAGAAGGCTGGAGTAGAACATAGCCGCAGACTTATCTATTGCAGCTAATTTATTAATCGCCTAGCCTTGTCCTAGTCATCTGACAAGACTAGATGATCCTGATGATAACAGCTCAACCTTGGAAATCCAGATAAATGAATCCTAGGCTTGGCAGAATCATAGCAGTGTGTTAGAGCCGAAACAATTGGTTGATATCCAGCAAACTAATGTGCAACTATTTTGATGGTCGATCAATCTTTCAAGTCATTTTTATAGTAAGCTGTTCCAGGAACATCTCCAGTGTGACAACTTGCTGCTTTCTTTTTGTCTCATAATCCACTAGTAAAAAAGACCTATTTCATATTGCTCTTCCACCTAGCTATATATTGTTTTTGTGACAAGAGGTTGAAACCGCCAGAGGGCTAGCAGTGGTTATGACGTCAACCTGTGTGAACAGATCTTTGCTAAATTTGGCAGCCCTAGGGAGTTAATTTTATATTTCCACTTCTAGTGTGGGAAAACCGTCTACATGTATACCCATCAGGGCTGACAGAACTGAAAAAGAACATATGGTTTGTTTGTTTGCTCCTTTAGCCTCTAGCATCTTTCCACTCTAGCTTTTTTTCTAAGTAACCCATTATCACGTTCACCTTGTCTTTGCTTTTCATCCCCCCTCTCCATGCTCTGAGTGATTTTTGCACCAGCTCATCAATACTGACCCTTTATCCCTGCGCTCATGAGAGCCATACTCCCGATGCTCTGTACATTAGCCTCTCTGTATCACAGAGCTGATGAGATTAACTCGCCAGGCTCAGCCTTGAGGAAGCCAGTATTCACTCTCAGAGAGAGAACCTATCACAGCAAATGGCCTCAGTTTGAATCAGCTCAATAACTAAGGAAAAGTTATTGATTTACCGTTTTTATTATATGATAAGTGCTTAGGAATTTAAAGTTAATTTCTGGCATGCTACTGTATCTCACATACATATTGAATTTGTGGAGACTAACAAACAAGAGATGGTCTTAAATGGTATTTATTGGTACCACAATCCGAACAAAGCATTATTTGCAATTAGCATTTAGTAGCATTAGCTAAGATGAAGCAGAACATTATAAATCTGCAGCAGGCGTCATCGTGTATTTGTGTCAGTCCAGAAATTTGTCTGTCAAATTAGTAAAAGGAAGTGTCATAACACAATTCTCAAGGAGTATGTGGGTGTTTATTGTTTTAAGAGTCTTGAAATCTGGGTGGAGATGATGACAAATGAGATATTCATCAGTTTGACCAAGATTAACTCCACAGTTACTCCTTTATCTCACTAAATATCCTCAGTCATTCTTGTTAGACTTGGTAGAGGTCCTATGACGTCTCTTTCCATCTGAATTACCTCACTCAATACACATGGCCAAAAATATTTTTAGAAATATTTTATTTAACTGTATTAATGGTCAACCTAATATTAACTTTATACTCAATAAAATATGTAGTCATGTATTAATTGATAAAAGCTGAAAGGCAGTTGAACTCATAAGCTTCCAGTACACAACATAGTCACCAGTGAGGACTCCAGGGATGCTGAGAGGATGGCAGTTAGCCTAATGAGCTCCCAGTTTGACCCTCCATATGGTTTTCGGCTGTAGATTCAGAAACTTCATGTTGATATCTTCTCATGTTTAGTCTTGTAATTCATGCCAGTTGTGGCAGAGAGCCACAGTTTGTCTCTTTTACGCCATGGTGTCAACTGATGCACAGCGTACAAAATAAATCATTCATCATATCTGTCTGCACTCTGCACACAGTTTCTCTCTGGGCTAGCCTGACAACAAAGAGAAAACCAATGGAGATTCGATCCAGCTGAGGGCAACTGGAAAGATACAGCCAAAGAATGAAGCGGCTCCATGGCGAGGTGCCGAGACAAATAACAACCTCAATAGCAACCTGTTTATATAGTTTGTGTTCACCGTACTTGTACACAAATATGTTAGAAACTGGTTTATACATATGAGCTCTGTTCATGCTGTTTGCTATAAATCAGGGTTCTTAGAGCTCCCAGGGGAATAGCTTGGACCTACTGTGAAGCTACATCAAAGCTGAAAATATATTGCCCCTGACCCACACTCTCCCTCCAGGATCCAGCGTGTTTTCTGTTCTGTCCATCACTACCGTGGTCCACTGCGAGCACTCAGTCCCAGAGGGACATGCAAAGACGTCAGCTGACATTTCTGCTTTTAGCATTTAGCGGGACAAGAGTGACTTTACTGCTGGGTTTTTGGATAAAGCGGGGTCATTCTATGCACTGGGAGAGGATAGCGTCATCCTCTGCGATGTGTCTTTGCCAGTGGGTGTTGACCCCCACGATGTAGAGTCCTGTTTTTGTGGAGGGGCCAGGCTGTGGATGGGTCCTTTGTGTTGTGTAAGCAAGAGATTAAAAGCCATGCCTCAGTGGAGTACAAGTTCACGCTGACACTGCTAGCTAGACAGAAAACGAGATCAACCACTTTGGTTTTTACCGGCTTGTTTCTTCACCATTGCTAGTCATGGAAGCTACTGTTAAAGACCCAGTTTACCCACAGGTGACAGCCCATTTTATGAGTGTTGACTTACCAACACTGCAATTAAGGTTATAACAACATGTTTGTGTTTTATGCATATGCCATATGCTCACACCTCTGTGTCTACCACACCATTCCTGATAAACCAGCTGGACTGCTGAGATACTGAGTCACCAAAACCTCTCCAGTGTTTTTAAACCAGGGCTGTTTTACGCCAAAAATGGATTTTATAGGTTTTGTAATATTTTGATTAAATAATTAGATTTTTGAGGCCATAAGCCATGTTAATAATTTTTTATGTCCATTTATATATCCAGATCACCCACACCTAACTGTCCCTCCCACTCACTCGTACAGATACTGACAATGTTCTGAATGTGTCAGTTGAAGAAAACATGCTAGAACAGCTGGATTCTTTCAGCCTCCATTGTTGTGTCGTTTTCGCGGCTCGTGTTGGTATGTCACTTTTGAGCTGACGGGCGTGTTTCTACAGGCAGGAGGAATGGAGTGTGGAGGAGCAAAATATCCAACCGTGCTAAGATGGGCAAAGAAAGACATGCCGTGTTGATGTGGCATAATGAGCTCTTAAGAGAATACAGCATGACTTGAAGACTACAGGCTGTGCTGGCAGTTCTTTGCGTGTTATCATATGGTGCCTGGAGTCTGCTATGTGTAGTATAGTTTGTGCTGTTTCATCATAGAAAAGTCTATATTTCATGCCAAACTGAGATGAGAACAATGAACACAGTTCTGTCAACACAAGGTCTTACCTTGGACATTTTGTTCCTGACACAAGTGCACAGTACATGGTATATGAATCATCTGATATTTAACAGATTTACCACTGTGTGCAATTGACTTTTCAGGCCAGGACCAAGGCTACGCTAATTAGTCAACTATCCATCACAACTCTTACAATTATTAACCATGAAATGACTGGCTTCGACTGTGGCCAACCCTAAACTAACTGAAACTCGGTGCAGTTTTACAGTTCTTGCATTGATCCACACCAGTGTGACTAAGGTGTATTCACCCTCGGCTTGAGCACAGTGTGAACAGTACAAAGGACAGCGGGGTCCTGCCCAGCTCTGGCGTATTTGCACAGGTGTTGCTGAATTGTCTTTTGTCTGTAATGATCAGGTGATCCCTATTTGCTGATTTGCTGATGAGTTAGTGTACAACTGCATTACGCAACAGCAGCACTGCAACCAATTGAGCAGTTTCGACTCTGAGCATCCTTTTGATTTTTGATTTTATTTTATTCTTAGTTTATCTTTACCACAACAACCGAACACACTTAGCCAGAACAGAGGCCTTTTGTGAATTGAACTAGCATATTCATCCACATAACACTCAGCACTGGTAGCTAAAGCCTAGCATCTCTCCTCCATCTCTTGTGTAATGTTGCTACATTTCTGTGTGTGTGTGTGTGTGTGCGTGTTCAAGCGCTGACCCACATACGCCTTATCACACTTGGAGAGCTGCTTTGACTACTTGTGAACTACTTGGCCAGTGCAGTCAGTGCTTCGGCTGCGATAAACTTCAAACGAATACTAATTTGCCATTTTTCTCACAGTCTGTCGAATATGTTCAGCGAGACTGGAGGTCTGACCAGGGGGAGAGAGAGTTTGTAACCCATGGTAAAATAGATCACACCAGAAATAAATCCCAGTGGTGTAATACAAAACAAATAAAACGTAAACTCTGGCTGCACCAAAGTTAGGAGCTATAAATAAAAGAGGGAGAAGATGATTAAGAATCAGCCCTGATGCTGTTTTTAACCAAAAAATGCCATATGTCATGTTCAAAAAGCAATTCATGACACTGAAAAATGAACTTTAGGAGTAAGTACACAATGCTAGCTTTTGGTGAATGCTGCACTGTTACTTGTACACTAGTTGCTTTGCATAATAAGGCCTTTGCAGCCATGATTTGTTCTCATACATATGGTAATTTTTTTATATTCTAGACTTCTTCGTCAGTTCCGCCTCCTACAGTATCTGAGCTGCCAGCTCAGTGCACTAGTGCATGTATAAGTAAGTCTATAATAAAGCAGGCTGATACATATGATAAGCCTCCCTCTTGCATTTTTTTTTTCAACATGCAAATAATATAATTTTGGTGTGACAGCTGGTAAAAGAGAAACAGTTTGCCCAAAGGTCCCACATAAAACTGGAATTCATATGACTTTTGTTAATTAGTAAAGGAGACTGTGAGGAAAGTGGCACGTTCTGATGAGAGGCCTGAACAAACTTGCATTGTTTTGAATTAATCAAATGAATACTTTCACTTGTAATGCAGGTACCAGTCTGTAATAGAGGTGCACGTTATTATGGGGGAATAATATTTCGTTATTTTTCGTTATTTTACATATTTATTGTTTAACAAGAATAACCCTAACCCATGGCTGTCATTCTTTCCTTAGCTGGACCTCAGCCAGCCTCTGGAGGAGCAGGGTCCGCTGGACGTCATCATCCACAAACTGACTGACCTCATCCTGGAGGCTGACCAGAATGATTCACAGGCTGTGCTGCTGGTCCAAAGAGTACAGGTATGCATCTTTGTCTTCCCTTGTTTCCCCTGAGGAAGTAGAGAGGTCTTGAAAAGTGGGGCAAGTTAGATGAATCATTTTCACTTCTTGAAAAACCTGAAAATAATGTGCACAACCCTCTAAACATTTACATGATTCTTGACCTTGTCTTGGGAACAGTATGTGTACAGTATCTGCATCCCACAGCCTTCAGTAGGCATCAAATGGAACATTGGCTTAACTCTACAGATAGTTTTGAAATGAAGTGTGAAACTCTGAGAAGTGTTGTCTGTAGCACAGCAGCACTGCTACGGGCAATAAACATTTATGGATGACAGAAATTAATGTTTACATATTCGCAGATTCAGAGAGACAGACCGAAGGTAACCATAGCTCCAGAAACATAAAGGACAGTAGCAGCTATATTTGGGCCTGTGGTGACTCATAAAAACCCCTAAACGCTGTCACTGAAAGTACCTTAAGAGTTTTTTTGTTCTTCCTGAAGTGAGAGAAATCTCACACGGACAGCAGGTCACAGCTCCAAATGTGGCACTGTGAACACACTTCAGAAAACTGGTGTGTCTGTCTGTGTCTGTGTATTCATTAATCTGGCAACGCATGCCTGGTGTGAAAATTAATTTATTTTCCACCAGCTCCATTCTCTCTCTCTCTCTCTCTCTCTCTCTGTCTCTGTCTGTCTCTCTGTCTCTGTCTCTCTCTCTCCCTCTGTCTTTGTCTGTCTATCTCTCTCCATCTCTGTGAATGACTCAGAGGAGCTGAAATCATGAACAACGTCACGCAATTCTGTCAACATGCTCTTGACTGCCCATTTAGAAGGAGCAAACAGGATGTCGGTGTGGAGCAATCACTAATACGGCAGAACCTGGTTAATATTAACTATTAATATTAACATTTGCACACTTTTATGGTACTCTAGGCCATTCTGAGCACTCTGGATAAAGTATAGATCCCCACCTTCTACAGATGGCAACCAAGATGATCATGTGTGTCTTCAATGTCCCTCAGTATCATAGGTTAAAGCTTTCCAACAACTCTTAAAGAGTTAAAATGGCACTCAGGGCAGAACTATGCACCAGTGCCAACTGGTTTAACTGGTGTCCATCCACAAGCAGCAACTTCTTAATGCCGTGTAGTAACCAAAAAGTGTTCCTGTTTGGTGTCCAGCATCAGCCAGGTTTTCTCTCGGGCACATTAGAGGTGACCCTTACACTCAAGAGCCTCACCCAACACAAACACACACACAATATTTGATTAAATAATTTCACAATTGATTAATCATTTTAGTCATTAATCAGACAAAAAATCCAAACCTTTTCTGTTTCCAGCTTCTCAAATATGTGCTTTTGGTGCCTTTTTTCTGTTCATACCAGTGAAATGTTGGTCAAAACAAGATATTTGAAGAAGTCACCTTGGTTGTCATCTGTATTTTTCACTTTTTTAAAAAACTATTTTCAAGACTAAACAGTTAAAAATAATCTCAAGATTCATCAGTATGAAAATAATCATTAGCTGCAGCCGTAGTTGAAGCACTGTAGTTCTGGAGAACAGTGGAAACTTTCCTTCAAGGCCCTTTACTTCCTGTAATAGTTCATGAATCATGCCCATTAATAGAGCTCCCTTGGTTGATCTTTAAATCTTGATTAGACCTTCTTTTTTTCACAGCTATGTCCTTTAGCTCTTTTTAGGGAATCCCCAAGCACCCAGTGTGTCTGATCCTGAGCAAAGATTTCCTCCCACTCTGTGCTGTGTACATTACATCTCTAAGAGCTGGCACCCTGTAGCATGAATACCAAGTACCCAAATCACCCGGGCAGGCTTTTTCTCAGAGAGGAAAAAGTGGTTTTAGTCTAACATTGTCATTCTTTCACTCATCATCTAAAGCTTGTGAGTGTAGTTGAACTTTGGATCAAGCTGGAAAATCAACAGCTCTTTGTGGCTCAGTCCCATCTGTACCTGGACACAGCTGTCAGATGTGATTACATTTTCACTGAGATGTAAGCGTTGGTGCATTTCTAATATGACACAGATGTGATCGTAGATGACCTTCTGTGTGGTTGGGTGACTAAGCCACCATCTCTAAAATACTTCTTATTTAAAAGAAGCTGTGGCATGCATGCTAGCATGATTATGGGAGCGTAGTGATGACCATATGATTATTAGAGTCATATGATCTGTGTAGGAGGCTCTGGTTTAAGGAAGTACATTAGTTGGCTGACCTTTTGTCTTATTAGTATCTTTGGCTATTACATGTGGGAGTATTTTTTTTTTTTTGACTTGCTACCATAAACGTGTAGTTTAGTGCAAACAGTTTGTAGTGTACTCGGCGTCTCTGTGATTGACAGCTTATGTTACCCAAGCTGATGTGGTAAATCACATCCATCTCGTGCTAAAAAATATTTTACACTTCAGGTTTGATGCCTGTGGCGTCACAGGCATGGCTTACATCTAGTAGTACAGATTAGATCCTCTGCTGACCATATTTTCTGAGACTTTAAACAGCTTTTTCTTCCCTATGGAAACAAATCTGCCCAGAAAAGCGAACAGAAAATGTGCAGCCCCAACACCCACGCTCTTGCACCCACACTGACACGTCTGGCTCTTTTTCTCTCTAACACCTGCTAGCCAGTGCTCATCTCCCTCTCACCTCCCCCTCTTGTCTGTGTTTAAGTGCATTTTTTTCTTCTGAGGCACAGACATCAGCAAGTGACAGTCCTTATCAGTATAGGATTCCTCTAAACTCCTGCAAGATTAATTTGGATTTATTTTTTTGGCAGCGGCATGTTTGAGTTACATAACCGCTCAACTGGCTTTGATCAGCACTGCCCGTTAGATCCCGGCAAATCCTACAGATGGGTCCTCCATGTCCTCCAAGGCGAAGGCATTTGTTTATATGCTGCCTGCGTCAGTATGTGTGCATGTGTAGATTCCTTTTATAAATAGGCATTTTTGTTTCGCTGTATGTGTGTGTGTTTGATGGCTGTCATTACCACATGTGTTTAATTTCATGCAAACGTGTGTGACAGTGGAGCTGTGGTGTTTTTTAAAGGGCTGTGATGTGAGCAGGCAGCCTGTCTGTGTAATGTACAAGGCAGCCAGCTTCACCTGACAGCGTTTGTGAGTCGGTAAAAATTGCTCGGAAGGAATGGTTGGCAGAGAAATCCACAGGAGCAGAGATGGAAATGTGGAGAGCATGGCAAGCTGCAAAGTGGAGAGGAGGTGATGTGGGGACAGAGCCAGAGGAGAGCAAACAAGAGGAGCGAAGAGATGGGGATTGCAGTTATGTAAAATAGCAAACCTCACGCTGACCTAACAGCCGGCCATGCAGTGATGTAGTGATGTAACCTACACAGACCCGCTGGCATACATCTCATGCTCCCTCACACGTATACAGAGTGAGGCATGTTGACCTTTCAACTCAGTGTTTGTATATGTAGTATTACAGTATTTGCCTACTTAAATATATTTGTTTAACATTTCTAATCTGTATGTATGTATTTGTGTGTCGTGTTGTTGCAGACAGTTGCACGTGGTTTGCAATCCGCCTTTTGCACACTTAGGCATTTATAATGTTCTAGTAACATACCCATTATTAATATATAAATTTCCTCAGATAACTTGTTTTATGTGAGTAACAGTCCAAAACCCAAGCTCTGTTTTCCATGAGAAGTGCCTTTTACAGTTAATTGTTTATGAGAAATGTTTGTGTCTCTGTTTTTCAGGACTACATTGACGCCCACCCTGAGACCATCGTCCTGGACCCCCTTCCAGCCATCCGGACTCTGCTGGACCGCTGCAAGTCCTACCAGCTCATCCACAGGATAGAGAGCTGTATGCAAGGTAAGATGTTTGATGTACATTTGGTGACACTTCATCTCCCGCTGACTGGTTTTGCTGTGTCAGTCGAGGGTCTGTCAGAGAGAAGTTTCAAAGTTTTGTGTAATTATTGCAAAGTTGCAATTTGAAAGTTCACTCACGGAGTGAAAGTAGATGTGTGTAGCTTTTACATCGAGGTCACCGCGACCTGTGGTGAACAGCGGGAACTAGAAATCCAAAATGGAGGAAGCTGTAAAGTTCCATTCATCTGTGTATACTACTTCACAAAAGAGATTCAGCATGGTATGCCATTAGCTGTGAGATAAGAGTGAATGGTACAAAAATATCATTAAAAATAAAACTAAAAATAACAGTTTTAAGGTATTCACTATGTCAACAAATTTTTAGCACCACTTATTTTTGAAGACATGTAAGTTTACTCAGTCGCCTTTTTATTTGATACCCATATCTAAAACTGTCTAATACAACAATGCTGCAATAAATCCAACCTTCATAAAGTTTATAATATTCAGCTTTTGTTGAAACAGTTTTCTCGAGTGGTTTTGATTCAACTTCATGGTCCTTTTGGCAGCTGCAGTTATAGGGCTGGTAAATTATACCACATAATGCTGAGAGTTTTCTTCGATATTCTCTACAGGTAGAGACTCAGTGTAACAGCACTGCAAACTGCAGCCACCAAAATGTCCAGAAAGTTGAGTTCTTCAACAGTTTCAACAAAAACTAAACGTTAAAATATTCATGAAGGCAGAACTTACTGCTGCACTGTGGAAGCATTCGTAGAATTTGGTGTAGCTGGTTGTACCTGATAAACTGGCAACTCTGTGTTTTTTTGCTGTGTCACTTTGCAGTGTGACCAAGCTTTTAGTCTGTGTATAGAGTCAATACACAGCCTGTCAAGGGTCCAAATTATGTAAACACATTAGTTTCTTTGTTCCTCTCCCAGTCACCAATATTCTATAAAAGCAGAAGTTGTCTTAAACAATAAAGGAACTGTTGATTCCATGGATGCTGCACTGTATCTTACTTAACATGTGTAGTATTACTAAAAGGACAGAGTTATGATAACTGCAGGTTGTCTGTCTTTCCTCTTCACTTCCAGAGGGGACACATGGAAAACATATGACCGCGCTGTCACCCCGCGTTTGAATTATGTTACACAATGCTTCCGAGCAGATGTTTAATTCTTGCCGGTAGAGCGCTACGCCGATATCATAATTCCTCTCCTCCCCTTCACGCGACAAAAGCGCCTCTCCATTTCCTCCCGCTTGAACCCAGCGTGAACTTGGGCTCTGTGTGTTTCTCACCAGAACCAGAACTTGCCTTTTGAGTTAGTGCAGCAGCACCTTCCTCTGTCGCTCAGCCCGTAAACGAATCAGCAAGCAATGCCTTTTTAGCTGGAGGCAGACAAAATGTAATGACGACAGGAGCACATTCCCTACCCACGCACACTGTAAACACACCTGTGACTCATCCACATTTCCTTTACCCCCATACATGGCACGGAGCGTAAACCTTTTAAGTATTACTTCACTGAGTGTCCATGACTCTGTGAGGGGTTGCAGTGTGGTGTCAGAGCAGCGGATCAGAGGCATTTTAGCTTGTCGACTGTGTCCTGAATTTCTTAAAATAGAACTGCAAGAAGATGTCTTTTTGTCCAAACAGACATGATGGCTTTTACGTAACAAGGTAATAAGCTGCGCTTACATTGTGTATTTCGTTTGAAGAGGAAGATGACTTACTGGCTGCATTTATAGGAAGTTTGCTCCCATTAATGGCATTCTCTGCTCACACTTAGGCCTGCCTACCAAACCGCCCTGACAATTGTGGTTGGTTTAGACACAAGCATTGAGTGTAAGCCATTATAATCCTACACCACACCACAACATGTGACAGAGGATAAATGTACTCTCAGAAAAAAAAAGGTGACTGACTGACTGGGAGAACTGGGTTAAGGTTGGAGTAAATTAGAGGATAGTGCGAGAGTGTGGAAAGTGTACCTTGCTTTCTTAGGAGCAGCCACTTCCTCCTCCTTATCAGCAGAGACCACGGAGTCCTGGAGCAGCTGCCAAGGCAACCCAGTACTAAAAGGCCATAGAGAGCCTGCCATGTTTCATAGTCTGCATGACTCAGAATAGTACTAAATAGGAGGAAACACTTGAGGTACACTTGTGCTTTCTCTGGAAAACCTTATTTTATCACTTGAGTGGTCGCTTGATGTTAAATGGCCCCAGTTACGGTACATTTAGCTGCACTGCGCTGAGTTGTTTAAATTAATATAAACTGAAGTACAAGAATTAGCTCAGCTTAATGTTATGTTTCATAGAAAATACCTTGACAAGAGCCACACGAGCACTAATGGATCAGTGTCACTGATTCATAGTTGTGCTTATTGGAACTTTGGCTCTGCTCTGTTGTCCGACACGGTTTTGTGTTTCCTATGTGAGCCAGAGCAAGGTAACTGTTTATGTTACTTGGTGGAATCTACTGGTTCCTGTGTATGTTTAAGTTTTGATATCTTCCACTGTTTTATAGACAGAGACCGTCGTCAAGTTAAGTCTTCTATAAAACGAAAGCCTCTCAGCGTTTTTAAGTTTATTCCTCTCCAGCTCATGATAAAAGAATTCTCCTGAGCGGATTCCACAGGATCAAACTGAACCCTTCCCGGGTTTATTCGTAAATTAATCAGTCTGTGTTGAGGTCCCTGTGCTAATATTAATCCACGCCTCTGCAAGGACCAGCAGAACAAGTGTCCCGTTTATGCAAGTGATCAATATTTAATCATAGTTGCAGCATGAGAAAGACAAACACTGAGGCACTTTAAGACCCAAACACTCGTCCAAGTCCAGTGAGCCAAGTGGACAGAAAGAGCTGCTCCAACTTGAGTGCAAGATTTCCCGTCAGGTACGATGCTTTGTCATAATCATTAAAGGATAAATATTTCGTCAAAGGATTTATCTTTTCTTTTCGAAATAAACGAGTCATAATTGCAATGAGAGCGTAAGCCTCTTAGGGCACGATATTGAGAATGGCATTGTTCTCAGGGCATAGTCGTGTTTGGAGTTCAATTTAAAATATTGAAAATCCTGCTGCTTTGCCTCGAGGGGGACGCAGTGCAAGCAGTGAGAGAGGATGCTGGGGTTTCTAGGAAACAAGCTCTAAATAGCAACAGGAGAGTTCAGCCTTCCACCTAAGCAGCACTGCACTTTATGAAGCTTAATGTAACTCGGCTCAGTGTTGATGCCTCTACCCAGAGGGAAGGTATGTGGTGTATGATAGGCCTATTGAGGAATTCCTTCTCCGGCACGCCAGTCATTGCCTACAAGTTCATTTCTTTGCATGTATGAATATGATGTAACAGAGCGGACAGAGGAGGAAATGCAGCGGATGTCCAGATAAGATAAAAGAAGAGAAACAAAAAAAGCAGTGTAACTGGATAATGACATTTAAAAAGCATCTCATCGCGGAGTCCTGTAAACGTCGTCCTCGGCTCCGCCGGGTCTGCTGTGAGCATGCAGTGTTTAGACAGAGCCAGAGATTGATCCTCCCCACCCTCCCCTCCACCCCCTCATCCCTAAAGTGTCAACCAGAGCCAAGCATGCACGCTATTACAAACTTGGCCACACTCTTTTATCCACCATCCTCTGGTCTCTTTATTATAAATCCTTAACTTGGAGCTTGAAATGTTTTCCATTTGACAGGGTTTAGGTCTTTTGATGGTTTTTTGTTTGACAAAATTTAACGCCATCAGTCTTTGGGAACACAGTGATGTAATGGGGATATTTTCCCCATCAGACTGTTTTCTGAAAGACATTATGGTGCTATTTTTGGCCTGGTAAAATAACAGCAGTACGACGAGCATGGCTGTAGGCGGTGTAGACATGACTGATGGGTAACCGTCCAGGCTTCCCGCTCCCAAAAGTGACTGGTTGCAGAGCCAAGACTGGAAAAGCTCCACAGAGAAAGGTTGTAGACCACAGAACAACTATCTGCCTTTGGCAGAGAATAGGGTTGTCTTTTAACATGTAACCATGCTAGTTCTGTTTTGGCCTGCTTGTAAAGATGATTTGTTTCTTTTTGAAGTAAAAATAAAAGGATTCCTCCTTAAGAAATTAGTTTTTTCTCAAAGCACATTCAGATGCAGTGGATCAATTCTTTGCTGGAGGCCACATCATCAAGGTGGATACTTGAAGGATTATTCCAGTTTATCATGTCTTAGGTCTTATTTCCGTTGCTGTGTTCATCATTTCAATCAAATGTGGTTACATTGTACTCACCAAAGGCATTGACGGGATATTAAACATAGCAACATTGAGGTCAAACCAGAAAGAGCTTGTACCTGAAATGTCAGAAATAATCCCTCATTTCACAGAAAACCTGAGTGTGTATTACTATGGCAAGTGTGACAGGTCAAGGTTGAACTTGGATCTCTGTCTGCGAACTCTGATGTATGTGTACAGCATGAACAATAGAAATGAAATATATATATATATATATATATATATATATATGTAAAATAACAGGAGGTGCAAATTATAACACAACACATGTACGGTACCTGTTACTGGTCTATTGAGTAGAAGCAGTTCAAAGGTTTGAGTATTAACTTGACTGTTCCCCTTCATTTTCTCTTCCAAATAATTCAAATAATAAAATCTAACCTTTTTTTTTGTTCTTGTTTAAAACCTTTATGATCAGCTGACTGTTCATTGTCCAGTTGGAACATCGACCCATTCCCCGATCACAACAATTCACTACATGAGTACAATGTAGGGCTTAATCAATCATTATCAATATGGATATGTCATTTATTTTCTCGAATAAGCAATTCATTATTTTGTCTATAAAATGGTGAATAACCTTTATAACTCCCCAGAACTGAATGGCACGTCTTCATATTGCTTGTTTTGTCCAACTCATAGTCCAAAACTAACCAAAACCAATAGAGTAGCCCATTGACAAGCAGTTTATTGTCATGGAGAACAAAGAAAACCAGCAAATAGTCACATTTGAAGGACAATAATAAATAAACAATGAATCAGTGAAGCTGCTTTCCCCAAAAATGACTTTAAACCTAGTATCGAAATTGGTGTCAATTAAGTTTTCTGTCAATTAATCAACTTTGTAAAATATTATTATTACCAATAGAAATGATATTTCTCCTGAGTGACTAACCATCCTGCAGCACTATTACAGTAACAGGATCCTGTTACTGGATTACTTTATGTTCAGCTTTATCACCTCACACAGCTGCAGCTGTGGCAGAGTTTCCTGGAACCTGCTCGACAGCTTAATGTCACTAAAGAAGTTTCTCTGATAACCTTTGGGCTTTTAAAAATCTTTTTTTTCTCCTTGTGCATCAGCTTTCAGTGTAGGATTTTCAAAAACTTATTGTGAGTATCTGCAGTGTCTGCCTGCTGTGGGAGCTATAGTAGATATCTATGGGGCCCAGTGTACACACAGAGTTCAACACTCAGCACTGGAGTAAAATGTAGGCAAATGAGATTCTCCTGACCTCAGCACTAGCAGGAGCAAAGAGCCCTGCTAGTGCTGAGGCCCACAGCACACAAAGACCGGCGTGTTTCTATTGTGTTTTTGTCATTAGCAATTTGCCAGCTCTTGGTTTGGCCCCCTCACTGATTTCCTGTGGTGATATCTCCAACCAGCTGCCTTATCGCCCCCATGTACCTAAAGTAGAGGGGAAATTACAGAAGGCAGAACATTAATAAAGATGCGTCCTGAGCCCTGATATGGTGATGTATGACGGAGATGCAGGATGTTTGTTATTTTCAGTCTTATCGGAACTGACTGAGCTGCCGCTACAGGATGTGATGTAAAAATATGATGTAAACAAACATGATGTGATGTAAAAACATGGTGGAGATGAGTGAAGAGAGACTGAATGTTGGTCCTCCTGGCCTCAATTATGTTCAGTTATGGTAGATTTGAGTTAATATTGCGTCCTTGTTCCTTTTTTGTTCGCGGCTGGTCAACTAGTGATCTTATCATGCCTGTCAGTCAGGTGATGTATCTGATGACTCTGTAAGTCCTCAGCTGGTTTGACTTGTCTGTAGTTCCTCGTAAGATTGTGTGCCTTCCTGTATTTCAGCATTTTCCTGTGTGCGTGTTGTTTGGGAGGAGCAGAAGGGCCTGGCAGCCCTCTGCTTTATTTATTTGGACAGGAGTCATTTGTCCCCCCAGGCCTCCGATGGCCTCTGCTGTGTTTGTTGTCTAAACCCTGTCACAAGGATGACACATAAATATATAAATACGTGGCTAAATCAAGTTAAATAAGGTGTGTGCCTATGTGAGAGACTCCTGTGCTGCTCAAAAACAGGTCCTGAGTCTTTTTGCTCACACTACAGTAGGATGTGTTGCCCTTCATTTTTCCTAAGTAGGCTACGGACGATAACAGAAAGAACAGCTCTGAGTGCTGCTATTTCAGGAAAAAACAAGGAACATTAATCACCATCTTGTAAAGCTGTTCACTTGGAAGCAAGGACTGACAATAAACCTGTTTTTTAAATGTTATACTAAAACAAGATTTATCTTACAACCCCAGCAATCGTGACTGTTCCAAATCAGAAATTTCACCTTTTTGTATAAATAGATTGTTGCATTTCTTTTTCTCCATCCACAAATGTAGCTGGAAAAACATCATGTCTAATCATTGCTCAGAGACATTTACCATTTCTTTTTCAATTTTATCAATACAGTCAATACATTAGATTATATCAAAAATAATTACTAGTTGCAGCCCAAGCAACAAGTATATTGCCCTCTAGGCAAACATTTATTTATTCTCTATTATTATTTCTCTTCAACTGAAACTTTTCAAGAGACATTGTGTATAAATTGGTAATTCTGCAATTTTTATTTCACAAAGCTGTCGCCAACAACCAAAAGCCAGTTGCAGATTTAGTCTTGCCCGATGGGTTCTTGCCCAGTCACTCTCTCATTTTCTCTTCTTAACTTCCTCCATCAATGTCCTCTCTGGTCTCTTCGCCCTTGTCATGATGTCAATAGAAGCTGCTAAGTCTGGTTATATTGCCCAGCTCCAGTTCTGGCACGACACTGGCTCCGCTCTCCGTCAGCATTTTCCTGTGACCCAGACCTGAAAATCTCCTTTTCCCAGTGGTCCTAAACACCTGTTTTACAAACACTAACGCTCCCCAAGTGCTCTGAGCTCACAGTGCGGGCAGCCCGGCTAACAAACTGAGTTAACATTAGCTAACAGCAGCTGTAGTTTCCAGCAGGACACTGTATACCACAGATAGTTGATGCACAGCAGCCGGAGGACATCAACAGGAAAACCAGAAAACATGTTCTCCAGAAAATATGATCCAGTTTCACCAAAATCAGTGAAATAGTTGGTGGTGTGCGACTTAGTGCTGTAAAGTGTTACATACTTCACACAGGTGGAGCACAAAGTTACAGTTAAAGTTTATGGTATGAAAGTTACACAATGAGGGTTTAACTCTACCAATTCCCACCATGTTCTTTTGCTTCTCTTTTTATTAGATGAGAGGATTTGCTCTCCTCCATTCATGGTCCTTAACACGGATTGCAGCCCAGATATGCTCGAGCAGATCCAGAGGCAAGGACTCACATTCCCCTTCAGTAAGTATTCTTTACCTCAGTCATCCTCTAGATAATGAGGACTTCAATTTATATTCAACATACATTATTTAGTCCTGCACTCTTAACCACCAATTGTACTTAGAAATATGAATATAGGTAGTGAATATACAGCATTTTCAGTTTACTGTCAAAGTGAGATGTTCCCTGCTGAAATGTTATCACTGCATTTCTGTATTGTGCAAAGTTAGTTTACCTTGCTAACTCCTCTGTTTGTTCCTCAGTTTGCAAAACACGGGTGGCTCACGGAACCAACTCCCATGAGGTAAGAGGCCACAAGACTCAGAGGTCACTCACACCCTCCACAGTTTGCTTTGTGTAAACTGTAACACTTGTCCTGTCACAGGATTGTCATTTAACTCAAGTCCAAACAACCAAATCAGATAAAGTGCCGTGCCTCATGTATCTTTGTGTATCAGCTGAAATCAATACACCTGTCAGGCTGACCAAATAGTCTTCATTCCTCCACACTCACTTTATTGAATTTTGTCATGGTTTAACCAGACTTGTGTTTTTTTTGGTTTGAACAACGGCTTTGATTGATGAATATTTTCCTCTCTCTAAGTTTAACTTTTTTTCCTGTGTCCTCCTCCTGTCGACAGATGGCCATTATCTTCAGTGAAGAGGACCTGAATGACGTGAAGCCTCCTTGCGTGATCCAGAGCTTCATCAACCACAACGCAGTGCTCTACAAGGTGTTTGTGGTGGGAGACTCCTACACCGTGGTGGAGAGACCTTCACTGAAGAACTTCCCTGCCGGACCGGCAGGTGAGGAGACAGACGGGCGGAGAGAGAGAGAGAGAGAGACGGGTGGGGAAGTCCAAGGGCTGCTAACAGTCATATTGGCCAGACCGTACAAGTTGCACAGCTCCTCTAAATTAGCCAATAAAAGCCCTCATAAAATGGCTTTATAGTCCCTGTGATTGGACCTATTCACCCTTTTAAGGGACGCAGCAGAGTGCAATTGCGTTTTACCCTGTTGGTGCATGCTGTTGAAAATAAACAAGAGGAGCGGTGTTTTTCTCCATAAACATGTCAGAAGCCAGGGTTGTCCCCTGACACAAGTGACTCCAGTATTTGCATGTGATACAGTAGAGGCTCTCATGCAAACCAGGTTTCAGCATCAGCGCAGTAGTCTGCTTTGTGTAACCGTGCCGAGAGAACAGTTGCTTTCAGCCTGGAATGCTGAGTGGTGCAGCAGAAAAGCACAACCCTTGTCAAACACATAAAGCCACATACCACTGTGTTACATCTGTACAGGATTTAGATCACTGTGCAGCCCTTTTTAGCTTTACACGTTGTGCTTTGTGTTCATTGAGTGGAGGGGATAGGCTAGATGAAAGAGTGAGGTATGAACATAAAGAAAGGTAGAGGGTTAGTGTTTGGAAAGAGCTTAAAAATAAAGGTGTGAGAGATTGTCGGTCCCATCCAGCCTTTCCTTCCCATGCTGCTGTCGAGTTAAACTTGTGTTTGTTCATCCAGTCTGGGAATGAACAAGCCCATCTGCGTAACACTTCATTACCACGACCCTCTACAAGCCAAGGGGCATATTTATTTGGACAATGGTGGAATTTACTTTTTCCCTCCGCCTCCCACCCCTCTTCCTTCCCTCCAACACGCTTGAATGTTAATCACTACAATGATGACAAAGAAAAAAAGGGGCAATAGATTTTGTAATGCATCCTGTCACATGTATCACTGCTTCAAAGAGAATCCCTCACACCCCTTTCATGCTGTTTTGTTAAGTGTAAGTGAACACTCAGCAAGACATGTTAAATGTTAAGACTTCACACCGAGGTGGTTTTGTTTCTTTATATTAGGTGTAAAACTAACAAATAAAGACATTAAGTCAGTGACGCTCTGGCTGCCTCATTTCACTGTAACCAGTTGATCTTTGCTGCCACCTAGTGCCCAATATAAGAACTGTATATAGATGACTGGTAGAACAGTTCAAAGTGTAGTCAAAGCTCTTTACAATTCAACCTCACCTTTTTTCCTCTGTTTCCTTTTCAGACAGGAAAGCAATTTTCTTCAACAGCCACAATGTTTCCAAACCAGAGTCGTCCTCAGACTTGACCACGGTACGTCCAAAATGTCACTGACTGCTATCCTGTGTGATATTATGAGTATTTGTTGCTAATACATACTTTAATATCTTATGTTCCTCTCAGAGAGAGAATGTAGAGGGAGTGTCTCAGCCACCCAATGATGATGTCATCAGAGAGTTGTCCAGGTCATTGCGGCAGGCGCTGGGCGTGTCCCTGTTTGGCATCGACGTCATCATCAACAACCAAACAGGACAACATGCTGTCATTGACATCAATGCATTCCCTGGTAGGTCTCAATCACAGGGGTGTGTTGTGTTTTATTGATTAAATAATTGTTTATCCATTCATTTAGCTTGTTTGTTTTATCTGCACGTTAAGCAGACAGTAGGCTTCAATGGTTTCTTACCATGGTGACCTGGTTCTCAGGTGTCACTCCTCCTGCTGCCTTTGTCTCAAAGCTGAGGAACGTAGCGATGACATTCCTTTGTAAAACCAGTTCTGTTGAAGTTAATGCCCTTTCCCTGTCACCTGTGTAACCCTGATCTGTGTTTCAGGGAACAACATACACACGTTCTCAGTCACTGTGTTAACGTGACCTGCAGTTTTCTTCTACTAACCACATTTTATGACAAAATTGATACAAACAAGATAATAGTTTGGAGAATGTAGAAACAAAGTAAAACAGTATTGCAATTTTAGTCACACGGTAGAAAAAAAAATCAATTCATGTAAAAAAACATCTGAATAGCATCAGTTACTAAAAATCAAGCCATGCCTTGACACATTGCTCTTCATTTCTTCAATTGTTTTTCTCATTTACAAGTTCTGTTAGTTGTAAGTTAAAACAATTAGTTGTGTGTATTTGACTGTTTATTGACTAAGTATGTATAAAAAGTAACTAAAGCAGTGATTCCCAACCTGTTAAGCTTGTACAAAGCAGCAGTTCCACCACAGACATTTCCCTGTTGAATAAAGAGGTCAAACTATCCGGTATTTCACGATGGAAAATAATTAAAGCCACTCAGTATTTATATTTATTTATATTTATATGCAACACCACCAAGAATGATCCTTAGCATCAACCTATGTTTATGGCTTTGGACCTCACTATTAATAAATATATTTATATTTACTTTCCTACTTTGTGCTGCACAACTCTCTCTCAAGTTAAAGTTCTTATCTTATTAGAAATTTGTGTAGAGCTTTGTGTTTCCCACATCATCTCACAAATAAACATGACACCCGCAGGTTGGGAAAATCTGGACTAAAGCAGTATATATGTATAGAAAAAGACTGTTACATAGCTTGTAAACAGGAATATCATTGAAATAGTCCCAGCAACCATCGTCAGCGCTTGAGTATGATCAAAAGCTGAACTGGCTGACTGTCTCCCTCTGTTCTCAGGTTATGAAGGCGTCCCAGAGTTTTTCAATGACCTCCTGAACCACATCACCAGCGTGCTCCAGAGCCACAACCCAGATTTTGCCCCCGCCAGCGAGCAGCCCAAAGGCCTGCCGGTGAGCACCACGGTACCCAACGCCGCCCCGCCGGCCCCCGGCTGCTGCAGCATGCTGGGAAAAGAGGCCAGCGGCAGTCCCTGGATAGTTGAGGGCGACGGAGGGCTGAAGGGCCCGCGTCAGAGACTGGGCTGCAACTCGGCCATGTCCCCCAACTTCCAGCAGCACTGTGTCTCCACGATAGCTACCAAGGCTTCCTCCCAGTGACTGATCCCCCTGCCCCCACTCCGTTTGACCCCTGAACAAAAAAACGGATGATAATGATGACAATAATAATGAATAATAATCATAATAATTATGATGTTAATGATGATAATATATCTAATCAAAAAACAGGCCTTTTCCTATATAGTTATTGAAAATGATGATGATTGGGTGTAAGCTTTTTTCTCTCTGCCTTTTTGTATTTTTCGTTTTGTCTAATGAGACTTAACAGTACTGTAATGTGAACTTTTGGGAACTTTTGCCTAATAGCTGATTTTATTTTTCTCTCTTGTGTGAGCTCTCTGTAATGAAAGGGTCCAGGTGAGGTAGCCAATGGGGAATGGCCGAATCAGGACTGGAGAAAGATGTGCCACTAGATGTGCAATGTATGATCCTGTTGTATCTCACACAACACACACTCACTCATAACACACACACACACACACACACACACACACACACACACACACACACACACACACACACACACACACATAGGTACGTTTACGTTGTGCCAGTGATGTGTGTTTGTATTCTGGTCAATACCACTGACTCCTCTGCACGAAGTGAGGGGGAGAAAAGGTGGCTGGACATTTGAACACTACTCGACAGATCCCAGGCTGCTATGTGACTGTGGCCAACTGATGACAGAGGACATGATGAGTCTGAACATCAGGAAAGTAAGGAAAAGGAAAGTAAATCTCCACAAACATGTGACCAAGTTTTTTTTTTTTAAATGATTGTTGCACCAATGTTTATAGGTGTTTGAGTGTTTTACTGTATGTCAGATGCCAGATGTTAGGTGTTCAACAAACAGACTGCGTCCTTGTTTGAGTCGCTCCAGTTGCAGGAAGACGAGGATCACATTCCTTTTTGTGTTTGTGGATGTTTCCAGAGAATTCCATGATTTTTTTTTTTTTTTTTTTTTTTCAGAATTCCAGTGGGATTTTCTCATTATTTCATGGGTTTGTAACCTCCTTAAACAGACTCTATGTTTCTTCAGTGCTTGTATCTGTAATGTGAGCAAACTACTCTCCAGAGGCCAACTTGACCCATCAACAGACTTTAGGCTGCTGTGTAGCTTGTCACTTTTCAGTGAATTGTTAATCAGAAAATCAGTTATTCTACTAAAATTAAGGTAAACTGTGTTTGAATACCCACAGATTGGGTATTAATTATTTTAATACCATTAGATGACTAGATAATATTGCTCAGCACGTTTAAAGGTACAGTGTGTAAGATTTGGGGCCTCTATTTTCAGAATAAGGCAAACATGGAATATAATATTCATAACTATGTTTTGATGCACGTATAATCACCTGAAAATAAGAATCTTTTTATGTTTGTTACTTAAAAATGATCCTTGTATATCTACAGTGGGAGAGGGTCCCCTTTCATGGAGGCCGCCATGTTGAAACACCTTATTTATACAGTAGTCCAGAACAGACAAACTAAATACTGACTCTAAACAGGGTCCTTAAAGTGTTGTTTCTCCTTTACATTAGGAAGGTGAGGGTGATGTGAGGAGATTACAATGCAGTGATTGGACCACTAAATGCAACTAAATTCTACACACTGTACCTTTAAGTCACTCATTTACAGTTAAATAAACCTTAAGTCCAGTCATTCGCTTCAAGCTTAAATCCTCCGACCTGTCTTCTGTTCCAGCTGCTGTATTTGTGTCACATGTTAACATCATTTGGAGGGGAAGTGGGAGAGATGGTCCAGCTCTTGTTCCCAGTGTTCACTGTGAGATTTTTTTACTCCAATTTTGTTAATATCTTTGTCCTGATATCTACTAAGAGCAACTTTATTTTATTGAGATTTTATGGGGAAATGTTTTATATAAATGAAAATGAAAGCACGGGATGTTTTTGAACAAACGGTGGATATTTACTAGTGGTATAGTTAAAAAAAAAAAAAATGCTGGTTGTACAGATGGTGTCAAAGGGACAAATAAGCTTGTGGTTGATGCTGTTGTCTCCCTCTAGCATCTAGTGGGAAGGAGTGCCAACCTGCAGCGCATACAGGTTATTGCATTCCTCTGAGCCTGCTTCGTCTTCTTTTGTCCCAGAGAGCTCCTCCTAGCTGCTTTATTTCCTCTATCAGTATCCGAGGGAACTGACTGTCCTCTTGCTCGCCCTGTGATCATAAATAATAGTGTCAGCGCAGCCATGCCACCAGAATCTCTCCGGGGTAAAAGAACACCAGTGACAGTAGGTTCATTGGAATCTTTCACATCCATCTAGAAGTAGGGGCAAAGTTGAGGGGGGTGTCCCTGGTTAGGCTGATATCTGTGTACACCACTATATTGTGTGTCCTATGTTGTGTTCCTTATCGTGCTTCTAAATGGGAAATAAATGGTTAATCTTACCCTTGGTCATTTCTGCAACCCAGTGTCATGATGCTCACAGCTTCCACCTGAATGTTTACGTCTTGGGTGTCTTGTACAGTACATGTATATATGCCTAGGCTTACATCCGTACAGTATGTTGTTTTGTATCAGTTCTGTAATTGAGAGGAATCCACAAATTTTTGACCTTTTTTTAATTAAATGGCCAAAAACAACAGGGCGAAATAAACATGTGAAATCTTATCTGGCTGTTTTAATTCAGCTTTGTTTCCCTAACTGATCATTTGTGGATAAATGCTGTTTAATGTGAATTATCTCTTTGAATTTAGGACCCTTAAATTCATGTGTAACTGTGAAATAAGCTGAAATGTCAAAATTTTGCTCGACCTGTTCAGTTAATCCCTTACGGCCATTAGCACGCAGCTGATATTCTGCATGTGTAGCAGCTTCCTCGATGTATTACTGAAACCATAAGGTAGCTCTAAATACTTTAATTTCTTTCATTAATATTTCAAGTGCAAAGAGAAGACTGCAAAACAGCTGTGCAGCATTTCTCCACTCAGCCTTCAGATGTTTATTGCCTCAGCATTTATGAATCGCACATTTCATAGAATTGGAGATGAAGTAAAAATGACAGACACACATCATGACACAAACATTTTCAACAAGGCCAACTGAGACTCTATACAAAATGGTCACTTATTAAAATAAAATATATCTTTTCATAATCTTAGTCTTCTGTACATGTAAAAAAGAAAAACACAAAGATATATTTACAATGACACCAGGCAAACAACGGTATAAAAAGGGTTCTAATGCTACTTTCTGTTCACTGCCAAGCCTCTGAGCTGCTGGGAAGTTTTTTTTTTGTTTGTTGTTTTTAAACACGGAGTGTTAATGAGGTTGTAGGTGATGAGCTGTCGGGTTGGCCAGCAGTCCTAGGATGGTGGAGAGACAGTGCAGCTTTTCCTTGACATGTTCTGGTAACTTCTCGTTCTCTTTATACCTGTGAAGAAGAAAAACATCAGTGAGAGGCAGCTGGAAGTGTCGCATCTACAGTTCTGCAAACATGAAAGGACAAAGCTGAGAAATACAAAAGCATACAACATGACAGAACAGATTTCTAAACAGGTTCTGTACCTGGTGATCCTCCCGTCTGGACATGTGTAGGTGATGCAGGAAACTCCAGCTTGAACCACAAGCTGAGACCCGTCGTTGAACTGCACCCACACCTCTCCGCTCGTCAGCTACACATAAAAAAGATTCAATTTTTTCATCACAAACAAAAATCCTGCGCGATTAGAGAATATTAGTTGAAATTATTAATTAATTACCTGGGATGCCCATCCAACATTAGGCACAAATATCGACTTGACCACTTTTCCTGTGCTTTGCACCAGGTCCTGTCGCACAGGGGAGCTTTTCTTACTCAGGCTGGCCGTGGTGAAATCAGACCCGTCGTAGGAAATCATCTGGAAATTCAATTTTGAAAAATTAAATCTCATCATAGCCCAGCTGTTCATACGAACTAAAGTGCACAGCTACGAGACACTCACTGAAGGAGTGATTTGTGGAGGTTGAGGAGGTGAAGCTGCATCAGGAGGCACAGGGTGGGAGGGCAGTGACGATGAGCACGGGGAGTCTGGGTTGACGGGTCTCCTAGGAGAGGAGGGATTGCGTACACAAAGTTAACATTAGCCACACAAGACATGGACAACAATAAAACCAAGAATATATAAAGAATAACTGCACGTTCTCACCTGCCGATAGTTATGGGGAAGAAAGGGATGTTCTTGGTGCTGCGCTGCTCCTCTGCTGTGATGGCGGCCTCCAGGGACAGACACATGTTGTGACCCTCGTCAGACAGCTCCACGTACATCCTGCTCTCTGGGCTCAAGCCGCTCAGCCCCACCTCACCCTTCACCGTGTACGACTTCCCGCTCTTCTCCACCACTCGCACCAGCTCTGACGTTTTGTGGGTCTTTGCTCCTGCAGATGTTTACGGAGGCATTACATATTAACTCAATAGCTTCTCCCTCAGTGGGATTCACATGTTTCAACACAAACATTTGACTCACCATCGTAAAAGCAAACTTCCAGGTCAGCACTGGGAGAGTTCTCCATCAGCATGACCTTTGCGTACTTGGTGTAAAGGGTCACTTTTGGAGTCTTGGATTTCACGAGCTGCACAAACTTGGAGGCGTATTGGTACTTCTTCCAGTATTTTTCTGTGAGAATTTTTTTTTATTAATTAACACACAACTTCTCATCGTACATAAGCTGATTTCACTGGATATGATGCATCCATCAGAATACCTGGAAGATCCTCGTAGCTACAAATCAGAATATCTTCTGGAGGAGCAGGAGGACAGTCCAGGACAGGGAAACCCTTTCCACCATTAGGCTGGTATATCGTCACCTACAAGAGATGGTAATAATGAGCTTTATACTGTATTATGTTGCTAGCCTTGTGTCATATTATGCTGTTATACTGCCCCCTATCAGTCACAAATGGAACATGTAGGAGAGACAATAACAGTAGAGTGAGCTCACCATTGAACCATCGCAGGAAATCCGAAGGACTTCTTTGACCCTTTCTTGACCACTTTGGCATTTTAGCAGCTCCATACACACTTCACCTGTGTCCAGGATGCTCACCTGATACAAGTATACAAGAAAATTTAATTACACATCAATCTACACAGTGAAAATTAACAAATAACCCCAAAATATGAGCAACATCTTACAACAGCGTTTTTGGTCTTCTGTCTGATAGGCTTCAGTCTGGACGCACACAGGGGCGGGACTATGTCTCGGAGAGATTTCTTCTCTTTGTCCACGCTTGGCTTGGCTGCAGGGAGCTTTGACTCTCTGCCGTGAGGAGGTTGGAAGTCTGCCCCGGGTGTATTTTCCCTGTACGAGTCAGAGCTGGAAGGAAGGTTGTGGTGCATGTATTGGGGGTTCACACCTCGGCCTGTGGGCTTGTCTGTCCAGGAATTGTGAACCCCTAAAGGTCCTCTGCTGCTGTGGAAGCTGCCGCTGCTGCTGTGGGCGCTGCTGTCTGTAGGTCTGTGCCCAGAAGCTGAGAAAGAAAAGAAATATTTGTTAAACAGGATGATTTTCATTGTGTTTAGATAGTTTAAAATCCTTAATTTATATTCAGCTTCACAATGGTGGCTGGAGCCTATAGTGGACTCTATATCTAAGGATAAATCTGCTAATAAGAAAGGATCATTTCAACTAAAAGTTGATCTGAATGAGAACATAGCTGAGTGATGAAACGGTGCTGAAATTTATCAGATACACACTGATCATCAAATACTAAAAAAACAAACTTTTTACCCTCATTGTTGAGCCAATTAGTAACTCCCTCCAGGTCTTGATATTGCAGGCTTGGTGGATTTGCAGTCTGTGTGGATAATGAATACCCAGAGCTGAAACAGAAAGTTAGTTTGTTAGTCTCATTAAATTTGTAAAAAAATGAGGATCGTGACTAGAGAGGATTCTTACTTTGCTGACTGTTTGACGGGGGGAGAAGGGAGCCTTCCACGCTCTGAAAATGGGAGCTGAGTGGAGGACATGGGGAAGACTGATCCTCCTAAACCAGTCAGAGTCTCCTCTGAGTGGCATCTACCCAGCTCAGCGTGGCTCAACCCCTGGCCCGATGCAGAAGAGCCAGAGCGGTCTGAAGAGTGAGCCCTCCTCAAGTAGCGGGAATGAGGCAGCACATTCTCTCCACCGTGAACCCCCCTGCTCCTGCCCTCTCTGTGGAATCTGTCTGCCGGATGCTGCTGCTGCCACTGGTCTCCGTCTTCAAAACAGGCGCTGCTGGGCTGGTGTGGAAGACTCGGGATGGGTGCCATGCGATTAGGCAGGGTAGAGCCAATCATGTGCCTGGTTCTCCTCTGGAGGCGGCTGCTGCTGCTGGCTGAGGTGGAGGAGGTGCAGGCTGTGGAAATGGTGGCAATGCCGCTGTCAATGGATCCTTCATCGCCATGCCCCAGCTCCTTGGTCCTGACCAGCAGGCTCTGGGTCATAAACGGGTGGTCCAGCACGGCAGAGAGGCTGGGCCGCTGGGCGGGATCCCTCTGCAGGAGCTGATGGATGAGGTCCTGAGCCTCTAGGGAAACGTGGCTGGGCATTTCATATTCCCCAAGAACCACTTTAGACAGGGTGTGCTTGACTGTGTCTGTGTCAAACGGAGGGCGACCCATCAAGAAGGCGTAGAACATGCAGCCCAGTGACCAGACATCTGATTCAAGACCATGAGCGCTGCGAGTGGCCACCTCCGGGGAGATGTAGTTGGGTGTCCCACACATGGTGAAGTGCTTTTCATTTGGGAGTTTGAGCTGAGTGGCCAGGCCAAAGTCTGCTATCTTAATGTTCATGTTGCTGGTCAGCAAGAGGTTTGACAAGGTCAGATCTCGATGCAAGATGCCGTGAGTGTGTAAATACAGCATTCCTTTCACTATTTGATGCATGAAATGTCTCGCTGTAGAACAAAAACATTTTTTTTAAGTTCACGACTGAACCGCATTAAATTTATTGCAACATAATTTTTATTTAATTCTCAGAGTATATTAGTTCTGCCTGACCTTCATCCTCAGAGAAAGGCATCTTCCGCTCTTTAAGGTACCGACTCATCTCTCCATTGTGGCACATCTCCAACACCAAATACACATAGTTGCTGTCCTCAAAGTAGTTGTACAGCTTAAATAAAGACACGATATGGAACAATACTTATTAGCACATCGAAGAAAGAAGACATAAAAATATGAGTGCAATAATATCCAGAACACATGCGACTGACTGGAGTCTAAACGCATTGTATTGCTGTGGTCCAGAACTAAACAATTAAAAATTCACACCGGTGTCTGAACAAAGGAGAAGAGTCTGCTCTCCTCGTCCAACCCGAAAATTAATTGAAGTGGAAAAAAGAGGAAGAGTGGCGACAACGCTGAACTCAAGTAATTACAGGAGGTAGGGACAAGTTCTCCACGTTACATAACCATGACAACGATAACACAAAGCCGTTATACACAGACGACACACACAGATGTTTGGGAGAAGCTGTAACTACGAAAGGTTTTTTTCCCCACGTCCCAAGAAACTCACTTGAATGCCTACAAGTACTGTTGTTTTACATTGTGAAATCTGTTTCTACATTTTATAGAGAAGCCATTAATGTGACACAGAAAAAAAAGCACACCATCACAAGAAATGAATTGTAAGATCCTGCAAATGTTACCTCAAGTATTGAAGGGTGTTTCAATCGGCACTGAATCTCCACCTCATTTGTCACACGCTGGACCATGCCAGCTTTGTGCATCGCTTTTTTGTCAATCTGCAGATGGTAACAACAGAGATAATTATACACCTGCCATTCATGACATCAACACGTAATGTGGGTACAGCGCTGCTGCACAGCGGTTTTGGGTCTGGTGGCTAATAGTCAATCTGTCAGGCCACAAAAAACGGTGAACTATCCAGACCTCATTTGTGGGGAGAAGCCCCTGGGAGACAAGTAATAATCCACCAGGTCCAGAATACACATCAACTGCCAGTCGGTGGCAACAGCTTGGGTGTTGTTTAAATTTCTAGAGGTTAAGTGTGCTATAATTACCTCAAACACTGACATAAGAGAGAAACGGTTGTTGAGGGATTCTTACCGTTTTGATAGCAACCTCCAGACCAGTCTTCACAGATTTTGCCCGGTAAACACATGCAAAGGAGCCCTTACCCAGGAGGGTGAGGACCTTAAAATCCTACATGAGAAGAAAAAAAACAAACATTGAGTCAGTATATTGTATTTGCAGACAAATATAACTATATCATATCTAAAATACTTCTGTTTTCCTCCCATGAAAGACAAGATCTTTAAAAAAAGAAGAAAAAAAAAGCATGATACCTCGATGCTGAGCTCCTGAGCATAAGACAAACTTTTCTCCTCATCTCTGCAGGCTTGAGCATCAGCAGAAAGGTTTTGAAAGAAATAGTGAATAACATCAAACATCGTCCCTCTTGCCTGCGACATGCTGGATGTGCGGTAAGACAGACAGACAATCCAGCATCTGACGACTTCACGTCGGACAAATCCTCCCACAACAAACGTTAACTGTCAAACAAGCCACCAACACCTGACGCCGTCATATGGCCAACCAAAAACCTTCAATTATCCCGGCTCTCTTCCCGCTAATGAGGACCACTTGTTGCCGTTTCCAAGCAGCATGTTGAACTAACACAAGCAAACTGATGCACTGAGGAGAAACAACACTGTTTGTCCCGGGGGAGGCAGAGGTACACACCCAGCTACCGAGGCTGCAATACAACGCTGACACCAGCAATGCAGACAACAACAGACCAATAATAACAATAATAATAATAATAATAAGCAAGTTTAAGTTTAAAAAACCCGACTACTTTCAGAACATATGAAGCAACAAGCAAGACGATAAAGAAGCTACCTTATCGCTAATGTTATTGGCTAATTAAATGGCGTTAACTTGACTATATTGGAACATAATTAAACGTTTGACACATTTCAGTTAAATGTATCAACCTGAATAGTCTTAACGCTTTCTTAACTTCATTTTGAAGCGACAAACACCGTTCAACCCTCAGCTAAGTTAGCGTTAACTCCAACCTTTAAATGTTTTTTAACGCTGCCAGCCTGAGTTAGCCTGTGGGCGTTAGCCTAACAAAAAGGTGCTCACCTCGATTTTATCGCCGATGGAAACGCTCATCGTGCCTGTTTTTCCGCTTCAAGATGCATGCAGGTTTGTGAATAATATTCCTCGGTCGGCTGAGGGCGTCGATGGTCGGCACAGGAGTGCTCAAAGGGCGGATAAATGTTGTTCCCCCGTTCCCCTCCAAAACTTTGCCATTTCTTCCATTTTGAAAATATGCGCCCGTTACTCCCGGACGATACGTCACACGCTACGTCACATGACAACAACCAGGGTTTGCCACGCCCCCTTTAAGGCCTCATACTGTCTTTGCTAAAAACTGTAAAAACTGTATTAAATCACTCATAAAAGTGTGATTAAAGGTAGAGTTTAACAGCTGTCATCTTTGTAAGCATGTAAAGCCTATATGTGTATTATTATTATTGGACTGTAGCATATGTACATACGCCTCCAAGTCTGTTATACTGTTGTTTCTTGTCAAATTGTTTTGTCTGAACATACTGCATTTTATGTAGCTTTTTTTGTATTTTGTGTTGTAATGTGTGTGCACTTTATTGTAGCCCTGTCTGCACAATGTTTAATGTTTCATGTAGTACCATGGTCCTTAGCAAAACACTGTCTTGTTTCACTGTGTGCTGTTTATATGGTTGCAATGACAATCAAATTCATATACTCACTTAGTTTCAGTTAGTTTAAATTCAAAGTATGAACACAGGTTGTGCATTCATTCTAGGGAGAACCAGTGTTCCAGATTAGATAAATTAATAATACATTATGAAATAAGTAATCAGATGAGTGCATACAGACAACATATTTTATATCACAGTGACATGGTGAAATATTACATTTCTCAGCATTCCAATCAAATATTATTTCATTGGGTTACTATTAATGATTGTAAGTACTCACAGTTCAAAGTGAGGTCTTAGTTCAACAGTCCCAAACCGACAGATATTTAATTTCTAATGATATAAAACAAAAATGCAGAAATTTCTAACATTTGAGGAGCTAAAGCCAGATTAATGTTTGACATTCCTGCTTCAAATGATTAATAGACTATCAAAATGTTAATTTGCTGTTTAATTTTCTGTCAGTCAACTAAATATGTATTTTCTATTTTCCTAAATCACATTCACATAACTGGCTCTGCCATGTTTGTTTTGATGGAAAAGTGGCATTATGAAATGATCCAAAGGAAAAAATGACTTTGTTAAATAATGACAGCCTTGGAAAATGTTGAAATAAAACTACTGGAAAAAAAAAAAAAAAAAGATAAAATGAAACAGGATTAAATTAAATGTCATTATAACATGAGTTTTAAACATTTATTGGGTTATATTATAATTTCCTGATTGTCATTTCTTATCATCTAATTTATTTGTTACATTTTTAACACGATGGGGCTCCATAAACATTACGGGTGTTATTATGCATTATTGTATGTATTTAAACTTAAAGCTTAATTTTACCAGCTGAGAGACAAGATATCCCACATGGTTGTGTGCATGCAGTCACAGAGCTTCAGTTCTTCTCTGCAGTATAGTTTTGTCAGCAACAACATAACCAGGGTCCCTCTCATTTTGTATTTTTTGGAAGAAAATCAATAGTACTTAACGTCCACACTTCCTACAGTGTCCCGACCTCATCCAAGGACTTCATTCACACTTCACGGTATAGATTTAACAAATTTCTATCAGGCTCAGTCACAGAAAATCAAAAAGAATTCAGACTAAAGAATTTTTGTCTGACAGACAAATGTATTTATTTTTTGTCATCTTTAAATCCCACTACTTAAATATGGAAAAAATGCAAGAAAACAAAAAAGGAAATAGGCAACCAATCACTTACTAAAGAGACTTGGTATATTAAGCATTGCCATTGTACCAGGAATATGTTCTTTATGTACATATATTATATATGTTGGCTGCTTTTATTTACTAAAATAGTATTTACAGTTTCTAGACATGGACATCATTTCAAACTCATTAAATACAAATATAAATAATTTGTATTATTGCATACAAACTAATAGTTCCGCAGTAGCAATTATTTGGACAGCACTATCTACTTCTCTTTTGAGTGATATTATTTACTGCTGATACAGGACGCTTATGAGACACATGGAATGCAAACACAAAGGGTACCTTCCTGTACAGTACAGTGGAAACAGTTTTACGTCAGAATCAGTTTAATCTATTGCATCATTCTTTCATTTATTAAGTATGTCAAACCTTTGAGAGTAAAGCACACAATTGTCACACAGAGGGATGAAAACAAAACCCTTAAAAGGTAAAGTCCAATGGGGGAAAGGGGCACAAAAAAAAAAAAAAAAAAATCCACCAAAGTGGCTGGTGATGATGGAGAAATGGTCCCAGGTACTGATGTTTCTACTGTCTAAATGGTCAGTTGTGGTAAACGCTGTGATGGTTGCAGAGGTGCACTGATCTCAGTCCACCTCCATCTCTTTTGTGCCAGGCTTTGTCTGCTGGCTTCCCTTCGTGTCCCCCTTCCCTTCTGCTCCTTGCTTGGCTGTCGGACCATTATGAGCTCCACTGTTTTGGTCATTCACCTCAGGGGCCTCCTCCACTGTGGGCTTTGGCCTGTTGATGACTGGATTACATACATCCTCCAGTTCCTGGTGAGTAAGAAGTGAAAAATGTGTTAGCAAAAGAAAAACACAGATCTTGTCACTGCAATTGGAAGCAAGAATTAAATCTGAAACAGTCCTTCACATACCTGTATTTTGGCAATGATGTCTGCTACTTTAACAATGGGATCTTGAGTAATACCGAGTTTGCTCTGTGCATTCATTTTGGTGTTCATCCAGCCCATGTTTTCACTCACACACTTCTCTACAGTGCTCGTTTCCTCGACACTCAAATGCAGATATCGCTCATCCTAGGGAAAAGTTTGAGACAAGAAAATTACTACAGTTACATCTACAAATCAAAAAGAATTGTTATAAACTAAACTTAAAAAGGCAAAAATAAGACTTTGTTTATTAAAGAAGATGTAAAGTCATTACATCCCTAGACCAAAAGTATTCACCTTCTGTTTAAAGCAATCCACAAACTTCATGTAGAGTTGTAGTTTCTTTCCCAGCTCATCAAAAGCCCTCGGCCTGTCCTCATGCTCTCTGTGCCTGTCCTGAATGGGTTGACCCAACCTCTGGAAAATAACCAAATTTATGATAATGTTGTTATACTCACTTTAATCTTAAAAACTTTGCATCATTAGAGCTCAGTGGGTTGAAGGAGCAGTTCTCTAGTTGTTTGCAAAATTCCATCTGGAACTGAAAATAGAAAATTTTCCTTGGAAACAAACCTTGAGCGCATCTAGCTTCTCCTCATAGATTTGTTTTGGTTGGTCCTCTCCATCCTCATACAGCCAGTTCTCTGTGTCCTCCAGCATCAGTGTCAGCCGGTGACTGTCCTGTTATAAGTAAATACATAACTGTATCATTTGCTTGTCACTTATTCTCAACTATACTACTCTTTACAATTATTAATAAAGGTATGTAAGAAAGCAGCACTCACGTCCTCAGTGATATACTTTTCATAGATACCACAAAGTTTGTCCCGCAGATCATATACATACTCCTCAACAGCATTTTTAGCATCGTTCAGCTCTTTCACCAGTTTGTCCTGGATAATCATCTGACGCTGCAAGGAAAGACCACACAAAAACTTTAACAGCAATACCTTATTATTATTATTATTATTATTATTATTATTATTATTATTATGGGCTAGTGGTCTAAAAATATTTCAAGCCCTCAGCTATGTATGCCTAAAGGCCTAATCACACAGACATTCACTGGCACATTTACCTCAAATCAAGACATTTAGTTAGGGGAGAATTAAACAAGGGGCTACATGCAGCAACAAGTCATTCCCCTAAAACAGTCCTAGCACAGATTAGACCAATCAGTACACATTAGCCTTTCCAAAGGCCAGCAGAAGTACTCACCTCATACTCCACAAAGTCGTTAAGGACATCACTGTCGAGCTGTCGAATGTTGTTGGCCTTGATGGGAAGATCAACACTCTTCACCTTGACTTTGGGCTTGCTTCCCCCTGCTGCTGGGTCCTGCTTTTCACCAGCTGCCCCCTCCTGGATTTGGAAACCAGAAAACACAATTCAATCTTTAAACTGTAGTGATTATAAGAATAATTTTGTAATTCTGCAGTTTTTAATTAAATACTGATATATTTTCCAGCATAATTAACATGATTTTTGTTATTCTTGTAGTGATGCATTAATGTGCACTATTTACATCAAGTCAGTATCTTAGTAGTTGCATTTTTGGGACAATTCTTTCTGTTTCTTTGGAGAATGTTAGTTAATATCAGAGTCATTTTTTAGGAGTCATTTCCTAAAACACTCTCACTCTCTGAAAGGCTTAATGTGTTTTCGACCGACAAGATTGGTATCTGTATCATACAAGCAGGAAAATACAGGATACTGGTACTGGTTTTAAAAAAAACTACAGCACATCCATAACTTTAAGTCTAACTGACCTTGGGGCTGTTGTCCTCGTTCTGCTGGTCCCCCTGGCTTTGACCTTCCTGGTCCACCTGCATTTTGGTCTGTAACACAACACACATTTAACAAAGAGAAATGCAACTGTACTGTAAACCAAATGGCAATAAAACAGTAACAAAACAGGCAGGGATACAGCACAGTCTGCAAATGATTCAATATAAGAACATGGCAGAGAAATGTTGATCAATAACTAATCTATTGGCTACATGACATCTCTGGAATCACCATATTTCTAAACCAGGTTGTTTAAAAGCACAAAATTTTAGATACTGTACCCATCGTATCATCACACCAGAACAGCAGGATATTCATATTACAACCACATATAAAATAAATGTAATGTAACTTTTATTTTATTATTATTTTGGGCGGGGGGCATATTTTGTCTTTATTTCACAGGACAGCTGAAGATTGACAATAAAGCAGGAAGAGAGATAGGGGACAACACACCGCAAAGACCACAGGATGGAGTCAAATCCAGGTAGCTACAGCAAAGACTTAGCTTTTTGTACATGGGCCATGTGCTTTACCAGTTGAGCTACCAGGATGTAATAAACTAATAAACTTTTGTTGAGGAAAAATCACCTTACCTGGTCCTCTGCTCTGCCTTCATTCTGCACCATTGGCTCCGAGTCAATTTGCATGTCCTCTCCCTCTCCTTTCTGCTTGTCGATCAGAGAGGCGCTGGACACACTGAAGATGCCGTGGACGTTAACTCGCACTTTGACCTTCACTTTAGAGCTGTCTCCATCCGGCTGGGGGACCACATTCTGGACCGAAAAACATCCTGGTGACAGATGGAAACAAAATGAGTGGTTTGTTAAAGAGCCCTAATAACATGCCCTCAATATATTCCCTTAACAGACAGGTGGAAATTACAAACTGATCCCACCTGAGAGTGCAACCCCACCCCGAGGCACACAAACACAAATGCACAGACAGAAAATGATAGTGTTTAGCTTGCTCATTAGGACCCATCTGTGGAAGCCTTATTCATAATTCCCATCCAGGCTGTAGATCCCTATAGGGACTCAGCCACAAATGAGCCACTCAAAAAACTACTTACAGCACATGCATCAGTGACCTCTCTTGCTGAAGACCAGATATCCACATGATGTTACATCCTAAAAATCTGTGGATTAGTCTCTCAAGGGATTCAGAGGGCAGACTTACCTATCCTGTGGTCTGGGTAGGGGAGCTCTTGAGGGCAGCTGTAGAAGGCTTCAAGGTCGAAGGGTTCCTTCTTGTGAAAGGTGATCACTTTGGAAAACGGGGCAGCGTGATTCTTACTGAACACCTCACACTCTCTGTGATAAAAATGCAGTGAGAAGAAAAAGCTAAGTCAGGCTTTTGAAACAAAGTCAGCAAATACTGTGTCTCAGAGAGTGACCTAGCCTGATTTACCATGAAGAACAATGACTACAGAGAAATATAGTTCCTTGTTTTATGCAGTGTTATTGCCTCACCCCAGTCCATCCTCTGTTGGTGATTTCCAGCGAAGAGTAATAGGATAGGGAACCACGTCGGTGATGGAGAATTCACGCACCTTGAATGCTGGAGATAAAATCGCACACTACACCCAAACAATCAGCGCACACACACACACACACCACACAAATGCATTCACTGCATTATATTTTATTCACTGCAAAACATTTGTGCAGTGTATCAACATAATAAAACATTATCTGTCGGTGTCAAGAGGAGAGTCACACCTGAAGTGCGCAGCCTCTAGCGACAGCTTCGTCTGCGTTGAGTGTGGTGCTGATGTCTTTGCAGAAAAACTTGCTGATTCTCTCTTTGATAGATGGGATTCTTGTGGCTCCTCCGACTAGCTCCACTGCGTAGATGTCATCCCGGCTCAGCTCTGCCACAAAACACACACAGGACTGAGTGGATTCTTCCTTCATAGAGTATTAAAACAATATGGCTTTATAAATGAAACCCAATTTGAGGGACGTACTTGATTGTTCAAGGACTACTTTCAGTGGCATATCTACTCTCATCAGATATTGAGCACACATGTCTTCAAAATGGCCCCTGTGGGTAGCAAATAAACAAGAAAAATGTGTATTTATAAAAACATTCATACAGCTAGACTTCAGTTTTATAGATGCAGGGTTAAGGAGTTGAATTTGTACCTGTTCATCCTGCTGGTAACGTCAATGTCATTCATGAAGCACTCAATGTTCAGAGGCAGATCAGAGGAATTGGCACTCATGAGCTTCTTCAGTTTCTCACACTCTTGGTGCAGACGCAGCAGAGCCCTTGGGTTGTCCCTCACGTTAAGCTTGTACTTGCCCTTAAACTCCTCACAGAAGTAATCTACCAACACCTCGTCAAAATTGCGCCCTCCAAGGTAGGGATCGAAAGCGGTGGCGAGGACCTGAAAGACCACAGTTGGCATGGAGCTTGGGGTTTAAAGGTACGGTGGTATGTGTGAATCAAGATTGGAAAGAGGTGAGAGACTAACCTTGAGCTTGCCTTTGTTGAAGGCGGTGATGGAGACCTGGAATGATGAATGTCCCATGTCCACAAAAACCACATTTCTTGGCCTCTCTTCTGGAGTAGGAAGATCCTGTTTGTAGATGCCATAGGCCAAAGCCACTGTTCATAAGGGAGACATATGTTGTCATCTTTGGTTGAGTTAAAACGTACACTGTTTGTACTAATTTCTTGTATTTTTGGAGAGAATATACTGTATATCTATTTTTAAAGTAACAAGCTCAGGTACTGTATAAACTATGCATGACTGAACACTGACCTGCAGTAGTATCATTAATTAGTCGTAAACAGTTCAGCCCTGCAATTTGAGTTGCATCAAACACTGATCGTCTTTCAGCATCTGTGAAAAAACTTGGAACCTGTTAAGAGAGCACAAATCAATATGTTTCATTGAACCGCTTTGTGAATTACACTGACGGTCCTCCGTAATGTTTTCATCACTCACTGAGATGACACAATCCACCACCGGCTTCTTCAGAGCCATCTCTGACGTCTCCTTCAGCTTGTTGAGCAGCATCCCTGTGATCTGCTCGACTGTGAACACTTTGTCCTCATCTAAATAACGCACCTGTAAACATGATACAGTTCAGACCTCCCGGGCTAATTAAAAACTAGGGAGTAAGGCAATGTGAAGCATGAAGTCAATGCGTTGTTCTGGGGTGAGCTCCAGGAAAAACAACATCATCTCTGCATCCCACTCACTTACTGGGGTCAGACATGGTTGAATTTAAAGCACAAAGGTGTGCAATGACAGTAGAGAATGGTCGGGGTCGGAGGGAAAGGGGGTAAAAACAGAAAGCAGTGAAGAAGAACATGCTGGAAGTTTGTAGCGTTCACCTTAATTCCAGCGTTCCCATTGGCCATTTTATGTAAGCTGTAAGGCAGTTTGGGCTTTTCCACTTGGACAAATGGGTCATCAAATGCTCTGCCGTGGAACTTTTTGAAGCCATGGACTGTATTTTTGAAGTTTGTTATAATCTAAAATAAAAAAGATGCTCATTATCATATTTATAGAAGCTATTTTGTAAATATGAATTGTAAAGATTATAATCAAAAATACAACAGTTACAATTAATGTCATCATTTCACTGTGTTTTGTTGCTTTTAGTAGAGGAATGAGACAAACTGTCATGGATCTTACTTGACTTTTGGCTGCGTTTCCAATCATGCGGTTTTTGGAGGCCAAAGACACACAAGCCCTTGATGGAAGACAAACACATCAGCAAATTAGGCAGGCTACAACAGAAATAACCCAGTTAGCAGATGTGGCAGACGAGGCAGAACTGTAATTGACTGACTGTTGCAGACAGACTCAAATGTCGAGCGCAAAACAGAGGCACATTTCGATTAAGGAAATTTCACAAGGGAGTCTGAGGACGAGCCACAAACTAGGGCAGTGAGACAGAGCAGTTCACCTTCAAAAGTAAGCTCATCCTGCCTGTCCAAGAAGACAAAAATCACCTTCCACGTTTAACTCTTCTTTTAGCAGACCAACAGCAAACCATTGTGTTTACTGACAAAGATGAATGCTTCTAGTCATACAAGGTTTAGAGGATCCATTTCACATTGGCTGATGACAAGTCACTCCCCGGTTTCACCTTGCCACAAAAATATCCCCACTCACTTAAAGGTGCAATGCTCATTCTCCCCTTCCCTGCTGCACATCCCCGTTTGCAGGATGGATGCTGCAGCTGATGTACTCCAGAATCAGAAACCCACATGGACATTTGTTAGTATTGCAAGATTAGTGTATTCATTATATCCTCTGGGAATAAAATATTATGATAAAATTGGGGTTGACTTCCCTGTCATCTCTGGGCTGTAGAGGTTTAAGATGTCGCAACAAAGGCAATGTCACCTATTTATTTCCCTTAAATCACACAGTACACTAACATATTAACATGCTATATAACCTCCTGTCTTCTTTAAGTTGCGCACCACAGGAACTTTGAGGTGCACTGCGCAGCACTGTGCTGGTTATCAGGAAACATGTCAACTGTCTCTGTGTAATAATAAATGATCATTTCAGACATATGCGACATTTTGACCTACGTTAACCTGCTGTGACGTTAAATAAACCAATAGTTACAGGCCTCATCACAGCCGCCACCACCATGCGTGATGTATCCGTACCGTCAGCGCTCATCCAGCGCGTCTCCGGTCGCAAACATTGCGTAACAAACTCACAGCCAGACCACATTACACGGTGATGATGCATGTCAATATTTATACTTACGGTGTGCATCTGTCACTGTAATCATTGGCAATGGTTTCAATGCCGCCGCTCCTGGCCACAGCGATGTAACAGTTTTGGAAACCCACATCAATGCCTACCACTGACATAATGAGCGCTCTAAAATTCACCTCTTGTAAGTTATCCTCCGCAAAGACCGCACTTGACACCTATGAGGAAAAAAATATTTATAACGTTTTCTAATGTCGGTTTCTTCTACACACACACACACACACACACACAAATGCAATGTAAATTAAGCGTGTCCTCTCCTCTGAAAATATACGAGACACCTAGCTGAGGGTGCGCTAACTGAATTACTAGCTGTTATGTAAGTCAAGCTGTTTATAGCAAACTCATTCAGAGTAATCCCAGAGAGCAATGGTGTCCAGAGCGGATTCTCCCACTCCAACACGGCCCTAACATCACCCAGCGGCTCTGACTGACTGATGCTCTAAAGCCCGCCCCCTGGCCGTCTGTGATTGGCTGCGTCACACCCGTTGCCTTTACGTGATTGGTGCGGCAACCAATCGATAACAGAAACATCTAGAACTCCCTGGAAAGGGGACCGTGGACTACGTCACAACCAGCAAGCGGCAGGCACAGCAGCGGAAAATGCAGCCTGCTCTGCCCTCAGTTTGACCTGTCAGGTAGAGACACATATCACGTGCTGCAGCACTGACGCGTGCACGTTACTGTAATATCCAAGAGGTTACAGTTTCAGATATCTAATTATTATCTGGAGCTTGTAAGAGGTGGCACACAGCTCGAAAGCAAAAGATTGTCCTGAAAGACCTGAGAGAGGGAAATAAAGTCCCAATGTAAGTGAGACAGGTGTGGTCTGGCCATAAGATGAACTGTGCATCCATACATTAATATTTAATAATCATCCTGAGGATAGAATAAGGTAGGATAGGCTTTAATGATCCCACACTGGGGAAATTCACTTGTCACAGCAGCTCATGTACACAAGCTTGATAAGAAATTACTCATAAATAAGAAATATATAGAAAAAGTCACTAAGTCATGTTGGCGTTAAAGAGTCTGACAGTGAACAAATATCTTTTTAACATGAGTTTATCTGTGTATTCTTTGTTTATTTTTGTGTTTTATGTTAACATGACCTGTGTCCAGATTCACAGTATACCTGCATGCGGCAGTGGTAAGAAGTGCTCAGATCATTTTCTCAAGTTACACCACAGTGTAACAAGTCTAAATCCTTCATTCAAAACTTTAATCAGAATCAGAATCACTTTTATTGGCCAGGTGTGTGTACACAAGTGAGGTATTTGGCTCTGGTTACACCATGCTTTCAAAGTACACACAAATATAGATATATAGACATAAGTACAGCTTATGTCTATATATCTATATATAGACCTCTTTTATACAATGCTACAAGGGCTTACGTGCCTCTTACTGAATAACACCAAGAGGATGATGATGGTCTTATGATGGTGTAACCCAAACCCTATTCAAATTCACCTTTTTTTATTTGTTTCTCTTGGTTTAGTTTAGTCTGTAATGTTTGTTTTTTAATGTATTACCATTTATCATCAGTAAGACAAGCTTGTTAACAACATCAGCTGTATTACATGTGGAGTAGAGAATGGCCTTACGACATTTGAGGGATAGCGGACGAGCCTGTAGGGTGGGTGTGAGGGAGGGTGAGGAAATAACATAATGTCTAGCAGCAAACAGCAAACAGAGGTATTCTCTATACATTTGTTTATAATTGCTGACATTTTGTAATATGAAAAACAATAAAGAACTTATTATTATACTTAGAATTAATATAGTATTACTGTAAAATGTATATTCTTGAATTATTCTTACTAAAACATTAATGTGTAAGCAACATTTTAGTGTTTTTTGAGTGCTGCTTGGTGTTGTTTTATTAATAACAACATATTAGGTTGTAATGGAAAATTTATATTCTTTTTTATTTATCTTTTTTAACCATATATATCCATGTTTGATCTCAGTAATATTCTGAAAAGTTTCTAAGTATAACACTGTGTGCCTTATGGTCTTGTTTGGTTTTACTCAGTACCTTGCACTTAGAAATCTTTATCTCATTTATGCAAGTTGTTTGTAGCAGTAGTTGTTTGATGTATAAACTTGACCTTGGTTCACACGGTCCAGCAGAGCTTGTTAGTGAGATTTGATAGTGATGAGCATATTCCATTGTGGCCACCTGCAACAGTTAGATAAGCACACCATAATGATGACGAATACTCCTTAGAAGTATATAAGAATCAGCGTGGGACTGCCCCACCCTGAGCATTTTCTGCAGACTGTAATGTGCAGTTGTAGAACTGGTCCTCTTGCAAGAATAAAATGACAAAACCTTTAAGGACCGATAGATTGACTCAAGATCTTTATTTTGTGTTGGTGAGTGCTTTCCAGAGAATTTCAGCAACAAGGTTTTAAAATTTGGGGAGGGAATGTATGTCTTTAGGTGTATGTTTTCTTGTGGACCATGATTTATTCACTATGCTGCACTGGGGACACTTGCACTGCGCTGTCACCTGTGGACACTTTTTAGGAACAATTCAGATCTTGTACATGAAGCTCTACACAGTAATGGTTCAAAAACACAGGTGTTTTTACTGAAACTGCTGTGTGGATGTGTACAGACTGTGTATGATTGTACTCTTCTGATACCTTTGTTGTGTCCCCTCAGGGCGGGGCCACTTGACATGTAACAGTAGGAAAAGCACTTGTGTAAAAAAATACAATGAGTGAGGGTTGGAATTCCATTTAGCTGCTTGTTTCAGAGTCCTGGTATTGTCCATGCTGGCTCACTGACACACTGTCATGGCTTACTGGGACACTTGAATAGAGCCATTGTTGATGTTAAGAGGACCTGTGCTTTTCCTTCTATGACGAGTCAAAATGTTTGCTTTGGAAAAGGCCTGTTATACTGGTACATGGAGTTTGGTGACTTCATGTTAGTCCCAGCATACCATCCATCAACCACCACCCAACATCCATCCATCTAATCAGACAGACTAAGAGAAAACACCTGTTGGAGTGTGCAGGGTCTAAGTAAAAGTATCAGTACCACACTGAAAGAATACTCTATTACAAGTTAGAAAATTATAATGACATAAAACAATTTTACTAAAAGTATTAAAATGATTCACTATGCAATGATGATGATGTTTATATGCTGTATCTTATTATTATTATTCTTGTAAAGAGCATTTTAATGTTGTTGTTGGTCAATGAGGAGCTAATTTCAACTGTATCTGCTACTGGGTAGTGTAATTTTTATCAAGGCAATAACAAATCTACAAAATAACAGATAGCAGAAAGTGGAAACCGTCTAAACTCTACTTAATGGCCTGCACGCCTACACCTACACAGGTGATTTCACTTTTGGCTGGTTACTGTAAGATGCTACACGCTGACTGGCATCATCTTCATCATGAGTTGAAATAATTTGGTGACTTCACACAGTGTGTGTACCTGAGCAGAGTTTTAGTCAGCTAGAAAACATCTGTGGAGTTGAGCAAAGCCTTTAAGTGCTTGAGTAAATGTACTTATTATTTTAACAAGATGAATAGACATCAGTTTTATTTATTTTTCATAAAGAAAATGAGAATTTGGTTCAACTCAACTCATGGTCAGGCAAAATTTCCTTTCTAAATTTTAATGTTTTATCGACATACCTGACTCTTACTCTCTCAGAAATTTGCTTTTTTCAAACTGTTCAGGTAACACAAAAGCCTATAGCAAGTAGTTTGACATACTCTATAACAGGTTTGAATTGGCAATAACTGATTATAATATACTGTCAGAGCTATTTATTATTTTTGTTGTTGTATGTATTATTTGTTTTGAAGATTTGATAAATTCTTTATTTAGTATTTATTATTTTCTATTAGTATTAATTGATTTACTTCATTTAGGTTTGATATTTGTTTATTGAGTGTATTTTGTAAGAACTGGGCAGTACTATAGGCAACTCCGACTTGTAGGCAGATGTATAGGAGCAGCAGAGGACCAGTAAGGTACACGGCTTACTTTCTAAAGATGAATAAACCCCAAGAAAATACAAACATTGTATGTATGATAGACTTCTTTTGTGCGCAAAACATCCTTCAAGTGTATCAGTGGCTTTTTTTATTTCAATTATGATTGATTATGGATAAATAGCCAGAGACTAGATCCCTTTAAAGGAACTTTGACTCATAAAGTTAGTACTTGGTATGTTGACTTTAGTTTTGACTAGTAATGACTAATTCCAATATCATTAAATGTGTTTTTATGATTAGTCATAATTTAAACATTTTAAGTTATAACATTTCAAGTCAGAATTTAATTAAATATATCTTAAATCTGAATTTTGATTAAAAATGTAGTAAGACATAACTTGAATTAAAGGTTTGACTGGTCATATATAATCATAAATATCTTGAATGTGAAATCCTTTAAAATGTTTTATTGGATTTATGTCTGGTTTCAACTTCACTTGAACACTTGTTTCCTTGTTTCCTAGAGGAGGATCATACGGAGGGAACTTCCCTTCATATTCGTACTCAGCCCGGGTGGCCTGAGTGAGAACAGGAAGTGCTAGTTGAACAAACTGAGCTAGCTTGCTAGTTTTAGTCAGGTAGGTTAGCTTGCCATTTAACTCAGTAAATCACAATGGGGCTGTTCGGCAGAACACCAGAGAAACCACCGAAAGAGCTGGTGAGTACTGACAGCTAAAGACGAGGACTGTCTGTGAGAGTTTTGTCCGTAGTAAGAAAAGAAAGGACATCGTCTTTTGCTAACCTTGCTAACGTTAGCCGTCAGTTCGTACAATCTGTTGCTACTTCTTGTGAACTGAACAGCTGTTGTTAGTCCAGTTAAAAATAAGCCAACAGTCACTGGAAGAGTATCTGGTGTTGATCCGCATCACTGTGTACCGTCTTTAGTGTTTTACATTTCTTTAAATGTCTCATGATCCAATGTTATTTTGGAGTCTGTACTGGAGAACAAGTTAGCATACAAGCTAATGCTAGTCTGCTGTCAGTCGCTTCAATGTAAACAAACCCTGATTTGTTTTAGCTGACATGGTGATCGGCTACAGTTCAGCTGATCGATGTTATACATACCTTTAGTCTAATGTTTCCTCTAATGCTATATTTAAATGGACATTGCAAACGTACAGTAAGGGCTACATTAACTGTTATAACGCAGTTTTGCGTTAATAACTTAATGTGTCATTTCAGATCACCGAGTGGTCTCAGAAAATCAGGAAGGAAATGAGAGTGATTGACAGACAAATACGAGGTAAGATACAGTCAGCGTGTGACAGTACCACTGGACAGGTATATATGTACACAAACAAACAAATAAACAAATACATAAATATAAAATTAAGTGTCACTTTGCTTAAAAAGTCTTGATACACATTTATTTGAACTGGAAATTATTGAGTTATCTCATTTACTTGTTTGATAATAGATAAATGTGAAATAAAATAATTGTACTATTAAAGTATAGATTAATCAACAGACTGTATAATTTTATAACACTCCTAATATAAGTCATAAATAATTATATAGCCAATACAACAACTCTGCCAGCAATCCTACTTTTATGAAGCTTATAATGTTTCAGTGTTTGTTGACACTGGTAGAGCGGTATTAATTAAACTACCATGTTTACTGTTGAGGTTGTAGTTTGCAGTAGTGTTAAACTGGAGGTGTTTCTAATGTTATGGATCACTCATGTCTGTAAATGTGGTGGTCAAAATATTAGAAACGCCCCCCAGTATAATCTAGCTTAACCCTGCTGGACACTATAACCTCAATAGTTAACATAATAGGTAAATTAGTACCCTAAATTATAAAAATAGTATAATTTATGGCAGAGTTGTTGTATTGGATCACATTTGTACAAATGTACCTAACGAAATGGTCGGTGTTGTATGTAATGGCGTTCACTTTTGTTTCAGATATTCAAAGGGAGCAAGAAAAAGTTAAAAGATCCATCAAAGACGCTGCCAAAAAGGGCCAGAAGGACGTGTGTGTTGTTCTCGCAAAGGAGATGATTCAGTCAAAACGAGCCGTCACAAAACTTTACGCTTCCAAAGCCCAAATGAACTCTGTGCTACTCAGCATGAAGAATCAGCTCGGTGAGTTTGGGACTACAGCAGCTGGGTCATTAGAGAGGGGAGATTTATCTAAAATTCTTTATTGTCATCAGTTTGCTTATAGATCATTGAACTTAATGTTCTGCTGTGGAGTGTCAGTGAATGAATTTGTGTGTTTCTAGCCGTACTGCGTGTAGCCGGAGCCCTGCAGAAGAGCACAGAGGTGATGAAAGCCATGCAGAACCTAGTCAAAATCCCAGAGATCCAGGCCACGATGAGGGAACTATCAAAGGAGATGATGAAGGTCAGCAGCAACGCCCAACATAAATCATATACAATCACTAAAAAATACAAAATAAGATAGAATTTACTTTCCATCAAGTACAATAAAGAAGCCTGCGACTGACTATTAGATTATTTCTTCATGGTAAAAATCATGTGCACATATTCGTCTTTAAGGCTGGCATCATTGAGGAAATGCTGGAAGACACATTTGAGAGCATGGAGGATGGAGAGGAGATGGAGGAAGCAGCAGAGGAGGAAGTTGACAAGATCCTCTTTGAGATCACAGCAGGTGAAGAGATTTGTTCAGCTAGATCATCACAATATATTGTCACATTCCTGTGTTGGTATAATTTAAATCTGAACCACCACAAATTGAATTATACTGCAAATTAGTGACACCATACGTTGTGTTTCGTGGTTCTGTGTGCCTCATTAGGTGCCCTTGGCAAAGCGCCGAGCAAAGTCACAGATGCTCTGCCTGAAATGGAGCCCGCTGGAGCCGCAGCAGCTTCGGACGAAGAGTCAGAGGAGGACATTGAAGCGATGCAGTCAAGATTGGCAGCTCTGAGGAGCTAAGGTGAACTGCCACTGTTCTGTCAAAGTCAGTTTGTTCACTCCAGTAAGGACAATTCTGCTGCGTGTTTCACAGTGCTGAGCATCACCTCCGCTTCATATATAATTATTATTTCACATAATCATCCAAGGGTAATGTTGTGCTATGGCAGTTAATGTCTTTTAAAAGGTTTTTTTTTCATAGAACGCTTGGTCTACTCAGCCAGAAGAGAGGGTGTTTCTGATTTTTGTCTTTTTATTATCAGGGTATCCCTAGGTAAGTCTTTATTATCCAAAATCAAATAGGAGGTTTAAGAAAGTGTATATAATGTAAGTATGAAAAGCCTGCTGTGCCTACAGTGCTTCATCATATTCTTCTGTCCTAAGTTATGGACTGGTGGCGGGGGTACTATGGTATTTATAATCCAAACAAGGACTGATAATGAAAGCCACCCTGCACTTAAATCACATCCTAGATCACTTTTGAGCAGTCGTTCTAATCTGTTTGGGTACATTTTTGTAAGCGACAGCTTTTCTGTTTACTGGCAACCAGCCCACATTATCTGAAACACTAGGGGTGATGGGTGGATTTCTCTTTTGATAGTTAATTTTCTGTACAGTTCGACATGTATGTATTCTATATGTGGTCATACACGTAAAGTACACTCGTCAAAAAAATGTACGCATACTACCCTAACCCATTTTTTGCATTAACATTCAGCTTGATAAATGTTAAATGACTGAGTTTTCACCAGTAACATGCAGAGGAAATGGAAATGGTTGGTTAGTGCAGAACATATGTATTGTGGAAGTATTGTGTGTATATTTTTTCTATGTGGATGGGGGAAAAAATAAAGAAATAAACTTTTAAGAATGACGGTTGCCAATGAGAAGAATGTATTAAACCTCTTTCTGCTCTCAGCATCTATCTCATTAACTGTATAACATTACAGTAAACACTAAATGCTCGTTCTGCTCAGGAATTGCAACAGCCCCCTCAGCAGGCCAGAAACTGTACTGCACAGAGAATCTAGTGCTGGTGACACAAACACAAATATAACAGCTTGCTCAGCAGTCCTGAAACCAAACAGTTTAAACAGCAAAGAGTTAAATGACTTGAGAGCGCTGCTTTTTATCACTCTGCACCTCAGGGACTCCAACTTCAACCTGTGAGATGATGGGAGCATGAGTACATATTTATTTTGATGTGTAAAATCTGGTTTTCTTTAATGCAAAGCTTTTCGGTGGTGCATTTTTGGTACCCTTGTTTTGAAGCCAAACCTTGGCTCCAGAATAGACAAAAGGATTAGATTTCGACCAGCCACGGCCCTCCCTCAGCAGCTTTTTGCTGTACTGTAACAAAACCTCGCCTCTGTTCTCTGGCTTCAGTATGTAGGCCAGAGCCTGGACGAAACAAAGGTACTGTAGCGTCGAGGGAGCAGGTGTTCTCAGGTTTGGTGACCAGAGGTCGGGAAATTGCACGCCCGGACAAAAACGCTCTCTTTAACATTTTTTAATCCAGATTTCTGCAGATCTCCTGTAGTCGGTAGTTTCCCCAATACTCAAAGAATAAGCGAAGACGAAACTCAGCTGTTAAAGTTACTTTATTAGATTTAGTGAAAACAAGTGGCTCAGTTGCAAAGGCCTGAGCATTTCATTCACTTAGAGGTTGTTTTTTTTTTTGATAGCTGAAACAATTAGTTGATTCATTGTTTAGTAAATCAACAGGAGATTAATCAGCAACTTATTTGATAACTAATCATCACACTCATCAAACAAACAGCAACAATTCTCTGGTTCCAGCTTCTCCAGTGTGAGGATACGCTTCTTTTTGATAGCACTAAACCGAATACTATGGTGTGTTTAGACTGTTGGCTGAACAAAACACTCATCACTTTAGTTTTAGGGAGTTGTGATGGATATTTTTCACTATTAATGTAGCAAATTTGCAGCAGATTTCTGATAATTCTAATAATGAAGACAACTGTTAGTTGTAGCCCTTCTTGCATGGTGCATTTTTCTTAATAAAGTTGTGTTTCATCAAAGTTACCACAGACTGGCTGACACAGATATTTCACTTAGGAGAACTGGTTAGTTTGTGGATCTCTGGGCAAATAATAAGGCTGCCATTTAGCCTGTATTTTCTGCTGGTGCACTTAATGGGAACATAGAGGAACGGAGTACATAGTGTCTGCAAAGAGGGAGGTGTGAGGGTGTCAATAGGAGCCCCGACAGAAGATATCAGTCAAATTTTATTTATATAGTAGAAGTCAAATGTCAAAAACATTTAAATGAGTAGGATAAAGTAGGGATATAATATAGCAAAACTAATAAGAAGTGCAAGTCATAATAAACACAAAGTCAGGCTAAAAAAGAGTGTTAAGTTTTCTTTTAATTAAAAATAAATTAGATAAAAATATTTTCTCCAAGCCCACTAGGATAATCAGGCAATACAAACAATCTTATCACATCTAAACACACTTAAAGCCAGGAAAAGTCATCTGAACCCACCCTGTGTGCTGAGTATCTATCTGTGCAAGTGTGTGCAATGCAACACTGCCATCTATGGACAAGAGTTTCAGTCCGCTCGCTGTTTATCCTGCATCACGTTGCCGCCTGTGTGCGTCCAGACGCAGCAGCTTGGACGCGCCTGTCATATGGAGGAAACTCCTCCCCGCAGACAGTGCGTCCTGTCGCCTTTTCCAGCGCAATGGTCTCCTGGATCATCTCTAGACTTGTGGTGTAAGTCATTATTTTATTATTATTAATCATAGAGTAGGATAATAATGAAATGCGTTTTGTGGTTATTGCGGGTGTTTGAGGCAATTATTGACGGTGCAGGAGCGGCGCGCTTTACAAGCCCCCGCATTTTGTGTAATATTTAATCAGAATCAGACGTCAGTGTTTGAGGACAGAGCAGATGTCGGTCTATTAATTTTTGACTGGAAAACAGTCTGAATTCACCCGGATTGTACTTTGCCATTTGAGCAGGAATGCTGAGCTCGGCCTGTACAGACCTCCTGTATTTGTGAACAGGCTGGCAGCGCTCAGTAGGCTGACACTCTTTGTGTTTATCAAATGCCTTTTTTTTATATTACAGACAAAGAGGTGACGTGATGGGCTGAATAATCTATTACCATCTATGCAATGATAATATGAGTCAGATCCAGGAATCAGAGCCGCCTTTCATTGGCACAAGCCTAAATGTCACAGAGTGGCGAGGTGACTGAACAACAGGAGCGGTCTTTGAGTGGAGCTATATTCTCTGTTGATGTCCCATATTGGAAAAAAAACAAAAGGGATGGGTCAGCCTACTCAGGTTACAATGCAAGAGTTATTCATATATATCATGATATATTCCCTTATAGCTATGCATTTAAAAGAGATTCAACAATGGGGCGACGGTTATTTCTGAAAGTTATGGCTATTTTTACATGCACAAAGTATGAATCAGCGCTATTGCAGACCGTGTGGAGTATACCAACAGCAGCAGGCCCAACCTCAAAATAGTGAGGCAATTAAATTTAGATTACAAGATCTTGTTGCAAAGATGGGGAGTGTTTCAGCCCGGTTGTTCACAACCTGCTTATGTGGGGTCTTTTTTGGGTCCACTATCCAACAGAAAGGCTTAGTTAGTTGGTCTTCCACAGATGATACAGGCTACTCAGCCTATTTTTAGTGTCCTTGTGTTTCTACACTCTGTTGAAGCACAGTTAGCTGGCCAAGCTAGAGAGGTGCAACATGATGTGGGTCAGTAATTTGATCAGGTCACACGCACAGCTGTTGCCAGGCTGTAGCACTTGAACAGGGACGTGTCTTTGGAAATGTCTTTACTAGAAATGTAAAGAAAAACAAAGGCAAGCTAATTTTACCTCATGTCTGTAAGTTTAGCACCTGGACAGCTTCAGTCAAATCAGCCACAGCAAAATCTTTAATTTAATCGTTCCTTTTAGGAAGGGAAAATCTGTTGCACCTTCTCTGATTTACCTTGATCTCACCTGACATCAATTTACTTATGCAGGATGCAGCTCAGGAGGATCAGGGACAAAACTGCATTGTATAAATGACTAAACAACTTTACATGGATTAATAAAGACAGAGAAAATATATTTAAAATGTCAGTCTGGGTATTTTTCAAGAACCTCATAAGAAATCTCTGCTTAACCCAGAATATATTACCCACAATCATGATTTATTACATTAAAAATGTCTTGATTTGATGTGTTATTACTGCACATTTTAAATATCTGTTGGACTGTGGTGTTAAGTGTTTTGTTTTTGAAGTTAACAGGCTCATTTTCTGTCTTCTAGACTCGTGTTTGGTACACTATATCCTGCATACTCATCTTATAAAGCTGTGAAGTCAAAAGATGTGAAAGAATACGTGAGTATATTATTTGTATTTTTACTTATCAAATGAGATCAGGCAGTGTTGTCTCCATAAATATGATTCTATAAGGTGTTATGTGTGGCCACTAACTATTTCTGTTATGTTTTAGGTGAAATGGATGATGTACTGGATAATATTTGCCCTATTCACGGCTGTGGAAGTATTTACAGATATGTTTCTTTGTTGGTAAGTGACCTTTGTGATGATATTATTTGATGGAAAACTGGTGATTGTGTTTATATTACATATAATAATTTGTATCTGACATGTAAAACATGTGATTCTTTGTTGGCTTCATCATTTTATGTCTTCAATGCAGGCTTCCGTTCTACTATGAACTGAAGATAGCCTTTGTGGTGTGGCTGCTGTCCCCTTACACTAAAGGCTCCAGTGTGCTATACAGGAAATTTGTTCATCCCACGCTTTCCTCAAAAGAAAAGGTGAAAACCCTTCCTTTGTTGGACCCTCCTTTTACTTCCACTAATGCAGTTCAAGGAAAGGCTTACGTAGGCTCTATGTTAGTCTGTGTAGTTTTGTGCCTAATACAATTTGAACTTTCCAGAGGACAAAAGTTCCTTTGTGCCGAATCCACTTTTCCACTTTAGCTGTTAAAGATGTGTTTGCAGGACAGGACACAGGAAATGTCACGTTGTTCCTCCGTTTCTCCTTTCCATTTTCCTCCATGTCTCAGTCAGGAAACACATTAGTGAGTTGGTGAAGACAATAACAGACGCAGAATTCGATCAAAATGTAATCAAGAAATATGAGGAACACCATCAACAAAGTGCATAAAACGAGTTTGACGATAATCAGAGACTCCATGTGTTTATTTTTGTACTTGTCACAGGACATTGATGACTATATCGGCCAAGCGAAGGACAAAAGCTATGACACACTGGTGCATTTTGGAAGAAAAGGGCTGAATGTTGCAGCCACAGCCGCAGTCATGGCTGCAACAAAGGTAATGCACGCTCTGGGTTTTTGTTTAGTATTGACCTGGGGGGCATCAAGCCGGTTATGTTGTGTGCTACTCACATAATGAAGCAGGATTATTGAATAAAGCTTGGAACGTTTGCTTTTAAAGTAGAAGATCCAGTAGATTATTGTAATGATTGTATCAAATGATTTATGCCGCTAAACATGAATCATCCTCTAACTGTCACACATTACTGCTGACGCTAAAATGAATATCCGGTGTTACCCGTTCTAGAGCCAAGGGGTCCTGTCAGACAGGCTGAGGAGTTTCAGCATGCAGGATCTGTCTTCCTATCAGTCTGACCCTGTTAACACCGGCCCTGGCATTACGCAGCCTGCACCAACGCAGCATCGGACCAAACCTATGATGCGCAGCAAGTCAGAGAGCTACAACAAGGGTGAGTCGACATTACTCACGCCAGCACAGAAAACTAAAAGCCACTAAAGAGACTGACTTAATCCAGCAAGCTTATATAAGCATACTAAAACTCTTTGGTGCTGTTGAGAATATATTAGTTTAATAAAACACCGGGTGGGTAACAAACTGCCTGCTCACAGAGAATATTAGATATAATGGTGCCATTATAATGCAGTAACAATGACTAGTTCGTTTGTGTGAAACAGATTATCATGTAGATTTCTGTCTTCCTGTTAAAGCTTGTTTAAGCTGACAGATATTGTTCTGTACCTCAGCTTTCCTGACTGGCCCCCTAACCTCAGTCCTGCCTTCCTGTTTGGAGCAGGTCAGGCCTCACAGGGCTGCCAGGCTAAAACCATCCTGTGATAAAACTCACATGTAGCTGGGGGGATTTGTTCCCAGTTCAACATCATGTGCAAACACTTGATGTTTGTTGGATTGGGTTCTTTTTTTTCAGCTAATAATTATTCCATTGTAGATAAATTTAGACAAAACTATTTACACTGGACTGAAATATCTATACAGATGTATGCACAACTAACCTTTATATCAAACAAGGTCACTTCTGTTAATATCTGTGTATAGATCTCAACATAGCTGCTCTCATTTTATGACAATCAGTCATACTAACTCATAAGTCTGGTGTTATTTTATATGTCTCTTATTGTCAACAAATCCCATTAACAGACCGAAACGACCCATGTTTTAGTCCGTCTCTAAATACTTCCTGACTTCCACACCCTGTCTGTGGCTTTCAGTGCCAAGCCCATTGGTTCCTACTGAAGATGTGAATCTTGAAAAACAGGTCACAAATATATTTTAAGAATTCTCAGTGATTTTTTTTTTTTACACCAGCTGGTCACTGTAGTTTTGAGGTAACATAATACACAGGTGTAAACAGTACATTTGCTGGGGGACTATTTTCAGCTGTCGATTAATACATATTTGGTGCCCTAGTGAGTATTTATGGAAGCAGGATGGTGTACGCAGGACTGACTCAAAATAAACTACAGTGCCATGTTCATTGTAATGAAGGGACATGTCACATAGTGCAGCTGTGTGGTTCACTTATGTATATGACAACCCTGGAGGTGTATTGTAAAGGATAAGCTATCAAGATCATTGTTGGTTTTGGTCTTTTCAAGGGATTTGTTGACAATTTGAAAAATATATTGCATTAAATGACATAAAATTTGCCTGAGTGGACACAATTCTGCAGTTACTAAAATGAAGAACAGAGGAGGCTTCATAAAAACAAGCTTGTTAGGCTTATTTGTGCTGTAACAAATTGGTTCCTGCTTATCATAACTCCATGCTCTGCCTCTGCTCTGTGGTCTGAAGAATGATAACGCATTACGATATGAATGTGCACAATCCCCAGTGGTCAAAATCTGATTCCACTACAGCTACAGCAATTACACAAAAAGTATATGGCTTTCAATTCAATAGACCAGAGATAAATTTCCATGTTGTTCATCCCTTCCACCGACCTTTCTTCAAGGTACAGGACAGGATTTTGACATTGCTGACTATGAGGTGTTGGGGTTAAACCAATGGGACTCCAAGGGGTTACTGTCCCAGGACATTTCACCATCTGAGTCTGAGTCCACACCCATTACGCTTTCACTGACACCCCAGTCCTCCCCACCCTCCACACCCTCTCCACCTCCCACACCCTCTCCACCTCCCATTCCTCCAGCTCCGGAGCAGCTTGAGGAGGTGGGTAAAGGGGTGCAGACAGCAACAAGCTCTCCACAGCTCAGAATGATTAAGAGGAAGGCTCCTGAGGTATACCGCGTCGTCAACGTGGCTGCTCAGCTGCTGCCTGATTCTAACTGCCCCTTGAGAGTGGTGATTTACTCACCGATTCACTAATTTCTGTTGCTGTGTAGCTAAATAACTCATCATGGTTCAGCACTTCTGCAACTGAGTTTAATGGGATTTCTGCACTGATAGAGCTGAATCATGCGTTAACTTTAGTGGAATTATTGTTTTGTTCGAATGAATGTGTTCTGGCTCTTGTATTATTGCAGTTACTCACTTGTTTGGAAATGTGGCATGGGAAAAGTCCAAACATGGCTGACATGTTGGCGTAGATTGCCTTCTGGTGTATTTTACCCCTGATGATAACTTCGACTTTTGATGTAGTGTTTATGGAAATGATTCTGCATAATCAGGCTGGAATTAATGGGTATTTGTGAATAGATTTCAACATCTATTATCAGTTTGTTTGGCATGGCACTGTTTAAAGGATAATGGCGGTAAAATTCAACGCTTTTGTTATTGTCAACAAATCCCAAGGAAAAATAAACAAAACTAACAATGAACTAATCCTACCAACCAGTGTTGTCCGTATAGTCAAAGCCTAAAATAGTTTATTCCTGTGTGCCATTGATATCTATTTTTATCCTGATACTACTAAAAGCACAGCATCCTGCTGCCATCAACACTTAACAGGGAGCCAAATGTGAATTAATCCGCACCTGAAAATAGTCCCCAACAAATACACCATTTATTCATGTTTTAGCAATGATTCCAAAAAACTACAGTGCCCAGGTGGTGTAAGAAACTGACTCATTTTTAAAAGTTATTTGTGACCTCAACATCACTCATTGGTTTGTGGACAATCATTTTCAAGCCTCAAGTTTGTCATTGTCAATCATAAGGTAGCCACGCCCTAAAGTATTACCCTGCTTTATCATATATGTTACATTAAATGGGACCATAATTTATAAACTGAACATCATGTAGTATGGAAGAAGACCTAAAACTACGGACCCAGAAGTTCTGTCCACTAATACTGTCCAGTACAGTCCAAAGTCAGGACAGACAGGCAAGACAGGAAGCATTGAGAGTTTTGGTCTTAATCTTGGGATTTGTTGATAATAAGAAAAATACAAATTAACTCCAGCTACATTCTTTAGATACTGCGTAACTCATTGTAGCTATTAGCTGACTGAACTCTCATCTCTCTCTTTGTCCTTGTCTAACATCATCTGTTCTCCCCTTCCAGCCACCTCTTAGAGTCTTAAGGCCTCTGACAAGATCCAGGAGTGCTCTTTCTTCGAACAACGAAGCCATGTGAAACTAGTCCTAGACTACTCCAGCTGCCTTTGCTGCAAGAAGTGAAAATACTGAATGGCCAAAATCTACATGACTGAAGCAGCCTTTGCTTTGGAAAAAGGTATTACCAAAGTGACCTATGATGACCCCTCTATATTAGTATATAGCTCGTGGCTCATGATAAAAATAAAAATAAAAATGAGGTTCGTGACATCGAGATAGATTGAGTTAATGAATGAATGGGCTCCATGCTGATAATGACATTTTGAGTTTGTGGGTTACTGAATATGTATTTATGTACAGTTTGTGTGTACTTCATCTTTCTGATTTGTTTTTATATATCAGGTTTGGGTAGGCAATTGCATGTGTGTCTTCCCAGTCATTAGTCCGCTGGTTATTAAACAGAATGTACTCTCACTGAATACTACAGCTGGCATTGAGAGTGACAGAGAATGTGTTAAAAGCCAAGGATCGAAAGAAAAGGCATGGCTGTTTTTACCCCTCATTCAATCTGTTGCGGAGAAACGTGTGAGAATTCTGCACTGATTAATTATCACGTCAAAGTATTGAGAAATCAGTCGATTCCCAAAAAACATATTCTAGATATGAGATAAGACAACCTTCCTTTGTAGTAATGAAGTCAGACAGCAGTGGCAGACAATATTCTGTTATTTACCTCTTGATTAAAGCCTTAAAGAAAGACAGACACTAAAATATAAAATGTCTCCTCCTGTGATTTAAGTAACACAACTATGTTTTCATTAAACAATAATTTTGCACTATGTTTAAAATATAAAATCACTGCTCTCATTACTCTGAAATGGCCAAATGACTTAAAAAATAACAAACTAGTAGCTGAATATTATCACCACTAATTTTATCATTACTGCATATTCCCTCTGTGGTAAAGAATGTTTTACTTGTGTAACAAGTAATAGCAGTTGCATCACAGATAAATTAAATAAATCACAGACTGTTTTTTGACAATCTACTGTTCAGTTTGTATGCACATTTAATTGACATTTTATTTGGCAATTTAAAGCCAATTAGGAACATGTCACTTTCAGCTGTAGCAGAAATAGAATATAACACAAGTAAATATTTACTGTATATAAACATGGCTCTGTTTCCATGTTTGAAATCACTGTGTAATGCTCTGCTGTTAACTGAGCGACACTAAACCCAATGATCTTACCTTCTACTCGCTTCTTTTATTTTTAAGGAATTCATTAGAGTGACTTTATTGGTTTACAAACTCACATTTAACTTAATATTGCGTGGTGATACACTGTATGTTTTCATCCTGTACTTTTATTCACTGAGCCTGAATCATAGCAACATTTTACACAAAGTATCACACAAAGTGTTGGCTGTTGATGGGTGGACTTGCGCAGTGAATTTATACTTTTCATCATTGTATCTGTATCATTTACGGTGGTTTGAAGTTTGAAACAAAAGCTTCTCAGGTACAACTGTTCTGTTTACACTGTCATTCACTCTGATGTTGTAGATAGACTTGTTATGCACATGAAATGTCCTTTAAATGGATAAATGGTGAAAAAAAATCAGATTGTGTTTCTGCGTTAGTAGTATCAGTGTTAGTGTTGGAGGTGATTTCCTTCTATTGAAATGACATGCAAAGTAAAATGGAGAAAAAAAAAAACATGTTGCTAAGTAGCAGATTTGTATACTTTACTGTATGTAGACTGATAAACTCATCATTGCATGGTGTTTGTTATGAATTTGTATGAAAATTGGATTTCTTAAATGATTCTGTGTGAAGCTGTTGGCCTCTTCATGATGCCTTGCTGGTAAACGATGAATTATTTTTTGTCATTTGCAGTTGCTTTGTAGTGAGAATATAAAAATGTTATGATGATGCATACATGTTGGCTATACAGATATATGAATAACATGTCTTATTTACTGATCAATTAGCCACTTTGACTTTATTCCATGAAGAGACACCACTTTACTAAAGTTATCCTAAGAATTTTTGTTCTGGCAGGCCAGAATGTCAAATTAATTCAATTTCAACTTGATTGTGAATTATAAAGCAAAAAGCAGTGAAGTGATGACATGATGGTTTATGGCAATTTATCGTCCTACTACGTTAAATATTTCTGTTTAAATCAATTTACATCCATTAAATATGAAGCAAAACTTTGGCTGTGTTTTTTTTTTTTGTCTTATCTAAAGAGCATGTCAAGACATAGGATTTTGTTACATATATAACTTTATTACATTATATTTAAAACAGAAAACAAGACGTCATTACATGAATCAGCAAATTACAGTTTGAGGTTGACCCGATCGTGGTACTTCAGGTATGGATCGTCAACATACCAGTTCCTCCTTTTCCAAAAAGAGGTTGTCATTTTATCCAAAAGCTTGCTTTGTGTTTTGTTACAAAATACGTGCTCCCTCAGGCGCTTTCGTCTGGCAGGACTCTTCTTCCACAGTTTCTTCTTGTATCCAGCCTGTTTACACCCAAGAACAAGAAGTCAGATTGGAAACACTGTGCTTTTAAAAAGGTCGAAAAGACAGTAAAACAGTAAAAGACTCCCACCTTGCGTCTGATCCATAGGCCACAATGCAGCCTCATGAACCTATCTGTCACAGATTTTACAGTCTTTCTCTTCCCCTTCTTCACACTGTAGTACGTCAGACTTCTGCTTGGTTGCTGAGTCAGACTGGGAATAAGTGCCGACACCCTGCAACAACGCAGAAATGCAGAGTAGGGAAAGGGCAAAAAAGGTTTTAGTCACTTGAAATTACAAAACATTTTATCACCTAACACAAATATGAATCAATAACTTTGCAGAGGTTTTTTTAGTTTGTCAGGTTTTGATATTTTTCTCTCAGATTTCTCACTCCACTCCAGATACAAAATGGTAAACAGAATTACTTATTAACGTACATATTCAATCATCACAATAAACTAGTTTTCAACTGACAAGAGAAATGGATATTCAATAGAGTATCTTTTTTATTTCACCTTTACGGACTGTAATCCCAAACCTGACTTTAGCTACAACGATCCTAACCCTACACCTAATCCAGATTCCCAAAAACATAAAGGGGGAACTTGAGAGAGCTACAAGAGGATCACTACAAAAATTTAGCAAATAAAGAAGTGCAGTAGAAGTAAACAGTTAACTTCTACTAACAGTCTTTCATGTAATAGGAGAGATGCATTGGATCAGCATTTGATCCACTCCATCTCTCCTATTACTTTGTCCTTTAGTGCAAGATAAAGTTTCACATAATGTTTATGGGAGCAGTCAAATGGGTTCTGATCTGCTAATCCACATTACATGGTCAAATGAATGAAACCGCAGACATTCATCTGCTGCTGGTAATAGTCTCCACTCTTCTGGGAAGGCTTTCATTTAGATTACCAAGAGCATCGATATCCATTTCAGTTGATTTTTTATACAGCAAACTCTGAGATCTACTTCTTTATCAACTGCAACATCATGTTAAAACAGACCAAACTGACGTCACAATATTGGAAGTACACATTAAATAAAATATTATTATTATATGTTGTAGTTCTGCACCAATAAAAACGCCAAAAAACAAAAAACAACAGCTCCAGACATGAGGACACTTTGTGTTTGTGCATATATAGTATAATTTGTAGTTCCTGACATGATAAACAGCACAGTTTAAAAGGGAGACTTATTAAATATGTTGATATTCATCTTACTATCAAGTAGTTACAATAACTATTATTATAATATCCACTTTATAGTCTTAAAATCAGCAGCTGAGTCTCTTGGTGGTCTTTTACCGTTGCAGGATGTTGTACCGCGGTGTCTGACACACTGCAGCCCGCAGAGGAGCGCGGACAGCGGCTGCGGCAGAGCTGTACAGAGGCGTGGGCTGGATGAGGCTGGAGAGCTGACAGAGCTGCGGCGTCTTGGCACACAGAGAGACAGACAGCGGCCTCAGGAGACCTGACAGTCAGACACAAGGACATAAATACAAACGACAGGAGAACACCTAGCACTGCTGCTAAGCTAGCCCAGCTGATGTACTCGCGTCATGTATTACACTATATAACTACACAAATAAACCACTGCTCGGCGCATTAAACACGGATAAAATACTACAAATCAACAGAATGAAGAGAGTGAAATGAAAAGGCATGAATGTCATTTTATATGTACACACCGGACACCCTCCTTGCCAAGGCGGCCGCCATGCTTTCCGCTGAATGCTGGAGGCAGCAGTACGGAGTCCTGTTTGGACAAACTTAATTTCGTTCGCATCTAATGTTACACTGCACAGAGCATTATCGCCACCTAGCAACTGTCACTGGACCTGTATCTCTGTAAACAAAATATCAAAGACTACTATCCACATATATCCAAAATTATATAATAAATTACAGTTTTATGTTACTTGTGTTTAAGCTGCACACAAAGAACAATACACAGACTGACAGTTTTATTCTCTGCTGCACTAATTCCTGGACATTTTGCAGTTTGTCATTACTTTGGACTCAATTTGCACTCCTCTGCTCAGTGCTGTGACTTTCATTCATCGTCTACAGCCTAATTTAATTCTATATAGTTTTTTTAATCTCTATTTGGAGTTCTATTTTTTATTTTACAATTGTATCATTATTATTATTATTTACATTTTACATAGTTTTCAGATTTAATTTCTTAGCACAGGCTTTCTACGCTCAGGTTAATTTAAATTCAGATTTATCCTATAGATTATTATTATAAGTCTATTAACTTTTATTTTTTGCTATTGTATTCTTCTAACCAACCACATTTCAGAGGGAAGGATTGTATTATTTATTACATATTTTATATATATATAATATATACCAGATATGATTAACACCACCTCGACTAGCTGTAACATTAAAATAGGCCTAGCTTTCACTTGTTACTTCATCAGTAATAACAACCCACTAATAAAATAGGCTATAAACAATAATATAACACACTCAGAAGGGCTACCTTTTAAATACTTTAAGGATTTTGCTGTAACTCCACTAAATGTATTTTTAAATGTGATGTTGCCATTTAAAATATCTTAAATAGATTAATGCAGCCAATCATTGAAATAAATAAAAATCATTGTAGAGGAACTTTTCAGTCACAATAAATTCTGTTATGAACTCCAGTGTCTACTTTCTGTGTGTGGTATTTATGCAGTCAGTCTTGAATGCAGCTTTTCGTCTGTATATGTCTTTGTACTCCATGGCTGTCACACTCTGTAAACTTGTTTATCTGATCCCGAGGTTTGCCATTTGTCACAGTCTCCTGTTGGATGTTTACATATTGTGGAAAGAATTGTTCACTGCTGTAGGACCTAACCTCAGTCTTGTTCGCGTGACTTCTCTCTTTCTTCCTAGTCCCGTAAACCTGAAGCAGGAACCTAATATGAATCCCTCTGAGTTTACAGTATGTGTACATATGATGGGAATATGAAGCCAATATACCATAAAACATCACCACAAAAAGTAAATACAAAAACAAAACTGCAGTGGCTATTTAACAATTTGACACTCTTGACCTTCTTACTGCCTTCAAAGAATACTTCCAATGAACATCTATTCCAAAAACATTATCTTATGTAACTATGTGGTAATTTGCCCAGCAATAAAGTCAAATTAATACATTTAGTCATGAGTGCTGCCACACCGAAAGAGCTTGTTAAATTAGTGTGTAAATTTCCTTATCACCCTTCCTTGTGCCAGAATAAGTGTGTATCGGGTCCTGTCTACTCCTGGAATGGCATATAGCAGTAGACTTATCACAACAGTAACTGAGTCCAGTTTCTATGCATTGCAGATCAATGAATTCCCAGTATTTACTTCAGAAGTGCTGGCTGATTACTGACGATCAAAGTCCAACATGACAGTCCTGTTTTACCGAGGGCAGCCTTTGTTGGGACAAAGTGCACAACAACAGTCGTCACTACACATGTGGGTCCTTCATATAAAGGCAATACTTGCTATGCTTGGCTAAATAACCTTTAACTGCATTTTGGAAAGAAAAAAATTTGACATGCACAGTAACAACTTGGCATCCACAATTATTTGAGGGCAATAAAAACTTAAATTACTAATGTTATATTTTGTTGCATTGATTTTTTAAACTCTTTAAATTTCAATTTAAGTTTGCAATACAAATTCAAATGAGTACAAGAGAGAAAAAAATGAGGCTCACGTTAATCATTTTTATTTCTTTTCCTTTAAAACATACAAATAACCTTACAAAAGCAGATGAAAAACATGAAGCGAATGTATCAGTGTAACTTCAGACAACACGATGCACAGTAATCAAATGCATTAAAAAAAGACAAGGCACCAACCACAGCTTACAACTCTCTGTAACCGTGGAACTACACGAGTTAATGGAGGCACCCACATGTCTACCAACACGAGTGCAAAGTAAATCAATTACCTCTGTAAAAAAAAAAGTGCGTTTCATAAGCGAGAGAGAGGTTCCCACCCAGTCAAGGCATGCATCTCATTTCCATCGTTCCAGCATACTTCTCATAATCCAATAACCTAGTTCACAAAAGAAGAATGTTTGTCTGTAAGTGGAACGACTGTAACAGTGTCAAACTACGAGAATTCACAAAAGAGTCAAAGTCCATTTCTCAATAATATATTAAAATGTACCACATAAAAAAGTCAAAGTACTCTCAAGGCACGAGTTCAGGATTTTAGTTCTTGTATCAGTTCTTTTGCCTTTAGTTGGGACCCATATGTAGAATCGTTCCACCAAGCACTAAAGCTAATCCAAGGTCCTTTGGTTCACCAGCCAGCGTATACAGGTTCTGCATCACACGGGATCCCATAGTATCGACCTTGAGGTCGCTCTTTGTGTAATAATGGAGCTCGGGCTACAGTCAGCTCTCCGTCAGTGTCTCTCCGTCGTCGTAGTACCATTAAAATGATGAAGAGTAGAGCAACTGACGAGAGAGAGGAAAAACACCAGAGGATGTTACATGAAATGACCATCTACAGTAGAGATTATTACACACATACACAAAGAGTATATTGATATGTGTTTTATTTCATTATGTCCTGTTTGTGCATGACGTGGTCGCAGTGTAAAGGCAAAAAAAAAATCTGTTTCTAGTGTGCAAAAAGAAAAATGTTACTGTTTCCATGTGACTATTTCCAACTGTCTATCTGAAAATTAAAGTGTCATACATTTCAGGCATAAACTATGTTCCCAACAAGACCTGGTTAATGTGTGAAATTTAAAGAGGAAAGTATATTATCAATTTAAATGCATACAGTAATAAACTAAATAATTACACTAAAAGACAACGATAACACATCTCTATTTAATTAGTTATACCTGCTGAGTGGACTTTATTTACAATATATAACATTTATTTTTATAGTTATATAATTATATAGTCCTTTTTAATCAAACATTGCTAAGTCAAGAGTGGAAAGTACCTCAGCATTTTCTAAAGCTCCACTGCATATTCAGTTTGTCTGATCTTTGCTCATATCCTTTTATGAGTGGAAAATAACGAGCTCTGTTGAGCTATAGAAAATAAGCATGGCTAATATTATCCAACAGGAGCTGTGAACCATTACTGTATCAAACATCAGCTATTAAAACTTTAAAGAAACTGTTCTGCATGTAATCAGATCAGCTAGAAGCTTGTCAACTTTAAAGGTAATCAGTCTGAAAAGCAGAACTAATAGTCCAATGCCTATAACATGGTGTTAAGTAAAGATAAGATGCATTACTAAAGAAGCTCCAACATATCAGAAAAAACATACTAAATAGCCAATACAGCAATAGCTTTTAAACAAATATGAGTAAGAGTAAGATTGTCTTCAAATATTTCTTCATTTAAATTAAAAATTATAAATATTATATGATTATTTTATATCTTCCAGCGTTGTTACTTACCTCCACCTCCAATGACTAAAAGAGCAATAGTAACCGGAGCCAATTCACAAGTGTCCCCTGCTTTGCGGAAGAAAGTCTCCATGCAGTAGCCTGGAGCCAAACTGCCCTCTGGACAAAACGCATCGCTTGGACACTGAATGGGGTTCACGTCTGGACTCTGAGGGAACAACGCACTCTGTCATCAGATGTCGACAACGACACGCACACACAGCTTCATTTCATACAGAGTCTGGAAGGTGCAGTACTCACAGGGCAGTAGTGATTCTCTGGGCATATATCACAGCTTTCTTGACCCCAGTGGATCTGAAAGTAGCCACTGCCACAGATTTGACACATAGCATGATGGGGTGGCTTGTGCATGCCTGTTTAAAACAAGATATCACCTGAATGGATATTCACGCATCCCTGTTTTCTGTACTTATTATGGGCCTGCAGCTTTAAGCTTGCATGATGTGAGTTACCTGGCCGACACGGTGTGCAGTCTTTGGCAGCGGTTTGTAGAGATTCTGTTCCTCCAGGACACGTCTGGCACTGGGAACAACCAGAGGAGCTGTCAGAGAGAAAGAACACTTGTTTTGGGCTCTGCATAAACAAACTACTATGAATTCAATGGCTGAGACAAGTATAAGTTGACTTATTTCTAAGCTGTTGTTGCAGCTTGGTTTCACTCTGCTAACAGCCATAGGAGCAACACTTTGGTTTAAAGGTTTGAATAATATAATACACAACTTCATTATCTTTTAAAAACAACAATGTTTCACTGCCAAGTTAGGAAAAAATGTTGCAAATTGTTTTCAGTGTTTCAGTTGTGTGTACAATTAAAGTTATTTGCGCACGTTATTAACCTAAATATTAAATATAATGTCCAAGATCCACACACTATATTTTAGCTAGTGAAAACAAGATGTGGAGCTGTGGCTCTTCCCCCCATGCAGACCAGAAGGACTTTATTGGTGCAGAAGCAAACACTCAGTTGTGAGAGGAGTTTAGGGAGGCCCTGGAGAAGAGTTCTGGATTGGTTTCAAATAGTTACTGAACTGTCACAGTGAAGTTCTTGGTCTACCAGTAGATCCTTTCTTCCTATCCTCACGTCTGGTCATTAGCTTTGAATCCCAATTACTAGATTCCAAACTCAGTTTCCTTTACAGCATGTGAGACACGAGGAAGTAACTGAGAGCTGCTGTCCTTACACTCCCCCTCATTTTCTTTGATCAAGATGCCTCTAAGATATCTCAGAGGAAGTCTGGATATGTCAACTGGGACTAGAGCCCAGAGTAGACAGAGAACACGCTGGAGGGACTGGATATCAAATCTAGCCTGGGAATCTTCAACCCCCCCTAGAAGACCATACAACTCTTAGTCTGTGACAAAAAATCTAAGGACTGATAATCGTCATCTTGCTCCTGAAGTCCAGTTCTATAAGCACCATTCATGTCTGCTGGGACATGATCATACATGCCACTTAAATTTCCATACCCTCTGCTGATTAATCAAAGCAACAATTGTGTAACTGAGTCTTGTGTGTGTGTGTGTGTGGGTGCATCTGTGGTGGCGAACAGAACCATGGGATGAAAGCATGTGATGTTCGATTTGGTTGTTGGATGAAAGTCGCACACTGATTCATGGGTCCTAGTTACAAGCAACAGAAATAAACAGAAACAGAAATAGAAACAGAAACCCAGTGTCATTCAAGTGCAGCTTACTTGCAAAAGCTTCCTAGTGCACAGGGTGTACATGAGGTGGAACTCTGCAGCGAAGAAAAGAAACCTGAAAGCAGCAGAAAATAACTCAACACACGTGATTTGTGTTTTCGCTCAAGCTTTAGATTACATAAAACTCTGTTGAGATTGTTGCATGTAAATTAGAAGTCATACACATTGTAAGTAGATGAAGTTAAGTCTAATTTCTGACTACAAGCATACTGCTGTTTTTGTCTGAAATCATATCACTAGTCACTGATTTACAACAGTGCTATGAGTTGAGTCTACAGTTAAACACACCTGGTGAACAACTTGTGCAACTCTCTCCACCAGTGATATTATTGAAGGATCCAGTAGGGCAGGGTTGACATAATGGACTTCCAGTGAAACTGCAGAGTAGTGTAACATAAAAGAAATGCATCAGTGAAGTAGTCAGCAGAGTAGACAATATCATTAGAAGTAAATTTGTTGGCACACTCCATGTCCTTACTTTGTGTAGAAGCCACGGTTGCAGGGCCAACACTGCTGCTGTCCAGCTAATGGCTGATAGAAACCTCTGTTGCACGGCAGGCAGGCTCCAGGAAATAGACACATCCCGGGGTCAGAACAGCATGCACACAGCAGGGTGTCTAAGGAGGGATAGACAATTATTTCTTAACTTTAATTAACTTAATTATCTGTTATTGCTGTTTTAATCACTGCAGTATTAATTCATAGAGGATATGTTTTTACTAAGTAGAGAGAAGAATGAGTTAAGATCCTTAAACAAAGGTTTCAGTGATCTACTATCGCACCCAAAAAGAGTAAACTGGTGGCTCCATGTCAGATGACACGATCATTGACTCACTGTTGTCATACTGTGATCCTGGTGCACAGGGCTCACAAGTGGAAGTGTTGAATGCAAAGCAGCCCGGGGTCGTGCTGCTAAGAATCACGGGAGTTGGAGTCAGACTGGTCGCATTCTCAATAAGAGTGGTGTCCATCACAGCAGGAGTAAGTGTGGTCTGGCTCAGCACCATGCCTGGAGGAGAAGGACACTGGATGATTAAAATCTGACTTCTGGAATTGGACTGATACAGCTATCATACAATAATTAAAGGTACAGTGTGTAGAATTTAGTTGCATTTAGTGGTCCAATCACTGCATTGCAATCTCCTCAAATCACCCTCACCTTCCTAGTGCAAAGGAGAAACAACACTTTAAGGACCCTGTTTAGAGTCAGTATTTAGTTTGTCTGTTCTGGACTACCGTATGAATAAGGTGTTTCAAGATGGCGGCCTCCATAAAAGGGGACCCTCTCCCACTGTAGATATAAAAGGATATTTTTTTAAGTAACAAACATAAAAAGATTCTTATTTTCAGGTGATTATACATGCATGAAAACATAGTTATGAATATTATATTCCATGTTTGCCTTATTCTGAAAATAGAGGCCACAAATCTTACACACTGGACCTTTAAATTTGCCTAAAATTGTTAGTGAATAAAAACAATGATCTAGGTCGAACTGGTAGCCATGAGCTGCAGTGTCCTATTGTTACGTGTTGTTCCCCATCTCTCTCTCTTTCTCCTCTCTGTCCTATCTAATAAAGGAATAAAAGTCCCCAAAATATGTTTTTTTTTTAAAAAAAAGGAGGAGAATTAGTGATTTGACCTGCAGCTGACCTCTTCAAATCTCTCATTTTTTCAGGAGTAGGCTAATCCTGAATGTTTAATACAAACAGTGGAATCCAAAAAGACCAACTATTCGGCAGGATTCACAGGGCTGATCTGAGCCTTCTTGAGGACAAAGGTTATTTGCCTTAGGGGTCCTCCTTCACATTTTCAAATACATATGACCAGAGTAGATCTTCCTCTGTTGTGTTGTCAAGTAGATTTTTTTGTCTATGAGAGACTTGTGTTATGTAGAAATTACATTTACACCCCTCTTTATATTTTCAGTAAATAGTTGATCTAAGTAGATTCAATTATTCTCCCTCTTTCTCAAACATAACAAAGATATGAAAAACCCTGCCCTGCATATTGCCTCATAGAAAAGAGGAGAACTTCTTAATTCGTGTTACCGTGATATCTGATAAATTAAAATCTTAAGCATACACCATTCAACGCGATCTAACCACTGAGGAAAGGGCAGAGGGCAACAGGCATAAGCACAACAACCAAACAGAGCCCATATTGTTGTAGTAATCACATTAGCCATGTGCTCAAGTGCTTTCTTGAATATGAGCCATCCTCCTCATGAAATGCAATTATTCAGAAAGGAGGGGGTCATGTGATTTCTCTGGTTCAGTCTGTGCTGGCAACATTTCTCTCTCAAACTTTTTACACACAAGCCTCTGTTAAACTGGCAGAAACAAAAGCTGTAATCCTGAAAGTCTAGTAGGGTCAGATTTAAATGTCCCTAAAGAAAGATTATTGCAAGATACAGTATTAATACCACTATGCGGTACCACTATTCACAGAAACACAGCTGTATATTAATTTTTGCAGCGATTTTCCATGTGGAGGAAGTTTGTCTGGGGGAAGTCTGGGTGCAAAAAAAAGTGATACAACTATTTAAACATTGAATTAGATGACATTAAATTCCTGCTGAGGTAAGTTTGACAGGTAACTCATGAACTTAAAGGTTGGAAAGCATTTGTCACATAAATAATAATCTTTATTAAATATGTAGAGCTTTACTGTTTAATCCACAACAAAACTCCACAGTAAACTTAATCATGAGCTATAACAGCTCATTCCACTTAGGAGTATTTTTTTAACTGCTAAATTAACATTATGGTGTCTATTATATCTCAATCATCTAACTCCGTGCTCTTCCTGATGTTTTGTAGCATTACATTTATTTATTTTCAGGAATAAGAGTTTAAACTTACCTATGAAATAAGCGGCGCATATGGCAGACAGAACTCCCCGGCAGTCCATCCTCCACATATTATCGAGTACAACCACCAAGCAATGTCAGGCTACAGCATCTCATCCCTGACAAGTGGTCGACTTGTCTTTGTTTTTCACAGAGGACGTCAGGGACGCTCGCTCCCTTGCTCGGTCGCTGGCTGTTGGATCAGTCCTCTCATCAGTATCATATGACAAAATACACATCATGTGATTTGGCTTTAGACGGGAAAACTGAGCAAAAATGGGCTGGATACAGGCAGATATGGTGCTGTTACACAGAGCAACCAGCAGGGACGCCACTGCCTGTTGTATGGTTCATATAGATAGATAGGTAGATAGATAGATAGAGTTAGAGATTAGTTAGTAGATAGAGTTTATAACATAATGACTATGATTGAATTATTTGAAAAATAGCTTCTATAACTTCTGAGTGTGCTATTTTATTTTATTTTATGAATTGATTGTTACTAATTATGAAGTAACGTGTAAGAAATAGGCTTATTTTAATGTTGCAGCTGATCGAGGTGGTGTTAATCATATATATGTCAATATAAAACCTGGCTGTCAAATAAATGAAGTGGGATAAAAAGTACCAGCCTTCCATTTGAAATTAGAAGTATACAGTAGCAAAAAAGTTATTAGATAGATAGAAATAGACTTTACACACACACACACATTTATATATAAATATATATATATATATATATATATATATATATATATATATATATATATATATATATATGTGTGTGTGTGTGTGTGTGTTGTGCAGGCTTGGTGTCACATTTTTATGCTATTCTTGCCAAAGTTCTGCTTTGCCATGGGTATTTCCTAACATGATATTGGTGCATCATTTTTATTCTTGAGTAATGATGATTCATATTATGTACAGTAAGTTGTTACCAAAACATACAAACCACAGAAATGACACTAACAATGGTTTGGGGAAGGGAGTCACAAGTTGAAGGTCCACTTCCCTTTAAAACAGGTGAGTGGAATTTACTTTGCAACACTTTGAAATAAACATCATTTAATGTTTTTATTATAGATAGATTGAAGTCATAGGTCAAGATATGCAATCTTTGATAATGTAAATAAGTCACAGTGGTACTCAATCACTTTTACAGCTATTCTAAAATGCAAAATATGTCAAATGAAGACAATAAAAGATGATAACTAAAGATCCTCCTGATCTGAAATGAAACATTCACAGGCCTGTGGAGCATCTTGCACGTATTTATGTCTCAAGTGTTTCTGTCGGAGAAACAACATAAGGAGCGTCCTTCTGGATATGACGCTGTAAGCTCAGCTCCAGTTCCTCCCAGCTTTTCTCCTTCAAGATTTTCTGGCAGAACAAGAAAATTATTTACCACCAGCATGAAGAATCCCAACACTAACAAAAACAGTGAAAGCTTACAACTGTTAGAATGTCAGTTCCTCTTTGTTTTACTCACATTGCTGTGTGTCTCAGTGTTTCTGACCGTGTGTGCTGCTGTCTGTTCACAGGTTTTGGCCTTCTTGATTTCAATTTGCTTCAGTCTTTGGCGCTCTTGTTGTTTCTCTTCGAGCTTCCTCTGCAGAGCCAAAACTGTCTCATCCTGAGTCACCACCTGCTGAAAACTCAGCCTGGCTCTCCTCTCCTCTTTCCTGCAACATGCCAACACTCTCATGAATGTGTGTGTGATATTTGCGTGTTTGTGTATGTATCTGCTTCAGCCCACATTTTCCTACAACCATCATCAAGTCAGAGCCAAACATTCTCTCTGACCTGATGGCAGCAGCCTGTGCCAGCACTCTCCTGTTGAGGTCGATAGTGTCCAGCTGCTCCAACAGCAGCTGCTTCTTGTACTGCTTCTCCTCCAGGATGTGCTCCCGTTTCTCCTGCTGCTCTGTTTGCTGTGCCTCCCTCAGGAGGGCCAGCCGCTCCTTCAGTTCAGCCAGGGACATCTCTCCCAGCAGCTCGTGACCTCCAGTCTGACATGGGACAACATAGTAACCATGACACAAGAAGCATGTGAAAGTACGTCAAAGGGGAGATGGCATCCATACTCTGCTCACCTCGGTGTCGTCAAAATTCCTGATCCTAATATGAGGTAGCGATTCGATGGCGCGGATTTCATAGATGATTTCAAATCTCCTGCTGAGCTCTGCCTGTGCCTCTTCTAGTGCCTGACGAAGGAGCGCTCGACTCTGCTCTGAGACTTCTTTCACTGTGAAATTTCCATGAAATCAATGAGAACAGAGGTGAAATCATGACAAAATCATCACTGTATCAAACGGGGAGGCATACCTATGCTTTGCTTGAATTTCAGCAGCTTCTCTTTAGCTGCCTTTGAGTTCTTGTGGCCTTCTGCCACTTGTTGCACCAAGTCTCTCATTTCTTTTTCCTCCTGCAACCTCTTCTCAGCATATCTCCGCATCAGCTGGGCTGTCTACAAGAAACAACAAAGCAACCATAAAAACCCATTTTTCATGCATAATTGTAAACCCCTTTAAAAAAACAGTGTTTGTAGAGAACAGCTATAGTTGTGTCTGATTACCCGCCTTGTTACACACTGTAAAGTGCTGTGTAATCTTCTGTAAATGCTTTTAATCAGCTGTTGAGCAGGGGTGTAAATATAGACAGGCAGTGTGGTTGCACTAGGGCCCGTAGAGAGAACAGGCCCTCCAATAATGTGATAATAAGCACTAATGAGTGAATTAAATAAACAATTCCTTATTTTCTTTGGTATTTTTGTCATATACAGATATGCAATGATGATTGCTGGGTAATTTGTGGATGTTATCATGTCACTATTTGATCATGTGAAGACATGATATACGGTAGCAACGGCCCATCATAACAAGATGCACTCAGTCTTTACCCACCTCCTCTTTCTTCAGCTGAGCAGTCCTCTGGTTGCGTTCCATTAAGCGTGTGCGGGCGATAGCTGCCTCCTCATAACTGATGCGTCCCTCCAAGCGCCTGCGCTCAATCATGGCCAGCTCCTCCTGGAGGTCCTTCTCACGCATTTCCTTCTGCCACTGTAGAAAAGACGAGGGCTCACGTGCCCCCTCCACCAGACGCTCCACTCTGCGTAACAAATGCAAACATAAAGAAATGACTCTTGGCTTGTGTAACCTGAAGTCTCATTGAGATCAACATTTTCTTTGCAAGAGAAGAAGAAAGTACATGTAAGTATTTTAATGTTGCTCAGATTTAAAATGTTTTGCTGTTGATGCCACTACTGTCTTGTGCAGGACACTGATTGTGTTGACATGTATAATAATCCACCTAAAACAGGTGAAGCAATGGCAAACCTCTGCAGCTCCTCCTCCACCTGACGGTCATATAGTGCCCCCTGCCTCAGGATTGCTGCACTGTTGAGCTTGATGGGCCAGCTGTTGGTCTGAAACAGAAAAATACACTCATGCCAGTGAATATTATACCTACATGAGTGGATATGCATCACTATCATACTGAAGACTGATCTACAGAAATAATTAGATCTCACCTTATTAATGGAAGATGATCCAGAGGAATGAAATGAATTGAATTTGAGTTTTGAATCCAAATCCTCCTTAATCTGAGACATCACTCTCTGCAATGCAAATGATGGTTCATTGGGAATGTGAACTGACTCTGAACTCTGTACTAACAGGGTGAATTTAGTTAACAACAAAGGAGAAATCAACAATACGCTAGTCAAATGACAGTGAATTACAAAAAGGGAAGAAATCACAGGAAGAGCAGCAGAGGGAAGATACACTTTATCTATCAAGAATAAATCACATTGTCACAATCATTTCATGAGAAGAGGTAGAAATATTTTATTCCAACTTTATGGGCAACAGTGTATATATATAGTATAACCTACCTTGGTGTGTTCAGACTTGTGTGGATTTACACATCTGAACTGTTTCATATTTGCCTCATACAGCAGTTCCTTCGGAGGAAAACAGACGGGATGTCATCACAGAGACATGTAATAAAGCCTGATAGTATAAGGTATAAGCCTGATGATAATGATGTGATAGTAATCATATATGGCAGAATTATTTCAAATGAGCAGTTCAGAATTTAAAAAAAAATACTAACATTAAAAACTGTGTTTAATGCTCTGTAATTACCTGTCACATATGCCATATGTCTTTTTTTCTAACTTGTTTTCTTCTATATTAAATCAATATAACAGCCTTTTAGATATCATAGCAGATGAGAATAATAAAAACAGACATTGTACCTCAGTCTTTTTCTGGTTCTGTTGTTTGATCTTCTGCATGTTCTCCAACTCTTTTGGAGTCTTGTATGTGCTATTTGGTACCTATAAAGTAAGTATGTGATGAGTGTTGCATCCATCACAATTTCAACACAATACACACAGCTGAATGAGCTGTTTTAAGGTACAGGCATACACACACATAAATTAACTGTGTGGACATGCTTGAAGGAAATATTGTTTATAACTGTAAATGAGGCTGACTGGTTTGCATTTTTCCTGTTGTGGAATGAGCTCAGGCTTAGGCAGGGTTGGCGATTTAGGTTTGGTGAGCGAGAACTCCCGGGGCTTGGTGGTTTTAATTGGAGCTTTCTTGACCTGACTCCCATGAGATATTTTGACAGCAAGCTGCTCCACGAGAATGTCGATTTCAGGGCGCCATCTAAAGGACAAACAGACATGCTTTCACTTCTTGCCTGTAGACTAACATTAATTGCCTGAAAGATATCTTCCTCACCTCAGTAGAGGGCCAATCCACTGTTTCTCCACATAGGCAGCATCATATATATTATTCCACCTCTCTTGTATCCATGTGGTGAGGTTTGTGAAGAAGAAAGGGAGGAACTACAGCCAAACACAATACACGCTCTTACACACAGGGCACAGACATAGATGATTGCTGGTTATTTCCAATGCAACACCTGCCATCAAACACTGGGTTTCTTACCATGTGCATCTTCTTTATGTCCAGTGATTTGACGATGGTGCTGAAACGCTGAAGTCCAAGGTCATCAAGAGCAAAAGTGGCGAGGTAACAGATGACTAAGGAACAACATAATATCATAAACACATTAATGTTAATCTTGTTTTTTTCACAGTAATATTGAACAAGAGATTGCTTAGACTTACTGACAAACTGGCTGCGATCACCTCTGGATAAGCATTTCCCATTCTGGCCATAGAAGACACTGATAACTACGTCCAGTAACTTTTTGTGCTCAATACATCCAGAGACAACATCAAGTACGAACTTCTTATGCAGAGTATTCATGTCCTGCAATAACAAAAACAAGATAAGACAGACTTTAATGATTCCACACTGGGGAAATTCACTTATTACAGCAGCTCATATACAAAAGGTGGATAAGAAATTACTCACAAATAAGAAATATATATATAAAGACATGAAGTCATGCTGGTGTTAAAGTCTTTAACAGATGTTGAAATGAAGGACCTGTGGTAGAGCTCCTTCTTACATGGTGGGAGTAGCAGTCTGTTGCTGAGGGAGCTGTTTAAGGCCCCCACAGTCTCATGCAGGAGGTGAGAGGAGTTGTTCATGATGGAGCAACTCTCCTCCACTTCCTCTATGGACTCTAGGGGACAGTCCAGGACAGAGCTGGCCCTCTTGGCCAGTTTATTCAGGTGTGAGCACATGTAGCATCTAATCTGAGACCACCTACCTGCAGATCCTTTGAAGCATCTTCAATGAAGTCATCCAAACACTGTCTGTCAGCGCTGAACTTATCGAGCAGCACAATGGCCTCCTTGACAAGTGATCCATAATTTGATGTCATTTTATATCGACCTGCAGAAAGCTGCTGGAGATTGATAACTGGGCAGAAAAGAAAAGCCCGCAGAGAGATAATATTATCAATAGTAGGTCTACTTCTATGTGAGACAGCAGAGTGTCTGCTTTTAATAAACAAACAAATATTCAAAGTAAATTTAAAGTGAAGAAAATTCACGGAGCGGCTTGTTTTCAGCGCGAGTCGTTCCCGTGTTCAGTCGTTGCTTAGCAACACACTAACGTAAACACAAACCAGCTCAAACACCTCTAATGTTAAACAGGAAATGTCAGCTTTTATTTGAGTTAATGAGATGTGTTGTTTTTTATATCACTATTATTGGACTGTTTTGTTCACCGTGTAGAAAAAAAAACATTCATGGTTTTAATCCATCGGATGCAGATTAACAGTGTGACATCCTGATCCTTTGTTGGCTGCCATAACAATAATTATGACGTAGCATATTGTGACGTCTGTGCCAGCCGTGCGCTGCCTTCATGTGCGGTTGGGAAATTTGTAATATGAACATCAACGTGATCAATAAAATAATTATATTATATTATATATTATGAATTGTGATAGAAAGAAGTGACTATCTTCGGGTTTTGAAGGGTTAGTGGGGAAAAGCTGATTACTGAGCAAGTCACATGCCAACTGGGGTTTTAGAGTAGTCTCACAATGCATCATCTGATTTCCTGCCATAATCTCATTAACATTAGTGGATTTTTGTGGGCCTGTAAACAAAGTTTCATTGAGCTGTCACTCTGCGGTCACAAATTCAGTTTTCAAATAGATATACTTTAAAGAGGCTAAATATTTTAAGTATTTGTTAACTGTCAGTCAGAGAATGATCTACAGATTTAGTTGTGATGAGCGTCTACAGTTTCATTACAACTGAGCAAACTCAGCTATCAACCTTAGGTCAATGAAGACTGTGTGATTGGGGTTGAAAGCTCCAGAACAAGACTGCACGTTGAGCAGAGATTGTTTTGCCAGGTCATGATTTAAGACATCATAACTAGTCTGGAAGCCAATCATGATCAAGTTACACAAGTTTGATGTGAAACTTCCAGTGTACAAACAACGAGAATGAACTTTCCAGTAAAGTATGAGACATCTTGAGTAAGAACAAATTTTTTACATTTTTTCGTTCTTTTATCCGATTATCATCTTTTCATCTTATTATCATCTTTTTAATCCTTTTACCCCTAACCAGACCAGACCTGCATTTTTAATGTCAGCTTTTCCCTTTCTATGCCCCATCTTATAAATGTTTATTACTGTGCTGCTATTCTTTTATTTCTAAGTTTTTAGAAATCAAACAATACCCAGTTTTTAATTTTCTATCACTCTGACGGTTTCCTGTGACTATGACTTTGTTGTGTTTTACCATTTATTTTTCTCGATCTTAACTTGTTTGGTCTTTTGTTGGATCCTCTGCTCGGTAAAGCACTTTGTAAACCTTGTTTTTAAAGGTCCAGAGTGTAGGATTTAGTTGCATCTAGTGGAGTAACTGCATTGCTATCTCCTCACCTCAACGCTTGAAAGGCCCTGGGCTACTGTACAAACATGGTGTTTGAACCACTGACAGTATAAAGAGTGGACAGGAGCATGAGTGTGGATGTAGATCATCGACAGACCTGAGGTGGGCCAAATGACACCTGGGTGCTCTAATAAGCCATATATAACGGCATACGTGTCAATCAAACCGGCAATACTGTTAATTATGCATAACTTTAAATCTTAATATAACATGAACAAAACCATTTTCTGTACCAGGCTGTAAACATGTTTATTTCTGCTGTGAAGTTGGACATTTTAACATGGGTGCTTATGGAGATTGACTCACTTCTGCAGCCTGTCTCAAGTGGTTGGTTGAGGAATTACAGGTTTTCAGCAATTCTGTATTGGCTTCATTTCCCAGCACTCTATGGAAGAGGACCGACTCCCACTGTAGATATAAAAAGCTAAAAACAAAAATATTCTTATTTTCAGGCGATTATACAGACCTTTAAAGATGCTATGTAAATTAAGTTATTATTATTATTATTATTATTATTATTATTATTATTATTATTATTATTATGACTATCTTGTGTCCAGTAGTTAAATATTTGAAAATGAAAAAAATATGCATATCCACTGGATCTATATGTAATTTTGAAACATTTCTAACTGGGTAACTGAACATTATTTTGTGGAAGAAACATAAATACACGACATATAATTATTAAAAACGATTAAAGTATAACCCGAGTGAACATGCCTGCCTGGAGAGGATAAAATGAATAACCACTTACATGGTCTGTTTTGTCCACATTCCTGACCTAAAGCGTGTGGGAGGTACGGTATTTGGGAGCAGCACTTGAAGGCATCATTCGCTGGGAAAGTGGGAGGTGAATGTTGTCAACGTGACTGTCATCAAGTAGCGTTAGAGGGGCAGAGAACAGCAGAGCAGTCGGTGCTCCGCTCCGTCTGTATCGTCGGGACTTGGAAAGTGGCCGGGCGGGGAGAAGAGACGGGCAAGCCAACCTCGGGAATCAGGGAAGATGGAAATAAGTCGTTGTTTTCGAATATCACCTTTCGTAGACGCGTTGTAACGTTCAGGACAACTTATCGTTTTGTACGTTAACCCGTTTTTTTTTTTTTTATTATTTATTTGGGAGCCAACCAGCGCTAGCTAGCTTTAGCAAGCCAACCGCTGCTGATACTGTCAGACACACACAGGTACAGGAGAGGAGAGGAGGGGTTGGTGACAAAGGAAGGTGGCGAGATAACGATGAACCGCTTTCGAAAGTGGCTGTATAAGCCCAAGGTAAGTTATCTTGGATTCACATTGCTGTGTCAGCTCTGCAGTCAGTCATTTTTTTTATGCATAGCTTTGGAGATAGCTAGCAAAAAAAAAAAAAAAAAAAAAAAAAAAAAGAAAAAGCAGCCGCTAGCCGGATCACTTCATACAGCCACACATCTGCTAACGTTAGCCCGTGGTCCTGATGTTATACACTGTATTAACCAGCTGCAGCTCTCCCTTTGTTGTTGTTGTTGTTGTTGTTGATGCTTTTGTTTTCAAGCGCTAGTCAGGGCTAACAATGTCACAGCTGGGCAATGTACACTGAATTATGGTGACTGTCTCCAGCTGACATTGTCATTAATGTTAGGTAAAGTGAGTTTATTTTAGGCATTTTAGTCCTAAAATCTTAATAATAACAATATGATTAGTGATAACAAGAACAGCAACGATGATATAATTAAAAGTAATAATAAAAAATGTGAATAAAATGATTGATAAAATCATTTTCAACAGTAATAAATAGATTAAAATGAAAATAGGTTTTGATAGAAAATTAAATAAAAACTTCTGTAGCATTTTTAGGGCTGCAATTAATTATTATTTTCATTATCAAATGATTTGCTGGTTATTTTCTCAATTAATTGATCAATTATTTTTTAATGGTGAGGTATTTACATTGCTTGTTTTTGTCTTACTAATAGTCCAAAGTACAAATATATTTAATTTACTATCACATGAGACAAAATAAAGCAGCAATACCTCACAGTTTAGAAGCTGTAACCAGATAATATGTCTGGCATTTAAGCTTTATTGTCAACATTTTTAATTATTTTATCAAATGACTAATTGTTTCAGCTCTGTGGCGTTTGAATGGGTTTAATTTGTTTGTTGATGTCACCCCAAACTGGATAAATTGGTGTTAAAAGCATGAAATCAGCTGCCGCTCAGGCTCAGGACAGACAATTTGTAGGCAAAATCATCACCTTTTTGGAGGGGGGGTGAGCTCGTAATGGATGTGCTGTGATTCTTTAAATCAAGCTCACAGTGTGGAAACATGCCTGACACAGCAGAGGGAGTATTGAAGGCTTGGTCGCTTTGTTAAATGAACAGTTTAATATGTGCCAACTGCAGCACTTTTTAGGATGAATATTTCTCCAGGGAAGGAATTATTGTTAACTTTTAGGTTTTAGGTAGAGGAACTGTCAACTACTGCGCTTAATGCGGCACAAAACTGCATAAATCTGAGGCATGTTGTCATTGATCAGTATATACACTCTTATAGTGCCGTCACAGATTTTGTGCTGAAGTTGGATACAATTGAGATCCTCCTACGTGGTCTACTTCTAGAGAAATCTGCTTTCGATGATGTCATATTTAACGTGGATTCACAGTATCCTTCCTCATAACCATGTCCAGATTGCTCATACGCTCTTACAAAAAGTTTGTCGGGAAAAGAGAATTTGCAAATATTCCATTGAAAAGCACTTTGTGAAATGATACACACCACTTATACTACTCAGTATTCTAATGCCGCCTCTTCTGAGGAAGAAGGTTATTATTATCAGCTGTAGATTATATAAGAACATTATAGAATAAAAAAAATGATTTCCTTTGACTTTTTGTACTCGATTAAAAACCCTGACTTTTGATAAAGCGGCTGAAGGTGTAAAGCTTTCTCCTCTAGCAAATCAACATGCCTGACTAACATTTGATGACAGTGTGTTTAATGTATGCCGTCCTTTCAGTGTATTGGCATAATAGCTGCACATGAATGGTTGACCTTGCATGATAACTGCTGTAGATTGTGAGTCACGAACGCAGATTCTTCTATTGTGGAAAATATATTGAAGTCGAGTGAGCTTAAACAAATTGATGACTGTGGTACGGTGTTATATAAAATCACAGTCTTTGCTTTACTTTACTTAACTAATGTGTGTCAACATGTATTTCTAATTGGCGGTATAAGATGATAAGTCAGTCTATCTGGTAATAGAAGACAAGTGCGTTTCCATATCAAGCAATAACAGTGATTGGAGTTTTTGCAGCAGTAATGTCAGACAGGGATCAAATAAAATGCCTGTGATTATATATTACCTACCTGCTCTTTACCACGTACATGCACCTGCGTCATTCTTCTTTTCTCTGTTTGACCATGTTTGCTGTCGCAGCATTTCGGTATTCCATTGTTGGGTTTAGGCCTAAGTGTTTGGGGTTCACCAGAGTATTGTCACATTCATGAATGACTACTGACTCTGAAATGCTGAGCTATTACATCGGTGCCTTTTCTGCCATATCATAGCCACGGTAGAAATTAGCAGAATTACACATAAGTCTGTGGGTTTTAAATGACCACTTCTGCCTTAAAGGAGCGCAGAGAAAAGTGCTAAAAGCCTCTGTAATTATGCCAATCAGTCTGAAAAGACAACAGTAATGAAAGGAGGGTGCAGATCACTTTATGCTCCTGCTACTGAGCAGCTAAGCTCGCAAGTCTTTTCTCTCTTTTCGTACGGGGAGAAAATATTTCTGTGGTAATTAAAATCTGTGCCCAACCCACATATTCTGGCATTTATAGTTGAACACTGCATAGCGTTGTCATTTTGCATCAACAGTAAGCCATTTATTATTGAACTATATTCTCCTGGAGACAGAAAAGTGTTGAATCAGCATGTTCCCTTGACTGAAGTGGAGCTATTGATATTTCCAGAGCTGCTCTTTACCTCCCCAGATAAGTCCCACTGAGGAGGACTTTCTTTTGCCCCTGCTACACAATCCCTTCCCGGTGTGTTAGAGAGGAATGTGCAGCTCTGCGCGGGACATAATGTACCTGTCTATTCTGCCTGACTCTGACATCAAAGTGCCAACTTATGGAAAAAGATGAACATGTATTCTATAGATTGTCCCAGGTTTCTGTAAGGCTGTTGAGGGAAAGTGTAATGATTAACTCACCCACAGTGAGGATATACCTCTGCAACACTTCACAGAGGTAAATCCTCATAGATTTTTTTTTACATTCCCTTGAGGCCTTTAAACTGGTTTGGCTGGTTTTCGTGTTAATAGTTAACCCTATTCTCCTTATCCTTCTGCAGGCAAAAGTTTGAAAGCAAAGAAGCTCTTGAGAGGGTGAAATCATGGGAGGAGTATTCATAAAAATCTGCTTCATCACACATCCCCGCAGTCCCAAACAAAGACGAGACCTGGCTCAGGTTTCCGAGCAGCCAAAATGGCCACTGTCTCCTCACCCCTCGTTCATCAGTGGCAAACTTACAGAGTGACTGATGGCGTGAGAGAGAGAGATGTCAGGAGGCTAAACCAGTACACCTCCTCTGTAGCTCTGTGTTCCTCTCATGGTTGTTATTCCATCAGGCGTTCAGGAGCTGACCTTCAGCTCCACACCGCCTCATCTGTCAGTGTGACGGGCTCTCAGCTCACACCAGGCTGGGCGCACTCACCTCCATCTACAGGATGCTGCTAATTTGCCTTTCATTCCCCCTTTCTCCCCACCGGACAGTTTAGTGCGATGGGAGCTCGTCTCCTCCTTATCGAAATGTCAAACAGATATCAGCGTGTAACAATGTAGGTAGGAACATATGTAATGTGAACGCCCGATTGCTTGGATAAGGTCATCCAACATCTGACAGAACTAGGACAAAATGACATCTTCATTTTTGAAAAATAGAATTGTAATTAATGGTCATGAAATCTTAACAGATTAGACCATAAGAACAGTTCTTTAACTTAATTTTACCCTTTTATTTCTCTCAAAATATCCATTTATTTCTCACATCATTTTATTGCAAGTGTTATTTAACTTTTTTTATTTAGTGTAGCACAAATATACAGCCTCAAAAGCTCATTTGGTGGTGCCGTATCTCCACATGAAGTACATGCTTTTAGTTTTGAAAGAATTTGCTTGTAACACAGCTTTAGTATCTTCTATTTATCTTTAGTATAGTAAAATTTGGGACATATTGGCTCTTGGCTTGTAAAAGCAAACATTTTCTCTTTCGCAGTACATATGATTGGACAGCACATGAAAGTAATAAAAAATTTCAGTGAAGAGATAATAGAAACATTAAATCCATGCTGTAGTGGACACATAAACAAACCCTGTACAGTATAATGCAAACTGACAATACAGTAAGACAATATTGAATGATTATTTTAATTATTAGTTAACCTGTAGATTAGTTCCTCAGTTAATTAAATAATCAGATATTCTATGACATGTCAAAAAATGTGGAGAATGCTGATCTGAATTCCATAAAACCCAAGAAAACCAGTAAATGCATACATTTGATGAGCAAGAACAAATAAATTTGTGTATTAAAAATAACTTAAAGTTAATGATGTATCTTTAAAAACGTTGTCGGGTTGATCATTTCAGCTCTAAACAAAAGCTTAATCTCCATATATTTACTATTTTAAGGTCTAATCTCATCAAATCATCTGTTTTGTTTAAAGAAACTAAGACGTGAAATCATTTCGACACGTTACTGAAACACAACAAGGCGTGTAAGTATTTACTGTGGTCATAAATCATTGTCAAGCCACCATGAAAGATGCTTTAGTGATGTTTATCTACACTGTCAGGGAGAAAACCTGACATGTTGACAGCTGATGGTCTCGACATAGCAACACATTTTTATTTATCGTTCACTCAGGAGCCAGTTTTGCTCCCGTTTCCAGCTGCGTGGGCTCTACTTAAAATGCATCAGTTAAATTTGATTGAAGGAAATGTCTTCATCTGTGAAGAGGTCATGGTGACGCTTGATGATGCTTAAAACAGCAGTAATAGCTACAACTGTATATATGTCTGTTTATATGTCTGTCTATTACAAACTTACTAAAGTCTGTACAGATGTGGAGGCAGGGTTGTTAGATAATACTTTAAAAAAAAAAGATTTTGGTCTGTTCTGACAGAATATGTCACTGTATAGAAAAAAATCTGACATTTTATCGCCTCTCTTCTATTTAGGTTGATACACATTAATTCTACAACAATTAGTTAATTAATTGGTTAGTCAGTCCACAATCCACAATTAATTTGATAATCAATCAGTTTAGTAAATCCCCTGGTTCCAGCTGTTTGATTTACTGCTTATCTTTGTCTGTGTGATTTTAAAAAACTGAGAAATCTTTGAGCAATTTTTAGATTTTAGATTTATTAATCTGCAGATTAATAAATAATGAAAATAGTCATTAGTTAGAGCCCTATTTGATTCAGTTTAGACTTGATGATTTTAAAATGAAGGTGCTTCTACCAAGTTAATATATAAAAAAATGTTACAGAAATTTAAAATTACAGCTGAATATCCATCATGTATATTTTCATCAGAGCTTTTTTGCCTGATATATTTTGTCACAGCGCTCAGGAACTAGTGAATCATAGCGGTTTGATTTCCTCAGTAATGATTGCTCCACTTCTCAGAGTATGACTGGCCTGGCTGTAGTAGGTTCTGCTGTTTACATGATTTATCTCACCTTCTTTTCTCGTCCTTCATTTGTCATTTGTCATTACCCTGATTTGTTTGTGACTATTGCTAAGATGCAAGCAGAAGAGCCAAAGCCAGAGTCAGGCAAAGCAATTAGGATCTTGTCTTTGCAGAGTTGGTTCTGCGCAGTTGACACGTTGTGTTGATGGAAGAGGGAACAGCAAACTGCTGAGCAGTGGCCAGCGTGGCTTCATATTTAGCCCCGTTTCTGGAGTTCTTTGTGGATGTCCCATTCTGCTTACCCACCAGCCATGTGGTAATTGATTTGGTGTCAGCTGCCGGGATTTAGAGAGCTGACCGTAGTGCAGATCGAGACAGGCCAGGCGATTGAAGGCCTTTTTAAATTCATTGCAGGATTGGGGAATCAGGGCCCACTGTCTGAGGTGTGGGGAAGCGATGATTGAAGGAATGTAGCTCTGGATGAAGAGTGAGATTTAAAGGTACCACAGAGAATCAGCTAGTCCTGGTATCGACTGAGAGGCTACACTCATTATCTACACCTGGTAATAATTTATACCCTCCCTGATCTTAAATTCCTTTCTTCATTTTCACCAATGATAAACATAAAGCATGCACTCAAGGTGCCCTTTGTCTATATTATGAGTCTGACTGTTCCAGGAAGAGCCAGAGAATGAAACGCCACCCCTCCTGCTCTGGGCTGTGTCTTAGCAGCAGGGGAGAATGGGAGGGAGAGCAGGAGAACAGTAGGCTTGTATTTTTGGGATTAGATTTTGGCCTTGCTTACAGTTGGCAGGAGATAAAATGAGAGGATGTCGCTCTTTAGCAGCTCTAGCGTTTCTCCTTACTGGATTCTAGGGCTGGGATAATAAGAAATCCTAAAGTACTGACAAATTGAAACAACATTTTTAAGTAACATTGATATTCTAGCTCACATTTTAATGGAAAACAGTGTGTGTTCAATAGGTGAACTTTAAAAGATGTCTGTTATTTCATCTTATAGTTTCATGTGCCAGAGAGAGGAGTGACAAACGTAAAGTTAGTAATGTCAAGTAATAAAACAAGTGCCATCTTTAGAAAAAGACTGGCGTTTTCTAAAAATAAAAGGATTCAGCATGCTGAAAGATTATATTTGGATTAGGGCTACACAAAATATATCTTTGCTATGAGTATAAAATTATTTAGACAGGTGAAAAGATCCAAACAGATACTGCTACTTGTTTAATAAATATGTATTTATTTGTTTATTACTACTGATTTTGCTATTCTGCATTCAGGTTGAGATGTTAACAGTGGTGCAAATTTAGGCGCAGTCCCAGTTGCACAAGCGTGTTGACATGCATAGATTTAATTTCCACAGATAATAATCATAGTTGCGTGTTTGCTGTCCACGGCTGTCATCGTGTGTAATTTGGAAGAGCCTGGGCAACGCCAGCTCTCAGTCAGTGTTCATAACGATGAATGGTGGACAGATTTAGCCTGGCCTGTGAGTCATGCACTCAACAGTGAAAAGGAGATGCGGGTCACAATTGCACGTAGGAATCATGACAGTACATAGGTGGGTTTGTTTTGAGTTTCATTTGATTCAGTGAGATGTCAGGCATGCCAGTATTTTCTGTCACTGGAGTTTTTGGATAAAGATAGCGGACATACGTCTCATGCACTTCATGAAAAATGTCAAGTTGGTGATTTTGGAAATTTTCCCTCATCCCCTCTGTAGCCAGCTCTGGATTGTATAACCAGATTATTCTTGCATAAGAACTCCCCTGTGGCTTGCTCGGAAGAGGGGTGTCCCCATGTGTCACCACATTACCATCAGGGGATCCTGGACACACTTTGTAGCCACCTAAATCCCCTGCGCCCCCCTGTGTCACCTCGGCCTGTCGTGCTAAACCATGTGCCAGGCACATGCACAGGTCATTGCTTAGTCCAAATGCCAGATCAGGGCATCACTCTGAGGAGACAAGCACACAGATTATACCATCAGTCCAGATGGGCCGACCACTCTGAATATATTGAGTCAATGAGCTGAGTTAAGTCTGTAGTCTGCTGTGGATCCAACTTTGAGCTGGGTTGGTGCAGAAATATTCCTCAGCAGTCAGTGATTAGTTCCATTTATTTAATTGCACTTTTATTTAATAAATCTGTATTAAAATGTGAACAGAGTGACTTTAAGACAGTTGGAGTTTACGCCTGAAAGGTCATCATCAATAACTTGGTAGCTGCAGAAAACAGCACAGAGGTGAGGGGAAAAAAAACTCCTGATGCAAGCTGAACATGAAAGGAATGACTCAACACAACCGAACCTACTTCAGCATAACACTGCATTCTTAGAGAGAGAATACTTTTTATTCTGCCAAATTTAATATAAATAATGGCCAAGGAAGTTTCCTTGTTGGTTACCAAAACGATTGGCTCGCTCATGCCAGGGCTTTTATGCTGAGTCCTGAATAATAAATAAGGTGATGAACTGTATCCGGCTGCTTTTTTGCCAGTCTGCCAACTGACTGGATGAAGCAGAGTGAACTGGTTTCCCCTCTACAATATTTGCCTCTGATCCTTGGAAAGCAGCCAGAAGGCAGCAAATTGAGCCTGGAATAGAGTATGGAGGGCAGAGGCAAGGTTTCTCATAAGTCCCTTAAGTGGGCTCAATGTGCACGCACCGATGCTATGGATGCTCATGAGGCATTAGCCTGACGGCCTCCATCACCCGCACAGTCTGAATAGAAATGAAGCCCAGAATCAGCGGCTCGAGGAGAAAGCTGAATGAGATGATGTTCATCGCAGCAGCAGCGGGCAACTCTCTGTAACACGTTTCAATAAGAGTCACACTGTCATCGCCTGTTATTGATTTAATGTTAAACAAAAAGGGGCAGAAATCTCACCGAGTCACTGTGAAATGTTGTGATTGAGGGCGCTTAACAATAATTGTCACCCTGGATGAAGTTGTGGGAGCCTAATAGTCTGAAATGATGGGTTTGTGACTGTATTGGACAGAGTTTTTGAGTCATCTCAAAGCGAGGGCAGCCAGGACAACTGACAGCAGGAGTATAACAGGGGACGAGAGCTGAATCTGCTGAATCATTTCCTCCCTTACGCAAGGTAGAGCTGTCATTGGTGGTGATGACACAACTCGCAAGTTCAGGAGTCAGATTTCCAGATGTTCACACACTTACTTAAAACAATTTAATATGTTTGTAGGGAGGTATTGTTTTTCAGCTACTTTCTGGAGGTGTACATGGAGTAGAGTTGGACTTTTTAATAGTTGCAAGTCATTGTAAGACCATGTCTTTTTTTAACCGTGGTCTATATGTGTAAACTAAATGTCAAGGCCCATACTTCACTCTGTGCCAACCCAGTGTTATGTAAGCAGATGAAAACAGGCACTTGTTTCAAAAGACAACTTGCCTTTTTTTTTTGCTTTTCAGAGTCCAACATGATCAGTGACTCATAGTCCACGTTACAAGGTAAATATTAACGTTAAAGGCTTTAAATTTGAATTTCAAACAAAGGATTAGGCTGTATTTTATCACTTGCATGGCTTTATATCTCAGAGACAGTTAGCCCTCATTATTCAGAGCCGTTAACTGTGCTTAATTTGATTAGATGATAAAGTAGCATTTCTGCTTTGACTTTTGCCGTGACCCAGAACTGGGCTGCATCAGCTGTTAAAAAGCTGGTTCGGCTAGTAAAGGCTTTTGTAATGTGTAAATCGGTTGCCAGGAAGCATCTGTAGCGCTGTTGAATCAAAAACAATCAGCTACGTAAACAGGATGTCCCTGTAGTATTACAAGCTGTAACATACCTGCCAAATATAGCTTGTTGTAGGAGTCCAAACAATATATGAAACGTCACTGTAAATGTAGGAATGACTTTGTTTTATTTATGTGTGCATACATGGAGACATGTTTGCATTTAAGAGTTAGAATGAGTGAGAAATATGTATGCTAACTTAAATTATTTTTCAGTTATACATGTGAAGTTATTGCTATAACATTTGCATAATACATAATATAATAAACATTCTAAAATTTTAAAGCATTTTAAAGTTGTGTTATATATTGACCATATCCCATTACCTCTGTTCACTTTAGGCACATATTAGCATGCTAATGTTAGCTTTGTTGGTTGGTTGAGTTAGCTGTGTAACACTTCCACCTGGCAGTGCAGGTGTAAATATTTACTAACAACTAATCTCTGAGTAAGAGCTAGTTTGTGTGGTTCAACCAGTTTTAATTAGGTGATGTTAATCTTCACTTGATAACTAGGCCAAGTTTAAACCTATGAACAGCTGGTGCTATCAGCTCCTGGTTCTCACACTAGTGTCAGAAATAGAGGTGAGGTAGACATCTCCTGATCATCACTGACTCAGTTCTGACTTATCTTTTCATGCCATTTTTCTAATATTTGATGAATGACGATTCCACGGTACACCAAACTTGTAGACCAAACAGCTCAAGACATGTGATCTACAAGTAAAACAGCATGTCTCGAACATTGCCTGCCTTTGATTTTTTTCCCCGTGATGCAATGCTTCAGGAATGTTCCCTCTTGTGCGAGGAATGCAGCAGGAGGAGACTATAGGATGCCGTCTGTCTCAAATACTTCTTTTCTTCCTCCGTCAGCTTTTGGCCTATATGCTTTCGGAAATCTCAAAATGAATGCCGCCACTCTTTGGACCATGTTGTTCCTGGGCTAGAAAAAGGTCTTTCACTGTCTCCCACTCCTGTTTCCTGTTTGGTCATCATGACATTTGGATCATAGACTCACTCATTGTTGGGAAGTTATGCAAAGTTCAGTCAAATCTGAGTCCTGACTGGTGATATCATTGCTTTTCTCACTGTTCAGAGATTAAATATGGACATAAAGAGAAATAGATGATGTTGCAGTGTTTGTTTTTTGCTTCCTTGTATGTAATTAAGATTTCCTTTGTGCTCATTCCGCATTCAGAGAAACACACTTAGGTTTATTCCTATTATTATAATACAAATGCAATTATCAATATTACTATTTACAGCCTTCTCTCTGCTGATTAATTTTTGTTTTGGTCCTGTGTCTGTGTATTCCCATTCTTCACACATTATTTATATACAGTATAGAGCATTTATTTGACCTTGTTAAGAGATAACTTGAGAAGAGTGTGAAACACTTACTATATTTGCCTGCTGTAAAACTCAGAGTTGCCTGTTTTAGTTTGGAATACATGCCTTTTCTGCATTGTTCTTCCAAGAGACATCAAAATTCACACACAAGCTAAATGTGCAGGAATATTATCGATTTTGCTCTGTGGGACACACTGGGTTTTATGTTGGCAAGTAGCTGCTCTACTGAAGTGTTTTTGGCCAAGAACAGAAATGGCTGTAGCTCTGATTTACCTGTGAAAAAAATTTGCTTTACAAATTACTAATTATCCTTCTTGCAATTGCATTAGCACCCAACAAAAATATGACAAAACATAAAACTTAACTAACCGTCAAATATGTTGATTAGGCTTTAGTCCTGTGCTGCGACATATCTCAGGCCTGCATATGACCTTTAATATAGTCAAAATATGTTTTCCCCTTTACAGTAATAATGTGACAAGTACCCAAGCTGTAGGTTATATCTCTGTGTTTTCTCCTTGCTGTTTGTTTCATTATTAATGAGAGGGAGTGAGGGAACAGCACCGTGTATCATATTCAGAGAGTGAAGGCGAGGGCCCACAGGGGGAGCATCACGCAACAGGAAGCACTGCAAACTTAAGTCCTGTGTGAGAGGTTTCGGTAAATACCAGTGTTCATTTGACTTCACAAAAACCACTTCTAGACAGTCGACGTGAGGCAGCCAAACCAGCCTGTTTACTGGTGTAGCTCTCCTTTCTTCCAGTCTGTACAGTCATGCTGTCCTTTTAAGCTCCTGTACCGTCACTGAGTCCATGTGGTTTGTGATGATGCACGTCGGCATGTGGTCGGCATTTTCAAAACCATTAACCTTTCGATCAACGTGAGCCCTCCATGGGGCGTTTGTGTGTGTGTGTGTGTGTGTGTGTGTGTGTGTGTGTGTGTGTGTGTGTGTGTGAGGCAGAGACCATACAGTGTGTTTGGTATCTTGTTTGACCTGTAAAATTGTATCAAACTATGAATTGTTGTGTTCTTTTATGCATCACTGTCTCTTCCCTACCTTGTGTATTGTGAGGGGAGCATGGTGGGAGATAATCCTCTACCATAGCCAGGCTGTTTAATTGCACCTACAGTTCTGGGGAGCTTTCACACTATATTAACCTTTGTTAACTCCTCTTGTGAGAATTAACACCATTTTTAACATTTACTTTCCTATACTTGTTGAAATTTTGTTTACGTATGAATGTAAATTTGTACTAACCCACGTCTTGTGTTTGCCCATAAATCACCAGAGTACCTTGGCTAATGGGAGAGCAATCTGTTGTTAAGCTGGCCTATACAGTGGCCTACTTACCTGATTTTATTTTTGTCCCTACAGATCGGCAGTATGTTGCTGTATTATGCAGCTTTCATGTTTGTGCTGTATTGCCTCGACTTGACTGCTCTCTCTCAGTTTTGTGGTTTATTTGCATGAGATTAAGGTTTATATCCCCAAAGCAGAAGATGACTAAAAGCATTAGACTCAGACTTTTGGTATATACAGTCGGAGTGGGTGAAACCCTCCACCTGTTAGTGCTGTAATAGCAGAGTGTTGTAACCAGGAGACTTCCTGAACATAATAGGAAATTCATGTGTTGACTTGCCTGCAGTTAGAAAACCACTGAGCATCAAGCTGGTTTTCTGAAGACTACAACTCTCCATGCCTGACACTTTTTTCACTCATGCAGAGCTCTAAACAGCATACAGATTAGTTCCCCAGAGGAAAACACATGGAAACTAGTGTAATGAATGAACACAAGTCGTTTTCCTGAGCAGCTGGTTAAAACTATGGTTAAAAAGAGCAGATGAAGAGTGTATTGTGTTGTACTCGCTTTGTATTGTTGCTGGATGACATCAGTTACTAAATTTTGCAGGTGAAATTAATAATTGACTCACCGTATAAGATCAACAAACAGGATGGACACTGGGGAGTTTATTCACATCTCTCACAGTTTCATGAGACATGAGAGTTATCCTGGCTTAGCTTGGCCTAGACTCTGTTTAGAGTTAAATAGAAGCCTTGTTTGCTTCTATATTCGGTCATTTCCTCTGTAAATATTGTATTGTTTTGAAATGCAAGTCTGGGTCATGTGATTTCACGGTCATTGATGCTTTGATATTTGTGGCCAGAGCTTAAGAAGCACTTAAGGAAGGACACTAAACCTTTTTGTACCGCAGAGCTTTGCTGTGATCGGAATGAGGTTCACTAAATGAAAGATGTTCCGAGATGTATTAAATTTGATGGCGGTCCAGGAACTACACCTTTCGTGTGTCTGTGACTGAGACTCGCAGAGACTCAAGGCTAATAAAATAATATTTTTTCTTTGCTAAAATTATGAGATGCTCACATTTCTATGAGTAGATACTCATTTATCTGGGGACAGAAAACCCCGATATCAAGTTTCGGCTTTTTTGTAAAGAATGATGAAAAGAAACCCAGAATGAGAACACATACTGTCTGGCTGAGGCTACATGTATATTAAAGAGGGGTCAGGCTTTTGTTGTGGGATGATTCAAAGTCGAAGCAAAAGGAAATACAACAAATAAGCTTAAGGATATCGTGGGATGGAAGTAGCTCAGTCTGTAGGGACTTGGCTTGGGAACCGGAAAGGTGGCCCATTGGAGTCCAGCATTGACCAAAGTATGTAGGGTATCTCTCCACATTTGCATTTTTATGAGCCCTTTGTGTGTGTAGTATTTCGGGTAAAATGTAAAAACTTGAGTGAAAAAAGAATTTCCCCTTCGAGGGATTAATAAAGATTCTGTTCTATATGTGAAAACTAGAGCTGCAAACCAATTAATCACTTACTCGTTTAACAGAAAATCAATTCTTTTGATCATAGATTAATATCTTTGAGCCATTTTTTAAAAGAAAAAAAATCAAAACTTCTTTGGTTTCAACTTCTCAAACGTTAGTTTTGGACTGTTGCTCAGATGAAACACGACATTTGGATGTCATCTTTGATTTTAGGTTCGATTTTATAGACATTTTAATCAATTCAGTTAATCCATCATGAACAAAATCAACAAATAAAGTCATTATGAAAATAATGGTTAGTTGCAGTTACTGTACGTTGTGGTACAGGATGTTGAGAAATAACAGTCTCAATCGTGAATCAACATGAATGAGCAGAGCAAACATACAAACTTGGTCACACATAACAAAGAGAGGAGGTAGACTATATTCAAACCCAATAATTAATCATCACAGTAATTTTAATTTGTAATGTGCTGTTTCTGTGCATTGCGTCATCTGTATTGTTACTCATAATCAGCTACACCCGTGTTGAAAATGACCTCTTTGTGTCTCTTTGTGTTTCTGTGCAGAGGACGGACCCTCAGCTCCTGGCCCAGTTCTACTATGCTGATGAAGAGCTGAATCAGGTGGCCACTGAACTGGACGGCCTCGATGGCAGGAAGGACCCTCAGAGATGTACCCTGCTGGTCAACCAGTTCAGATCCTGTCAGGTCAGCAGAGAGAAACCAACACGCTCAAAGTCATCATCTTTCTGTGCCTTTGATTTCACTGACGATACATTTCAGTCTGTTTGAATTACTGTTGATGTTTCATTCATTCCTTATAAATAATATATGAAAATAGCTCCTAAGTGAAGTAAAGCTCCTCCTTTCATATGGGTCATTAAGAGATCCATTCTTATATGCATTCAATGGAAGTGATGGCAGGACAAAATCCACAGTCCTCCTTGTTTTGTTTATCTGAAGCGACTATGGTGCTTTTGAATGAATCCTTACATTAAAACGTAACCCCTAACCTGGATTTTTATTCTGAGTCACAAGTTTATAGATCATTTTTATTAACATAATCACCTGACTGGACCTTAATTTCGCCTGCAAGCTAAAAATAGACAACGCCCTTTCTGGAAACAGGCGTGGTAAATATGACTGTTGCCTTACAAACATTTCTTGGTCCTTCTATTGAGCAGCTTTGCTGATAAGATAAGATAAGTAGACTTTGTGTATCATGTGGTCATTAGTAAATGGTTAAAAGAGCAGCTTCATTGGTAAGAGGCATTTTATAACTGTAGCTTTAAATGAAATGAATGTTTGGAACAAGAACTGGTTCAGAAACTGCTTTCTATATTTTTTAACACATACTTAGAATCTTAAAGGTGCAATATGTAAGAATTTAGGAGGTTAAAGTGTTCAAGCATTCAAAAGAAAATATGAAGAAATAACAGTTTATATATTGTGTTGCAGAGATATCTACTGAAGTTAGCACGCTAACCAGCTAGTGTCAGCCTGTCCTGTCTCATAGTACCTCGAGAGGCAATATTCGATAGTATAGCTCAGGCCTCCCCACTTATAGTTTCAGCTGGGAGACGTCTGTGAGCGGTGAGTTCAAGTTACACAGTTACAAAGTTTTAGTCTAATAAATGAACAAAATAAACTCACAAAATATCAAGAAGGGAAATATTTTTCCACATATTTTCCTTACAAATCTTGCTGTCACAGATTCTGTTGCCTGCTCACCTGACTCCAGTTCAGAGTCCAGAGCTGCACGGCCAACTGAGCTAACTGTTAGCAGCAGTTATGACCTGATATGTTGTCCCTTATGTTTTTTGGAGTATGAATCTGACAGGTGGAGACTAGCCTCAGTTTCTACATATTGCACCTTTTAAGATGACTGTATGTTAAGTTATCTATGTGGTGATAAAAGTGATTGTTACAGGTCTTTATGTGGTCAGTGCTGAGAGGACCTTAGAAGGTGATGCTGTGTGCATGAGTGATGGATGCCATGCTGTATCATGCTGAGAGAGCTGGAGGTGGTGGAGGGGAGGTCGTCATGTGGCCCGTTGTGCCTTGGCCTCCCCCCACCGCCACAGCACACAGGGGAGAACCACTTAATAAGGTCATCACTTACCCCCACCATCCCTCCCTCTGCCAATCTGTCACCTTGTTTTTCTTCTCTATTTCTCTGCCTTTTTGTTGTTCTCATGCTCTTCTTCCTCTTTCTTATTCTGAGTTTATTAAAAGTCTTTTAGGCTTTTTCAGCACTTATGAATGACTAGCTCTTGTTAGGATGTGTCCGTACCTCAAATTAGTCTCACCCCACAAGTTGCCGTAAAAATGTTTAGTGGCAAACTCTCAGCGTTTACATGTTCAGAGAGGAGTCTCTTCAGTGGCATGCCTCCTCACGAGTTTCAGAGAATGAATTAAGCAGCATGATACCCCACAGCCCCAAAGCCCCAAGAATAGAAGACAAGTGCACTCAAGCCAGAATTTTGCACTTGAACCTGTCACTGCAGCTATCAGCTCTCATTCATGGGCCTCTGTGGGGGTTGCTGGCATGCTGCTCATATTATGGCACGGCTGTTCTTACAGTGTGGCCTGCTGGAACAGGCAGGCAAGTACGTGTGTGTGTGTGTGTGTTTAGAGATGGACAAAGATTGAGTTAGACGGCATACACGAGAGAGAGGAAGGGAAAGAGAAGCTAAAAAAAAAAAAGAGGATAGAAGCCAGTCTTTTTTGACTCTGGCGTGTCAGGTATCACACTGGAGTCACTACCTCTGGATGATTTGAAACCAACAGTAGTGAAGGTTATCCCTGTCCCCTGCTGGGAGACGTTCGCAGACAGTGGGGTGGTACTCAGACCGGGCCAAGACACACACATACAGCACACAGCCTTAAAAGAATTGGTGGTTAAGCTCTCCTTCTCAAAGCTTTTTAATCTTTCTCCTCGGGGCGAGCAGAGAAAGACGCAGTGCTGTGCTTGACAAGATTACAGTCTACAGTGCAGCTGTGGTTGAGTGAAAGGCTCATTGTAAGTCATTGTTATGGCTGTTGTACATGCCAGCGGCACATAAGCTCTTGATTAGCTCTTGCTGTGTGTGACACTGCATTTTCACTGCTGGAATTATGGGCTTAAGTTTAGTGTTTTTATTGAGGGAGAATGTAACTGCGAGTACCGTAATGGTCTTGTGTGCTTGTCAAATTGTTTTCATTCACTCCCTAATCAATGGTCTTTAAACACTGCAATACAATGGCCTTCTTGAAAGAGGTGACACTTGGATCATTAAGCAAACATTAGTTAATCAAAGTAAACGCTGAGAAAATTGCTTTCCATTAACAGTTTTTTTTTTTTACTCACTCATGTTTATCCCTCTAACTAGTTTGTTCAATTTTGTTTTCTGTCACTCTTGTGCTCATCTGCAGGACAATGTGTTGAACATTATCAATCAGATCATGGATGAATGTATCCCCAACGACCGGGCCAACAGAGACTTCTCTGTCAAGTTCCCTGAGGAGATTCGTCATGACAACTTGGCTGGGCAGCTGTGGTTTGGGGCTGAGGTAGTGTATTCCCTCCAGTGTCAGTCTGGGAGAAAACAACCTTGCAATGTCCCACACATGTGCATAGAAATGCTGTATTTCATTTTTACAATTGTGGTGTTTCTTGATTGTCAAGTTTGCCATCGTAGGCCTAATTTTCTCAGTTTGATTTTCTCTGCAAGGCGAGATTATTCATAATGTACGTGTTCTTTTCCAGTGTTTGGCTGCCGGCTCCATTATCATGAACAGGGAGATAGAGAGTATAGCAATGAGACCCCTGGCTAAGGACCTTACTCGCAGCTTGGAGGAAGTACGCAACATCACCAGAGACCAGGCCCTGAGAGACCTCAACTTGTACACGGACCGCATGAGGGACGCATTGCGACATTTCGACAGCCTTTTTGCTGAGTTTGAGCTCAGGTAAATGAAGGAGCAGACGTTATTGGCAATTGTAGCAACAAGATTAATCCACATTTATCATCCTCTCAAGGATTTGTTGGTGCAAGTTTGCCAAAAACTTTCAACAAAGCTTTGAATGTCATTACATTCCACTTTCTTTGCCAGTTATGTGTCAGCCATGGTGCCTGTGAAGTCTCCCAAAGAATACTATGTACAGCAGGAGGTGATCGTGCTCTTCTGTGAGACTGTGGAGAGGTTAGTTTACAGAAGAACAAACAAATTACAGCCTTTAGAGCAATGCTGACTTCATCTGAAATTTACCAGAATCTAAATAATATGTGGAGATAAAGTGGTTCATTTTTTTTATTGTGCTGTTGTCTCAGGGCCCTGAAGCTGGGCTATCTCACACAAGACATGATCGATGACTATGAACCTGCACTGATGTTTACAATTCCCAGACTAGCCATTGTGTGGTAAGTGTTGCCTGTCCTATCTATTCTTTTGCCCAACTCTTTGCTTTCTAGTCCCTGCTGCCCTCTTACAGAATTTTATGTTTTTTAGTGGGCTGGTTGTGTATTCAGATGGACCTCTCAACCTCGACCGAAAGTCAGAGGACATGTCTGAGCTCTTCCGGCCTTTTCGCACTTTATTGAAGAAAATCAGGTAACGTCTGTAAATATATTCTATGAATATAGTTTAATCCTTCCTAAATTATCTTTCTCTTTCATCAGTATGTTACAATGATTTCTTGCAGAGACCTGCTGCAGACCCTGACTGAGGAGGAGTTGATTACGCTGGAGAGAAACTTGTGTATCTCTCAGGACGGGGAGCTGTCCACAGAGCAGGAGCTGGCCACAAACAGCTCATCAGCTCCGGTCCAAGAGAATCACTCGTCCTGCAGCCCCGCTAATGACTCCTCCAAGGGGGAGAGTGGCGGGGAGCAGGAGCATCTGGCTCTGTTTGTCTGTCCCAACCAGGAGGAGGAGCCGGCTGAAGTGGAAAAGGGATGGGAGGAGGTGGAAACCGAGAGGGGGGAGGAGGAGCAGGAGCAGGGCCTGCTGTGCGAGGAGGCAGAGGAGGCCGAGTTGGCCTGCTCCATGCAGTACGATGAGGAGGAACTGGAGCAGCTCAACATGATGGTGTACCGCGTGGGAGACGAGATGTCCACCCTGCTGTCGCCTCCCAGCCAGGGTCAGTCCCCAGCACACCAACCCCACAGAGGAGAGGCAGGAGGCTCAAGTGGGGCTTCCAGCACTGAGGCCTCTCCCCGCAGGCTCTTGGTGAGCCGGGGAAGGACAGGCATCTATGTAGAGGAGGAGGACAGGGTCTTCCTTATAGATGACCTGGACGCGGCAGGAGACAGCATCACCAGCATCTCAAGAGAGGCCTATAGTTGTGTCGCCTCTCCTTCCAAAGCACCAGAGTCTGCTCGTCCTGTACAGCGCAAGCCGGGACCACGGCCAGACTCTACCAGGAACGGCTGGTACCCTGAGGCCCAGTCAGAGCAGCCATATCCACAGCCACGCAGCCAGAACACACACTGTCCGAATACAAAGCGACCTCCTTGCACCTCTGCTCCTGGCTCTGAACCTCTGCCTTACACAAACGGGTGGGAGACGGGTTTGGAGGGGACAGCGTCTGAAACAGCTGAGGTCATCGCTCACCGTATGGGTGGGATGAAGCTGTCTGCCACGGTCATCTTCAACCCTCGCTCCCCCAGTTTGACAGAGCTGGCCGTGGACAAGCTGCTGCTGCCGCGGCCCGCTCCCTCTGAGATTGAGCCCTGTGGCCCCCTGGTGGCCACTCACTGCCTGCTCAACTCCTGTGTCTGCTGTGGGAGCTGTGAGGATGGCCACGAGGATGCCATCACCACAGAGACCACGGGACTCGGGTTAGGCATCACCCTGGGATTGGACAAACACTGTAAGACAGCAGCCCCCAGCTCTGTCATCCAATCTTCTGCTTGCAGGCTGCCCCCACGAGGCCACGAGCCTCGCAGTAAGGGTGAGCTCGCCCAGTTGACTCCCCCTTCTTCCCGCTGCTCTGCAGAGACCTTGGAAGAGGATTCAAACTTCCAGCTCTGTGAGAAGTGCCTGGTGGTGGCTCCAGGGCCGAGGCATCACTCTCAGGACTGTGGCTCTAGTGGAGAAGATGGACCCTCCTTGTGCAGCCACCAGCTGGGGACTGAAAAGAGGCAGCAGGCCAGTGGAGGCCAACAGAGGGACAAGGAGATGGATAAGGATAAGCCAGTAACTAAAGACTCGAAGAGGGACACCAAAGAGGACAGCAGGAGGAGCTCCAGGTGTGACGTCATTTCTTTGAGTCATTTTACTAGCATTGTTTTATGTGATCTGTTTTCTTTTGCAGTCAACAAAATAATTTTATTTCACCAGATTTCATCATATATTTTGAATTATTCTGTTGCTTTCATCCAGTGTTTGCATGTCACCTTATGTGTTTTTTTTTACCATTGTGTTTGTTTGTTCTTCTTTCATTTCTCCATTTTTTTACTGTTTATTTGGTTGTTTTTAGTTTTCAGAACTCTCCTCTCAGCTCTGTGTCAGGTAGTGACTGTGAGAGTGTGTCGGTCACCACATGTAGTCTGTCAAGCAGTGCATACACTCCCAGGTAACCAATCATGCATGAAAGTGTGTGTTACTATCATATGTGCGAGTGTTTTTTTTTCCTGCCAATGCTCTGATCGTAACTAAAATGTCTTTGTGTGATAGATGAAAAGACTGTCTTTATGCCGTCCTTTGTTCACATTCAGAAATTGATTGAAGTGTCATTCACTCCTTTCTGTATGGGCTACAGGTGACAGCATTAATTTGCCTCCTGGCTTAGACTGTAGATTTAATTAGTCAGATGTTGGCAAGTATTTTTAATATATAACAGGAAATGCCCGGTAAATTGTAATGTGCATAAAAATAGTGAAGAAATGTGTGGCGAATGGATGAAAATCTTCATTTTATATCCTTCATTAATCATGTTATCTTAAAGATTACGATTAAATATGAATATTAACTTGTATTTGAAGAGTTCAGAAAAAAATAATATTGATCTTGCCCTGTCTCTTTTTGCTCCCTCCAGCCCTGTCAGCAGTTTGACTCCCAGCTCGGGGATGTCAGAAGATCTGGACCATCATGAGATCCAGCTTGCCATCCAAGATGCTAAGATGGCTGCCAGGAATAAGATCCGATCACGCTTCCACAGCAGCAGCGACCTCATTCACCGCCTCTTTGTTTGCATATCAGGTAAAAGCTCTCACTCTGTATGTCGCTCTCCCTCCATCTCTTTGTCTCTCCCGTGCTGATATCCATTATGTGTTCTGGCATGATGCAGGTGTTGCTGATCAGCTGCAGACCAACTATGCTAGTGACCTTCGCAGCATCCTCAAGACTCTGTTTGAAGTCATGGCAACCAAGTGTGAGCAGGGTGACAACGATAAGCAAAAGAAAGGTAAGGAATATGATGTCATCTTGATCTGATTAATATAATACAGAGAATTCAAAACTGCCTTTGTGTAACTAAGAGTGTTTTCATTGGCCCATATACTGTACACAAACTGACCCTCTCGGTCAAAATATTAAATGTACTTGTAAAGATTTAAAATTTGTCTGCAAACTTTACGTTCACTGTTATTATTAAATCAACTATGATGGATATTTTTATGACAGCGATGTAATAAATGACAATGTGAATGGGGTCGCTCTTAGTGATGAACCCACAGAGAAATATTACCCGACTCTGCAGCCCCCATCAGTTTTATGGAGCTGTAATCAGTTTCAGTTGTTTAGCTGTCTTTCAGCTTTACTGTTTTGATTTACTCCCATCACTTTCATTGTGTTGTTTTTGGCCACAGCAGGCAGCTGCAGCAAAAAAAAAAAAGCCCTCTAAAAACCCAGTGTACACTACCTGCTCATCACCAAACAGCAGAGAGACACCGTTAGGTGACTATATTGGAGCATTTAGCAGCTGAAGAGACATAATTCCCTCAGGAGTAGGTAGAAACCAAGAACAGAGCTAAAACAGAGTGAATATTAGACTCACATTTGCCCGATGGCAGAAACATGACTCTAAATGAATGATAATATTGCCCTGTGTGTGCTGGATGTGTAAATAAACAACTGTTTTCTAAGTTCACCATATTAACTTAAAAGGTTTTGATATGTCAGTGTTGTTTCTGCTGCCCCCAAGTGCCAAAACTTCAGTTATTGCAGGTTTAATTACGTTATAAAGCTAAATACTAGTGTTGTGATTGATTAAATAATCATCTGATTAGTTTTTGACTCTAGTTTAAATTAATGTAAAATGCAGATGTTGCAAAATGTTCCACTATTGTAATGTCTCCTCGTCTGCCTCAGCTAGTCTGTACTACATTGTCTCTGACTGGTTCATAACTCTACTGTAACACAAACAATAATCAATCACACATTACACTGTTTTTTATGTCTTCTTCTGTGGTGTCCAGCAGGTCCTGTTCTGCGTAGTGCAGTGCTGGAGGACTGTGCTCTCTGCCAGGAGACCATTTCCTCATCGGAATTGGCAGCCAAGGCGCGGGAGGGCCAGTTCGAAGGTCAGCAAATCCACAAACAGACCCACTCAGAGTTTAGCTGAAATGTCAGCCTGTTCCTTTTCTCTGCAGCAGATGTACTGATGACTAGTGACAGGCCTACTTTGTGTTAACTGTGTTTCTCGATGGCTCTGTGCAGACCCTCCAGACTGGGTGCCTGATGAAGCCTGCAACTCCTGCATTGCCTGCAAGGCTCCCTTCACTGTCATCCGTAGGAAGCATCACTGTAGAAGCTGTGGAAAGGTACAATGACTGATGCAGCCCAGGTGGCAGAATTATCAGATTAATGTGTAGTTGATGAAACTGTTGACTCTTACATTGTGAATCGTCATCATGGGTAGTGACTAATACGTAGCATATTGTGTCATTTCAGATCTTCTGCTCTCGCTGCTCTTCCCATTCTGCTCCTTTGCCGCGATATGGCCAGGTGAAGCCTGTCAGGGTCTGCACACACTGCTACATGTTTCATGTCACGCCCTTCTACAGCGACAAGGCCGGCATCTGACCCCAGATCATCACCGAAAGCACACAGTCCGCCACAGCAAGAGCATATGCAACGGACAGATCCACGGCTGTGTACAAAACAAATGCCACACTGCTCTGGTTAGATTTAATGGTCGCCATCATACCCGCTAAGCAAGGCTTCAGAGTAAGGCCATTACAGATGACAGAGCAGAGAGACGACGAGACACGCAGCCACGAGCGATGATTCGACCTGTTTCTGTTGCTTCGGGGAGACTGGTGCGTCACTGGGAACCAAAGGGTTTGATTTCAGTGCCCAGCCAACACACACAAATGATTCACAAATGCCTGCCTGACTTACAGCGGCGAAAAAGGGAGTGGGGATGAACAGGCAATAACAGATTTTGAACTGGCATTGTGCAACGGTCCTCTGTAGCAGTTTGCAGCACAAACTCAGAACAGGCCACTTTGTTTGTTTTGTTGCTTTACATGTAAATGAAAGGACTTGTGACATATTTTCTTATGCTTTAGCGAGCTTCCTACATTTGTGCCAGAGTTCCCACGGGACTCGGATTACTCAAAAGAATGTAAGTCATGATAACCATGTAAATAAGGATAATTCTGGTAATAGCTACACTGCAATGTCTTCAGTAAACGGTTACTATTTATATGGGAGCTGGGAACGCAATGTCCACCAGGTTACCAGTCCCAGTAAAGCAAAAATGAAAACGGACAGCTTTTATATTGAGATTTCCTTCATGCTTTTAATGGCAATGAATGTGTAATTATCACTTGAAATGGGGTCTAGGTTCCAACAAGTATGACTGTTCACCTCTTGATGGCAATGGGCTGTGCCCCTTGCTTCTACAGTTGCACCATAGCATGTTTAGTTTTCTCTGGGGACTCCGCTGCACACTGAGATGGATAAAAGGGATTCCTTAGTCATCGCCGTCAGGTCTTTGAAGGCCCCCTAGTGGAGAGTTGACCTCTCTTCGCTCAGTGCTCTCATCAACATATTGTGAACAATTTGTTCTGAACCAGAGGCCTTCTCAGGTGCTGGCCTACAGACTACAGGCCGATTATTGCCCACTGATTTCTCTTCTTCACTCGAATATAGTGCAATATTGTGACTACTAACTGCAATGGTCCTGCACATTTTAGAGACAACCCTTTGCTATTTGGATTGTAGTTATATGCCATTTCTCAAGAGACAAGTTTGATTGGGGTTTAACTAAATTATTTCTCTTTGGCTTTGGTGGTACCGTCTGACAGGAACAGATATTTTGTTCTCGGACTGACTTCCTTTCTTCTCTTCAATCTGCTTCCATTGCAACAACAACATACAAAGTATCTTCCATGCTCATTATATATTACAGTTTGTACATCTGAATGGTTTGAAGTGGTCGATCTGCATATATGGACCTTTGAGCGACATTAATGAACTATATGAACATTATGTCCATTCTGCTCTGACGTAAAGCAGTTTCTCAGGCATTACATAATCAAAATCACTCACCTACTGTTGGATCAATCTTATTTTCATCAAAGAACATATGAACTGACTTTGAAAAGGTATGATTTTTTTTCTTTTATAAAGAACAAAAATAATGTATGAAGCTATAATTACTTTTATGTAAAATACAAGGAATCATGCAGTAATTAAAGGGCGGGATATCCTATTATTGTTTCAGAGCTGCGTCTTATTTTGTAAAATTACAGGACATTTACATGATAAGAGCTGTGTGAAATATTCAACAGACAAATAATGTTCTATAGTTTTAAATGCGATGTATATTGAAATAAATTACTTTTTCCTGTTTAAAAAATGTCGACTGAAAACTTCTGTTACAGCAAAGTAACACCGAATTTCTGCCTTGAAATATGTCAATAGATTTGTGTCCTGTATTGATCGACCTGTTGTACTTTTTTGTCCTCTGCCCCTTTCAACTGTAATGTCATACAGCTGCACAGGCTATGAGCTTAAGACACTGAGCACAGATGGCTTAAAACTGTAATAGTTTAATATCTTACTGATTTGAACAATTACTGACTGAATATTCTCCAAAGATGCATCACTTACAGCTTGAGGCTATTTTAGTTACTATTTGTCAGTTTTTCCTGCCACTTGAGTAGGCAGCGTTGGCCTACTCATCAGATGAGCAACACCCTGCTTAACTGAATTTCTGAGTTTTGCGGAGAGTCAGAGTGACGCATGATTGGAGCTTCAGATTTTTCCACATAGCTAAAGGGGCGCTACGCTGATTAACAGAGAAAGATCAGTTTGCTTGTCATGAGAAACCACCTCGGCCTGTGAGCACAGATGTTAAATGTATTGTGCGGCTCTGGAGGGAGGTTTTTAAATCTCTCTGCAAGAGTTTGAAAGAGTCTTTACCAGGCATGGACGGTCTAATGAAACTAAGGTGTTGGTTACATTATGGGAAGTCTTGCTTTTTTTAAGCTTGAGCCACACTGGAAACTAAAAGTCAGACTATACATACTGTGAATTTGAATTTTTGCTTTTATCAAACTGTTGGAAATACCTCAGCTTTATGGAAATGCAAAACAAAATTGCCTTCAAAGTGAAATATATAGGTTACCCAGAATTCCTTAATTTACAGATTACCTGGAATAGAGGTAAAAACAGTAGTAGGACACATATGCTGCTAACATACACCCATGGACCACTTCATTACAACAATCTAATGTGATCCAATACAACACTCTGCAATGAATTCTACTTTGATGAAGCTTGTAATTTGTTATTCTTGTTGTTTTTGTTGACAGTCAAAAAGGTAATGATTCTACTTTACAGAGTTAAATCTGGGTCAACTGGACTTCGCCTCTCCTTCAGTTCTGACATCTTCAGTCCAGTTGCCCCAGATTTAACTCTTCCCAAGTAAGATGTCCTTCATGACTGAGAACCCTTACGTAATTCTACTTTATGTTTATTATTTAGATCATGGAGGGTGGTGGTGTTGTACTGGACTGCATTATGTTGAGAGGTGTTTCTAATATTACGGCTCTCACATTTATGTAAATGTAGAGGCCACAATATCAGAAACACCTCTCAAAATAATGCAGTCAAGTTCAACAACACTGCAAACTACAACCTCATTAATGAACATATGGTTATATTAACACCTCTCTGACAGTGTCAGTCAAAAGTGAACATTATAGACATTGTAAAGGGAAAATGTATAGCTAAACTTAAGTGGCCGGTGAGTGAAACAGTCTGCAGTGCCTAGTGTTAAGAACTGATCTGATCACATAGGGACCACTAGGTGGCAGCAATTGTTCATATGGTGGCATTAAAATGGTTCTTAACGGTCATAGCCTAGTGAAATACAGCACTGAACCATATATTTTAATTTATTTACCCTAAAATATAGAAAATTATGTATTCCAGAAGTGGTTTCAGTGACAACTTTTGAAGTTAATACCTTAATAATAATGTGTGGGGATTTGAGTTTGTGATGGCCAGCAGTAAGTTAATAAGTACTTTGTTAAAAAGTGTTTAATCTCATGTATGAGAGAATCATGGATGTGGGAAGTAGGGGTGCTGAGAGGGCTGCAGCACCCCCTAAAACCAGACATAATAAACCCCATCAGTTAAACTTATGATCTTTTCTATGATCTTTTTTTTTACTGGGATTTACTGTATAGGTGTTGTGTACTAGTATTTGTGGTAGAGGTTTGATTATTGTTTATCAGTAATATGTCTATAATACTATCACAACCTTATTTCCAAACCCGATTACTGTCATGCACAGTGACACATCAAGGCCATTAGTACAACAGGGTGTGTGATTTGGCTATAAATCTAAGTAATAAAATGTTCAGTAACTAGAGCTTGGCCATTTACAGGTGTTACAACAGGTGTCACATGAGCAGTTACATCGCTGATTAAATGATTTAGCTTTGGTAGATCAGTAGTTTTTTTTAATGCGTTAGTTCAGTGTTCCTGTCTGTGTTGTTGTTTTGATATACAGTATGTTGGTGTTCATGTTTGTTGTCTGCCTGTGAAACCTGTAAAACTGTAAAACTCTCAACGCTCCTGAACGTCCCTGATGAGATTAGCAGTAAACTCTAACAATAACTTACCTTTAAAGGTCCAGTGTGGCATCGAGTGGTGAAGTTGCAGATTGCAACCAACTGAATACCCCTCATCTCACCCTCTTGTTTCAAGCAAGACGGAGAAACTACAGTGGCCGTGGGAACTCTTTTTTTTTTTTTTAAGATTTTTTTTGGTCTTTTTCAAGCTTTATTTTTGACAGAGACAGCTGAAGAGTGACAGGAACGCAGGGAGAGAGAGATGGGGAATGACATGCAGCAAAGGGCCGCAGGTCGGACTCGAACCCTGGGCCACTGCTGAGCCTTCGTACATGGGGCGGATGCTCTACCAACTGAGCTAATCAACACCCCGGCTGTGGGAACTCTTGACAAACCAAGCGGCAACCTCTGTGGCTGTGAAGTACCAAAGTGCCAAAAACTGCAGTTCCTCAAATGGCCACTTGATGCTGGCTCCAGGCGAAGTCAATCTCCATAAGCCCCCATGTTAAAATGTCCAACTTCACAGCAGAAATAAACATGTTTACAGCCTGGTACAAAAAAACAATTTTGGTCTCTATAGCTAATTTCTGTTCAAGACTTATTAAGGCTCAAAGTTATGCATAATTAACAGCATGGACGCTTTGATTGACAGGTGGGTGCAGTTACAGATGGCTTGTTTGAGCACCGGGGCGTCATTCAGCCCACCTCAGGTCCGTCGATGAACCATGTCTTTGAGGATTTTTAGATTAGCCTGGAGGCAGCAGAGGCAGGACTGCCAAGATGGTGACGACCAGAGCCACCACACTCTAAGCTTCAAAATGGCTCTTTTTGATGCCTTCACGAACACATCCATTCTTTATACAGTCTACGTGACAAACATATAAGGTCCTATGTGAAGCCAGTGTTTGGTTTGTCCCTTCTGGGCTGCTGTAGAAACATCATGGTTCAACATGAGGACTAATGTAAAAGCCTCATTTTAAAGTAACAAAGACATAACAGTTTTTATTTTCAGGTGATTACAAATTTATGAAAACATAGTTCTAAATATTATATTCCCTTTCTGTCAACAGATCCTCTTAAATGTTACAGACTGGACCTTTAATATAACCATAAGGACTTAATTTGGCAGTGATATTTGTATTGTATCCTGCTCCAAACCCTACAGCTGTTATCTGTTTTCTCATACATTAAGCTGACAGCGGTGAGATATAATGGCTTTGTGATGAAGAGGTTTGTGTGTTGTGTGTGAGAGATAAAGAGTTAAACGTGTCCGGCCTCTGCAGGCTGTGATTGGCCCGCAGCTGCAGCTCTGGGACGGACAACAAGTCTCCGCTCTGTGCTCACTGGAAAAGTCACTTGGTGGACGAAGCGGACTACTGAAGAGGACTGGACTGAGTGTTTTTTTAAAAAAAATAATTAACATATGGGACTTTTGTTGTGATTCAGTGGAGATTCCGGTTTTGTTACCGACGTTTGAATCCGTTATTTTATCCCAGAGACGAGCGTGTGCTGGTCCGTTAGAGGTCGGTTGAGAAGTCGACCACTGACACTTTTGATTCATGGACTCAACGCGGACTTTAGCTGAAAGCATTTCTGTCAAGAGGCTGGTACGAGGTTGACTTCATTCATTGAATATCCAGGTATGTTATCGACACATTTATAATGTGCTTGCCTCCATTTTTTTATTTTTTTATTTAAATGTGTTCTGTTTGTTTGCAGTGATATTTTACAGTGCAGCCAAGATAAAACTAGCGAAAACAGATGTTTACATGCACAGTTGGTGTTATATTTATGAATATACAGCACATATATTACATAACTGTTCACTATTACATTAACTATGACTTCTTAAACTTTACAACACCCCTGAAAGACCCCAATGTAAAGCCCCAGACAGACCCCGAAGTCTCTGACTGTACTTGGACTCACATTGTGTTACTAACTTATTGTATATTATAATGGGATTAATATAGATTTTTTTTGTAACACTGAGATTAAAGTGAGTTAATTTGGGATTCTTTAGACCCTACAGACCTTATTACAGACCCCAAAGTGTCCGGCTGTACTTGGACTCATAATCACCCCACACATTGTGTGATAGTATTAACTTATTGTTAATATATTAAAATGGGATTTATATAGTTTTTTTTTTTATATTGAGATTAAACTTACTTCATTTGGGGTTATTTTAGACCCCACAGACCTTCTTATAACCCCAAAATGTCCCAGAAGTCTTGGGAACTCACTGAAAGACCTTTATCCAGCCAGAAAGAGTCTTTTAGTGACATAGTACAATCATTCATATTGCTTGTGTATAACTTGATGTTATGTTTCATATAAGAACATAATTTTATTTTTGATCATTGTCTGGAAATCCTCTGATAAGGTGGGTGTATAAACCCTGTGTCACTGCATGTCTTTCAGATTAAGGGAACATGATGTTGTGTTTGGACAGTATGAGCATCCTGAAGATTGTGCTGTTCATCTTTGAGGCTGTTTTATTGACCGACTGCGCAAGAGGTGAGAGCTGCTTCATAAACCATTTTTCTTTCTCTATTGCGAGTTTTAAACCTGGACGGTAAAACCAAATCATTATAACTCAAGTTGACTGGCTGGTTTCTTGTGAGCATGAAGAAAGTCTCTTACCGTTTTCACGCCGAGAAGTAAGAGACGGAAAACTAAGAACTAAGAAATCTCTAAACGGAGCCCAAAATCAACACAGGGCAGAGGAACGAGAGAGGGCAAGCCAACCCCTACCCCCAGTTTGTGTGTGTTTCAGTCGTGGCCCTGTGTGTGTGTGTGTGTGTGTGTGTGTGTCTGTGTGTGTGCGCACATTCACTACAGCTAAACCAAACAAACATCATCCATCAGCTTCCCAGGGTGAAAGAACACAAGTCAGTGTAAGAGTCCAGCTCTCCCGTGGCTGGCCAAGAGACTGTCTCACATCAGCCTGTGTATGTTTATGTGCATGCAAATGTGTGTTCTTGACCGAAACACTGAGTGGAGAGTGGGAGACCTCAGTCTGACCACAATTCACTGCAGTGTTTATTGTGCCAGTATCAATACTTTGCTTTATAAAGACAACTTACAGTGAGCTTGTCAACAGGTCATGAATAACTGTCGAGGCAATTTCTATGATTTCATCCACCATCACTGACTACTGAACCATGTCTGATGCAATCCAGTGCCGTGAGTCAAAGGACCGAGGCAAAACTTGAAACTACACTCCGGCTTTAATGAGAGAAATCTGAAAGCCAGACACATTTCCCCGGAAGACCATGCACTGGCAAAACAAGCAGGCTCCATAGCGCTCCTTTTATTCTCCAGCTCAGCGTGGAAGCGATTTCAGGAGGCGTCTGATAGCTACAATACCTGCATGTGGCTATCAGGGCTCAAGGTAGAGGGGGCAGGAGGGGGGCTGGCGGCGGTTTAGAGGGGGAGATTAGATCTGTGGGTCTGCAGACAATGCCTCATTCACAGCATGGCAGCCGTGCCTTCACAGCACGACTAAACCAAAAGTAAACAAGACGTGAAGGCTAAATAAGATTAGACAGGCAATTTTGTATGTTTACAGATTAACAGATGTCAGTGAAGGAGAAACCCAAAGGAGAATCCGGCGGGATGGTGGAGAAGCGGAGGTCCGATGGGCCTAAACAGATTTCATGTCAGACAAAAGGAAGAATTTACAGCCTGTTTTTCATAATTTGTCTGGAAGTGGTAACAGATGCACATCAGCAGATATGTAGTTGGCAGGCATGTGTGAGCAAGATGGTTTTGAATGATGCTTGACAATCTGTGAAGTGTAAATATCCCACAGTTCTCCCAGCAGAAGCAGCAATACAGTGAGTTCTGTGTTACAGTCCAAAAGCAACAGCTTGACTCTGACATCCTGTGAAATACAGTCATGGGGTTTTTGACTCAAAACGTGTGCTTTTATAGTAAAGCCAAGGCCAGAAAAGCTGTAAAACTGCCCCTGTAAAATTTAACAATGTATGATGACATCTTTGACAAATGTAAATTAAATTATAAAGGACAGGCCGCCCCTTTGAGTTATGTGTGAGACAGTAAAAACACACAGGAAGTGTTACTTTACTGCTCTTATCTAAACATTTCAAACAATACACCTGAGAAGACAGTAAGCAAGTTTGGGTGAACGATTTTAAGCTTGTTGCTGTCAGTCATCAGGCGACATCTGACCCTGGACCCCCTGCCCCTTGTGCCACACACACACACACACACACACACACACACACACACATATATGTACCCTCCCTCTCTCCACTGCTTCGACTTTGCGACTGGCCAAGCAAGAATTATTTCTTAAGACACCCAGCCCCCCCTCCACCCTCCCCTTAGGAACCCCCCGCACTTCCTCCGTCCCAGCGCCTTCTTTCCTCCCCCTCCGGTGCTCCGCCACCCCCAGCAGCTGGAGGAGGTGCTCACTGATGTGTCCCAGCAGAGCCTCTAATGTGGTGACAGGCCCGGGGACCACTGGGCTCCACTAACAGAGGAATGCAGCAGCCTGGACATATGGATCTGCAGAAATGCACCCTGGGAGAAACAGAGAGGCACCAGGTGTCTCGTTTATGCACCAGGACTAGCTAACAATGAACACACACACTGAATGGTACTATTTTGATGCATTTTAATTAGAAACAGGCATCAAATACGGTCGGGTCTTCTTGCACATGTATGTGACTCTGATTTATTCCTGTTTTCTAACACCACACACATGTTTGCTTCACCTCTGCAGCCATCTGGTGAAGTTTAAAGCATGCAAAATGCTCTGCAACCCTGTTGGAAAATATACATTTTATAGCAGAGTTACATCATGGTTTCATAACAAGAAGGTACTATGAGATAAATTGTATGCCAAGGGCTTTTAAAATCACAAGGCCATTTGGCTCCCAGACAGTTTTCCATTTCCTTTTACCGTAATGAGGCTAGTTTCTCAGTAACCAAATGCCCCAAAGTCCTCTTATTTTTTAAATAGCTCCTGAATAGTAAGAAGGTGTAACAGTGGTGTTCTGGTTCGTGGGCCAAGCTGGTGAGACCGCGGGGAGAGAAGAAAAGGAGAAAGAATTGTGCTGAAAAAGCTAGCCTGTGCTGCTGTGTAGCACGGTTTTAACGATCCGTGCACAAGTCACACTTTAATGCTTCATTTAGGTATTAGAAAATAAAAGTTTCGTGTTACATTTTGTTTTTTAGACCACACCAAACAGTGGAACTCGAGGGAAGTCAAACATCTCTCGTCTTCTACTCCAATCTGTGCAACTCATCACATCGAAATTTTCTGACAAGCAGCACTGTCTGCCACCCTTCTGACACATGTCCCCTTCGTCTTTCCCTGCTTCTCTCTGCATTTCCTCCCCTTTATTACCAGTGTAAAGTTGAAGGAAGTGAGTTAAGTTAATGTGCTGTCGTTAAAACAAGGCATGAGCTGACCTTTACTCCCACCCCAGCCTTTTCTCAACCCTCCGTAGCCCCTTATTTACTGAGTCTGGGTCCATTTGCGGAGAACAATGGCTGGATTATTACGTGTGGCTGTCCCCCAGGTTGGACAGGGCAGCAGTGATTAATTTTAAGCACTCCTCATCCCCTGTAGACCACACTTATTTGCCATCTATTAGAGCTCACAGTAGACGGGGGACTTTCTTTACTGAGGCCCTGCCATTTAGAGGTGCGTGAGAAGAAGTTACGAGAGTGAACGAGCGCTGCTTTCGTGCGTCTGACTATATACGTGGGTTTTATTAAGCAGGCTGAAATTACCCTGAGAAAAGTCATGATAATGAGACATCCAAAGGAGCACAGGGCAATTTGGAAAACCTCAGAGGTATACCAACAACTATTCAGCTCCACCTCGTTCTCCTCTGAACCAGGTGGAAATAATATTCCTCCTGCTATGATCCCTCTGTTTCTATCACGGAAATAATGTTACCACCACTATAACAACCCGTGTTCCCCATCTATCAGCACACACTGCTGACCCTTTCAGTTCAGGAGGAAACATTCGGGGAGAGGAATGTGTCAGACTTCACCCCTGCGAAGGGAAAGAAAGGAAAAGGCTGTAGCTGTGATAAGTAGTCATAATGGAGGTCAGTTGGTGTTTACTTTAGCGGGGTCATATAATCCCTGTGAGCAACACTCCCCTCATTGAGTGACTTTAATGGCCACTTCAATTAGCATTCATGTGGAATTTCAACAAGGCATTGTCCACTTTCGGTGTGTGTCACCGTCAGCTGTATGCTAATGCTGAGACGAGAGGCATTTCTTTTTTTGTTTAATATTTTTTGTAAGTTTTGAGTCATACGAAGGATTGTATGTGTGTGTGTACAAAGCTCATTAGTTTGTTTGGGCAGTTGGCTCCGGTTGTGTTTTTCAGACCACACACACTCTTCCTGCTGGCTGAATGGATTTGGGTTCAGTTAAATAGAATTCCTTTTGCTCCCATTAACCTTCACAAAACCCATGTGGCTGCTTAAAGAGTGCACAGAGGTGCCAGACTGTCACCATTCAGATGATAATCAACTTTATGTGCGTCCCTGGTCTGACTTGCAAGAGTTACCAGACACGTGAATAACAGATTTTTTAGTTAATTGACAGCTGTTTGGTGTTAAATAAGCATCTGATGATACTGGACAGTGTTTAGACTCAACAGTTCAAGCTGCTGTGTTACACCCTCGGCCCCAGCAGAGAGAGAGAGAGAGAGACAATGGACTGAGTGACTGGAAGTGAGCCTGTAGGTGGGGGTGAGGGTCCACCTCACTGGAACCTTACAAGTGACCTTACAATAACATTTCAGCTCCACAGTGGGAACTGTTTGTCTTGCGCAACCCCTGTTTCTAAGCCTCCTTCATTTCTCCAGTCGCGCTCTGTTTTCTCTTTTTCTTTCGAGGAGCCAAGTCGTGGAGAAAGGGAGATGCCCCCCTCCTCCTCCTCCTCCTTTATCCCCCCTCCTCTTCATTTTGTGCTCCACAGATGTTCACATTAGTGAGTGAAATGATGAGATTCCAGTTGTTCTCCTCTCTCACCCCTCAACAGGATAGGCTGGTTTTGTTTTCCTGCAGATTTCTAACTTTTAGATTTATGATTCGGACCTCGAGTCTGCATCCAGCTGCAGACAAGAGGTGCAGAAAACTTTTTTTCTTCCACTGCTTCGTCATATCTTTCATTTAGCATTGGCTCCTTGTTGCATATCCTACCCTTTCCTTAAGCCTACAAAAACCTACAAAAAATGTGCCATGACAACCTTTTGTTGTCTCCGGAGAACATATCTATACAGTATTTATGCCATAGTGGCCTTTGTGATGTTGCTGAGCAGGTTTGGACAAGTTCAACAGTTGTCATTGTGACGTTAGTGAATAAAAGGCTGATTTAAACTGCAGAAATATTATCTGGCCCATCGTACTGTACTTGCCACAGCCTGCTTGAATCTGTACTGCCTCAGCCTCGTACTGACTTATCAGAATACCAAATCAGTTAGCCAGGAGGTACCTGTTGCATGTACCATGATGATGAGCTTCCTCTTTGTCTTTCATTGTTTACCTTCTGTTTTTGATTTTGAGGGAGCAGTTTGATGCTAATCATCTTTGTAATCTGACATCTGCGCCTCACTTCGAAGCTTTCTCTGTCTTTCTTTCTCTTCCTCCTTTCTACCCCCTCCTCTCTCTGAGGGTTTCATTAGAAATCACTTGCTGTCCCTGACAAACCCTCACACACAAACACACATCAACCCTGCCGTTCTGCAGTTAAAAGGTTGATTGAAAGTTATGGTGGTGGCAACAGCGATGGCTGGCTGAGCCTGAAGAAAGCCGAGCCAGGGGACAGCTGGGATAACAAGCTCTGAATGAGGCCTCTGCTGCCTTCGACACACACACACCCCCGGACCCTCCTTCCAGTTTCTTCCATCCTCCCCTTCTCGACCACCCCCCTCCTCTTTCAGTTCACCTCTGATGAGCTTCAATGAGACCCCACATGGCTTTGTGGCTTTTTCACTTCCACTTTGTTTTTCATTAGCGATTCTTTTGAGCGAACTTAGAAATTCTATGCGCATTGTCCCCATTGATTGAGCCCATAAAGAGTCTGGTTTGGGCGATTACTTGTCACAGTATGTCAAAATAGGAGTTTTCATTGCGAGCGTATACGCTGTCATGATGGAATTTGTTTGCATCCATTTCCAGCAGCAGCAGTCTCTCTCGGCGAAGATGCGAGGAGGCAAAGAGGCCCTGATTTTTCATTCGGGGGACCTCTGTAATGAATGGAAAAATATGTCCCCGCTTTGACTTGAAGAGTGGAATGGGACAAGGGGAGGAAAAATCATTTCAGGAGCAAAGAGTATAATCTGTCATATTTTATAGCAAGGCTACTGCTATCCCAGACTGGAATTCTGCGCCATGCAGTGAAACTGATTTGATTTCCTCATGCACTGGGATGTGAGTTTGGACCTTGGATCAGCCCCCAGCCTGGATGTACTTGGAGTTAGAGGCTTGGCACTAGGCACTACTCCATTCATACAGCTATTCTGTGTCTAGATTGAATATTGACTAAACTGACTGTTCTTTTTGTTTATTTTTAGCCATGCTAGCGGCATTGACTCTAGGGATGGCAATGTCTGGCTTGTCTGTTGGTCAGCTGGTCCATCACTTTGTTTCAGACTGAAATATCTCTACAACCAGTAGATGGATTTCCATGAAATGTTGTACAGACATTCACAGTTCCCGGTGGATTTGATGATCCACTGACTTTTTCTGTAGCGCCACCAAAAGGCTGACATTTTTTGGTTTTCTCAACAACTATTGGATGGATTGCCATGATTGTTTTCTGAGACATTAATGTTTCCCAGAGGATGATTTGTAAAATTCATCACCTTTCATCTACAGCCATCCTCAGGTCAATCTTTATCCAGTATGCAAAACTAATGACATTCCCATCAGCCTCAGCTGTACTTTATGTTTCGTGCACTGACAGTATAAAGAATAGACGGCGTATGCGTCACCCCTAGGTTTTGAAGCTCAGAGTGTGGTGGCTCTCGCCTTCTCGGTGTTGTGCTTATTAGGAAAATATTAGCATGCTAACATGCTAAATTAAGATCATAAACAATGCTTAACATCAGCATGTGTTATCATTGGGAGTATATTAGCATTTTGATTAGCATACCTCAAAACACTGTTGTGCCAAAGTATAGACTCAAATAGGCTGCTAGCATGGCTGTACACCCTGTTCTTGTTTATTGTTCTTAAAGCATTTTTACATTGATTCAATAGGTGGCATTTGAAAATGAGATGATTCAGTGATGTAACAGACCTCTATTGTGGTCATCAGCTGCCTGTTCCTGTGCAGGTCACCTTGATATAAAGGACTTTATGGTTCACTGTGGACAGTTGATTAACAAAGAGAGAGACAGCCAGACTGGCAGACAGAGATGGATAGAGGGCAGTGACCTTTGTACAGCGGAGTAGTAAGGTGAACTGAGAAAGCACTGAACAAATTGTCACTGTGAAAGGGCGAGTACCACATCGTAATGACAGGCTCAACAGCTCTATGATGACAGATTGATTTCAGACAATATTCCTGGATTGTCAAGAGGCCCCATTGCTGTCAGTGAGAGCTTTGCCAGTTCCTCCACCCCCTCCGTCTGTCTCGGCTTGCTTCTCCCCGCTCTGTCTCATCTCTGTCTCACCCGCCTTTCTCTTTCCCTCACCCACTCCTCTACTAGCCTCTCCCTCCCTCCTGCTCTGGTCTGAATCGCTCCATTCTGCCCAAACACTCCTGCTACATCGCAGTCTGTCATTGGCCCTCTCCTGAAAAGATCTTGTTGACAAAGGCGCTGGTGTAAAGCGCTTCCCAGTGTCATGGTGATTGGCTGATCCTCGGACTGTACGCTGGTGTAGGGTTCCTGGAGACGGAGAAATGAGGGGCACTCATTGCCAGGCTCGGCCATCATCATCATCATACCACAACACACACACTGGTCCGCCGGTGACAGCATGTCTGGCTCAAAACGGTCTTGTTTACAGCCTCTGTGCTTCTCTGCCAGTCAGGAGAACATCAGACCGACTCAGAGCGACAGTGGCTCGACTTAATGAGACATCTGTATCTCATTCAGCACCTCCAGACTGGACTCCGACTGTGTCAACTGTACACAGGGAGCCAAACACAGGTTGGACAGTTTTTTCCCACTATGGAATGCAGAAAGGGTGAAGGAAGAGGCATGCAGGGAGTGGCAGGATGCACCTCGCTGTTGACTGATGGTGATGATGATGACATTGTAACAACATAAACAGAGTTCTTGTTATGTGGAGACGATATAATTTGCTGCCTGAGCAAATAGAGCTGCAACAATTAGTCGATTAACCATCAACTATTAAATGAATCGCCATTAGTTAATTGTTTTGAGTCATTTTCTCAAGAAAAAAATGTCCAATTTTCCCTGATTTTAGGTTCTCAAACGTGAATATTTGCTGGTTTCTTTGAAGATGTCACCTTGATGATTGGGAAACAGCGATAAACATATTTTTTTCGTACATTTTATAGCTGAAAAAAGAGAGCGAGCTGAACTGGTGGAGTATGCGCCTCATTTCCGAAAAGTCCTTGCTGCAGTGACCCGGGTTCGACTCCGGCCTGTGGTCCTTTGCTGCGTGTCATCCTTTCTCTCTCTTTCTCTCTCCCCAAAAATGCTAAAGAAAAAGTATAATCAATCAAGAAAATGATCGACAGATTAATTGATCATGAAAATAATTGTTAGTTACAGCCCTACGATTAAGTATGTTCTGGAGCAGTGGCTTTTGTAATCTCTACTTATGTCCCATCATTATCTGTTGTATAGAACAGCGAAAACTGAATTTTTGACTCATACAGCTGCTTGTGCTCAAGATTTAACTTTTTTTTCTCTTGACAAAAGACTTTTGTTGAAAATAGTTTATATTCGTTGAAAAAAGTATCATATTGAGTCATTAGGCTCATCATATCATCTCTCTCTCTGTTTTTCTTTCTGTATTTGAATCATTTTTGAGGCCCGACGAGGTCAGATTATAAGTAATTCATAAGAAAATCTAAAAGTTAGATTAGATAAACGTTTTGGCCCCCAGCCCCTTAAAATAAAACAACGTCTTCTAATCACAGTTTATGGTCTTAGTTTGGACATGAGTTGTGTGCAGATCAACTAAAGAGTGAGCAAGATGCAGATTAATTTCTTTGCCTCGAAACTTTCATATCTGTGTGTGTTTGTGAGAGAGAATAAGAGACAACACACAGGCAGAGCAGCCAAACATGTGTGAGCGTTCACACAATGTCCCTTTCAGTGCCAAGTGGTCGGCTTATCTCCAGTGTATTAGACAGACAGTAATAAACAGGTGCTCGTTGGTGCCCTGCTCTGTATTGGAGAGAGGGAGAGAGAGAGAGGTCTGTTTGAGTGTGTCATGTGGCTGAGGCTGAGCCCGGGCCAGGGAGTGGGGTGTGAGATTGTTGGGATTCCTGGTTACTGCCGCCTGGGCCCACCTAATCCCCCTTCACTCCCCCATGCAGCCCTCCTCTTCTCATGAGCTGTGTGTTAAAGGAGGCCTCTCTGCCATCTTAGCCTCTGCTCCCTGCCACTCTCTAAATCAACTCTCCTCTCTTTAACCCTCACCCTACTTCTTTCTCCTTGGATAGTTTTTTTTTATTTCTCTCCCCTCCTTTTTACCCCTCTTTCTCTGTCTCTGTCTGTCACTCTATCTGGCCTTTCTCTCCCTTCCTCCAGCCTCTCTCCTGTTGCCTCTCCCCTGATAAGTGGCCCTAAGCACACACTCAGCCCCTGTGTGTGCACCAGGCCTTAGCCTAATGGAGTGAGATAAAGCGACTAGAGTGCCACTCACTGTGCACTCTTTATTACTGACTCACATCTGCATGAGAAGTTATGCTACTACTGAACTGGTGTTTTCTATTTTCTAAGAATATTTGTACCATCCCATCAGAAAAAAGAACGGTCATTAGACTTGTGTATGTTTTTGTGGGCTTACATTTGATTGAAAAGTCAGTCAACAGTTCCTTTAAAACATCTGACCAGATTCATACCTAATAGTCAATGTATTTCTCACTTTATGATCTTATATTGTCCATTCCCTCCATTTCTTTTTAAGTGGACATACACCTAACCAGAAAAAACGACACATAATGATGATAAGTTTGCTGTTATTCTTTATTTTTGACCAAAACCAACAACAACTTAACAACATTTTAATACTTTATGACGTCTCTAATCTGTCTGTGGCTCCCAGACCCAAGTCTGTTGTTTCCTACTGATGTAAATCTTTAAAAAGCATTTTAGAAATTAGAATTAGCTGGGCACTTGTGGACTATTTTCACCTGGGGATTATGACACATTTGATGTACTGACATGTATGTGGGCTGTCTCAAACTAAACTACGTGGCCATATTCATGGTAGTTAAGGAACATGTCACCCAGTGCAACAGTGTGGCCCTTTAACATATTTTTAATATCTTTCTGGCAGCATGAAACAGAAGAATACGCTATATAAGGCTTTGGCTACACATGCAATTTATCTGTAGCAGTAATTAGTATTGGTTTTGTTTTCCTTTCATAAAATTAGTTGACAATTAGGCAAATATGGAATATTGCCATCCTTACCCTTCAAAAAACGAGGAAAAGGAAACCAAAAAAAGAAAAATGAACCAAACTTCCACTCCAACTCGAATCTAGACAACAACAGTCAATGAAGTACTGGCACGTCCCAGAATTTTATGTTTTAGCAGAGTGAAGAAGGCTTTTATTTAATAATAACAACCCCAAATGGTGACAACTTTGAACAGAAAATACCCAACTCTCTGTACAGTGGTAGACCAGGTAAAACATTGGAAAAGCAGGTTATAAACTGTTCCAGCAGTAAGACAAAATGGCCACTCCAAAAACATTATATGAAAGGCCTCTATTAATTCAAGTTAAGGACTTTCCATAAGGACTGCACACTTTTCCTGGCTTGTGGACGTATGGAAAGGTACAGAGTCCTCTGGGAAAAATCCTTAAACTGAATTAAAAGGGGCTTTTCATATAATCAAAATACATATCAATAAGTTTAATTTAGTATGAAGATAATGGCCTAAACAACAGCCACACTTACTAAATCTACTTTTTCCTGATGGATAAAGTTTTATTTCATTTATAAAACTAATAGCTGTCCAGTTTATTGAAACTGATTTATTTTGGGTGGTTTTTGTGTTACTTTACCAACACATGATGTGAGTAGTCTACAAAAACACACACATGCTTCTTTTCCTGACAGAGGCAGCTGGGGCCGGGAGAAGGCAGTCAAGTTTAATGAAATATAGCAGCTTAGAGTTCAAAGGCTCCACAGTAGGCCCTGCTAAGGGTAGTCCGCGTGATGGAGATGTTTTCAGAAGCTTTATGACGCTGGAGTAATTTCTCTCTGTTTCTTTCCTGTTCTTTTGATGAGGGGTCGGCAGGAGCCTGTTGTTCATGGAGCCATTAGCAAAGGAAGCAGACTCGCTGCGGATTCACTGCAAACAAGCGGCGACGTTATTCCTGCGATTCAGCTTGAATCAGATAGATTGACTGGAGCATCTTATTCTCTTTACCTCTTTCTTTTTATTCCACCCCCTCCTGCTGTTTCTCTAGTCCCTCATGTCACCCAATAGCTCCTCCTGTACCATTCCCACCACTGAAGCAGTTGCTATTCAGCCTACATCAGATGGTGCCGAAGAAAGAGCCATTGTCCTGGCTGGTCTTACCCCGCTCTTATCTATTGATTGGAAAGCCGAGAGGAGAAAATAACGGGTATTGATTACCACACTGGGTGAAGTTGCTGGGCAGGACGTCTGGAGGGGTAAGAAAAGACGGCATTCTTCACCCTCCGCTGCCCCGCTGCTGTCAGAACAGCGTCCACGGCCACTCCACATATCCAGTCCCCTTTCACCCCCCCCCCCCCCTTTCCTCCCTTACCTCACCTCCTTTCTTGAATTGCCAAGGTGGCTCTCCCCTTCTCTTTCTCTCTCACTGTTTAATGCCGATTTTTATCTCTGCTTGTGAAATGTATAGCCGAGCGCAGCAGCAGGCTCTGCACAGAAGCTCTGGCCTTTCGCACACTCCCCGAGCTGCGGTGTCCGCCTCACCTTTTCGCCTTCACCCAGCCCCTCCAGTCTCAAGTAAACTTACCGGCACTGGATTTGGTTTCTAGCTTTCATGTAGTTTTTTGTGTGCATTTTTTTCTCCTTCCACTTATGTTCCTTGAACTTGACCCCCCCCCCCCCCCCCCCCCCCCTTTCCCCCCCCCCCCATCCATTTTCTTATATATTTTTGTATTATACAAGTGTTCCTGAGGTTTTAAAAGAAATATTTCCCTGGAAGCTCAGGCTCCATTAAACCTCTCTTATGTTCGAGGTCTGTCTGCTCTTGTATGGTCTGCTGAGCTAACACAGTGCTGCTGAGTGGGAGGAAGCATTCTCTTGCTTGTATCTGTCTCTCTGCGTCTTATCCTTCATGTAAATACTGCATATTGAAGACACATTCACTCAGATCAGTGTTTATCTTAGTAATGAATCACTGCAGTCCTGGCAGAGCGCAAAAGCCTTTTGATGCACAAGAAATTCTTGCAGTTGGCTTAAGATTAAGGACCAAATCCTTTTTTATTAGATGATGTTTACAGAGTTGTTTGAATAACTATATCCTGTATTGGGTAGACGGTGTTGCGTGCATTATCAAGTTGTTCTCAGTGTGGTTGGTTAAGTTCCAGGTGTTTCGCTATTGGAGCTGCTGTCAGCAGCTAAGCCAAACCTTTATTGACATGTTTGCAATGTCTAGAAAGACCAAAGCACTTTGTATGGGGAAGGAAAAATGCATGTATACATCATTACAAATCCACAGGTGTTTTGTAAAAGAGATTATAAATGAGGAGCGAGGTAGCAGCACATCTGAACATTGCTCAAATCTGGCAGCCTTTGTAGTTTGTAATTTTTTTTATTTTTTTTTAAATCCTGTGCTCCTCTTTCCTACCATATTCCCCTCTATGGATGCCTGCACGTCAGATCAACAGTTCATTAACCCGCTCACAAGGTTTCGTGAAAATTTCTATATTTAGTCTGAATCACAAGAATGCCTCTTATTGAATGTGCCCCTTTCTCTTAAAATAATCCATCACCAAATTGAGCAAAGAAAAACAGAGCTAATTCTGAGAGTCGCCAGGCCTCCTCCTCCTCCTCTTCCTGCGCTATGAAAGATTCCATTCACACATGGGGCTCGGCTATAATAAGGAGCGCCGTACCAACGCTGCAATACAGGAAAGCCCATATGGTCATGTGTATCATTTTCCATTTAGAGAGCAGCTAACAATTCTAACAATTTGAGTAAACACTCACCAGTTTGTCAGAAATCTGGCAGATTCCCATTCATCACAGCCTCTGTAGAGGACCATAATGCTTAGTTCAGCAACCGGGAGAGTGCCTCAGAAGACTGAAGCTAAAACAGCAGAGAAAAGTGCAGCTATAGTCCATTTTACCTCCAGTGTGGTGTGATTATATGTTCCATTTGTGTATCTTGAACTATTTATCTTACAATCAAGCAGATATGGCAATAATTCCCCCTTTTTTTTTTACAGAGGGCCTCTGTGTGCTAGTTTCAAAGCTTTCAACTCAAAGGTTAAGAGAACCTGTCCTTGAGGGGGAGGAGGTGGAGGAGGAGATTCCTCATTGAAGAAAGGATGGTGGTCATGCACACAGCACAAACACTTATTAAGTTATTCAGACGATGTCCTTGATTTCAACACCTCTTCATGCCTTGTTTTTCAAAAGGACTTCAAAAGGTTTTTTAAGAGTGGAGATGGAGGGAGGAAATCATTTGTTGCACATTCCTTGCACTTGGAGCACCAGCCAAAGCTTTCTAGTTTATTAAGCCAAAATGCTCAGGAGCCGGAGTCATCCTGAATAACCTCAAGATCACATAGACCTTTATCACAATTAAAGGAATAGTTGGGCAGTTTGTGGAATAGCCTGATTTGATTTTTGCTTATTTGTTTTTGCAGAGTTGAGCCAGATTAGAAGATTGATGCCGGCCATTTATGGTTAAATATAAGGCTTCAGCCAGCAGCCGGTTAACTTAGCTTAGCAATAAAGAGACCAGGGTACTCGGCCAGAAGTGCTTGATGGTCGAATAGCTTCGGAAACCCCCTCCTCTGAAACCTTTCTGACGTCGGAAACCAAAGATCCGACATTTACACCCATTTCACGCCATGATTGGCGAGCTGTGCAGAGGTGAGAAATAAGCCAGAGTTTGAACTTCTCTCTCTAGCTCAACTATTTCTGTCATCTTAAGTCAAACAAGCTTTCCAAGCAACTCTTGTCTGTAAATGTGCACCATTTTATCCCCATTTTTACCTCTGAAGCGCAGTCATTCACACGTTTACTGCTGCAGGCCGAGGCTTATATTTAGTGTACAGATATGAAGGTGGTATCAATCTTCTCGTCTAGCTCTTGGCAAGAAAGTGACTATTCCTTCAAATGATTAACAACTGTCACATGGCAAAATGAAAAAAACACTTTAAAGACACACAGTGTTGTATATTTTTATGAATGGAAAAGAGCATTCAGATGTTCCCCTGTCTCTTTTTATGTTCTCGAGAAGAATATAACTCTCCAGAAATGTCCTTCGAGCTTTCAGGAAATCTTTGTTTGACAGAAGCAGCATCTATGCTGGGTCATGTGTTTTGACACATTGCTTCAGCTGAACCTTTGACATGAATCAGGCCTTGTTTTTGTGTGTCATTCCCCTCTGTTAATGCAGAAGGAACACATGGCTGAGTGGCTTGCAGGACCATAAGTCAGAAAGAGATAACTGAAGCCTATTTGTTCAAGATTTGGCAGAATGTATTTATGTTTTTACAAGGAGGTTCAGTCTTTCAGGATCAACGCAGTCCATGTGAGCTCCCGCAGCATTACGCCAGTGGTGTGACCTGTTTGTGGTCCTAAAGCAGAGTCTGCAGTGTAAGAATCTGAACAGTGAGTGCCTCTGTTCTGCTTTTCCTGGTAGCAGAGGAATGAGATATGGGCCAGCTGACAACAGCCAAAAAAACTGCGGCCGCGTTTTTCTCCACAGACATAAACAATGACACTTCCAATTTCCTGTGCATGATGTGGACCAGGAAAGGACATCCACAGAGAGGAAGGAAAACTCTTGAGTGTGTGTATGTGTGTGTGTGTCTGTTCATGCATGGCTGAGAGAGACGTGGAAACAAAAAAGGAAGGAGTTTTTCATCGGTTCACGCTCACAAGTTTCACTTTTTTTCCGCTGAGTTTTGTGGCATGACTTATAAACCTTTTTTTTTTATTAGAAAATATGAGTAAGTCCAGCTTTTTTAGCATCGGAGGTCACCGATACAAACAGCCCAGATGTTGTACCTGCAGCTGAGCTACATCTGTTGGCAATGTGATGGATAAAACAACCAGATGGAGTTACCTGTGTCACCTCCCCCCACTGCAGCCCCATCAGTATAATGAACTTCTTGTTTACCATATGTGTGAAATGCACCAAAGGAATGTGACTCTGTGTGTGTGTTTGAGCGTGTGTGTATGTGTTTGGGAGAGGCCATGTGTACTTACCCTCCCCATTGTTTTTACTGCTACCAGACCGGCCATTTGTTCTGAGGCACAGACTGTGCTCTGTGTACTTTTGAGGGCTGTTGTAGCTATAGGGTTTGGTTGCATTTCCTCCCCCCTCTTTCGCTGCCCCCAATCTCCTGTTTCTGTTCGATGTCTGCTCAGTAATTCAGGGTTTTGTTTAGTTTTTAGTGGGGGGGGGGGTTAGTTGAAGGCCTGGTGCTGGGCGAGCAGCGGCGCAGGCCTCCTAACACCATCACAGGGTGTTTCGGCCCGCTCCACTTCACCAGATCAGAGGGAGCAGACCTGAGCCAATTAAGAGCAGGGAGAACAGGCTGCTGTCCGTCTCACTCCGACCCGCCCCCGTCATCGCTTTGATCTCTTGCACGCTACGCAAAACCAGAGCCAGAACACTTCACCATCTCTGCACAGGCAATGGATGACAGGCCATGTCCAATTATTACAATCTGGTTTCAACATATCTCGGTAATCAGACAAAAAGATGACAAATTACCTCTATCTGAGAACATCTGCCCACATCCGAGCTGTTTTTAGAGCTGTTTTTTATCAGGATTCAGAGGTTTTATTTAGTGATTCCAGTACACATTTGTTAGCTTAGCAGACTACTCTGATGTACTAAAAATATTTATTCAATTTTTATTGATTAGAAAACATTTTTTAAACATATTTTTGAAATAATTGGAAGTGAAGTAGGCTCCTCTCTGACTGCATCTTAAACATAAAACTTCTCTTCCAGTTTATGTGGTTATTTAGTTGCTCAATCATGCTTATTATATAAAGTAATTTTTCACTGACGTGCATTAATGTACGCACCCCGTTGCTCTTAATAGGGAACTACTGATCTAGACCACAATACATTCAAGTCTCCATTACAAACATTTGCAAATATGGAAACCAAACTGGGCATAAAAACTCCCCAAAGAGGAAGATGATTAACAGGAAGGGAGAAAAAAAAATTATTTCTGACGTTGGAAACAGCTGTTGGCAAAACTTTCTCCTCATAAGGTCCATTCAGTAGATAATCTGGGGCTTTCAATCGAATGACACGATCTTTATTGGCAGATGGAGTTTTCCAGATGTCATGAAAAATGTATGTAGATGTTTGAATTTCTATTCCCACGAGCACTTTAAGGGCTTCTCACCCATGTTGGCTTAAACGTTTAGATTACACCTCAAGAACAGCTACTGAAAGAGCTTTCGATTTTTGTCAACTAGAAAAAAAAAAACATTTTTGTGACAATTTTTATTTATTTTTCTTTATAATTTGTTCTAATCTTTCTCCTTTTTACTTGAGTATTTATGTGAATTGTACCTCTAAAGAATATTAAAACTCAAAAAAGGAAAAAAGATAACAACTGTAAGAGGTATGCAGCCTTTGATTAGGGGTTGTGAGTAAACATTACATTATTTAAAAGGGTCATAGGTCAGAAACGCTGTAAATCACTGGTCTAAATGTTTCATTGTCTGTCCCTGACCCTGACAAGAATATTTTTGAAACCCATTTTTTATGTTATTTTGGGCAGAATCAAACACAAAATCTGTTTTCCTTTTACAAAACCGTATTAGACTTTTCAAAATGTGTTCCACGCATTTCACCATTACTGTGTTTGTGTGTCCTCAGGACCTCCACGGGTGTCTGAGAAGGTTGCTCACAGACAGTCGGCCCGGCTCGGGAGCGCCATTAAGCTGCCATGTCCAGTGGAAGGAGACCCTCCGCCCCTCATAATGTGGACCAAAGACGGGCGCAACATTCACAGTGGCTGGATCCGTTTCCGTATCCTCCGCATGGGCCTGAAGATCAAGGAAGTGGAGGCAGATGATACGGGGACCTACATCTGTAAAGCAACCAACGGCTTTGGTAGCGTTAACATCAACTATACCCTCATCGTCATCGGTGAGTGCAGATGGAGTTGTATGTATCACATTAGATAGTTTGTATAACCTGTTGCTCTGCGGATTCGTGAGATTAGATCATCGAGCATTGTAAAATGTGTCACAAATGTGTTAAAAACTCAAGCTCAATTGAGCATCTTTAAAACATGAAGTCACCTGTCTGGTAACTCAAACCAGAGGCCGTGGCAGTGATTCAGTCTCCTGATTTGTACCATCAGAATGCATCATCTTCCACTGTGGTGATTTGGAGCCATATTCATAACACTTTCCTGCAGTCAGAAATCTCACCACCAGTTCAAATGTTTAAAGACAGCATCACTTACAGAGGTCGAGGTCTAAAACAAGTGGATTTATGGAGGTTTAGTGGTTTATCCCCTCATCTATTGTATGTGTTACAGCCCCTACCTCTCCTTGCCCAAAGTCAACAGCGGCATGGGATGATGTTTCATACCCCTTCATCCTCTGTGACTCAATTGGATCTCAAGCTCTTCCTTTTCCTTAGGCTACACTATGTGGAGGCAGGAGGTCTGCAGCTCCGCAATAAGAAACACATTCAGTGTAATAGTGCCGGTTTGTCTTCAGACTCTCGCACAGGTCTTGAATGGGGCCTGGAGGATTAAGCACGGTCTGACCGAGTGTGTTACTCTGTGCGTGTGCATACAGTGTATTTCCTCTGTGCGAGAGCGGAGCATGATGAATGAGCAGAGTGGAGCGTGAAGGCTGTGTTTAGTCTAATTACTCTAAGATGCCTAATTAGGGCCAGAGTCTGTGCACGCTCGCTCTCTCTCTCTCCCTCTCTTTCTCTCTGCAGTCTGGTCTTCTGACAGCCGGCCTTCAGAAGAAGAGCCGTAATCAGGCAGATGTGGAAAACACAGCACTTCAAAAAACTGCGCTTTTTGTTGTAAATCATGCTCATGAGTTGAGAATAGACGGGACCAAAGTTTATTTTAGGGTCCCCCTCAATATGAAATTGCCAGTGAGTTCAAAGAGAGGGTGTCTGCTGATTGTGCTAAAATGAAAGGTTGGAGATTGAGGCACCGAGCCAGCTATAATGTCAAGGTTCATACTACAGTTGTGCTATATAGTATCAAAGTCAGACGTGGCTATGTCTGTGTCTGCGTTGCACTCTTGAGTCTTCGCACACACTGTACATACAATCAATCATGTGATGGATAACAACCACCGTGTCATTTTAGGTTTGTTTCAAGGCTTTCTTGATTGGATACTGTCACAATCCTTTGCGTGTGTTTTGATGTGATGGATTAAGTCTATTCGTAGACTTTGAGATTCTTTCAAGTGGGGAGTGCAGGCAATGTGAATAGAAACATAAAAGCAGATAAATACAACTCATTGAATAAATTTATTTATTTAACCTCAAAAGAGATGATTGATATTTTATTTTTGTTTTTAGCATTTGAGTTCTAATTGATTTTAAAGAAAGAGTTGGCAGCATCATTTTAGGGTCGCAAGATTTAGACAGATAACGGACATTTACGTTGAAATACTTGAAATTACTGAAATAGTTGCATTTGAAGTGGAAGTCAAGAAGAACTAAAAGAAGTCAAGTGTACTGAAAGGAGCTGAAATGTTTCCTTGACCACTGGTTTGTTTTAACACGTGAGGCGGCTTATTTAACAAAAAAAAAAAAAAAAAAAAAAAAAAATTAAAGTAGGCCTATTTGTCTGTGCAGTAGTGCCAAAAACTGTACAAGCATGTGGATTTTATTTCTGGATTTCAATGTTGATTTAAAGATGGGAGATCTAGGATGATGATTTTGATCAATTAAAGCTGACCTACGCTCACACACACACACACACACACAGGAGACACACACACTATTAGCCAATTCATCTCGGTGATAGATAACTTTTTGCCTGTGGTGTGTTTATATGACACATAATTTGTCTGTTTTGGCTTCTGCTGCAGTGTGACTGAGTGAGAATGGAGACTTCAATGAAAACAGTTTCAGACACTGTGATGAAGCTGGCAGAGAGCATTGGGAGATCAGTTCAACCTGACTGCATGCGTTGCTCTACTCCCACTCGGTGATTAGGTTAGGAAAAAATACCGTTGGAAGTTCAATCATAAGTCTTTCTTGGAAGCATATTTCCATGCGATTTTTATCAGGAGTGTTTTTGCCCTTTATGGAGTTACCTAGAGACTTTCTGGCCAGACTCTTAATCCTGATCTGGTTTGTTCAATTTCCTTCTTGTCCTTTGGTGATGGTGAGTGCATGACAGACCGACTCTAAATGATCAGTCTGCATCTCACAAAAACACCCCCAACCCTTCTTTCTGCTCTCTTGTCCGTCATCCCATTAGGCACTGGCAGACCATCACCACAGCGTTTGTTTTTCTAGGTAATTGTCCCATCAGAGCTGCATTGCATTCTGGGTGCTTTTTTTGCCACAAAGATTAGGGGGCCTCATTGTCAAAATACTTCCAAGATTGAAGTCAGCTTAATACAGCCAAATAGTACGCAATTATCATGAGCAACACTTTCCATTAACGTTGAATCGCCTAATTGTTAGTCATTTTAATTGAGTTGCATGCAGTTAAATCTAGAGACCTGCTGGGAGGCCCATTATGTTGCTAAAAAAGATCAGAGGAGAGATTATTTATTTGAGATACTGTAAATGAGGGGTAGCTCCCAGCATAGCTCCACATACAGTATCCATCATGTCGGTTTATTATTTTTACTGGATCACAGAGGGAAAAAAGCAAAAGAAGCAACTGCAGTCAGTTATAGTGCCGGTCAGGGGAGAAGGGTCAACGAAATCCTGGCAGCTGTTCAAGTTCAAGGCCCGATGTGGAGAGTATAACTTTTTACATATCGCCTGGGACCCAGCAGAGAAGCCGTGCAGAAGACAGACAGTAAGATAAAGAGACAGCGAAGACGTGGGGTGAGATTAGAGGTGAGAGAATGAGGGTTTTGCAGCGTGATGTAAGGAGGAGGAGGAGGAGGTGTAGGGAGTTCCACTGCGGCTAGAGAGATATCCCTCCTCCCATCTGCCAGCGGACAGCCTGTCCTCCCCTGAGCTATCTGAAGAATCTGGTCAGTTAGTGCAACATGGCGCCTCCTCAATCCCTCCAGCTGGCTGTTTGGGCCCTGTTTGGGGTGGTCTCTTGACAACTGGCCCCCATCACCTCCCAGCACCCCCACCAGGAGAGACCAATGCATGCAGCAACCTCTTCATCCTCAGCTGCTCAGACTACACCAGGCTTCATATTAGCATTAACATGGGATTGTCATATTAACATTTACAGGACTGGATGTTAATGTTTATGTCTGCACAGATAATATATTACAGGGCTAATACAGGACTGGCAGCACTCATTATGTCTACATGGAGATGTTGGCTCTCGCTGCACATTTTTCATTTCGTTGCTCTCTGGAGACGTTGTCAAGCCAACTTTTGGATAAACCCGCCCCGTGTGTGACTGATCACATGTGGTAGCTGTTTGGAGATTTCCAAGAGTGTGATGCAAGGCCACTGCGCATAACTTTCCCTGGACATTACAATGTCCCCAACAACATCTGGAGCTCATTGTGACCTCAAATCATCAGGCCTTTTTCCTGTGATTCAGCTGGCACAGGAGGCCAGGGGAGAGAGTGTGTAGTGACCTGTTTCCTGTGGCTGGATTTGTGAATGAAGTGGGAGGGGATGGCGTCAGACCCTAAACACTGTAGCGAGGCCATGAATGGATTTAAGTTGTGTGGAAGGAGGCTGATTGCATTTTGAAAAATTTGATACTTTCTCGTGGAGTATTTACTTGCACATGCATGCACTTGAATCACGATTCTTGTAATTGAATTTCCGTTTGCATAACAAACCTTTTGATTTCAAACAGTACGTATTTGTATTTGTTTGATCAGTGATTTCATAATAAGTTGCAGCTTTTACTTACACAAGAACAGGCCTGTCATATATTTGGAGGACTTGATTATTTTATTTTTCAATCTCCCAAAAATAACAATCATATGGGAGCCATACCTAGCTGCCTGTCTGTAGTCTAGTGAGCCAACATTGTGTAAAGACAATAGTGGCAAGGGATAGCTTTAACAGGACAGACGTATAAAGGGCGCCATTGTTCCTCAGAATCGCCAAAAAGTAAAGAGGAAATAGATTCAGGAAAAAAAAGTCAAAAAGAAAACCCCGGCAATGTGGGACCAAGTTCTGTTTGGATTGGGAGGTTCAGGAACCGAGAGGAATGTGGAGAGCCCAAGTGAGCAACAGAGAAATATTTCTTCCAGTGGAGGCTGTTTTTTAAAGGAATGGGTTATTATAGTTGGCCAGTTAAACCCCTTCAAATAGCCATGACATCATGGCTGGGCTTGGTGCTGCAGGGGACAAACAAAGGAGGGTTTGTACCCAGAGAACCCTAGAGAGCTTTGAGGGTTTCGGGGGGACTCGAAGGGAGGCAGAACGAGGGGGTTAGAAGTCACATCTGGTCTCTTTACCTGACCCAATCAAACCCTGAGAGGGAATCAAGTGTGCCAGACTGAATCTAGAAAAATCCAACTTGAGGCTGCACCGAAGTCGAAAATCAAAAAGAGGTATGAAAGGTAGGAGACTGCCTGGTAGTTTTTAAAATTTGTATAGTAATTAAACCATCCATCCACATCTTTCTCTTGACGTATGATTAGTAGGTTTGTTAGAAATGCTAAGACTATCATATCTAATGTGAAGTGACAGCTCAGTAGTATCATATAAAATCATGTAACAGCAGCCCCTCTTCAATAATCATCTGCTTAACGTCTCCTCCTGCACAGAGTGGCAGATATTGGCGAGGAACCCGATCCGCTCCGTTAATTCATCAATGCTTAACTCGAAAAGTCGATACGCATCACAAACCGTCGATTAGGTTTCACTCATTATATTTTCTCTAAGCCCTGTCTTAGCTCTGCTGCATGATGTCAGCCAATGACATAAACTCCACAGCTGTCTCCTGGAACTGGGCTTATGAAAACTTATCATATTACTTCCAAATGCTGCAGAGTGTGACCTGAGCATGCACCCAGCTCAGAGGGGCCTATCTATAAATGCTAAATTTACTCAGATAGAGCCAAAAACAGTTTGCTGGGCCTGTTTGGTGCTGGGTCGCTGCCATATGAGCTGTGACAGTGACACTGTCAACAATTAAGAGCCGCGGTGTGATAGATTAGGTTAATACAGGCTTTAAAAGTAGGAATATAACCACAATATCATCGGGTACACTGCTCCTAATATTGCCATACAAACTGAAAAAATGCATTTATAGTAATCTAAGAAGTATGAGGTTATAAATTACCATTTAATACTTTATTTTACTGTCAATGCAATATACATACATACATTACACACCTATGATCTATCTGTGTGTGTGGAAACAGGATGGATGTTGAGGATGTAAGTTCATTCTTGAACATGAGAAAATAATCTTTGCATCACAAGCTCAACAACCAGAGTTTGTCACAGTTTAAAGCTCTAGATGTTCTTATCTGGTCTTAAAGATGTGGAAAGAAAATACAAAAAGCCTTCTGACATCTCTAATTGAGCAGCTATGATCAACTCAAATAGCTGCACATCTTTATAGAAGTACACGATACACTATACAAAGTCATGTAGTGCCTTGTGTTTAAGCTGTGTTTTTGTTTTGTTTTGTCATTAGTTTGAATTCCTTTGTATGTCCTTTATATTCACTACAAAAGAACCAACACCTTCACTGTTTCGTTTGACAAACTGTTGCCCTGCTGTGTTTAACAGATGACTCAGGTTCTGATAAAACTGGACCCGGTGCGGCTGATGGAGCAGAGTCTGATCTGGGCACTGATGGCTTGTCAGAAAAATTTGGTAAGAGCTCTGTTGGCAGTCTATCAATAACTCAGTGGTAAATTAAAGGACTACAACAGTGGTTCTGCATGTTTTATCCTATTTACTACAAACCACGTGTACTTTACATAACAGCACAAACCATACTGCTGTGTTTATTTTATGTATTTTACCCCCAGGCAGCCATTTGTTCCCTTTAATCTCTGTGTGATATGAAACTCTGTTTCATAAAATCTGCATTTAATTTCTATCAAAGTGACATTATTGCTGTATGGCAGTTTAATTTCAGATTGACAAAAAAGTCTGCATTGTTTTGATATTGCAACTTTTGGCAAAAATGAATACATAGTTTGTTGTGATTGATTAGACAACTTGGACAAGTTTCAATAATCTACCATGTGATTTTAATAGCACATGCAAATGAATAAAAGTCAATTGGGGTCTGTAAAACATCACATCATTTAATAAAGGTCATCAAAAGTGTAAAATACTGCACTTATGTACTTAAAAACACTAGAATAGTTCTTCAAAATGAGCAATTTGTCAGCTCAAGTCATGCATCCACCGATGAGTTACTAAATGTTTCCTCTTCTTTCCCCTAAAGTTCGTCCTCGCTTCACCCAGCCCGCTAAGATGAGAAAAAGGGTGATAGCTCGTCCTGTCGGCAGCTCGGTGCGGCTCAAATGCATGGCCAGTGGAAATCCTCAACCGGACATTGTGTGGCTGAAGGACGACAGGCCGCTAACGGAGCAGGAGGTCGGCGAGGGCCGTCAGAAAAAGTGGACACTGAGTCTAAAGAATCTGACGCCAGAGCAGAGCGGCAGATACACCTGCAGGGTCTCCAATCGAGCGGGGGAAATCAACGCCACATATAAAGTTGAGGTCATACGTGAGTATCTCACAGAGAGCCTGAGCCCATACCAAACATTTTCACCTGGAAATATTCATGCTAACAAATGAGGCATTAATTTAAGTGATTACTGCTGTTTGTGTGGATCATTTTCAGGATCTTTTGTACATTGCTATGGGAAATTTAAATAGTGTAGGAAGAACTGTAACCTTTAAAAAAAACCTCTCTCTGATCTACCTACTCCTGACGTCTGATTGCCATCAGCAGGTCTTATTCATATCCTTGCTGCATGGATGAATGTGCTTGTGTAATCATGTATATGAGAAGCATATTGAGGAAGCAAGCTTGAGAGTGAGGGCTTGTACCCTGGTGTTTGCATAGGGGGGAAAAGACGGAGAGAGAGAGAGAGAGAGAGAGAGAGGTTGTTCAACTCAGAGACCCTCCACCCAATCTGGAGCTGATTAAAGCCCAGCTGTCTGCCAGACCCACTGCCCCCCCTCTACCCATGAGAAATGTGTGCTGTACAACCAGGAGCAAAGAAAGAGGAAACTAATCACACATACTTCTAGTGTTACATGTGGTATTCCTCCCTCTCTGTCAATTATAAGTTCTAAGCCTGAGGCTAATAGTGGTATGGACAACTAAGACCTCTTCTATCCGCAGATGTCAAAAGATGTCTGTGTGTGTCCTGAAAGTTTTTCTCTGTCTGTTTATGCAGAGAGGACGAACTGCAAGCCTGTTTTGACGGGCACTCACCCAGTCAACACAACGGTAGACTACGGAGGCACCACGTCATTCCAGTGCAAAGTGAGGAGTGACGTTAAGCCGGTCATTCAGTGGCTCAAACGGGTGGAGTCTAACGAGGAAAGCCGCTATAACTCCACCATTGAGGTGGGGGACCACCGATTCGTGGTGCTGCCCACGGGGGAGGTGTGGTCACGACCCGATGGCTCCTACCTCAACAAGCTGCTCATTACGCGTGCCAAAGAGGAAGACGCTGGCATGTATATCTGCTTAGGCGCCAACACCATGGGCTACAGCTTCCGCAGCGCCTTCCTCACTGTGCTGCCAGGTGAGGCCTGGGGAATGTCTTGTTTACAGTGTACTGCCGCCACAGCAGCAGGAAGTGTTACAAACATACTGCAGAGGAACAAATCACCAGCTTGGACAAGGATCTGTGATATCATTTATGCTGCTGTTTATTTTAAGAAGTCTGCAGTAGTGCACATAACAGAATAACATCAGACAGAAATGTTGGACGTCAGTCAGAGTCAGGGGTGCTGAGAGAAACTTAATGATCTCACACAAAATGCTATATGGCATTCATTGCTTTTGCATGCATACTGTGTATATATATATATATATATATATAACTTTGTTACAGTGTTTCACAGGCAGACAGCAAACATGAACACCAACATACTGTATATCAAAGCAGCCACTGCAACAACACACACAGGAACACTGAACTAATGCATTAAAAAACTACTGATCTACCGAAGCTCATTTAATCAGCGATGTACCCGTTCATATGTGACACCTGTTAACAGAGTAACACCTGTAAATGGAGAATCAAGGCCAGGAGAGCATAGTACTTTTAAACCTCAAAAAATGTGAGCAAGCTCTGGTTACTAAACATATTTCATCATTTAGATCTATAACCGAATCACACATCCTATTGTACTAATGGCCTATATGTGTCACTGTACATGACAGTAATTGCAGTTACCTTATGTACCTGTAGCTGGTTGAGTTGAACTCTCTGGGTCTGTCTGATCATGTGCCCTGACGTCTTTGGTCACTTTGATTCAGTGGGACACTTGAAACTCCCTAAAACACCTCAATGTGCTCACATGTGATAGATTCAACCTATTATGCCTTAATCTGGGTTAGAAAAAAGGTTGTTATAGACAGATTATAGACTAGATTATTATTACAATAAACAAAATCAGTCAAACCTCTACCACAAATACTAATGTACAACCCATGTGCCTGATTTTAGGCGTACCCCTACTTCGTACGTCCATGAACATGATGAAAGCAAGACTACACAAATGTCAGGGAAAGTAATGAGGTCAGATGACAACAAAGCAACATTAACGAGCACAGATGTTTTGTTTTTACCTGTTTTATATCAGTTTTTGAAATGTTCTCCACCAAATATATAAAAACCTGTCATACTCTATAGGTGTCAAATCTATCATCTTGTTTTTCAAGGTTGAGTTTTAGTTTTTCTAATAAACTGAAGGAAACAGTTTTGATTATCAGTTAATTCAGTTTTCAAGTAAAAAAAGTGCCAAACACACAAATGTGAACGTCTGTGTCATCCTCAGTGGAAGGAGTTTGGTTGGTTTACTTTACAGTCATTCAAATTAAAAATCATTTTCATTAATGTCGAGAGAACGACAGAATAAATTCAAACAAAAATAATTAACAGGAAAACAAACAAGCAGACAACATAACACAGATAAAATAGTTAGATTAAAGAGCAGAGGTTTTAAACTGACCTGTAGGTACAAGTGTGCTAAGTTTTAATGTGTTTTGTAAAATGTTCCAGGTGTGTGCAGAACAAAAACTAAAAGCAGTTCACCCAGATTTAGTGTTTGCATGCAGGACTTTTAATGTTAGCCAATCACTTGCATATTCCAGTATAATAAGCAGGTAATAGATGATGGTAAGTTTCCATTAAGGGCTTTGTAAATAAATAGAAACAACCACAAGACTTGTGATTGTGTGAAAACAGATGGTTGAGTGTGAGAAGATTCAGCATTTAAAACATCTTTGGACCGTTCAGATATTTTACTTACTTAATGTTGAATCCAAACTGATTAATTGATAGTAAAAATGATCATTTGTTTCAGGCCTTAAGCCCCTCACCTGTATATTTAAAACGAACTCTTGGCAACATTCAAGAGTTGGAAACTTGTTTTGATTTTATTTTGGCCCTCTTCTTTTGCAGACATGAAGCCTCCCATCACGCCCATTTTCTCACCAGCCTCCAGCTCCCTCCCCTGGCCTGTCATCATTGGCATTCCCGCTGGAATAGTATTCATCTTTGGCACCGTGCTGCTGTGGTTCTGCCAGAGCAGAAAACACTGCCCCCCTCCCAGCGCTCCAGCTGCTGCCGCACAGGTACTGCAGAGCTCCCACCGGCTGCCGTATCGAGAGCGGGACAGGGGCTGTGTGGCTACGTCGTCCAGCTCCTCCAGCCCAGAGAAAGACTGCATGAGCTCCATGAACTATGAGGAGTACCTGGCACAGCAACAGCTCCTCCTCAACCAAGGGGGACCAACGATCCCTCCTAAAATCTACCCCAAAATCTACACTGACATTCACACACACACTCACTCCCATGTGGATGGCAAAGTACATCAGCATCAACACATTCATTTTCAGTGTTAGCCTCAGTGCCAAATATCCCCCCCACTGACTCCTCCAGTATCTCAGAGGGACAATGAGCTGTGGAACAATGTGAACAGCAGCTCCCAAGTGACATTTACCTGGCATTACTCTTAAAAAAAACTCTTCTCATAGCTGGAGATTGCTGGGAAGGGTGTGCACGTGGGAAAAAAACAAGAGGCCAGTGATACACACCTTGTGTTTTTACATCCAAACTTCCATATTTGGTGCTTATTTTTCTTTTTTTACCTGTCAGATCCTCACACCACTAAAATCCATGAATCCTTGTTGTGCACTTAATACAAAAAGGACAAGGGACTTTTTTTTTTTTTTTTGCAGTGTGTGAGTTTAAACACAGCTATTCAGGCCAGCTGAAAGGTCTTCCTCAGAAGTTGAATTTTTGCATTTTCCTACTTGAGGTGTAGCAGAAAATGGAGGTTCGGTTTTAACTTTCACTTGTTCAGCTGTTGGAGTGCAGAGGCTCTGTTTGTCCTGCCTGGTAATGAAGATGAAAATGGTACTCAAGATTTACAAAAGGGGGCCGGTTTTATGCTCCTACTCAGGTAGTCCTTTTGTTTGTTAAAGATGCATAATGTTTGGAATGCTGACCACTATCCCTCCATTCAGAGTGATATAGAGTAGACTGGTAAGTTTTTTATAGCCTTTCTATGGCATGCAAACCTTGCCTAAGACTGCAAGGGATGGATAAAGTGTGTTTCCACATGAACTGAATTGGTCCTCATTATCATTTTAACTTTTTTTGTTTTGTTTTTTTTAGGTAGGTTCCCATCATCAGTCAGTAGCATGAGTTGAGTTAAACCAACAGAGGATAAGTTTTTTAGACCACCACCTTATCCAACCACAGGTTATGAAGCTGTAGTCATTTATAATCAAATTGAGTCATGAATATTTAATTTATTTTGCTAAAAAAATGTATCAAAAGTTTATTTTTCAGAGTAAGGCGTTTTACATATCTATCTAATGTTATTAAAGTATACTGTTGTTGTGTATAGTACATTTTGAGTACTTTGTCACCCAGTTTAATCACATTTAGTTCATGCCAATATTTAGGTATTTCTGTATGTAATTGGTTATATTTGACAATCTTGTATGATGTACTCTGTTCAAGGCTCAAAAACTAAATCATCTTAAACTGTGATGGTTTGGTAGTTTGATTAAATGACCTGAAACTAAGTCGTCAAGTGCTTCAAAAAAAGATTAATCTGTTTGCTCGCTAACAAAGGCGTAAAAGTCCTTTAAGTGAATGAGATAACGGTAACAGTGGCTGAAAACATAAGGGCCGGGTACAGACAGGTCAGCTTTCTTCTTTTGAGCGAGTTGAAGTGGCTGCTGAGGGTGACGCAGAGGGCAGCCAGCAGAGAGACAGAAGTTGCTGGGATGAATGACTGAATAGATACCGTACAGACGGTCTCACATGGACTCTTTTTATATGAGTGACGGCCCCTGCAAGACTACACCGAGTGACCAGCATCTTTTCCCTCCCTGTTTAAAGTGAATCCACCCTCTCCACTGCCACCACCCCCCGGTCCGCACTACCACCTCATTCAACTCCAATCTAGGTAGGATTTCCTTTCACCATTTAGGAAGTGCATTGTCCTGCTCTGGGAGTGATGTGACAGGACCCTGTGATTGCTCAGGAAAGAAGGGGAGCATTGTGTCAGGTGAGCTCTTGTTTTGTTGTAAGCATTGCAGGATGGGGATGAGCTTTGGCTCCAGACAGATGAGGGGCGAGTATGTTGAATAGATTTGAGTGTTTAAAGAAAAAGAAATTCTACACAGAAAACCTTTTTCAGGCTTCACACAGCTATGTTACTTCTATATCCATAAATAATGCTTCAAATCCAAAACGCAGATGACAACATTATTTACATCAAGACAAACACTGCCCCCTAGTGTTTGTAATCATGCAGAAATCAAGACCAGTGTTAGTCTAATAATTATCATTAAGACCGGCAAACCTTTAAATCATCTTTATTAACCTTTTTACAGTATTGTAAAGAACATTGACAAAGACAAACAACATACGACACAAGGAAATCATCAGGACACAAACAAAGAAACATGAAAAAAAGTCAATTAAAAAGCACAGTATTTACAAAATGAGCTCAACCCTTCTGGACTTTGGTGATAAGTTCATCACAAAGTTTGGTGAGCTCTTCGGCCTCCTTCTCCTGTAAAAAAAAAAAAAAAAAAGAAAGAAAGGAGAAATTAGAAAAACATGAAGATCATATTTTATAGCTTATCTTGAAGTATCCATTTCATTATTTTCCACGCACTTTCTGGTCCAGGCTCTTCTCCAGTGACTGCACCTTCAGCTGCTCCCGGCGCAGCTGGGCTTGAAGTGCAGATATCTCAGCCTTGTTTTTGGACCGCACCTCGGCAATTTCTCCGTTTGCGCTGAAAAAAGAACAATAAAATGTCAGCGAGATGCTGCACGTCTTGCAATATACACCGTTAACACAATAGAGTCAGCTCTCTTACTGGCCAATTTTCTCCTCAGCGTGGGCTTTAAGGGTCTGGTAGCGCTGCTCTTCCTTTTTGATCCTTGCCAGATAGTCCTGAGCACAAGCTTTCAGTGTCTCTTCATTCTGGGAAAAAGTCAAAGAAAACAATTTACCAATCAATCTGCCACAGGTTTTGTTAAAGATAAAAAAATTAAAAAAAAATACATGCAGTATTTGTGATTTATTAACAGGGCTCATGTTTTCTAACCTTTTTGTAGCCCTCAACAACATCCTTGTACTTCTCCAGTCTCTTGAAAAGGTCTGAGAAAGATCTCTCCATGGCGTTCAGGTCACTGGACACCTGCTCCTTCTCCAGCAGGGCCTCATTGAGCTTCATCTGGGACACCTCCCTCTCCTGCTCTTGATCAGCTGAATGATACGATTTTTTTTTTTTTTTTTTAAATACACACCACTACATCAAAAATTCTTCAAAAAGACCATGATGTCCATATTCATATTAACTCACCCATCATTTTTGCAATCATCAGCTCAAACTCTGCAATGATTTTTCTGTGTGGAAGACAAAAAGGTGTCAGATGTCATGAAACATTGACATCACTGAATTTAAATGACAAAGACCAAATTAAACCACAGCTCACCTCATTTCCTGTCCATCGTCGAGAAGCTTTTTATACTTTGCACTCCACTGCTCCTCTTTTTCCTTTGCCTATTTGTATAATAGTTAAAAAAAGCACAACAGTGACAGCAAATCAGTGACATTATTGATGAACTGTTACTGTATGAACACTGTCCCTAGTTTGATCTTCATGATTAACAAAATGTCACTTTATGAAATATTAACCTCAGTAAATGGAAAGCTGTAAATAAGTGATACACAATTTTTTCCTTTAGAAACAAAATTCAGTCAACACAGACAACCCTGCAAGCTTAAAAAAAAAAATCATTGACTGTTAAACATGTTTCTTTGATATTAGATGCTGTATTTACTCCAGAATGTGCTGTGGTTGAATCAGATTACCCCCCAACTGCTTCAGGGACTGTTTGGAAAAACCACAGTAACCATGCTATCGACGAGGTCTGCATAAAAAAATTATTCGCATACACACAAACAAAGCGACTCGAAAACTGGAAAACCTCTTCGGAGTTTGAAGCATCCGCTGTTATTTGTCAAAACACTGAGGAGGACATACCTCCGCCTGGACCTTGGCGATGGCTGCATCCATGTCTTTCTGACTGTACTTCAGCACCTCAATAATGGCATCCTCTGTGTTTGCTGGCTGGTGGAAAGGAGGGACGAGGCCCTCAAGGATCGGAGGAGGCTAGATGTTAGATATAATATATAAAGTTAGGAGACATAGAAGGAAACCATTAAATGTTGTTTCCAAAACAGTGGAGAGACACTTCCAGTTACTTTCGGCATCAAGTTAACAGGCTCAGTCAATAGTGGTGCTTTGAAAGTGACTTACTGGTGCTGTAGCATCATCAAACAGTTTGAAATTGTCCTTTTGTGGTCTGTTTGCAGTCTCTTTTTCTGCCATCTGTGGAGTTGCAAGCCTGAATTGGGGGAGAGAAAAAAAAAAAAACTCATTTGTGAAGTGGTCAAAGTGGTTACATTTCAGACAAATCTCATTTTGTTGTACAGGATGTCCAAAGCAGAACAAATTCAGCTTTAACGCGCAGTGACGGCAGCAATCAGAGTAAGTGAAAACAGAAGTACGTCATACTGTGAAACAAAGGGAACGGGGCGAGGGGCGTGGGTCTGAGCGGCTGGGCCTCCAGACTTCTTTGGGCTCTCTCTCAGGAGGGGGTCAAATTTAAGGTACAGCGATTGTTTCCTCAACGCAGACTCCTTGAACTGCAGACAAAAAATTTTTTTTTTTAAATTAAACATTTAAATATGTTCAGGTCATGCATCAACAAGCCAAGAATTTCATTATTTGACATCCATCCACGAAGAAGCACTTACACTGCTGGACCCAAACTGCTCGAGGTAATCGATTTGTCCGTCAAAGTCATTGGCCATGACTGGAGATAAAGATCATGGGTTAATATCAAAACAAGTTTCCATTTAATAATGCTTCACAAAGAATACATCACTGCTACACACAAGGAAACAATTCTTTGATAGAAAGGTATTCTGACTTCTATTCAAACCATAAAAACTCCTTGTGGAACTAGACGAAAATGAAGTTATAGCCAACGTTTGCTTACACATAGTTCCAGGAACAAACTCGTCATTGAAATCTGACATGGTGGCCTGTGACTTCTGCTCAGGTTGACACAATTCAGCGAGCTCAGGGAGACTCTCTGTGGGTTTTTCAGCTTGAAGTTGAAATCCCTGGTCAGGGGCAGCCTTGTGTTCAGCATTCTGTCATTACACAATGACATTTATTCATGAAAAACACACACAGCCAAAGGAAAAGTTAAATGGAAAAATGTATTAAGAATATATCAAACTTTTCTTACCGCTCCAGGGTTGGGTTCAGCAGCTGGGACACTCTCTCCAGCGCTACAGAAGGAAGAAAAAAAAACAAAAAACAAAGAAGCATACAAACTGACAGTGAAAATGTTGTTTGCTACAGAAAATAAATGCTTGATACACTCAGTTAAAAAAGGTTAACCTACCGTTCTGTTGATACGGCTTCCTTCTCCACAGGCTTTTCTTGCTCTGGAATTGAGGTTTCCATGACAGGGCTGGATTTCTTGTTGCACTTTGGAGAGTTTGTCATGTTCGCTTTTGAGCCAAATGGATTGAAGTTTGGGTCGTCAAACTTGTCAAAGTCAAATGAGTAAGACCCTTTGGGAACTGGAATGTCAGCAACAGCATCGTTTGTGTCGGGCTCGGGCTTCACTGGAGGGGTTTCTTTTGGTGGTTTGACAGACGTGGGCTTCCCGGCTTTAGATTTCAGACCAGGTGGCCTTTTGCCAAATTTCTTGGGTGGCGGTTTCTGTTTGACCTCACCGTCGTCATTGAAGTTGAACTCAAGTTTGACTGGTCCCTCCTTGATTGGGGCATCAGATGGCTGGGATGGCAATTCAGCAGCATTAGCTGGGATTGGGGCCACAGCAACTACGGGTTTTACCTCAGGCTGCACAGGCACCTCTTGGGCCACATCAGCAACATTTGTGGGGATATTTTCCTTCATTTGCATCTCCTTGACAGGCGAGCTATTGTCTGGCACCTTTCTCCCAAGGACAGGGGAATTCTCAATCTTAGAGCCACCGGTTTGGAAAGGATTGATTGCGTCGAGGTTGTCAAAATCCAAGTTGTAAGCACCTTTCACTGGCAGCGGAGCATCTTCCACAAAACTTCCAGACACTTTGTCTTCATCCACACTTTTAGCAGGTTGTTTTTCGTCAGGTGTGGCAGTGCATGAATCCGTTTCCTCGGCCGCTGGAACCTTCACCACCGTGACCACACTGCTCTCAGTGGAGCTGATGTCGGTGGAGACGTCAACCAGTGAGTTTTCCACAGAGGGGGTGAACGGAAGTGTCTCATCTAGTGCTGATTCGATTTTGGTAGGCTCCTCCGAGGTGCTCTCTGGTTTTGTGTGTTGAGGCTCGGTTTGATGTGTCGGAGGGTTTTCAGCAGGGGGCCTTGCAGGAGACAGGACCATCTTATTAGATCCCTGAAATGGATCGATAGCGTCAAGGTTGTCGAAATCCAGCTGATAGCCTCCTCTGCTTTGTATCGGCATGTCATCATCAGGATAAGACGACACTTCTGTGTTAAAATGAAGAACAGTATGGTCAGTTTTTCAGTATTCAGAGACATTCAAGGGAAGGAACTTTGTAATGTTGGACAAATCACCTTGTTTGGGCTCATCAGGTTGCTCAGTGGCATCTAGTGGCAAAGTACTGTAAAACACAAAACAGAATTGTTACTTAAATTGATCAGCCATTTCAGTGGAGGCATGCTGCAGTATGAGAATGTTACTTACTTTGCTTTATCCAAATTTAAGGACTCCAATGCTTTTGTACACTCGTCCACACTCGTCATCTTGACAGACTTTGTGGGCGATAGGATTCTTTTAGTCGTAGGGTCTCTTCTTGGAGTCTGAAAACAAACCTACACACAAGTGATTTCATCAGTACAACAGATTATACCTGGATACAAAAATATCTACAGAACAACAAGAGTTATTTAATTACAATTAATTATAAGGTTTTTGTAGTTTTGTCCACCAACACAAGTGTTTCTACTTGATAATCTATTTAAAGTTGTTTAGAGCTTTGCCACAAATTTGTTGGGGAGGGTCAAATTTTAATTATTTAAAAGGCATTCAGGTACAACAAAACTATCAGTCTCTCTGTAGATTAATAAGATCTATTAGCTGTATAAAAAGGCTCAGCTTGGTGACACTTCCAGTCCTGGTGCCAGTGCAGTATGTGAAAATAAATCGACAAGAGGAACATCTAAAACAGTGAGCTGATTCTGTACCTTTGCGCCCTTTGGCATCGTCTTGCTGGGCAGGTTCTCTGTCTGACGCAGGATGGAGGGCCTCCCGGTCGGCTGATCCAGGGCAAAAATGTCGTTAATTGAGGTGTTCTGCTTTCCTCCAGGGCAGACGCCACGATTCTCATCATTCACCTCGACAGAACTCATCCTGCTTAAAAGCAAAAGAGACAAAATATATATTACAGGGCTGAAAGGACTCGACACTCTGAGGGAGGGGTCATCCTGAAAGCTGCACACAGTTGATAAGACACTTTCGGTTGTGGGGTTTACTGATGTGTGTAAAAACGATCTTCACAGAGAGAGATGACAAAGTTAACAGCAGAATCATGACAAATGTGACCACTACAAATGTTGGTGAACCCTAGTTTTGAATGTGCATATACATTTTTATTTTAATACACGCCTTCTCTAGATACTGAATGGTTTTGGAGCTAAAGGATGGAAAAGTAAATACTTTCTGCTGAAGACCTAAACCATGATCCATTCAGGTTAAACAAAAGACACTGAAACAATAGCCAATGATGCCGTGTGCTTGGCAGATATTTAGTGACAGAGAAGTGTGTGTGTTGGCCAATAAGTAACAAAAAATTGCAGCGCTGCAATGCCTAAATGCCTAAGGTAGAAACAGTGCCTGCATTACAGAGTTTGTCCACCAGAGAGCACTAACAAGTTCATTTTCAATGTGTGTAATGTCCAGTTCATTACATCTGATGGGGGGAACTAAAATATAATTTAGCCTAGATTAAAACTAAAAACATTTTTGTATTAGACATTTTGACTTGACAAAGCAGGATAAGTACTGGTGTAACTAGTTACTCTGTCCCAGTAAGTCATGCTAGTGAGCAAGCATGCACAAAACAAAGGCCCTGCAACTGGTAAAATTTATTTTGGCAACCATTGTAACATTCCTGACTTGTGCTTTTCATACTATTACATGCCAAAATGTCTGCTTTGAAAAAGATCAATTAATCTTATCAAAGGCCAGACAGTTCAGTGAATGACTGAGGCTTCTGCCAACTGACTTTGTTTGAATTTGCACCAACCTATGATGGGTTGACAAACTGGTCAAGAGGGCCAGCTCTGTCCTGGACTGCCCCCTAGACTCCATAGATAAAGTGGGGGAGAGGAGGATGTTAGCAAAGCTGACATCCATCATGAATAGCTCCTCTCACCTCCTGCAAAACAGCTCCTTCAGCAGCAGACTGATACTCCCATCATGTAAGAAGGAGCAGCAGCTGTCAGACTCTCTAACACCAGCATGCTTTAATGATTTTATTCTACATGAGTATTTCTTTCCATGTTGTGTACTAGAGCTGCTGTGACAAGTGAATTTCCCCAGTGTGGGACCATGTAAGTCCATCTTATGACACATTTGATGTTGATTAATATGCGGTTACATATCAGCTATGTCAAACTTTGGTCTTGAATGATATAGATGCTGAAATATTAATGTTTTGGCGCTTCTCTGGATTTGCTGGTAGTGAAGGCCAAGAACAGACTCCCAAGAGTGAATAACATCTTAGTCTTATTGATGTCTTGGCACTAATGTTGCTAAGTTTTTCATCCATCTTTAGCTCCTATTTTATTAGCTCTAATACCCGGTGTTAGTGTCCAACACGGGGCAACACACTCAACGTGTAACGTCATTTTGCGACTCAACGTGAACAGCTAGCCAAGTGACCGTTAGTCACTGATGTTACCAGGCGTTAATTTGGCATTTGTCATAAGAGCCACAACTAATTTCGACAACTAGCGTTAAGCTGAGTTAAAATGAACATAACTACAACTGCCAGTAAGTTAACAACAAAAGGTACGTTAGCGAAGCTAACTAACGTTAGACAAAGTTAACGCAACATTACTTTTTTATAAACAGACAACAAGCGGGAGACTTAAGCTGCTATATTATCACCGTACATTCACCACCTACCTCAGACAAATGCAGTTTGCCGAAATTAAAACGTCTTTCGTCAAAGCATCCAACTGCACGGTGACCGAGAAGTGCTGATGTGCTTTTGAAAAAACCCTCCCTCGCCTCGCTTGTGTGTGTGTGTGACAACCGTTTGGAATTTAAAAGTCTTGAAACGCACCAATAAGATCACGAGAAACATTCAAAGGAAATGCGCTTCCGGGTTAAGCAGCCAATCGCGTTAAAAAGAGCGGATATGATCCAATCGACGACTGCGCCCTAACATCGAAGATGATAGAAAGGGCAAGATGATTGCGTCGACGCCTAAAAATGCAGTTACAGAGATCATGCGCACTTCAGATAACTTTAAGACAATTCAAATCGTTTCCACCTTGACTTTTAATTGTTATCAGGACATGAACTACTATGAGGACACATAGACAAAATATATTTAGTGAGTCAGGTGAAAACAAACATGATTTTGATTACATAGGCTGAGTGTATAACGGCATTGAAAGCGAAGTGGGAAGTGAGGGTGAAGACTTCTCTCATTCCTTTTTTTATTTGGCGCACCATAGAAAAGTCACGAGTCCCTGTCTGTTTGAAAACAAATTTAAATCTGTGGATTTAATACTGTGTTTGATTTGAGTATTCATCTTTCGCTTGTAATGCTCATGATATGATTTATTTTTGTGTCTTTTGTATGTGTGACAACTGAGCTACAGGATGAAGTCTTGGTATAAACTGCTATGGATCAAGCACTGCCTGGCCAATCTATTATGCACAAAATTTGAATTTTTTTTTTTTTTTTTTTTTTTTTTTTTGGCAGCTGAAATACCAAAACAATTCTGGTCAACAATTTTGTCCATTAACTGAAATGACAAATAAAATATTTGATTCATGCATACTTTCAAACCCTGCATAATATATAATTATTATGAGCAGAAGTGGTAGTTAATATAACATGTTATGGTTTATAAATCTGTAATAAACTAGTATAATGGATATTAACAAAAAGTGGATTTCTAAAGTTTTAACACAGATAGATAGATAGATAGATAGATAGATAGATAGATAGATAGATAGATAGACAGACAGACAGACAATACATACAAAGGCATGAGGTAGATAAATAGAAAGTCTGAGTTAAGGACCACATAACCACATAAATAAATATACAAAACAGTATCAGTACAGTAACTTTGTGCAAAAATGTGCATTGTGCTATCTTATTCAGAGAGTCAGTGCAAGTTATGTATTAATGTCCACCATTCAAAATCAACTGTTACACAATGAGTCTCCTCTCCCTGCATGGAGGGGAGTCATTATACAGTGTGATAACAGTGGGTGTGAATAATCAAGGTTTATTGGAAAATTGGGAATAAACAGGATGCATGAATGGCTTTATTTATTCATCTTCAAGAAGGCACAGACTGACATTCAACGTTCAGGATAAGAGCTAAATAAAGCTGTGATATTACACTCTCTGCTACAACCACTTAAATCATAAAAAAAGAAGAGTTAGACACAGACCTGATACTTGTTTATATTATGTGCACGAATGAAAATGATAAGTGAGAGCTTTATTGTCGTATTGTTCACCAGGTAATGTGCAAATGCAGAATATTTAAATTTGCAAGATACAAATCAAAACGAGGCGGTCCAACAGATGTTTAATAAAAGGTATGCCTTAATGTAATGCATAGCTGTAATGCAGTAATGCATTGCTTTAAGAAGCTCAACATGTTCTGTGCAGTTACAAAACTCACACCTTATTGTTTTATTGTATATTACTGCACAAACTGCTCAGCTCTTTTCATTTTAGAAGATATTTTATATATATTTATATTGTTTATATTTTTTATTATACTTAATTTTTTAATCTTCCTTATATTTTTAACTTAATATTTGTTATGCACCATTAACACCAAAATAAATTCCTGGTATGTGAAAACGTACTTTTGACGCCCAGGCGCAGAACACTCCGGTACAGCAGGTGGCGCCTTTGTACAAATAAGAAGAACAAGAAGTGGAGGCAGAGCTGCCCGCCAATTTTAAGGGATGTAAACAGTCCCGACAGCGCTTTTCCGTCTGACTCTGCTATGAAGAAACTTAGTTTTACCACATAACGGCGATTTTTCTTTGTCAACAATGAACTCCAGTGGAAAAGGTAGCGCACCAAACATTTATTTACTCGGTTAGCAAACTAAAACGTGGCTGTCATGCTCCATACAAACTTAAAGACGCTAACAGTCACTGACTTCAGCTGCTTTACAGTTGACCGAGCCAGGAATCAGCTAATATGATTTTAGCCTACTCACGTTAACGTTAACTAACTGTTATATTGACATCTAGCCATTTTGACCGCAAATCACCCGCATATGTTTTAATTTTGTTTACAGGATCTGGTGATTCAACCCAACTTGCTGCCAGGTAATGTACCTTTAGGACGCGTTGCTTGTTACTTTCCCACGTCGCTAACATTAGCAGTACACATAGGCCTTGTAACATATAGTAATATAGCCCATATATCTTAGTATACGGAACTGGACTGATAACACATATGTGCAAGTTATCTGTGTGTAGTCACCGTTTTCTTTCTAAGATTACAATGTACACCTCATAGTCAATGTACAGTAGGAGCACAATTACATTTACAGCTCAATTTGAAGTGTTAATGTGTTTATTTTTTTGCTCTTGGTCCTGCAGCAGTGACAGCGACTCCATCAAAGTGTTTGTCCGAGTGCGACCTCTGACTCAGGGTACTGGTCTGACCACAGATGGAGATCAGGGTCTGTGTCTCACTGTCACCTCACCCAACACCATTCGCCTGCTTTCAAAACCAGAACCAAGAACCTTCACCTATGATCATGTCGCCGACATGGATACATCTCAGGTTTGGAGCATGTGGTGTTTGAATTATCAACATATCAACAACCGGCAAGGGTAAAACCTTGAGTGATCAATAAAGCCGAGAATATAACCTGTATGACTCATAAAGCTGATCTTTATTTGTTGTTCTTCAATAGGACTCTGTATTCTCCAGTGTGGCCAAGAATATTGTTGAGTCTTGCATGAATGGATATAATGGTACTATATTTGCCTAGTAAGTGGTCTTTATGTATTTTATGTAAAGTATAAAATTAAGAATATTTTCAGGCACAATCACTCTGGGCTGTGTAGCACCCATTCAATTTCTTATCTCATTCCTCTCTTGTGTCTGCAGTGGACAAACTGGCTCAGGGAAAACGTTCACCATGCTCGGTGAGAATTCAAGATGTTATTTACATTGTGTATTACAAACTCTTTAAGATCCAGCAATAGAATAATCGTAGTGACACATTTTTTTCTCTTGCCCTAGGACCATCTGAGTTGGACAACTTCACAGATGAACTAAGGGGAGTCATTCCTCGAAGTTTTGAGTACCTGTTTTTTCTCATCAACAGAGAAGTGGAAAGGGTGAGCTGTAACATTTCATCAGCACATAAAAGGGTCAATATCAGTCAGTATTTCATGTTTGTTTTCTAATTAATTTGTTTTGTTTGTTCTTTTTTCATAAAGTCTGGGCAGTCCAAGAGTTTCCTTTGCAAATGCTCATTTATTGAGATATATAATGAGCAAATTTATGACCTTTTGGACACAGCCTCAGCCAGCCTTTTCCTCAGGGAGAACATCAAGAAGGGTTTGTTTGTTGAGGGAGCTGTGGAGAAGTTTGTCAACTCAGCTGCCGAAGCCTACCAGGTATAAATTGCTTGCTTGTTTTGACTAATAGAAGGTTATTGTATTGGCTATAATTATATTATAACTCTCATGACTGACTTGTACATTCCTATATACTGTACGTTGTATCCTGTCCCATCATCATAATGTGCAGAAATAATTGTGTGCAATATACAATGTGTTATTTATTGTTTATTGAGCAGCGCCAAATCATTAGAGCTGAGATGGCCTTAAATTGATGCAGGTGCCATCTTATGAAATGTACTGTGAGAATGTACAGAATTTGTGTTTAAAACCATTTAGGTGCTGTCTATGGGCTGGCGAAATCGACGAGTGGCCTCTACCTCTATGAACCGCGAGTCTTCCAGGTCTCATGCCGTGTTCACCATGACTTTAGAGTCCAAAGAGTCCGTAAATGAAGTGGTGAACATACGAATGTCACAGTTGAACCTGGTAGATCTGGCAGGGTCTGAGAGGCAAAAAGACACACATACAGAAGGGTCGAGACTCAAGGTGAAGCTTTACCCATTAATCCAGTCTCATACTGAGGTACTAAATTTATGATTTTTTTCTGTTGCTGACAGCTGTTTTCTGCATTGCTTCTCTTTCAGGAGGCCAGCAGTATCAATCGCTCTCTCATGTGCCTTGGTCAGGTGATCATGGCACTGGTTGATGTGTCCAATGGGAAGAATCGCCACATCTGCTACAGGGATTCTAAACTCACCTTCTTGCTGAGAGTGAGTGTGGTGGAGAATGAGTTATGTTGTTGTGTATCATCTTCCATGCAATTATTCATAATTTGAATAGATATTATGCACTCTAACAATTGTATTGATATTTAAGGACTCTCTTGGAGGAAATGCAAAGACCTACATCATAGCCAATGTACACCCCGGTTCAAAGTGTTTTGGAGAAACACTGTCCACCTTGCAGTTTGCTCAGAGAGCAAAGTTGATCAAGAATAAGGTATCTGTCATCAAACACAACTCTATGTTGTGTTAAAACAGAAGTGAACTAAGTTTCAAGAGATTAAAATTAGAGTATTTTCTAATCCCTGTGCAATTATTCTGTCTTGCTAGGCTATTATCAATGAAGACACACAAGGAAATGTGAGGCAGTTACAAGCTGAGGTGAAGAAGCTGAAGGAGCAGCTTGCACATGCACTGTCTTCTCAGCCACTGGACTATGGGAGAGATGTAGCGCCAGGAGGACCTGAACTCCCCATGGGTAATGAAACACGGGTCAAACATATGTTAACATTACCTTAATCTCAAAGTAACATCCTCTTTGAAACATTTGCAAACATTTGAAATGGAATACAGTAATGTATTTAATACAGTAACTGTGTTACATGCAAAGTTACATGTTTTTAAAGAAAGTTTTCTGGTATGTTGCAAAAGTGTAAATCAGCTTTTCTCATCAGGATCATCCAAAGAAATTCAACATAACGTCGCATATAAAGCAAAGTTTTTGGCTGCTGTGCGTCTTTGGAGGAAGCGAGAAGAGGAGAAGAAGGTATGGGAATAAACTGACATTTATTTTTGGAAATGATGCTCCTCTGTTGATACAGGGAAACTTACAGTAATGTTTGACTACACTCAGGTGCTACTTGAGAAGGTGGCTCAGCTTGAGGAGGCCTGGGCCCAGAAAGACAAGTTCATCCATTCCAGCCGAATGATTGTCAGGTTTCGAGAGGACCATATTTCACGCCTTGAGAAAAAATTTAAGGAAGGACAAGGTTACCTGTCTGACAACGAGTCTCAGGCTCTGATTGACCAGCTGAAAGAAGAGATTAAGATCTTGAGAGATCAGGTACAAAATCTAAAAACATCTGACTGCTGCCTAACCTGCTGCTGATGACTATATATGACTGTGTAATATGTGGATACATGGCTAGTGTCATCAGTTATTCTGAAAGGCACAATTACTTTTCATTAGACTCTCTGTATATATTTTTCTTGAAATAATGGCCAAAATTTGGTATCTGTGGGGTGTTGTTTATCTCAGTTGGTAGAGCATCCGTCCCATGTACAAAGGCTCAGTCCTTGCCGTAGCGGCCCAGAGTTCGAATCCGACCTGCGGCCCTTTGCTACATGTCATTCCCCATCTCCCTCTCCCCACATTCCTGTCACTCTACAGCTGTCTCTATCCAATAAACTTGAAAAAGGCCAAAAAAATGTCTTTAAAAAAAAAAAAATTGTATCTGTTCCTTTTAGGTTGAACATCACCCAAAGATGACTCGATATGCAGCAGAGAATTTCAGCCTCAGACAGGAGAACCGTCAACTCCGTTCTCTTGAAACGGTGGTAAAAGCCGAAGAGGCTGCAGCCACAGTTGGTGCTGAGCTGGAGGAGATCTTCCAGAGAGTTATGGAGACAGAGAGTAAGATTTCATCAGATTCATCAGAGAAGAGGACAAGTAAATGTAGCATATCCTATATCTGTGTACATTTCAATAATCTTGTGTTGCTCCACAGCTCCAGCAGCCTCCTCAATCCCTGTGGCTGGAGATAGTGTCTCGGCAGCTACAACTGAGAGGTTGAAGGCTCAGTTGCTTCAGAAACAATCTGACCTCGCAGCCGCCCTTCAGGCCTTTGAGGAGTACAAAGAAGTCACCAAGTAAGCAGGTTATTTAATGAAGAAAACCAGGTTAATGTGGGCATTATCTAGAAAAGCTTAGCAGATGTTTAGGAACAAGCTCCTTCAAAAGCTAGAAATATAATTGTGAGCACACAGTGTAAAGGGTTTAATTAGAAAAAAAGGAATTGTTTCCTGACTTCCATTTGGATGGTTAATTTGGCAAAACAATATCTCACTCTATTTATTAAATTTAATGGTGTTGGTCTTCTCCTACTTGTTACATTAACATATTATAGTGCAGCTCTGATTTCTAGCTTCAGGAAGAAGGTGTTTTTACTTAGACTGCTAGAATAGCAATATTTTTCTTTATTGTATGGCAGATTTATTTTGTGATCGTCATGAAAGTTTTCAATGCTTATAAAGTTTTGCAGAGCCTAATGTGGTTTTTGGATGGTACTTTGTGTTCTAGGAAACAGATGTCTCAGCTGGAGTCTGAGAAAAGATACCTTGACAAGTCCAACAAGCATTTGGAAAACATTCTGGAAGCTACGAATGCTTACAAAAAACAAGAGGTCTCTGAGCTGAACAGAATTCACGTTGAAACTATAAAGGTGAGAGGATGTTTAAATTTCTATTCATTCTTACAGATTCTTTAACAAGCATTGTGAAAAATGATTCTTCTTTTATCTAATCTACCAGATTCTCACCACGCCCACCAAAGCATACAACTTGCGGTCCCGTCTCGTGCCTCTCTCTAGCCCGGACCACCTGAACGGGACAGACGAGAACGCAGAAGACATTTGGGCCGAGCAGCCTCCTTCAGACATGACTGAGATGGCCTTGACTGAGGAACTACGTCAATTTCAGGTACACCAATGTTGATGATCTTTTCAAATATGTCTACAAAAACACATAGTCCTCTTATTTCCCTCATACTTTCTCTATTGTTTTCCCATCAGGAGCAAACTAGTCGTGTCCAAACACAGCTGAATGAGGAGGAGCTAAAGAACAGCAAGCTGTTGCAGCAAATTGCAAAACTTGAAGAACAGATCACCGTGATATCGCAAGAGTCTGTCCGCAAGGATGAGGTAGAATTTCCTCTTGGTCCTCATTTATTTCTATCTTATCAAAATTTATTTTTATTTGATGTGTGGGTATTTCGAAAAAACATGCCCTTAACTCAACTATTGATTTTTCTAATTGTTCTTCACACCTAATGCAGCTACTCTGTACTGAGCGGGCTAACAAGAACAGAGATCAGCTCAACCTGCAAGAAACTGTCAGTGAGCTGCAACAGAGCCTTCAGTCTGAACAGAAAGCTGCAGAAGGTGAATTTCTGATGTTTCTCTTGTATTGTAAGCACCTGCCTTTTGTCAGATGGAGGTAGGAACAAGAGTGCCAAGGTAATGACTCTTTCTTGCCCTCCCTTCAGTGCTGAGGAGTGAGATCCATGATTTACGCCTGGTCCTGCAGTCGTCCGATAAGGAACTGGCCTCTGTGAAGAACGAGCTAAGAGACAACCAGAGCGAGCAGCAGAGAGGGATGAGCGAGCTCTCCAACAGTCTGATCAGCACACAGCTCCAACTTGACAAAGTCCAGTAAGCATGAGTCTAACACCGCTGCATTGTGACTCTCCTTGAACAGATTTAATTTATGTGCTCACTGCTACTATGTCTTTGTTCCAGGTTGGAGTGGGAGCAGCTACTGGAGCAGCATCGGACTCTGCAGGATGCATTTGACCAGCTGCAAGCGGAGGCCAAGTTTGAGGCTGATCAGGCAGGACAACAGCTGCAGGACAGACAGCAGGAGGCTGATAAACTGAAAACACAGCTCACGGTTGGTGGACTCATAAACTCAACTACAGCCTTTTTTACCCTGAAATGTTGGCTATGATCTCTTAACTGTCTGCATTTTCTTAGATTTGTATTCTTCTGTTATAGGAATTGAATAATTCTCTACAGGCTGAGCAAGAGCGCTCAGGCACCCTGATCTCCCAGCTAAGAGAAAACAAAGAAAGTACATCAAAGTGAGTTTTGCCAGAGTGTGTGTCTGTAGTTATCAGAATTTAAAATAACTATATTAACATAAGTAACCTTGGTGTATGTCTACAGAGAACTTATTGAAACTGTGGAGCAGAATACACAACTTAAGAAACAAGTCTCAGACCTGACAGTACACAACCAACATCAGGTCAGTCCTAAAGACATGTTTGAAAATTTAAACTATTTAATATAATAATTGCAGCTCAATAACTAAATCTAGTTGCCTGATTTTTGTTTTGAAGGCATGTAGAATTGTGGCTCTTGAGCAAAGTCTCAACTCTGCCAATGAAACGATAAAAGGCTTGGAGCAGAAGATTGAACAGGATAAGGCAAGTCTCAGTGAATAATTCTTTCCCTAGTTCTTATTTCTTCAAATATAAATTGCAGCATGTCTGAATCCCACCTTTGTATTTTGACAGGATGTTGTTTTAGACCTGATTAACCAAACCAGAGACCTCCGCTGTGAGCTGAGCCAGAAGGACCAGACCATTGCCCACCTGTCTGAAGAAATTAAAGACATCACAGTAGTTTACTTTCCCTCCTATTTCATCCTGTATTTGTCTTAAATAACGTTGTTTGGTGTGGTTACATATTCCTTTACTTCATACTTTTCATATGTTGAATCAGTCATGTTAGGTTAATATTTATGCCATTGCTCTTCCAGGCCAAGTACAATTCTGCCTGCCTTGAAAGGGAGAATATCAGAGAACAGAGCTTCAAGATGCAGACCGATATCTGTGACCTGAAAGAAACCTTAGACCGGCGTGTAGCATCCAGCCAAATAGAGGTAAGTCTGATCATGTTAGACAGCTTTTTTAGACAAATTATTACAAGTGATTTAATGTTTTTAAGTTCTGTAGATGGCAAAAATGAATAATGAAGTTACAATATACATAATGTATCTGTCCTCAGGTCGAGGTGTTACAGGAGGAAGTTGCTTATGCCACTGAGGAGGTTGAGAGACTCACTAAGGTCTTAGATGAGCAGAACAGCCTCCTTCAAGCATCTCAAGAGCAAACAGCACAGAAGGACATCATGATACAGAATCTGCAGCAGAAGGTAAAGTTGTTTTATCATCTCACTACAGAGCAAACAAATAATCAATATTCAGTTAGTTAAAAAAAAATCTAAGTGACACCAAAACTCTATTTTCTACCAGTTGCATCAACAGCAAGAAGCAGTTGAAAGAACCATCAGAAATGGAAGTTTTAAACCCCTCGTTGACCTGACAGTCACTCCTAAATCGTTACCTCGGGTAAGGCTCATTCTTTATTCACATATAAAGCATGTATAGCATTTGCTGTACTAATCTTTCTTCTTCTAATCTTTAATTTCTCTGTTGCTCAAGACACCCCGCACTCCAGGGAGCTTCAGCAGGGACCTGACCCAGGTGCTAGAGAGCCAGGAGAGGGAGCTGGAGAATCGACGCTCCTCCATGATGTCCATGGAGATTCTTTTAACTGAGCTGAACGCTGAGAGGGCTGCCAAGAACGAGGAAATCCAAAGGCTTAAGGTAAATCTTTGTACAAATGATAAATTAATCTATAGCCATTCATCCCTGAACTTCATGCAGGGTGGTTATAGCAGGCTCTTCTAGTTTAGTTGCTTTTTTTTCTTCTCTAGACTACATTTTAAAAGGTTTTATAGACTTTGAAGTCCACCAATGTTGATAATGTGTTTTCTCTGTGCTCAGACGCAGCTGACTGAGAAAGAGATGGTCCGATTGGAGATCCAGAATTTACTTGACCAGTTTTACACCAAGCAGAACCAGAATGGAAATGATAAAAGGTTGAGTTGATTCATCCACAGTCCTAAGATATATCTGATCATCCATCCTTGACATGAAATGAGTAATGTTATCTTGTAATTCTTAGTGGGGAGTTGAACGATGCCATCAAGCAGTCCATACTTAAAGAGCTACAGGAGGAGAGAGCAGACAAGGTTTGTATCGTATCTGCCGCTTTTATTTTTGATCTTTATTGAATAATCAATTTACTATTTGCTCCTCTCGTTCATTTACAGAGCACAATAATGCAGAAGCTGTCTGCCACTCAAAAAAGGTAAGCACCTGTGTTTTAGTCAAGTAAATGAATCAACGTTTTTTATATTATTCTGATCCTTCGTTAATGCTCGACATTTAAAAAACTCTGTTTATTATTGTTTGTGCTGTGTATCAGACTGCAGGCGCAGGAGTCGATGTTGTCCCAGTCTCAAACCTGCGTTCAGGAGCTGACGACTGAGCTGAGGAACCGCTGTCTAGAGTTGAGAGAGCTGAACCATAGGATACAGGATGAGGAGAAACTACTGCAGGTCAGAACTTGGATGAGTTCATCTTTGACTACAGATAGCATTTTGGGATGATATTTTACTATGGAACATACTGTAGCTTTGACACGATGTAATAAGCATGACATTAGATAGTCTGCCCTCTTTGCTAGGTCAACAATGTGTGCAGTTACAGATTTCATCATACAACTTTTATGATGAGGACACTTCAGGCCAGGTTGGGGGACTGTGTAGTTATACTTGGACATGTACAGTTTGATTTGGCTTGAGGACACCTGCACGAGGACTGTCTAATAACTTGCAAACTTAGCACTAATATTTACTCATTTGGGCTATTTTTGGATTTATGAATCAAATGTTCAGTCTATAAAATATCAGAAAATAGTAAAAAAAGTACTATAAACAGAGAATGTTTTCATTTTTACTTGATTGATTGATTCAGTTCTAATGTTGATCCATAAGCAAAATTGTTGCCTTTTTAATCTTCTGTCGATCGACTAATAATTATTTGAGCTGTAGTACTGATATATTTCATGTTTTTACAGGAGAACGAGGTTCTCCGTAAGCAGAACGTTAAGCTGTCGGAAGAGAATGGAAAACTTGTGGGACATAAGAACCACAAACAGAGGATTGAATATCTGGTGAAGCTGAAAAAGGAAAACACACGACTTCAAGAGGTAAGAAACATATCTGCCATCATCAAAAGATGCCTCTCTTTGGTCATTTGAATACTGTTAACCCATCACGTCAATCAACTTTTGTTTTACAGGAAAATGAAAAGCTCAGAACGGAGATGGGTTTAATGCGAGACCACATTGGATGTCCGCCACTAGAGATGACGTAAATCCCTGATTTTTAAGTTGTTTCAATGGTGAACTTTCATCTTTGCCAGTGAAGAGGTTTTTATTTTTTTAACATTCTTAACTCGGTTAACTACAAAGCCAATGTGATCCATGATTATTGTTTATTTTTCAGTCAGGGAATGTGTGGTAATCATTTTGCTTTTGACGTGTTGCCATCTACAACATTTTTGCCTGGAGCCATACTGTACATTGGTCTGCTCGTACATACAGAGACCAGCTGTGATACAACATCCATTAAGTTCAGCTCCATCTCTTCTTGATGGGTTGCTTTGGATGTTCGTCAGTACACCGAGTCACATTGTTTTCAGACTACAATGAAATTACAACAATGCTGAATAACTTCATAATGTGAAAACTGAACATTTTTGTGTTCGTAATTGTTAGGTGCTTATGTCCGGTGCTGTGATTGTTGACTGACCATCTTAGGTGTACCCATGGTATATGATTTGTTATATTTTTCCATCATACTGAGGTGTATAGCCAATACCTTTTTTAGTACCACAGTGAACCTTTCTTTGTTTATTACTGTAATTAAAAAATATTTTCAAAAACCTCGCAAAGGCTTCATGTAATGTTTTTTTATCCTAAATAGGTAAAGGGGACTGAAAAATTAAACTATATCACAAAAACACAAGAAACCAGGTTCAGGTCTTTGCATATCTAATTGTAAGTAATTTAAAAAGCTGAGGACTAGTTGCCTTTGACTTACTAATACTAGATCCTTGTACGTGCATGTTTTAGCTGATGTTCAGCTCCTACTTGAGGTCCTGGGAGGTTCCCAGGAGGCAGGCAGACTCCACGGTTTCAATCGGGGGAGTCACACAGGGTGATGGGGGCAGGCGAGGCTGGGTTCTCCCAGATCTCCACTGTCTTTAGAGCATTGAGCTCCAAGTTATTATGGCTGCAACAGGTCACCAGATTGTCAGTTCCCCACCTGTAGGCAGTCCAATGAAAGTGGCGTTGTCCGCGAACTTCAGGAGCTTGATGGACTGGAGGTGCAGCTGTCGGTGTATATCTGGTGCTGGGATGTTTATATTTAATATTACTAATATGCTTTGACATTTTAAATTCGGGGCTTTTGGTTGTATATTTTAATTATGTATATTTAAATAGTAAATATGCTGTATAGATGCACTCTTGCCTGTTTGTGATGTGTAATCCAGCCGCCAGGGGGCGATGTGCAGACTCCTCATTGGCTCTGCTCGCGGTAGTTAGTTAGTTAGCGGTCCTGTTGGAGTGACGCAGTGAAAAATGCTAATATTGTGAACACCTGAAACATGAAGAAAGCGTTTACCGCCGAAGAAATTTCGGACTGGTTCATCTCCGGGACGACGTTTGCTAACATCAAACTCGCAGAAGAGATGGAGGAAAGTACATTTGACGAACCGTCGTCGAATGAAACCAGGTGAGCTAAAATTAATGCTAACGGTTAGGTTAAAAGTTGGCTAACGGTAGGCTAAAATTAGCTAGCGACATGCCAGCTAGCATCCCACCTGAGCTGTCTGCAGGTGTCACTTTTTTATTGTAGCCACAAATTCTGACTGGCTAAACATTATAAAACATTATAAACATGTAACAGTAAGATAGGAATTCAATGTATATGTCTAAACCAACTTTCTTGGGGTGAAGACATTAGCTGTAAAACCTGAATAAAAGTGTGAATAATTTTTACAGAATTAAAATGATCTGGTTATCTACTTACTAATCTTTTAAATATCAACTTTACAATTAATATAATCTGTAATATGGCCCTCAGTTTAAAAACTATCATTCCAAAGGGTGATTGTCACCAAAATTAACACAGATAAAGGATTTAAGGGCAGCAGCCAGGATTTTAGAAATACTGGCATCAGTAACCCCCCAATAAAATTCTGAATAGAGAACTAAATATATTTATTTTTTATTGTTTTGTTTAGATGTATTAAGCTGTTATTTTCACCAAACACTTGGGTCTAAATGTTATTTTAAGCCTCTAGACTGCCAGGAAATATGTTGGGTTTAAAAAAAAAAAAAAAAACACTGTCCATGTATAATTTTAATAACTATCAAATGTAAAATGTCCAGGTATTTAAAAGGGTTGGTAGGATTTTGGCACAGGAAGATAAGGTAGACTTTATTGATCCACACCTGGGAAATTCACTTGTTACAGCGGCTCACAATATACAAGGTAAGAAAAATACCCTGCCCTGGTAGAGTGGGCTCCCCACGTATGAAAAGGCTGAGTCCTTCCCGCAGTGACCCGGCCCGCGGTCCATGGATGTTTCCTTGCTGTTTGTCATTCCTCCTCTCGCTCCCTGTTTTCTTGTCTAAAGCTGTCTGCCCTGACAAGTTAAAAGCCATCCAGAGTTCATTCGGCCACGTCTCTGTGATGCTACACTCATGTAGACATGAAGAACACAAGGTGGAACACATTGGCTGAAATGCAATCTCGAAACCCATCAGGTATCATCAGATGACAGTTTAATGGGTTTTTTTCCCCAAGTTATCTGGATTCATGTGCAGATATTTGTTAGTAGAGATTAAAAGAAATGTGTCTTTCTCGTTATTGTCAGGTATCAAGTTGAAAATCTGACTGCAGAGGAAGTCTTTGCTCAAATATCCCTTTTCCGGATATCCACTGGCTACAGAAACGTTGGCTGCTACCGCTGCGTTTCGAGATTGCAGGATGATTAACAAGTCAGGAGATTAGACAAAAAATCTGTTACACAAATTATGTTAATTCGTTTTCTATACGTTTTTTTTATAATCTTGTTAAATACTTGGGGATATAGAAACTGTTCAGATGAAACACAGGGTCATCACTCTTTGGTTGAACTGCTCCAAACGCTGACGTTTTCAGCCTGTGACAAGCAGTCGCAAGTATCTCCACTTCAAAGACTCACAAGCCACAAAGGCTGGGACACATTGGTCCAGGTCACACACGTCTTCACATCCTGTGCGTACCTGACAAAATACCTTTTAAAATACATGCCGGACTACACAAGGTCTAACTGAGGTTTGGAATCTGGACTACAGAGAAGCAGTCAGTCCATTAAGTAGGGGTTAAAAAGTGCAGGTGACAAACTACTTATTGTAAACGAGACAGTTCAGTACATTGAGTCTTCACATTTTTGGTCACAAGCTATGATTTATCTAAAACTAATACAAATACTCAAGTCTTTGCATCTCGTTTCTATGAACAGTTTTTCCTTGTGGTGACCACAAGGCCCCAGAAGTTTTGAGCAGTGTCTCATCTCACAGTGTCGTGCTGTACGCTCCTGTGGGCCTGAGAGGAACTGGGTAGTAATATGGAAGGTCCCAGTCCCTGTTGGACCCTGTGAATGAACTGGAATACCGCATGGCCCGGTCCACATATCCAGAGATTGTTGGGATCTCCTCCCTTGGGTGGTCAGCACAGTTGGGGACAGTGGGTGTGACAAAGCCCTGCTTCATTTTGTAGCGACTGGTCCAAGCCTCCATTGGTTGGATCTGTGCTGGCTGCACCGGGAGGTCGTCCTCTTCATCGTATTCCTTTTGGCTCAGGAAATCCCTCAGCACCTGCTTAAAGACAGACGCCAGCTCCCAGGGCCTTATGTTGTTGTGGGCAAGCACCTCACGAAACCTGTAGAAGGATGCAACCAGTAAGTTAATTAAACTCTTGTTGAAGAAGCATCAGCACTGTGTCAGCGTCCCACATTTTCAAGAATGACACATCTGGGACAGCAACAGCAGATTTTTAGAAATGATACAAACGCATTTCTGACTAAACATGTTATTCTTTGGTAATGTGGTTATGTAAGCACACAGTAGTGACCGCCCAGTAGTGAGTTTCATAGGAAATAAGTAGGTCGCAGTGCTCAACCATGTAGAACATCCCTTCAACCCTTTTTTATGTCACTGTGGCTAATGTAGACATGCTAACCCTGGCAGTCTGGCTTCGTTCAGCCTTACAGGGCGTCCTTCACCTTCACATGTTCACACACTACATCGCCTGCCTGTGTGACAGTAACACATGATGGCTTTTTTGGCAGCTCCCCCTGCCTCTCATTCCCTTTGGGTCTTCTCTGCTTTGCCTGCTGTCAGGCCTTGTGCTGATGTAGTAGCAGCTAGCCACTGTTGACAGCATCCTAATGTGAGGACGGAGCATATAGCATGGCCACTACCAAACACCTGGAGAGCACGGTTGCTGCGTGGATGGGTGGGATCTGTGCACACAGGAACTCCAGCTGGTGTAGCTCTGATGTGGGGATGAGGGTCCGTAACCTGGGGTACTTCTGAAACCAGCGGAGACCCAGGGCACTGTGGACCATCCTGTGCTCCCGCTCAAGCTCCCTCGCCAGCTGCTCACGTTCCTCCATATGCCACAGGAGCTCTCTGATCAACATGCGACTGGGCACGACCCCCGAGGTCTTCTGAGGGGACGCGTCATCTTGATCCTGCACTCTTGTTTCATGGGACCATTTCATCCAGCTGAACAGGGGCATGGCAGACGCAGCAGAATGTCTCGGAAACACTGCAGAAACAAGAATTGTTTGTTATTCTTGAAGCCATGAGTTCCCCACAGCATTGTTTTAACACATTTAAATATATGTTGCTTCAAAACAAGAGCTAATATCTCTCTAAATTGCACCTACAAATAACAGGACAGCATCAGGCGATGTTATGAACTGCTCAAAGGCAAATGAAGCAAAACTAAAGGATCTAACATGAGAGAGAGAAATGTAGTAACGGAAGAAAGAAGGAAAATAAATGTATCCATCCCTTTTTCTGACATAATCTTGCACTTGTACTGAAAATTGGGTCACATTTTCAGCTTCAAAGACCACACTGAGAAATGTGAGAAAATTTCAAAGCTCAGCTCTGAGTGACAAAATGTTGCTTCTCATTTGTCCACTGTTGTAATTCGTATTTTAAGGTTGACAGTGAAAGATTATCACCTTGTAACCAAGCTGACCTCTGATCCCTGCCTGATGGGTGCTCTTATTGCCTGCAGTACAAGTTAAACTCTGTCCCAGGTGTGTGTAATTGGCTTTTTTTCCCAGACTGATGGATTCAACACAGCTTCCACCTGGGATTTAGATGGATTGCACAGCCCGCAGGGTCAGAGGTCAGCTTCACGGAAAACAAACCATCGTGTGGTTGCGAAACAGCTTTTCAGGTTTCCGATTTGATTCCTGCTCTGTGCTCTGAAAAATAATCAGCTCTTAAACAACTGACAGGCTTCAGTAGGAAGAAATTATCACACTAACATCTGGCTGAAAATTGAAAGGAAGGTTTTGTACTTACAGGTAAAAACAGTTTAATCAGAAATTGGGCAAAGATGAGCTTTTCACAGAGTACAGTCTCCAGTTCCTTGTCTCTGTGGGTCAGTCCAAGTAAACTTCATTCCTTCACTTGCTGTCGTTGACGTTCCTTGGTGTCAAATGCCATCAAAAGGAGCACATCACTTGATTGTCGACAGCAATCCTGCAACGTCTCGTTTGTTGGAAGCGTTTCCCTTTTTGTGTTGCAGTTATTGTCTTGTTCTTATCATCCCTCCAGTGCTCCTGTCATGCAGACTTTTTCCAGGAGAGTTAGTCACACACTGCTAACTGACTAAGAGCTGTCACCTCTCCTCTCCTTTCACCCCACTCTCCTCTGTGTGCAGTGTGCTGCTCTGTTGTAAGGTCAGCTGCTTTGTAGCTTGCACGAAATGTGTTCATCGGAGAGAAAGGAAGAGGGCGAGAGTGCACATGTGTGCGCACGAGCCGTGGGTGTGTTGTATTTGAGCTCCTCTTAGTACTGCCAGAGTTTGTGCCTGCTGTTGTGATAAAATCCTGCCCTCGCTAAGAGAGAGAGGGTGAGAGGCAGAGACAACCGGGAGTGCTCCCCTGAGCTACAGTGCTGTGGGCCTGCTGGAGCTGACCAGAGGGAGAGACGAGAGGAGGCAGAGGCTCGGGGCAAAGTTTATGATGTGGGCAGAGCTGCTGCTATGTTCACCCACTGTTACCTCAGAGTTGAAGTTTACTTTTAATGATAACTTCAGTGTTATTCTTACTTAGAATCAGTGGTTTTATAATGATTATAAAATAAAAAAAGCCATATTCTTGGGTGTGTTATGCTTTCTGAGATGAAACTAGTAGAAATTACATTTTTTACTTATTCATTGCTATAAACTAGCATTTCTCAAACTTTTTACACTGTGTACAACCTCAGAAAATATTCATCCCTCCAAGTACCACCATCATGACAGCGTAGGTTGGCCCTGTTCAGCTATAGACAGTTCACAAGAAGCTTTTTTATTGTTAACTTTTGTTGAATCCTGATCAGGACCAGAGCTACTTGGGTGCAAGAGAGGTTCTCCTGTACCACACTTCTCTTCCTAATATTTCACATTTGGTGCCATGATTGCAGTGTTTTTGAACAGTGTTTTGTCTTTTTACCTCCTCTTACTGTCATCACATTTAGCTCATAATTAATCATGGATGTATGCACGCTACCTGCATGACTGTGACAACAGAGCAGCCTGAAACAAAATATTACAGGGAATAAGTAAAGCAAAACTTCTCTACTATTAACTATTTTAATTCAAAATAAGTATTAAGGTAGCATAAAATGTTTCCAAATGTATTTATTTAATCAAAACAATAATATAATATATTATCACATTCTTTACTGTGTTTGTTTTCTGTCATTTGGACACAGGCTGCAGGCATCACATTTGCATACACAAACAAGCGTGGATTGGAGTGAACGTGACACAGACTTAGTCCTCAAAACAAACCACCCACAGTCAGACATGGCAAGAGGCTTTTGCCTGCGGCACGTCATACGGCAAAGAATCACGAAAATGAAAGGAGATAATGGCTGGAGTTGAAACTTACAACAGCAAGTTTCAACTCCAGCCAGAAACTTACAACAGCAAAGACTGTTGTAAGTGTAAAATGTAATAAGAAATAAGTCTTTCCATGATAAGATAATAGTGCTACACACAGTTGCAATCAACTTAAATACAACATGTAGCCAATAAAACAGTACAATGGTAAGCTAAAGACGCAATAATAAACTACGTACAACAAAGATAAGAAAGATGTAAAATATTTTACATGCCTTGTGAGATTATAAAATTGAAGAATTAAAAATGCGCTGTGTATGTGATGTATCGTTATCTGAATATGTAGTTACCAATATCGGGATATGAGATTTTGGTCATATCGCATACTCCAAGTTGATATTAGGTTACTGTAGACTATCAAAGTTTTGGCATTACTGCAGTTTATTGGTAAATAGAGCCTCAAAAATGATAAACTGCTTAAAATGTCATTTTGTTTCAGCCCAACAAAGGGCAGCCTGAAAAATGTGGAAGTTGATGGAGAGCAGCTCGAAAAACCAGAACCTGCAGGGAGTGAGTATTAAACTTTATCCTGCATCATACTCACCCACATAATGAAATATACAGGAATATTCCTTCAGCCTGTAATGGTTTAACTCTTCTTTGATTCTTTTGCATTCAATTCTGTATCCTTAGGTACTGCTCCTCCTCCATTTGCCAGCTATGAGTACCCTACCTTGCCCATAACAAAAAACAGACAGGAGGTACAATCTATACACAAATACACCCAAGCACACAGCCTGATGGTCTGAAAGTGCACTTTAATTCTCCTGAAGTATTTTATCTTTTGGTCATGTTGGGGGTTTTACTGAAATTACCATTATGTCCTCAGGACAGTGGTGCACTTAAGCTTTTATAGTTTACTTAAGATGAACTCAATATGCTGCAGCAGAAAAGCTAACTTTAACTTTTACAATTTTCTGTTGACTAATGAAGAGTTTTGTGTGTTTATTTTAGGAGCTCATGCTGCTATTTAAGCTGCACTTTGTTAATGCAGATTAGAAAGTGTGGACTTCCAGTTACAAATCAGCTTACCACATCCATCTGCTCTACAGTTTCATAACTTTATTTTTATATTTCTTTTTTATTTCAGTGATATGGTTCAAATGGGGTTTTAAGTGTGCACATGTCTCTGCTTGTGTTTTGTGTGTGTGTGTGCGTGTGCCTGCTTCCAGCTGATTTCTCTTGTAGAAAACAACTCTGTAGTGATTATTCAAGGAGCTACAGGCAGTGGCAAGACCACCCAGCTGCCACAGTTCATTCTGGACCACTACAGTGAGAAAAATGCCTCATGCAACATCGTGGTCACCCAACCACGCAAGATTGGGGCCACCAGTATTGCCCGATGGGTTGCCAAACAGCGGATGTGTACCCTGGGTAGTATGGTGGGATATCAGGTTAGTGCAACATTTAGACAGAATCCGATGTACTTAAAATGTGCACTGTATATGAGAGTGACACTGTACGGACTGAGGATTGACCTGTAATGATTCACCTTAAAACTGTGCATAAAAAACACTGTGAAGTGAAGTATGTGTGTGTTGTTGCTAGGATGTTTTGCTGTGTTGTACAGGGCTCTGAAACAGCACATCTAATAATAACTGTTGTCTCCTCCGCTTGGTGCAGACCTCTGGAGTTTAAGGATGATATCACTGACAGTGGGAGCAATGATAAACAGTTAATGTTAGTAAGAGATATAATGCAGCATAACCTGAACATTATGTTCTGTATTTGCATACCTCAAACGCTTTTTAAGTTTTGTCCTCAGTCCATCTGAAATATCTCTATTTGCTGTAAAAAGAAAGCTATCTCTTTGTTTTCTTTCCCTTTTGTGAAAGTTGTACACAGTGAATGAAAAGTTCTTTTGTAAACCAGAAAGTATTTCCCTGAGGTCGGACACACTTTACCAACCAGAAATTGTCATGTTGGCATTGTAGACATTTGTTTTCAAGACACTAGCAAAAATTGAGGACTCTAAAAGGAAGCAAATTGTGACCCCCTCCTTTTCACCTTTCAGTATAATGTAAACTCATCGACAGGAAGTGGATATGAGATAAGATTTCTGTGTATTTGTGTTTTGAAAGACAGGAAAGAACCGCTTGATTTGTTATTAGAAAATATAACAGTGTTCAGTGCTGCACTGCTTTACAATTGTCTAAAAACATCAAAAATATTAATGATCTTCAATAGGAAACATAGATGATGTGGCTGCCTTTTAGTCATTGTCATGCAGCTGCCTTGATAGAATCTCTTCATTGAACAATTCATTGAGCAATTAAACCAATGTTGTAAGTTGTAAGTCCTCAGTAAGAATGCTATAAAGAGATAATTGTCATTTTCAGTGTCAAAATAAAAGTATGTGTGTTGTTGTGCAGATTTATGAAAACAGCTACATATTTGGGTTTCAGGTTGGACTGGAGAAGATGGCTACGGAGCATACCCGGCTAATCTACGTGACTACAGGAGTGCTGCTGCAAAAACTGGTTTCAGCCAAGTGCCTCACAGAGTACTCCCACATTTTTGTAGATGAGGTGCATAAACATGAAGCAGATCATTTGTGATGTACATTTCTCTGTTAACTCGTATCTTAAAATGAGTTTTGTTTTTTTCCTTAATTTTTGGTTAATGGTAAAAATGCAGTTATCATGTTTAACACCTTATTTAGTTAAAGTTAGTTGTATTATATGTGAAATATTTTTGTTTCTTGCTGTGATTTCATCAGTATTAAGCTGCCGCAGGGACCAATTTCAGTTCAGTTTCAGGTTTCATTTAGTCCCATAATCTAAGTAGTGATTTCCTGACTATCTGGTCCAAATTTAACAATTTAACTACTCTGCTTTTGCCCAAGGTTCATGAGCGCACGGAGGAGATGGACTTTCTCCTGCTGGTGTTGAGAAAACTTCTTCATTCCAACTCTTCTGATGTCAAGGTAATTGCAAGACCAAGTAACCCCTGCCCCCCTCTGTCCTCCTGTATCAGCTGAACTCTCAATAATACAGTAGGACATGTTATTTATTTATTTTCAGATCATCCTTATGTCAGCCACCATTAACTGCAGAGAGTTTGCTGAGTACTTCGGCACACCAATTCAGGGCAAGATGAACCCAGCCTACGTGTTTGAAGTGGAGGGGAAACCTTACGCCATTGAGGAGTTTTATCTGGATGACCTCCAAAAACTGCATCCATACAAGGTAAGACTATGGTAAAGGTTTGTTAACGTTTCTATGTATTGAAGCCAAGTAGTTCATTTGTGAATTTTGTGTGTGTTAACAGTTTGACCTGCTTCATCCGGATGACCCTGTCATTTCAGAGGAGATGTACGATCTTGCCTTCAGTCTCATCGATAGCTTTGATGAGATAGAGGGCAATGGTTCCAGGCAAGGCTTCTCAGTATTCTCAGCACATCTGTGTGCGTTAATAAAGACACACAAACTAATTATCATATGTGTTTGTGTTTGAGCAGCAAAGCAGACAAAGGAGGTGGTATAACTGCATCAGAGCGGGGCAGTGTGCTGGTTTTCCTTCCTGGTTTACATGAGATAAACTACATGCTGGAGGCCTTGGCCAAGCTGGTCCACAAAAGGTTTTAGCTTATCTCTTTGTTGAACCTTTCGCTTTTGTCTTTTTGCTGAATTCCTTTTAAGAGAAGTCAGTTGTGTGAGTCAGTAATAATCATCAGAATTGGCTTCTATGAAATCCATAGTGCTTGTTAACGTGTGTTACTTTTTACTTGTAATGAAAGTTACATTTACCATTATGATAAATGTGTTTCTATTGTTCAGACTGCAGATTTATCCTCTTCACTCCACTGTTAGTCTGGAGGAGCAGAACGGAGTGTTTCTATCACCTGTCCCTGGATACAGGAAGGTAAAAACATTTGTCTTATTCTGTCTCGTGTGTTCTTACTACCTGCTCTACTGATGGTCTCCTCACCTTAACAGGTCATCCTTTCCACCAACATTGCTGAGAGTTCGGTGACTGTTCCAGACGTCAAATATGGTTGGGTTTTTGTTTGTTTTTTTGCCTTAGCTTGGTTTTATCTCTTAGCTTAATGTGTGTGTTGTAATGAAGTTCTTAATTTGAAACTCTTAATTGGTATTTTTGCTTTTGTTTTTTTTTTTTTGTCTTTGTCATCACAGTAATTGACTTCTGCCTGGTCCGTCACTTGGTATGCAACAAAGAAACCAACTATCAGTCTCTGCGTCTCGCCTGGGCATCCAAAACCAACTGCAACCAGCGTCGAGGTACAATACGTGCATGCAGACCTTGCCCTATACAGATTAAGTATCTTTTTATTTCTGTCCTTTTTACACTTATTTCCTCTCCCTGTCAGGTCGGGCAGGTCGCGTGTCTAAGGGCTACTGTTATCGTCTTGTTACCAAAGAGTTCTGGAAGAATGAAATCCCAGAGTACATGATCCCTGAGATGCTGGTAAGAGAATTAAGAGATTTCTTAACACTGTTTTGACCCAATTTTGACAAACAAGTCATGCCATACTGTTTGCCTTCCTCTCAGCTTGCCCCGTTGGCCACCATCATGCTGAAGGTGAAGTTGCTGGACATGGGAGATCCCCGCTCCATCCTCTCCACAGCCCTCTCACCCCCCAATCTTCGTGAAATAGTGAGGACAGTGCTCCAACTCAAAGAGGTAAATAAGTGCAGATTGATGATTCTTGTCTCAGAGAAACATTAACATCTAGTTGAGTACGTATGTGTGGCTGTGATGATGTATTTGAATGGGCAGCTGACCACTCAGCTCTGTCATAGACTATTAGACCAGGACCTCTCTGACAGGAGCTCTACATCAGCCAGCATTAGCATCGTCAAGTCTGTTAGGTGAGGGTAATGAAGGGCAGTGCTATGTCATTATATGTTTGTGAGAAAATCAAAGAAGTGTTTGTTCATTCTGGTTCCATTGACTGACAAAATAAACACATTTGTTTTCTTAGTATTTTCTAAATTTTACAAAGTGCAAAGTCAGAATTTGAATACATGGTCGACACGAACAAGATAAGGACAGTAAATTGGTAACAGACATAAATAAGTACAATATTTTTTCAGTACTAAATCTTTAAACATCAAACTGTTGTTCTGAGGTATGTCTAGGAGATGATTGAAGGTGTAAACAAAGTCTGTTGTCTTGACTGGATGTTTTATCCTGTAGATGGGTGCGCTATCTGTGAAAAGTTATGGCAGGGGACAAAATGAGGATGGCGAGCTGACGTTTCTGGGTCGAGTGCTGGCCCATTTGCCTGTGGACCTGTACCTGGGGAAGATGGTTGTCCTGGGCCACATCTTTGGTTGCCTGGATGAGTGCCTCATCATAGGTCTGTCTTTTATTTTATAACAAGAATGGACCTCAATTACTGCATGCACAATTTAACAGTTGTATAGACATACAAATGGTGAACAAATGTGTCTTGACTCCACTTTTGAAAACAGGTTTGTGTGCATGTGAGATGTTTTTGCAGCCTGTTTTCACAAACTGCAATAACAACTTTTCTTATCCTCAGCTGCCTCGCACTCTCTGAAGAGTTTCTTTGCCATACCATCCATGCAGCAGGTTGCCGGCCACAGGTGAGTCACATCCAGCAGACTGCCAGGCTGTCAGTGTTGATCATTTTCCTGTCACAAGATATTTGGGACATTATATTGTCATGTAACTCCATGAAGTCCAGTCTGTCTGATTCGCTTTTACGTCTTTAGTTTCATCACTGTTTTGTTGCTAATGAGATGCCCTGCAGTAGAAAACAGATGCTGACAGTCCAAACACGATGCTTTTTGTGGATATTCAAAACACTGAAATGTGCAGAACATTTGCAGAAATTGTTCTGTCAAAGTCTCATAAAAGTCACCATCATAACATGTCATGCACTGTTCTCCTTAAGTCTGGTTTTCCCCATAAGATATTTGTATGTTTTAGCAAATCACGTTTTTCTGGCAGTGCCCTTGTAGACACCTACGAGACCCAGGCTTAAAACCTGTGGGCTATTTTAATCAGACTACTTGCAGGCCAGAAACATATCAGTTCTGTGTATTGTATGATTTTTCTTTGTGCACTGAATAATATTTGTTGTTCCAGGAGCAAGTTGGCCTTTGCCCGTGGCACACCAAGTGATTCCATCGCTATTGTCAACGCCTTCAAGGTAATGTGTTTGATGCCAAGTCAACAGCAAGTTGTGGTGTTTGATAGCTGCTGTTTTAAAAACACTCCCTGTTGTGTCTTTCTGTTAGGCATGGCAGTCAGCCAAAAAGAAAGGACAGCTGAGACACCCAAAGGTGAATACAAACAAACATGAGCTCACTGAAAAAAACACATAAAAATTATGCTGACTTTGTTTTTCACAGGTTTAAATATGAATAAACTGCTGCTGTTGTTGTACAGAGCCACCCCTTGACACCCTGCAGTTATTCATCTTACCTTGTTTGCAAGATTGACATAGAAGTATAGATAATTGCTGTGTTGTAAAGGTAATGAATTAATATATCACTACGTGAACAACAATTAGCGCAACACCAGAGTTTACGGAGCAGTTGCTAATCGGAAGTAGATGAAGTGAGTGTTGCCTCTAATTAGGTTTGTTGAATTTCTCTCCAGTTGGAGAAAAGTGCCTACTGTATGTGTGAGCATAGGCACTTTTTCTTTGGACTCTTCCTTAAAGATTTTAGTTTGAGCATTAAGAATTTTTTCTGAAAGTGTAAGATTTCTTTTCTCCTCTTAGGATGAGTTGAACTGGGGGAAAGAGAACTTCATTCATATCAAGAGGATCAGGGAGGTACAGAGAGTCATCAAACCACACTACAAGATTTCTATGTCATCACCAGTCCTAGTTGAATAATGAACAACAATAATGTTAATCTTGTAGTCTATAGTCATGTGTAACCTGAAATGTTTAAGTTTTAATGTCAAGAACAAAGTTTATGAACAATAACTTTAACAAGATTTACGCAGTCCAGTCGTAAAGTAGTTGTTGGCAAAGATTAAACTCGGGTCATTCCTCACAGATTTCAGCTTGTTTCCACATCTTACTCTTTGGTGCATACTTGACTGTTTCATGATGAAATATTTAAAAATTGTTTGTAAAATATAGTGGCTCAGACCTCCTCAGCAGTAACTCTCTGTCCAGGTTGCTGAGCTGTACGAGGACCTGAAGAATCGCTTGAGCCAGTTCAACATGCATGTGCCAGAGACTGCTCAACCCTTGGATTACACCAGCACACACAGGCAGAAGTTCATTCTTCAGGTTAGAGTCACTACTACACATCGTGGGATGTACAGTACATACATGATCTCCTGGGCCCAAGTGAAGTTACACAGTATCCAATTTAGGTTGCTTTCTCTCTCTTAGGTTGTCATTGCTGGTGCCTATTACCCCAACTACTTTATCCAGGGGGAAATAGATGAAATCCTGGCCTCCAGAGAGTTGAGTGGCTTCAACCCCAGAACAACAGTGATGGTATGACTCCTATGACAATTACCTTTTTACTGATTGACCCTTTTCTGGTGTGTAAGACCATCAAAGCCCTCACAAGGCTACCTGTATAGCTATTGTCTTTTAAACTTGTGTAGGAAGCATGGGTTTTGTAAAATGTAAAATATTTTGTTGTCTTCAGGTGAGGAAGCTCCCTCCATACGGTTTCCTGTATTACAGGCAGCTGCAGTCTATGTTCCGCCTGTGTGGACAGGTCAAAACCATTTCCTTTGACAGCTCCAGGTAGGGTTTTCCATAGTATAGATACTTTTTCAATACCATGTGTTAAAAATGATGCAATCTCCATTATTTACACGTTCAATAATATCTAAAGGACTGAAGATATTAAATGATGCCATCCGCAATGGATTAACTTGGTACGACACTGGTTTGAATTAGTTACGTTATTAACAACAAGCCTCCTCCACATGCAGCGCACCAGCTGCTGTGAACTGTGTGTGGAAAAAATTTAATTTTTTATTCTTGGGCGACTTTTTTTTTTGCCATGATATTGAAAGAGTTATCAAGTGTCATTTTTTTATACTAGTATTGTACTGAAGTTTAAAATTCTGGTACTGTGACAATCTTAGATCCATGTACTGAAGGCCACTAACAAACAGACATCTTTTTTTCAATCTACTATTACCATTTTATTTAAAGAGCATTGAAATGTGTAGACTTAAGATTGTCTGTATATAATTGTGTGTGTCTGTGGGTGTGTTTGCTCAGAGCATACGTGGAGTTCTACAGGACATCCCAAGACACGGAGGTGCTGCTTGAGGTGTCCCTTGCTCTCCTCATGGCACAGCTGAGCAGTCCCATGGAGCTGTCCGTCTACCCTGTTGATCAAATAGAAATCTGTGCTGGGAACACAGACATAACCCACTTGAAATATACACGGTACAACTCTTTTTCACACATTATGGAAACTGTAGTTCTTTCCCTATCCAAGTGAAATTACTTTGTGAATTTAAAAATATATATCTTACATTTGCTCAGTGAGTAATTTGTCAAGTGTGCAATGGTTCAACTGGGTCTGTATTTTCGAGGCTGAAAAGTCCCGTTCTTGACCGTCTTTTTGGAAAGTGGAACCCCCTGCACCACAGACTGCACTGCTCAGTGCTCCAGCACTGAACCCTAATGTAACCTGACATCCTCGCACTCTGCGTGACTCTCTCCAGCTCTCACTTGGACTCCGAGGGGAGAGGTTTTAGGCAGAGACAGCTCCAGCTTCTTGTGAAATGGGGTGACGTTGCACATTAATAGCTATCCAACAATAATACAGCTCGCTCGCTTTGATAACCTCACATAGATTTTATGTTGTGATTCTTACTTTGCATGATTTTTAATGCTGTACCCAAACCAAAGGAACTGGATTCAAGCCCCTGTGCTGACAAGCGTCTACCCTGCTGAAGTTCTCAGTGTTCGGAAAATCATCAGTTCTCTGATCAGTATTAAACTCTGAATAAACTTTCATGTTTATTGTACTTCATTAACATTTGCCCAGCAGCTCTGTTAACTCACGTTATGACAGGAAACGGCAAAGCAGTTTCCACATCACTCCCAGTGTGAGTGTAGTGAAGGTGACGTGCACATGAAGTCCAATTCTCTGTGTGCTTCTGCTGTGCAGGGTGAATGTAGACCTCCAGAATCAGTCTATCTACCCGGTGGAAATGTTGAGCAACATTGACCCAGACAAGCTGCCCCCCAAACCCTTGTTTGTGGTCCACGTAACAAAGGTCAGTCCATTACATTAAACTTGGCCTAACAGAGCTAAATCTCAAAGCAATACTTTTGTTTTTGGCTGAATGTCTAAATCTTTAATTTAAGGTGTCAAGGTGTAATCCTCTCTTAACGCTGATCTCTGCAGGTGATGGACGTGGGTCATTTCTGGGGCTTTCGGGCAGATGAAGACAGCTTGGAGAAGCAACGGCATATGACAGCAGAGATCAACAGACGTACGCTGCAACCTGTAACTGTGTCGCTCTATCCCAACCTGCTGTGTCTGGCTCCTTACTCTGAGTTCAATGACAAGAGCTTGTACTACCGCGCCAAGATCCTGCACTTCCGTGGCAGCACAGTAGAGGTAAGTATGTGCTCACACACTGCAATTCTTTGGTCTCTTTATCTTCTCTTCTGCCTGACTTTTAGTATATTTTCCCAGCAACTCTCTTATTTGATCATGGCATTGTTGGGCATGATGGATGGCTTCTTTACAATTGCTTGTGTTTAATGTTTACATTACATTTAATCATTCAGCTGACGCTTTTATCCAAAACAACACAGCAAAAGGAAAACAGTCGCCAAGGACATGTTAGTGCAGTAATAAGTACTGTGACAGTTAGGGGGATAGATTTAGCATGTCCAGTTATTAGTAGTGCCAGCAGAGGAGGTACTCTCTGAAGAGCTGGGCCTTCAGGAGTTTTTTGACGGTAGAGAGGGACGCCCCTGATCTGGTAGGAACTGGTAGGATGTTCCACCAACGGTGAACAACGGATGGGAAATGTTTGGATTGCCCTGAGCGTACAGGTGGCATAGCCAAGCATTGTTTATTTGAGCTAAATTACTCATTTCAGGGTTTTATATTGCTTTTTGACCAATGACGCCACCTCTGTGCCCCAACAGACTCTAAATGGCCTTCTTTGACATACCAGAGGGGTAGTAGTGTCCAGACATTCAGGGTTGTGACTTTGACAGCTGACCTCTGTGTCCACCTCTGACAGTGTAAAACACAAAAGGGAAATTGGGAGGATGTGATAGCGGCTGCTGATGTTTCTTCATGTACCAGTATCATGTTGTTGCTCTGCAGGTGTTCTTCTTGGACTTTGGCAACACAAGCACTGTTGCCCGCAACAGCCTCCGTAAACTCCCTTCTGACCTCCTGTCTCACCCCTTCCAGGTAGGAATACGTGTGGCACCATTGGTCAGAGAATTAATGCACCTTGCTTATCTGCTCCACTGTTACACACAAACACTCTGATTGTGGTCTCAGGCTCAGGAGTTCCAGGTTACTGAAATGTGCCCTTCAGCCCAGTCCATCATCCTGGGGAACCAGTGGAGCAGCCAAGCCCGCGAATGTTTCATCGCACTAGTGAAGGGTCACTCACTCATTGTGTCGCTGTACTCCATCCTGTATGATGTCATGCGCGTGGAGCTGACAGTCAACACAGAGATGACAAACAGGAGCGTGGTAGACATTTTGGTGGAAGAAGGACACGCTGTGAAGGCTGAAGAGAGCTTCGACTCCAAGGTGACACAACAGTTGGGAGCTCAGGTTGTCCCACATGAAATGTATTAGACAGTGTGCGACATGGAAATAAATCAAGACGTGCCCTACTTAAAGAGGCACCTCACCTAAATTTGTCCTTTTAATACCAACGCCGTTTCCCCTGCAGGCTTGAAAGGTGATAAAAGTTGGTGGTTGCCTTCTTCAGTGGCAGCAAACCAAAGTTTTCATGACAAACAGCATTCACCGAAACAGCAGCATGTTCTGCTTAATGACTCCAGATACTTTGTATGTTCAGCTTACAGATTGAATATGACAGATGACGTATTCTGTTTTCTTACAACATTGCATTGTTCACACAGTGACGCTTCCAAATTTTCCTCTTCGTGTTTGCAGTACTGATTTTTCCCAGCAGATGTTGTGGTTGGATTGTGTGAGCAACACTGAATTGGTCTCAGTGAAAATAAAAACATGAATCATGAAGTTGGATAGAGGTTTTGGGTTCAAGCTTGACTGTAACGCACTACAATAAACTGATGTGTTGAGACAAAACTTAATCAATTTTTAAAGAAAAATATCATGCTAGCCCAGATTCAGAAAGACAGATGCTGTGTGTCCTTGTCAGTCTAGACGGTTTATTTTTGTGTGCTCTTGCAGCAAAACCATGAGGCACTGATGTCACTGTACAAGGACATGGAGAGAGGTAGATATGTCCCCAACTCTGTCAGCAGTTCCTGGAAAGATCGCAAGGAAGAGGAGAAGCATCTTATTGACAACCTGCTCAACGAATTTTCCAGTTGTCAGTATCCCTTTTCCAAGACCAAGGCAAGATACACTGCAGCTTACAGAACATTTATGTTCATATTATATTTGTGCTAAAATCTTGTAGCCAGATAATTTTTGATTGTGTAGCAGTTTAAAAAGCAATGTTACAAAGTGCTTTACGTATCTAAAGAAGAACAGCAACAAGGATTTAAAATTAAAATAATTACAATCAATTAAGAGAAAGCCTTCAGATTAAAATGGGCTTCGAGGAGGGATTTAAAATAGGACACAGACTAAGTGTCTGAGATGCCGATATTTTGGGATTGGGTAGATGATGGCATCACCTCTGTCTGCTGTTCTCAGTTTGTCCAGGAGATGGAGCCACTTCAGTGTCTCAGTTGATGTGTCGGTGTTCATTTAGAGGCACACCCATTCTGTCTGATGTGCAGAACAATGACGACAGGCTGACTGTAGCTGTGAATCACATAAGCCGACAGACGTGTGAATGCGCCATGTGATGTGTCTGACTTCCACCTTCCTTCTGACACCACAGGCTCACCTGCAAGGACCACTCAGTCCTAATAAGATACAGTTCTACAGCTTGAGCCACAAGGGCCGCTACAAGTAAGCACTCTGTACACCACTACCAAATTAAACCTGCAGGTTGTAAACACACCCCTTCCCCTCATCATTTCTTATGAGTGTGTCCTAACCCTGCAGGACGGTGTGTATTGAGAAGAGCAGCATCAACTCCTTGGCCCTGAATGATAACCCTCACTACAAACATCAGAGGGTGCTGGTGGCTGGGACTGTGTCAGTCAACCCCACAGGTAGATAAAACATCTCCTGATGGGCATGTGTTTACACCTTAATGCTCTACTAATCAATATAAAGTAACGTGTAAGTCAGTTGGTTGCTGTTAACGCTGTAATATGTTAGGGTTGTATGTTTTTGTATGTTGCAGGGACACGGATCCTACTGAGAGATACCACCAACATGCCAGACATCCCCGGACTGCCTGCACTCATCACCATGCTCTTCACCCCTGTCATGGAGCTACGGTCAGTCAGACACACAGACTCATCAGTGTACACATTAAAGGCAGGATAATCAAAAACACGTTAATATATTTATTATTTTTTTGTAGCACTAATAAAGAGAGGACCTGCTACACTGGCGCCCTCTGCGGCTTGGGCTGGAACAGTCAAACGAACGAGGCCATCCTCCCCGAGCATGACATCGAACTCACCTTTGACGTCAAGTTTGATGTTGAAGACATCTCTGAGGTAACAGCTGCCAGCAGAGAGACCGCTGTGTTGTGACTGACTGTAGCGAAGTAGGTAGGCAGGAATGTCAGATCCTTTATCACTCATTGGTTACATCGTGGTGGTTTGACCCGATTCGTACCGTGTCTCAAGAGTTTTCACCTCATACTCTCAACAACTAACACATGCAGTGTAATAGCAGTAATTACAGCACTGGGCCTTGTGTTTATTACGATACTTTAATGCCAGTATTACATGACATAGTGTACTCACTTCTGTGTGCACTCATTAGTTCTGTGTTGTCTTTCTTTTTCAGATAAATGCTTTGCGAGTGGCTATAAACCGTCTGGTGTGTGAAGGGCTTGGTGGCTCTTTGCATCTGGGGCCTGAGAGGACCAGCCACCTGCAGGAGGACTGCAGGGACCGCCTCATAAGGTCACTTACGTACACCCACAGACACGAGAAAGAAGTTTAAAATTCAAACAATGTATTGAGCTGTTTATATATATATATGTAACGCAGACTGTTCACCAAGTCACCGCCAAGGGAAGCTGTCAATCCAGTGCGCTACGAGAAACCTGAGAAATGGAACCAGGTATGATACACGATAACACTGATTATTTTATAGTTCTTATTTGATGATTAGCTGCTTGCTGCTGTGTGAGCACATTTTAGCTCTGTGTGTTTTAAAGTGTTTGCACGTTGAACCTGCAGGTGGATCCTGCTCTGAAGATGGATGTTGTCGAGCCTGGACATGGAAAGAGCAGAATTGTTCTCTTCCAGCTGCATCCTGTCACTCTCCTCAACCGCTAAAAAGCCATTGTGCATGTTTTTGTGTTAAAATGGATCTGATGTACCATGAGCATTTACATGGAATTTTAATTTAGTTATGTGCAGAGGAGTATATTTTTTTAAGTTCAAGTTGGGACTGTCGATTTCAGCAGCACAGTAAAATCCTCAATCATTTTATTTGTTGTTTGCAGCTATTACTGGAAAAGTCACTCCCTGTTCAAATAAGTGGCTGTAAAAGTTCATCCTCTTTGTCGCAGCGCTTCAGCAGCGAGCCATTAAAAATAGTTTTTTGCAACAGATGAGGCTTGTCAGTCAGTCTCCATTCAAACATGTTCTCATTGTGACCCAGGAGTCAAGTTAAATATAAACGCACACACTAAACTCCTACTACAAGTAAAGATGTGCGTCCGTGCCAGAATTCACTGGCTTATATTTATAGCTCAGGTTTCCCATCCAAAGTGTTACCACCTCAAACTTAGCTGTGGTGTCACACACAAACACATCTTCAGTCATCTGAAATCATCTTATGAATGTGAACTCGTCAGTAAAGAGATGTTATACATCAAGGTACATTTATTTTTCTTATTCTTGTAATTAAATACATAGTGTAAGTGCAAATAGTTAAAGAGTCCAGGGTCTAAAGAACTACAGAGTATAGTTGAACATAGTACAAAGTTGGACAGTTATTCAAACAAGCTAAATATCACCAGATACTCCTTGTCTTCATAGTAGTTGTACAACAGTACCTAAAACATGAGCGCGTGTATTGTTCCTTATGGTTATACAAAAGCAAAAACCCTACAATTACCACATCTAAGACGCATATTGTTAAATTATTTTGTGCTTGGAAACACCAAAAGGAAATCATTTTTGATATTTATATATATTGACATAGACTGAGAGAAGCCCTGTCTGCTAACTCAGAAACATGAAGCAGTATTTAACATTGGCAGCAGAGCACATCTGAGGGCATTTAGCTTTTTTGTGCCAAACCGTACAGTTTATGGTAAGCACTGCAAAGCAAAAATGTAGCGTGATTTAAAAACTGCACAAAAGATATCAAATATTATTTACCCAAGGCTCGACTTCATGCACTTTATAATAAGCAACACAAAAAAAGTCACTTTCTTTTTTTGTTTTCGAGTTGTGTACTTCTCTACCTAGAAACAGGATTATGTACGTGTGACTGTGTGTGTGTGTTAGTGTTTAGACTGCTATAGACAGGGTGAAAGGCTTCTCCAGTGGATGCGTTTAGAGAACACCAAGATGACATAGCACTACGCCCCACAGATGACGACCAGGCTCTTCAACGGTGAGCGAGCTGCCTGACTCTGAGCTGGACTGGACTGTCAGCTTCACGGTGAGACAGACAGGTCTACTCCTCCTTCCTCTTGGCTCCGGGGATCTTCGCTTGGATCCTGTACAGAGAAAATAGGGTTTGATATCATGTGTCCAACAAGATATTTATTCTAGATCAACTTGTTCTACCCTCTTGCTGTTTTTGTACTCACTCTTTTTATGGCTGAACATCGAACCAACAAGTGTTACTAAAATTGTCAAACTGACAGTGGTCAGTTTAAAAACTGCAGGAAGACATTTTGACTTCAGCTGACCTTTTAAACACCTTCAGACAAACTTCACTCTTGAGTTTTCTGGGTTAACACAGCTGATGAACATGGACTCAAAAAATACTGAACCTTGCAAATTGGAAGGTTTAACTTGCTCCACACCTTCACAGTTACACACACAAATACCTGGAAGCTGCCCAGTACAACTGCAGTCTTATCTGCTGGCAACTGAGCAGCTCCACTGGAGGAGGAGTAGGGGTTAAGTGCCTTGCACAAGGGCACGTCTATATCAAACAACAGCACGTACTGCTCTTTCAGGTTCAAAAAAGTCAAAATCATGATGTCAATTTGTATTTGTGAACCGGGTGCACTGTTTGAGTTCCTCTCGTGTGGCTTGCGTTTTGTGTTCTGCATTTGTTCGCATATCGTTTGTGAACTTGTGAACAAGGACGACAAACACTCACTTCCCCACCACCGAGTTGACCTGGGTCCGTATTAGTCCCACATATTGATCAATCTGTGCCTGGAAACAAAAGAGGAAAATCAGTTATAAATACTAAACAGCATTTATGAAACCAGGCTTGACTCGAGTTATCACGACAGATCATGGCAGATTCCTACCTGATGTTTCTCATAGACCACAGGCATGGTGAACATGGAGACCACAGCTGTAGAGAAGCATGGAGAGAGTAATGTTAAAGTATTCTGACCTACAGTGGGAATATGCAAACAGGAACACAGGGCCCCCAACGCTTATCTAATGTACACTGGAAAAGTAAACAGATACCGCACACGTTCAACTGAAGTTAACGTGTCCGGTAAATTAATTTGGTTCTGGCGCAGTGATAAGGACGTGCTGTTCTTCTCATTAAAGACACAGCTTTGTTATATAGCTGTGTCAGTCAAGTGCTCTGAACACTAATGAGTGTGTGTGAGTAAGCAGCGATGCTTGGAAGTTGGGAACTGAGCGAGATTCGGGATGACCTCACCTAGGATGAGCAGTGTCAGGCCGTTGAAGAGAGCGCCCACGTAGGTCAGCAGCCACATCAAAACAGCAAACTGAAACACACAGACATGATTTTAATGTTATATATGTCTATTACAGGATGCTTTTGGAGTCACAAAGCCCCACTAGAAATCCCAAGAGGCAGATCTGATCTTACACTGTAGCTGAAGGTGGTGCAATTTCAACTAACTGATAAATATTGTCATCCCTCGCTAGAGATGCCAAAAGACAAACCTTCAAGGAGTCGACCAGATCTTGTACGAGGAACAGCCTGCGGAGCTCCTTCATACAGGTGTTGGTGTACAGCAGGATTTTGTCGGCATATTTGCTAATCTGGTCCTGGGATAGAGCGATTTCCATCTCCAGGTAGGATCTGGTAACAAACACAGGGTCAGAAACACAGACAAGACCTTTCAGTAAGTAATGCCGTAGACCTTTTAATGAAATCCATAAACCGTCTCGTTCAACCGTCTTAGTCTTCTATTTTACTCACTTGAATGGATGTCCCTCATCGGTCTTCTGCACAGCCTGCAGCACAGACTTATAGATCCTGAAGCTGATGGTGGCAGAGAGGGCTGCCAGGGCTAAGTAGGCTCCGACGCTTACCACGCTGAACTGGGTCAGGGAGAAGAGGAGCAGAAGCACGCTGCTGAACACGGCCCCCGACTGCTTCACATTCCTCCAGTAGAGCAGGTCAATCGCTGTGGGGTGGAGAGGGGGGGTAGGACAGAAGAAGGACAAACAGGGTTAGGACCCACAATGACCTGACCTCTCGCTCTGTGACTTGCAGGCCTGGACGTCCATGGCTGTATCCTTTTCAAAGTGGATTGGGCTGCTGTGCACTACACACCACACATTTGGGTCAAATATCTGGAAGCTGTTCACAACTTGAGGTCCTCGGAGAGCTTCGGCTGTCACGTGATGCTGTTTTAACCCAGCTTCCTAACCCAGCTTTTCATTAGGTTAGAGTGAGCTGAAGGTGTCTGAGTGACGATTCGTCAGTTCAGTTTCTTTACTCCTATATATAGAGCGACCTTTGCAGAAGATAATAGCTGACTCTCACTTGTCGAGCAAATGCCTCAGTTTGTGCTGCCACACTCTAGACCGGTGGAGCTTCTTATTTACATCTGACGTGTGCTTATCGCCAGTGGCACCTGGTCTGGTCTCACACGTATACAAACATACATACAAACAGAGACAGCAGAGGGAACCACGTTACACTGAAGGTACACCTGCACCGACGGCTCTCAGAGCTGAATTAATGATTGACCTATAGCTCAGTGAAGGCAGTAGCACAAATAGAAGCACTATCAGCAGTTCAGAGATAACGGTTCAATGTGACCTGGCCAGACAAGCAGTTCTGTGGTCAGTGATGAAGGATGACGATGCTTCAGTGCAGCGTCTCATCAATGCAGTCCTAAAACATCTCACTCCTACAGGAACAACTGTTGAAATATACAACAACCAACGTGCCTGCTGGCACTTGTACATCTTGCTGCACCATTTTCCTTCTACTCTGACATTTCCTCACTTCTTCGGGTGGTGGGGCCTGTAATTCAAAGCCACTAAGCAAAGATGAGAGAGAAGTGAAAACTGAGGATTAGCCCAGTGTACCATTACAGCTCCAGAGGACGACATGGTCCTCCCGCTGGCAGTCGTCTGTGTCGGCTGGAAACATGGGCCCGTTTCCATGAGAACTGTCGGGTGCTTGTTTCACCTCTGCTGAACCAGCTGCCTCCCCCACCACAACCACCACCACCACCACAAGTCTAACAGTACTACTAGGATTTACTGTTTATCTGCTGGTGCAGACAACTGGAAAACCATCCTGTCACGTGGAGAGGTGAGCAGCAGCAGTACGTTAATGTCAAGTTAAGAAGAGAGAATTGCGGCTGTGGTCTCTTGGGTTTCTTGCTCTTCCTCTCTGAGCTGTCCGCCAGCCTGCCTGCTCTAATTTTAGCCGTGGAGCTGTGAGCAGCATAGTGATGACGGCCATCTTTACTCTCCACTAAAAGGCATCTTTGGATGCCAGAAAGACAGGCTGAACCTGGGTGGCAACAGTCATTGTGACTAAGTGAGTCTCTGCTACGTACACACTTATTGTTTCTAAACTGTAAAATAATACATATAATTTATCACTAACCAATAGTGACTTACGGTACCTATCAGCCCCCCTCCACGCCCCCCTGCTCACTGTGAAACCAAAGACACAATTCATTCAGAAACAGAGGGATCCATGTGCCTTCGCTGCTGTACATGCACCACTCCCCACAGAAGCCATTGTTGCCAGTGACAAACTGTCCATGTGGCTGGTGGTTTGAATGGAGATGCTCACACACACACACACACACAGACACACACAGACAGACAGGCACAGGTAGCACACAGATGTAATCAACACACAGACCTGTCTCTCCCTGCCAGAGACAGGTGTTGACCAGGCGACAGCGACTGTGCCTTGTGATGTGCTGCACAGGCTGCACGCAGACTGAAAAGCTTTAGCTAGTGCTGTAGAAGCGTGTACTGACCTGCGGCTCCCATGGCTGAACAGGGAAAGAGGCAGCTGCTTTATCCACGGACAAAAGGAGAGCAGTGAAGGGGGGAGTCCCCCCTCCTGCCTGCACAGGAGGGGAGGGGCCACAGTCACACCAGCAAATCAGCATCCGCTTGCGCAGGGAGGGAGTGGAGGGAGGGAGGCAGGGAGAGAGGGGAGGGAGGGAGGGAGGGTGATGTCTACGGGGTGCGGTTGCCAAAGAATCACATTGCAATCCAACACACACACCGCACACTAACACACACATGCAAACACACTCTCTCTCTCTCTCTCTCTGTGAGCTCTTTTATTCTCAGGCCCTTTAAGTGCAGCCCCGCTGACACGTGACAACGACTGCCAAGCAGCGACTTAAATAAAAGGCAGGGCATCAAAATGGAAAACCTTTGTGAGCGTAAAGATTGCATCATTGCATCAAACCAGCGTAACACTGCACGCTGATAAACTGTACAGACTGTAGACGTGTTCCACTGCTCCATTAAAATGCTTTGGTGGCAAGGATCTGCCGAGCACCTGCCTGATGCAGTTACCATAGTTACCATGCTCCATTTTCTTCCCCACCACTCAATGAGAGATGGAGTGAGGGAGGAAGGGAGGGGCCGAAAGAGGAAGAGAGAGAGAGAGAGAGGGAGGGAGTGAGGGGGAAAGAGAGCGTTCCTTTGGGAACAGAGAGAGATTCATTTGCTCTGAATCTGGGGAATCAGCGGCACATAATGTGTCTCCACACCCCGACATATGAAGACAGCCTTTATTGTGGAGCACAAAAGGACAATGGCAGGTCTAACACAAGGCCGGGCAGTCGTCAAGAAAATGAGAAAAAACTGCGTGGATAAAGGCCTAAAACTGTTATATGATAGGGTCTCACACAAGGATGGATTTATCCAGGTCTGATTAAAAGAATATTTGTATGCAGCTTGATTAAAAGCTTAACCTGACATTAACTTATAATAAGGCATGCACTATATACAGAACAGCACAGGTGATACGCAGGATGTTATATCAGAGAACAGAGGAAGTCCAAACGCAGCCTGCCAAGCTCTGTTTGTTGATGCGACTCTTGTCTCTGATATTTTGACACATGCAGTGAGCAAAAACCAGAGCAAATTATTAACACCGGTGACAATAATATGATTCCTCCTCCCCCTTTTCTGTAGTGAAACTAGTTTAGCCTGACCTCATTAAATCACTGAAGACATCCTTGTGGCCTCAAACAAGCCATCAGCCAGTGTGAGCAAACATGTAAAAAGATTCAGGAGTCTCAGATGTGGAACGTGGACTTTGTGGTGATCGGTTTATGCTATGACGATTATGCGCATCAGATTTATTATCAGAGGTTTAGTTCAGAGTTACTCACTTGATATTGATGTATGGATATTTGCTAGGTTAGACAGAGATGTCTCATCAGTCTGACAGCTTATCCAACAGAAAATGCCAGTTTCATTTTTAAATTTTAAACCATAACTTCAATGTTAAGTCGATTCTCCTCTCAGACCTCTTCGTATCTTCAAACTTATTTGAATAGATTCACTAGCAGTGAGTAAATCATACCACGTTATGACAAACTGAACTCTGAACTATCCCAAAGTTTAATTTCTTCTGCCCCATAATAACCAAATAATTACTTAAAACAACAGCAAATTAAATGAGTCGTACATAAACCTAAATATGCAATATAACACAGCAGAGAGTGTCGAAGTGAACTTCGACACTCTCTGCTGCGTTATGTTGCATATTTAGGTTTATGTTTATGTTCATATGTAGGTCAGGAAACCACTAAATACAATGTGGTAGACTGAGTCTGTAGCTGCCATATTTACTCAACAAAACATCTGTTTGTCACTTGTTATCTGTGTATTTAAGAACATAGATTTACACACAGTAGTGCAATAGTAAGTTTTGACCTGTAGCATGCTTTAGAGAACCCAATGGCTGCTGCGTGTCATCTTGGGTCCTGTAAATGTTTATTTTGAGTAAATCATATATGCATGACTCAGTTTTACATATATCTACATCAGTGTTTGGTCATTCTTGAGTGTCTCGATGGCAGTGACTCAGTGTTGTGCATGTGCAGTGAGAATGACTAAACATAAAAATGCCTGCATCATCAAGTTGATGTGCAAACATTCAACAGCAGAAAGTAAATCTGCTCAGTCTCATCCTCAGCTGTGCCAACTGTATCAGCTTAATTTGATGCCTATTATTGTGGACAGATCGCATCAGATAGGATATCGTGTTACACAGTCTCAGACGTTCATTTTGGCCAAATGAAATAAATAATGACTCAGGAGAATATTGACAAATGGATGTTTGTCATCCAGGTTATTTTTACCAAGCTGCACATGCAATGACTGTTACAGTCTCTGTTGGGATGCAATAAACGGATTATTCTGTTGCATTTTCACTGCTGAGTCAAACCTAAAAACATGGCAGCAATGGATGGCAGATAATAAACCACCACCAGTGTGGAGGAAGGGACGCCATTTTCTCTCCTGGCCCTGTCTACGAGCCCTCCATGCTATGGAAACAGACAGACTGAGGATGCTCTTCTCCAGCCCAGGAGATAGGGCTGATGTAATCAGAATGGGTGTGCCCTGGTTACCATGGAGACAGTCTGTCAGTGCCGTCCGGATGCTCAGACTGCCTCGTTACACAAAAACATAGCATACGCCATAATAACAATAATAATAAAAAAAAAAAAGCAGCTCCCCTGCACGGCTGCAAAATGGGGAGGGTGATAACAATGACACGCCTTAGTTCACAACACTGGCATCCATATTAACATGCACCCAAAACAGATGGCTCCCAGCACGCTGCTGGTGTGTATTCGCTTATTTTCCATAACACCCACCAGCGTCTCTCACCCCCTCTCCTCTTTGTTGTTTTGGGTTTTGTGTCAGACGCACACACATGCAGCAAAAAGGATCTGTCATCAGGGCGTGTCCGTGTGAAAGGAGGCACAGGTAAACAGTTCCGTTTGACTCCCCGACACAATTAAGACGATAAATGTACACATGCAAAGCACACGGACGCACACCTATAGTGTCATGAATATTTAACCTACATGCAGCGATAACAGTCCATCTCTCACAGCCACAAAACACAGACAAACTGACGAGGAAATCACAGTAAACGCATCAGTACCCTGGCCCCTCCAGCTGCTCCAGGAGCTTTCCTTCTTGGTTACGTCTGCAGTGGCCTGCATGCTGGTGATCAGTTATGTCCCTGTTCTCTTTCTTTCTCTCTCTTTCTCTTTATGGTCTCCGTTTTCTTCTTTGTCTCCCTCTTCGGCAGCACCGAGTCACTCAGTCATCCCAGAAAGGCATGAATGGTCGGAAAAAGGATGCGGAGATGACAGAGAGAGAGAAGGGAGGGAGGGAGGGCGGTGAGGGAGGAAAAGGTTTCCAAGGTGCTGCCGGCTCGTGGAGCACACAGACTGATGCTGTGGAGCGACGCTGGCTATAAGAGAAGGAGCAGGGAAAGTGCGTATGTGTATGTGTCTGTGTGCGTGTCTGTGTGCTGGGGGAGAGGGAGGGAGGAGGTGGGGGTTAAATTGTAAACACCATACCACAGTTGCTGCTGCAGCAAACCATCCATGCAATGATTAAGAGCCTAAGGGGTGTGAGAGGGTGGGTGGTGATCGTTGGGAGGCTCAGCTTTTTTTCTTGAAAGGGAAGGTACGCTAGCTTTCACAATAAAAGCCCTAGAACACACTAGTAATAATGGGGGTAAAATCAGTGGGAGGGTTAATACATGATCAAATCATTGTCATGTACTATGCTGCTCTGGCTTTCCTTGTAGCTTGTTAGCTTATTAGTATAACAGGATCATATTTATTTGTGCAATTTGTAATACAAGCTACAAATATGGCATTCTGTGCACCCTAAAAGAAGAGCAGCCATCATTTTAATAGTCTCCAGACACAGCAATATTTTCTGAGGGTTGAAAATAGCCAGGCTTGAGACCATGTTGCTAAGGAATAACATGGCAAGCATCCAGCTCAGTTGTTCTTTGTATGTACAGAACAATATTTATGGTTGTAGCCAGAGACTCAAATAGCTGTTTCCACTATGACTCACTGATAACTGAAGAGGCAAAGTGCTTGTACTTTAATAATTCATAACCAAAGATACTTAACAGCACAATGCTCCTTGTTTAGTACCTTCAGGATATGTGTGTGCTTCACCATTTCTTCCCTAGAATATATTTGTAATATAAATGGAGCCGTAAAGAGACCCACGGCTGAGAGAAAGAAAAAAAAAGGATGCCTTAAAGCGGAGTGCATGAGAAACAGCACTGTCACTATGATGTCAGCACTGAGCAGAAAACAATTTCGTTTCCAGTATAGGGCTAACATCATTTTTTTCAATCCCATCAAAGCTGTTCATCCTTTCAGCCGCCGCCCCCCACCCCCGCAGACAGCCACACCTCACACCTTCTGCTCACTGCAGCCGTGACATGCTTCAATGCCAATACCAACCAGGAGGATTGGAGGAAAAAACAGATTTCTCCGAACCAGACTGACCCCCCCCCCCCTCCATCACTGTTGCTATGGCAACTGGCTGCGGAAGTGCTCAGACTGATGAAAACAATATCTGCTGGTCCTCCGACAGAGCAGCGATGACAAAGGCGCACTGCGTCCTCTAGTGGTGGAGAAAAAAACACACGTGACCTGCTTTTTAGCATTTCCAGAACCTTCTTACAGCCATGAGTAAACAAAACAAGGACAGCCTCTTGTATTTACTATTTAACCACGCCGGCTCGTAATATTATCCATTTTATATTGGATACTATTCACCTGACTCAGTCGTTATGTTCTGTTGGACCAGGGTGCATCAGTAGCTGTGAGTTCATGAAACAAATACACCTTTCTTTCTCTTTGGAAGGAACCAAAACCGACAACATTCATTTCAATGTGATTTTTTTCTGCTTTGTAATGATGTGAAATTCAAGAGGAAGCCTTCAAAGCCCCGAAGTAGGAATGTGTCCCAGTTCTGACATTGTGGCATTATGTAAACACACTGTTTACAAGGACAGAGGGAAGAGCAGATAGAAGTCAAAACACCATCAAATGTGCTGCTCAGACAGCATAAGGTCCTGCTGACTGCGACGGGCATGTCTCATTTGTCTCATCACAGGATGTTTAAGAGTGATGTAAGGAGCCAGATGCTGTCACGATGCAGAGATAGTTTTTCATCAACATTTGCAAATCCATTATTTGTGCTGAAAGCAGAGAGCAAGTTTTAGTCGTCATGCTTTGCCAGAAATGTGAATCAGCGCATCCTTTTTTTTCTCAGATGTACCACCAGGGGGAAGCAGACGTCAGTAAAGCACAACACAAGTACCTCCCACCCACCCCTAGCAAAGTCACACACACATAACAATGGAGCATCCCATTTCTCTCAGCAATCCTGTTTAGTTTCCCAGCCTTGTCAACAAAACAATGTGAAATCACACCATGCAGGTAGCTACCCAAGAAGTAAACAAACAAAAGTACGGTGTTAGTTTTATGACTGTAAAAATATGCTGTCAATAATATTCACAGAGTTTTTATCCCTTGATACGACGGGGAAGGTTTTGAACATAAATGCACATGCGATAGGACACACGACACTACCTGTTCCACAAGCTGGCAGCACTATTTCTGGAAAGCCAGTACTCAAGATAGTAGCTTATAAGCCAAGGTGAAACCACTGCAACAATGAAAAGATCACAGGGTCATCTGAGGCAGTAATGATGTACATTCTTACATTTTTGTGAAGATGTGAAATATGTGCCGCTTAGAAAAACACCAAACTCTGGGTAACAGTTAAAATAAAGATTTAGCAGACTGACCTTTTTGTTTATTAAAGCCAGGTAACATTGCTGCACTGGGTTTTCCCAGGTCTCCTTTGCCCTCATTCGTGTGCTTGTGCATGTCGTCTTGGTTGGGCTTCTCCGGTCGCACCTCTGGTGGCACGGCAGCAGTGGGGGGCTTGGGCTTGGTTGTGCGATCTTCCTCTGTTTTCACAGGGGTCTTGACCTTTTCTGTGATCAGGGCCTCGGCTGGTGCCGCTTCAGCCATACTGCGAGGAGGGACAGCGCTGGGAATCAGGGGAGAGGGGGGGCTGACTCCTGGTTTGGGGCCACTGAAGCCCTGCTCTCTCTTTGGGCTCTCTTCAGACGCAGACTCGATGAAGAGATCGCTGTCAAGCTCTGCCTCCCTCTCCTCTCTCAAAATGCTGTAGGCTGTGGGTGGAGCGTGGTTGCCAGCCAGGCCAAAACCACCCTTGGCGACTGGGGGATTGTCAAAGGGGTTGTTAGGCTGGCTGAAAGTGCCCTTGCTTTTAGGTGGCTGGGCAAATGGGTTGCTACTGGCCTTTGAAGGCTCCTCAGACACCGGCTCAATCTCTGAGTCTCCAGACTCGGCGCTGCTGCCGTCATGCTCCCTGCTGCTGGCCTTTGTGCTTGGAGTGCCTTTGGAAGCTGCAGGCTTCACTGTGTCAGCCTTGAACATGTCATGGGAAGTGAATTCTTTCTCTGTTCACAAAGAAACACAGAGAAAAGTGGCCATGAGAGTCTCATACAGCACACATAACTGTGGAACTAAATAAAATAACTCAATCCTCCTCTTACATATGAACTGTTGACTTCATAAGCAATAAAACACATGCTTGCTTGATTCAATTTTTTCTGCTACACCCTTACTTGGTCTGGTATGACCTGTAGCTTACGGTGGCTAATTTTAGCTAATGTTAACAAACTTTTAGATAGTTATTGTATAACTGCTATTACTGAGTCAGTCTGCTGACTTTATGACTCATCTCTACTTGTGCTACTGCTACGCTACAGTCTCACTTTAAAGACAAACACTGACTTTAATACAATTCATTATGACATCAAATCTGACATGGGAGTGTGCGGCATGACAATATATTTGTTTTTATAAGATTTTGATGAAGTTTGTTGATTTAATTCACTTGAACACAAAACAGACATTCCCATCTGGTTATTTTAACAGATCTCAATTGATTTAGCAGAAAATGTACTCTACTATGATATATACTGATATCACAGCATGAAACCACATACCCCATAGTGCAGGATTTTATCAACACTTCTGTATCTGACTATGTGACAGGTGTGTGTGTGTGTGTGTGCTGTGCCTACGTGTTGGTGAAGCATTGGGAGTGGAGGCAGGGCTGTCATCCTCCGGCTCTGATAGCGTCACAGTAGGAACCCCCTGCAAGCCCACACTGAGGACGTTTTCACGCTCAGACACACTGACTGGAGGGGGTTGTTGCTGCGGCTCAGTCTTGGGGGCTGGAGGCTGCGATTCGGTCAAGGTTATCTTCACTGGGCTGGCTGTCTGCGGGGTGCCACCCAGGTTTCGGTAGGAGCGGTAGTCTGACAGCTCTTCATCAGATGGCTCCTCCACGTAGGGGAAAGAGTGGGATCCCAGTGCTGGACCTAGGTTTTCCTCCTCCTCTTCCTCCTCGTCATCCTCATCTTTTCCAGGGTTTTTATCTATGTAGCTGCCCAATAAGTCACGACCAGTTGAGGCTGTGTCCACCAGGCTGTGCACAGCCACACCCTGTTTCTGGTCACGGCACTCATCCCCGTGGCTGATGTCCATGTAGTTGTAGGGTTCTGTCTTGTCTGAGCTGAACAGGGATTTTGGCATGTCATCGGCCAGGTCATAAGTCGTCTTGGTGGTCTTGGTGGAGCTGAAGCTATAGGTTTCGCTGGTGAAATCATCCAGGGCAGAGGAGCCAGAGGACGGCTTGGCCGGTTTCAGGTCGTCTGACAGGTAGGAGGCTTCTCGACCTGATGTGAAGCTCTGATTTGACAGCAGGGAAGTGTAGACATCGCCGTCGTCGTTCATCGGCTTCCTAAACAGGCCAGACATGGGGTCATCTACAGAGAGTGACAAGAAGAGAGAGAACTGAAACTCAGTGAGGTTCACACATAAAAAAAACTGATAAAGAAGAATGACAGCTCTCTCTGTGTCACACGATCATGAGCTGTCTGATTAATGAAAACATCCAGTTAAACAAGGCCGTGCTTCAGCTGGCGCAGCTTCCAGGGAGAGGCTGTGGCACTGTGAGAGCAGCACAGTCTGACAGGGTGCTCGGCTGTGAAGATCAGTGAGGCAGCAGTAACAGAGGGTACTTGTACCCGGTATGGGACAAAGGGGGATTGTTCGGACCTCCCCAAAAAAAAACCACAGTGCCACAACCAGAGTCTGTTCTGAAATCATGCAGGAAAAGGGCTTTCTCTAGTCACATCTCTGCTCTGTAATCACTCATCCGGCGTCTCCCCTGACAAATTAGTGTAAAAACGAACATGCAGACATAAAATATGAACAATATACTGTATGTGCAGGGTAGTATCTCTAAAATGGGGCTAGGCTGACAAAACTGTTCAATGATACATAAATATTTGAAACACAGCACGCCTATTCCTGGTATTCAACTACACAAAACTGAAATAATAATGAAAAATTATACAATTTTCAGCCACTATTATGAAGTCAAAACAGACACTGTTGGTGTTATCTGTGCGTGCTCTGCTGTAAAATATCACTCAACATCTCACTGAATAATTTGTTACAGTGCCGCAGGGAAACGTTATGGATGCTCGTATTACATATGACTTGCAAAACAGGAAGAGACGCACTTGATAAGGATGTTATTTTAAATCATCAGGTCAGAAGTCAGAGTCAAGTATTCAAATTTGTTGACATTATGTCCAACCTCCAGTCTTCTAGTCATGCAAACACACACTGCATCCTGTTCAAGTACACAAGCATAAACACAGTACTCACACACTACACATCTGATGCTAATGTTTTTGTTGTGCTGTGTACAAGTCAGAGTTTATACTCCTACAAACCGAGCTCCTCCTCACGCTCTCTAGCCCTGCTTCTTCCAGGGCAGCGGTGGTGCTAAAAATAGGCTGCGTCCAGCTGTTGGGCTGGACGATGGGGGAAGATTTAGAATAGCAGCCTTAGGGTTAGCTCTGGAGGATGCGGACTGACTGACAGAAGGCCCAACAGGTCAGGACGTCCCGTCCCTCCCTTCACTTCCTCTAAAAAGCCCCACCACCCTTCCCTTCTGCTGTCCTTCCTACCGCTGCTCCCTCGGTCATTAACAATACATCATATCGCAGCACAAAACATCAACACTGCACACCCATGCTGGGACACGGGGGGAGGGGTGACGTGACCTGGAGGAAAAGCAAAGCAGGCCCTGACACTCCTGAGTTTTAGATTATTTTATATTTAACAGACTCAGATGTCTTGTGGAGCGACATCTGAACAGCCCTTGGATCCAAGCGGTGTGCAACATAGATGGGCACAGCTGCTGAGTCGAATTCGGTTCAGTGACATGAATGCCCTTGATGTCCTACTAAAGCGAACCAATGTATAATCCTCTTAGTGTACTACCATTGTTTAGGTCCCATCAGCCATCGCCCTGGCAACACCATCATAATCTAACACTCACTGATTCACTGTACTACGTGTGCAGATGTGGGAAGCACTCAGAGCCACTACAAACTGTGAAGAGAGGTGATCTCTGGAGCTGTGAACTGCCAGTAATCCTGTTGACTGTAGGCAACACCCCCCACCCTCCATCAACTCATTCTACGTAACAACCCAGATAAACTCAACGGCAGTTGCATAAGGCAGCTGCAGCAATAATGAGGCTGGATGCTTGTCTTTAACTGAGCAGCAACTTGACAAAGTTGGTGTGCTGAGGGCATTTTCACTCTGCTGATATGGCGTAGCACACAGACACTGGAAACGAAAAAACCCCACGAGGCTGAAACAAATGCTCTGCTGTGCTCAGATGGGATTGGACGTGACAACAGAGGAATTCTCAGCTCACACTGGAGCCACACAACATAATCATGTCAGTGAAAGGATGGTGCAGTTAAATAAATAAGTCCTGGTGGATGGTGCTGCGAAGGGGGCAGTTCTTTTGTTGTTTCCTCTGTGCAGCCGGTGCAGCTCCGAAACTAATGCAGCCTGACAATCTGTGCTGTGTCAAGGCATGGGCTCCTAATTATCAGGCTACAGATGAAAACATGTGAGCACAGACAATATCAAAAGAGCCGGAGTTGCAAAATGAATATATTAGCACTTTGAAATTAAGGGTTTATTGAGCTGCATGTGGGACTCAGTGCACAGCAGGCTGTACTCTCTTGAAGACACAGATTGACTGCAGCTATCCGATGTGGATTTAAATGAATAAACTAATGTGAATAATAGAGGAGGATTTAAAATCACTTGAGCAGCTATGTTTGGAGAACGTCATGTTGTCTTACTTCTTGCATCCAGGAAACTTGCAAAGGAACAATCTATGTCAGTCTGAGTAATTCAGCTTTACTTTTAAAATGTCTGTTGATCTGCTGCACTGTAACGACTCCATTACTCCATCCATGACCCTCTGAACTGTGGTGTTACCTTTCAGAGGTCCTCTTTCACTCCATGACCTTGTGGAAACCAATCCATCAAGACGCTTTCTGCGCTCTTCTTTCAAAGCCATCTGTGCTTTAAATACGCTGTGGCTTTATTATTTTAGCTATAGTTTACCGGGAACAGTACAATACTTTGTTTAGAAGGATAAAAGCAGACATTGATTTTGTAATTATGGATGATGCACAAAGACTGACCTGGCTGTGTATGTATTATGAAACATTTCAATTAGCCAGTTACAGTACTTACCTAGAGAAAGCCTTGGGGATGAAAAAAAACACACATCAACTTTCACAAAAATAAGTTTTTTGAAAGCATAGGGGTTTCTTTGTTACTGAAAGATGCATGCATGATTTTGTTTATGTTTGATAGACAATGTTTTAATCATGTGTGGGCAAAATTTGGCATGACACAGGAAAAAAAAACTATATAACTATCATGATTTTCCCACTATTCTACTACTATTGTACTGTTGCATTTCGAAATTACATTTGCTGCAATTGCAGCTACTTTAAACCAAGTCCACATAAATATCTAAGGCTGGACAGCACATAATGATATATATATATATAATAATATATGCAAATCACATTAGAAATAATCAAATTAATGCTGATAATAAAATTCATTTTTGTCTCCAATTATTGGATGACAGAAATGAATCGCTGTTTCAAAACATAATTCCATTGGAAGGTGTTATAATATTAGATTTCTTTATTAAGTCTCTTACTTTCTGTGTTTGTCACAGTTTAACTGAAGCACCACACCAACTCTTAAAGGTCTCTGACTTGGTTATAACTTCTATATTCATAATCTATTGATTAGAATATCTTTGGCCGAAGAAATACATGAATACTAGTTGCTAACTATCCCGCTTTGATGTCAGTAAAGATGAAGAAAATGAGAGAGCACAAAGGAAGTCTATACTAAGAGCTAAGGTACCACAAAACTATCAGCAGAGGTCGATCGGAGAACAGCTGTGCTGAGGGAATCAACCGCCCTGAGCTGCATTGATCCGAGACAATGAGGACATACAATTACTGTAAGAAACGTCAGTGTATCTACCATTCTTTGAAAAAAAAAATCACTGAAGGCCACACAGGACAAATGTTGTTGTTCCAGCAGCCTTTATCAAAGATAAATCAATGCAGAGCCAGTTTAAATAAAAGCTAATCTGTCCCCATTCAGATTCTGAAGCTGTGGCACATACAGTACCTGTCTTCCACTGTATTGATTGTATTTTTCTTTCTCGGATAGAGCTTTATGGATGAATGGAGAGGATGTGGGAGGATCCAGACTAAGTGTCTGCAAGCTGCCTGCTTTGGGTCAAAGCTGTCAACTCAGTGTGACTTTAGATTGGCATTTTCTTTTCAGTGTGCAGACAGGTCTTGGCATTAAAGAGTACAGAACGGGCAGGAAGGCAGGCATGCGTAGGCTACAATAACCTACACAAAACATTTAGATGGATGTTTTTAAGCGTCTCTAGAGCTGCTGATAGTAGCTCTAATCCCCCTGAGCAGTTTTGCAGTACTCTGCTCAGGGATTACTCGATGTCCACAGGCTAGCTGGACTGAGGCTGTAAGATTGTAACCATAGCATCATATTTCATATGCTGCTGGCTTTTAATTGTTTTCAGGGTAAACACAGGGGATCAAAGAACATGAGAAACTATGATTTATAGATATAACGTAACAGTAATGCTCTGTTATTGTCCCTCGCAGTGGTGCTGTTTGGACTCAGTGTGCCTCACTTTTATCTGTCCTTTTATCCCTCAGCATTAGCTAATTGGTCCTGGAGACAGATGAAGATGAATGAGATTGGAAACCTGGCAGGTAACACGTAGGATGAGCACTTAAGCCCAAATCATTGTGGAGAGCAGACATGCTAGTATATATATATATATTGTACACTGTTTAAGCCTTGTTTAATTATGTATGGTGCTGGACAACACATTTTTAACTACAATAGCTAATGGATGTACACGCAGACACTGGCTCACACCCGGGAGCTGCTCTACTGACCACTGACATCTGGATGATACTGAATTAAAGTCAAAGACAAATCTGTATTTCCAGTTTTTCACCGACATTTGAACTAGCAGCCTTTTTGTCACAGCCTCGCCTCTTTTGCCATTAAACTGCTTCCCTCCTCCTCCTCCTCCTCCTCCTCCTCCTCTACCCCTTTATTATCTTGCATCTTTATCATCTAGTCTGAAAAGGCCTAGCACTGCTTGCCCCCCCTGGGAACCGGAGCAGAGCTCTCAACACCAGCTAAAGGCACAAATGCACTGTGCTGGCTTTACGCAGTCCAGCCGAGTCCACTAAGTGCCTTCTCTATCTGAAAGATATGGAAAGGACCCAGCCAGACATATGCTGTCTCATCCTTGTCACTGATGATATGCTGAAAAGGAGAAAGACTGGAGTCTAATCCACCTATCGGGGACTGGATTGTTTCCCCATGACTGATGCACTTTGTCAGGCCTTGATAAAGTGACTATTATAATGCACTGTAAGGACAAAGAGCTTGTTGGGAAAAGAAGGAGGTGTCACTGTTTGTGTACAAAGCTGTTTTCCTCTATGCCAGAGAGAGAGCAGGGGAGGCTAGTCGACACACTATGTGCTAAAAACAAACCTGACCTGGTCATGATGTGGCAATATCTTCCGCAACTTTCTTTCTCATGTCTCTTGAATCCCGTACACGATGGGGAACTTTAAGGATAAAGGAAGCTATATTGTACTGTACTGTCCGTGAACCGAAGCTAAGGTTCTGTCCTGTGGTAATTTAATATAGCTGAAATCAGCATTATCGGCGTCCTGTGGGTAGATCACTGTTGTGAACAAGATTTAGGACAGGCATGGATCGATTACGTAGCGAGGCAATTCTAGACATCTTGAAGAGATACTATTTCACAGTTTGTACTCTTTAAAGCTTGAACTTCTTTCCTGGCTTCAGTAAACAAGAGCAAAGTTTTCCAGAACTTGTAATATTATTTTGTGACGATCCACCAGCAAAGCAGAGATGAAAAATGTGTTTAAGAGGTGGATGTTGGGGGTTGACAAAGATCAGAATAGACTATAAGATGTCTGGTCAAGTGGAAAGTGTCCACTCTGCCCTGTTAGATGTGATGAGATCTGCACTGTTCCACCCAAGAACGTAAGTGACAGAGTGAATTACTTCACTGGTATGGACACAGCTCAGCTGGAGTCGTAGCAATTCTTTCTTTTAAGAACCAAAACATGATAATAATGTGTGTGCTTGTGTGTGTGTGTGTGTGTGTGTGTGTGTGTGTGTGTGCGTGTTTGTGTGTTTGTGTGTGCGTGCACCTACACAAGTTTGAGCTTGTTTGGCACACAAAGTAGAGCATGTGCTCTGTTTGTTTGTTTGTTTGTTTTTTTGCAAAGCGAGGCCAAACACTGACTGGCCATTTTACATATATTTTACGTTCAGTCTGCAGCTTTTGTAGGTTATGTAAATTTTGTGTTTCCCATAGCAACACTTTGAGTGTTGCCTTAATGGATTAAAATCCAATTTATGCACTCAATATAATAAATTATATTTATTTTTCTTGTTTTGGATCAGCAGCAGCCAGCGAAATGAGAAAGGCCCGAGCATGCAATGAGAGAGGGGAAAGTAGGTGCCTCTTTTTTTTCTTTTTTCTTTTTTAAACATCTTCTCATGAATTTTTCAGTGAATTCGTGAATGAAAGTGCAGGGCTCTAGTTTTGCTCGCCAAAGCGAATAGTGAGCCCTGTTTCCTTCAGGATTAAAAATAGCAGCATGAGCTGAGCTGTGCTGAGGAGAGTGACGGACTTAGAACTGAGGTCTGCATGATGTTCCTACAAAAAACATTGTGCCTCCAACATCCAACAACATTACTATATCATCATCAACAATAATACCAAAGCAGGAGGAGTGTCCTGTCATCATGGATGCTACTTGTTACAGCAGGACTAATGAAGTCTCCTTCTGTTGATAAACTGTAGGATTTAATTATTTTCTACCCAGTCACTGGCTATGCAAAGCAATGGGGCTTAGGCCTGTAATCTATTTAGCATCCCTCTACCCTACCACATCCAAAATGCAGGTATTTTACTGTAGGTATAGACCTACATGTGGGAGTGCATTCAAAGTTCAACAGGCTATTTGTTGATACATGCTGCATCCCATCTGAATCATGCATGCACACTCATATTTGATGTTTCAAAAGCTCTAAACAAGAATGGACTAATTTGATTTCCTTTCAGCATCACTGTTGTGATTCACTATGGAAGTTACTCGCTTGTTTCTATGTTTTCAAGCCCAGAAGTTTTAACTCAGCTGACGGACAGGGCCGCAAACGGCTGCTCCTCTCTCATACACCTAAATGTGAGGTTTAAAATGAAAACCTAACGTGGCTGAAATATTATTAAAAATTACAAATAAATAAATAAATAACAATAATTGCGATAACTGCCCCACTTTACCTGTAGATGCAGTTTCCATAGCAACGGGAGGCCTTTTCCCGTCGTCCTGGAAAGGATGAAATTGTTGATCCAGGTCGCTCGCCACCTCGCCGAACCGGGTCGTTGTGTTCCCAAACAGGCCGTTCCTCTCATAGTCCTCCCCAAACCACTTCCCTTCAGAGCCTAGCTCCTCACTGGGCTGTGCAGACATGCTTTTTTCCTGTTATCGGACACAAGATTATAGCTTCTTCTTCTTCTTCTTCTTGCTCTCTACCGTTGTGTATAATAATAAGCGGCGGCGGCGGTAACCCCTTTGCGCTAAGACACCCGTACACAACAATGCAGCTCCTGCTTGTTGTCGGCGTGTTGTTGGGGAGAGTGTAGACGCCACAGATGAGGCGGTGCGGTCGGTTGCTCGGTTGGTCCGTCGGTCGGTTGGGGAGCAGCAGGAGGAGTGAGGTTGATTGTTTTAGTTCACTGCTCCAACGGTGACGTCATGGTGTCCGCGAGGCTCACGGTTGGCACTTTTTTATTTGGGGCAGAGTCAAATATGAAAGACAGCACACACGAAGTCAAGTGTTTGACATTGACGTGAAGTGAATGACAGCGAAATGCTGCTTAGGGGTGGTGAAACAGGTTACATGTTGGTAAATTGGACGCGGAGGAGCATATTAAATAAAGCTTAAATATATTTTAAATGAAATATTTTATTTTAAATAAAACTAGCTATGATTACAAGTGTAATGTTAAATAAAAGTGCGCTTATAAAAAAATAAAAATAAAAAAAAAAGTGAATGTATTATGTAAAATTATGTTGCAATGTGGCGCCCTCATGTGGTAGCTCAAAATATGACCGTTAAACTTTCAACATGGCTCCCTAGCAACCGGACGCTCCTGCCTGCTTGGATACAGACTTGATGTCAAACATCGCTGTACTCAGATGGGCCAAAGAGTTTCTGTTTCAAGCAGAAGTCCGGTGTTTTTTTTGTTTTTTTCTTCGTGGTAATTGGTGTTAAGATATGTCTGCCATGCGAGGTTTTAATTTAACATGTTAATTTATGTTAATACTTAACTGACGTGTGCTAAAAACTTCACAATAACTGCGTAGCTAAGTTTAAAGGCTAGCGAAGTTAGCATGAGTGTGTGGCGTCGTTTACAGTGTTTGCTCACTAACCTTAGTTATTAGTTGCCATATTTACGCCATGACTTTTTTTTTTCTTTAGTCTCCCTATGGAGCATTAGTGGGATAAAGTAGGATACATGCATTATAAGGGCAAATTAATTAACTAGCGTTAGCTCAGCTGTACAAACATTATGACACAGAGTGAGAAACAAAAGCACCGTGGTGATGAGGAGGTGGTCAAAGAGTTGGTGAGTATGAAATTGGTTTAAATGATCATTGGTATCTATGTCATTGGTGTGTATACCTTTTTACTACTCTCGCTATTATTATTTCCCCCTCCAAATGATGACTATTTACTTATTATATTTCTCAACAGTGCATGGCCAATGGAGTGTGCTATGAAAAAATTGCACAAGAGGGAAGCAACATCAGCTCCTTGGAGATCTTCTTCTCTGGTTTTCCCCGCATGGTTGGGTTTTCCTTCTTCCCAAGGCTCTGCCAGCTTACCATAGTGGGCCAGAACATAAAACACATTGAAGCACTTGAGTGGTGTCCTCAGCTTCAGGAGCTCTGGGTAGTCCAGTGCCATCTGACAGTAAGTCTGATATGCTGGTAATATATTTCTGATCACCATTACTGTTAATGCCACAGTGTAATTACATTTACTCCCTCTTGCATTTTATGATAATAAATTTTACATGTATGGACCACCATTTATAGGTCACAACCCATAGTTTAAGCAAAGCAATCAAATCGTACAACATATGTTATATGAAACAATAATTTGTCCCATCTTCTCCTTTTGCAGGGAATATCTGGACTACAGAATTGTCTAGAGCTAGAGAAACTCTATCTTTATGATAATCAAATCTGTGATATAAATAATTTAGATCTGCAGATCAACCTGCAAGTCCTGTGGCTCAACAATAACTGCATAACTCAGATACAGGTACAAACTTGAACCGTAAATATAAATATAAATATAATCTATCTATCTATCTATCTATCTATCTATCTATCTATCTATGAATTGCTAAATTATTACACAATTTATCATATCAGTAAATATGACTGTGCATGTTTTGTAAAAGTAGCACACTAATTTTTAATCAGTTGTCTGTTGTGTGTTTATATATGTGTGTCTCTAAAGGGCTTGAATGCGCTTCAAAATCTCAAAGAACTAAACCTTGCTGACAACAATATTGAAAAGATTGGTAGGTTTTTGGAATCATCTGTATTTCCTGTGGTTTGATTGTGATTCAGTGAGGTGTTTGAAAATAAATAAATAAATAATAATCAAATAATTCTTAACTTCTTTTAAGGACATAGCCTTGATCTGAATGCCAGCCTTCAGAATCTTAATCTATCCGGGAACAAGATAAGTTCCTTTAAGGTAAGATTAAAAACAGAAATATGCTTTTGAAATTCCTCCTTTAAAAAGTTGTCCTACTTATTTTCTAAAATCCTATTAAAATCCTTGGTCTGAAGAAAGGGCATTTACAGTTTTTTGTGAAATGTTGGGGTCACAGCCAGTTCAGATTTTCAATCAATTCTACAATAGGCTGGCTACATAAGACCTTCATTGAGTTATTGAGCAGCATAATTTCAATAATATACATTCATTATTGCATCTTTTTAAAAATGATCTTAGAAGACTACATAAGACTTTGATATACGTGGTTGTGTTAGTCAGTTATACATATTAGACACATGCTGTGGCTGTCTCGCTCATTCAGAGTATTTGCACGGAGTCTTTGTCTTGTTCAAGGTAATTCTGACAACACAAAAAAGTTTTGTTGCTCTAGCTTTGATTGGATTAACACCAGAGATCATATTCCTGCCATCCACCTTTTGTAATGTTGACATTTCTTTTTAGATGCTGCAGCAAGTGTGGAGGGGGGAAAAAAAATCAATGACACGTTCCAAAAATAAGTGTTTAGCTCATTATGGCATACTCCTTTTCAGTGTGCAATTCACAGTACGTGGCCTGTGTATATCATATCTCCAGGATCTATATATAAGCTGTAGTTAGTAATAATGCAACATTACTGGAACATTAGTTTGTCCAAAAATAGAACAAGACTTAGACTTCAGTGATATCTGCATCAAATGATGTAAAGTCTTAATTTATTTTTTGAGAAACAGTGGTGTTTTAAGGACACAACTTGATTTATTTAATTCGACAAAGCCCTATAAATGAACTAGCCCGTGTGTTTTTGGTTGCTGTCGTTATAACAGGAGCTGACCCATCTTGCCCGCTTACCCCACCTGAGAGAACTAGCACTGAACGACCCCACGTCAACCCCAAACCCAGTGTGTCTGCTGTGTAACTATGCCACACACGTGCTTTACCACATGCCAGGCCTCCAGCGACTTGACACCTACGACATCTCGAGCAAGCAAGTCAAAGAAGCAGCTGAGGTATTGAGAGGACCAGCAGGACCCCTGTGTTACACTAATTAAGCTCGCATGAGTCTTTGTTTGGCTCTGGGGCTTTGGCTCAGAGCATAATTGTTTAAATTTTTAACCCTCCTGGGTCCAAGATTGCAAAAGCAATTGATAGGACCATTGATTGGACCCCAGAGGGTTAATAATGTTTCCCTTATCTAGATTCAGAGATAATAAAATAATACAACATAACATATATTTGTTTTTCATTGTTGTGGTTGTTTTCAGTGGAGTTACAAATCATATTTATGAGTGAGATATTTAAATTTAAGACATAATTTCTCACATTTCTTTTTAATTTCTTCTTCCCTTTAATTTAGCTGGACACATTTATTTACCCTGGGAACCTTACTGAGAAATTTAGTTGCATAAAATGTCCATTAAAAATATGCAATATGTATGTGTTTTGATTGCTTTTGTTTTTCTTTTAGGCCACAGTAATGAAGAAAATGATGTACTACAACATGCGTGTACGGACTGCTCAGAGGAACCTGGCAGAGACCCGGCTCAGTCTGACAGAGAAAAAAAAAACTATGTTACAGCTACCTGAAGAATGCATCAGAACACTCCATCACACCCTTAAAAATGTATGTGCAATCATTGGAACATTTTTTAAAATTATTTTAGCAGCTGTGACAAGAGTACCGTTTAAATTATTTGGCTGTAATCTCCAGCTGCAGGTTGCCTTTACTGCACACTGTTAAGAGAGCTGTTTTTATCTGGATGCTTACCTAGCTTGAACGGGAGCTCTCAAAGGTGCCAGCTGGTTGTAAGAAGTCTGCCTGCACGCTGGGAGATGAATTGATCCACCTGGTTGAAGGTTCAGCAGACAGAAATGATCTAACAGCTGACATCATTCAAGATCCCGACATGGAACGCAAAATCCTCAGCAAGATTGAAGCGCTGAAGGAGAGACTGCTGCTATGGACGAGGAGACTGAATGAGTCTGTATATTTGAACAAGACACAGAGAATTTCACAATGCTTCACACAATTTAGCCCCGTGCTGCACAGCACATGTTTCTACATTAAAGCCTCTGATAAAAGAAACAGTCTGGATTTGAAAAAAAATAATGTTTCTTCTTCTTTATTCAGGACTGAAGCCTGGTGTCAGCAGGATTTGGTCCAAGCCACAAACATGATGGAATACACTATCCAGTTTCTGTTGATGGAGCTAGAAAGTGTTGGAAATATTCGTTTGGAGGAGGGTTGCTCTGCAGATCCTTGGTATTATTAAGTACAATTACATTTATCATGAAATTCACAGTTACAGCCGACAAAACATAGTTTCTATGTTATGTGCCCAACAGGTTTACTTCCTGTGGCGACCTCCTGCTGTCCCGCTTCTCTCATTCAGACTTCAAAGTTCATGGCATCACTGGGATTAAGATCAACAGAGTTATCCGCATCCACAACAGTGCCTTGAGGCTTCGCTTTGAGGACAAACTTCACGCACTTCTATCCAGTGAGGAGTCTGCAACCTTTTCACAGTAAGTTAAACTGTAAGGAAAAGTGATAATAATTGTGTTTTTACCAATAATTTACAGACATTTTAACATTTCTGTTGTCATCATTGTAACAGTAACAGGGCCAACCATTATTAGATTGAATCTAATGTAAACCATTCAAGCAGGAATTACAGACGTCGGCTGGAGCACTTGTTCTACATCGCTGACCCGGAAATAAATAATGAGAAGGAAGAAATTTCGTCCATTCTAGAGGAAGGCTTCAAAACAGCCGAGCAGTATAAGGTGTGTACACTGCTGTTATTGTTAGTCACTCCACAACACTCAATCCCATCACCCAGTCCACTGAGCATTAAGAAAGACAGTTACTATATACATGTAACATAATAAACAGCATTTGCAAAAATTAATTTCTATTAATGATGTTTGTTTATTAAGCAGAATGCTCTCAATAATAAAAAGAAGTAAATGTTCTATTAGAGTGTAACTTATTAACACTCTGGTCCCCCTTTTGTGCATTGCAACAAAGCAAAATCTGTAATTTTTTATTTTCACATGAACTCCAAATTATGCTGACTTGAACTGTGTTGACTTTGAACTAGGCTTTGCAAAGAGAGGGTGCTATCCCATTGTCCAATAGCCTGAGTGTGACCGAACAGCCCAGAATTGAACATGCATTGCGCCAGGCCAGCCGAGGCAATTCTAAACACAGTACAGATACGATCCCCTTCAGGCACGGTGAGTTAGTTTTGATCAAAGTTTTATTTCCCTATATTCTCCTAAACCGTGACTCTTGTTTTGTTTTCTCCTAATAGTTAATAGTTTTTTTCCCCCTGTAGGGCAGATAATTGTTTCAAAAGTGTTCGTGGGTCACAGCATGCCTATCCGAGCAGGAGATCCGGTTGACAAAAGCAGCTATCCCAAATCCTACTCTGTGTACCGCTATGTGGACACTAAGCACAGAACCGCAGTGAGTGAAGGTATGCGGTATCTCTCAAGGCATGAAAACAATTATTTTTCATTCAGTATTCGTACAATGTAATTTCCTCTTTGTGCGTTTTTCATTCAGAGAGACCACATTCCTCCAAAACACACAGTGGCCCTGAGTGCAGTCCCCGACGAAGACAGTGGTTTGTGTTTGACCGTGAGCTTGTCCTGCCTGAGTACATCATATATTTTGAATATATCACCGGGGTAATTAATACATTGTTCTTGTTTTTGTCCATCCCCACTGTGTTGCAAATCAACATGCAGCCTGCCTTGAATTTATTTGAGCACAAATCACAATAGTGAAAAAAAATGCTCAGTCACGTCGAGCTTTGATGCAATCAAAATTCAGTAATATGGCTTTTAACCAAAAACTCAAAGATGATAAAACATTTAACATGCTTTTTGTGTCTTTTTTTTCTTTTGCACCCTTTTTTTTACATTTTACTTTATTTAACACCCACCACTGAGTCAATCATTATAAACCTCCTGGGCAATGATTTGTTGTTGCTAGGATCGAGAACAACCTTCATTGCCGGGCCACAGCACAGGCCGAGGTAATACTCCTTCCAACGATATCATCCTCGACAAGGAAGTCCTCAACATGGAACCTGTGCTGAAACCAGAGCCCAGGTTGTTGATGTTAGATGACAAAAGTCTGCTTGATGTGGCCAGAGCCAATGTCCTCAGTCAGATCACTGTAAGTATTCTGCCGTCTCAAGTGACAGCTTGACTTGAAGCCATTTCATGCATTCACAATAACTATCTTTGATGTGTTGAATCTCCAGGTGCTGAACCTACATGGCAACAGTCTAAGTAAAATAAAGGAGATTTCCCGCCTCACAGCTCTGCGGCATCTTACCATCAGCTTCAATGACTTCACGTGCCTGGATGACATTTCTCACATGGTAAAAGTGACAATAGAAAATATTATTATAAGATTAAATTACCTAAAGTCATAGAAGAACAGTGTCTTAATAGTAACTCACCTCTCTGATATTGAATGAAATTGGATAGTGGTTTGGCACATAATACACCTTTACTGTCTATTGTCTCTGTTACCTAAATCTCAGCCCAACCTTGAGTTTCTGGATGCTAGCTACAACCGCCTAGTAACCCTAGAAGGACTGAGGGCGTTGGGACAGCTCAAACACCTCGACGTACGCTGGAACAAGTTGACCAAGGCCAGAGAGGATACGGCTGTGCTGAGGAAACACACACCTGCTCTTCTGAAGCTTGACACCCGATATAACCCCTGGAATAGGGTGTGTGTGCTGTTATCAAATAAAATCAAATAAAAGATGTTGCACAAGGCACAATGAGGAGGCATATAGTGAAGATGTTATCCTTTTTCCAGCCAGAAGCACTCAGAATGACCATGCTGGGACGTCTGACGACCCTCACACACCTGGACGATGTGATGGTAACGGAGGAGGAGGCTGCTGAAGCTGTTCACACAGCTGCAGGATCCAGAATTAATCAGGTTAAGTTCATACAGATACAGAAAGTCAATTTATTGCATAAGAGTAAGAAGAAACATGCTCCAGTGAAGGACTTAGCACAGCATGGGAACATTTACCTGTATGCTCTAGGATATGCTGTAATTCAATCAGACCTGTTGACACTCTGCTTACAGGCATCCCTGCTGGCTTACTCGCATACCAACAGTGACCGTCCTCGCAGTCTCAGTCTGCTATCAACAGCCCAGCTCCTATGTCATCTCAGTCCTACACCCTGGGGCCTTGACCGAGAGCTGGAGGTAGACTGGACCGCACAGGTGAGCAACGGGCATGCGGGTTTGTCTGAAAAGGAGTGATTTCTAAAGATGCATTTGTTTCAAGTTTCACGAATACACCTACTTTAAGGAGTGACCATGCTGTGGGATGCTGATACTGTCGCAATTATAATTTAAGTTGTAATACATGTTTAACGTTTTTATCCACATTTTATGCATTTTTTTGCCCTAAATTCTGACCAGATCACCGCGCTGAACCTTGACAGCCAGAGGATTTCCAAATTGATCAATCTGAATAAGCTGGTCAACCTGCGTTGGGCCTCCTTTAATGATAATGACATTTCTAAAGTGGAGGGTCTTGATAACTGCTTGAAGCTGGAGGAGCTTTCCCTCAACAACAATAACATCAGCACACTCAGTGGTCAGTCACACTGTCAACTTGACAATGATGTCGTAAACCATTAAGATTCATCAGAGCTGTCATTATTTCTGTGTCTGTATTTGCTCTCTGTTTCTTCAGGCCTCTCAAAACTGCATTGCCTAAATAAACTGAGTGTAGATGGGAATCAACTGTCCAGTCTGGATGCCTCAGTCCTAGATCATCTGCCCAACCTGTCGTTTCTATCTGTGGAGAACAACTGCATCAGTTCCTTGCGTGGCATCCAGAGAGTTCGCTCCCTTCTTGAGCTCTACATCGGCAACAACCAAATTTCTACGTCACAAGACATCTACTTTCTGAAGGCAAGTGGAAGAGAAATAAGGACAGCAGGTTTCAGATTTTCCCACAATTTATATTGCGTTGTGTGAGCTTATATGCTTTGTTGTTTTCTTGTCAGGGATTAGCAAACCTCATCATTCTGGACCTTTATGGGAATCCTTTATTGGAGAAACTGGAAAACTATCGGATTTATGTGGTGTTTCACCTACCTTCCCTAAAGGCTCTGGATGGCATTGCAGTGGTATGTACTAACTAACAACAGCAACCAGTCGAGCCTCTCAGATATTGTAGTAATGAAGGCATAATGATATCCAGTATTTTGCTGTTTTTAGGAGGTAACTGAGTGTGAAAGTGCAAAGGATATGTTTGGAGGAAGACTAACCCCTGACATGGTAGCAGAGAAGCTGGGCCACTCAAACTACACAGACATCACCTATCTCACCCTGCAATCCTGCTGCATTAGGTAATAGCCTGGCTATGCACGCATAAACACAGAAGTGACCATAATTATGCTAATTATAAGTGTTTTGTGTTTCTCCCACAGGATGGTTGATCTGTGTCCAGCAGACTTATTCTGTAGCCTGCGCAGTGTCAACTTAGACCACAACAACCTTACCTCTTTCTCAGGCCTCATCTACCTGCCCAACATCAAAGTACAAATTATACTGAATGTCTAAAATCAACTGGCTTGCTTGAAATGCACCTAAGCTGTGGACAAAAACATTATTCCCATTGTCTTCTTCACAGGCTCTGTGCCTGAACTACAACCACATTGAGTCCATCCTGCCCAGACAGAAGACTCATCTGACAAACAGACAGATACTGTACAGCAAAGTTCACTCCAGTGGTTACGGCCAACAGAACCCATCCAAAGGCAAAGGGTAACACACTTCTTATGTCAATAATTTATGCATTTTTCCATTTTACAATGCAAAGTATGAGCTTCAACTGAATGTGTGGACTGTAACCATTAGGGGGCAGCACTGACCAGACAATGTTTGAACTGTTCTTAACAGTTATACCAGATTTTTTCACTGTTGTCGCCTACAACCCCAAATAAAATATAGTTGTAAACACAGTTTCAACGTATTGTAATTTGATTAAAAATAAGTTAATAATTATTTTTTCTAGAGGTATTATCCCTAACATTAACATAACTTTGAAATCATGTAAATAATGATCCTCCAATGACATTTTTCTTTTCATAGAAAGTGCTATGACAGCCATGCTTTTGTTTGCCCAGACTGAGTTTGCCTTTAGGTGGTCTGCACCTGTGATGTTTGACCAGTTAAATGAGGCAGCGGGAGGGAGAAAGAGATGTTCATTTAACCACTGAGGTTGCAAACTGTCATTCTGTGCCTGTGTTTAAGGGAAACTGGGCCCACTTGCAGTCTGGAGCCACTGATGAGCAGCCTTGAGGTGCTGCATTTGAGTCACAATGGCATCTCCAATATGGCCAATCTTCAGCTCAGCAGGCTCACCAATCTTAAAGCGCTCTTTCTTCAAGGTACGTATGGTTGACGTAGCAACACTCCCTCACAAAGCTTGTTAAAAGTGCAGTGTATAAAGCCTGTGAAAAGGCAAGCTCTAAGAGCAAAGTCTCCCATAGACCTAAGGCCAGGTGGGAGATGAGACTTGAAGAAAAGAACAAATGACTTTCTTTTCAACAGCTTTTGATGGCTTCTGATTGAGCTTTGCTTTGTCAGGGTGATTTGTCCCACAAAGCAAACCTTACTTGGCCTTTCTTCCTTTTTGCTTATAACCTTTTCCAAACTGTCTCTGTAATTTCAGTGCCTTTTACACCAAACAACAAATACCCGACAAATGTTTATATTGCCTTAAAACACTGCATTTATATTGTTTAGGGTGTGCAATTGACTCTCTCTTATTTTGTTTCTAGAAATATTAGACTGTTATTTGAGATATCTCTCCATTGTTCTGATAAGGTTTCTCTCCATAGGTAATGAGATCAGCCAGGTGGAAGGATTGGAGGGCCTTCAACAGCTTAGAGAGCTTGTGTTAGACAAGAACCGGATCAAAGCCCTGGCCGAAAATTCTTTCATAGCCCAGAACGTCCTGCTAGAACTCCACCTAGCAGAAAACCGGATCCGGGAGCTCAGCCATCTAGATCCTTTGACTGAGCTCCGCAAACTCTTTCTTGGCATGAACAAGCTGCAGGTATTCTTCTCCAGCGTCAGTATTCTCCTCACATGTTGATTTTTTTAATGTTTATGTTTAGGTTTTCAGGGAAGTTGCCTCAATGACTCCCATTATAGTGATTTTCTGAGGTGACCACCAAGGACACAGTAAGCATTCGTGCAGTTTTTTTTTTTTTGATTTACCACCGTGGTTCATATGCAGACTGTTGAAGAATGTATTCCATTCAGCGTGCAACCGTATTACTTTTTCCTGCATTTGCAAAGTAAGACATGAAGTATAGTAATCATGAGTCATTACCACCCCACTGTGGCATGCGAGGGGTAGCATTAAGGAGAATCAAGTTTGATTGAAGGTCACGGCCATGTGTATGAAGAAAGAGGTGAACAATCAGGACAACGTGTAATCAGCTTCTCAGTCTGCATCTACTTCTCACCCAGGGCAAGTGATTTGCACTTTTGTTGCCGTTTCCTGCCTCCCTTCACTTCCTTAATATTTTCATGCATTCAATTAAGACGTAAAATACAGCAATCATCCCGGCACAACAGTTCTCACAGTGGGGGCGTCTTTGAATCACAGCCAAGTGCAACCATAAAACCTGAGAATGACAGAAAACATCCCCATGCCCTGTTGCGTGCCCAAACTCTCATGAGATTAATGAGTGCTTACACATGTAATCTCTCTCATCAGCTGTTTCCTTTCACCAAATTTATGAAAGGTTCAGCCCTGACGCATATGTCTTCATTATTGACACACAGGAGGCTACTACTAGTGGATAAGAAAAGTTAAATGAGTGGATAGTAAATTAAAAAGAATTGTTTTTTTAACTTTATGCAGGACATTACAGAGCTTGACAAACTAGAAGTTCTGCCTTCGCTGATGGAGCTCTCTGTTGTTGGCAATCCTGTGAGTATTACAAACATTAAACACAATAAGGTGAACAATATCATCCACGTTTGTTCTGCTGTTATGTTATTATGAACTAGGACACACTTTGGCCTCTTTCACCTGCCCTTAAATGATCAAAAGCACGCTCACAGGCTCGATTTCTCACTTGCACAATCCAAAACAGGATCCCAGTGTAACTCCGTGGTTCCAAATTAAGCGATTACATGATGGCCCATCTGCTGTGCCTCAAACTGGCCGGCATCAGAGACAAATCCGTTGACCAAATGGCAGGGCGCTTTTGGCCCCGTTACATCACCCATCTGGAGCTCATGGATCAGGCCTGAGCAGAGTCTGCAGCCCAGGGCTTCCCTATCATCCACGGGGCTATGCTCAGCTGTGGTAGTTTCTATGCTGCTCGACCCCATCCCCCCTTCTCTCTTCCCATAGGAGGGGTTAATCCTGCCAGGGGGTAGAGGCCAACAGCCACCCCAGAGACAATACCTCCTGCTGTTGACGGCATGAGATCGCTACCTCACCCATGTCCCCTAGCCAAAGTCTTTTTCCTCCTCTCCACTGGACAACCACTGGCATGCACTCACAACTTAATCACAGCAGCAGTCTCTTATAGGAACAATAACTTCAAGCTGAATTTGTACCCTGGCCAGAGGGTGCCTTCAGCTGGGCACAGAGCTATCTGCTCCTCTCAGCTGGGTCACTGGAAATCTATTGGGAACATGATAAACTACATTGGGACCCACATAGCATCATGTTTATCCCAGATGCCTTCACTGAGTCTCCACAGTAAAAAATTGCTGGATGCCTATTAGTGTCAGTCTAATTTATTACCGGGTTGTTGTGTCAGACAGGTGCCTTGTTTTTTTCCTTCCAGGTGGCCAGAAATTCTCTCCACAGACCAGCGGTAGTGCTCCGTCTGTCCCAGCTACAGGTCCTGGATGGAGTGATGGTAACACTGGAGGAAAGGACCAGGGCTGAACTTCTCAGTACTGATCCATCAGTGAGAACTGCACACAACATGCATACTGTGCCTACTCATGAACACTCAAACATCCATACAGGATCGTGGCTATCATTGAGGACACAGAGGTCATGTCCTTTTTTTTCCCTCAGTATATTTTTCACCTGGGACAAAAAAATTGTTTTTTCAACAAATAAAAACATACTTATGACTACTTTAAGGACAGCAATATAATGAAAATAATTAACATCAGAATTTATTCCACATAATGTTCTTCCTGGCAGTGTGGAGAAGGCTTTGAAACACAATTTAGACCTTCAGATTGGGATATTAATTTTGGAATTTGAAATTGCTAGGGGGACCTGTGACCTCAGTTTCTTATAAAAATCCTGAAAGAAATCGTTCATTCCTACATTATTTTACTTCCTGCTTTGTATTTTAGTATGAAATTTACTGAACTACGAATGAAGCTCACAATGGGCCTCATCACGTAAGATGTAGTCCGACTGAAAGAAACAAAATGACAACAACCAAACCACACCGAAAAAGGGGGAAAAGCCTGGATCAAACTCTTTAAGTCTGACTGATTTGATGTTCATGTAATGAGAGACCAGGGCAGTAATTCCCCTGCAGCTCTGAATTAAAAGCAGCCTAAGCCTGCTGGCATCATCCTGCTGATTAGATGAAATGTGCCTGGCCGATAATGCACCAGTGGATTTACCCCCTATTAGCCAGGTCAACACGACCCCCTCTGCTTGTTAATCGTAGATGTGGAAATGACAGAGCAGAGATCCTGGGTTTTCTCATTAAAAACACAAACCTCCCCCTATTGATGTTTGGAACTGCCATCTCAATTGTCACTCTCAGTTTATGCCTGCGACCGCTGCTATTTGAATTTGAACATTGTTATTGATGAGTAGTAATTACTATTCCCCTATAGGATGCATATATACATGGAACAGCAAGCAATTTAATCACCAATCCCCTGCTAAGTCTGTGGGTGGAGAGGACACACGGCACAGTAGTAGTTATAGGAACATAGAGAAAAAAGATACAAATACAGCCAGGTCAAAGACATTGCGTTGGCTCTGGATACACTGAAGAGATTATTTTGACACATCACCTGAATATCTGCTTATCTTTATTTATTTTCTTTGTGCTCCTTTTTTTTATTATCTTAAAGTTGTGCTGCCAGTGCCCCGGAGCTTCTCTTCCTCCCGCTGAAATAAACCTACCTGGACTGCTACCCCTCATGCCTCGACAAACTCCTCTAAGAGGAATGAGTATAACTGGAGGACTACAGAACTACATGCATGGGCACGATGTCCTGCCAAGTAACACGGATGAGGCCCAATCTCATTACACATACAAGCGTAAGTATGACATTTCTCCTCTTGATGACTGTTCCTTTCTTGAACATAAGATTGTGTAATAAGTTTAGATCCACACAGTTTTAAAGACATACATTTTAGCATAAAAATATACTACTAATAATAATATATAGGGCCTGTTGACTCACAGCAAGAAGGTTTCTGAGACTTCCTCACACAGTCCAAGACATGCAGGTTAAATGATGACTCTGAATGGTCCGTAGGTGTGAATGTGAATGGGAATGGTTGTTTGTTTTTATGTGTCAGCCCTGTGATGAACTGGTGACCTGTCCAGGGTGCACCCCGCCTCTCGCCCAATGCCAGCTGGGATTGGCCCCAGGCCCCTGTGACCCTGTTAAGGATAAGCTTATATTATGGAATAATATATAGACCGTTGTGCATTAAAGCGCCTGCTGTTTTGGCATTTTCTGTTCTCTAACTCACCCTTGTATTAATTCCCTATACAGACAAGAAGCAAAAGCACAGCAATGCTGCTCGAAGTGGCCAAACTGACATTACCTTTCGACACGTTCGAAGAACAGGAAGCAACCTGACAACCACAGGTCTCCTTTCTGATGGGAACAGAGTCATCATCACGTATCCCAACCAGGAGCAAGACAGCAGGTTGGTAAATAAATAAAGACATATTATTAAACATGCTGTTTAAAAGATAGTAATATACTCTTTGATTGTTTCCACATACTGGTTATATTCCAGATTTCCAAATGGTGGCAAACCTCCATCCATGTAGCAGCAAGAAGAGGCGGAGCATACTCTGATACTCATCAATCAGTGCACAATCCAAAGGTGAACACATACGATAGCCATGACTGTGGTGTGGTCATATAGCATGGAGTTTTAGGATATTTGTGTGTATTATATTTATGTGTATGAGCATTTGCATATGTTTCCATATTTAATGAGAAAAAAGTCCAAACAAAGGAAACTGGTTGGACTTTGTTTATTTTTTCTGTTTATATCTCAATAAATCACCTTTGCACCTTGTTGAATTTTAGTTTAAACTAAAATATGTTTAGGGTTAAAGAAAATTGGGCTTCTTTAACATTTATTGTAGTTCAACCCTTTCAAATGCATTTATAATGACTGTGACCTTATTTTCTATCCACATATGTGGATCACTAACCATGGTAATCTGAGGATGAAAGGTTTTTGTGTCACTTCTCCTGCTATCCCACCCTTGGCCCAAAACAAGTGAAAAAACACCCACAGATGTAAGGACGTGTGAGGCTGGCACGCTGCATCCAATGGGTCAAATGAATCCCCAACAAGTGGATAATCCAGCTTTAGCACACCTCTCTGTGGACAATAATCTGCAGTCACTCAGATAAAGATATAATCTTGAATGAGGTCCAAATGGATTTTTGAGATTGTCATTTTCATCATGTTAGCCTCTTTTCAAAAAGCCCAGCACAGTTTTGACTAATAGGGCAAATCTCTGGAAATGAACCTACTCTACATGATGCTTATGATGTTAGTTCTGCTGAACATGAGATTATAGTTTAGTCTAGTAATCTAGTAGTCCTGTAGTTAATAAAAACACCAGTCTGCACCTTAAATGTGGAGGCTACAGGCTATATTATGTGACCTAAAGACTTCTGGGACTTCTAAAATGATAATTTTAAGATGAAAACCTCCATGTGAAAAGATTTAAATGGGACATCCATCAATGTAGGCACAAGTGTTATATAGCAGGGAAATAAACTGTCAGTGTTCAGAGTTTTGTTATCTGCCTCAGCAACTTCTTATGAAATTAAATGTTTTATTTAACTTGAGTATTCTTTCATATTTTTTCCACCAACCTGACTTAACGATTCAGTGATGTAAACGTGACCACTAGGTGTCCTTAGAGCTCCATTAGCTCTCCCTTTACGGGGCTGCTAATCAGTCCTCGATGAATTTACCACCTGCCCTGAAAGTAGTAATTTATCAGTCAAAGGCGGTTACGTGTGTGTATGTGTGTGTGCTTTAGTTTTGCGTTTCCTGCCTGTGCTGAACATGTAAGGCAGCAGCCAGCCAGCTTCCAGGCTCCAAAAGTGAAAAGCTCTCCCCAAACAGGCTCCCTCTAATGCATGTACTTAACTTCACTTAATTTGTGTTAATTCCCAGCATTAAGCGGGGCTAATGACTGTGCAAGTGAGTGCACTGTCATTACCTTGCTCTGCCTGACATCAAATGGCAGCTGATGGACTCACATTAAAAAAACAACAACTCTAATGCACAGATTTGGGGGCTCAGTGAGAGCTCTCTAATGCATTAGGTATTCCAAAGGATAATTTCACATTTTATATTTGTGTACAGTATGTGCAGTATGGATATGTTAGAGATATAACTGTTTTTAATGAAACTGTGTTTTTGTGTGTGGTGTGAGCATACCACTTCATACTGTATGTTTCTTTTTGCATATCTGTCAGTATTTTTAACATTAAAATGACATTAGCATATAGATTGTGAATAATTCATCAGTTCGGAGAGAAGCCAGATGCATTGCTCTCTCTCTCTCTGCCTCTCCCTCTCCTCACTCCTCCATGTGAGTCGACCACATGGTCCGTAGCTGGTTTAATGGGATGGAATGTGACAGGTTATGTTTTCATCTGCCTGATATGGAGCCCGGCTCGAGCGGGAGGGAACAAGAAAGGTGATGGAGAGCCAGAGAGAGAGAGAGAGAGAGAGAGAGGGAGAGGAGTAGAGAGGGAGAAGTGAGTTGGCCTCTACAGTTGGTAGTCTGGATTCATAATTAGACATGTTTGTGGTAGTAGTTGTGAATCAGTTATAGATGATGCTCTCCCCCCCATACCCACCAACACACACACACACACACACACACAGAGAAAACACATGCTCTGTATGGGGCCATTACTGCTGGTCCACTAACTCCCTACATTTGCTGTCTCTGTGCATTCAGAGCACCATTAGTCCAAGACTCTGTGAATAATCTGTGAATGTCCTCGGTAGAGGTTACAATTACATCAACATCACCACTTGACTTGGAATAGCTGTTGTAAAAATGAAATGTTTTCTCCACGTTCGGCTGCTGATGGCAACCAACCGCAGGTCGTCATCAAAATATAAATTATTTTGTTTTTAAAAGGTGCATATTATGTCCTGAGTTCATTTTTCATCCCCGACAAATACGTTCTCTATTCAAAAACAATCTTGCCATATTGCCTCTCTTGAATCTGTCATTGAGTTATTGTTGTCGCTTGTCATTTTCCTGTAATTTGTTTCCTGTGAGGCTCCCTGGAATAAAGAATGAATGGAGGAAGCGAATGGGGAAAACACAGATAAAAGAATGCAGTGAGAGTGACAATTAGAATGAAAATGCTTTTATTTTGTGTAAACATTTTGGATGAGAGCACGCCTCGCAAGACGCATTAAATCTTAACTGCTATTCATTTCTGGACCTGTGTTGTGATTTATCACATTATTGAACTTGTGTGTCATTTATCACATTATTTCAATCACACAAAGCGCGTTGCTTGGTTAAAAAATGGCAAAAACAAGGTAACATTAACCAAACAACAGACAAATACCCAATTTTCTTGTAAATTCAACAGAATTCAATTTCCAGAGCAACGTCAAATGGTCTTTTGTAGATAGGTTTTATTTCAGCTGTTTTATTTAATGATATTTGCATTTTCTGCTTTAATTCCTGTAATGACTCCTAAATCTTTATTCAAGTTGGTAATCTTTGTCAGGCAGCTACAACAAAAATGGAGCAATGATTTTAAATAAGTGGTGCTATGGGTGGATTATAAAGTGCAATATATGATGTTGTGACTGTGGTGTTTTTCTGTTGTGATGGTTTATTGTGTCCGACACAGAGAAGAAAATTGCTTTTTTCAGAATGACAAATGAACACAACCTCCTACCCACCCTTATCCCCTCAGCCCCGGTGAAGAATAACAACAACAATTTAATCTCCTTGGCTCGAGATTATTATCTTTCATTGTGTTGATATTGTGGCCTTTTTAGTTGATCACTTCATGATCCTCCTTTTTTGCCCTCCTTCTCAGAGGCAGACACTTGACCACAATCACTTTCATTTTATTGAAATAATAAAATACTTGTAGGATTTGCTCTTTTTTGTATTAAGAACATGATAACCCGGATTTACAATGTATTATTAATATTTCTAGTCCTGTGTCAGTTTTGGGGTCAACTAAGCACATTAGATTTGGGGATTTAAAGATATTGGCAAGAAAGAGGTTGAAAAATAATTTAGGATGAGGAGGATAAACAGCAGGATGTGTCATTTGATATAATTGCAAAGAGGGATGGTCTTTTCATTGTTCAGTGCAGCAAGTTGGATAAAAACCTTTGTTACTTTTCGAAGAAGACTGTCTGCATTTTTTACTTGACTCTGTATTAATGTAGTTTTACCAACTTTTCATACAATGACAAATTTTAGTAAAGGTGGTTAGAACAGCTGACTGTGATTGCCACTCACACAAGGACAACCACAGTCAGTGTGTCCTGATTTATATGAGACTGACAGAACTGCTTTATCTTATACGTGTATAAGATAAGATAAGATAAGATAAGATAAGATGTGGATTTGCATGTTCTCCCTGTGTCATTCTAGCTATCAACGTGTATATATATATATTATTTTATTTTGTATATCTATAGATAGATTGATAGTAGAGCTACAACTCTGAACAGAAGAAATTATTGATGACTTTCTCAATATTTAACTTAACTTAATCATTAACTTAAACAGCTCCTTCAGCAACAGACTGATACTCCCACCATGTAAAAAGGAGTGCTACCACAGGTCCTTCATTCCAACAGCTATCAGACTCTTTAACACCAGAATGACTTCGTGACTTTTTATGTATATATATCTATATATTCTATATATTTATTTCCCTGGTGTGGGATCATTAAAGTCAGTCTTATCTTATCTTATCTTATCTTATCTTATACACATATAGGATAAAGCAGTTCTGTCAGCCTCATATAAATCAGGACACCAACCAGCTTTGTTTAAATCTGTATTGTATGAAATGTTGGTAAATAAAATAATATACATAATATATACACACAGATAGATAGATAGATAGATAGATAGATAGATAGATAGATAGATAGATCCTCATAAACACACATCAAACATGGATTTGTGATGTGTGTTATTCCTTTGTGTGTGTGTGCGTGTGTGTAGTTGTTGAAGGGGCGGGTTTATAAACGTTTAAAGGGCCAATCAGAGGACGCGCTCTGCTCTTGTCTCCTCTCCTATTGGTTACAATCCGCCTGTGTATCATGCCGATGTTGCTTGGCTCTCAAGCGGTTAGCTCGCAGCTAATGTTAACGCTGGCGATTTCCGCCTGCTTCCCCACAATAGCACACATATCGTCAAATATCACACAGAGCTTATCTGCAGTTGACTGTCCTGCTGTTAACGGTAAGTCTGTCTCACACCAGGGACACCGCGGGTCGCTAGGCTGCTGTTATTTACCTCCGTAAGCTAACGGATAGTCAAGCTGGCATCGCTAGCTAACAATAATATAGCTAGCTGAGATAAAGACACAAGAACAGTCACAGAGAGGTGAAGAAAACAGTCTACTTCTCGTTAATTACCTGTTTTTTTTATTTGAGGTGTGACTCCAAATGTGTGTTACTAGCTCGAGCTCTAGCAGACATTAGCGCATCCACAGGCTGCTGCCTCTGTGTTGTGTTTTCATGGCAACTGAGCAGCTGTTGCTGCTGTGTTTGTCACATTTTGTGCTATGCGTTACAAACCGAGTGATATTCGTGCTATCTCTGTTATTTAAACATCATGTTTTAATAGAAACTCATTGTATACGGTGCTACTTTTAACATATCAGTGAACTCAAGAGAGTTTCAGGGATGCTCTGTCAATGTTATGAAGAGATGAGGAGGCGCCAAAGGAGTCATGCCTCTCCTGTTATTGTTAAATGGCTTTAAAAACTGTTATCTATTTTATTTGGGAGTAAAATTATATTAGCAATAAAAGTATATATTATTGATTGAAGCCCTGATTGCAGTATGTCAGCTGTAAGAAGTGAATTCAAAAGACAGGCATTAAAAATACCATTAAAACTTTTCAATTCAGTTTTATTTATATAGCATCAATTCATAACAACAGTTATGGAGATATAGAGCATATATAGCAGGTCTAGACCGTACTCTATTATCTGTTATTTACAGAGACCTGACAGTTCCCACCAGGAGCAAGCACTTGGCGACAGCGGCGAGGAAAAACTTCCTTTGAGAAACCTTGAGCAGAACCGAGCTCATTGGTGGACGGTCATCCGTAGATAGATAGATAAATCGAGAGACACACATAGTTACAATAACTGTAACTATAAACTTTAATGGAGATATGACAAAAGGTAGCAATAATAATAATAACATATGTAGTGGACGTCGTGCAGGACCACAGCAGCAGCCACGATCCATGAGAACCTGCGAGACGAGAAGGCACAAAAACTCTGAGGAAGAAGCTAAGTTAGTAACATGTGTTAATGGGACGTGAATGTTTACAGACAGAGAGAGAGAAGAGCTCAGTGCATCACGCTCAAGTCCCCCGGCAGTCTGGGTCCTATAGCAGCATAACTGAGGGACGACCTGAGCCAGCCCTAACTATAAGCTCTAACAAAAAGGAAGCCTACTCTTAAAAGTGTCGACCGTGTCTGCCTCCTGAATCCAAAATAGGAGCTTGATAGCTGAAAGCTCCCAGTCTCCTCTTGGAGACTTAACTCCAAAAGTACTTGTATTATTTACTACAGATTTAAGTTACTACACTGGAGCTACTGTTGTATGACAATTATGATGTTGTATTAGTGCATCTGTAGCTTGTTTGCCTAACTGAAGGTGTGCTTTATTGCAGGCAGCTTCATTGTGTATGGGACGATGAATGGACACCGTCCTTCAGCTGTGTGGAGATGACCTGCCACCCCTTCGGGAATGGTCAGAATGGGGCCAGATGTGCCCCTTCTTAATGAGTACAAGCAGGAGTTCTTCTGGAAGCGCTTCCCCCAGACGGTGTTGGGGGGTCCACGCTTCAAGTTGGGCTACTGTGCTCCACCATATGTCTACGTCAATCAGGTAGTCTTGTTCTTGACACCATGGCTTTTTGGGGGCATCGCTACTCTGCTCTGCCAGCTGCAGCTGCTTCAGGAGCTCCACGCCACAGTGCTCTCTGGTATGCTAATGTTCGGGGCTGCAGCGGGTGTCCAGGCCCTGGCATTGTATGCCGCTCGGAGGAGTGGCACAGTGGAGAGACTTGGTGCTCCCAACATCTTGGTTGATGAAGAGGAAGTGGAATTCACCCACTGCGTCAGCCCAGAGACGGTCCGATTTATTGCCCCCGGGAAAAGGTTTGGGCTCAGTGTGGTGCTGCACACAGTCCTTGCTGGGGTGCTCTGCGGCTTTGGGACATGGTATGTTTTCCTTGGCAGACTGACTGCACTCTATGGCAGCATTGGCGTGTCCCTGGTTGTCTTTGTCCTGAGTTGGGTGACGCTGTGTATAGCTGAATATTCCCTCATTGTAAATACAGCCACAGAGACGGCCACTTTCCAGGCACAGGACACTTATGAGATCACACCACTCACCCGACCCCTCTACATCTTTATTTTCATTGCTGTGGACTTGGCTGACAGGTGAGCAAAAGTCCTTTTTTATGCGACTGTATTTTACAATGCTTGCTGCCACAATAAGTCTCAATTACCTGCTCTGATTTAGGTTCTCGGACCCCGTCCCTGAACTCCAACTGGCCAGCCAGGTTCTCCATGTGCTGTTTCTCTTCCTACCTCTGCTGTGGGCGCTCGGTATACTGCCTCCCCTGGACGCCCTGCTCCTCTGGGGCATGGAGCAGGCTCTCGTGTTTGGCTTGGGAGGCTCGCCCATGTCCAGCAACCTCAGGTAAATATTGAAAGAACGTGACTTAAATGTCATCTGTTGTTTCACACTAATATAGACAAATGTTAGTTTTCTGACTGTGCCAAAAGAAAAAAACACTGAGCATACAACCACAACATGTTTGTAAATTACACCAGTTTATCTCTCCTATGCCTTCAAATTAAAATATAAAATCTTAAAATAAAATCTGGCTCTAATGAAGGTTATGTTTGTATTTATCATTTCATACAATATATCTGCTATACTATACTGTATAGCGCTGCAATTTAATCTCGATTAATTAATCGATTAATCTTTTGGTCTATAAAACCTCAAAAAATACCAAAAGATTGTCACATCATACATCCCAGTTGCTCAAAGTCCAAAGTGATGTCTTTAATGTCTTGTTTTGTCAGTCCAAAACACAAAAATATTCAATTTAATATGATATAAAACTGAGAAAAGCAGGAAATCTGAGAGGCTGAAAAATGACTAATCAATTAGTCGACTAATAGTTGCAGCTCTAAAACTGTATGTGTCTGTGTAAGTTAAATATTTGGACTCATGTCATGTGCCCAGACAATAATCACTCATATTTTTATTTTATATTTATATTTTGTTTGTTTTTTTAAGTTCTGGTACTTTTAGAATTGTAACACAAGATCACATTTACTCTGTAAAGTTTCTTTATCATCATTTTGTTATGAATTTTAAGGTCTGATTTCAAAGATATTATTTTATTAGGTGCCATGTATATACATTACTTCAATGCACATTATCTAAACTACATATAAATCCATTCATAATGTGAGCCTGACACTTTAAACCAGCCCCCATCAGAGTCTATTAGTCCCATTAATTTGACAATTGTGACGCCTGTGTATCATCCGCTCTGACGTTTTGTGTGTGCGCTGTCCCACAGGCTGCTGTTGATGTTTGGTGTATCTGCCAGCGTAGCTGTGTGCAATTACTTCATTCCCTCAACACTGGGTGTGGTTCTCTTCTCCATCTCTACGGGATTTCTGCTGAGTCTGGACCTCAGCCAGGTTGGCACACTCTGCAGAGGTCCCAGGGCAGCCTTTGGGGATCATGGATTTCGCAGAGGGGGGTCACCACCTCCTCCTCCTCGCAGTTCCTTTGGCTGGAAACTGGGCTGCAGGGAGATGCTGCTATATTTGAGCCTGCTACTTGTGGCGATGACAGAGGCAGGGGTGTTGCATCACTTCCTTGGTTCAGCTCAGTCCCACAGCTTGGTTTCGGGACCCCAGGCTCCTGTCAGCTACCTCCTCCTCGTACTCTTCTGTCTCTGCTGGGGTCTCAGAGAGATCCAGGGTGCCTACGTATTGGGAGGAGTGTTCCTTAATCCCCTGTACCCTAAGGGCATGTCCAGTGTGCAGACTTTCAAGCAGAGGAACAAAGGGTTATTCATTGCTGCAGCCATTAGAAGAGTCCTCCTTTATGTTGGTGAGGTTTTTTTAAATCTTACCATACTTTTCAGGTGTGAAAACTACAATGCTCTGTATGTGAATGTGTTTTTGTGTTTTTTTCAGTGTCTCCATTTGCAATGATTGCTTTCCTGTCGATGGACAAATCTCTGCAGATGCTCCACACGGCTTCCCTCAGTGTGGGATTCATGCGAGCCTTCAGAGTGGTATGCTCACACTCTTGCAGCTCTTCTAAGTATCAGTGTGAACATAACATGCAGAAATGAATGATTACAATGAAAACTGACTTCAGGCAGAGTCCTGACAATGAAAAACACGTCTTCTTGGTGCGCCTGCACAACTTTGTTTTTTTCCTTCTTAAAATGCACTGTGATTTATCCCAGTATGTGTTTTGCCTGATTTTTTTTTTTTTGTGTGTCGTGCTCACACTGATTGCTCTTTGTTGCTGTGCAGGTCTGGCAGAGTTCAGAGGATGCTCTGCTACAAATGGTGGTGGTGGTCTTGATGCGGTTTGCAGCCGGAAACAACATGCTGCTGTGGTGGGACAACCTTGGCACTGGAGTTCAGCTTCTTCTGGTGAGCCCAACAATAATTTTCCCCTCATTTTCACCCCACATTAGATCCTCTATTGTATATTATAACTGCATAGGATTAAATTTGTCCTAACAGTCCCACTACATCTCTCAATTTTTTGCACTGTTTTTACACAAAATCATCATGGGTACTGATCCGATTTTTACATTTTACATTTTGTACACCTGTACAATGTAATTCCATACAACAGATCTGCCACCACTTATACATTGTCCCATGTGTAGAATTAATTGATACTGTCAAGAAAGGTTTTTATTACTGAGGTTGTAGTTAGTGGTGGTATTGTACTGGACTGCATTATACTGAAATGTGTAATACTCCAATAGTGTATGTGTATTTCTCAAACTTTTTACTCCACATACCACCTCAGAAAGTATTCATCTCTCTAAGTACAACTATTTTGAAAGAATAAGATTATTTATTGTTGACTGTTGTTGAATCCTGAACAGAACCGCTTCAAGAACCAGAGTTAAAGGGGTTCCCCTCATCCAAATTCCTAATATTTCCTTTTGAGCATTCATTTTACCTCCGCTTGCCATCTTGCGTCACATTTTAACTAATCATGGATGTATGTTTCACTACCTGAATGAACGTGTCTACGCATCAGGCTGATATTGAAACTAAACATTTCAGGAAATGCAAAACATTGTTCAATTTCATTCAAAATGCTGCAAATGGTTTGATGCTTTCGATTATTTTATTTCATTTTTAAAAAACATTTAATAGATTCCTCCAAGTACCACTACAGGAAAGTCAAGTACCACCAGTGGTACTCGTACCACAGTTTGAGAACCAGTGCTCTAATACAAAAGCACAGGTCAACACCACTGCAGACTACAGCCCCAATAATAAACATATAGTTAAATGAATACAGTCACAGTGTCAATTATCCTTGTTAAGGTGAAAGTTACAGTTGAGCTTTTGTATTACAACTTTTGTATTAGATTACATTTGATTTTACAGGTGTACCTAATCAAGGTGCGTTTTAATAATGCTGCAGTGAAATTGTCCCAAACTCTTGGTTTGGTTAGCAGATATTAAAATAGGAAAACATAATTAAAAGTACATAGAGTAAAATAAAAAACATAACAAGAGCTGATGGTGGTCCAGCGCTCTTCATGTTTACCTTTCTGATCCAGGTGGGCCTCCTGATCGACAGACTGACCCAGTTCTTTGCCAAGCTGAAGTTCACCCTGACTGTGTTGGTGACATCTTGGACAGAGAAGAAGCAGCGTCGCCAGTCGGCTGGAACTCTCTTGGCTCTGAACGCCTCCCTGTGCCCACTGCTGCTGGCTGTGGTGACCCTATCTGCCTTGCTGTCCGCCCCTCTGCTGCCTCTGTTCACCCTGCCCATATTCTTGGTGGGGTTCCCCAGGCCTCAGCGCAGTTGGCCAGGCCCCGTAGGTACCGCCTGTCCCTGCCCAGACTCAATCTTCTACCAGCAGATGAGTGGAAGTCTGGCCTCTGCTCTGAGGACAGCCTTTGCAAGAGGGTCACTAGGTTAGTCACTTGATCTCGCCTCTGTCTATGGTGTCTTCCTTTTTTCAATTATTCTCACGTTACAAGTAAACAGTGATTACGATTTTAGCGTTTACAAAATCTGCAGATGTTTTTATTAATAAATAAATCTCTTTTTTGTTTTGTTTGACCAGTCAATTAGTAGCTTACAAATGATATTTATTGTCGCTAAATAGTTTAGATTATTAACTGATAATCAAAATATTTGGAATAGATTTTTTTATTTCATTAACTAGTCAGCTGGATTAATCAAAAGTTTCTGTCCTTTATCTAAAATTAAATCTGATATTACTCAGTGTGATTTACGTTTTTACATGAAGTATTTGCTGATTTTGTTTTGTACACTCCACAACAGTACAAACAGAGGTCCAACAGTATCAATACAATATCGGTTTTTTTTTTACTACATTGTGTTTTGACTTGTACAATAATTACAAGGACTGAATCTTCCTATAGGTCAAGTAGGGACAGTATGCAGTTCAAAGAGCACTGAACCATCACCTCATATGGTTTAATAGTAAAAGGAATGTTGTTGTGAGGAGCTCTTCGGTATTGCTGGCAGTAATGTGAGCTTGCATGATCCAGTTAAGCTTCCTGTGAAGTGACCCAAAAAAAATAGCGCTGATCTGTATTCATTACATCCGAATGTTTCCGCACCATTAACCGCGTAATACTCTCAGGCCAAACGGAGCTGCTGCTGCTGCTGCTGCTGCTAGGATTTTGTTCTGGGCTCGTTCAGAAGGGGGCAAGAGGGGGAAAAGAATGGTGCAAGTAGAGTATCATTATTTATGGATTGATGACTCAAAACTGAATAAAACTGCTGAGGTGATGTCATTTTTTATGTGAGCTTGGGCCACTGTGGCTGTGACGCATATTCGGAATAAGTGCTTGTTAGCTAGTTGTTGTTAGCTGTTGCCTTGCTCACACTTGGGGCCGTGGAGCAGCGAGCAGGAAAGGAGCCTGCCCACCGTGTCACTTCCCATCATGAGGTAGAAGCAGGGACTATTCTGAGATGTCGTTATGAGACATGACATTATTCATGAGCCAAGTAAGCACTATCCAACCTAAAAACAAAAGCCTCCATCACCTAGCCATTGCTGTTCATCTGCATTGGAATAAACATCTGTCCACTGTCTTCTGGTACCCAGAATACAAAGCTCAGATTGTATAAAAGAAGTTAGTTTTTAGAGGCTAATGGAAAGCAAAGGCCAAGAACAGATTCAATATTTAGATCTCTGTGCAGTCAGCCAGTTAAAACAGTATCATGACCTTCCTGTACAACTGTGATGGTACACGTCTCCCTGCAGCTCATCCAGTAGCCGTGTTATCCACATAGTCAGCAAAGGGATGCACAGCTGATGCAAAATGAATGTGTGTTACATGATGTGTATATATATATATTGTGTGTTTTCCTACCCCTCTTGCCCTCAATTTACACATCACATCTCTTTACACGATAGATGCATGAGTGGTTGATGATTTTCTCCCCCCCTCTGTAGGTTCTTTAGCCCCAGGCTCTCATTTTCTTGGCCGCTTTCAGGACCGTATGGTTTGGATAATGATCCTGGAGAGAGGATACGGCTACTGTACAGTCAACATTAAGGTACTGTGTCTTTTGTCTATTAAGAAGAATCACCACGGTCATACAACGACATTACGTAATGCGGTGTGGTTTGTTGCAGGGTCTGGAGCTGCAAGAGACATCGTGCCACACAGTGGAGGCACGGAGGGTAGATGAGGTGTTCGAGGCTGCTTTCGAGCGCCCCGAGCGGCTCGGTTTCACCCAGGGCTTTAACCTGCACTGGGGAAACGCCCTCACCCCTTGTGCTGCCCTTGCAGTGCGAGTCTACTCTGATGCCCGAAATGTTCTCTCTGGCATCATTGACTCTCACGACAACTTGAGGAAACTTCAGGACGACTTTCTAAAAGCGCTTGTCTGGTTGCTCCTCCGATATTGTGTGCAGAAGCATAAAGGGTTTCTGTGGAGCAGTGAAGAAGGGCCAGGTGTTGGAGGCAGGAAGTCCCAGTCTTCCCAGTTGGCCCAGACCACTTGTAACCAGCCACCTGAGGCGGTCATGGTGGAATCCAATGTGTCTTCTCTCAGGTTTAGACAGGACAGCTCCAGTTTGACCTCCTTTGGTGATTGGTCAGATGAGGATGACTTATTTGGACCTCAGCCAGCCAGGCGGACAGTGGCATTAGTGACTGCAGAGGCACAGCCTGGAAACTCAGCAATGCAGACAGGGGCCTCTCTGCCAGGCTCTGTGGAGATGGACAGTCTTTTTGAAAACATGGCTCTCTCTGCCTTGCAGCCACTGCAGCCTCTGGGTCTTGGCATCGGGATGCCAGCAGTGGATAAAGGCTGTAACCCGGAGGTCTTCAGAGAGACTCCTGGTTCTCTTCCTCAGCTGAACTTCAGCTGCCCCCAGTCAGAGGTATTTAACCTACCAACTGGGTGGAGGACAGCACCTTTGCTACCATCTCGACTGCTGCAGCTCAAGCCTTTGTTTCCTGAGGACTGGTTTCGGTTCACCTTGGGGCGGTTTGGGCCTGCTGTGCAGGGCGAGACCCCAGAAGACATGACCAAAGCCCTGAAGGAGGATGAAGCCTTGAAAGAGCTGCATGCACAGGTCGCACTTTCATGTCTCATCTCACTGGGGGCAGAATCTGCCTTCACCAGTCCCAGTTACGTCTACAGACTCTATTGTGGAGATGTACCGTGGACGGAAGGACTTGACTGGCTCTCCTCAAGTAAAGAACTTTACCAGCTCGCACTTCGTGCTTTCAGGTAAAATTGGCATTTGGACTTTGTACTTTGTGGTAATTCTGATCACTGAGTTTAATTGAATTCTTCTCGTATGGTTTTGTTCGCCTTCAGGTTCAGTTTCAAACTGCTCTTTGATCAAGCAAGTCTAGGACCCATGGAGTCCGCTGAGGAATTGTTCAGCACCTTGGAGGAATATGAAAGGGATTGGTACATTGGCCTGGTGACTGAGAAAGGCTGGCACGATAGTGTGCTTCAGGAGAAACCCTTCCTATTCTCTCTCGGACATGACCTCGCCATGGTAATTACACCCTCCAGTCCTCGTCAGAACTATAAATTATAAAAATACATCTGTTGATACCTTACAACTTATTCGTGTTCAGTCACTGGAGTAAAATTGAGGTTGTCTCAGTGATACGTACATCTTGTATGATTGACTGTCCTTGTCCATAGGGTACCTACACAGGGCGAGTCCTGTCCCTGCAGGAGCAGCTGGTGCATGTGGGCCATCTGAATGGAGAGGGGGTGAGAGGCCAGTGGGCAAACCTTTCCTGGGAGCTACTGTATGCTACCAACGATGACGAGGAGCGTTACAGCATCCAGGCTCACCCATTCATGCTGAGGAACCTGACTGTTCAAGCAGCCGATCCCCCTCTAGGATACCCTATTTACTCCTCAGCCCCCCTTCATTTCCCCTGCCTCTGACCTGCAGCCTCTTCTGCCCTTTTCTGCTGAAAGAAGATGCTTTTCAGTCGGTACTAACACAGCAAGATCAATGAACAAGAAAGAAAGAGAAAACTTCAATCAATTTTGGAGATTTGCATTTGAAACTGTTGACACACATGATTTCAGGAGACTAATGTCTGTATGGGAACCTAATTTGTTGTTGTTTTTTATGTTAACTGGACCTTTTTGGTGCTTCATTTTTTTGCACCACAGAGGAAGAAGAAGCAGTGGCATCACCACTGTACAGTTGTACAAGTTGTGAAATCTTTTAACTGACAATGGTGGACTACCTCCTTGAGCAGCACATTAAAGAAGAAAATTTGTATCATGAAAGAGTCCCTCAGTACGTTTACATGCAGCAAAAAATTCAAATTTCTGATCGTATCAGACATAGTTCGGACTTTTAAAATGCATGTAAACACCTTAATCCGACCTACTTCGGACCTATTTTCGGACCATAACGGACTCAAAATCGGATAAGAACACCTAGATAATTCGTTCATAGTCGGCATTTTAACGCCATGTATACTCAGCAATCGGATCTAAATCGGATTTTGCATTCTGCGCATGCTCGAGAATTTCCGCCGGGGCTTTCACCCGGTAGTGAAAGGAGACGTCGTATTAAATAGCGGTGTTGTTGCTTTTATATGCATTATTAGGAGGAAAATAATACACGAAATGTACGCTACTGTAGCATCGACCATCTCCTCGTACTCAATCTTTGTTTGAATGCCGTCAGATAGTTTGTTGTTGCTGATAAGTAGAGGTCAACCGGACGTGGCTCTTTGTTGAGAGGGCTACAGCACCACATAGTGTAACGGAGTCAGCCATGCTCCGGCCGTTTATCCGATTCTCTGAACGGCAAGTATACTCAGACAAGTGATCCGGTCCTATGCATGTCATTATCTGATACGATCAGAAATTCGAATTTTTTGCTGCATGTAAACGTACTGACTGATAACCGAAGCACACAAGTTTTGTGGTTTGTGTATTAAAAGGTACAGTGTGTAGAATTTAGTTGCATTTAGTGGTCCAATCACTGCATTGTAATCTCCTCACATCACCCTCACCTTCCTAATGTAAAGGAGAAACAACACTTTAAGGACCCTGTTTAGAGTCAGTATTTAGTTTGTCTGTTCTGGACTACTGTATAAATAAGGTGTTTCAATACGGCGGCCTCCATGAAAGGGGACCCTCTCCCACTGTAGATATAAAAGGATATTTTTTAAGTAACAAACATAAAAAGATTCTTATTTTCAGGTGATTATACATGCATCAAAACATAGTTATGAATATTATATTCCATGCTTGCCTTATTCTGAAAATAGAGGCCCCAAATCTTACACACTGTACCTTTAATGTTTGTGCTTAAAAAAAAAAAGTGAATACATTTGCCCACCTCCCCTCTAGAAGACACCTGATGAATACCTCTGGTTTTATTGTACTTTTTAGATTTCATAATTTTCAGGTGATTCCCCTCCATGTCCTCAAAAACGGGACAAGAATTTTAATGTTTTGTTAAGATATCGAGGGTGTGCCTTGGGTATGTCTTGTTGTATGTGTAAGGTGTTCAGTGCTATTGTTTTGTTTACAATTCACTTGTTTACAATTTAGAATGAAGAGTTAAATGGATTTGTCCATAGTCTCTTGTACATATTGTTGATTTTTATATGTGTCACTGTATATACTTATAATAAAATAGCTTGGCAGAAGCAGTTTTGTTGTGTTTACAAACTATATTTTATTATGCAAATGCTTCATTCCTACATGACATCCATCATTCTTGTTAGAAATTCACGTAGGCTCTCGACCAGAAGTTTACATTATTTAAGGATCTGTGTTACAAGTTAGAAGATTTGAGATGAAAGCATAATAAAATAAAAGAGAGTACCCATTCCTGTTAAAACCTGCCATGTGTTTGGAACAGAGCTCTGACCTGTTAAAGCAGTTGTGTCCCTCAGTGTTTTCATTCCAGATGAAGGCAAAGACCCCAAAATTTTGCAGAAAAAACCTCCATCACTTTTCAGATCGAACATTAGGAGTGTAGTAAATGTGTTTCCTCTTCAGGATGTGATTTTCAGTGGGTCTTAGGCTTCCTGAAGTATGAAGAGTCTGCATCCTGTGAAAGAAACAGGCCACCTGTTAGCACTGATGTTTGGCCTCCCTGTGAATTTTGTAAATCTGTAGTAATTGTGTGTTGGACACAAGCATGACCCTGACATTGTCTTAAATCTAGTCACTTCACTGTAGAGTTTGTATAGTTGTGTAGGCTGCAAAGAGCATTTCTTTTATTCTCATCTCAAAAGGATACGTCACAGACCTTACTGAAGATGAGCATGTGATGATCCAGTGTCTGGCCTGTTGAAACATGACCTTTCGTCATGGCCTTCAGCTGTCACTGTCCAGCAGAGGCCAACAGACACACTGGTCGGTCAGTCAGTCAGTCAGCACCGCAGGGAAGTAGTCATGCTCACTGTCATAACGTGGCTACCGTCTTTTTCTTATTAGACTCAAGCAAAGTCAATAACAGCCGAGACCCCCGGCTTGTAAGAAACAGCTCTGCGTAGTGTCTGCCACGTTTTTGAGCTTTCCCCTGATCCCAGGTCGGACAGAGCAAGGTCAACCGTGCAGGATGCTACAGCGAGGCTAAACATACAGAAACAACAAACTGATCCCTTACAGGCTCACTTTGTGTCACCTTGTGAGTAACACAAGCCTTATATCTGAATTAGACCAGGAGAACATACGAACATCTTAAATATGTAAATTAATTTTGCAGTAGTTAACAGGAAGTGTTTTGTTAAAGGTCATACGCACTCAAGGCACACACAAACAGGTGTTTGCATTTGTTTTGGATGATTAAATCTGCACATGGGACTGTGCATGCATGTGGCTGACTTGTTACAATGTCACAACTGTGAAAGTGGGACAGCATTGAGTGACCTCAGCAAAGTCCCAACTTTAAAAGAACAGTTTTCTTCCTGAGAGTTGAGCTGACTGATACCACTCTCACGTCTGTAAGGTAAATATATATAGTAGACTAATTAGGTCAAAAACATTGTAATATCTGATTTTCGCAGCCCTACACCAGGTGGACCTCCCTGCTGATAAGTGTAGCCTATGCTTAAGGTGAATATGCACCATATTAACTTTGTACACATGGATTTCCTTTAAGAGGAAATGAAAACCTACCAAGCCAGCTTTGAAATTCTGCACCCGTTTTCTGCCCAACAGGTTTGTGAGGAACCAGGCAAAGGTGGGAGTGTACTGCCAGATGTAGCAAAACAGGAGGAAGGGTTGATGTGCGATCCACATTTCCTTAACGCCGTTGGAAATTCCCACCAGCATTAAATGCACACAGCGACTTGTTGACATCTTGTGCTCCTGGTTACCAGCCGCGGCCACAGACTGAGACAGATGGAAAACGGGTTACTGAAGTAGCTACTGTCACATCACATCACGTATCAAATATAGGTTAAATATCAGATGTTTTTATTGAAAATCAAAAGCTCTATAAACAAATAAAATACATTACCCTGTTCATTTCCTCTGTGAAGGCATTGTGGACAATCTGTGATTGTACAGGCCCCGGACACACACTGCTGATGAGTATGTTTGGAAAGTCAGTCAGCTCAGTCCGAAGGGAATTAAAGAAACCCTGTAGATAATATGATAACATTCAGAAACAGGGTGTACATGCACCCAGACAGGTAATCAAACCACTGTAAAAGTTAAATCAGGTTAGGTGACTATTCTCTTCACCTGAAGAGCATGTTTGCTGGCAGAGTATCCTGTTGCAAGGGGTGTCCCAGCTAGGCCAGATATGCTGTTGACAGTCACAATGCTCCCAGTGCCTTTCTGCGTCATGTAAGGCAGCACCTGCTTGGTGAGGGAGACTGTGCCCAGGTAGTTGAGCTCTATCAAGGCCTGATACACATCAAGGCTGGTCTCCACGCACAGAGAGCGCTGGGTTCGGCCGCCATTGTTAATGAGGATATCAATCTGAAAAGCCATGGAAGAGTGGACAGAAAAGAGAACAAAGTAAAGTAAGATTATTAAGATGTATTTCAAACAAGGCAAATATAATATGTACCCCAAAACGAGATAGAAATGTTGCAATGAACCCAGCATTGTATTATAAAAGAGCTGTTTGCCGGCTCTTTGCCATGACCTTACATGTCCAAAGTACTGGATCACAGTCTTTGTTTTTTCCTCATGTGATGTCCTCTCCAACAAATCAAGTGGAAGAACAAGAATATCTTCATCCTGGAGGCCGTAGCGCTCTTGAGGAATAAATGACAAAAAGAATTCAGCTGGCTACAACTGAGTGAGAGTGACTGAAAATTAAGCAAACTCAGGTGAAGTACCGACTGTAATGCAATGTTATGTCCGATGGAAAAATGTTATAACTGTGTTATATTGCAGCGTTAAGAGTTTATGTCAAAGTATTGAACATCAACACCAAATCCTCTCACCCAAACAGCAACGTTTCACCCTGTTTAACTCATCCTCACGTCGAGCAGACAGGATGAGACGTGACCCACACTTTGCTAGCTGGTAGGCCAGCTCCTCTCCAATACCACTGGAGGCTCCAGTGACCCAGACCACCAGCCCCTTCAGCTTCTTCTCTGGTTAACAAAAAGACACAACTGTCAACATTTAATGTCACATATTGGATCTGAGAATACTCCACGTCAACAAGAGCTTCACAGGAGTTTCTTTATGTCGATTAAACCACCACTTCTTCTTCGGGTCTTCACCATGCACCTTCAACAGAACCCAGAAAATACAAGAAATACTTTTTCCTAATGTTTGCTGTAACATGTTTACACTCATGTCATGAAGGGGATGAAAGTCATTGTCCATGTGTTTACATGTGATTAGTGACTTCAGCTTTAACTCCTGAAAAGAGTTACTTTAACTCTAACTTGAGTGAATTCGATGATTTGATATGCTCAGACTGAGTTGATTTGAACTCACAGAGAGTTTATTCCAAATGCTGTTGCTTTTATAGGCTTGATAAAATATAATATAATAACAGCAATTATTTGGTATAAAAATAAATTTGGATTAAGAGTCCTGTAACAGGATGTCTCCTTTATACAAAAAAGTCTGAAATACAGACAGACCTGCCGTTTTTTGGGTTTTCAGGGTTTACACAGTGTGCAATGCGCAGTCTACTTAAAGGACCAGTGTGTAGGATTTCGTGGTATCTAGTGCTGTAGCTGCTGATTACAACCATCTCACCTCAACCTGTCCTTCGTGGCACAAAAGAGTGACTATAGTGGCTGTGAAACATGTGAAAACTAAAAAAAGATCTCGGGGCAGCTTCAATTTGTTCGTTCTGGGCTACTGTAGAAACATGGCAGACTTCGTGGAAAAGGACCTGCTGTGTCTTGTAGATATTAAAGGCTTGTTCTAAGGTAATGGTTCTTATTTCCAGGTGATTAAAAACTAATGAAAACATAGTTATGAATATTATATTACATTTCTCTGTAAATAAAACCCATAAATCTCACAAACTGGACCTTTATGTTAACAACCATGCGTAATGACACTGCGCCTTGGAGAGGTGCGCCAAAGCGCATGAGCGACTGTAACACTGTAGCTTCAGTCAGCTGTTAGGCGTTTGAGGTACTCATGTGAACTATCACCTAAATGTCGTACAGACCACATGGATCAACGTGACACGAATTGTGCAACATCATAGAGGGCTCATGGAGGAATAACGCCATTGTCATCACCTCATACTTATGCAGCCCCTTTGTTTGTAAAGAAACTGGTCTCAATAAGAGACATGAGAAGAAGATCCACTCACCTGGCTGGTGGCCGAACAGACTTGCCCACAGCAGAGTGAAGTCTGCATCCCCGAAAATGAAAATCAGGAAGTGAATGAGTAAATAAAGTGGTATTAAACACCACAGCGCAGAAACAATGCAACAGTCCATCTGTAGAAAATGAATGAATACACTTATATCTTAACTACTTCTTAACTAAGTAGCTACTATTGTGTTATCAGGCTTCTTCAACCGAAACACAACTGCAGCTAAAGGATAACGACGTCACTTCCGTTCTGATATTTTCAAAATTAAAGCTCGGCACTTTTCAATTTAGGAAAAAGACAAAGCCATTAATATGCAACATTGTGTACATTGTGTGAAGTATTTCTATACGTATAATACTTCACACAATCTATACGTATAATAATAATTAATAATGTGTGTGTGTGTGTGTGTGTGTGTGTGTGTGTGTGTGTGTGTGTATATATATATATATATATATATATATATATTTTTTTTTTTTTTTTTTTTTTTTTTTTTTCTTTCTTTGCATTGGATGTCAGCTCAACAGTTGCATAGTTTTCCACAGAAACGTGTTACTTCTTCTCTAACAGCGATCATTGTTGCAAAACAAAATTCTCTTTCAGAACAGAGATGAAAAAAAAAACAAAAAACGAAATAAGCCAAGCTCGCTGTTGCCGTCTTAAAATGTGCAGCAGTGTAAAACACAACGTCAAGAGTGAGATGGAAAATGTTGCAATGATGCACAGGTAAACAGAGAATGGACAGGAGAAGCTGAAAAGGTGACATGACAATGTATAAAAAGAGAAGTACTGTGTCTTGGTAACTAAATGGTTGCAGCACATGCCACATAACAACAATGTTGCCAGCTCCCAATGTGTAAAGAAGTTCATTTTAAAACTATAAAAACATTTATCCCTCAAATGAATTTATAAAAAGAAGATTTAAATTTGATGTAGAAAACTGTTATATCTGTAAAACGAATTTGGAAACAACAGAGCACCTGTTTTACGAATGTGAGACGGTCCAAAATTTGTGGAAATCTCTCCACGACTTAAGCTTACAGCTCCAGAAAAAGTGACTCCTGGTCCTTTCAAAATGTTCAAATAGGAGTAATCCTCAAAGATAAGAAAACTGAGTTTTTGGTGAATAATCTCATTATTATTACAAAATATTACATACACAAGTGCCGGTATGCCAAATCCCCCCCTTCATGGCCTGCTCTTAAGAATGAACTGTCCTTGTTACAAAAATGTCTGAAACAAATAAATAATCCCCATGCAAAGAAACTGTACACATTTTACACATTTATAGCAGAATTTAACCTATCCTAAACCCCTTGTATTTAATTGATTTGGATTTACTTCTTTTATTTGTTTTTACATTTATTCCTTATTATTTATTTAATTATCTTCATTTTTCATCCATCTGTTATATGTGTTATACACTACCGAAATAAGTTTTTCAGTTTGAAATTTAAAAGGAGATGTGAATTTACCTTGAAGTATAAGTTGCTTATGTTTGAGTTTATCATTGTTCATGTATTGTTGTATGTTCGAATAAAAAAACAACAAAAAAACAACAAAAACAAAAAAACAATGTTGCCAGTGTGATTCCCTTTGCCACATTTCACTACCTCTTCGTCTCCCCTGGATTTCCTGTCCATCTCTTCAGCTGCCACAGTCTAATAAAGCAAAAAAACAAAAGTTTTTTTATTAATTTTAAAGCCAACAAAAAATACTGAAATACTAGTGCAGAACTAGTGCAGGGTGCTGATAATGGTTCCTATACAATACTTTATTTTGGGAAATATAAACATGTTTTGAGCCTCATTTTTCAATTTTTACAAAATATATTAGGCAGCTCAATGCACTGTAAAGTAAGAAAGGTTGTCTAATTTAAATCATGAAATATCTGAACAAAGAATCAGTAAAAAAAAAAAAAGCCAAAGAAACTTGAACTCATGACCTCAAATTAATTGGAAAAGAAAACTGTAACTGGACTGACGTATAGATTATAAAAGGATACAGCCATTGCTGGATGTGTATCAGGAGGAAATGAGCAGCAGTACAGATTATCACAGACTTTGTCGATGGATGCAATCTCAACAACCTTCACATGAACAGCAGCAAGACAAAGGAGATGGTGATCAACTTCAGGAGGAAGGTGCCTCAGACCACACCAGTGAACATTCAGAGATTTGATATGGAGATGGTGGGAGCATACCTGAGATACCTGTGTGTTCACCTCAACAATAAACTGGACCAGTCGGACAACACAGACGTCCTGTACAAAAAAGGTCAATGTGATCTCCACTTACTGAGGAGACTGAAGTCCTTTGGAGTGTGTAGAACTGTTTAGGACTTTCTACGACACTGAGGTGACATCTGCATTGTTCTATGCAGTCGCCTGGGACCAAAAAACAGACTAGTCAAGAGGGCCAGCTCTGTCCTGGACTGCCCCCCTAGACTCCTTAGAGGAAGTGGGGGAGAGTTGTTTCACCATGAACAACTCCTCTCACCCCCTGCATGAGACTGTGGAGGCCTTAAACAGCTCCTTCAGCAACAGACTGCTACTCCCACCATGTAAGAAGGAGGACTACCACAGGTCCTTCATTCTAACAGCTGTCAGACTCTTTAACACCAGCATAACTTCATAACTTTATCTATATATTTCTTTATTTCTTATTTATTTATTTTATTTTTTTGGCCTTTTTGAGCTTTATTTGAAAGAGACTGCTGAAGAATGACAGGAACGTGGGGAGAGAGAGATGGGGAACGACACGCGGGAAAGAGCCACAGGTCAGACCTGAACCCTGGGCCACTGCGGCAAGGACCGAGCCCCTGCACATGGGGCGGACACTCCACCAACCGAGCCAAACAACGCCCCTATTTCTTATTTATGAGTAATCGAACTGTAACAAGTGACAAGAGGGATCATTAAAGTCAATCTTATCTTATCTTATCTTATCTGACACAGTCTTCACTGACCTCTTGGCACTGCCCTGAGCATTGTATAGTTGCATTTATGTGACATATGTTCATCTATTTATTTTGATTTTTAACCTTCTATCATTGTTTAATCTAATTCTTTTTTTCCATTATTTTAGTACAAACTTGGGCGGATGGTACACTGCATTGCACTACACATATTACTTGTATATGACAAATAGACAAGTGAGTGTCTAAATTAATTCTTGAATTTCATATGTAAACTCACAATCAGTAGCTCAGTCTGTAGGGACTTGGCTTGGGAACTGGAGGGTGGCCAGTTCAAGTCAAACATGGACCAAAGTATGGGGGGTGGACTGGTAGCTGGAGCGGTGCCAGCTCACCTTTTGGGCACAGCTGAGGTGCCCTTGGGCAAGGTACTGAACGCCTTACTGCTCCCAGGGCACCGCTATGTGTGGCTCAACATCACACTACCATCTTTCCACATTTGCATATCTATGAGCCTTTTGTGTGTTTGTAGTTGTATTTCAGGTAAAATGCATGTAAATAATAAACATAAAAAATCTATCTGCATATTTATACAATATTCTTATTTTTGCACATTCTATTTACATATTCATATTCGTAGTATATTATTTATAGCATGTATATCTTGTATAGTCACGTATTTATTATGCATATATTATACATATACTATACATCATATCATAGCTTGTGTATATACACATATTTATACATACTATATTGCAGTTATGTATGTATGCACACCTTGCACAGGCTAAACATGACACATTTCTATGTGTATCTCTATAGATATATTATTATTGTTGTTGTTGTTATTATATACTGTTATTAACAATAACACTACCATCATACCATCACTATTACCATCATCTTGCCACTGCACCTTATCTACCTATCTATCTTGTGTTCTTTAAGTGTCCTTGTCCCATTCTGTGTGTTATTTTTTTTTTCTACCTCAGTATTTCATTCTATTGTATTTTTATTGTATTTAAATATACCGGACTGCTAGGACGACCTAATTTCCTTTCGGGGATTAATAAAGTCATCTATCTATCTATCTATCTATCTATCTATCTGTCTATCTATCTATTTATTCTTCTTTTTCAACACTGTCATCCATTATAGGACAGACGAGCAGTGCAGTGTACTCAAGATGCAAAATATATTTTTATCAGGGCTGCAGTCGGTCCAAATACAGATCTGTAACATGATGTGCAGGCTGTCAGATTGTGTACATGCCCTCTGCGTTGGTTGCAGCCACAACTCTTCAGCGATGATGTCATGTTTTTTGGAGTACGCAACCTGCAACATCCGGGTCAGCCGCATGCGCATTTGAAATCTCAGCTAACCCGAGCTGGTGGCTGACTTCCTTTTGCTCCCCCCTCCTCCTCCTGCTCCTCCTGCTCCTCCTCCTCCTCCTCTTGCACACACAGGAGTGGGATTAAATGTTTAAATAAGTGCGACTCTTCTACACTTTTCCAGACCGGATGGGTCAGATTCTGCTGATTAAAAAGTATCGCTGTGATTGTATTGTGTATGAGCGTATGCTTTATGAACCAGTGTGCGTCACGTGATGATCCCGGAAGTTGTAATAGCCCAGTGTAGCCACTGCGCCGCTCCTCAGAAGCTAACGTTAGCTAGCGAGCTGTCAAGCTGTCTAGTGGAGAGGCTGGGGCAGACGTTTCAGCTTCACCCCCCCACCTCTCTCTGGCCACCATAAACCTACATATCACCGAGAAAACCTGTTAGATTACACTTTAAAACCATCGCCAGCTGAGATAATGTAATACATTACGGGCAAAGAGGGAGCGTAAACATTTTATATGAGTCTCGAGTGAGTGACGACTGCTCGTTGCTAGCTAACTGGCTAGCTAGCCTAGCTCAAACCGCCGCAAACCGTCAAGTTTTCGTCGGTGTACCTCTCCGGTGTGAACGGCGGGAAGTCAGTCAGTCATCGCCACTGTCGCAGTTTCCATCGCTGTCAGCCGGTATATTTTTTTTTTGTGGATATTTGGTAAGTCTTTTAAAAATGTTTACTCTTATGCCAGCAACCGTTGAGGAACCGTTGGGCTATCTTTAGCCGTGTTAGCATTTATAGCAAGGCCGAGGGCTCAACATAACGTCAGGGAGGCCTGTCAAAGTTAGCTGTGAGAGACAAGGGTCAAGGCCCAGCAACAAGGCAGGCAAGGCTGTTTGTTTATTTGGGTTGCGGTTTGGACTTGCCACAGAGCTAACTTTTTTTTTTAACCCGTTAATCCTGTTAAAAGCTATTTTTATCGAGTAGGTTCATGCCGTAAATTTGCTCGCCACCACAACGTTAGCCGTACCGCCAATGTTTCATTTGTCAGATCTCCTGAAATTGTGTTGTGCTGGTTTTCGAGTAACTGGTAAGTCTGTCAGGCTAACATTAGCTCTGCAGGCAGCTCTTTAACTAATATTACCATTTCTCGCTAATGTGGTGAAGTTGACTGCATTGCGAAGGTCAGGGAGACGCTGCCCAGCGTTGTGTTCATAACACGATTAACGCTTGATTCAGATCTTTATGTTTTAATGTTTAACTTGACCAGTGGTTTGAGGGCGTTTCAATCTGATCCTCAGTTGCAGTGCTCCTAATATGTAGCCAAAATGTGTTCCCAGGTCCACTATTTTTAGATGTGAGCAGGGGGCCTGAACTGAGCTCCAAGATGCTAATCTTTTGCCAGAAATAGACGGAATACAGACGATATGTTTTAACCCAATTTAATATAGAAAGCTGTGTTGCTCTGTTTTTAGTTCTAGACATACAGTATGTGTATATTTTTAGCGGATTATAAACTAAACATTGCCACATAGTTTGTCTATATTTCAGGACACTACATATCGTATACATAGCGTGTAAACAAATGTCTGTCTTTTAATTTGTGTTACAGGTCTTAAGAGGGAAACAATGGGTGCATTTCTGGACAAACCAAAGATGGAAAAATACAATTCCCGCGGTGAGGGTAACAACCTGAGGTATGGGCTGAGTAGCATGCAGGGCTGGCGGGTAGAGATGGAAGATGCACACACAGCGGTAATTGGTCTGCCTCATGGTCTTGACCCCTGGTCGTTCTTTGCTGTTTATGATGGGCATGCTGGCTCTCAGGTGGCCAAGTACTGCTGTGAGCACCTGCTGGAGCACATCACCAGCAACTCAGACTTCCAGAGTGCTCTGCAGGAGGACCCCTCTGTGGATAGCGTGAAGAATGGGATCCGCACAGGATTCTTGCAGATTGATGAACACATGCGAACCATCTCCGAGAAGAAGCACGGCGTGGACCGCAGCGGCTCCACTGCAGTGGGAGTGATGATTTCTCCAAGCCATATCTACTTTATCAACTGTGGCGACTCGAGGGGACTCCTCAGCCGAGGCGGAGCTGTGCACTTCTTCACACAGGATCACAAACCCAGCAACCCTCTGGAGAAGGAAAGGATTCAGAATGCCGGCGGCTCAGTCATGATCCAGCGAGTTAATGGGTCCCTAGCTGTGTCTCGGGCTTTGGGAGACTTCGACTACAAGTGTGTGCATGGAAAAGGTCCGACAGAGCAGCTTGTGTCTCCTGAGCCTGAAGTTTATGCAATAGAGAGATGCGAGCCAGAAGATGAATTCATTATACTAGCATGTGATGGCATCTGGGATGTCATGGCCAATGAGGACCTGTGTGACTTTGTCAGGTCAAGGCTAGAGGTGACAGATGATCTTGAAAGAGTCAGCAATGAAATTGTTGACACCTGCTTGTACAAGGTATGGCATGTCCACTATACATACACTGATATTTTGTTACACACTTGTCTGTTTTGGCATCATGGCTGATTTACAAGACATCCGTTTTTGTTGTTTGTTTTTCCACAGGGAAGCCGGGACAACATGAGTGTTGTGTTAATCTGCTTTCCTGGGGCCCCAAAAGTTTCTCCTGAAGCAGTGAAACGGGAGGCTGAGCTGGATAAATACCTGGAGGGCAGAGTAGAAGGTGAGGGAGAAATTTTATATTTATGCATTAGTAGACCACCATAGAAAGTGAAATGATGACGTTATAATCTCTTTTGGGTATAAACTTTTCTTTTCTTCAGTGTAAACGTCATGTTTTCTTTGCTTTTTACATCATGTTTTTAAATAAGGTTATTCTTATTTACATCTAGTCTGATGAAAATACAAATGTTTCCATGTCACAGCTGTGTTTAAAGCCAGGGAATTACACAAAAGTTTCTGAAACAAGTCAGTTGTTTTCCTATGATTCACTTATGGTATATGAATTAATCATAGAAATTGTAATAATCTATGACTCAATCTAATCTAGGTATTAAAATATGCGTGAATGGAGCCAGATCCAACTTTTGTTAAAACTCAGCCCGATGTCACGCTGCGGTCGCCAGTCAGACGCTAAGATCAGGCAAACCTCCACAGTCAGCCTGAAATGTTTCTAAAACTGAGACTATCCAGGTGGATTCATGGACTAAACTCTGATAATCTACCTGTTGTGTTCTGGCTTTTATTTATTTCATGTACCCAGCTTCTAAATCTGTGTGTAGATCGTAATTTACACTGCAAAATAGTGGCACGGAGAAGTTTAATTTGGTTTGTGTCCGATGGTTTGAGAGACAGAGGGACAGGGAGTGCAGTGGTCGAGAGACGGACAGTGAATGAGAGCGAGCAGCCTCAATAAAGCCGGTTAATCAGAGAATAAAATGTTATTTCCTGATTGTTTCACAGTGGTTACGTTCAGCACAAATAGACACACCCCCAGCAGCCCATTCCCCACACTGTTGGACTCACTTTGTTCAACAAAATGCATCACTCAGAACCCTTTCAAATAAGCTTAGGGGCCAAAGGTTTAAAAAACAAACCATCAATTTCAGTTACATTTTGTGTGTTGAATGAAGAATGAGTCATATTTTCAACATTGTGTGACCCATTTTATCTGGAAATTGAACTGAACACACGTTCAATGTTCACTAGACAGCCAGTAAAGAGTTCCTGTCTGAAACCTTTTTCTGGTTAATATTTTCCTACAGTAAGTGCAGTAGTTGACCATCGGTCTCAAAAATCACTTCCTGTCACTGGTACACTACTAAACCTTTATACTTTCTATCAGGAGGCAAGTGAAGCCAGTTTTTTATATACAGGGCTTCACAGTCTATAAAGCATATGAACGATCTGTCCTTAGATCTTTGATTCAGATGAGGAAACTTCCCTAACAAATCCCTCAGTACGGAAAAACGGAAAAAACAACCCAGGAAGAGTAACATGCAAAACTGTCTCTGTTCTGTGTAATGAGAAAAACACAGATTTAGAAAATTAAACTATAAAGTATTTACAGTAGCAGTGACTTTTTGTTTGTTAACAATGATCGCTGCGCCTCTCTCTATTAGATCAGTGACGGAGAGTGTTACTATAAAAACAGTATTAAATCAATATCAATAATAGGGATGGTATTCGCTTGAAACCCAACTCCACCACCAAACGTCTATGCTTCAGTCAAAACATTACAATATTAATCTGTAAGTAAAGGAGGTTTCATTCATAATATTTCTGTATTGTACACATAGATTTTATAAAATAACATTTCAATTACACATATCAATCAGATTTAGAAGCAATTGTTGTGATACAATTTAAAAGAATTTGATTTTGTTTTCCAACAGAGATCATCAAGAAACAGGGCGATGAAAGTCTCCCAGATTTGGTCCATGTTATGCGGACGTTAGCATCTGAGGCCATCCCTAACCTCCCGCCTGGAGGAGAGCTGGCAAGCAAGTGAGTGACTTTGTGGCAACTTCATAAACAGTGACACATTTTTCTTTCTGATAGTGATTGACACTTCAAACATTTAATCTAACATTTCAATACTTTGACTTCCCTTCAGACGAAGTGTTATTGAAGCGGTGTACAACAAACTCAACCCCTACCGAAGTGATGACACAGTAAGTATCCCAGCTTGTCTTTTAACTCCCCTGTAGGCGTGCTTGGCTTGGAGCATGCATGCTTTTTTGATGTTTGGCCAGCAAAATTTTAACCAATTTTATGCATGTCATTAGTATTCAACAAGACGGAACAAGGAAACATCCTTGTCAAATTAATTTCATGCAAAATTGAGGTTGTCTGGTTGACTCTGCGATGACACGGTGACCTGTTCAGGGTGTTTCTTTGCTTTCTGTCCAGTTTATGTGAATCAAAAAAAAAAAAGATAGAAAATGGATAAAAGCACCATTAACTATACATTTTCTGTATGGCTGACACTGGTAGAAAATAGTTTGATTGTCTCCCTTAAATAGTCTTAGCAAAACTTCATTCGCATAACTGGGTTTCATTTTGACAAAGGACAACATTTGCATTTCAAGTCCTGTGCCAAAAAAAGGCTCAGTTTTGTACCTCATGAGCTGATTTCACTGATTAGTGCTCCTCAAATCAAAGAGGAAAGAGCTAATAAGTGAAATTGGTATTTGGTATTTGTGTGGATGAAATAAAAACCTACATTCTCTCAAATACTGGTTTAAAAGGGACGTTGCTCATCATTCCTTTTTATACAAGCAGACCTCAAAGCTGTTGCCCTTGTCCACTCAGATATCATGCTTTTAAACTGTTATCAGATAAGCTCACTGCATCAGCTACATTTTAATTGTGCACGTCATCTCGTCCTTGACAGTTAAAATTAGTACTTTGTTTCAGTGTTTCATGTTCGTACAGAGATGAGACTTGAAATTACTATCACACGTTGAATTATCTCGGAAATTGGGGTTACCTTCATAACTGCCAGGCCCCTTGACTTCCTCCGTATTATGTGCTGCCGCCTGAATACAAAATTTGCCACCAGTCTACACAAAGCTTTCCATGGAGAAAGTAAAATAATATTCTAACAACTGTTGGATGAAATGGAGAAATTACATTTTCGTGTATTAGTTTGTTTTTATTCATTATTTGTTAAAGTTTTGTGACATAACAGTACTGTTACTGTGTTCTGTCTTTTGAGTCAGCAGCCAGCCATTTGAGCAGTATTGCACAGTTATGATATCATGAAGTTAAAAAATAGATTTGAAACTTATTAATTTTTCCTTGATGCAGCTCACTACTTTTATCAAGTAGCTGCACTTTTTTTACGGAGCGTCCTGTGCTTTGTAATAGTTCAACACTGGGAATCATTATTTATCCTTCTCTGGATGTATCCATCCAGCTTCAGGCAAGACCTTCACGTTAATGTGTAATGTTTTGCTGTGTATAAAACAGGGTCAAAGTTGTAGATCTGGAACAATAAATCTTAAAAGCCCGTTATAAAGCCATGCTGTAGCACCATAAAATACAGAAGAGGTCAGGGGATTAAATATGTTAGTTAGCTGATCACCTTTAGTAAAATTATGGTGGTTTGTTAACAGCGAATGTATCATTGTGGTTAATGTTGTGCAAAAGCACACCATGTATTTAACATGTCTACAACGAAGAAGTGTGAATAGTAGATCTGAGACAGCGTCCTTCTTTTTTAACAAAACACAGTTTCACCACCAAATGCCAACCAATGTTTCTTTGTTAGTATTAAAGGTGAGGACAGTCATATTGGAGAGAGATAGTTCAATCTCATTCCCAGGTCATCAAATATCAACATAAATGGGAAACAAAGCAGCTCGGAGGGAGCCACGCAACACAACAGGTGGTGTCCCTGCTCTCAGGTCAACAAATACGGACACTTTAGGTTAGTGCCTCGTAGAGTCTCATTTCCCAACACAAATGCCACCTATTGTGTTTCGTGGCTCACTCCAAGCCACATTGTTTGTTTCCCATCTACGTCAGTATTTGACGACCTGGGTTTGAGACTCAACAATAAAGTATCTTTCTCCTGTGTGAGTGACTGCCAGAGAACATTCGTCAGCATAGTAAATATTCCTTTATCACAGCGGTGTAAGAGAGAATAAAGATTTTAAAATTGTTTTAACAAATATAAGGAATCTGGTATAATAGACAAACAATACATTTTATCCATAAAGAAATGTATGGATAAAATGTGTACTCTATTTTTCATATCAGTATGTTGGTAAAGTTGTTTTTGGCAGTTTATTTCCTATTTATTTGCATTATTTTTGGACCTTTATTGAAACTGTAGTGACAGCCTAAATCAATGATTGCATCTGAAGTTAGGCGGGTAAGTTATGGAGGTAATCTCACCGCATGCATAACCAATTTTGATGTTGCAACCAGCTTTATTTGTTTTCTTAACCTGGATCCAATTTTAAATATTGGTTATCTATAGATACAATGAGGCCAATATTTATCTAAATGACAAAACTGCTCAGTGCACACAAAGCGCAAATCTCTGACTGAAAAATGAAGCCAAAAGCAAGTCAGTCTCCATAAGTCCCCATATTAAAATGCCCAACTTTTTTAACAGTGGAATTTGTTTCCGGCCTGGTGCAATGCTTTTGATTATTTTTAGATTAGATGATGAGATGATACAGAATTTAACTCATCCTGAAAGAAAGTTTTGCGCCAAAGGTGCTCAGCATATGTGTAAAAATTAATGTATGCATGGCAACAGAGGATACACAGTGTTGATTAAATATATTTGTTACATTAAAATAACAGTTTGTACCCAGTTGGGCACTTAAATTCGAGCTACCTCCTCCAAATACTGTGCCAAAAAATGTCATTAAGTTTAGATTATTGATACGATATCAATTAAAGTAAGAGAGCTCCTGAAGTTGAAGTGATGCGATCAGATACCACATTTTACTATCAGACTGGAATAACTACAGGAACACTCTGAAATAGTACAGTGGTATTAGAGGAGCTTCTTCTTCTTCCAAAGTCATTGCCGAGTTTGTCTAAAATTGTTGTGAAAGGTCCTTAGGTTTGTGTTAAATAATCTTTCTGAACAACATGTTTTCGTAATAACCTTCCTGTGGCTAGTTACGTTGTTTGTCAATAAGAGTTACCCCACATTGTCACTTCCTGACAAACCTAAAACACCCTGAACCGAAACAGAGGTCTTAAATAGATGGAAACAACAACAACTGCTTTATCATTTGGTGACCTTTCTTTTCCATCCGTGTTTGGTTGTGAATATCGCGATATGAATATATAACTGCCGTGTGTTTTTGGGGTCTGATTTTTAGATGCATCATCGCCTTAGCAATATGTGCATATGTGCATAGGGTAAATGTACATGTAAATAAATTCCAGCAGCGTCTGTTTTACGTGACGATTAGTCTGTGAATTTGGAACTAATTATGTCACATTTTAAATAGTTTAGAGCTTCCATATAGTCATCAGTTTATCAGTTACACAAACATGCCCATAACCAAACATTTATTGCTCAAAATATTATGTGAATTAGGAATTATTTGCAAATTCTAAAGTGCATTCGTAAAGAGACAAAACATTTCCCTCATTTTTATTGATATGCTTTTCAGCTTGTCTGATGTTCGTTATAACTAAAGATGGGCATTTTAAGCAGTTTCATTTTAAGCAAAAGTACTTCAATTATCAATTATCATTGTGTACTTGAGTACTCCCAAAATAATAAACCTAAGAATGGGGTCCGAAATGAAGACCCAAGCAGAAATTCAAGAGGGGTAACGGTTATCCGGCCTCTCTGTGCTGCACAGACTGTACAGATTACCCAACATGGGGGGGGGGGAAACATATTCACAACCATTAAGATGTTACAAAACAGCTAAACAATACATTTTTGTTCAGCACTTTGCAGATCAGTCCTCAGTGTTCACCTCACTATACTCTTGCATATTCTCCACACTTCTTGTTGTTGTTGTTCATCGTGATGGTAGCTTGTAGAAGAAGAGGCAGCGTTCTCCTTCCACAAAGGTTAACTAGTGCATAACTACAGTCACTGTTGTTAGTGTGAGCTGGTTAATCTTATCTGCCCTGGTAGCATCACTGCAACACTTTCTAACAGAGCCTACGTTAGCAAATGAAGGGTTCCCCTTCTGGGGCCGGTTCTCCTTCTGCAAATTTAATGCTACTTAGCTTGCACTGCACGTTCACATCTTATATTTTTTTCAAAATACTACTTGTGGGCATTCTGCCTGTAACGTCAATAATTTACGCGCGACTACCTGCTGCTACACGTGCGCAGACTTAAATGCGGTTACTCAGTGCATTGAATGAATTGAACGGCATCCAAATGAGTACTCATCTCTATCCCTAGTTAAAATATATCAGAACACATTTACTCTCTCCGATATTTAACTAAAATAGAAAGAGTCTCTCTGGTTGTATGTCTGTCTTTGGATTTCTTGAACCGTTCAGGAAAATATTAATTCTCTGGTGTATTGCGGATGACCCAAGGAAGTGTGTCGAGAACAAAGTTGTTTGGGTGATTTCTCAAGAAAGCTGGAGGCAAAGCAATTGGCCAGGCGTGTTTTGAACAGGCACTGCTCTCGTGAATAATAACACATTAAAAATATGTATATTAAAGTAGACTTATGGTCAGCAGATTCAGTTTGATGTGCAGTATCAATGATACTCATGAGAGGGTGCTAAAATCATTATATTTACCTGAATTGTAAGCTCTCATTGGTTATTGTTAGTTGGAAAAATAGACTGTACTAGTCACTTTTAATTATTTTACTGCATATTTGAAACAAATAACTTTCTGTAGATTTTGTATCTGAAGCTTCAGGCTGTACTTGGTGTGTGTTAAGTAAACAATGATACAGGACAAGGTAGCTTTTTTAAACCAGACTTTAGACCTGCCAACCAATGAGTAGTGTTTTCTGTAGTGTATACAGTTATGTGTACAATGATATACTGCTTCATCTCCAGATTATCTGTAAAAGTATTTACAGTAGCATCAGAAAAATTGGAGGAAATTGATTCACAAGTATCTCTATCAACTTCTGGAGGATTTTTATTATGTGTCAGTTTGTATAATACATGCTTAAACCTGTCCAGCTTTTGATAGAGATCTGGTGGATGTAGAGCCAGAGTCTGAAGGGTTTTTCCTTCCTCTTCTCTCTTATCAAGGACTCTGCATCCACAGACGACATGTGGTAACACAACCTCCTACCACTAACACAGCATAGAGTTTACAAACCACCATCCTCTCAAGACCCACAGCAGCTCAGCTCAGCAGTCTGTCTCTCCGTCACTCTGAGCTTTTGGTTTCTAAGAAGGGAATTTCATGGGAGGAGGAGGAGGAGGAGGAGAAGAAGAAGGAGAAGGAGGAGGAAGAGGAAGAGGAAGAGGAAGAGGAGTTGCATGCACACAAACCTGGAATAGTGCAGCACCAGTCTACTCTGGGGTTCGGGATCCCTACCGTCTTGTCTCCCCTTTTATGTTCACCCACCTTAATACTCTCCTCTAAAGTAATCCATAACAAGTCCACAAGGTCTTCTTTCTTTTTGTTAAATAATCAGCTTAAGTAGTAAGATTTTTGCTGTAATTAATTTGATTCACATTTCCTTGTGTGTGTTTGTATATTTCTGTTTTTGTGAAGTGCAATTGTCCTGTACAAACGGCCTGTATTTAATGCAGCTTGATTTTAAGTTAAAAAATGAAAGAAATGAAAAAGAGAACCTTTTATGCACTATCTGCCTTTTCCTGCTCTTCTGGAATTGTAACAAATGTCTATTCAGTGAATATTTCTGCTTGTCCTCCAGGCACAGTGTCTCTGCGCTTTTACATTTCCTTTCTTTATTTTTTTTTTTCAGTTAGTCTCCTTTAAGAAACGGGTAAATTGTATAGTTGACAGCACAGTAAGCTCTCTATCAAACCATTTAAATCCTAATTATTTTTTTTTCCCTGTGCTTTTTTTTTTATTGTATTTTATTTTTGTAAGTGGTCTTCTGTACATGCTCAAATAATAATGGCAAAGGTGTTTCTCAGTCATTTGGGAAGTGTGAAGTAATTTTTTTTTTTTTCATTTCTTCAAGGCATCTGATTTGAGAAAAGAAAAAAGACCCCTGTTAACACGTTTGTCTGTGCAAATAGATACCTGCAAGCGTGCGTGGGTGCTTGTGTGTATATATGTGCGCACGTGTGTTGGTATAAAGGCGGATCTGTATGTGCAACTCTAATTTAAATTTTTCGCTAAGGTGGTTCAGACAAAAATACCAGGCTGGAGTTTAAGGGAATCGCTCGCCCATAGCTTACCCATTGTCTGCCCCCTTTCTTCTTTTTAATTTTTTAATTAATCAGCCAGTGTTCTATATCAACCCAACATAGGCTTTCACTACTTCCTATTCCAAAAAAAAAGCTTTGGATAATAGAGTTTACATACTGTTACGCTATTTGAACAACTTCAAGCTATATATCAAAACTATACTGCAACCTGAGATGACACAAGTAGTTCAACATACCCATTGTGTGTGACAGTTACCAGCTAGTCAGGTTTTGACTAGCTTACACAACTATTGTGTCATATTTAAATATCAGTTTCTAAACATGGATTGTTACCAGTGCCCACTGTGGGTGCCATATGAATTATAATTCAGCTTTATGACAGCCTATGCCAAGTTTTTGTTTTCCTCATGAGATTCAGTTTTTGTATGTGGTACAGATGTTTTTAGCTTTTTTTTCCCTATAACACCTGTTAATTTGACTGATGTGAACAGTTTAAGCACTGACTATTTTAGAGAAAATCACCCATTACCAGTCTGTTGATAGGAGAAACTGTTGAATCTAAATCTTACAAGCCTATTTTTTTGCCCCCCCCAACTTCATCTTTAGAACAAATCCGCTAACTGCAGTGAGTTCTCCTGGTTGTACAGCACCTTCTCATTCCCATCGGGTTTGCTCTGCTTAAACCTTCCTCCACTGCACCACAAGCCAGAGCACAATACAGTTCGCTGCTATACTGTATGATCTGTGGGTTGATAATTATGATTATTTTTCAGTTAATTTCCCCCCTTCTAAAAAGATGAATAGTCACCAACTAAATCTGCATTCATCACACACAGTAGATATTTTTCTTGAAGAGAAGTTGTTTTATTTCAGATTTATTCTCTGCCTTTTTTTTTTTTTTTTTTTTTTTTTGTCTAAAATTGCATTGTTGGAAATTTATGTATGTATATATTTTTGACTTAAACTTTCAAGGAATAAATCATGTTGCTTGAGTTAGTTTTTTGCTATGGGCAAAATGTGATTCTGGTTTGTCTCGGGATGATTAGTACAACAACGGTTTCCCTCTAATCATGTTGGCGTTGCTCTGATTAACACTCAAGGTTTGAACAGGTTCATTTATGTAACACAGTAATAATGGACTAGATTTGTAATTCATATATTAAAATGACAATCCTAACTATTTCACCGCATTTAGGTTTGTGGTGGGTAGCAAATTATTTAATCACAGACTTTAACTTTGACTAGAATCCTAAATTAGCTGCTTTCTAATATGCTGTAGTGGCAAAAATGCCAAAGACCACTGAAATTTTGCAACTGCGAAGTCTATATCGCAATATAAAGGAGAACCTAGCTGTAACCACGTAAAAGATTTTAAAAATGTTAAGCTATTAAGAGAGCGATGCTAACTTTATTTTGAGATTCCCATTCACCGTTAGTTAACGTTTAAAGGTACTCTGGAGTTTTTTTGACCACTGGTGGTGCTGTAGAGAAATGTTGGATGAGCACAAGGATGAACACACAAGACAAAAACACAAAGTGATGATGTGAAATACACTTCTGACTGCAGGAGGCGGTAATGTGTGCATTAACAGTTGGTGTTAAGTGAACCAATGAAAGACGATAAGACCTCAAGCTGATCTTAAAAAAAAACAAATGCAGGTTTATGTGACGTAAGGAATGGCATTGAACATGTTTGTTTGGCCTTAAAGACACTCAAAATACATTTCGGTAAGAAATGTTTGAATGTAAACCTAACTTTGTGTTTTCAGTGGAAACTCTATAGGGTACCTTTAAACAACCTGTCACCCCAGAAATTACATAAATAACATGTCAGAATTCAAAAGATATCCTACCCTGACGCAACACTGTAAACATGTCAGATAGAGAAATTAAATTTATTCCGTGTTTGCATGAAAATGTGCGTTTAAAAACTACATTTTTATTACAATAAAAAGCTAAAAAAGAACAAAAAAAAAAAAAACAGCAAAAATGTCGTCTAATTCACATCTTTGATGATTTGATGATGGTTTTAAATTATAGTATTGTATTTCTATCACAATACCTACTAAGGAAAATCCTTAAGTCAATTTATTCTGTGTTTTTTTTTTCCAGTTTTATTTTGCGCTGCATCGCTTGTGTTTGTTAGTGAGTGCACTAAATGTCTCATCAGTTTTCAGCATCAAGCTGCTTTTTTTGCAAACCTAGTGGATGTTGATGACTCTTGAAGCAACATTTCATGCAATTTTTCTTAAAGCTTAATAAGGAACAAATAATATTTCTTTGTATCTCGAGGCCATTGATACACCCACTCCCCTGGACTGTCCTGCATTACCCCAGAAGTTTAATAATTGGAGATATGGCCCCTTAAAGGTAGTGACCCCTTACCTGCATATTTCATAGAACGAAAAATGTAAAAATTAGCCTTTTAATACTGAAAACTGCTGTATAGCTGGAATGCTAACAGATATTAATAGCGACTCGGTTGTGATTTGTCACATCTGGGTGTTTTTCTATTTAAATTATAACATTTCCTACCATCCCTTTTACTCCCTCATCCACAACAACAAAAAGTGAACAAAAAAAAAATGAACCTGAGCATCCATTCCCCTCGTTTTAATTTTTTATGAACTGAAATACCTCATAACATTTTGTAGGAAGTGTTTTTGTCTTGTGTTATGTAGATCCAAACTGTTCAGAAAACAGTTCACAAATGCGTTTTTTTCTCGTGGCTCTTCCCCCGTAGAACTTCTTGATTTTAACACTGATCTATGTGAGTGGGATAAGCCTGTGCTCATGTACAGTATTTGACTGAATTCTGCTGATTTTAAAGAAAACAAGTAATGATTTTAAGTGGCTACTTCAAATGACAACATTTTTTAGTAACTAGGAACACTATCGGCCTTGTTGTATAAGCTGATGCCCGCCACCCCCTCCGACCCTCAAAACGCTCACCTGTGTAATTTCCCACCAAACTTGTCCACTTGTGTGATGCTCACTTATCTAATCTAATCTAGAATTGTATCGCGAGTTCAGGGTTTTTAGAAATGTGAGATGTGTGACTAAATGGCAGTAGTCATATGCACTGATCATCTGTATAATCAGCTTTTTTTTCCATAAAATTGTTATTGTAGAAAAAAAAAAAGATTATAAAGCTATTTACAGAGTTACCTTTGGTTGCCTGGAATGCATCCTGTATATTCTTGTACAGAGGACTGCCTGGCAGAAGTTGAAGAGATTTTTAAATGCTTGCGCCCTCTTGTACATATTGATGTACCTCGGTTGTGGAGTTTACTGTGTCATCCTTTAGCAGTGGTGGTTTATTTGTCCCCTCACAGGGCGACCTGAGCCTCACTTTGCTGACCTTTTTCAGCTCATAAATAAGCTCACCGATTTGCCTTACCCAATCTCATGTTGCCCCCTAAAGTACTTGTTCAACAAAACACTATGAAGAGGAGTGATGCTGCTGACATTACACTCTTATAGATTTAAAAACTGTCCCCATGTTAGGGTACTTAAGCTATCAACAAAGTGACTTTGTCCTGGTTGTCACAAGGTACAACTTTTCAACCATTGCTGGTTTGTATGCTTTTTTTTTTTCCATGTTACCTTCTTGAATCTCGAAAAAGCTTATTTAATTTTTCACTGCAGATGATGTCATACTTTTAACAAATGCAAGTGTTTTAACATGGTAACCTCGCAAGCATTCAAAATGTTCATACATACATCATGTCTGCTATATTTATGGTTACATTCAACAATAGCTTTAGAGTGCTGTAGATAAATATTGTCAATGTTGATTCAAATGCTTCTCAGAGGCCTCTGTGAGTGATTTTACAAAGTTCAATAACTGTATATTTTGTATTATGTTCTAGCTCCAAAGGAATGGCAGAAAAAAAAGAAAATGTTTAAAAAAGCTTTGTTCCCTGAACTAAATTGTACTATTTGTGTTGTCGATTGAACAAATTGCATTCCTTGCTTGTGAATTGATGCATTTCTCTCCCTGCCCCTTGAATTTTCTCCCCTTCTTTCCCTCCTTTCTTTCATTTTTTAGCCTTTGAAGTTTGAATAAAATTTCTAGTTTGCAGAATGTATTACTAAATAAATGGGTTGTCATCTTGTACCTCTCATTTCATCACTTTTTTTTTTTTTACACTTATTGTGTGGACGTGTTGCACAAGTGAAACTTTCTATGATTGTTAATATAGAAAAACATGACAGACTAAACAGTATTTACAGGGGAAGCTGCATCACATTGCTAAAAAAAACCATCCTGCCTTAGAACGTGGATTACAATAACTTTCAGACGCACATGAGAGTATTGGCGTGTGGATCTGCTGCACAGTTACACTAACTAATTATGGTGCAAAGGCATTTTATTAGTCACACAACTCTAAATCTTATTTATAATTCTTCTTCTCTTGTCTGGTAAAGAAGTTGCAAAACACGTTATTGCTATTTTTTATGTTTAAAATACAGAAGGCACCCTGTATGTGCCTCTCATGTATTACCATTAGGTTTAAGTCACAGAGCTAAGACACTAACACTAAGCATTTCTCCAAAAAATAAACACCTAGCCATCTTTGAAAAGTTCATTGAACAACTCTTACAGCTGTTCAGAATCCTTAAAGACTCATCTAACATCTGATATAATGCTGTAATATTTTTGATCAAGTACACCTTGGGCTGCTGGTATCAGAAAATACAACTGGACAGATGGGTTACATCGTACAGTGGACTTATCCAGATGTTAGAAGAGTCTTTGAGAGGTCTGGAAATACCTTAATCACAGCTGTAAGTGGTCTTAAATGAACTTGAGGGTTTTCCAAACATCGCTGGGTAATTGTTTTTCAGGAAATCAATACCGAGCTCTGTGACACGAATGTAATGGTAAAACATGAGAGGCACAAACGAGAGCCATTCTCGTGTGTGACTTAATGCTTCAGTTTGTGTTTTGATAATCAACAAGCCCTTTCATCGCTGCATGTTTTCGAGCCCCATGAGCTTTCTGAAGCGCAGAGGTGTTGTTGACTTATCTGGGTATCAGAGTCGTGTTTGTCTGCCTGCCATTTCTGTCAGTGTGTGGTAAGTGCATGTAAGGGGCTTGAGCTCGGGATGGGTCAGGGCAGTCCACGGCCACTGGGATTAAGAACCGTGGGAGGGATTACTTTAAATGTCAACATAATGTCATGAGTTGTGTTAGAAGGTCAAACGTTCAAACGGTGCTCAGTGGCGAGCAGTTAATAGATCAGGTACAATTTGGATTGTTGTGGCTCCTGTGATGAAATGACTAGCATGCTAAAACAAGCTATTTTTTGGGGATGTGTTTTTCAAATATGCTGAAGCACGGTTAGACTTATGATGCAGTCTGACGTTTTCACTCCAACAACTGTTAATGTTGCTTAATGACATATAAGGGTGTGTATTTTATATGTAGTTACTTCTCTTCATTTATTGATCTGTTATTAGATATGCAGCACAATTGTCTCCCATGCTATAGCTTTGTCTTTTTACTCAATTTCTGACTGATCAATGCAAAAAACAGTATCCTAATGAGACAGTCAGCTAGCCAGAGGGGGGCAGTGTTAATAGCTGAGACAGATTAGAAACACCAGCTGTAGCATGCACACACACACACACACACACACAAACAGTCCTCTGAAAGTTAATTGAGTCAGTGTCTATTTATTAAGTAGATGTTGATGACAGCTTTTAGATGCATGAAATTTAACACTAAGTCATAAATGCTGTAGCAAATGTATCATCCACAGCTGTTAATTGTCATTGCCATTGTGTTTTTGCACTTTTAGCTTCATGGTGTCCCCTCTGGTGCTTTGGGAACCTTTTTATAAAAATACAATAAAATACAAAAATCAGAGAAACATCAAAACTTCTATTTTAAACAAGCTTGTTTTTTTTTTTTTTAAGCGTGTCCATCCCGCCCTTCGAGCCATTTGCACAAGAGCTGCACAAAATATGACTCATTAGATCTCGGGCCACCTGTGCACCCCTAATGAATCATGCTGCCCTTATATTCCTCCACATCAAAAAAAAAGAAAAAGCGTCCGCGTCGGCAGAGGCCATCATCAAATGGAGCTGGCTCGTCATCTGCCTGCCATTGTTTAGCGCATGTCATGCTCTGCTTCTCATGGCGGAAAAACCCATTTGAGCTTGACTAATGCAGCCATGCAGACGCAGCAGTAAGAGGTGGGGGTGGTAGAGCACACCGCATACTCTGTGTGGATGGTCTCTGCACTGAGGTCACTGAGCTCCACATTTGCTAATTTGCTTTGGAGTGCACTTGGAGCCAGATTTTTCTTCTGTTTTTTTTTTTTTTTTCAGGGTTGCTCTGTAAATTGGGTTTGGGATTGAGTTAAGCACAGGAGAGAGCAAGGGGCATCTTTGACGGGTGTTTCGGGGACAAGATGTAGCTCGATAAGGATCAGATCTGACAACATTTACTCTGTTCTCTATTTCTGCTTCTTCTTCTCCCCCCTCCTCACCCACCCGCCATGCTTTCCTTCTCCGTTTCCTCTTCCTGTGAGTGTACTTGTTGCCCGAGGTCAGTTTGTCACAGAGAACACAAGCTTTTCTCACTTGGTTGCAGCGATTCAATGATTGGTGTGTACAAACAAGCATATCAAGCAAGGATGACATGCACCCACCTCCCCCCTTCTCACGCCCTCCTCTCTCCTACAGACATCAAATATGTCCTTCCTGCTCTCTCTCTGCTACTGTCTCACTCCTCTCTCTCTCTCTCTCTCTCTCTCTCTCTGTCTCTCACTTACACCGAGTGTCCCCTGCATGAGGTGGGTTACACAAGCTGCTGCCCTGGGAATCCCAGGCCAGCTCATTATCCCGCACCCCTGAGACACAGCTCACTGTAAATTAGGACATCAAACGATGCAGGCTTGTTAGAGAGCCACAGATACACTCATTAGCATCAGCACCTTTCCTTGTTAGAGCCTGTATCAGCATCCGCTCCCACCACCACCACCACATCGTGTCCTGACGTTCCTCCACACTGACTGGAAGGTTTAGGATTAATGTCAGCTCTAGCCAGCAGGTCAGTACTGTTGTGGTTCAGATATGTGACTGATGGATCAGTGGTGGCGGGAAGCTGTGGAATTTGTTGACAGTTGCCGACTATCCCCACAGAGCTTATCCATATTTCATACTGTGGAAGAGAATTAAAAAAAAAAACATCTCTCAGAATAACTCGTCTGGCAAGTGGCTGAGTAATTGTGTGTCACGGCTTCAGGGGATGGACAAAAAAAAAAAAAAACTGACCTCTTTCAATACAACATGTTCTACAGTAAACCCATGCTGGTGTTGATCATAAGGTCAGACCTGGATTAAGTTACCTCATCAAGTGGTTAAAAAATGTCTTCTATAGCTCTGGACAGAGCTGAAAATGTATCCCTGGTGATGGTTTTGACAGTCCAACAAAAGATGTTCACAGACAAATTTTCTTGGAATACAAAGCACAACACTTTGACACCACAGTTCACATCCTGTGTCCCATGTGTGTTTACATTTAGACAACAAAAGCACTTCAGGGAAATGTCAGAGTTTTGATAAATGTTTATATTCACGTTGTATTTTGTGATTCAGGTCCTAAACCAGACTACAACCTTTCTCTGACCTGACCTCAGTGCCTAAACATAACCATAAAAAGTTTGAGCCACTTTGAGAGGAAGTTCTGATATTGTCCACAATATTTCCTTTTTATGTTAATATTAAACAAAATCTGGGCTTCAAAATATCTGTTGTTGCAAACTTTTTTATAATTGTCATTTCTAGAAGACAGCGTTGCTGTCAGGGTATCTCATCCTCTGCTTCTTAAATTTACCATTTTTTTTTTAACCTCTCTCTCGTAAGTTCCCTTTATGGAAGTCACTGTTGCATCAACGTGTGACCACTGCTCCTCTTTGTTAATAAAGTCATGTATTTTAGGACTTTCCCACATGGCATCATTTTGCTGTGTTTGCAAGTGACGAACCAGCAATTGAGGTGTAAATCATGACAAAGGGATCTACAAGCAAAATATATTATAATAATATCGATAAGATATTTGATTTGCAAGATTTAAATAGCTACCTACAAAATCCAGTATCTTACTGATATTCATCCTAATATGTTTCCTTGTAGAGCCCTATGTCATGATTTACACCTTAATTGCTGGTTCATCGCCAAGCGGCAACCTCTGTAGCTGTGAAATGAAGCCAATGCAGAAGTGCCAAAAACTCAAACGGCCTCTTGAGGCTGGCTACAGAACGAGTCAGTCTCCATAAGTCCCCAAATTAAAATGCCCAATGTTAGAGCTGAAATAAATATGTTATCTTAATAAGTTTTGCTTGTAGATCCCTATGTCATTATGAGCCATCGCTTGCAAACGCAGCAACATGATGTAATGTGGGAAAGTCCTAAAACACATTACTTTATTACCAAAGATGAACAGTGGTCACAAGTGGATGCGACAGTGACTGAAAGGTACTTAATGGTGGATTTACTGCACAAAACACAAAGCACTGCCTCAAAAATTACTATTGAGGTCTCAACAAAACCCTGAAGAATTCACCACCACTCTATAGACACATATGAGCGAGCTGGAATTCAGTTTTGTCTGTGAGACGTAGGTTAAATACCCAGTCAATGATAAGGCTTTCTTAAGTGTTATTTTCTATGGTTAGGCACTTCTAAAGGTGTACAGTATTTGTTCAGTACCTGCGTCGCTGTCTTCTGTCAATCCATACCAGCACACTCTGTCTAAAACCAGATAATGTCTTTCACTGTGAAAATGTATTGATGCGACTGATAGCAGATTGTTTTTTTTTTTTGTACCTGCACAGGCTTTTCACGTTTCCAGCATGCTCTGTAGTCATTGGGCTGTGGTGAGATGGAAATGTTCCTGACTGTCTGTAGGGGTCTTGTCATCATGTCATCTTCAGTGAGCCCTCAGCCATTAGTTTCTTTTTTTTTTTAAATCATAACATCACAAGGTGTTTTTGTCTTTTTTTTCCTCCTCCATACTGATGTGTCTTTTTCATCTGCTCTGCATGCCGTCTGACATCTGGTATAGCATGCAGCCCGTGGGTGATTCATTCCTCGCGCATGCCGTCACTTTACTTCATCTGTGTCTATAAACTTCACTTCATCTGCATCCTGCTCTTCTCCTCCCCAGGACCCAGACATCCTCTTCTTCCGTGGTTTCAGCTAAAACAAGAACTAATCAGAGGATGTCAAGCCAAGCATTTGTTGCCTTGTATTTATGTCCATCCCCATAATTAAGTATCTACTCTTACTTCATCATTTATTGAATGTGGTTTTCATCCATGTACACATCAGATAGGCCCAACTAGTCATTCTCCATTTTAAAATTAACTTATTTACACCTCTCTCGGCCATTGTGTAACATCATTCCAAACAGTGGCTTAAATATTAATTTAAATACTCTAAGACAATGTGTCCTCTACTACAAATCTTATTGATCTTATCCTATTGTTAAATTATAATGAAGATAGACAGACACATCAATGACAGCATTATGTAGCAGCAAAACATTAGAAAGATTTCAGATTTCTAGGTCATTCGTTTTGAGTCTGTTTCAAATTTCAAAATGTGTTTCCATTGTTAACTCATTGTCTAATTGGAGAAATACATAAATTTATGACTTTCGCAAAGATTTCACTTTGAATTTTGGTCGTCACACTACCTGGTAATGTCTCCTGCAAAGTCGACAGGATTATGTTTTTCGATGTTGTATAAAGATAAAAGCAGATTTGTGCAGAGGCCTGAGGCTCAGATTGAGGCAGTTGTACAGCACGAACCTGTGAAATTCACCACAACAAAAAGGAAATCATAGACGACAGCATCATCACGGCCGACTAAAATTAGGAAAATGACACCTGCAGTGAAAGATTTGCCCCATGAGAGGACTGTACATTGAGTTTATTCCATACTCTGACTGGCTTAATGTCTTCTTTCTTTGCAAAAGCAATTTCTGACATTTTTGTCAGTTATCACACTTCAAATAATCCACAAAAGATCATATATATTCAAATTCCCAAATTCTTTAACAACATGGAGGTGCACATGTTGTTTTTCATGTGATGTTTTGGTGCTCTTATGTTTTACTCATGTAATTTAAAGATCCCCACTTTCTCCAAATAATCTTGCTTGGCTCGGTTAATAATTATTTTAGTCTTTTGCACTTCCTCACATGTTGCCTTGTTTATGATCAGATCAGAGCTTCTTCCAGCAGATATTTAGTCATTTTAGCTGTGTAATTTTCCATCCCTTTCCATCCTACACCAGAATCAGTAAATCCTATTTGAAAGGAGCCAAGCCAGTTGTAACAGTAACGTTTGGTGTGACTTTCCATAGCTGCAGCATGAACTATTGCAGCTGTGTTTGCCACTGTTAAAAAATCATTATCTTTTCTCTCTGACAGTGTATCCGATCTTCACGTGTATGACTTTTTGACATCAGGATGAGGCCATTTAAAAGCTTTGTAATCACGCTATATGTTAACGGGCATTAAGCGAGGCCTTTAGCCGTCCATCCACGCTGCCAGTATGTTTGAATCGAGAGGAGTCAAGTGGGTTGTGCTCCTCGGGTTTTTCTGGTCCATCACACAACTCTTCACTGAATAGTGTGTGATAAACAATGGTGCTGAGTTAAGATGCTGACTCTAAGGCTGAAGTGAACAGGGAGCAAGTGTTTTTACTCCTGCTATAACGACCACAGAATATTTAACCAACACAGCCTGTGGGTCAGCACTTACGAGTCCAAAAGTTAACACTGAACTGTACTGTATATCTCCAGGCCATGTTTGTGTCCTGATAGGAAGATCTCCAACATTGTTCTGTGTGAAATATGTGTCCATCAATAAAACTTTGAACACAGCTGTCACTCTATTGTATGTTGTGTCATGTGAAAGCCTTTGTAAGCAATCGTAGCTCTGTGTTTTAGGTGACATTTCATCCTTTAAGTGGCATCTAAGAGGCTAAGTGCCTTCAGTGTGCATTGTCTCTGTTATCTACCACTATGTCTTTCCTCCTACTTAACACAAATACACGGCACACGACACACAGCAATTTGCACGTGCTAAACTAAGCAGGATATAATAGTGGAAAAGGTCATGAACTGAGCAGCGTGAGTTTTCTGAATTAATGTACATGTACTGTATGCTTTCATTGTGTAAAAGTACTCAGTGAAACACAGATAACGCTAAATGTCAGTCGTAAAATACTTACTGCACATCAGTGAGCTAAATTGTTCTATTGACTACTCTCATAGCGAGCATATATAGTGCAAAACATGTGTCTTTGTTCCTGTTTTTATAACAACACTACAAATCGCCACATTTGTCAGATAAGAACTTAACCAATTTAGTTTGGCTGTGTGTAAAGTTAAAATATTCTAGACTGGACTTTTAATTTGAGGGTTTAACGGATAAAATTCAGCTTCAGTCTTCATAATTTTCAACATATAATGTAAAAATAGCATTACTTCATACCGGAAACGACATACATTTCAAGCCCTTGATACCAGAAAATGAAAAAATTCTCTACATTTGTTGAGCTTAACAAGTTTCACAGCATTAAATAAACCCAGACATATTTTAATGTATATACTTTTCTTTATCGGAGGGTTTCATGTATGTGAGTATGAATGGTGAGGTCAGAACATGGTTGTTTCCAGTGAACTCTTCAGCCTTCAGCTTATTGGAATTGCCAATAGCGCCATGAAGTGAATGGTTGTATAATGTAAATTTACTTACATCTTTACAATTTCATATAGTATTTTGTGTTGGGGAAACAGTTTAATTAGAACCTTTTAAACATGAAAAGGATGTATTGTGCATGTTTCTGTTGCCTGTGTGGCCTATTTGAACACACAGAACCTGCGGTGGGAAAATATCTTCAGTCAACTTTTCTACTGCAGAATTTATTTGATAAATAATAAGAAGAAATCAGACATCTGCGTGCTTTTAAACTCTTTGAATTCAACTTTTAAACTTGTAATCATCAGCATCCAGCTAAATCCCAACACAAAATCTTATTAATACAGTTTAAAAATTCAGTCTCCAAGGCAATGTAGGTTCAAAAAGAATATTTCATTTGTCAAATTTCATATTAAAATCAGGTTTCTCTTTTTTTCGCAGCACAAAACAGAGTAAAAGGTGCAACATATCAATGGGTTTTTCAATTTAAAAGTGAAATCACCACAAAATGTTGATTGAGTGAATATTCTGTGTATTTAGTCATGTGACTGTATCAGATTTTGAAGAAATGGCTCTGAAAACTTAAACATAAACTGAAGAGCTCAGGTGTGGTTGTGAACCTGTTAAGGGAAACATACTGACCGAGCGTGACTTCCTATATTGTTCCTCCATTGTCGGTATAACTGCATGGATTCATGGTGGGCAGCCTGTGTTGGCAAGAAATTTGGCACCATTCAGCCACAAGCCACACAGCACAAACAGGCCTTTTTCCCGCAGTCATTGAGGCATCTTATGACTTTCCTGCCCTAACAGGGGAATTATTTTGTTTGTCAATGATGATTACTCCAATTTGGCCACAAGCTTTCTTTGCTGTTTTTGTGAAAGGGTTTTTCCTCATTCAACACTAATCCTTGTGAGGAGGAAACTCACTATTTTGTATAAAGACACACGTGTTGTTGCCCTGTCTGAGGCTTATACACAAACACAATTCATCAACAGGTGGGGGAGGATTTTTTCTCTCTGTGCAGAAGGATGTTACATTTGGAGTGTGTGGGGTAAGTGTGAGAGAACAAAAGTCGCTGGCAAGGGGGCATTCAGTCTGCAGGAGGATTTCCTCACTGAGCAGAGGAAAGAAGAGAGGGAAGCCTTGATACAGCTGGTTGTGCAGAAGCATTTATACAGCTCAATTAACTTCACTTAATAAATATTGAGATTTGGTAGTTATAAAGTTTTTTCCATATTTAATAGTCACCTCCACAGCCTGTAGTAAAAGAAATTTACAGACGGTGAATAATGTTAGTCAGGTTTGACTTTTTCACAACAGCACTTAGCCTATTGGCTGCTTCTTAAAGGCTGCAAAACTTGTCTTTTACAATGCACGGTGGCTACAAAAGGAGAAAATGTTAAAGTACTGCGTATGCACTGAAAAACATTCATGTGAAATCTTAAAATGTACTTTGAGCAAAGATTAAAGTTGCTGCCTTGTGAAGGTGTGACTTGAATTGGAGAGGAAGATAATGTGGAACGCAGATGAATCCGTATTAGTGGTACGTTGATTTGTAATGGTTTTCCTTTAATCTCTTTGATACCTTTCAGATTTGGGATGCTTGGCCTTGCCATCAGCAATATTTTATTTATTTTTTTCCAACATCATGCTTCAATCCCCTTGAAGGATGTTTTATGTAAAATATGCTTTTTGTACCCTGGAAAGACATTTAATCAAGATTAACCTTGGTATTTTAGTAGCCAGTGGTCTAGCTTTGTGAGGTTTTATAATGGAAGACAATTAAGCACTACTTTCAGTGCTGAGGATCTGCTCTTGAGGAAAAAAAACATATATTTATAGTAGGAGGTTTTTAAAGGACTCACAGGGGACATTTCTTTTTTCTCTTTCTTTTTTTTTTTTTTTTTTACTAGGTTGAATAACCCGACATATAGCATGTAATACTTTTTTGTTACATTTAAGACTTTATAAACCTTGCTTTGTATTAGATAAATTGGTCATTTAAATGGTCTCAGCTTTAATAGAACACAAAGTTATTTTGTCACTTCAATAAACTGCCTTTTTTTTAAGCTGAAGGGATTTTTTTTATTATTAATGTCAAGGCTAATGGTGATTAATAATTATTGTGTTTATTATATTACCAATAAACTGAACCTCAATTTGTAACTTCTTATGTTCCAGCTTCACGCAAACAAAACGAAAGGAAACTTGTAGGGACTAACTTCCAATAAACTGATCTCTGTTTTTGTCCAGAATACTTCACCTTTTTTTGAAATACTTTAATCAGTACTTGTAGCAGAACATTAGCCTGCTGGAAATGTGGCAGCAGGGGAGCACTGCTCTTGTGAATGTTCATTCATGGTTTTCAGAGCATGGCAGACTCGAGTATCCTCACATTGTGTGTTAAGAAAGTGCAGAGAAAATAGTTTTCCTGGGTGGTCCGACTCATTAATACACTCCGTACTTCTTGATTTACGGCTCACAGTTCAACTGCTGCCAATTAAGACACATAAAAAAAAAAAAAAAAGAAAAAGAAAAAGGGGAAAATACAGAAGAGGAAGGAGGAGGAGGTGGAGGAAGAGGAGGAGGAGGCCGCTGAGTTTACTCCACAAAACCGAGTCAGGATGAACCTGCCCTCCACATCAAGGTAGGACACCACAAACGGCTAAAAACGGCCAGAACCGGGTCCACTACTATAGGGTTAGCATGTTAGCATGTTAGCACACTTGACGGTTGAGCTAACCTGTTGCTAATGCTACAACTTTAGCTCGGCGTAGGCCTGTTTTAAAAAAGTTAAACGAAACTCCCGTATTAAGTTGTTTTATTCTTTATTTTAATGACACGTCGTTATTTTTGTGTGACTGTATAAAATATTATACATTGCGTTATTTTTTTTTTTTAATGCGGTTACTTATTGAGGCAAAGTAGCAAAACAAACGCAGCTACAACAGGCCAACAGACAAATATGTTTGTGAGCACTTTAGCTGTTTTTAAATGAAATTGACCTTTTTAAGAAACATATCCTTCCGCCCCCGCTTTGTATTTCGTTTGATTTAATTTAAAGTATGTGTGCTCTGTGTTTCTGTAACATAAAGCATGTTTTTATTCCTCATCTTCCAAGTGTTAAAATACTCGAATAAAGCAGCTAAATATGATACAAGCAGGTCGTATTTAATGCAAATAATAATAATAATAATAATTGCATAAACAAGATGTATATTAAATTTTGGTTTCAATGATTGCATAAACAAGATACAGATTAAATTTGGTTTCATGTGCTGTGCTTCAAGGTTGTAATATAGTATTTTGTGTAAATTGCATGATCAAATTAAAACAGCCATTTGATTTTTAACTGTTGCACAAAGTTACTCTGAAATCACTCAAATCTGTTAATTAACTCTGCACCAACACTTTCAAAGACAATCAGATGAAATTATGAAGCAAATTACTATTTATATTTTTAATATTTATTTAACTGACGCGAAGGATATAATGTTTTGGTGTGTTTTTGTATGATCATTTTGGAGGATGCATCATGAACTGCAGCCTCCAAAATGACGATGAATTTGAGTCAAGGCCTCTTTAAAACAGTTTAACATCAGCCATGAAGGCAGGGTTTAATGCAGGGGTGTTGCATACGTTTTAGTCTATATCTAACAAACAGTATAAGCAATATAAAATTGAATATTTCATCATCCAGCTCAATTTCAAGCTCAGAATTTTCCTATATGTGAAGATAATATGGACAGCAGTGCCTGATGTGATCATGAAACACTTAAAAAGACACTTAGAGAGAATCTTTAAATACTAAAGTATAAATATATTTATCATTTAACAGGCACAGTGCAAATTAAATTGCAATTTTTAAATGTTAATTTATATGTAGGTCATTTGGAGGGAGAACTGCAGCTGAATGTGAACAAAGTTTATTGTTGTTGTTATGTTACTGACTCAAAGTGTATCTGTCTGCACTGACCACTGTTTTATATTTTTGTCTCAGTTTCTGCAAAGTAATTATCTTCTTTTTGTTTGCTTTCATCCCAGTAAAATAAGCAGCTTCCTTGTTGAGGTCGTGCACTGATGCACGGTACCCTGTGACCTTGTCAAAAGCAATAACCGTGGCAACACGCTGGCTATAGTTTTCCCTCTCATCTTAAGACATAATCTGTTTAATTGGTGTCAAAGTTGGGGTCCTTATGGTGAAAGTCCTGAAAATACCCACACAGACAGACAGACACGCTCACTTGTTGACACTTATAACAAAACTAATGCAACAGGCGCTCGTCAATGTGCTGCTGAAACTTGTTAATCCATAGTGTGTGTGTGTGGTGGTGGTGGGGGGAAGTGTTACTGCAGGCCCTCTAGCCACTCCAGTCTGATAAAATCCTTCAAGTTAAGTCAGTCCCATTTGACCCCTCAGACTACTCAACCCTTCCTTTTCTTTACACCTGCTCAGTCCCAATAACGCAGACTAAGTTGGGACGACAGAGAAGATTTGCTTTTACTCTCGTAGGAAGACATTTATCTCACCCTGTTGTACATTTGGTCTAAATTAGAGTTGGTATATATATATATATACGATTAATTTTTTATTAATCATTTATCTACCAATTATTTCCTTGATTGATTAATTGTTAAGACTTTAACAGAAGTTACACAATAATGCAAAATGCTCATTGTCATTTCACAGAGCTCAAGGTGACTTCTTTAAATTGCTTGTTTTGTCTGACATCAGTCAAAGTTATTCAGTTACAACGATACAAAACAGCAAATCCTCATTGCAGAGAAGCAGGAACCAGAGATTTGTGTCTCACTGCTGGTTAATTTAATCTGTCCCTTGACAAATCAATTAATAAACAACTTGTTTCTAGTGAATTGATGAGATACTGTGACATAAGAGACTATATGCTATATTTTCTCCCAAGGTAGTTTCAATGTCTGCTTGATAAAGACATTGTGAATAATGTTGCAAATCAATAAGCAGGAGTTCTTTATGTTAATATTTATGGTGGTAATTTTGGATTTACAGGATTTTAGCAGGAACATAATATGAAGTATTTGATTCACTGGATTTTTCTCTTAATGTCTATTAGGCACAAGCTAAAAATGTATGCAGTCTAATACAAAAGTCCTGCAATAAATCCCTCTGACATGAAATATATGATGTTTAGTTTTTGTAACAGAGGCATCGATTCAGCTGTATGATCATTTTCACAAACTGCAGCCTCCAGAATGACGAGTCAACGCCTCTTTAAAACAGATTAATATCAGTCATGAACGTAGGGTTTAATGCAGGGGTGTTGCATAAGTTTTGTCATGTATCTAACTGTGTGTTTATCGCTTTTGCAATATAAAATTTAATATTTTATCATCATCAAGCTCAAAATTTTGACATATGTGAAGATAATCTAGCCAGCAGTGTCTGGTGTGATCATGAAATCATGCTGAAGGATGTTCTCGAAATCTATAAATTTCTATAAATCCAGTGACATTCAGTAACACGAGCCAGGATCATGAATGGCATTACACCTGCCAATAAAGGTGTTTGATGGCAGAGCCACAGTTTAGCTTCAGGGTCACATGAGCCGCCCTCTTGTCCGGGTGTCCTCGACAGAATATTGAATATCAGTGAGCAGAGGTCAGCCCTGTTTCTTCTCACCTGTGACCGCTCCACAGACTTGTGTTTTATCGTGGGGTTTCCTGGGGATGCTTGTGAAAATGGGAGCCCGACTTAAACCAATTAAATCACTGAATAGGTGTCCATGGGAGGGTGACAGGAAACCTAGAGAGATTCAAAGACGTGTCAGCTGCTGACATAAATCATATGTAACATGACATCAAAAGTATCAAAGAACAGAACTGTTAGGCACAAGACAGAAATGTTGTCATAGTGCAACCTTCTCAAACAATTAAACCAATTGGTCTTCAGCTTGGCGCTCTTTAAATTTTCTCTTTTCCGGGCTTAGACATCCACCTGAATGCTCCTCACCTTTGCCACAGCAGAGCAGCGAGGAGTAAAATGGGAAAGCCAGATGAATGTGGAAAACACACATTAATAAAACAGGAAATTGGGGGCTAAAAAGTGCAAATAATCACTGGATGTGAATGTGTCCATTCAAGCACTCTTTTTGGGTGCTAGCCCGATGCTCCCACTAATGGTCTGTTTCACTGAAGTAGCACCAGGAATGCTAACCTTCTCAATGCTTCACAACTCAGGGCAAGCATGGCAGCACTCCCATTTGTGTATGTTTGTGTATGTGTGTGCGCCTCGCTGTCATTATCCTTTCTCGAGGGGGAAAAAAAAAACCCAAACCTCGGTCTAGCATACTCTCCCATCCTGTAATGAACAGGGTCTACATATTTATGTTTTTGCCAGAGAACACTTGAAACACAAGAGGGGTTAAAGTAAAGAGTGGGGAGGTCTTTGGACCATTTTCAATATTTCCCCCCTCTGTGCTCCATAGGGCAAGTGAGGGGTTGCTTCTTTACAATAATCAGGTGACCAGAAGGAAAATAGTGTGGCCTTAACAAGCCCAAATTAAAAAAGAACATCATTTTCATTATGCAGTCAAACACAATTACAAGCAAATGTTTTCTCTGTGGAGCTGCCCCTGCTTTCAGGGTCTTTGTCCCTCTCTCCTTAGTGTGTGCAGAGAAAGGCCCCGGTGGTCAATGGGCAGCTGAGTGGCGTGTTCAGCGGAGGCCCACATCCTTAGCCCCCAGCGCAGAATGCGTTTTGTTAGAAGAGCAGCCATACATTCTGAGCAGATTTGTTGAATTAGAGAGCGCAGCGGGAGACGGGGAAGCGGGGGGTAAGTGATGGGGTGGACTTGTTGCTAGGTGACTGACATACAACTGCAGCATGCCAGTTTTCAGAGCTTGGCACTCCTTGTCTGTTTTCCTTCTATTTTGTTTTCTTCCTTATCATCCCCCCCCCTCCTCTCTACCTCCTCATCCCCTCCCTGCGCCACCCTCCCCATCAATTCACTTGTCTAGCTCTTCTCGTTTCTGAAGAGTAGATAATAAAATGAAGAGAAAATAGACAAAACAGGGTGAATCATGGAGGCTTCTACAGTACACCTCTAGCACCTACTAAGAATCCAGTCATCAGGTTTTCAACTGCGTCAATACTTAAAAAACCTTACAGCTGTTAAGTGTTGTGGGAAAATAAAAAATGCTTTTATGGTAAAAGTAAAGGTGAATTCCCTCTTTCCTCTTTCTAATGTGCTAGTTAGTATAGAATCTGACATAAAGCATTAGCCTCATGGAGACACTTTGCGCTATCAGCAAAAAAAAAAAAAAAAAAAGGCTTTTCCTGGGGCTGGTAAGTGACACACAAGGACAGGCAGGATTTCTCTGAGTTGCCACATCCCTGCAGGCGTTGCTGAGAGGGAGATTTGCCATTTGAAATACTGATATTTTCAAATATAACCTGAGATGCAGTGAATTCTCACCTCTTCAATCAGATTTCAGTCCAATACTTAGAGGATGGAAGGTTATTTTAGATTTTGACAGACCTCATTGAATTTTCCTGAGCAAACACTTCTTCTCCTCCTCCTCATTCGATAAGTGTGTTGTCCATCCTCCTGACTGCCTGACTTAGCAGTCTGACCACTTACCTTGTCACTTGTATGTCAAGCATCTCGGCCTCATGCAGCCACACTGACCCTTTGAGAGGACCATCAGCAGACCGAAGTTAAGAGTAAGGTGGAAATGGATCCAAAGTCTCTTTCAGTTTTTGTTTCTGGACTCCATAAATATTTACATATAACGTCTGAAAGTGCTGGATTATATTCTGATTGAACATTATGTTTTACATTAAGCTTTCATGACAAAGGTGTCACGTGCATGCTAAGTGTGATGCATAATGTATTTTTGATTGTCATGTATATGTGTGCAGCACTTTTGTATCGAGAGTATTCAAAATCAAAAGAAACGACTGCAGCTGCTGGTGCTGGCGATTGTGGAGAGGCATTACCCGCACACTTCGTCTCTGTTTGTCTGAAAATGTATTACACTTTTTTTTTTTTCACCCCCCCCTCCTCCCCATTCATTTTTGAACATCACATATTCATTCTATGCCAGCGTAGGGTGTAGAGATTCAGGGTCATCGGGAGTTTTGATTTCCCCCTCGGTGTCGCATTTATTTGAAGCTCTGTCTGAAGGTCAAAACCAAATACACCCAAACGAAAAAGCCATTGTTGATCTGTTTCTCCACCTCGTGCCTCCCTATTCCTTTTCACCAAGAAAGCATCTTTGCTTCTTTGTGCTGCTGGAGGCTTATGAGACTATCAGGGCACACCTGTGCCCTGAGGAAAATTCCTCTGCTCTCTCTAAAGCTGTATTATTCAGCACAAGGCCATGACAGTCAGTGTTTCTAAAAGCATTTGGAAGATTGTAAATGGTGTTGCTAAAAACTGTCAGGAACCCACCGTGGTACAAAAAGAAGAAAGATACCGTATACAATAGTTTCCTTTCAGGAGTGCTAGGCCGACAAATTATCTGGAACAAGATATATGCTTCACATTTGGTAGTAAAATAACCCTTGATATATCTTCCATAAGCTGAAAAACAGAGTAGCTTGTGTTTTTCTGAGACGATGATGAATGTTGTTTATGATATAAATAGTACTGATGACACTTGTGGCGGTACAGTCAATATACAAGATGTGTTTAGATTTTTAGTCATTTTTCTCAGTTTTGACCGTTTTTGTTGTCATCAGTTTGTTGAGACGACCACACAAATCTTGTTATGTCATGATGCAGTTAATTGGTCGATTAGACCTGTAAAATTTTAACAGTGATTACAGTCAGTAAATTCAGTTTATTTCAATGTATGATATTTCTGAACAATTTAGAAGCGATATTTTGTTAAATATGTACGAATAATTCAGTGAAATGGTCAGCATTACTATTAATTAATTAATTAATTTACTAATTAACTAGTATGTGAAATATGTTTGTGTTTTGTAGCAGCTTAAAGTTTTATTTTGTAGATTTTAAATTCATGGACAGGTTTCAAGTGTTTGTGTGTCCCATATATTTTTAATCGTGAGCTGTGCTTTGTATTTATATGTTTGTGTCTGTCCACCTGTGTATGAACAGAGAGTGTGTGTGTGTGTGTGTGTGTGTGTGTGTGTGTGTGTGTGTGTGTGTGTGTGTGTGTGTGTGTGTGTGTGTGTGTGTGTGTGTGTGGGGCAAAGAAAAGAGCAACAGTCATTGATTAGCTCAGCTCAAAGCCTATATGGACTTGTGTGTTTTAGCTGATTAAATTAGCAGTCACATCTCTCTTTCTCTTGTTGGCCAGGCTCCACATGACTTCCAAACTAAGGCGGCATATTAACACCATCTCAGGTTTTTACTGCTGGCTCAGCCTCCCTGTCACCGTCAGTGCTGGTGTGCTGCAGCGTGCCAAAGTATTTGGCAGGACTTTAAACCGGATGCTCATGAGATGACAAACAAACTCGCAATACATTTTTTAACAGTTAATGTGTTCAGTTTTTTGATACGTTGATCTCCTCCAAATGATTGAACCCAACCTTTGAACTGAAATGTTAATCGCCAAACTTGCAACATCTGAATTAGTGCTGCCATATCACCATCACAGACTCACAGCAAGGGCTTTTATTGATCATATCCTCTTCTTTCATGTGATATTATTATTTTTGCGTTTTCAGAAAATCCACTGCTGACTCTGGTGTCTTTCAGCTCGCTCATTTACATTGACCCGAATCCCCCAGCATGTCTGTTAAGTAGAATGATTTAATCTTCCCTGGCAGGAGCACCCAGAGCACCCCTCTGCTTACCCTCCAAACATGCATTTTTAATCAGTATATTAAGATGTCACATAACAGTCTGAGCTCATCACCAGTGCCGTTGGCCATAACAGATATGGATTCAGCTGTTTAGAGTGGTTTTATACCCTGCCTGCTGGCTATTACTGAGAAATCACTGAATGAGGATGTGTAAAATACTTTCAAATACAAGAGCCATACCTAGTACCAATCCAGCCTCGCATAAAATGTAATCTTTGTGCCTTTTTTAAAAGCCACATTTACTGCGCGACAGAGAAGAGCAGCGACCAGCGAGGTAGAAATTTGACTCATCTTCTCAAGGTCTTTGAAGTCTCCACAGGGCCTTGTCCTTGTAGCACAAGACTGCTGATGCCACACAGTGCACTGAGAGGGGCTGCGCACAGATAAATATTTGAGTATGTGTGAGTGGCGAAAGCGAGATGACTCTCAGCCTGTCAGTTGTGTTTGGAGTCGTGGCATCAAGCGGGGGGACCTGCTCAGTGACACCGGGTAACACACATACACATATACTTTCTCTCTCTGTGTACTCCCATCAGCCTCCCTCACCCCCTCTCTGTGTATCACAGATAGCCCAGTCAGCTAACTCCTGTCAGAGGCATCACCCTCTAGGTACAGTGGCGAGCTTTGTGCACACAGTGATCAGGCAGCTTGCCAGCTCTGCCTTCTCCTGCCTGTACCTAGACAACTCCCTTCATCCTAATGAGCTCTGTCAGAATGGCATTTGACATAAGCCATCAATAAAGCACAGCTGACAGACTTTAAAAGTCCAGAAATCCATGATATCCCTGGACTCTGCTCCTCGTTGTATTAACAACTCCCAAATACTGGGTTGGTGCTCCATTTGCAGTTAAAAGGACGATTATTACATTAAAGCTTTGATCTGATACAGGGCTAATGGATAATGCTGACATAATCCTTAATTGGCTTTGTCAAATATATAATTTATCATAAATCTATAAGCAGTTTTCACTCTGATGCAGATTTTAAAACAAGCTGCTTCAAAAAGAGCTCTGTGTGTTTCCGGATGAGGATCATTGGTGTATCATTTTTATTTCAAACTGCACTGAATGGATAAAAAAAATGCACACACTCCTTTATTAGAAAACAACAACTTTAGCCAATGAAAACATCTCAATCTTTTCAATAGACACTGAAGGTAATTGTGCTGCATTGTACAATCAGCGAGCTACGGCGAGGCTCTCCCCGGAGCGAGTCTTGCCGTAGCTCCCAGATTGCTGCTCGTCTGTGTTCGGTACAAATAGAAACACTAGGTCGGCAAAACAATTGTGTTTTATGGAAACTAATGTACTTAAAGGAGTCGTTTTGATCTTTGCAGTATAGGAGCGTGTAATGCAGCGATGAGTGTACCATTTACAATAAAGTAATTCTGAGCTCAGGGTGAAGTTCCTGCGCAACGAGGGGCTCGGTATGAATCATCCCCCCTCAGCTAATGGACACAATTCAGGCTACTGTTTTTATTTTATTTGCCTTCGCTGTCAATTTGCCTGAACACGCATGAGTAATTATTAGGGCAGTGCATTAAAATAAATACATGAAATTAATCTAGCATGCCATATATGTGCAAGTAAGATGAATACGTAGCTGTTTTTGTTTTTCCTACTCGCATACAACACATTAAATCGCACATCCTAAAAAGACTGTGTAAAGGTCAAGCTGCGATAGTGTGGACAAAAGAGCAAAGTCTGTTGCTAGAAGAGACATTTATTGACAGTCATCTGCTTGTCTGTGTGTGTGTTTGTGTGTGCGTGGTGACTACGAGGCTCTCAGACAATGTGAAGTGGAGGTGAGGCCCAGGCAGCATGGCTGCGGCGTTGTGACCTGTGCCCTGACTCACGCATCATGTAGCTTCCTGGCGCCAGAGGACCTTCTGACCGTGATGAGTTTTGACTCCTGTCACCTTTGGGTGTCGTCAAGATCCTCTGACATGGACTGGACATTTTATTATGATTCTTTTCTGTAGCCTAAAATGCTCTATGGGTGACCACTGTCCCCCACCAGTGAGGAATAGACGAGAGAGGAGACGCTGAGGAGGCTTTTCAGAGTAAACACACCAGAAAAGAAAAAAAAGGTTTGACATTGTTACACACTAGCAGAATAATTCTTTAGAAACCTGTTACTGTTATGTTGAGAATAATGGCATTACAAAATCAGTCCAAAACTTTCAATTCACTGGTATCATAATAGACTTGAAGATTAGGATCTTTGAGATGTTCTGTAAAAACTCTGTCTTCTATTGCAGGCCGAGTGTATTGTTAGGTGTGTTTGTTAGTGAATAAAATAGAAAAAGGGGAGACAGAGATAGTGTGTGTGGGTGGCTGCAGAGGAAGGTCAAAAAAACAAGCATTCAATCAACCCACCTGTTTTGACAGTTGGTCTGTAACTGCATCAGCACTGTACAGTGAAAAGTTTTTATATTATAATTTGTTAAATATTTTCTCATACTGTATTCTGGTTTGACAACTGGACCATTGTGTTAAAAAAAAAACAGACTCTGGACAGTTTGCTTTCATTCACCGTCAGACTTGAAGGTTGCAGTTTTAATCTGGCTGAAAACAAGGGAGAGGCACCACTGGATGCCAATTTCATGTATGGTTTTGTATGTGGAAAATTACTTACTGTTGTGTTCAATTTCAAGCGTGCTCTACGTCTACGTGCGTGAATAGAGGATTTTCTGTCAGTAATTACCAGGTTGGCATTTTAGCTCTAACAGCTAAATGCTGCCTCGCACACACAATCACGTTGTTGTGCAAGTGCTATAGGTGATGCATGCATTTGTTCATTTGCAATTTCTTATTGCTCTTGCTCTGCCTCTTACACAAACACTCACAAACACAGGTAATATATAGCCAGTGCGGCGTGCAACATGCACTCTGCCTAGTTTCATTTAGCCCTTTATCTGGCCAGAAATTGACTGCATTCAAGAGTGGAATGGATGTAATAATTGCATGCACTCTATAACATGCCCCTTAAATGTGTTTTCAAAAAAAAAAAAAAAAAAAAGAAGAAGAAGAAGAAGAGGGCCCCCCCCCTCTCAGAGCTTTTTTTGTCAAGGATTCGAGGATTTTCACTGTATTGTTTGTTTTCAACAGCCAGTCGTAGTTCTCTTAGTTTCATTTGCAGCCTGTGGGGAGGAGGAAACATGGAGATTCTGGGAAACCTTCATTATAGAGGCACTCACTTTTCTGTCACCGGGTTCAATGAAGTTACATTTGCAGGTCACAAATGGTTGATAACCTGTTTTTCACTATGTATGAGCACGGCACAGATTTACACAACAGACTATCTCTTTGAACAAGGTGTAATGGCAGACATACTTTGATATGGCCTCACCGCCTCGTGACATGATGCACCATTCTGTTGGTAAGATTACTCTTTTCACATGGCAGCATTGAGAAAGTACACTAAAGGGTAAATATACAATGCTACTGTCAGTCTCATCAGTTTTAAAATGTACATTGTAGAATACTCTTCACCAGTGTGAATTGGCTTAGTGGACATAAGGTCAAATATCACGTGAACTGATTATAATAGCAGTGGTGTAGTGTATGCATTGTGAAACAAAAGCTTGGGGGGAGGAGTATGTGTGTCAGAACAGGGTTGGCCATGTGTGTGCGTCCCCACACTGACTGCTGCAGTGTATTGGCTCTCCTCTATCCATGTTAGCAGGGATGTGTGACTGAACGGCACTGGATTATGTACACTGGGGGCCAATGGGTCAGTGGATAAGAAGTCTTCTCTGTTACCACAAATCCGCAGATTAAACGCAGCGTCGAGAGCTAGCACTGCCCCGAGGGCAAATGGGTCTGAAAACACAACTCTCTGAGAGCTTTGGCATAACCCTCCTGTCACCGCGGAGCCACAAGGCAACGTATGAGCGAAGTGACTTCTCTTTAAGTCCCACCGCATGAGCCTGGCCTTTAAATACATCCGGGTCATCCAGGGGTTACGGGTAGTGTTGCTGACATGATATCTTAATTGAAAAGTTAATCCTGCTGCTGGGACAGCTGACTCTAAGTTAAAACAGTCTGTCGTGCAGAGAGAAGTCAACAAAACACCGAAGTCAAGCAGGCAGCCTGCAAACGAACACAGTAATATTTGCACCCTCCATCTTTGCCTAGGCGCCCCAGGCAGCTAACAGCATACATTAGCATTGTGTGGCACTGTTTTACATCACTCCCTGCCTTCGCCCGATGTGGTTTAAGTGCTTTAAACAGGCTTGGCGCCTACACAGACAGATCAGAGGACATTTACAGTAACGGAGCATGTTAACATATTGGTTTCAGATTGGCTTTTGATGTGAGCACTCTTTGGTGATCATGTTTACATACTTCTCTGAGGAGCAGTGATGTAGGTGAGTGAAAGGTGCTGTAGATCTGTATGGTGTAGTGGCAGGATGGCTGTTGGTGACAGGCTCTTGTAGCGTCTCGTCTGCTTCACTGATCCTAGGGAATCTGGGTCATTTCCAGCCTGTTCACATGTAACTATTCCCCACTCCTTCCCTCCCTCTGCCCAGGGCAAGCCACGACCCAGCTACATGCTAATGATGACGCAAAGTAAATGGACTTGTCTCTTATCGGAAATTAGGGGGAAACTGAGCGGTGGTCTGCAGCGGGGTGCACCACTCCTCTGCTGCTGTATCACTCTGTCGTCCCTGATGGTGTGTTGAGCTTTTTCTCTTTGGCAGTAATCTTCTCAAACTGTTTAATGCAGCGAAGCAGTGACTGCAGCTATATAAGCTGCTGGTTGTGTCTGTGAAGTGCTACTGAGCCTTCAGTAATCCTCATAGTATTACAGCCCCTGTAGTCACAATAACCTATGTGTAAGTAATAATAGTAAACAGGAATCTAATGTTATTTTACTTGAATTTGAAAGCTAATTAATATTTTTGAGGCATAAACTCTTAACAATGAAAACAGCAGCTGACAAAACATTTTCTCTTACTAAAGGTCTGGGGCTTTCAGTCATTTTGCATGATCTACAACTACCGATGGAGTTTGACACTGAAGACTTCAATTTTTCCACTTTTAAGACCTCTTTTTGTTAATGTTTTGCTTTTAAATTAAACATAGCACTTCTGTCGAACATCTGCAAACCAAATTACAGGAAAGTCTGACAATATAAATTCTATCAGAAAAGTGTTAAATTATTATGTATTTGTCATTTTACCATCATACTTTGAGTTGAGGTGGATTGCATTGTATTGTCAGGTGTCCCCTGATCTCCAGGGGTTTTATTACTTTAAATATATATGCAAATAAACAAGGGAATCTTTATTAAAATATAAACCGGAGATCATTTAAAAATCAAACAGGTCTAATGTAAAAAAACAGCATCAGAATCTGTTTTGTGTGACAGAAGACTGGCTGCAGATCCATGAAACAAACAAACAAACAGACAAAGGAAAAAAAAATAGATGTGTTTGAATGAGATCCACTGTGTTTCTGTGCTGCATGTGCGGAGATATTGGTGTCAGGAGGCCTGCTATCCCCTGACACAGTGACATAGGCCTGGACTTATTGGGATACAGCAGAGCTCATTCGGCTGTATCAGAGTTTATTTAAGATGACATAATATTTTAAAAATGATAGGAGCATTAAACACCAGCAGGCGTGCGAACAATTTTAAATAATAGGCGTCTAGAATTGGCTCGTGTGCGGAGTTTTCCATCAGATTAACACGTGTAGAAGTGACCACCTGTTTATTAGCGCAGTGACACTAAAACATGAACTCACTATGAGGATAAAAAAATGTATCCAAACCTCTTGTTTTTTTTTTATTTTTTATCATTCTATAAATGTTTAAACACATCCTATAACCCAGACGTGTTGCTTACAGAGCACAGTCTACAATTGTTATTTCCAGCCCTCCGTTTAAGAGATCCAAAACTCAGCTATATTTTATTGATGCGCTCTTCCTAGAGGAAAAAAAAAAAAAAAGTATTGCGGCTTGTAAATTTAGGTTGGGACTGGCATGTCTGCAGGGATGAAATATTTACAGGAAGCTAAATATTTCAGATGAGCACCTTGTCAGGCGCCCTCACAATTTACTTCCACTGCTGCAACTGATGGAGGTTTTGTTGTTTGTTTACCAATATTTACCGCTTGGTGTAATAATAATATGGCGGAATGAATGATGGTGGCCACTTTCTGCTATAGTTTGAATTAATAGTTTAAGATAATGCGTTGACAAACAAATATTAAGAGATGATCTGCAAATTCTTCATTATTATTATGATTTTTTAAAATATCTGTAATATTATGGTGCCGTCTCCAGTAAACCAGCCAGAGAATGAACAGCCTCCTGTGCAGAAGGCATTTCATAACCCCGCATCAAGAGTGTATAATTCATGCAAAAAGAGCCCGAAGGGGGTTCAGCTCAGTGTGTGCGTGGCGTGCGTGCATATGCATGCATGTGAGAGAGAGAGAGAGAGCGAGAGAGAGAGAGAGAGAGAGAGAGTGTGTGTGTGCGTGTGTGGGGTAAGGAGGAGGGGTGAGCAGGATAGGAGGGGAGGTGTGTGTGTGTGTGTGTGTGTGTGTGTGTGTGTGTGTGTGTGTGTGTGTGTGTGTGTGTGTCGGGGGGTCTGTGAAAATAATATCAGGCTTTTCCGTCAGAATGAACTTTATTACTGTATCCAGCCATGAAATAATCTGACCCGACACTTCAAACCATCTGCGCTATCTATCCGCCCTCTTATTTACTAAATCAGCCTGTGCACAAAACGGAGTGTGTCTGATACTAAAGCCGAGTACCCATGACAGGGCCATGATAATCCTATATAAAGGATACACAAATATAACGTTTCTCTCTCTCTCGCTCGCTCTCTCTTCTGCTCTGTTTTACAGCCATCACAAGTCTGGAGGCATGCAGGCAGCAGCCTCCACCTATATGCGCTCATGCTGTCCGCACCAGTACAACCACAGCAAACCAGTAAAATAAACCAGCACTAACTCATCAATTAGCCTTTGTTTTCCTAAAAAAAGACAATGTATTCATGCCCCTCGCAAAAAGTTTTAAAAAAAGAGCAGGCATCATCACAACTTAGGCTCTGATATAATTTATTATGTTTAATAAATTATCACTTTTGTGAGGTTGAAAAATGCGAAGAAGCCTCGACTTACTCTGTTCAAGGTTGCGAGACTGCATTTGGCTGCAAATTCACAAGTCCTGTTGAAATAAAGGCCACAATGACCCTTTTCAGTGATTTCTAGCATCGAAACATCAGTTTATACGGTTAAAAATTATGTATTAGACATAACGAAATACAGGCCTAATCTTATTGAAAATCAAATCAAACCATAGCATACATTAAAATGGTATAGAGAGCTCTGTAAGGACTTATGATGGAAATAAAGGAGTATTATAGGCCTGGTGATATGGGATTAAAAAGCCTATCATAAGTGAGGTCACTAGCCTATAAAACGACACATTTTATTAGGCCATACTCATACAATAAATGTGATATTGTCCTAAAATTATTATTATTATTCACTGATTTTTTTCGCCCTCAGGGTATGACAGGGTAGGGTGTCATTTTGCTGCGTAAAGCCTGTTTGAAGAGCTCTAAAAGGAGACTGAGCTGAGCGTGTTTGCCTGCTTTGGCACTTCACTATATAGACTGAAGGGTCTTTCTTTAACACCGCCCGCCGCACAAAGGCAGAGGGGTGTTTGGAAAGCACGGCGGGGCAGCTAAACGTTTGAAGACACGAAGCAAGAAAAAAAAGAAGCAAAAAAAAAAAAAAAAAAAGGTCAAAATGTTTATATTATTTTTGAAAAGGGAGGTGCTGAGATCTCCTTTTACGCCTGATTGGCCGAACTTGACATTGATTGACGTGCATCCATGGCAACCGGGCAGCCAATCTGCCAAGTCCAATAGGAAATCATCGGAGGGGGCTTGACTGTCTTTTTCTCCCCCCTTAAAAAATACATCTCGGCTCCGGCTTTAATTCTTTCGTACTTTCAATCCAAGCCTACCTTGAAAATACGCAGCGGCTCCGGCTTTAATTTCCTCACACCTTCAGCCCTTTGCCTGCCAAGTTTGCCAAGCCTGAGGATGCGGTAGCCGGCCTTTCACGCAGCATCGTTCCTCCTCCGCGGTGTTTGCGGGGTGTTTTTTTTCCCACGGCTGGTCAGACGATTGGTTCGGTAACTTTGGGATTGCCTTGTTTTTCTGGGTGTCTTGGACTGCCTCGGCGCACGGAAAGAAGAAGCGGAGGAGTCGACGCGGAGGAGAGAGGGAGAGAGAGGGAGAGAGAGACAGGAGAAAGGAGGGGGAGAGGGAAACACAGGAGAAGCCTCCATGTTTCAGCTGCCCATCTTGAATTTCAGCCCCCAGCAGGTCGCCGGGGTCTGCGAGACTCTGGAGGAGAGCGGGGACGTCGAGCGCCTCGGCCGCTTCCTCTGGTCGCTGCCCGTCGCGCCAGCGGCCTGCGAGGTCCTCAACAAAAACGAGTCGGTGCTGAGGGCCCGGGCCGTGGTCGCCTTTCACACGGGCAATTTTCGCGAACTTTACCACATCCTGGAGAACCACAAGTTCACCAAAGAGTCGCACACGAAGCTGCAGGCGCTGTGGCTCGAAGCGCACTACCAGGAGGCTGAGAAGCTGCGGGGACGCCCGCTGGGGCCGGTGGACAAATACAGGGTGCGCAAGAAGTTCCCCCTACCCAGAACCATTTGGGATGGAGAGCAGAAAACCCACTGCTTCAAGGAGAGAACCCGGCACTTGTTAAGAGAATGGTATTTGCAGGATCCATACCCGAATCCCAGTAAAAAGAGGGAGCTTGCACAGGCTACAGGACTTACACCCACACAAGTAGGAAACTGGTTCAAAAACCGCAGACAAAGAGACAGAGCAGCGGCTGCGAAGAACAGGTGAGCTACCAGCATCCTCTGGATGGTTTCTGATCATGATAGCGACAGAAAAACAAATTATTTTGGCATAGTAGAAAAAAACAACAACATGCATCATGACTCATTATGTGAATCTTGTTATTTAACAGTCATTCAGTTTAATATAGAAAAACAGGCCCTAACCCTCGCTGGTTGGAAATATTCAGAGTCATATCATCCTAAAATCAGGGAGATTTTTCTGTTGTAATAAGTGTTACTCACGGTGTCTGTAATGCCATATTTTAATGCACAAAATGGCGAAAAAACGCAATAAATTATCTAATTATCTTTTGGATTGTTGTGAGAACAAAGCTTTGTATAAATATACTTTAATTAACGACATATAGGCTTACAGAAGCCATATTTTCACGTCATTTTATACTTATTTGTTTGTCAGTGCACCCCAGTGGGCTGCCTGTACGTCTGTAATGATAATAATATAATATGTTAAATTTAGTTTAATAGATAAAATGCTATAATTTCCACTTACAATTGTAGCCAATCCGTTGAGAGGCCTATTATCACCGTGTGGGTCGAGGTCACACTGCTGCTGTTGGTCATGTTAAATACAGATAAAGCAGCCCATCATTTTCTAGGTGGTATTTATAGTGAGTGGTAAAAAGATACACTAATTAGTGAGCTCTTCCTGATATTATCCTATTGGCTCTTTTTATTGTAAATAACCGATCTGCTGTGGTGTACAGTCAAATCTATCATAACAGTGCTTTTTATTATTAGAAGAGGTTCACGTAATTTTTATTGTAATGTGTAATGTTTACCAGTTGTTTGAGGATTTTTTTTAGACCTTAAAATAATTGAATTAATAAAAATAAACGGCAGAAAAATACAAAATAAAATGATAATTAACTCCAAATTGTTTTCAGAAAATTAAATAAAATAATAAATAAAAAGACGATGGTTGAAACGTGTTTTATGTCATCTCGTCCCGTCTCTCCGTATCTATCCGCCCAGGCTCCAGCAGCAGGTCCTGTCCGGCGGCTCGGTTCGCTCCCTGGCGGACGAGGACGGCACCGTGGACCGCCTGGGGAACTCGTCCAGTCCGGAGGCCAGTCTGTCCAGCAAAGCAGCCGCCTCGGCCATCTCCATCACCTCCAGCGACAGTGAATGTGACATCTGACGGGCAGATTGAGGGTGTTGATGAATTTTAAAAAAGAGGGGATGCGACTGAAAGACAATCTAATAAAACAAGTCATAGTGCCTGCGTTGAGTTATAAAAAAAACACACACACACATACACACAAAGTGACATTTGACGGGTGCCAAAACATGAAGGGATCTGTGATCTGCGGCGGACTGCCCGTCCTTATCCTGTTAGGCCTACATTGTTTGTTTGCGTTTTACCCACGTGTGGATAACTGAACTTATACGGACGAAACAACATATTTGACGGACTAATAAATCAACCAACAAAAAAAGAAGAAACATTAAAAAAAAAAAAAAAAAAAAAAAAAAGATGAAGGCATCCGAGCGCCTAACCTGCTGTTCTCTGTGGGTATTTCATGTTGAAAAAGAACTGTGATATTTTTACTTTACTTTCAAAGTTTTATAAATAATGTTTATTTGCCTATTTAAAAACGATCTGCTCTGTCTCTTCGAATTTCATATTCATTTGCTTGGTGTTTTTAATACTTACCTTGTACACAGGTGAACCTGTTGAGCATGCGCGCTTTAGTGAAAATGTGTTTCAGTAAAAGGAAAAAAAAACGTAAAGATAACTTAATAAAAATAATTGTTGGTCAAGAGCGTATAAAGTTTAGTCTTATTTTTGGGGGATTGCTGTGATGAAGTGATGAATACAGTTTTAAAATATTCTTTATATATTTATATTGGTGATGATAACACTTTAGTGCTGTATTCCCTGACACGTTTCAGAGTTAAGGCCTAATTGGCTAACATGCTTTACGCCCTGTAATGCAGGGTGACAGCGAGAGGTCACAGAGAGGCCGACTCACTAACCCGGATGATCTGCGAGAGAGATCATGGAGATCAAAACACAGCAGATTGTGGAAATAGGCTTTATTCCGGCGGTGGAGGAGGAGAGACAATGTTCTCACATCTTTGCAAGTGTCCATTTTCCCAAGACTCCCTATGTTTTAATTTAGTAAATAGGCGTGCACATGGTGCAAATTAAATTAACATTAAATGGCTGCAACTCCATTTATGATGGTTGATTCAACATAAGATTTTGTGTTGCATTAACGCACATATTTTAACAGATTATATCTGTTTGGGAAAATGTAGTTTATTGATTTTATTTACTAATTTAATTTACTTTGTGCTCAATGCTTTGAAAAATCAACACACTTTTCGTAGAATATTTTTCCCGTAGTGGTTTAAAGCTACTCTCATTTTTTCCTGCTTTTTTTTATTAGTAGGCTATTGTTTTTATTTGTTGTAATGTCTGCAGCATCTTCGCAAACTTAAATCTGGAATTACAATACTCCTTTGCAGCCTGGAAACAATTTAATTAAAATCTATTTACCACACATTTCTACTATAAATAGACATTAAATCCAAACAAACTGCCTACAGTGAAATCTTAACAGGATAAGAGCAAAGTGAGCAAAGCAGGCTGAAGCAGAAGTTAAACTTGAGCTTTTCCAACTGATGGGACAGACACCTGGTTTCATCCAATTTGCAATTAATTAGGCTACAGTAACTTCTGAAACACACAAAAGCCTTTCAGCTTGAACAACACAGAAGCTAAATCTGTATAGAGAGAGAGAGAGAGACAGGGGAAACAAGTGAAGGGAAATAAATGGGGTTGTGAGAGGGGGGTGGTCTTATTTTTATTTTTATTTTTTTTTTCCTGCTGCTGCTCCTCTTTCAAACTGCAGGGACAAAATGGCTGAATATTTCCGTTTTTCTATTGAAAATAAGGACGGCCGGGGGACTAGATGAAAAAGTCTTTCTCGCAGTCAATAAGGTTGTCAAACTGGTCAGCGGTAATCAGTGCTAATGATGGGTCTGGGGTCCCTGCTCGGACAAAAGGGGCCCTGCTGCTGTTTTGTAAAGGAAAGCGACCGCGGGTCCCTCTCCAAAGAAAAGCCTCCTGTGAGGGTAGTCTGGGGCACGGAAATCACAACTTCTTCAGTGTGTGTGTGTGTGTGTGTGTGCACGCTACTGTGTGAGCTCATGGCTTGGCCTATTAAAAGGATTTAATTACCAGTTGATTGTTTTCTGACTAGCCTACTCATATGTGCAGCACATATGTTTCAGTCATTTTATAAATGATTGTGCTGCTGAAGTAAAAGGCTTTATCTTTGTTTTTTGTAAGCCGATCTTTGTATTGTAGAGACAGCATTTCATCTTGTATTTGTCTGAGTATATGGTGGGCTGAATGTACTGCAGGTATTTCAGCTTTAGAGTATTTTGACAAGTTAAAGGTTGTAAGATAAGTGCGGTTAGCTGGCGCAAGTGGAGGGCTGGTTCAGCTAGGGTTGTGATATGTGTTGAAGGGCACGCTGCAGCCTTGACTACACTGTACGTCTTTATTGTTATTGAATGTGTCAGTGTTGTTCAGAGTGCAAGGACTCTGAAGCATGCTATAGTTTGTCAACATAAAGATCTGCACAGACGTGACAGCCTGATATCTGTACGCAGAGCTTGTATTATAGCACACTTGATAAAGCCTCAAACTTTATTTTTTAGAATAATGATATGTTATTAAAATTTAATTCATTTTATGTTTTTTATTGCATGGCAAATTGGGTAATCTTCATTGAAGAATGCTTGAATGATTATTTAAAAAAGTACATTTAGAGAGGGCTCTTTCTACATGGTCCTCTCTTTGCAGTCCAAACAGGATTTCTAAGGCGAGAAGTTCTCATGGCAAAATGACAAGGGAGGGATTAAAAAAACATAGCTATTGAGTGACACACAGTATAACATGTCATCCTGAAGAAAGAAGGTCACCAATACGAGATGCTGTAGAAACGGCCTTGTACAAGCGTCTTCTCTGCTGAGTTTTTCATAGAAAACTTGGCACTTTGTACTACAACAGTTTATGAATCAATGCTTCTTTAGTCACATCAACAGATGCACAAAATTAACCGTTTAATTAGGGTTTTTTTGGTCAAATGTTATTTCCTCCAGTTTTTAATAGCCTATGCAGAAGATGGTGGAGTCAAGCATCTTTGAAGCATCATCCACCTTTTAAGCGTCACACCTCAGCCTCTGAAAATCAACCACCATGATTTGCTGATGAACAAAACCTTTTTTACCCTGCAGATCTGTCCTTTCTCGCCACCGTCGGGGTGATTTTAATTATTTGAGATCACGACGAGATGACTATTGAGATGAACTGTCTCTTCCCCGTGAAACCTGATTCATGTCTGTCAGGTGGTATAAAATTATAAATGATAAAATGACATAGTAAAAGATTCATTACAAGAGTATATCATATGCCGAGCAGTCGTTATAAGATTTAATGGACAAAATCAATTCTACTAAACAACAAATTAAAGCTTTATGTAGTCAAATGGTTCATCATTCAAACTCGATAACAAACCTCATGATATATGTCACTGTATAATAGTGGACAACTGGAAACATGCAGATAATTTGCTCAGAAACCAATCTGGACTTGGTCACTAAACGTAATCCGGGATATTGTTAAACAGTCTACAATAAAATGGAGCTATTTTATTAATCTGGGAGTAGAGTGTCGTCATCCGGAGGGATGTGTTTGTTTTTATACTATGTGGTGCTCTGCAGATACTTCAGTGGTGGAATGTAACTAAGTATATTTACTCAATTATTGTAATTATTTTGAAGTACTTCTACTCGTATTTTTAGTTCATACTACTTTATACTTCTACTCTACATTTCAGATGTAAATATTATGTTTTCACTCCACCAGGCTACATTTATATGCAGATTCATGTTGTAAATACAAGATACACTCAGTGTCCACTTTATTCAAATACAACAGTTCTGCCTTGAGGTCTGCTTTTATGCCTATGATGTTCAGTGTTGTTTGTTTTGACACTGTCTTCATTTTTTTAAAAATAAATCATATGTTTTAGCACTGAGGTCATAGTTAGTTGTATGTTGTGCTGCATTTTATTGACGTGTTTCTAATGTTCTGCCACAGGACAAAAAAGATAGAACCCCCTTTAAATATACAGTAATTCAGTCCAGTGCAGCAGCTCCTTGAAGTATGACCTCAATAACAAACTGAATTTAATTGAATTCACACAAAAACTGAACATTAGAGAATTATAAACATAGATGTTATGGCAGAGCTGCAATAGATTGTGCAGGTGTACATAATAAAGTCAGTTTATGATCAACCACTAGCTCACGATGTATTGTTATAGGTGAAGCTATATGATGTAGTTAAAATGAGCGGCTGCAACATTAGTGATGCTTACATAATATATGATTTTGAAAGGGGCCATTCTGCATAATGAGTAGTTTATTTTGATGCAAATACTGCTGTCCTTTTTACTTACATTTTTGAATAATGACTCCTATTTGTAACAGAGTATTTCTACACTGTAGTATTGCTACTTTTACTTATAAGTATAAGTAGATCTGTTCTTCTTCCACCACTGGATCCGTCCACACTGCTGTGTTTTCCTTATAATCAGCCCTCAGTGTCCTCACAAGTCAAAGTAAAGTTCACTGTCTGAATGTTGAAACCTTGAATTTTTTTGCATGGATTACAATAAATAAATACTGTTGCATAATAATAATAATAATAATAATATGTTTTAAAACTGCAACAGTGGATGGCTAACTCTGACTGTCATGGCGTCACATTTTCCCTCTCAACACGCCTCCTGAAGTGGTTGAGGTCACTCAGCAGGGGAAACTTGTCCTTTTCAGTATGGCTTTTGTTCTCCACCCTCTTCGTTTTTAAACCAAATCACTCTCCATCCTCGTCCGCACTTCAACAACGTTTTTTTTTAACCCCCATTGCTTGTTGTTTACAAGGTTAAAGCAAAGCTCACTGTGTGATCCTTTTGAAAAACTCACCATCAAAATAGTTTGTTCCCGGCAACAAGAGGAATCAACAGCGGTCTACTCATGGTGCAAAGGCCATGAATTTATATCAAAATATTAATTTGAAAACCACTATTTTGCCCCTCATTGTTTCCCAATATTGCAAAAACAGCTATTTCTTTAAAGGCCTTGTGTGTGTGTGTGTGTGTGTGTGTGTGTGTGTGTGTGTGTGTGTGTGTGTGTGTGTGTGTGTGTGTGTGTGCGCGTGCACAAGTGTGTGTGTGTACTTCATCACCTGGCCGATGTTTTCTTTTCAAGAAATAAGAATCAGTCATCATTTATGATGTGTAGCTGCATAATCCTCTGAAGGCTTCACTGAAATGAAATCATGATAAACTGAAAAATGGAAACTGCATGCTTGTGACGCCCCCTGGTGGTTGTGATTTCTTACATAGCTCCACAACTTAAAAAAATCTAACAGTGTTAATCCAAAATAAACAAAATAAGATGTAGTGAGATATTAGATGCAGGATATTATACTATGTAGGCAATTCACTGGTGGATTTGACGTTGTGTATTGGAGAAGATGAACAAAATATATTGAGAACGATGCTGATTTATTTGTTTGAAGCATTTCCAGGAGCTCTGAGCTATGAGATGTAATGTAAGATAAGGTCATTTAAAATTAGAGGATTTTAGAAATACTGAGAAATTTAGTGCAACTTCCCCCAACCACCAAGAAGTTTAAAAGCACACTGTATTTATTTATTATGCCCAACTGTCAGAGAAATATTAAATCCTTTCATTTATTTATTTTGCCTTATCATGCAATTATAAAATAATAATCCTTTTTTTTTTAAAGTTATATTTCAAGATACTAACATTGAATTGAATTAACAACACTGTTGAACCTCACTGTGTCCTCATTGGCAGATGTCCTGATTAGATTCAAAGAAGGAGGCTGACATAATACATGTCCCTCACTCAAAAAATGTCACTTTGGAAAAAAAAGAAGAAGAAGAAAAAATTACTTTAATTTGGCAAATCTAAATTGATTAGTTTTTCTGATTTTGTAATTTGGGTGAAGCCTTATTTTTTGTCCTATTTCAATTAACTTTGTTTCAACTTAATTTTTCATTTTGAAAAAAACTTCACAACTACATCTAAGTATAGTTTTTTCTTTGGAATAAACTAATTAAAACGCAAAAGATTGTTTTTATAAATTGAATAACTTGAGTCTCAAGTTAAATGTCAGGCAGTACAAACTGTAATTTTTAATTACACCCAAATGGATATATTTACTTCAGCCACAATCCAAAATGTTACTTAATGTTACTATATGATAACATTATTTTGCTTTTTTACAACTTAATTTTTACCATAAAGCAAAGCTAAATGATCTGTTAGATTTTGTTAGTCATGCTATAAATAAAGACCTTAATGTTTATTGTGATGTCTTTTTTAAACATGCATCACTTTTTCCTATTATGTACACAGAAGCCAGTAAAGCTAGCCAATATGTGTTTTCAAAATCCATCAACATTTGAGGACACCTATATAATGTATGATTGGTATAAAATATTGTGGCACTGATATTAAAGTGGCAAGTGAGAGCATTTTTTTATTTTTTATTTACCTCACTATATAAAATGTCATCTTGTGACCGCTAGGATAATCACAGCCTCATGAAACTGTACAGCCACAAAAAAGACACCAAGGGTGTTCAGAGGATGGATGGCTAAGGGGAAATCTGGGCCATTTACAGCTCAACATCCAACCACCAAAAAAAGCAATTCTTAAATCTGCAAATGTCCAATGTTTTGATACCAATTTGCAGCATGGCTTTTTCTTTGGTGTCCCTCCAAATCTTGGTCTTGTTTTTTGACCATTTTTTTAATGACTAGAAATACTTGACACACAGTGTTGAGCTGCATCTCAAAGACAAAATTGGTCTATGTTAGGGTAGGGTGGAAGTGGTTAATGCAAAGCTACTTACCCACATACTCCTTGATAAGTTTGTCCACATCTTCCCCAAGTAACACAATAAGGCACTTCAGCATACACTCTTTCTGGATTCATCTCGAGGCTGTATGTAACAGTGCAAACACACATACAATTTAAAATTACGCTGTCCAATTTTGCTACTTGACTGAACATGCAAACACTACAGAATGTACAAATGGGCACTTCGTGATTTACAAATGCTTTGAGCAAACAGGTTAAAAGGCCTGTCAAACTCAAAAGATATATATAACAATCTGCAATCAAATGTGTTTTTATTACTTATATTTTCAGTGTTACTACTTAATTGATATGAGGCATTTTGATGTATTGAGTGAGTAAATAATTGATCAAGAACTTTCAGTCTGTTCCACGTCTTCTCTCTGAAAAATCCTCCCTTGTTTCTGATGATCTCAGTCAGTTTGCTGCAGTTGAAGTTGAACAGCTGAACTTCTCAGAAATTCAGCATTGACCTTGAACAAAGTAGCACATGCAAATGTTTAAGGTGTACCAGCTGATCAGTCACTGATCATTACTGGTCAGAATTACGTTTCTAAAGAGCATTTGTGACGCTTAGTCTAATGGCTCTGGCTGCCACCATCTTGGCAATTTTGCCTCTGCTGGCTCCCCACTAATCTAAAAATGGGCAAAGATGTGGATCATAGGTGGAGCTGAGCGGGGTAAATGAAGCCTGGGTGTTCAAACAACTGCACCCACCTGTGAATCAAAGGAGCCACAATCCTAATTTTAAACTTTAAACGTTAAGAGGAAATGTTTTCTACTTTCCTTCTGATGTTTTCTGGCTCCTCCGCCTCAACTCTTGGTTATTGACAAAGTTTCCTGATAGACAGTAAAGTAAACTACTACAAATTATACCTGGTGTTTGCAAATGTTAGCTCATTTTGCTAGCCTGGCTGCCTGGATTGTGAGCTCAGAGCCCCAAGGTATGTTAGTGATTGTACCACAGGCGTTGTAGACCACTGGGAAGAGGGCACAGGCGTTTGCCAATTGTGAGTGAAGACAGTGTCGTGCCAGAACCGGAGCTGGGCTAGCAGGCAATGTAACCGGGCTCAATAGCTTCTATCTTCTGTGAAAAAACAGAGTATGATGTTGACAGGAAACGCTAAGAAGAGAAAAGGAGAGAGTAACCGAGTAAGAAGCCTCCCAACAAGAGTACATCTGGGACTGACTTTTAGTTGTCGACGAGAGCTTTGTGAAATAAAAGTAATATTAGCTGGCTGCTATATCTTGTGTTGTTGCACTTGACTGATAGTTGGCTGTTAGCAAAGTTGTCACCTGCTACGTTTTAATCAAAAGCAATATAATCATAACACATGTACATTTTACAACTGTGTATATTTATGACAGCGTTACTGCATCTGAAACTGGGGGATCTAAAAAGCAAATGGGGAAAGGGGTTTCTCCAAACTGTGGCCACAAAATTGTAAACATCTGAAATATAATTGTAAGCTTTAACATTAAGGTTAATTAATGCATTACTGCACAACAAAAGTACACAAACTGAGGTGTCCACATACTTTTGAGTGTAGTTATTTCATATGACAGTAAGGACATGTCTTTTTGTCACTGTCCACTTCTTAACATATTAACCTGTACTAACAAGCTGTAGTAATGATGCATACTTAATATTAATTAAGTTAAATCTGTAATTGTCAGTGATTCTCTGCTATTTTAGTGCTTAAAACCAACACATGGACTATATATATTTATATATTTATCTACTGAATTATAAATTATGATTACATTTGGCTTCTGTTCTTGCCATAATAATGCTTGGTAAATCTCAGTATTCTCAATGCACTCATTGACTCATCTAAAACAATATATATATATATTTTTTACAGATACTCTGACAGATAATGTTGCACCTTTACTACTGGGAGCACTGTGGTTGACTGTTTTGTCTTTGACTATAATCTTTTAGTTATAATTAGTTATAATTATAGTGTCTTTTATTAGGAGAATATTACGTAGAAATAAAAACAGATTTTCTTCCTCCCAGTGCAAACAAAAGCCTGGAAAGTTCATTGCTTTGAGCTCACAGGAATGAATGGAGGAGTGGAAATTATGCCCTTTGCCAGAGCTTCTCTAAAAGTCTTAAATTCTCTCTTTATAATTGCCCTGCATGTGGAATAAATCTCATATCGGACTACTTATTGATCATGTTCAACCACTGGTTCACACAGTGGGGTTGTTCAGGTTCTAACTTCAGGAGAGCTCTGTAACTTTGTCTCAAAAGACATTGATTGGCCCAGTTTAGTTCTGCTTCAATCACGTTCGTGTTCAGACTCCGAGTCATGCCTCGTACATTTTGGCAGACGGATCAATCAATCAATCGATACGTCACTCCAACCTTGGCCCGTCTGCGTCGCTCACAAAGCCGCTGTTTGTTAGCAGATACAATGCAGACAATGTGAGGCAATTATGAGTCCGGTCAGCCAATGTTCGTATCACCAGGCTGGAGAGCAAGAAAAAAATGTAGTTTTATTAAAAATGTCAATACAACAGTGTGAAAATACTGCACTGAAGCAAAAGGACTGATTAATATTAATGGGAATAAAATGTCCAAAGGTAATCAGTGAGGATTTTATTTGTAGTTTTTGTGATTTACTTTCATATTTTTGGGTTTTTCAGGTCTTTATCTTGAACCGTGCCATAAGATAAAAAATCTTTTAGGCCTTTTAATATTAATAAAGGCTTCCTTTTAATGTTACAGTATATGTTATTATTCATTCTACAGCAATGTATCCAGATGCAGGGCCAGATTAATCCACCAGGGGGGCTCAAAGTGAAAAGGGGCTATGGGACCCCCAGCTTCCCCATCCCTGATCTCATGTTAGCGTGCAGTCATTTCATAAAACAAAAATTTACTTCAGCTGAAATATTAAAAGTATCGGCCTTGTGCGTGAAAAACATTTTGACATGTCACAGTAAAAAAAACATGCGTAACTGATTAAATTAATGAATCACTGTCTCACTGGGGCACTTGAATAAAACAGAGTCATTGTTAATATTATTAGCATCACTTGAGCTTTTCCTGCTATAACAAGTCAAACGTCTACTATGAAACAAAAAAAAAGCCTATTATAACTAGATGTGACACACACCCTCTTTACAAGACATGGCCTCCAGATTATGTTACTGTAAAAATGTAGTATAGCACCTTAAGGCCCTCACAGTTCGGTTTATATTGTGCCTTAGCGGAGCATATTGTCAAACAAATTTGCAAATCAACTTACCACTAAAAAACTGCCACACAGGGAAGCTGAATTCTTTGGACCCCTGAGGGTTTTGAGCCAAAGGCAGCTGCCCCCTGAAAATTACATTATTGGTGAAATTCAACTAATAATTCGTCATATTTTATGAGCTGATTTTTGGTGTTTCCTCCAAAATGAGAAGAAAATATGCTGCGTAGTACTTTATAATTCACACGTGGAATGAAATTTTAGTGAAATACGTGAGCAGTACATATCTGTTTCACACTATTTTACAGTGAGGACAAAGTGTAGCCTAAGCATGTCAATGTGTGGGATTATTGCTGAGACTTTGTCAGTTCAGTGGGTGTAGTACCGTATGTGGCCTCTAAATGGAGACAGTGACTAAAGAAAGAGACTTCCTACTCTACACTCTATATTTTATCCTGATATGAGTCGAGGTCTGACATTATAAAAATATGCTTTTTTCTGTGGCACATTCATTAATATTCAAACATGTTTCTCACAAACTAAAACACTGTAGCCACATAAGTGATTCTTTAATTATTTATGTGGGTTTACACCAAAAAAGGATGACTGAAAGGATGACGTGCAATCACTAAGTAATACCTTTTCATAAAGAAAACCTGTGTGAACATTTTTTGTTTTATTTTTTCTCTTTTTATGATCAACTATGATTATTTTCTTATAAAAAACATTGTGCCTGAGATTAAATGGTTTTCTCTTCAGTAAATATGACAGACTTAACCAAACTGCTGTGAGATTAATTTTTATGCTATTTTTTATAATTATATTTATACTTTAGATTTTTCCTTATTATCCACATTGATATATTTTTAAATTGTATCCATCATGTGTATTAATTTTATTTTTAGTTAAATTCTTTATTTTATTTTGAATAAAAAAAATATTTTGTTAAATTCAGTATAACCACTGTGACAAATAACAATGAAATGTAGGTGGTGGGTTTTACCATTAAACAATAAACTGAGTTTGTTTAAACTTTTTAACACCAGCAAGACTTAATGTAGCACTGTTAAATTACCCAATTACTTTTTCCTGTTTTAATTATTTTACCATTATAGATATATATGTGCATGATACAAATGATCCAACATGCATTTCCAAATACGTGAAAGTATATATGTATATGATGTGTATAACGGTTTGTTTTACTTCATTTTTACTTATTTTTTAAGGTTATCTTAGATTTTTTCTATATATTTTTCTTATTTATGAATATTTTCTTGTCCACCATGTGTATTGTGAGCAGCTTTAACAAGTGAATTTCACCAGTTTGGGATCATTGAAGTCTATCTCATCTTATCTGTACATATCAGTGTGTGTTTGGTGTCTGTACCTGTATTCCTGCTTTTGGCCACAAGGTGGCGCACAAGATCCACAGCAGAGAGGAAACAGCTGCAGGTTTTTTCCTCTGTCATGTATGACTGCATGAGTAGGTAAAACCATCTATGAAAAGCCTCATACAATGAATAAAATCTTAAAATATTTCATTAGACAAATAAATAAAAATGTGTCACTCAGAGCACATTGGCCTGAGAAGTCATAGACGCATTTTTTTTTTTTTTTTACCCTTTTCAGGCTTATTTTAGGCCTCCAGTTAATGAGCGAACAGTCAGCTCCCATTCAGAATAATACCAACAGCAGAAAGAGCTCCTTAAATATATATCAGATGTATTAATAACATGTATACAAACAAACTACAGGTAAATTTGGACCTGAGTGTAAATGAGCGTACAGCATTACTGAGCGGAGGGTGTGAATGTACATGTGTAAGAAAGTGTTGAGGCAGAGCAAGGGCACCAGTTGGGATTTTAACGGTCTATATTTAAACTCTCTGGTCTCCAGTTTCTGCAGCTGTCGCCAAGTTTAAGTTCAGCACCTTGAGCCTTTCTCAGCCATGTTCTTGGGTCATAGTTATAAACCTGCCAAACTCAGAGACAGAGAGAGTGAAGCAGAGACTCTCGCCTGGCCTTCAGGGTCATATCTCCTGCAGCTTCAGAAAGTCCAAATTGTCCCTGCCTATTTATCAGCTCATCCTTATCTTACACACTCAGCATGACTTTACAATGCTTCACACTATGTCACAGTATTCCTGTACGTCTTCTAACATTCTCCACAGACTGTTTTATTGTTAAAAATGTGTTTGGATCTTTGCCTCCCCCTGTTAAAATCACATTATTATTCATGATTCAGCATGTTTCTGTGCTATACTTCATGATTCTGCTTTCTAATCATTTATTATAGAATCAAATAATTGTTATAGTAGATAACGAAGTTGCAAGCCGCCCCCAGATTTCCCCAAAGTCATACAACATGTTCATGTAGCTGTTTATTCTGTCTGTGACAAGTCAAATAATATACAATACAACCAACACCATCATCCACCAGCATTATTTTTTTTTTTTTACATGTTGTAAACATATTTATAGTTTTAAGTCATAAAACTGAGCTCAATAATATCCATAAACAGCTGAACTGAATATATTATATATTAGCAGCAGTAAGTGAAACGTTTAGAGGTGATAACACACACTATGCTTTTCATATACTTTCTCATAACAGGTAGCAAATAAGCTAAAAAAAACTAAAGGAAGTTACTGTAATCAAATAATCTCTGATTTAGGTTTTTACAATTGTTGTAAGTTAAATACTGTTGTTTAATAAGTAATACTGTATATACGGCTAATAGGAGCACAGCAGTCTGAGCTGTTGTCACTGGACATGGGTTACTTTAACTTTTAGCGTTTTTATCCGGTATCATGCTTCAGTTTAGTGCACAACATTTTATCTATGTTATGTACTGTTTACATTGAACATGAATGTTAATGTTTTGCACATAAACGTTTGATTTCTGTATGAAAACAACACAAAATGCACAAACTGTTGTTAGAAAATGAGCTGTGTTACATGATTTTACATAGTGTTTTGAGATTCATGTCGAAGCAACTGTATTTTTAATGTACACTGATTTAGTTTATAAATGGCATTCAGTACTAATCCACATTATCTTATCAATTACATTTAATTTCTCACACAGTTGCATTGCTCAATCTTAACTATTTGTTATTTCTTTAATCTTCAAACTAGTATTTATGCATGAATGTTTAGCAACGTTCTTTGTGTGGGTGTCACTTTATAAAATATATTCAAATCCTTAAATTAAAGTTGATTCCAGTCAAAACCTGGGTGTGCTGACGTGCTGAATGTAGCTGTTAAATCTTCAGGGTGCCTCTAACTCATCTGCCACTTCTCCTCTGCAGGCACCAGCAGTCTGTTTGAAGACATGTAGTAGGAGGATGATGAGAAGGCGTCTTCTTTTCTTCTTTTCCGACACTGCTTTGATGGGTGAGTGGATTCACGTAAATGTTTTACCAAACGCAGCTTCAGTAAAGACGTTTCACTCATTTTGGTAGAGCATACATAATTATAGCTGACACATATGATAAACATGTTGCCCATTATGACAGAAGATCCTACTAATCTAGCACTTGAGGCTGTACTTTGTAAGTAAAGAGTAAGATAGATAGATAGATAGATAGATAGATAGATAGATAGATAGATAGATAGACTCTGTCTGCTGAAGTAGCGCCTACCGTCCAGTGGCAGCTCTGTGCCTAATAACAGAGCTTAGCTGGCATACCAGAGCCGGTGGCACATTGGTGTAGCGGTAACTCAGAGAGAGCCTGGTAATTACCACCGGCCGCTGACACCATGCTGCAAATGCACCAGTCAGCAACTGAGAGGACCAGTGGAGCATTTCCACCCCTCCCTCTCTGCTGCCAGGATGCCCTGGTGATCAGCCATGGCACACGTGGTTAGAGGGAAAAAAGTGCCTCTCACCAAACTGCAGAAAGTGAAAGTCTATTTTCCCTGTCGCTTTCTGCATCATTGATACAAGTCAGAGTGTGGGAAGTGAGTTATAATCTGTTATTTTGCCCCTCTTTTGTTGTTGCACATCAAAAATCACCCCCCCCCCCTTCTCTCCCTCTCTCTCTGCCCTCATCTTGGACACACTCGACTGGACCATAAGCACCGAATGAGGAGTCATGAAGGCTTTCTCTCAGGAGAGGCCCGCTGGAAAACATACTGCAGGGCCGGAATGGGAAGTTTATTTTGCTTGGTGCATGAATATCTGTGGGATGTGGGGCTCTGTGCACAGAGGGGCTGCAGGAGCACTCTAGTTTCTGCACAGAAGAGTTCATCACTGCAGCACCCTCTCCTCCTCCTCCTCCTCCTCCTCCTCCCTCCCCCTTCCTCTATCATTGTCTGAGGAAATAATCTCAGTTCATCCTAATAACTCCTAATTCCTCACACATTTTAATTTTACGCCTTCTCTTTTCTCCTCTCCTTTCCCTCCCTGTTCTTCTATCACATGCAGGCTAAAATAGACCCGGCAGGATTTCTCTGGGCCTTTTGTCCCTGCTCAGGGAGACGTTTGGCACACAGAGGATCGTGTTACAACTTTCATTTCCTGAATATTTTTCTTTCTTTTTTTTTTTTCCTGCGTGGAACCAAGAAGGGCATTTTATCCCTCTCTGCAGTATGAAGATGAAGGGCAAGGGGAGCAAGATGGCAGCTCAGATTCGGGCCGCTGTCACTCCAACTTTCGGCAAACAAATAAAGTACAAACTGCGTATAGCTCCAGGGTCCTGGTGGAGGGTAGCTGTGGCTCGGCCACAGCGGGGGTGTGGATCATAGTGTGTGAAGTTAGAGGGGGCTTAGTTACTTGAGCTATATGGGAGCCCCAGGATAGGTGAAGTGATGGCCCTCGGGAGCGTGAGGTGTATTTCATTATCCCATATCCCATACCACTTCCTCTTGTTGTGTCTGCCATCCCCTGCCCCTCCCCAAAATCCCCTTGAGCCTGAAGCAGTGATGTGTCTGTGTTTAGACTCATGGATTTTTTTGTTGGCTGGGTATAGAAGCAGAACAACAAGCAGTATAGTGGTAACAGTCTGCAGAAGTATCAATTATTAATTCTATTGTGAAATTATGCCCATAATGTGATAATAAACTCAAACATTACTGCTTTAGTTACGTCTGGCTCCTTAAAAGAATCCATCTAGGCTGGTTTATGATCAGTGGATGATAACAGACAAATCTCTGGATACAGTAGAATATATGTCTTTGTTGAAAAAGGTAAACATTTATCATTTATATATTCTTAAGTCAGTAAATTTCTTTTAAGATTGAAGTTTTCTTATTGTCAACAATGAGAAAAGACCAACATATCTATAGTATCATATCTTAACACTTTGGGGCCTTCCTTTCTCCGTTTGTCGCTCTCAGCTCGGAGCCCATTTGTTCCTACTAAAGACGTAAACCTTTAAAAGCAACTTGCAAATTCTGATTAAAAAAAAAAAAGACTCAATAATTTCCTCAAACATCTCGACACTGTATTTTTTATCAAACGTTACTCAAACAAAAGTAAATGGTGCATTTGTTAGGGACTACTTTCAGTCATTCAGAACAGTGTGTGTGTGTGTGTGTGTGTGTGTGTGTGTACAAGCGCGTGTTCAGTGTCACAGTGTGGCTCATTGATGTGTGTTTTATAGTTTTTGCAGTTTTTAAGCTCTATAGTATGGAGGAAAAATTGTTGGTTTTAATCTTTTTCATGCCATTTGTTGACAGTAAGTTAAATAAACGTTTACACGTATATAAGAATATCACCACACTTCTCCTACGTTATTTTTTTCTGCTGTACCTCAACACATCCATTGCAAAGTATACATTTTCGCCATGCTTCCACTTCCAAGAGATTTTTTCGGTAAAGTCACTGCAGGAAAAAGAGCAGTGTGGATTTATTTTGTTTGGGCTCTTTATTATCTCATTTCCACTTTTTTTGCATCTGAAACTCAAGTTTGAAAATTCATACTGTTCATGCCTATTGTGTGCAGCCTGATAATATCTTAATCCATTGTGTCATTAGGTCTCATTGTCATCCGGAAATAATTAAACACTGCAAACAGTGTATAAACATATCAATGCTGACATGCTCCTTCACTAACATGAACATGTGCACTGTAGTTTATTTTGAGTCAATTCCAGATACACCTTCCTGCCACAGTAAACACTTACTGGAGCTCCAAACGTGTATTAATCCGTAGCTGAAAATAGTCCCCCAACAAATGCACAGTTTACTCTTGTTTGAGTAATGTTTGCTAAAACCTACAATGAAACTTTATATTTGTGACCTGTTTTCAAAGATTTACATCTTCTGTAGTTACCCATGGGCTCAGAGCAGAGACAATGACAAATATAGAGAATGAATCAAGCCTCAAGATTTAAACAATTAGCTCTTCTTTCAAATGTAAATCAGTAACATTTTCTTTGAAAACTTTTTAAGAAAGCTGTTTTATTTTTCCTGGATTGTTTATTTGTACTTGTGCCTTTATTTCCACTTAACCATCAGTAAACTACTAATAATTATACTCAATATAGCATAGTTTTCAACTGCTATTGCCACTTTAAGGTCTTAAATCTTCTCTTTGTCTCTGCTTTATGAGACATCCACATATCCCATCACACACTGGAAGAAATATTCACAGTGAAATTGTGAAGAAAAGTCTGAAGATCTGTTTGAATTTGGCTTTAAAACTGAGGAAATCTGTCATGTCCTCACAAAAGTATTAAAAAAAACATCCCATACTGAAGTCACTTTCCTGATCAAACATATGAGACTAATGCCACTATCAACTTTCTCCCCAAGCTCCAAAAATATACATATCTGATTCTCAGCAACCAGAGCTGGGTTTTGTCTCTGGAAGAGTTTGTTATATGAGCCCGTGCCTCCTGGCCACATTTCTTTTATACAAGTCCTCTTTCATAGACATTACACACACGTCTTATCTTGTCCTTTGTCTTTTCCTCTTGTAACGTATTAGAAATTTCCCCCCTTTCATCAGGTAATGTATATGATGCTGTCCTTCATTTGACACACAACATGCTATTTAACACCCTAATAGGCCGGGATCGTCTGCAGAGTCTCCTCCTCCTCATGTCTGAACCCTGGGTCATGCATCACTCATCCCAACTGGAAGAGAGAGATAAATATTTCTTTCAGCTCTGTAACATAGAAGCTTCCTGTCGAACGAAAAGGCTTCCTACGCTTGTGAGTGGAAGCTGTCTTTGGCCTTGCAGCTCCTGCATCAGTATAATTAACATTTTTGTAGGCAGAGCAGCATAATCCCCTTCAGATCTGTAATACGCTTATGTCATAGAAATATAGCAGACGCCTGCCGTGGAGAAAATGTTTAGTCAGTTTAACTTTAATCAGTTGTATTTCCTCAGATATACACAGTCCAAGTCTGGTACACATGAGTACACACACACCCGCACACACACACACACACACACACACACACACACACACACACACACACCCACACACACAGCCTGCATCTGCCTCTGGGTACGTCCAGGCAGGAACATTGTCAGATCCATGCATCATTGGTAAGAAAATCTCTCTACCCTCCCTCCCCTCCCTCACCGCCAGCCCTGCCCCTCTGAGGCAGACCTGAAAAGATCCTTTTGTCCCTCATCACCCGCCTGCCCCCCACTCCCTTTTACCCCCCCCCCCCCCCTCCCTCTCTCTGACACACACACCCCTCATACAGCCTGTGGTTATGGATACCTGGGACTGTCTCGCACCCGGTCTCGCATGTGGGGTAAAGCTACCTGCAGGCACCAGACCATGGAAAGGCAACCAAATGTTCCTCAGCTTTTGGGACTTTGTCCTCTATAAGAGATGTACGCTGACTCTGATGCCAGAGAAAACATTAAGCCAGACGGCGCAGACTCATGCAGGCTACTCTCCATGTTTATTTGCACGCGTCAGGGCCCTTCCTGCTGTTGATTTAGAGCCACTGCCACTTATGCCTATGTCAAATGAAATGCCCTTTTGATGACTCGCACTCTGTTTGCTATCAGCAGCTGTTGTTACTGGCACTGGTGTGCTTTAGGCTGACGTTACCTTCAGCTTTTGTCATCTGGTCTATAGGCTTGAGCACGCCTACTACTTGTTGCATAGCTGATGAGAGGAAGACGCACAGGCTGATGCAGCAGATAGATTTATGGCTGCAGACTTAGTCCCTCCGGATTCGGAAGCGAAAGATTCGGGCATGATTAAAAGCACTGTCAGAGTTTCCGCGTTGGATTGATTTTAGTCTCTCGCACATCCTGAAGGTGACTCTGATAGCCTCCCCTCTGTCATGTGGCACAGAGCCTGTTTAATCCTTGCTGTGTCTGTACCCTGCCGGACATGTTGTCATTAGATTAACAGGTATGAGGAGTCACTTTGGTGGCTTTGTGATCACCTGTTTGTTAATTTGTGAATATTTAGACACACTGGGTGCCAAGAGTGAAGGACACGTGCTGTGGCCAGAATTATATTTGATCTACAGGACCTCTGCTCTCTGCTGACCTCTGCTGAATGTGACATATGGGCAGTACTGTAGGATGGGGTTAGGTGTAGGCTATCATAATAAACACATTTATTTAAATATACTGCTAAATACAAGTTAAACCATTTGTATTTTCAATAAATTGAATTGTCCGGGCAATGCAAAATGCTTCAGTGTACATCAGTGGTGTAGAGAACAGTAAATTGAAATTAAAGTACATTTACCAAACTTAGTAATATATAGTAACAATAAGGCCCTGCAAACATATTTTCTCCGCCAGTTTCTTACTATGGGCAGATTATTTTCTGCTAAATTTAGAAAAAAAACACATAAAATATTTCTGTTTTTGTGTTTTTGTGCTTTTGTCTTCTCGCAAGTGTTCCAATAGTTAAAATGTAATGTCACATATTTCATTTAATTAAATCAGGATGTAACAACATTTGAATTAAAATCTGCTGACAGTTTGCAGGCTGCTGTCTATTAGATCCGATCAAACCATGCCCACGAAGCCCTGATGAGTTTTTAAGTGTGAAACAGTTAACAGTGAATAAATAATACCCAGCTGTGTTTTATCAAACTTTAACTTCATAAATAGCTAATTCTACAGAGAAATACTTCACTTTTAAACCAAGTGTCAAGAGTTTCAGTACAATTTGGGGGTGTTTGTATTTATTTGCATTTTAACTACTATACACTTTTACTCCACTACAAGTCTTGGGGAAATATTACTTTTTATTGTAAATTACTTTTAAGCTATTTGGACTATTACACACCTCTTCTCCACTCCACTTCATGGGGGAAATATTACTTTTTACTGCTCAACATTTATCTAACTCTTTGTAGATTTTTTTTCCAAATAAAATGTCATAATTTAATAAATATAGTGCATTATTATACAGTTGTAGATTAAACAACCACACAGTACATAAAGTAGTTTCACATCTGGATCTAATGATCCAATAACATAATAATAATAAAAGACTGACAGGGACTTTAGGCACTTTAAAATGCTATTTTTACTCAAGGAAATGATCTGAATACCGTCTTCCACCGCTGACTCTTGCTTATTACATTAAATAATATAAAAATAAGAAACACTGACCAAAAGCCTGCTGATGGAAGGTCTGTTGAGGACAGCCAGACAGACACATCACTCAAACAAGCCATATGGAAGTCTGTGGGTGATAGATGGGGAGCACAGGCTCGGTGTTTTTAGTAGACCTGAGGGGCTCAGACAGAAAGACAGAAAGAGAGAAGGAGGCCTCTGGGATGCAGAATACCTCAAGGTCCCTCCACTGAAGCCGGGGCGCTGCAGCCCTGCAGCCCTGCAATCTTCGCAATCAGGCAGTAATGCTAGCAGCGACTGTTTCAGATTATGCTCAGGAAATCCTCTGTGCTCTCTGCTCAAAACAATTTACCCTGACATGAGCCCAAAGAGAGAGAGTAGGGGGTGGGGGAAGAGAGAGAGGGGGAGCTGTCTTCACCAGATTCTCAGGCCAGTATATTCCCATAATCTGTCTTTATTATTATTATTATTATTATTATTATTATTATTATTATTATTATTATTGCTGTTGTTTATTATGGTGACATCTCTAAGAGTGGGAGTGTCTGATTATATTTTAGGAATTATATGTTTATCTATTTTTAAAGTCCTTATAATTTATTTTGTTTAAATGCCAGCTATGTTAATTTAATCAGGAAGTAAACTATAAATATAGATTTTTTCATATGGGATGTTTGCCATATATAAATATATATGTTGTTGTCAGTATATCCAGAGCTGGTAGAGGTTGAGGGTTCAGTGGTGGCTCTTTCCCATGGCCCGGAACCGACAGAACAAACTCTCGGAGAGAGCAAAGAAAACACGGCAACAAAAAGCCAATGATCCGCAGCAAGTCGAAAAAAATGAAAGAAAAAAAAAAAACGTCGTTCTCCTTCAGCCAAACATGTTTTATAAAACAGACAGACACGATATTCAAAGGAGCCAAAAAAAAAAAAAAAAAAGCTGCTTCGTTCGTGTGTACACAACAAGCCTCCTGACAGACAGCTGCTGATGTTGACTCACATTTGTATAATTAAATTTGCTTTTATGACTCTGTGTTTGAATTATGTCTTGAATTACGATAATTATTGTTAAAAAAAAAACTAAACAAAACAAAACAAAAAATAACCCGTAGAGCAGGCTTTAATCTCAACCACAAAATGACTCATAATATTTTGGTGGAGATTCATGCCCCACCTTTGTGTGGATTTAAATATATTTTCTCCATTTTTAAGGCAATAACATCAACACCCCCCAAAAAACTGTAATAAAAAATAAATTATGATTAATTAATTTTACATTTTGAATTATTACAATCCGGATTCATTTGTTTTAAGCAAAATCTATAGATTAAAGTCTATTTTTTCTCTTCTAAATACACAAATAACACAGAGACAAATGTATTACTTTTGTTTTATTGGAAACTAATTACCATGACTCTAATGAAAACGTTACCCCTTAGTTTCCATCGCAGGAGTTTGCTATAATTCTTTTATCTCAACAAAATATCATAAATTAAGCAAATGGGCAGTCCAGTTAAGTGTTTCGTTGAGTTAAGAGTTTCAGACAGGTCCTGTTTGTGTGTTTCCATGTGCAGGAGATCAGAAAACCCTCCTGTCAGGGGGAGGGGGATCATATACAGGTTAAGCGCATAAAGGAATTTTGTTCTAACCAAATTTAACGACAGACAAGTCAGTCTATATTATAAGGTAGGCTACTATAGTGTTATTTCATACATGTACTCAATCTGATACACTTATCAGTCTTCTTTTTTTTTGTCTGGGTTTTGTTTTTGTAAAATAGAATAATCTGGCAGCCTCTTTAAGAGCCCAAATCCACAAGACTGGAGGTTAGAGGTCCCAACAAGGAGTCCTGCAGTTGGTGCGGGTGTCCGTGCATGCTGTGCACCGGCTGTGGCGCCCCCAGGCCGGACATAGGGTAAGCGGAGGCGCCCGGGTGGCTCATGTTGCCCTGAAGCAAAAGCGCTGAGTTCTGGTCGGGACTCTGAGGTGGAGAAAACTCGTCCTCCGAGCTGGACATGAGAGACTTTCCACCGTCCAGCGGGGACAGCTGGTTCTGTTTGTTGCCGCCTGCGTTGCTGTTTTCACTGTTCTCTCTGGAAACAACAACAACAACATGGGGGGAGAAAAATCAGAGAAAAATACACACACATTTTGCATGATGACATTAAATCCGTGTGTTCGGCCTGTGGGTGACATTTTTTTGAGCTGTATAAAAAAGGCAGCCATAATTATTTTTGCAGTAACACCAAAATACAGCAGGCCTGGGCCTTAAATCAGAGAGGTTCCGTTATTTACTATCTCTACAACTGTGCAAATAAAATGTTTTATTTCATGCCAAAGAAAAACTTAATAAACAAAGTGTTATGAGAGTTATTATATTCCATTATAATCGTATCTTAAAAGTAGAAACATCTCCAAAAATCTGTATTTTTCCATCATAATTAAACACCACATTGTTCTCATATTTTACGGATGTTTTGTGTACTCTAGATTATAATTCATGTTGAGACTCGTTAATCTGGACAGATTCTGGAGGAGAAAGTCCATCATTTGTCAACAACACGCTTCTGTTTACTACCACTGCTAGCAGAAGGACATGGCTGCTTTTGGGTGACTAAACAAAACCAAAATGAATAAAATAAGTTCAAACTTGTATCTGAAATAAGTAGATTCATATCAGAAATACTCGTAATTTAATTTTTCCTGCTTTTCCTGCAGAGATATCTCTAAGATCTGAGACTCTTGGGCTTTCTTATACTTTGGTTTCTTGTAGCCACATTTTGATAATCTATCTCTGAAGTCCAGACCTTATTTTACTCTCAAAACATGCAAATAAATAGGTAAATGTCTTTCTTTATAAATTGGAAGCAGCTCCGAACGTACCTCTCCTTCGCCTCTGCGGCTCTGTCTCGCTGCCGTCTGTTTTTGAACCAGTTGCTGACCTGCGTGGTGGTCAGTCCTGTGGCCTCGGCCAGCTCTCTCTTTTCCCGCGGGGACGGATAGGGATTATGTGTGTACCACTCTCTCAGGACGCCCCTGGACTTCTCCTTAAAGCAGTAGCTGGTCTCCTCTCCGTCCCATATCGTGCGGGGCAGCGGGAATTTCCTCCGCACCCGGTACTTCCCTACAGCTCCGAGCGGCCGGCCGCGCAGCTTCTCCGCCTCTACGTAGTGCGCCTTCAGCCAGAGCTGTTGCAGCTTCGGGTGGTTGTGCGGAGAAAACTGATGGCTTTCCAAGATCTTGTAGAGCTCTCTGAAGTTCCCCCGATGAAAGGCCACCACCGCCTTGGCTTTGAGGACGCTTTCGTTCTTGTGAAGGTGATCACAAGCGGGTAGAGACCAGAGGAAGCGGCCGAGCCTCTCTAGGTTTCCTCCCTGCTGTAGCACCTCGCAAACGCACGCCACTTGCTCCTGCGTAAACCCGAAGGACGGCAATATAGACATGATGTCCGAGCTCGCTCCTTCGTCCAAAACGTTGGTATCCAAAACGATAGCTGTCGTTTATTATCTGTGTTTATTTTAGTTTCGCGATGCGATGCAATCCGGTGCGATCCGTCCGCGCAAGCACAGGCCCTATAGGCTATCCACTCCACTCCAGCCCCTGATGCGCGCAGCAGATTGGGATGTTGATTGTTGGGACAATTTGTTCCTGTTGGAGATATGTCAGGCTTAAAGGGAGCCTGTGCGTTTCGGTGATTGGCTCTCTCTCTGCCCTGCACCGTGTACAGCAGAGCAGGACTGAGTTTGCAGCTCCGTTTCCTCCCCAGAGGCAGTGCGTCAGGGGCTGAAATAGGAGCGCTCCCACCTCCCGCCCCCACAGTCCCTCTCCCGCTTCAGCTGAGGGAGCAGAGCAGCACCTAAACACTAATCAATTATTACAGACCTCTTAAAAAGTCTTATTAACATGTTCTGAATATACATCTTCTACAGTGGTGGTGGTGGTGGTGGTGGACTCTATAGGCTTTGCCACGTGGGGCAAACCGCACACTGCATCTCCACACGTTATCAGTAATCACAGTCAGTGGAGGGTAAACCCACAAAAACACAAAGCTTTTTTTATTTGTGAAGGAAAGTTTAACCACTTCTAAAGGCTCACACATCAGCTCAAACAGGCCACACGGTAAAACAACACTACAAGGAACATTTTAATACAAAACTGCCACATAAAACTTAAAATCTTCATTTATTTTCTGTCATTTTGGTGCGTTTTTATTTCACCAGCTGGAGCTCCAGAGGTTTATTTATCGTCACAGCTGATCATGGTTGACGCCCACCACCTTAATTGCATGCAGATTTTGTTGTATCCCACCTTTTCATAGTCTATTAATTTGCTAAAGCCGTTTATTTTATGAGGTGATATAATTTAATAAGGTCTTATGATAGTCGAGTTCATGTGTGCCATTACGCACGTCTTTTTTTTTTTTTTTTTTTTTTTTTTTATATGAGAGACCTGTACTACCTGCCAAACGTGTTACGGGACATAGACCACCAATAGGAAATCAGCCACTTATGTTTGAGTGTATGTGCGTGTGTGTGTGTGTGTGTGTGTGTGTGTGTGTGTGTGTGTGTGTGTGTGTGTGTGTGCGCGTGTGCGTGTGCGCGTGTGCGTGTGTGCGTGAGAGAGAGAGGCTGATATGAAATGCCACATGGTCTAAACTGGATACACAATTTGACAAATATCTTTAGGATTAGAAATAACAGACAAACACATAGCTCTAATTGAACAGCCTTCACACTTCCCACACTCAGTAGGCTATAAACTGGCCAAAGAAAGGCTTCATGTCAAGGTGCAATTTTGTTTATTCGTGAGAGTTTTGGCACCTTTTTGTGAGTATGGATCTGAAAATGAATCTCGTCTGGACAGACACAGCCCCCCTCGATTCTCGCCTTTTTTCTGTTGTTTTATGCATTTTTTCCTGAATCATCACGTGTTTTTCCAACAGATCCTTCTATCCTGTAGACTACATGTATATTTCAAGGATTAGACGGGCACCACATTGGCTCCAGTGTTTTCTGTGGGGTGAAACACTAAACCAATCCATTAGTAAATGAGTTCTCTGCGACACTGGTTCATGGTGGTGCAGTTGTTGGTTTGAGCCATATAGATCACATTTCTTTATCTGCACCAAGTCTGAAACCAAACTCCCATTCAATATGTTAAGAAACAAGATTTGACCTGGAAAAATAATATTTAACCTAAACAAATTCTCACTGAACGTTTAGAGAAGATGACCTCTTTCCTTAAAGGGTTTATTTTTGTTATTATAAAGATAAAATGCCTTTTGTTTTTGATCTAGTCTGAACAGCCCCACACTGGAATATGGTGTAATTTAACAACAGTTTATGGACAGATATGGTTAAGATTAAAGAAGCTCAATATTAGGGAATGTGTAGACTGCTGAATAAAATAAAATTCAGGCCATAGGTGTGAAATAAAATTTTTTAAAAAACAGGTTTATCATCTGTCAACTTTTATTGGTTTGATTTGATTATTTATCAGATACTAGACTGGACCTAAACAGCTGATATCCTCTTGATTGGTTGACTTTTACACAGGAAATATCAGATTATTGGCTGAAACAGACCTGAATCATGGTTACCTGCCAGGTTTAGGAGTTCATTTCAACCGCAGAGGAACAACAGATCACTTCATAATAATGAATTAAAGACGTTGTTTTATAGGCCTAAATGTAAAGAGTAAATAAAAAAAAAATAGACAGCTTAATTTTCTTTGTTTCTTCAGGCAGCAGTGGCTCAACAGAGCCATTCATGCTTAAACATGATTCAATTAAGAGGCCTTGCATCTTTCCTAATGTAAATGTTGAACCGTATCTTTAGTGGACACACAGAGAGGCTCTCAGGCCACTTTAGCTCGGGGTCTATAGCTGCACTCTGTGCGTAAAAACCTCAGTGCTTCAGTAAATGAGCTGTCTGATGAGCGGCTCTCGGGTTTCTCTAATATCTCTACCACATTGCGCCGCGCCTCCTCCTTTAACCCGAGCAGCCCGGGGGGCGAGATTATTTCAAGATGTGGACTCTCCGCCTCCGCCTCTTGCCACGGCCAGTGCTGGGCTCCTCATACCCCTGAGAAGTAATGCAATACTTAGGTAGGCTATCACTCGTTACTCCTTTCAAAATGGGCCTTACAGAAGGGGGAGCAGAGGTTCCTCACTCTTTTTCTCTCTCTCAAAAAAAAAAAAAAAAAAAAAAAAAACCCACAATAAGTCAGCCTTACCTCAAGCTCAAGCTGTTAAATGTCACGGATGCTCCAAGTTTTAGTCATTGATTTTCTGGAAATTTCAAAATGAGTCAGAGCATTTTTGCCATTTCTCGTTTTGATGGCCAATTTGGAGGTGAAAACGACTTATTAATTATTAATGAACAGCGTCCCAGCTGTTAGAGTTTGTACATTAAGACAAATGAAACATAACAGTGACAGTCCAGTCATGTGTGTGTGTGAGAGAGAGAGACAACGAGAGAAAGAGGCTGAACTCAAAACACTTCATAAAAATGTCATCAAAAAAAAAAAATAATAAATAAAAAAAGCCCGTGTTTCCTATTGGAGGTTTTATTTTTTATAAAATATTAACGAAAACTGAAACGACCACTGGCTCACTGAACAGATGGTTTTTACTCGATTTAAATCCTAAAGTGCTATTTCAGCTGTATCGACTGGAACAAAGCCGATACTGTTTAAATTAAGTGAAAAATATCAGATTTACTCCCCAGGGCTTATTTTTTCTTTAATTTTTATTTTTGCTGCACTGAAAAAAAAAACATATAAGAAGAATTAATTTATTCAAAACATCAACAAAACAACAAATCTCTCACACACCTTACCTGTGAAAATGTTTATTTATTTTCAATATAATAACACAAAACTCGTATTTCTGACACTTTTATCGATCTGATCAACAGTTTGTCAATGGCTTACAGTTTCTGTGTAATTAAATACGTCCTTAAATGTGTCTTTAATTAAGATTTAAAGCGGTTTTTTCGGCGAGGTAAAGGCAGCTCCTCTCAAAACAAAACACAACTGTTGACATGAGTGAGTTAAATGAAATTGGAGCTGCAATTATCAGCTTAACAGAGTTTCCTGTCATGTTGGAAAATTAGACCTGGTACAAGTGCACTGGGGTTATAAGCCAGCCCCCCTCCCCATCAAAATCATTACGCATTTCCTCAGAGGACCACCTCCACAAATATGCAATTACGGCCTCGGCTTTTACAGTGTGCTCTGCCCGGTAAACACGCCGCCGGCATGTAGATGAATACATTTCTTTTATTTATTTATGTATTTATTGTGTGCTGCAGGTTTTTAGAGTAAGTAAACAAAGCATGCTTGCAGATAAACACATAAACAAACAGGAGTGACTTTGTGTTTGTGCGTGCGTGCGTGCATGCATGCGTGTGTTTTAAACCGCGATGTTTGCTGCTATCATGTGCGCCTTGCTGGCAGGGAGGGGGCGCCATGACAATGCTATCATACAAAATCCAAGAGGAGGATGAGCTGCTGAGTGTGTTTGGAGCAAATGATGAAGTTTTAGAGCAGTTGAGCAGCAGCAGGTGTGTGTGCATGTGTGTGTGCGCTCTTGTTACAAAGTGCTGTTTGGGAAATACTATTAGTCACTGTGGATGCTGCCTCCCAGCTGCTGCCTCTGTGTGTGTGTGTGTGTGTGTGTGTGTCACACACACTTAAAACTCTTCCTATGATTTCTCCCTCCTTGCACTCCAGAACAAACTGGTGAATCATGCTGGTTCCTTCTTCCCCACACTGCATGACGAAGCGGACATGTGCACATACCTTCTACTCTGCCAAGCAACAACTCAGTTATTTTAAGTAGGTAAGAGAAGAATCTACAAGAGTTGAGGACATTTATTTCCCTTCTACTTCATAAACACCACCTACTTTCCACAAGCTTGGAAGAAGCAGTTGTAGATTTAGTTTCTGCCAGGAGGGAGAACTCCTCTCCCCCATGCTTTGGCCAGTAGTGGTGGGTCTTTGCGAGCAGGCTGGTACCCGCTGACCCCTGCCCTCTCATTAGTGGGACGTGGAGCAGTGGAGTACCGTGCTCCCCAGGTCATGTTACATATGGCTTGCAGTCTGCTGCGCCGCATTAAATGTCAGCTTTGAAACCATCTGAAAGATCAGAGGTCAGTGTTTTTAATAAGGCCAGAGTTCTGGGGGAGTTCCCTCTTTTTTTTTTTTTTTACTGCACACTCGAGTATGTTTTACGTTGCATGTTTGAAATTGTGGACAAAATGATCCGCTGCCATTTAGATATGGGGATGTCCTGATTTTCACACATAAAGGAAGATGTGAAAAAGTGAAATTCAGAGACAAACTGTCCCCAGTCCTTGTGTAAAATGTCCTACACATTTTCTGCGAGCAAACAATTGTGTGCGCTCCTTTCCTGTCTAATTTATAGGCACAATACAAAGGTGGAATTTGGAGTTTTCTGTGGCCCCCTCCCCGTGAGACCCATGGACCATGGGCTCCTGCTGCGAATGGGATATTGTTCTGGGCTCCAACAAAGCTGTTTTCACCCTCTTCAATATTACAGGAGGAGTTACCTGATACCTAACAATCAGCTAATCCACTGCCCATGGCGACGAGGTCACCTGTGCACAGGTAACTTTATCCCAGTTGCCTACCTCTCCCTCCCTTTCCCGCTAGTCTCTCCCATTTTTTCTTCTCTCTCTCTGTGCCTCAACAGTGAGCACAGACAAACAGCCTCTGTTTATTTAGGTCATCAGTTAGATCATATATAACTCCTCCAGCCAGGATCCGCTGAGAAGACTACTCCTATAATCCACCACTGACACGCTGTGAATAAAATAAAATCCCCCACTGTTCATCTATTTGTCAAACTTTGTCTCCATCTTATCTCTCCGCCTTGCTGGTTTGGTCGGGCGCCCACTGAGTAAGCAAGTATTGGGTGGAAATTTATGAATTTAAGGAGAATCCCCTCAAGCCGTGAGAGGAGTTCAGACTCTTTTCTGGATAGAGAGATAGTTTCTGTGAGTGACAGCGCCTCAGATTCATTCTTTCACATGCTGAAGTAGGGGTGCTTTGGTGGAGGTGGGAGGGGGGTGGTTTGTTCGGCCTTCGCTCGGGGAGAAGGCCATTGGATTGGACTTAGCTGTGGGGAGCTGCAAGACCCCCCACCCAAACGGAGCTTTACCTCTGGAAATCTCATTGCTGTTTATTTGAATTACAGGGGCTGAGATGAGAAAAGGAGGGCTAATGAACTCCAGGTTGCCAGGCATGTGCAAACGATCACTGCAGGATTGCAGAGAGCAGCACCAGGCTCGCTGGATTACTGCATGCCACTTTTCCATCCTCACAGTTTGGCTACATATGACTCTTAAAATGTTGGGAAGACATGTGCTTTTTGTCTGGCAAAAAAAAAAAAAAAAACTTACATTACACACATCTTGATACTACATTTGTTACAAAGAATTAAAAAAAACTGTTTTATGTTTTTATAAATATAAACTTTTATTGCAGTATGGAGATTTAGAAAAATACATTCACATAATTTCAGATAACAAACATATAATTCAAACTAAGATTAAAAAAACAAAACAAAAACAAATGACCATCAGTTTTACTATTTGCCCACGAGTCATTTTTTGGTATATGACATTAAAGCACTGAGAATACTTTCACTAAAGTGTCCATTCAAATTGATGGGATTATCTTGACAGAGAAAAGATTTACTAGTCCACTTGTATGAAGACGTGTGATGCACTGATAGATGTGCATGACGTGGGGAGTTGGCTGTGAAGCTGAAATGTGCTATTAAGGTCACGTATGACAGCGAGGAAGTAGGCTCCTGTTGTGAAAATCACCAGACACACTTGACAAACGGGCTCCATATTCTCTCGTCTTTTTTTTTTGTTTTGTTTCCTCAACTGACACCCGGCAAATGTGCCAGTGACGGGCAGCGGTAAATCTCTTGAAGCTGCAATGTCACCATCTTGCACACCAATGCGAGAGCTACGACTGAGCTTACTTTCAGTGTTATTCACAAAACAAAAGTAAAAAGGCACTAGTGTCCAAAAACATTATGACGCCATGCAAAGAGAAATTATTACAATCCCTTTATAGAAAAATATCATTAATGATTACTGACATTTGGAGAGACACATCAAAATGAAACAGGATATAGTATAGCATCGTCACATCTAGTTAACATACTATGAGTTGCAGCATTATAAACAACATATTATGGACAACGTGTGAAACCGACAGCGATTGTTGTTCATATCTTGGTCTCACAGGTTGATGATGAGGCTTGAAATATGAGTCATTACTGAAATAGTGTGCATTTGTTGAGGTGTGTCACACGTGACAAATCCTCCAACATGAAGGCTGTTTGAAACATAACGTCATTATGGTAGTGCAAATGCAAAAACAGACCAATGCCATTGTGTATTTTTAAGTAGCAGGAAGGCACATTCGTCTCAACTCTAGTCCCTTTATTCGACTCTCCTTGTTCATTTGGTGTGATATAAAGCACAAAAGCAGGTTTTTGAGGTGACTTGAGAGGCATTCAGAGGATTAAACGTGATTACTGAAGGACACTTTTCCCTAAATCAGCAGCTTTCTGTGTTTCATGACCAATTCTCCGTATGTGCACGCAGTACTTTATAGCAAAGCTGTCGCTCTTTAGCTGACCATTTTCACAGAGGCTCTCTCTACCCTCTCTTCCCCCTACTGAATGACCTTTTTGGTTTGACCCAGATGACGCATTTAGTTTGGAGGAACATCCTGGTCACATGACTCGAGGCATTCCAGCACCTGCTTCTGTGGATCAAATCCACTCAACAGGAAGTAGCAGGTGTTGTCTATAAAAATGCACGTTTAAACACGCCTCAAACACATACATCGACTTCTTCTGCGAGCATGTAACAGTCGTAATGTTCCTTCTAATGAACAGGGCTTTTAAAACACGTCATATACTTTTTTTAAAAAACTTTTGATAAACTGATAATGCCCACCCACCGGGCTCCTCTCTGACTAGAGTGCATTGTAAAAGTCAAATGAACTACAAATAATTTAACATTTAAAGGAGATGAATAGTAAAAAAAAAAAAAAAAAAAAAAAACGCACACACACGCGCACACAAAAGTAAAAAGATTCACCATATCGCTGCTCGGGGCGGACATGAGTGCTTCTGCGAGGAGGGAGGTTTGAGGTTAAAGGTCAGCCATGTCCTCCTCCATCTGCACTGTCTGTAGTTTGGCTAGCTCCTTCCCCTCCACGGCCTCCATCTCCCCACACATCGCCCGCACCATCTCGTTCACACTTGTGCCCGTGCCGCCCACCTTGTTCTCTGAAAGGTTCATGTAGTTGCTGTTCATGCTGGAGCCCATCAGGTGCGAGGACGGCGGGCCCCGGACCTCGTGGCCCCCGAGATACTCTGTGGGTTGGAGGTGGTGGCTGCTGGGGTCCGTTTGGGCCATCAGGGGCGTGCTGACGGTGAGGGTGGTGTAGACCTCTGGCTCAGGGCTGGATGAGCTGACGGCGGTGACCTCTGAGGTTGAGGTGGGACCTTGGCTGGAAGGAACCTCTTCTGAGTTGGGGTTGGTGTAGCTAAGCTGACCGTTCGGGTCCAGGTGGAGCCCATGGTGGTACGAGGAGTAGACTCCTCCCTCCAGAGGCTCTTTCTTGATGGACGGCTGGCTGGCGTTGCTCATGTTATAGAGGACTGTGCTGTGGTGCAGGGACGTCATGGTCAGCTTGTCCTGCTGAAACGAGTCGTCATTGGAGGAGCTCACTGCTACATTGTTCAGAGGCATGGTACCTGTGGTCACAGAACAATGGATCAATACAAACAGCATCTCTACCAGTTTGAGTAGATCCCATTCCCACTGCTGGATCCCCTTCTCATTCCTCACAGTATTATACGTTTCATTTACAGCAGGCCTTGGCCCCAAAATTGCTGTTTTGTGTCTCACACACTTTGTGCTCTTTAAGCTCAACCCTGCGGTGCCCCAGAGAACGAGTGTAAAAGCTTGCCAGGACTCAACAGCAAGCCGCAATTTTCTGTTTTTCCTTCTTATTCATGCTGGTGTAGATTCTCTGCTTCATGTCAAAGTAAGTGCTGCAATGGCTGATTCCCTGTTAGTGTGTTTCATGGCCTCTGATTGTCTGAAACATATTTCCCCTCCTCCCCGCTCTGCAGATCAAGAGTGCAATGATGATGAGTGATGGTGACTTCAGAACTTGTTTTTATTCATCTCTGGGGTTTTCAAAGGACCACCTCTTCTGTGTGTGTGTGTGTGTGTGTGTGTGTGTGTGTGTGTGTGTGTGTGTGTGTGTGTGTGTGTGTGTGTGTGGCCCTTCCCTGTTTCTTCTGCTCTACGTTATGTGTAGTATCAGCCCTTTGGGCTACGGCCCAAACGCAGACAAGCCAAGAATAAAGCAGCTCAGATATATTAGGTGAACGTAGTAGAGACCTGTTGACAAACCACCATGGATGTGTGGCAATGGAGTGGAACATTTAAAGAGAGCAAAGGGCACCACTGATCGACTATCTAGCTAGAAGATATAATAGAAAGATAATGTTTTGGTTATTATAATACAATGGTATATCTTATATTAGTATTTTCCTGGTCATAAACTTTAATGAATTTACTTGACTGCTTAAAAAATGGGGAAATGAACAGCCTTATGTCTCGATTACCACACAATCTTGCCCAAGCCTCACTAAGATTAAGAAACTGTCACATTATTAATAAGATATTAAGTCAAACATATGTTTTATTTTGTCCTTGAATCTAGATATAATCTCTAAGTAAACAGTTTAAATAATCTTCTGAACCCACCTTGTTGTGTGATTGCTGAGGAAGATGAGGCAGAAGAGAGCTGCAGTGGAGGAAGACCTACGTCGCTGCTGAGTAATGAGTTGCCATCGCTGTCGGGGACTCCGCTCGGTACCTGGACCAGACTGTAGCCACCCAGCTGCAGGGCACCTGACGAGGAGCTGAACGTGAGCACAGATGAGCCCCCGTTCTGGGCAGCCATGGTGTGAACCCCCTCCAGCTTCACCTCTGCTCCATTCACACAGCCTGAGTAGGAGGCATACTGCAGGGCTGAGTCCTCAGCAGAATTTCCCAGTCCCTTCTCCTGACCTGTCTGCATCTGCATGTCCACTCCCGACCCCCCCAGCAGCACCCCTCCAGACGGCCTCAGAGAGTTGAAGGCCAAAGGCTGGATGCCCAAATTGAGCCCGTTGAAGAGGATGTTTCCAGGTGTGTGGAGGTAAGACGAGCCACCGTTGTGAAACACGGTGGAGGAGGTGTTACTGGTCACTAGACTTCCGTTGTAGAGACCGCCACTGCTGGATCCAGGGGGCAGCTTGATGTCCCCGATTTGTTGGATGACCACCCCACTGTCCAGAGACCCTGTTTGAATGGGAAGGGTCCCATGGGAGATCACCCCATCTGAGGAGTTAGAGAGGGGCCGAGGAGACAACTCCTCCTGGCCTTTGCTGGACTCATCCTCTGTGCTGTGGTTTCCATCAGATTCACTGTGGAGAAAACAGACAGAATAAGTGAGAAATGGTGTTTCACGAAACAAAGGAAAGCAAAGACAGGATTATTTGTAGTAAATTACCGTTATAAGATAACTTCAAGCGATTTTTTTGGAATAAAAATATGCATTTCCCCGATTTCCCGAAGTATTATTCTGCCATTCTTTTTTGGCAAAGCGGAAACCCTCCAACTACAAACTAAATTCAATAATAATACACTTTTATATATTTGCCTTTATTTCCTGTCCACCCACATCTTGCCTGTATTGAAGAAAGAGCAGACAGAGCCACATTTGTTGCTGTGTTATTACACAGCTTTGAAGAGCAGCAGCCTGTGTTTGTGAATGTGTAGCCCTCTCTTACCTCATGGAGAGCTGCACTGACAACAACCGACCAACGTCAACAACCGTGCAACCATTTGCCGCAATAAATTCTTGGTGTGACAAAATGCCAGCACTGGTGGCGTGACAAAATAACAAATGGTAGAGAGAGAGAGAGAGAGTATTTATTTGAATTTCTTCCTCCAATTTAACACGGTGTTGGAATTTAAAACCCTCAGTTTTTTTTCTGTTTTCATGAAGTCTTTAACATGATATAGATGTAGCTGATGCAGCTTATTTACTCTCTCTCTTTTTTTAAGATTGATTGAAACAGCTGTAGCCTCTCTCTACACACACACACGCACACACACACACACACACTAAAATGTCTCATCCCCCACTTACAGGAAAAGATATAAACACTAGTTGCTACAAAGATTTGTTCAAAAATATCCACAGGTTATAAACTTAAAAGTTGTTTCTGAATAATTTTAGTAGCGACTTAAAGGCAGTTTATACTAGTGTAGTGTGTGCGTGTGTGTGTGTGTGTGAGTGTGTGTGTGTGTGAGAGAGAGAGAGAGAGAGAGAGAGAGAGAGCGAGAGAGAGAGAGAGAGGGGTCACCTCCACCAGGTGTGCGTCAGCTTTGTTCACAGACAGTGAAACATGAAAGAAGGTATATTTCTGTGTGTTTGTGTGTGTGTGTGTGTGGAGGATTATGAAATGAAACGCTGGTGAAGACTGAGATCATTTTTGGTTTTCGAGAGAGAGAGAGAGGGAGCAAAAAAAAAAAAAAAGTGATAATGAAAATGATTTATGTGCTGGGCTAGGGGACACGTGCACGCGCTGGTGTGTTTGTGTGTGTTTGTGCACACACACACACACACACTACAAGTAGATAAGAAGAAATTAAAAGGAACTCTTCAAGTCACCTTGTTAATTGTTTCATCAAAGTCACCAGCTCCTCGTGTCTGACAGTCAAATCACTGGAGTGTGGGAGTTACTATGTTATTTTGTTGCTTATGGTTTCCATGCCCCTTAGCACCAACACACTTGAAACCGGATCTGAATGGCAACCGCTTCATATTTCAAAACATTAAAAGCGTGCTCCAAACCCTTTTTACGCATACTTTTCTTTGTTTCTTAATCATCAACAGTTGATGATTTTCATTGTCAAGTCCGAGGAGAGATTTAGAAACACACAGAGAGAGAGTATTGTCAGTCACTGAGGGTGAATGGTTATAAACTATAGGCGCCCTTCCTCCGAATGAGCTTTCAAATACTTTGTTAAAATTAGCCTGGGTCTATTTTAATGCGCCTTTTACGCACAGCACCCTCGGAGAAATAATTTAATACTGTGGTTAATAAGACTTCTGTGATTGAAATTTGTTGCCTCACCTTTTCGATTGTGCCTCGGACGGATTTCTGTCTCTCTGTCTCCTGTTTTTGAACCAGTTGCTGACCTGGGTCAAGGAGAGTCCTGTAATCTTGGCGAGATTTCTTTTCTCGGCCGGAGAGGGGTACCTATTCTGATTATACAGATCCTTCAGCGCGTTTCGGGACCTCTCCTTGAAACAATACACAGTCTCCTCGCCGTCCCAGATAGTCCTGGGGAGAGGGTACTTTCTCCGGATCCGGTACTTGTCCACGGCGCCCAGGGGTCTCCCCCGCGCCTTCTCCGCCTCGGTATACCGGGCCTTGTACCACAGATCTTGCAGAAAGGTGTGGTTGGACGGACTGAAACTGTGGTTCTCCAAAATACTGTACAGCTCCTGATACCGAGACTGGTGGAAAGCAACGAGGGCTTGGGCTTTCAGGATGCTTTCGTTGCCGCGTAGCAGGTCACTCTGTGGCAGGGACCACAGGAACCTGGCCAGCCGGTCCACATTACCTCCCTGCTGCAAAGCTTCGCAGACACAAGCCACTTGCTCCGGTGAGAAAGCCAGAGAGGAAGCGGCGCTCACCAACAGCTCCGTGCGCACCGCGTCCGTGTTGGGAGTCGTGCGCTCCATGGACAACTCCGCCGCGTCCAGCGCCACAAGCTTGATGCACTCCCGCGTATCCACCTCCTTCACATTTTCCCTCTTGATGTCATTTGCTGTTGTGACTTCTCCGGCAGAAGAAGAAGACATTTTTTTGTTCAAGCCTTCCCTGGTAAAGTCACTCCTCCCAGCTCGATCAGGTTACCTCCTCGCCATGCGAATGCGATCGGATATCTGACAGCAGCTGTAAGTAGATATCTCTCTCCCCTTTTCCTTCCAACGTGACTTTTACTCTGCGGGGACTGGAGCTAGAAGGAGACACACTGGGGTCTATCTGCAGGAGAGCCACGCTATTGGCCGCCGAGGGCCCCATTTGGGAGGAGCAAGCGCGATTCAGACACGAATGTTTGGTTTCCAGCTGTCAGTCATACAACCTACAGTATATTCCCGTAGCTCACCTGTGCAAGGTGAGTGCTCCTGGGTTCGTGGGAACGGGATATCGTTGTTGTCTGTATTGTCAGGAGCTGACTTAGCTTTATGTGGAGACATAAAGGCATTTTTAAAATTCCCATATGGAGGTATGGAAACCAAGAGGAATATAATCCCCCGACTATTGTCGTTCATTGCCTCAATATAACCTGATTTTTACTGTTTTTAAATGTAGTCACAAAACATTTAATAACATCTGGGAGTGAAAATTGATTGGTCTGATACTCCAAAGTGATGTTTTAATTGATCGCACCTCGTCATTATTAAACTGACATGATTAAACTTTCAGTACAGCTCCATGATTTTGATTAAAATAACGTGTAGATGTTGCTAATTTTACATTACACACACACACAACAAACATAATAATCCCCATAAGCAATCTCTGATCAAATCCATATACATAAACAGAATATTTAGTAATAACTCTAGCAAAGAGACCAGCACATTCAGACCATTCCCTCAAGGACATAAAGTATGTGTACTGTGTCTAACCCATCTGTCTTCCATGAATATCATTTAAAATATTTTAACACCTTTAAAATAAATATTAGTATTCCACTGAAGGCCACACCTGTGTCTGTCATAGCATATATTAGCCTTGCAGCACTATACTACCCTGTCAAAAACTTAACTTGAAAAGTTAAGAGTTATTAGTTGTTATTTTTTGTTGTTTTTTTTTTTGTCTTTTGCAAATAATAATTGTGAGTCTAATGTGGCACCTTTTTGTCTGACCAATTACTGACATTTATACATAGTCAATAAATCAATTAGACACACAGGCCAGGCTTGGGCTTTTAGTGGCTATGGAAACATTCACAGAGTTAAAGCCTGGATTCAAATGTGGATCAACTCACCCTGTAGCTATAGTGTTAGTGTTTCATCACTATAATACACCTTTTCTGTCTTCATACATACGTTATACATTTATTTAAAATAATAAACCACATCATACATCCATCATTATTCCCCCCAAACAGAAACTATATGATGTCAGAAGCCCTGGAGAAAAACATCTGGGCTGGTTTTTGGTTTTAATTATGTTTCACTTCAAGCTTACATTAGATCATGGAATATATAGGAGTCATCTAGAGACAGTCAAACCTATAATCAAAACACATCCTCTGTAAATACCTTTGAGTGTGGATGAGTGAAAATAAACCACTCAGCTCTTTTTTTATATTCCTTCTTTACCTCAGACCCCTCCTGGGACTCCTCAGGGACTCCTGGGTGCGTCAGTGACCACCACCATCATTAAATAGGAACTACTCTTTTTAGTTGCGTTTCCCCGTCGGACCGCATTCTGTGTAACGCAGCGGTTCGCCGTCTGGAAAGTGACAGAAAGAAAGCTGCTTTGTTGTTGACATTTTCTTTTCTCCCTCTCAGACTTTGTATTTTGTGTTTGCACACACAGAAATGGACGACCAGGGCTGTCCGAGATGCAAAACAACCAAATACAGGAACCCGTCGCTGAAGCTGATGGTGAACGTCTGCGGCCACACGCTGTGAGTGTTTACCTGACAGCCAGAGAGAGAGAGAGAAAAAGTACATTTCTCTTTGCACGACGGTGTTTTTACTTCAAAATGTGCAAGTAGACGCACACCAACACAAGTAACCCTCACATAAATCTTATTTTAAAACTATCTCCAGCCGTGTTGTGCTTTATATCTCCTCTTGTGTCATAATAATTGGACGTTGATGACGTCGGAAAGACGTTGGAAACATTCGTTTAAGCCTCACGAGCTCTTAACGGTTAACTGATGATGTCACAAATATACACAGTTATTGTCAGTTATAAACCCTTAGTACTTATTATTAATATAATATTAATACTGTTAATTATGACTAATATGTTAAACATGACATTAACTGAACTACTTATATTATTACTGTCATTATTGTTACCATATCTCTGTGTACTGTATACTGTAATCATTCATTGTAATTGTACAATATGTCTCTGTTGATTTGTTCTGTACACGTGACATCTATTGCACGTCTGTCCGTCCTGGGAGAGGGATCCCTCCTCTGTGGCTCTTCCTGAGGTTTCTTCCACCTTTTTTCCCTGTTAAAAGGGTTTTTTTGTGGGCAAGTTTTTCCTCACTCGAACCGAGGGTCTAAGGACAGAGGGTGTCACAGATTGTACAGATTGTAAAGCCCGCTGAGACAAACGTGTTTTGTGAATTTGGGCTATACAAATAAAATTTGATTTGATTTGATTTGATTTGAACTCTTTGATAGTGCTGATTGATAGCTGTCAGTCTCAGTAAACGCTGATAATAAATATGGTGGATATAGTTAGCTAGCTCTTAAAGGTCCAGTGTGTAACATTTATCAATTGGAAGAAATATCCATCTGTTATCTGTAACCGCTTATCCTCATCAGGGTCATGGTGGGGCAGGAGTCTATCCCAGCTAACTTAGGTTGAGAGGCAGGGTGCACCGTGGACAAGTTGCCAGCTTATAGCAGGGCGTGTAGAGAAAAACAACCTTTCACACCTAGGGGCAATTGTGTTAAGTGTCTTTGGACTGTGGGAGGAAGCCCACATGCAAACTCCACACAGAAAGGCCCCATCCGAGGTTCGAACCGGAAACCACCTTGGTGTGAGGCGACAGTGCCGTTGGCAAACGTATAATTTTCAGAAGTATGTTTCATTAGTGTTATAATCAGCTGAAAATAATGATTGTTGTGTTTTCGTTAACTATATATACAATATACGTATTTATACAGAGAGAGTGGGTCCTTGGCCGCTTAATTGACATGTGGGTGTCGTTACAGGTGGTTTGTTTGAGCACCCAGGCATCATTCAGCCCACCTCAGGTCCACCGTTGATTCACATGCTGATTTTTAGATTAACTAGGAGGCGGAAGAAGCAGGACTACCAACATGATGATGACCATGCCGTGTCACAGATTTTGAGCACAAGCATAGACTGCAAGAAGTGCAACCCAGACATCACCATCTCAAGGCTGAACCCTAAACACAACCATTTCTCTCTCTCTCTCTGTACTACCTACAGTAAAACCCTGATGTGAATCTTAATTTAGCATGAAACAGAAAAAAATGCTTACCAGAGCCAAATGTATTATTAAATTAGATTTTAAAAAATAATTAAATGTATACTAACATAACACAAAGAAGTGAAAGCATGTTTTGTCAAACTATACCCAGCAACTATCTGGTAGTTTTAGTTTAAAAATATGACAGTTACTTTTTCATCACAAGTGGACTCTATTTTTTATTATTATTTTAATTTTGATTGACTCGATTTCTTCATAAAAATTGTTCTACTGCTAGTTTACACTAATCCTCTTTGTTATCACGCTACAGTTTTGACTGTGCGTCATGCTCAGGTCAGTACTCAGTAAAACGTGTTTGCAGTTTCCATTAATAATCATCTTTGTCATCTGTTTAAAAACCTGAGCATTTAAATGAAGAGCGTCATACAGTGATGGTGCTAGCTTGATGAGTGCATCTTTTTTTTTTTTTTTTTTTTGACCCTGTCTGTTTATTGACCGTACCATCAGGAAGTGGCCATGCTTTGTCATCAGGTCAGCGAGCTCATAACTCACCGCCTCTGTCTGGATGCAGGGCTACACACAGAAAATTAAAATGATTCTGCAATGAAGCAATTTGGAGAGATGTCCTAGCCCAGGTCACCTTGGATTTGTTCCTCAGAGCCGGGGCGATGGTGAATTAATGCACCACTTGGAAACTGCTGTACTCTCTAACTGTATTAGTATTTTCATCACTGATGTCATCTGGCTTTTTGTTTCCAGCTAGAGCTTACTCAAGAGTCAATAGATATGGAGACCAGTACTGGAGTGTGAGAAATGTGTTTCAATTTCACAGTTACTGATTTCCCATTTGATGTAAGCGGCAAGTCTATGTAGAAAAGGTGAATAAGAAAGAAAAAGCTACAATTAGAAAGGCAAATGTGTAAATGCACATGCAGTATGAATACGAATGCCTAAATCCGCAACAAATTAACACAGAAATAATTTTAAAGATGCATCATTACATACTTTACACTTTACAATTCTTGGTTTCTGCCTAACTCTGCAGAGTAGAGGATTTTCTCACCATGTCTTGAGTAAAGTTTGACATAACAACCTACCAGCCATGCTATCCATTTAAAGTATTTGATGTGAGAGCTTATTTGTTGATCTTGACTTTATAAAGTAATGGACAGTGTATGCATGATGCCACCCGTAGGTGCCCAAAGTGTTGTTTTGACGCTCATAATATGTGGCTCTGGCTGCAACCATGTTGGTAATCCTGCCTCTTCCGCCTCCTGGCAAACAAGCCATCTGTAATGGCACCTACCTGCCAATCAAAGTGAACATGCTGTTCATTATGCATAATTATCCATACTTATTATAATTTGAAGAGGAGAGTTAAATAAAATTCATTCTCTCTACAGTTGTCATGAACGGGGAAATTAGCTATAGAGACCAAAACTGGTTTTTGTACCAGGTTGTAAACATGTTTATTTCTGCTGTGAAGTTGGACATTTTAACATGGGGACTTATGGAGATTGACTCGTTCTGTAGCCAGCATCAAGTGGACGTTTGAGGAACTGCAGTTTTTGGCACTTCCGCATTGGCTTCACAGCCACGGAGGTTGCCACTTTGTTGAATGTTGTGCTGAAGCAACAGATCAAATAACTGATTATTCACCTATTAACTCTTCATTAATCAACACTAGTTTTGATAGTCTATTCATATGCTATCACACAAAAAACATGTCACCTCGGGCTCTGTAGTCTTTTCTCTCTTTTGTGAATATGAGCTAAATCATTAATCAGTGCTGAATGGAATGATTAGCTGCAGCCCTAGTTGGACTCGCTACACTGGTTCATTCACTTAAATAACTTTTAGCGTCTCTCTACTTTGGCCCATTTGAGTGGCCATTCCAGTCTAGGCTGACCGGGCTCCCTGGCCCGACGATGCAATGCAGTATTGAGCTTCTCCACCTCCAGCATGCGTCTAAATTTAAACCCCACGACAGCACATTTTCTATCCCTGTCACCACGGGCATTTGATGTGTGTTATTTATTACTTTTGCACAATGACACCGGGTCCGTGTCCTTTAGCATTTGACACTGGGCACAATGAGGCACTAACCATAGCAGTTTCATATGGTGGAGATTAGAGGGGGTCCACTCTCTATAATGAGCCAGACAGGACACCTCATTAAGCAGAAGCGAGTTTCCTGTACCTGGTAGATGTATGTTCTGGGTTGATATACAGTAGTGAAGTGGGAAAAGTTTTTTCAGGTGTCTGTGGTTCCAGAAGTAAAAGCTCTGTTCATTTTTCCATTGTTCATTTTCCATAGATACTGGGAACTCTGGGGAAACACACATGTAGGTTTAGCATAAAGAAGCAGAGGGAAACAACTATCCTGGCTTTATAGGTAAAAAATAATGCCTACCAGTACTGCTAACCCCCTGTAGAACTTTAACTTGTTGTTTTTCCACCTCAGTTGTTACACAGATTAAAAAACGTATTAATTAGCGAGGCACATTTTAATCTTTTGATAGAGCCAGGCTAGCTGTTTTTTCAAGCCAAACTAAGCTAACCACCTCCTGGCTGTAGGTTTATACAGACAGATGAGTGTAGTATCGATCTTCTCGTCCAAGTTTCAGCAACATTTCCCGAAATATCGAAATATTCCTTTTGGAGAGAAGTTCAATGGGGCAGAAGAGCCAATTAGCAAGCTAAAGATTGTGTTGCGTTTGCAGCTAATAGACAGTCTCTACCTCAAGGTTAGCTTCTGCTTTTGGTTTATTTCTCCACAGTATCGTTACATTTTTCAGATCTTTGGTTTTATTTTGAGGAACATTGAAATTATTATTTAAAAACTTTGGAGCCGGTGTCTCTACTTGTTTTGTTTCTCTACAAAGTACACCAAATCTAAGCTTTATTTTTTTAAGATCACACAAGCCTATGCTGGCTTCCTGTGTAAGCAATCATACTCCTGGGCCTCAGCATTTTTTGACTGTGCTGCTGCAGGTACTGTAGGTCATAAAGCAGGACAGAGCGTGATAGCAGGTTTAAATTTGACACAAAGCCAGCTCCACTCTGTCTGGACATAGTCATTTCTCTTTGAAGACCATCAGCTTTGTGGGAGAAACAAGTGAGTCCAGGTCCTGTGTTATTTTGTTTCCACTCTTTCTTATAAAAGGAGGCAAAGATGCAGGCAATGTCACCAAGGGGTGATGGGGGTTTGTGGTGGTGTGGAGCCTTCTTTGCTGAGCCAGGACCCTGTTTACCCTCCTCTTGCCACCCCCTTCTTTGACCTGCTGACAGCTGCAGATGGGAAAGATAGGAGCCTGGAGCTCTGAGCAGGACAGGTGAGAGAGGGAGGAGTCAGGAGTACTCAGTCAGCGACAACAGCCCAGGGACACAGAGATGGCAAGCTGCTAGAGATCTGTCGGCTTTCTTGAATGTCTGTTCGGTATGCCAAGCAATATAGCGTAGCCTTGGCAAGAGATTTCGGAGTCCCCCCTTTGATTACAAATTGCAACAGGCACACGATCCAAAAGCTGTCACTTAAGAGAAGCCGCATTTCAGAAGAAAGATGGCAAATTGACTCTAAAAGTCTCCTCCCTCCCTCTTTAGACGTTCACCTCTAGAGTTACACAGGATTTCCCCTTTGGAGGGTTCTGTTGTGTGGTCCATTTATGGGGCAGGGGGCAAGCTACGCCCCACTCCTCGGCCCCGTGTTGATGAATGGGCTCTTTGTGGGCCTGTGGAAACAAGCTGAATCCCTCCATCTACCTCCATATGGCCCCGGCCTATACATCTCCTGTAGCCCGGGGCCACAGTGAACATCTGCCTCTTCCAGGGCGCACTTGGTGCAGGGGCTCCTCATGCTCTGAAGCACCAACTGGACAACGCAGATGTTTCTGGTCGGTCAGCTTTCATTTTTATTTCGTGGCTTCATCGAAGCCAAGCCTGAAGTGGCACGTTTGTAATAACGTCCCCCAGCAAAGCTTCATCAGAGTTGTCTGTTTGTTGTACTGCTGTGAAAGCTTGGTGTCATTCTTGGCAGGTTTGGCTTGTTTGACCCATATCTGAGACGCTAGGCGTAAACAGCCAAACTCCATGGCTCTGCAGTTTCTCCTTTTAACTGCTTTTTTTTTGTTTTGTTTTGAATGCTGCTGATGAAGCGAAATGTCTTGCATGATGACTCTGTCATAATTGTTCTAATAGGCTCCGTCCCCTGGGGAGCGTTTGCCTAGGCACCAGTGTGTAAAGCACAGGCCTTGACTTTGGAAAGAAATGACTCAACCATACCATCAATGACGTACAGTGAAAGAATCTGGCTTTTCCCATCAACTTTGCTGTATTTTATTATGAAAACTGTCAGTGCTCAAAAGCAGATAGTGACATTTGGAAACCAGATGTTGTCCATTTTTGTGAAGGTGGTCATAAGCAGGAAGGTGAATTCCTGTGGAAATAAAGCTCCGCAGAGACTTAATTAAAAGAGCGTACTGTGCAAACGTTTATCCAGGCCCTCCACCCCATCAGGGGAGATTTAGCTACATTCCCATTGTCTTCACCGTCCACTCTTCACTTGAGTGTGACTGACGAGTAAACGCCTACCTGCATAAAGGTGTGATGGATGGCTAAGCTCAGGGTTGTGCCCTCAGGTAGGTCTGCTTGGGTTGCCATGGAGTCCTGTCGTGATAGTGAATGAAGTAAACCTTCCTGTTTGAATCTGAAACATTTTCTCAAGAGTGTTTCGGCCTTTTTTGGTTCAGGTTTGGTCATGGGTGGAGATGCGTGCTCTTTACTGATTCATAGGAGCTTATATGAGGAACCAAAGGCCGTCTGAAAAACTCATCATGACTGTGTTGTACTGCTACATATTTTGTCTTGGAAAGTAATTATGTCCATTAAACAGATTTACAATAGATACTTTGATCAATAACTGCCTGGATTTCCATGGTATTTAAAAACACGGCTTAAACTTCTCCATGATGCAACTCCTTTTTATTTAGGCACCGTGTCAGGAATAATAATGATTTTTTTTCTGGCAGAAAAGGGAGAAAGGTTAAAAATGCATGTGGATATACTGATGCTTTTTTAAATGTAAAACTTAAGCGCAAATGACAGTTCATCTTAAAATACTTAAATTTACCGATGAGGTAAGGAATACACTAAACACTGCAGTTTCCCATCTGCATTTCTTTGCTTTTCCCAAATTACAGAAGACTTAGTCCACTCTTCTAATGATAGACTACATTTTGAATTACTGAGCTGGATTTTATCATATTATTGCAACGTGGCGGAATGACTGAGGTCTGTTGAAATAACAATAAAGCAAATGTTTTTCCAGTGCAGACAGACACTCCACTGATGGGGTGTCAGACTAATTTCCTCTTGTCTGAGAGTTGGAGGCAGCCTAATCGACATTCCTATCATAATTCCAGCCATCTTTGAGCACTTAGAGGAAATATTCATATGCCCCATTATCACCCACTGCGCCTGATGATAACTTACAGACACAGAAAAAACACAAATTTGCTTTACTGTGAGGAAAATTGTATTTCAGCAGCCACATACGCCTCACACGTGCTCACAGCTGACTCTCAAGCCTCTCTAGGAGGGTCACCTGTGGAAACATCCAACTCAGCTTGATGGTTAATTTCAGTTTTTGTTGTCTCCGCTCCCATGCAGATGCGAGAACTGTGTGGACATGCTGTTTGTGCGCGGCTCGGGTAATTGCGTGCAGTGCGACACGCCCCTGAGGAAGAGCAACTTCCGCGTGCAGCTCTTCGAAGACCCGACCGTAGATAAGGAGGTGGAGATTCGCAAGAAGGTGCTGAAGATGTGAGTGAAGGGGAGGGGATGGGGGGGGCCGGGAGGGTGAGGGGTGTGCCTCTGTGTGTTTATGTGTCATCTCATGCCTCCTCCCACTTCTTAAGCCACCTTTGTCTTTCTCATTACACTGTTTGTTTTGTAGACAATGAGTCTCCCCAGGGGGGCTCAAACGGGAAGGCTCTTTCCCTGCCAGGTTTTTACTTCTCGGCCCCTCCCCGCCTTCCCTCTCTCCCTCTCATCTGTTCTTTATAGCCCCTTAATTGACATCTAATGTATGTCTATTAGGCAGTATGCAGACATGGTATTATAAAATGGTTGATTTAATGGAGGCTATTAATGTCAGTGCATATTTTCTTTCATCAGGTTTTACTATTCTGTTCCTTCTCTGCAGATACAACAAGAGAGATGTTGACTTCTCCAGTCTGAGAGACTATAACGATTACCTGGAGCAGGTGGAGGACATAGGTAGGAGCGCTGACTTGGATGGCAAAAGCGATGCTTACTAGTGTAATGATTTCTCCTTGACTCTGGGATGTTTTACAGCCATTAGTGCCAGCCAGCAGCATGGATCAGGGAGTCGCTCCTGCCAATGCTAACGCGTCTTGACTGACAACCCAGCATGGATGTATTAAGAGAGCTGGATAAGACCAGTCATCCTCACCGCTACTTTGTCTCGATGGCTAACTGTGCTGCTGCCTCTTTTTTAGTTACTCCTTGTATTAAACATATTTGGACTGCAAAGGTTTAATATTTGCTAAACCTTCCCAGAGCTTAGAAAATGTCCACGGGACAGGAAGGGCGGGGTCAGGAGAACAGACACTAATATGAATGTCAAGTATTCAGTTCCTATAATACGCTGATGGCTTTTAGCCCTCAACAGAATGCAGAACAGCTCCTGTGGTAAAGGTCATAGGTTTGGTGCTTGGAATTTGCACCAGTGTTTTTTTTTTTTTTTAAACGTTTTAAACCCTAAAAAAAAATCCATAAATGTCTCCTTAAGCAGTGTTGAAGTCAGACCTTTTTTTCCACTGTTTGACTTAGCTTCTAAGTATATATTTTGTATCTGCTCATTCCGTGTGTGTCAATGAAAGTCTACTGTATCACATGTTGAGAGAAATATTGAATTACCAGATGCCATTTTTTAAGGCAGCACTTTTCCCTGAAATGGAAAATTGTGCATGAAAATCATTTCACACACTTTTTTTCAGCTGGACATATTTGTTATATCTGTAACTCTATGGATCTTGACTATAATTGATAATAATAGGTATTGTGGGTTTAAACAGTGCTTGTCTTCACAACATGACATTGTGATGATGGACCCACAAAAGGCTCTCTTGGGTTGAAGAGGTTAAGGGCCAGGGTAAACTCTGTCAGAACTAGGTTAAACGACATGTTCGTAGTTGCTCAAAACAGCCACAGTCGAAGGCGGGGTGTTAGAGAGAGGACAGGGTTCGCACTTTTTCAGGGAGTCTCTCCTGGAAGAAATAGAAATAGAGATGAGAGAGAAGTTCAGTGCCTTTGTTTCTTTTCATGCCCACACAGCTGGCTTGTAAAGTGAGGCAATGTCAGATTGTTGATTTCAGAAAACAAAAATGGTCAAGTGTGGTGAAGAGGGTTCCTGAAACTATTCAACCACTTGACAGATACTTCTGATGAAGTTTACTGTCCCACTTAACTCTGGTTTGTGTCTCCTCCATGTAGTGTATAACCTGACAAACAACATTGATGTGGAGAACACCAAGCTGAGGATGGAGCAGTACCAAAGAGAGAACAGAGATATCATCCAGAGGAATAAGGCTAAACTTGTACGTACCAAGCATGCATAATACTTTTCTTGGTCATGATAATTTGGTTCTAAAATAAACACAGTGAAGGAAAACTTCGCCTCCTCGGAGAAGTCAGAGTGCAGGGTCAGTACAGAACAGTATTGTTGGGGCTGGTAGTGATTCAGCCTTGTGGTCAAAGATGTGACAACGTGCCTGTTTTCTTTCCTGCACTCCTCAGACGCGAGAGCAGGAGGAGCTGGAGGAGCTGCTGTTACTGGAGCAGCGCGACAATGAGCAGCGGAGACTGGTGGTGCTCCAGGAGGAGCAGAGGCAGCTACAGGCCAAGAGGAAGAACAAACAGGCTCTGCTGGATGAACTGGTGAGATACCTACTGTACATCTACATATGTCCACTGTCCAGTAAAGCAAAAAGTCACATTATGACAGATGTTCCAAGTCAGACACACACACACACACATAAACACACACACACCCTCACCCTGAGGGTTCATGGCTGTGAGATCATTAAGAGCTTATTACCAGTCATTGTGCTGTGGGCTGCATTGTTCTCATTCTGTGATTCCAAAGCCTTTTGGCTCCATTGTGTTGAGCTACAGGCTTTGGAAGTGATTGTTCCTGCAGAGCGGGCTGCTGAAGGACCATCGCAGATAGCAGGCTAAGCTGTGTGTTTGTTTGTTTAAGGCACAGGGCCTGTTGACTGTAGGCAGATGAGATCAGCTCTCATCCCCTCACCCACCCACCACCTCAGGGAACTGTCCTACTGTCCTGAGCTCTGACATCTGTACATCCCTGTGGTCAGAGAGCTCACACACACCAACACATACATTTAGATGGGTAACTAATCAGTAAAATAAATCACCGGAAACGTGTAATTCACTTCTTTATTCAATATTGTTCTTATCAAAGATAAACATTGAATTACATTATTTGTCTGCAGTTTGTTTCTTGAATATATCAACAGAAATGAGAAGTATAATCATGCAATGTCATCCAAATAATGTAAAATCAACTATCCAAAATAAGTGAACGTGCTACATTTTTGCAGTCAGACCAAGACTTAGTGCTGGAAGCTGTTAAATCGCTTTTGGTTTATTGTTAAATACTAAGACACCTCTAGTCTGTCCTACCACTGCTGTCCACCCCATCAAAAATGTCCTACCTCTTCGGTGCACAACGTGTCCAAGCTTGTGTTCTTAGACCTCTGCGCTTGGCAACACTCCACTGGAGAAATTGAAACGTCCGACCTTGCATTTAATGGAGGTGAAGGCGGCGCAGTGCACTTGAAGCAACGTCCCCTGCAGTGCCACAGTTTTGTTAATATGGCTTGCATCAATAATGTGGCAGCTAGCCTGAAAGCACCCTACGCTGATGGTTATCCAGTTAGACAGAGATGTCTGGGTTCGCTCGTGTTCGCATCTTTTCTTAACATACAACGGTCACAAAGGGAAAAGGGCTTCAACACGTACAGGTGTCAGCTGTTTTTGCTGAACTGAAAAGTTCCTGATGAAGCACTTTGTTGCATGTATCTCACGCACACACACACACGCACACACACACACACACCTAACATTCACTCTCTAAAATCCCCCAAATTCCCATTTGTTTCTCCAGGAGCAGTCTCAACTTCCTGCCACCATCTTGCTGGCCCAACACAAGGTCCGTGCTGCTCAGCTGGAGACGCAGATCGAGCAGCAGAAACAGGCGGTCAAACCGACAAATCTATTTTCGACTGGAATACATATGGTGAGTGCGGCGCTTTAGGCATATTAGCTTTTTAACCACAGTTCATACATATGAATTCAAAGTGACAGCCTCTCTGGAGCTCGAATCTTCTGGGTGTGTTTAAGCACATAAGCTGTTAATTTACATACTGGACAGTTATTTTCTCCCTTTGCCTCTGTACTAACACACACTGAAGTCATGCATCCATGCTTCCATGCATCATTTTTCTCATTAAATTCCCAGTAGCTCGTTAAAGATTTATCATAGTGAACTGGGAGGTTGTTGACTGTGATGATTAACTTTCCGTCCATCTTGTTTTAAGTACTCCGTGTAGTTGAGTGTAGACAACAGTGCCTCAGTTTCGTCAGGGAATCAAAATGAGCGTTATTTGTTATCGCTAGTTGTTGATAATGTGTGTCAGAGTGAATGAAGCTGAACCTCTCTGAACTTCCAAGGTTGCACCACTGGACATCGTTTACATTTGCATTTAGTCATTCATCTGATGATTTTATCCAAAGTGACTTACAAAAAAGGGAAACAATCAACGTAGAGTGCCACAAAGACATGTTCGTGCACTAATAAATACTGTGACAGCTCTAGAGGGGGGTAGATTTGTCATCTCCTGTTGATGGTAGTGCTAGCAGAGGAGGTACTCTGAAGAGCTGCATCTTCAGGAGTTTTTTGAAGGTAGAGAGGGACGCCCCTGATCTGGTAGGAAGTAGTAGCATTGGTTCCACCAACGGGGAACAACAGACGTCTTGAGTTGCGGTGGTTGGGTCCAATTCACAATAAATGGCATTCTGTCACGACTCCAGTTTGGAGTTTGCATGAGTGAACAAGGGACAAGTTCGCTTTCCTTTTATTAGGCATTCAAACAATGTTTAAAACATGCACGGCGCTGCATTGGTGGTGGTGCCCTTTCTGGTACTGGTGAAATATCAAATCAGCATCCAGGAAGTCCAGTTGAGTGAAAGTTTGAAGGCGTATCAGATGCCAGAACACTCCACAGTGGTTTATCATATCATAAGGAAAGATTTTACAACTCACGACAGTAATTTCTTTTGGCTGCAGATAAACAGAAGAAATACAGCATTCACGACACACAGTAATTTCCCTGGAATGTGCAAAAGCTGGGCCGGGTTGGACTTTTTTGACAGATGACCTTATGAATTTTTTTTTTTTATCTGCTGCATCAACAGAGTGGCCTCATTCAACTGAAAGAGCGTGATACCTTTTTTGAACACAGCCTGTCAGACCGGGCTTTGCTGCTTCAAGTGAAAGCAGGTTGAGCACAGTGTAACGGGAGAGCTTGAAGAAGTTTTACGTACCATAAATAACAAATAGCTACTATTTTTACATTGAGCACATTGACAGGTTAATATAACATGGTTTTATATCTCTATGGTAAGGTGAGTCTGAAGAGTCGAGGCCTTGGTGCGATTTTTAGTTCATTGCTAATTTAAACTTCATGTGGCATGCTTGTTGACAATAAAGTGATGATAACAGTCCAGACCTTTAAAGGGAGGACGTTCCTCTGTGTCTGGTGCTCCTTCAGTGTGGGAACAGGCCCTCACCCCTTCAGTCATGTCATCACATTCCTCTGGGCGAAAAGGTGGTACCCACAGAGAGAGCATGTGGGCTCATGGCTCTGGCTGTGTGCTCACCGTGTCTGGAGAGACCTTCCATTTGGCCGTCGCTCAGGTTTTCAGTAGTTTATTTTCATTTTACTGTGATGAGATAGGCTGTGTCATCACCCCCAACCCCTCCTTGACAGCCCTCATGAGGCATGGTTTCCTTCCCACAGTTCAGTGGTGCATGAGAGAGATATCTGCTCACCTAGTCTCAAGGTAGAGAGCTAGGTTTTGACATTTCTGCTATGAACCAACTTTCTCTTTTCCCATCGTTGTTTGCCTGTCCACCCAATTTCACTGTATTTTCCACTGGCATAGCTTTTGGTGAAATTATCTGATGCAGTGATAATCAGAGACTTTACAAAAACATTAATTTACTCATTTAACTCCAAAGAGACAACTGGCTCATCCATCACCAGTGGAAAAGCGTTGAATTGATCCAAATGGGGGATGTGGTGCTCTGACTCTCACCCCCTTGATATACAGCATGAAGTTAAACTTGCTGATGGAGAGAGAAACAGCATGATTATGTTGCTCTTGGCTTCTTCCGCGGCTGTTTTTCCTCGCTCCTTTCTTCCCATTTCTCTTCATCCTCCCGTCCCCGAGCTCCTGTTGGTGGAGCTGAGCTCTCACCATGCATCTGCTGTGTTTTGGACTGGAGAGACTCGAGTCGGGGGAACGTGTGGGTTTGGATTTCCCTTCACCTCGGAGTCCATAAGAATGACTTCTGTTTGACTTGGTGGCGTTTCAGCACAGAGCGGTGGATTCCTGCAGATTGCTGGAATTCATTTATCTGCTAGGTTGTGGTCCCGTGTTCCAAAGTAGCGTTTCAGTTTTTCTTCAGCAGAAATTAGGGGAGGCAAATGTAAAAACACATTTCGAAAGCTGAGCCACATTTCCACGACATGCCTTTTATTCACTTTTAAACTGATTTGCACTCCTCTTTGCAGTGACAAGGATATTGATTTCTGCTGAAATGCTAAGTCATTGATGGATTTGTCATGCAACTGAAAATTACCACATTTAGATAGTCAGTTATTTTAGTCGCTTATCAAGCAAAAATCCCTGTTTTCATCATTTGAAACAGATTGTGCCTTTTTTTTATTTTTTTACTGATGGTGAGACAAAACAAGCAATTTGACAACTTCACTTTGTGCTTGGGGAAATGAACAGTTTTTACAAAACAAATAAAAGATTTTGAAAGATCGATGGACAATGAAAATATCCGGTAGTAGAAGCTGCAGTATCAATACTTTGTTGTGAAGCACGTACACAAAGGAGAAACAGATTGTGACAGTGATGAATGGACACTGGGCTGATTCATGACCCCTTTTTGTTTTTTCATCTGGATGTTTTCGGTGACGTGCAAGTTCACCAGTCACACAAGCAGAAATTCACGGTGCCTCTAATATTCCCCCCCACCCTACTCTCACCACCACCACCACCACCTGCCCCACCAGCACTTCAGCCAGCTGCTTCACCCTGGGCCAAGGTGAGCCATCACCGGTGGAATGACATATCTGCCTGTCTTTGAGCCATCCCATCCATGGAACGTGAGGGTGCCAATTCTTCCTCAGCTTCCAGATGACTGTCGTCTTTATTTAAAGAGTGATCTAACGTCGCATCGAGTTGTGTCATGTTGTTTACCGGGAACATGCAAAATGGGGGAGGGGGGGCATCTCAGCCATTTTGGCGCTACTCTTTGCCTGGGTGATTTTTCCAGGGGTTCGTTGAAGGGGATGCCAACCCTGATCCTGATTATTCCGGTTGCGTGTTAACATGTTGTCGAATAGATGCTTGAGGAAGTTTAGCCGATCCTGAGGGAAAGTAGTCTCGGTCCAGGTGTGATTTGAGGTGGGATGGGCCTGGTCTTGCCTCAGGAATGGTGCGGAATCACTCACTAATCCCTCACTTTGTAGAAATCCTATTGAACTGAGACACACATAGCTGTGTGCGGGTGCATGCACACACACACTCCCCTTACCCAGTCTGAGTAAACATCCTTTGAAGAATAAAGTGTCTTTCTAAAATAGACGTCCGCTGATATCAAAAGAGGCTCTCTGTGTGGGAGGGAGGCAGATATTCACTGTTTAAACAGGTTGACTGTTGTTGTCTGACACATAAGACCAGCCCCAGTGCCAAGCCCGATGACAAGAATCATGGCACCTGCTCAGAGCAAAAATACGGACACGAGTTGAGGGTTATTACTGTTTAAATTATTTTTGGTTTAAGCACCGCGTGAGTAATAGTTTTGACAGTATTTCAGCATGGTTTCTTTGTTCGTGTGTGTAGAGGTATTGTGTTTTCTAGTCAAAGGGTCTACATGTGAGGCCGGGGATTGTCCTCAGCTGCTACAGTGGTCCCATTCCTGAAAGAGGTTGACCGATGGGGAATCTCTCCACCTTGGAGCAGCTTTCAGCGCCATCTTAAATGAAAGGTCCAAGGTTCCAGTGTTGCTGGGGCCCAATCCACTCCTCACAGGCGGCGGTAGCAGCTGACATACCTGACGAGGCCGGCATGGGCACCTAATGAAAGCAGGAGGCGCACGCACATAAACAAAGTCCAACTCGCACAGACAAATGTGGGTGGAAAGTTTAGCCCTAAACATAGATGTGTAGCTGTCTGAAATAACCCCCGGGTTCTCTCTGGCTTTATTCCATTCTACACTTAGGCACAAGAATTTGACTACCATAGAAAACGCTAGCACAAGTTACACACTCAGAAACACACACTCATGCTGTGAACTTGTTTGCTCAAGCCTGATTTACTTGGTTAAGTTGTCCTCTGCGGTGACCTCTGCTCGGTAGACATACTCGTCAGCGCGGGCCAAACTCTGCTTTCCTTTACTCTGGCGGACTGGCCTAACCTGTTTAGCCTGGGAGCTTGTCGCTATGCACTCCCCCAACCCCCACTCACTCTTTCTCTGTCTTCAGCGTTGTTTTCACTTCCCTTATTCACACTCTTGAGACAGATAGTAGCAGACAGAGGGATTTGGGTTGCGTTTACATAAATGTATTATTGTTTATACATGTTGACATATAAAGCACTCACAACAAACCAATGATGGTGGACTTTATGTGGGAGAGTGCATCACCCCTTGCACTTTGGCCTTTTTGCTCTTTTTTTTATTGGATTGCTGGCGTGTAGTTTGATAGCTGCAGGGCCTTGGGGGAGAGGGGGTCAGCTCATGGGGTAAAGAGAACTGTCAGCCCTGATTGGCACCAGCACATGTGGGCATTCACACCTCTGCCCCTGCCCCTGGCTTGGCCCTGTTTAGGTTGGCCTCAGCAACCCTTTGCCCACGGGCAGGCCGGCCCAGCCCAGCGGAAAAAAAAGGAGTTGTCAGCTTTAGGGGCTTTGCGCTGGGGCAGCTGCCACTGGTCAGGCAGTTATATTTAAACTTGTAAGGTGAGGGGAGGCACTGTGTGGGCAGCAGCTTTTACACTTGCTACTTGCTGCTCAGCGGGCCAGTGGGCAGCCCAAAGCTCTTTATCCATACAGAAGCACTGGCAGTGCCAGGGCAGAAGGTGGAAGTGAGGGCTGATGATGGGATGGCACTAGGCTTATTAATTTTATCCCCTATACAACGCTGACCTCTGTTTACCTTTCCATGTGTTCTCATTATCACTTTGTGCATTAGTGACAAAGGCCTCCCTGCCTTTGGAGCTCTACTTAAGTTAGCTGCGGCTCCCCGAACCCTCGGGAAACCAAGCGAGCGCATATGTGGCTTTGTGTGTTTGTCTGTGGATGTTGTGGGGAGGTGCTGATGGAGAGGTTAGTCTCTAAGTGACCTTGGTGTGTCCTGCTGAGCTGCAAAGTCAGGAGAGATGGGGGGGCTTGAATAGTGCTGATGATCATGCTGTGTGTGTGTGTCTGTGTGTGTGTGTCTGTGTGTGTGTGTGTGGCACGTGTTTCTGGTGGCCTGCTTAGTAGTGACCCCTGATTTGGGCTGTTGATCACTGAGCTTTTGATCAAGATAGGCATCGTGAACATTAGATGAGACCTCCTTCTTCAGTAGCACTTTATATCTCAAACAGAAACTGTCGGTTCCTCGGGGGGGCAGACCTCTCATACCTTATAAGTGATGTGACTTTTATGAGACCCCTGTCCCATAAAAGTCACACAAATGTCTGCCGTATCACTCTGTCAGATGGGTTAACCCTGTTGCTTTCCCAGATGGTCCCGTTAATACGGACAGCAGAGTTAAGAAAGAGGCACATCACGAGACGAATTCAACCTCCTCACCCAAGAGGCGTAGGGTGCTTAGCAGTTTTCAAAGCCAGCACACCTGTCCCCTCCACCAACACGAGGACAGGCACCGGCGACGGCTTCACTCGACCTTTTTAAAAAAAACAACTCTACTAGAAATTGAAGCTGGTATTAGCCAATCACTATAACTCTATCTGGACCTGCTGAGGTCGAAGTAGGAGAAGGAGGACTACTCCCTCTGGCGCGATGGTGATTTCCTCAAATCATCCTCCCCTGCGGTTTTATTAAGATTGATGGCCCCCAGAGTTTCATTTTAGTGCCACAGGGGTATTGTACGAGTCTTTAATACCAGTTATACACAAACTTGAAAGCGTCATGAGGACACACATAATGTTGTGTAGGTAGGAAGATGGGCCTCTGTGATGTTAAAAGCAGATGTTTATGTTGGCTCTTTGAGCGGTGTTGTTCCAATGGCCCCTAGTCCCTCAGCCATTTCTGCTCTGCTGAGCCTGGCTGGAGGTCCTCTCTCTCTCTCTGTCTCTCTCTCTCTCTCTCTCTCTCTCTCCCCGTCTGTTGCTTTCTTTCACCGGAGCATTTGGAAAACAACATTCATATGCTGTAATTCACACACGCTTTTAATAGGACGCGATGAGTTCATGATTAAAAGTTTCAGCATTATTATTAGGGCAGAGGACAGGGCAGGTCTTAGAGGGCACAGTTCATGATACGGACAGCTTGTCTTGTATCAAAGCAGCACTACAAATCATTAATTTACACATTTTTTTGTAAAGATATTAAGAGGATCAAAGCCTAGTCTTGTGTACGCATGTCTTATGCTGTGTTTGCTCATAATAATGTGTCTCTGCCAGTTTTCAAGGTGCCCTTGCAGAGGAATGCAAAAGAAATTTCTCTTAGACAGGAGATTGGCTTTGTTCTGTCTGTCGCTTAAAAATCTGATTTACTGCCCTTTAGCTATCTGCAACTCTCAATTTGCCGCTCTCTTTCGCTGCCACTCCACTGTTGTAGACTTTTTCTTCTTATGCTTGCTCCCGCCACCCCCCTTTCGTCCCAGTGCGTCTCTTTGATTGGCGCAGTAGGGGAGTTAAACAGTGCTGAAAGTCTGAAAGAAGATGGATGGAGAGACTGAAGGAGTGTGAAAGTGAGGGAGAGTGACTGGGTTTGGGTTGGTTCGTCTGGGTTTCATTAGCCTGTGGTGGGGCTCCACTGTGTTGGATGAATGGATGGGACAGGATAGGGGATCGCTGGCACCTTAGGGTTAAAGGTTGAGTGAAAACCAAAAAGAAGTGTGTCGAATGTTTTTGTGTTTTAAAGGAAAATACAATATAAATACAAAGTATTTAAATAGTTTAAAAACTGGGCAAACAGATAATAGACTAAAAATATCATCTGTCTTAGATCCATTATTTGATTGGGTGTTTTATTATTATGGACATAGGAAGTGACCCAACATAGATAAAGGTTCCTTACAGTGAAAGAGAAAGATTTTGATGTGACCGATGTGATTTGATTAATTATTTAAAAGAAATTAATCATGTAAAATTTCAGCAGCAGTAGTTTCATAAGCATAAAGTAATGCTGTCAAAGACGTGTGTGTGTTTGAGTTTAACCTCTCTCAGCGTTTCTTCGCTGGAAAAACCCACTCACTCACTGTCGGTATACTGCCACCTGCATGTATTAACCACCGCTGAATGCAACAGGTTCAGACTTGTTCTGTTAAGGTGGTTAAAAGTCATTCTGGCAAATAGGATTTGATAAAATCCTGCATCACAGTATGTGTACATTTATGTTGTGATATTGATCATTTCATCACCGCCTGTGTGATTATTTGTGACAATTAAACTGAATTCAAATTAAACTCATTGAAATTAGCTGTTAACTCTTTATGGATAAAACACGCAGATAGAAATTAATTTATTTAGCTAATATAGTGAATTCAATACTTGACATGAATGTACTTTGGTACATTGTTGCTAAAATTGTATAAAAATCCAAAGCTGATGTGAAAACATCGATATTACAATGGGCTAATACAACCAGAGATATTAAATGGTTGGTTATTTTGTATAAGCAGTGTCACAAAATCTCTGACAATAGACAAATTTATACCGGCTAACTATATATATATTGTCATATCGCCCCAACCCGACTGGGAAATAAATGAAATTGCATGCTATAGTAGAGGTTGTAAAGGCACATTGAAGAAAAGCTTCACAAAATAAACACTACATATGATGATATATAGTAGGACAAGACTATAGTGTGTGTGTGTGTGTGTGTGTGTGGTTATTGTTTTGTCTGTGTAACTATTCTACATGCTGTCCCGGTTAGGACAATTACCACCATGTTGTCTTTGGCAGAAAAACTCTGCATCCTTTGCTGTCTCAGTGTGCATCACTTGGTGCTTTTGTAACTTCCAGCTCAGCGTTGGTTGCTTTATTTCCCTGTGGGTGCACTCGCATTGGGCCAAAGCATGTGTGAGGGCGGGCAGTCTCAGGCCACGGGGCACATGTTACTCGTTTAGTTTGGTTTTCATCAGCTCCCCTCTGTGTTCTGTTGTTTATACTCCCCCCCCCCCCACTCCTCTTTTCTTTGCTCTCTCCCTTATCTTTGTATCTCCTCTTTGTCTCTTAGTTACTTTGCTACCCTCTGAAATAGTCAGTGTTTATTTAGACGTCATCTTTTTAATTTCGGGTTTGCTTCATCACTCTGGCTCGTCTTCTGAGTCTCACTACTTTAATTCTGGAGAAAACATAGCCGCCTGACGCTGTGTGGAAATTCCCCTTTGATGGCAGAGTCCCAAATCGAATAATTCTACAGTGTCCTTAAGAGGCATCAGGTTTCTCACTCGATCACCACGGTCAAGAGCATTAGGAACTAGAGTAGCCTGACTGAAATCTCAACTTTGAGTAATTATGGATTGAAAGGGGTTTTTATAAATCAGACTGCAGTTTTTGGTCCTTGACACAGCAGATCTTCTGATTGTACGAGGCCAAGCAGTATAACATTTGCAAGTTAACAATCCTGAATCTGAGGATTTGCGTAATTTCAGTGACATTCAGATTCACCCAGGCTGGACCAACAGTGTTTTAAGTGATTCCATGAAAAGATGCAAATTACAATAACAAAGTCACTAGTCTGCAAGCTTTAAGCTTAATTAATTATTGACTTTCTCATCTGCATTTTTACATTAAACTACTCTATTAAATAATCAGAAAGCCATTTTTCGTCTGAACTACAAACTTTTTCTGTTAACAGGAATTACATTTCCGTGTTAACCCCACCGCAGTTCTTCTGTATGATGTTACGTTTGTTTCTTCTTGATCAGATTTCTATCAGGAATAGTTGTTGAGTTGCCAACAGTACATTGACCGCTAAAAACATGCTCAGTCATTGTCTCGGTTATGTTTCTCCAGTAAACCAGCAGTGCCTGGGGAAAATGAAGATGTTGTCAGACGAAACTCTTATTTCCAAACCAGTCGGTCAAGAACTGGTGGTTGCTAACGCACAATTTGATTGACATTAATCCTTTTCCAAATAGTTTTTTCCGTGTGTGTCATCCTGATTGTGCCATAGCCATAATTTCCAGTGTTGCGTTGCAGTAAACTGAGACAATGAAGGTTATTGTCCCGTTGTTGACTGTTGTCTTTCTCTCTTTTGTTTTTTAGCGTCAGACGGTGTCTCTCCAGCCTGTGCCTAAGATAGCCGAAGTCCTGTACCACTATAAGCCCCTTCAAGTTGAAACCTACGGACCACCAGTGCCTGAACTGGAGCAGCTGGGCAGACTTGGGTACAAACTTCACATTTTCTGTTTTCAGTTCCTTCAAGCCGCACATTATCATATATACATTAGCATATTATCAGGTTGAATGACAGAAGAATAACCCTCCAGGAATCTTTAGTCTCCTGAGAAGGAAGTTTTCTGGAAAGAAAAGAAAGTAATTTTGTGCCAAGCAGGTTTCAGGAAGTTATATAAAAAAATTAAATTGGTGTCAAAAAACTCTTGATTTCCAGTGAAATTTGAATTGAGATTTATAACTGAGAATATACCAAATGGATACGGTCTCAACTTTCCTTAAAAAGTTCTTTCCAGTGACCTTCCTATCAAGTTATTTTCTCTGAAATTATAGGAAACTATCTGGTAAAATAAAGTGTTAGTGATTACCCTTAATGGTGGAGTGTCATTCTCCACATAGTTACAGAAGTGTATTGTAAAGGTTTTGATGTAGGGTTAGAGAGCTGTTGGAAAGTCTGTCTGCTTGTGAAGCCTGGCTCGTCTCACTTGACTCTGCTCTGATTAACTGGGAGAGTGAAAGCAAATGAGGAGGAGGAGGAGGAGAAGGAGGACTGTGAGAAAAAGGGAGAGAAAGAGAGAGAGGGAGTAACAACCATCGCCCTGCCACAAGCCGCCACAGTGCCTCTGCAGGAGCGTCCATTAACACACACAGGAAGTGCTTTCCCCGACGGCCCCTTTGGGCCAATCAATCCACGACGCCATTGGTCCAGTCCTCACCGAATGTAAGCGATCCATCAGACAACCCAGCGCCCAGCCATCTGCACTGCAACTGGCTGGCACTAAAGCCTGCCCACACACTGAGAACGGCCTGCTTTTATTGGGTGACAGGAGCAAAACAGGGTCATATTCTTTTGGGGCGAGCTCATTGAGTTCAGCACTGCTTCACCCTGACAATAACCTTCAGGTGGCTGAGATGTGCGGATTTGAACACAATGTCAGCATGTTTAGGGTAAGGGATTACTAGTTTATTCTTCTTTATTCCACAGATAAAAGTTGCTATTGACTTTTGTTGCACAATCACATTTACCTAATTACCTGGAAAATCACCTACTTAAGGTGAAACGTTTTTTCCTTAAAGGATTTAAGCAGAATAACTGGTACTTATTTACATTATGTATTCAGTGAAGTGCTGAGGTCCTATTTCTTTTGGCCAGGCTGATCAATATGCAGATGAAACGCATCTCACAATTTTTGCCGCATGCTGGAGCTCCGAGGAGAGAAGAGGAAGAGGGGTGGGGGTGGGGGTGGGGGTTTGGGGGGAGGCGGCGGCGGCTCAGTGTCAGCAGTTCAGGGGTCCAGGAGGACCGATGCTGGAGAGGAAGGGCTCTGCCACAGAGATAAATGAGGTTCAGTTCAGTGAGGAGCTCCAGTCCCACCGGTGCAGGCCGCAGGCAGCGACAAAGACGGGGCCCCGTCAGACAAACCACAACTCCCAAGATGCAATGTGCTGTTAAGTAAAAGCAAGGATAAGTGCTGACACTTCTGCGCAGTTGGCAGTTTGTGATTTCAGCTCAGGTTTGAGGTTTTGTGCATGCAAGCTCTGATAGACTTCACACACACATGCGTACATGCAGTCCCTTAACCACGTTATACATTTTGTGTCACACACACCCCCGTTATTGCAGCGTGTGATGTGGTAAATATTCACAAGTGTGTGCGCGGAGAAGAGAGGAGGCAGGCAGCGTTGAGCGGGTGAAAAGTGAGTCCCTGGTGTCGAACGTTGGACTACAACTCCAGCTCTATGACCTGTGAAGGGAATATGCTCGAACGTGTGAGGAGATATGGATGTGCCTGAGCGTGGATGAGGTGAAAGGGGCTGCGAGGGGGCAGGTACTTATTTTAAAACACGGCTGTTTGTCTTGGTCAAGGCCCACGGTGACAGCAGCACCACTGGTGATTTGTCTTGGAAACAGCCATCAAGTGAGGCTGGAGAGCTGAAGCTCACACACCCCCTCCCTGGTGGCCCCGGGGCCTCTGGGGTCCAGTCTCTTGCACAGGATGTCCAGTCAACACAGGACTGACCGGAGCCGTGGTTTTTTTATTTTTTATTTAATCTCACTTCTTCTCTTGTGTGCTGCTCTCTCTAACGTTCTCCCTCAGTCTCAGCGTCTGTGTCTTTTTCGCCTTGTCCCTTTGCCCCCCAAAAAACCGCAGGAGTGCTGCACGGCTGCCAGGAAAAAGAAGGGCCACGCCTCTTTCACTGTCTCTCCCTCTCTGTCAGCTGTACCTGAATAAATATGGGCTGAGCGGAGCTCTTATATTAAAGACAGCTGCCTCAATACTGGAGCAGAGAAAAGGGCTGCATGTTCAGGCAACAGGGGCCTCCAAAAGTGTCCATTCAGCTTCCACCTCAACATCCACCCCCCTTCACACAGACATACATAACCAAATGCTCCTCCCCTGATGTGCATAGGTGCGTAGGATTTGCCACAGAGAAGACGCCGACTGTGTGAAGTGTCTATAATGGCACTATAGCTCTGTCCATCTCATTGATTGGCACATACCCAGAACCGTGCGTGAGCCGTAAGAATTATGAGCCGACTATGAAGGTAACATTACAGCCTGTACTCCAAATGTCCTGCCATGGCTCTTTGCTTTTATGTTGAACAGTAAAAGCCTTTAATAAACAAAATCAAAGCAGAAGTAAATACTGCTTTGGAGACACAAACAGAAACATATGATGTTTACGTTGACATGGCTGTGATATGAATCCCAGCACACAGAGACCAGAGCAGTAGCTGCTTTAACTCCTGCCTCCTCACGCCGAGCCCGCTACTGCTGATGGACATAACCTGAATGGAAGCACTCGCATACATCGAAATGCACAGCACCATGAAGTCACGTTTGTGTTATAATTAAAAACGGGTCTGTGTTTAGGCACATGAGCTCATGTAGACACAGGCTGACAACCTGAAAGGACAATATATACGTTCTATTTTTGTTTGTGTTTGTGTGTGTGGATGAGCATCTGGGTCTGAGTTTGTTCTCTACAAGAATACTTTTTAAGCTCCGGCTGCGTAGGCGATGAAAGACCGACTGGGATCTTGGACAAGGACAAATCATATGGGGGGAAAAATAGGGGAAAGAGAAATTGGCTGCGGAGCGTTGAAAAATTCGACTCAAACCTCAAGTGCTGACAATGAAAGCTAGCCAGAACAGTTGTTTGTGTTGGCACACGTCGCCCTGAAATTAGCCCATCTCTCTCTGACAGAGGTTGCTCAATGCGCTTCGCCAAATGCCAGTGTGTATAATATTATGAAGTTTTGCCTCCTCCCCCACTCCTGCATTGCATTCTATAATTGGTGGAAAAAGTGAGGTTTTCTGTTGGGAGCGCTTGTCAAGCATCGTCTCTTGTCGGCGGGGTGAAGGGGAGCAGCTGAATGAGCGGAGTGTTTAGTCTGGAGCTCCTCTCCTGGGGATGCACTCCTCTGCACGAGGAAGTAGTCCTCAGAGCACTTTCTCTCACCAGACTGAAGGGTTAAATAGTGATAGGTAGTTTTTGGAGCACACTAAGTTGTTTTCATCTCCTGGAAACTGCCCCCAAGTTTTAATTTAAAGTGACTCAGTCTTTTTATTGACATGTGTACGTACACAGACACACAGAAATAATACGTAAATCACTCGTGCACACACACACACACACACACACACACACACACACACACACACATATATACTAGCTATGTTTAACGTGTACTTGAAGGATGCCTGCTCACCGTTCTGGTTGGGAGCCAGGGGTTAATGGGTCTCTGAGTGATGCTCTCCTCCTGCCTGTGTTCTTTAGCTTTCCGAACATCCCTTGGCGTCTGCGTGTTTATGTGAATGGTGTGTGTATCTGTCTGTCTGTTTGTTTGTTTGTGTGTTGGCTTATACTGCATGTTAAGTGCTTTGGTGGGAGGGAGATATCCAGAATAGTCAGTGGGCCATCACAGCACCCTCAGTTCCTGGCAGCCGGCTTCGCTAGCCTCTCCCTGCCTGGTTGGCCTGACTCCAAGTCTGAACTCTCCATCTTTCCAGCTCTGGCCTAGCTGGCCAAGAGCACTACCAGTGACCCTGGATTTGGAGTTAGCAGGACCACTAAACATGGTCCGTAGAGTACTCTTGAATCCATTTCTGCCATCACTAAATTAGAGTATATGAGGTTTAAATTGCATACAAATCATTCTTTCCTTCCCCTGCCTTCTCCTCTCACTCTGTGATGAAAGTGCAAGTCAGCCATGATATTCTTCTTTTTCACTCAATATGTGGAGAACAGCCACTCCAGAGGAATCTCTAGAAAAAAAAACGGACCATGAATAGCTTTTCCATGTATCCCAGGTTCTCTGATCCCTGCAGGGCACATATCCATCTGATGGGCCTGACGGGCCTGGAAGGGCCTGGAGGGAGGAGGAGGAGGGGGGGTGACGGGATCAGAGGTCACTGACCGCGGGGGACCTGAGGTGCAGCACTGGGACGTCAGAGTGCTGAGACTGACGGGAGCAGAGTGATGGCACCTTGGAGAGATGGGTCTCGTATTCTTGGCCTCAAATAGTCGTGCACTCACACACTCTCTCACACACACAAACGCAGCTTTGATGCTGAAGTTATGAGCTGGAGACTGAGGCGCCGGGTTAACATGACCTCAGATGAACTCCCTGAAGAGCAGTCATCTTTGATCTACTTTTACTACTCTAAGATAATGTCTCAGGGCGCATATTTTGCTCTCATTCAGCCAATTAAAATATTCTGCGATCCTGCCAAATAGTACAATTTATAAGAAAATGGTTTATCTGGCTCTTGCATAACAGTAGGGCTTTCCCTCAAATACTTTGGGGTTGCCACCATAACCAAGACCTAAAGCTGAACTTGGTTTCTCAGATATCTGATATGCTCCATTCTTCCACACTACACACTCATTGCGCGTGCCAGTGTCTTGTGTTACTAGATCCAGCATAGCCAGTAACTATAGACTTCAATGCAGCGCTTCTCTGACCATTTAAGTGTTTCCATAGCTTAGATCTGAAAGCTTGACTGCAGCCGTGAGGCTCAGATTTAAAATTTGCATAGCCAAAAGAGAGCGCAGGCATTATGAAAGTGTGGAGCTTCTTAGTCCGGCTATTTGACTTGCAAACCTGTCCATGTCAACTGGATGCCCCATCTTTATTCACAGCATACAGCCACAGCCTCGCTTTGATACTCAGCTCTTCTCCTTGTATTGTATGTGCTTTTACTCTCCTCGTTACTAGATCAGAAACAGAATGGAGTGTGGCCACCGTCCGATTCTCCACCAGCCCCCACCCAGGCCATTATCCCGTCTGTCTCAGTAAACAGACCATTAACAGACAGAGCTGGTGGAGGCCAGATCGCTATTGTTTTCCCTCCCATAGATCTGTGCAAATATTGATCTTCTCTTGAAGTATGAGTCAAAATAAGCACGCGCTGTAGTTGACTAGAGTCTTTTTACTTGCGAGTGAGTCATTTCTGACCCAAAGAGCGGGGCGGAAACAGAGGGAGCATTACAGAATGACAGAGCTGGGGGAAGCATTTGTCTTGTGTGTATTCTGGTCATCTGAAAGAGGTCTGCTTTTAGTGTTATTGTTTTCCCTCTGCGGGCTCTGTGCCAGACAGACCAGCAGTCTCCTCCCGAGATGAACCCAGGCTGGGCCAACGCAGGCCACTGCCAGCGAAGGAGACACCAGCGGGCAGGGAACTCCGAGGATAACAGCCCTCTCTCTTGCCTCCAGGTTTATTTGTGTCACAGCCTAGAGGCGGCAGGGTAAACACCCAGCGGAGGGTGAGGTGATGTCTCCTGACTATTTTAACACACACTGATCTGCATAGAGGTTGGCTGTCTAGGGTTTGCATGCTTTGATTTTGAGTCTAATTATACTCATAGTTATGCGCACGCTCAGTTTAAAGTGTGTGTTTTTCACACAAACCCCAGCAGACCTGAGCTCAGTGCCTCTCCCCTGCTCTTCACCCCTTGGGGCAAAGGGCCCAGCGATGTACAGGGGGATTAGCTGGCTCATTTTTCCCTCTTAAGTGCTGGAGAAAGAAAACAAACTCCCGTCATGTGGGGCTTGACTGTGGAGACCTGCCACACACACCTCATGGTAGGAGATACTTCTCCACTATGATGTATGAATTATCACCCTCCCCCTGCTGCTGTACCTTTCCCTGCCTTTTTTTTGTTGTTGTTTTCATCCAGCCCCCCTTCGGTGCTCCTTTCCCATCTTTCACTCTAATTGAAATCCTCTTTGCGTCTCCCGGGTGCTTGAGGTGCTTCAGTAACTGATACCTGTGGAGGCAAACCCCCTTGCCCCCCTCGGGAAAACTCTATTCTTTCTCTCTGTATCGGTGCTCTATTCCCAGAATGTTATATCTAACTGTCAGGGCTCTCCTTTGCTGTGCGTATGGGTGTGCCTTATGCTAGCAGCCATCCACTGAACAGCATATGTCCTTCCATTGTTTACGGCCCCATTTGGTTAACGATGACACTGATGTCATGCCATTATCCTCCCCTCTCCAGTCTGGTTTGCCCCCTCCTCCTTCCTCCCAGCTCTCCAGGGGGGCAGAGTTATCAAGTGGCAGCTCAGGAGACGAAAGAAAGATGCTCTCTGTATCAAGTGGCTAGCTGGGTGTGTGATGCTTCTCCAAGCCCTATGGCTGCTGCTGCTGCTGCTGCTGTGGTTAGACGTGAAGCCAGCGGTCCAGCCTGTCAGCCAGCCTCTACTGCCCCCATCAGGTTGGACAGAGGAGGTGCAGAGCCAAGACACACACAAGAGAGAGAGCTCTGGATGAGTAGTGACAGGTGACGCTGAGACCAGGAAGTGCAGTTGAATTTGAGCACATGTAGCACAATAGGCCTTTATCGTGCACAAACACAAAACAAGCGCACCCCTCAGTCATTATCACCGATACTGACGAGCTGCCTTCTTGAGGACGGCTCACCACACGTGAGAATGTATTCCTACATGCGTTAATGTCAAGTGTCACCCACGGCTTCTGTTAACACTCCAAACATGTTCTCCCCTTAACTAAGTGTTAGCGATACACGCCTCCCTTCTCCTCCTCTCTTTTAGGGATGCAGAGCCCGTCGGCGGTGATGATAAGACACATGATAATGGATAAGAGGGTCTGCGGGCTCGTGAGGATATGATGTAACCACATCGAGTACAACTTGAGATAATCTGGCGGACAGTGGGTTGGCTAATGGCTGAGGATCTGTCTCACACACTCGGCACGTCCCAGAGGAAGCAGCGTTCACTGGAAAAGAGTGTGACCTATGACCCGTGGCGATGAAAGACCGCTGTTGACAGATATAGTATACCTGTGAGAGCCCTCTGTGTTTGGCTTGTCTGCGGGGGTTTTGTTTCTGGACCGCAGCCTCGACCAATTCACACGTTCTCCGCCAGTCCATCGGTTCTCTGTCCATCGGTATTGATACAAACAGCCCCCGTCCTTAGATAAACATGTATTCACACACACATGTGAATTGTGTAGACACACACTCGGGGGCATGAAGCACACATCGCACATCCACACAATGCGCTCAGTGTGCTGTGTCTCTCACAGGGGTACATTTTCTCTCAGGGTAGAGTGTAGGAAGGAGGGGCAGATGGGGTAGCAGTGCTGCGAGTGAAACCGGAGCCGCCTGAGGAATGCAGGGGGTGTTTTTGGAGAACTGGAGTGGAGTTTGGGGGTGGGGGGGGGTTGACTTGAGGGGTAGGATGGGTGATTAGGGGGTGACAGCTGAGTGCTGACCCCTCTATAATGACAAATCATCTGGCAGGTGTGTGGCTCTGCAACCTCCCCCTCCTCCTCCTCCTCCAGCCCCCATCATTTCCAGGCCAGGAATCCTCCACCGCTGCCGGAGCAGAGCGCTAAAGGAAGACTTCCGGACATCCACACTGCCATCCAGCAGTCTCATGACTGGCCTTTCAGAAGCATGGGGCAGCCTCGGTTCAGATATAGCCTGCCCTGTGCTCGTCAGCTGCCCTCTTTGTGCACTCAACACACCAGCCTAAGCCCCTCCGCTTTAATAAACATAGCTAATGAGGCATCAGTCCTTGGAGCGCTCTCAGGTAGGGTAGGTTTTATTGATTATAGATGTCATTTTTCCTTCCAGTGTTCATTCAACACAAGTTTATCTCCCCCTCACACACAAACTGCCTGAAAGTCAGCGTACCCTGTTTGGGTCATGAATCATGCTGACGACAAGACGAATCCAAAAAGCTTCTCAGCTTTTGGGAAATAACAACAAATGCTGACCCCGGATCAGCGAGGGTGCTGTGAAAGCGGACAGGTGCCAAGCTGAGGCTAAGTCTCAGGTCAGTGCTTTGAAGGAAACGTAGGAGAATTTATGGATCCTCTTAGAAAATCCCATCGATTTGGACGTCGCCTCGTGTTTTCTGTTCCACTGAAGTAGCCAGTTTAGCTTCTTTGAACTCGCTGTTTGGTAAACAGGAAAAGTTAAGTCTTCATGTACAAAAGCAGCCAAACCGCATACAGTAATTCTGCAGCGAGCGTTGTTTAAGGCTGATTCACATCGCTCCATTGTCCTGTGCTTCATCTCTGTGGTTTGCATGTTGATTAAGTGTCTGCTCGCTGAAATAGCCATTGTAGCATTACAGGCCTCTTTTCTTTTCCATCAGGCTTCCACAGCCTGTCTTAATCCAATTCCAGCCAGCACATGAAGTCTAGACGAGAGGCCCGACGTAGCTCGCACCTCTGTCTGATATCTGCTGTTTTCCCTCTGGTGTCCCAACCTCGCAACTATTTTTCCTGAAGAACCCTGAATGCCCCCCTCTTTTTCTCTTTCTCCATCGTTCCACAGCAGCATCGCCGATCCAAGCGCACAAAGAGAAGCCACACATTCTCAGCTGGAAATCACGCAGAACCCGCCGGAACATTTCGCCACTTATCTTTTCACTTTGAATTAGAGATGGGGCTGTGCGGTGTTTTCCAGACAGCCGGAGTTGGAGGGGGGAGAATACTTTCAGGGTCCCGTCAGGAAAAAAAAAAAACTCTGACCGTTATTAGCATTAGCAGGAGACATTGCCCAGGTATTCAAAGTTCCAGACCCAAGTGGAAAAATGCTGTTAGCTCTGAACAGTTTTGATCCAACTGCACATGGCTGTTTGAAAGAAATGGGTAATAGCAGATGGTATGAGTGGAGGCTGAATGCGAGCACTCTGTCCTCTATTATGCTTTTGAGAATACACACAAAAAAATTGACAGCTGTCGATTAATATTACAGCAAATCATGCAGATAGTTTATAAAGAAAGAAGCTTGTATCACTCCTTTGAGTGTGCACTAATGGAAAACCCCTGTCATGTTCCCTTGTGGCAATTGCAGTCTGACACGCACACTGTCATACGGTGTCATTCAGTTGTCTTCATCACCTGCACTTGTCTTTTCCCACTCCCCCCCCCAAGCGACATAATGGGCCAGTCCAAAGTGACCCATATTTACCCAATAATACGAGGCTTTGAAAAGACCCATATCGAGTTGCAGCTAATGCTCCAGTGGGGCCCGGAGAGTGAAAGATGTTACCGGCCGAAACGGCTTGGGTTTCAGGGCCCTGCCGAACAAAAGGCAGTCCAGTCCTCAGAGGGAAAGGGAGAAAGAGGGGGATGATGGTGGTGGGTGAGGGTGAGGAGGAGGAGGGCGTGGAGAGTGAAACAGTAGCGTCAGAGTGTTGTCTGTTTCAGAGTGGGTATAGTGTGTGTGTGTGTGTGTGTGTGTGTGTGTGTGTGTGCGTGTCGTTTTTTATGATTGAAGGCAGTGTGAAGGAGTCTGCCTGTTTTTGTAGGCGAGCGTGCTGCACACGTTTTTTAATGCACTTCATGTCGTTGCACGCCGTAGGTGTCGTCAGTCCACTGTTAATGTTTCAGCATCGTCAAGTACAGTCATGAAGTGAACGGAGTCGAGTTCAGCTGCGCGAACATCCATCGTGTGTGTGTGTGTGCGTACATGTATGCGGATGCGGATACAGCCGCCGAGTTAATGGAGCAGAACTGAACTAACCTCTGGTGTTAGGGGTGAGCAGGGGGCAGACAGGGTTGGTTCAAGAGAAGAGGGTTTGTGTGATGATGATACCCAAAGGTGATTTCACCTCATATCCGCCTTCCTCCTCCTCCTCCTCCTCCTCCTCCTCCTCCTCCTCGCTCTCTCTACTTCCCACCCCTCCCCCCCCACTCACCCTCTTCCTCCCTCTCCTTCATGTTGTCTCTCTTTGCTCTCTTGCTCTCTCTCTCCTTAGGGGCAGGCAGGTATAAAGTTACACAGAGCTCTCAGCTTTCTTGGAAGGAATGACCACATGAGTAGCTTGGGGATTAGATTAGCAGGAAGAGCAGACTTAGCTGGGCTGTAAATAGCCCACTTTTTTCACCATTAAAAAGGGCCCAGTACAATATAATCAATAGACAGCACTCATCTGATGCAGGAAGCCATATGAGAAGACCTCCCTCAAGTGCTCTGAAGGACAGGCTACAGCAGCTTGGGCTTAATGAAGTTATTATTAATCACTGGGCCTCCTGTTTTGAACTTGCGTGTTGTTTCTCTAGTGGGTGATGAGTGGTCTTTGTGTGCAGGACCTGACTGACATCTCTAGCTGCTCACTTTCACCGTCGATTGAAAGACAAGTCAAGGTCATCCTGTGCGACGTTCATTAGCGTCACAGTCATGCCAGCGAACATTTCAACTTTTATTTTCGGCGAAGGTTTTCACAAAAGCGCCTCGTAGGATCATAAAACACCAACGCCACAATATGATCTATTCAGCATGCAGTCTCACCGACACCTTTTCCTCCTCCACGTCCATCCCGCACGCACGCACACACACACACGCACGCACGCACACACACACGCATGCACACTTCAGCTCTCTGAGCCTCCCCACAGGTGTTAGGTTACTCTGTAAAGCAGCTTGAATGGACACAGAAATCACAGAAGGCTGTCTGTGCTCTTGATTTCCGTTTCACTTTGAAGTTTCCCCTGGCTCACAGGAACAGAGGCCACAAAGCCAGACTCGTGTGAGGGCTTTAGCGCTCTCTGCCAGGACTATGATTTCTGCAGGGCGGGGGTGTGTAGGGCGAGACAGTATCGACGGGCAAGGCTACGTGTTGTCTCAGTCGCTGGAGGACTTATCTTTGTAGTCAGATGCTGCGAGAAAACAGTACAGAACATGTGTGCGGGTTTTCTGGCGGCACAAAACAGTGGAGGAAGGATTAGAGCGGGCGGGGACACAGGTCAACCCCCCCGTTACACAAACAACTTGTAGGAAAGAGGGACATCTTTCGATGCAGGGACTAAATTAACAGCTCGACTGTTTTTCTGTCTGTGCACGAAATGTGAAAATAAACAGTGACTTTTGGCTTTGCTTAAGAACCTGAAAAGAGGCTTTGGCAGGATACATCTGTAAGCACTTAAAAAATAAAAGACACCCATAATACTTTAATAGAGCCATGTTGGAGAGGCTTTTAGGCACAAGGTGTTCCAGTGTTAGTGTATGGGTACGTCTGTCTTCGTTGATCTCATCAAAGGGCCAAAGGGTCGCGGAGAGCCAGAAAAAATAACTTCAAGTGTGGATTTAATGAAGAATAAACTTACACTCAAGTTACACTCAGAGGAACTTTTGAGAGCGGCTGCCAGTCAGTCACATTATTTACAAAATACCTCACCGCCGTCACTGACCAGAGCTCTGTGTGTGTTCTCAGGTATCTGAACCACGTGCGGGCTGCCATGCCTCAGGACACAGCTGGAGGATACACCTCGGCTCTGGCGTGTCATCGAGCAGTTCAGGATGCTCTCAGTGGGCTGTTCCTCGTTACGGGATGAACTCAGCTCCAACAGCACGACTGCTTAGAAATGTGACTAAAAGGACTGAAAACCACAACGCTACCACCACGGAGAGGGCGGAGGCTGCTGTGGTGAACAGTAATCAAATGTTTGTGTTTTTATATCTTATGTTAATTTTCTATTTAAATAAAAAACAATGAACATTATAGTTAATGCAGACCAAACAGGGTTTATGAGAGGCCGCACTTCATCAAACAACACAAGACGTTTAGTTAACATTATTCACTATCTTAATTTTCATCAAACTCCAAGTGCTATAGTAACGATGGATGCAGAAAAATCATTTGATCGTGTTGAGCGAAAATACATGCTGGAAGTGTTGAAAAGATTTGGCTTTCAATCAGATTTTGTTCGATGGGTACAGCATTTATATAAAATACCCACTGCCTCAGTCTTAACAAATGGTCTAATTTCTGCCCAGTTTCAACTTAACAGAGGCACAGCTCAAGGGTCACCACTATCACCTCTGTTGTTTTCTTTAGCTATAGAGCCATTAGCAATTGCTGTCCGGCAAACCTCCAATATCAAAGGAACGGTGATAGGAACAACACAGCACAAAATTCAGCTGTATGCGGATGATATCCTCCTGACATTAACAGACCCACAAAATTCAATACCTGCGCTAATCAATTGTGTGAAAGAGTTCGGTCAAATTTTTGGATACAAGGTTAATTTTACAAAATCTGAAATCATGCCTCTCGGTTTTTCGTATGAGTATGAACCTGACTTCGTAAAACCTTTTCGCTGGGCACCAGATGGATTCACATATCTGGGGGTTAAAATAACACCTAAAATAAGTCAACTTTATGCTGAAAATGTTAACCCCATGGTAAAGCACATTAAAGACAAGACGTTGAGCTGGAAAAAGCTTTCTTGGCAGAGTCAATCTTATTAAGATGACAATTCTCCCCAAAATTATTTACCCTCTATCTATGCTCTTCATATCTTTGAAGAGAAACAACATTAAAGATATAAATAAAGCTATCTCTGACTTTATACTGGCTGGCAGGAAGCCTAAAATTAAATTAGATATTTTACAATTGCCAAAAGAACAAGGAGGTTGGGCCCTCCCCAACATTACAAACTATACAACCTCAATGCAAGCCAGAATTATCTCAATATGGTCAACTGCTAAACCAAAGCCGCCATGGTTTGAAATTGAAGCAACCTTCTCCAAACCGTACTCTCCTGTCAACTTACTTGAAAATCACAGGAGTGAATTACCAATTATGGCGAAAGACAATTATTTAATTACTAATGTGTGTAGTACTTGGAATTCTTTACGGAAATTATTTGGGACTAAACATAAATTGAGTTGTTTAACACAGTGGACCTAACTTTCAGAACTGGTATGAAGCAGGAATTTACCATATTCATGACCTTCGGGATAGGGGGAAAATTTAAAACATTCGAATCATTACAGGCTACATACAAATTACAAACAAAAGAATTTTACAAATACCTCCAGGTCAGACACTATGTGTATACTAAAATGGATACTCTCAATCTTCCAGATGACTTTAACTCATTAGAAAAGACTCTTTTAGATAGTCTTAAACAAGGTCATTTTGTCTCCAAATTTTATTCCAAATTGCAATATCTGAAAACAGACAGACTATCATTCCTACGGAAACAATGGGAGACCCAGTTGAAAACAACGATAGACAGTGAAATATGGGAGGAAATCTTACTTTTACCATCGAAAATATCCATATGTAACAGATTCAGAGAAATGCAATATAATATCTTACAAAATGTTTATATATCGCCATATATGTATAGTAAATATACAGCAGGGGCCTCTCCAAACTGCCCGAAATGTAAGACTATTTTAGGGACAAGATTTCACTGCCTCTGGGAATGCAAAAAGATTCAACGGTTTTGGTAAACTGTATGCGATGTGGTTAGTGTGATAATTAAGCAGCAACTACAGCCTAATCCGGTATTATGTTTATTGGGATATATCCCTGAATCACTAAGATCACATAAGAACACTGTACATTTTTTGCTTATGTTGGGCCGAAAGGCTGTTATGACCAAATGGGTAGGAGATGAACCTCCTTCAACACATCTGTGGAAGTCTCTGATAGCAGATTATATTTCCTTGGAAAGACTGAGATTTCGTATTAACGGTCAGAATGACCTTTTTACAGCAAAGTTTGACAAAGTATTAAGGTACCTAGGAACTCAGAGTGCAACTGCCTGAAAGACCTAACAAGGACTTTTGAGATCATTGCTGTGGATGTATTCTGGATTTGCCACATATCTCATAGACTCTGTATGCACTGTGCTGGACTGTTACAATTTTGAAAATGTTCAATAAAAAGAATGTTCAAAAAAACAAACAAAAAAAACAAACAATGAAGACAGAGAGTCTGTCTGTTATTTTATAGATTTATTTACAAGTGAAATTAGGATGTCTGACGTCCAGCTCTGAAGAATACAGCTCATTAAAGTAAAGCTGGGTTCTTATGACAAGATGCAACAACATCTGTAATAAAAGAGTCAATAAAATAATGTTTGTAAAAAAAAAAAAAAAAATACAACATTTCCTTTTCGGGCTGAGATGATGATCGATGATGATTACGTTGAATCTGAAGCTTCTTCACACTTCTGTCTCTTTGCAGCTGGTTCTGCTGAAGACTCTGTGGATAAACAAGATGTGCTGAATAAAAACAACACATTTAAACATACAGTACACACTTAACAGTTACTGTGAATACTCCATGTCATGATGACAATATTATTTTTATTATCAATAATCTTTGGACCATTCCCATTGTTTAAGCTTTTACCCCTTGCAGCTCACTTTGTAGTGTGTCAATCTTCAGGTAGCGCTCCTGCTTTATCACTAGACATATATCTGACCTCATGGAAGAGAGATGTCCGACTTTATCACCTCAAAGTCCGTGCTTGTAACTTTTTGTTTTGTTTATCAAGCAAGTTGGTATCATTATTTCTTATTTTCGTGACAGGAATGTATCATTAAAATAAGATTTCGTACTGTTGCAATGTGAAATTATTAGTGTTTCTGTAGGAGCGCTAACAAACACGTCTTATTCCGTGTCTTGCTCAACAGCGCCCCCAATTACGATGATTATTAAGTAGTAAATAATTATAGCAAAATGTGAGAACAGGGAAATATTCACATCACAATTTCTCAGAGCTGAAGCTAAAATAATGAAATTCTTTGTTTTGTCCGACTGATCAGTGTAAACGATCAAGAATGTTTTAAACTTGGGTGAAAAAATGACTCCAACAATTAACGGACTATCAAAATGGTTGTTTAGTTTTGTCGATCGATTAATTGACTAATCGTTTCAGCTCTACTCTAAATGGTGAAAAACAATACACAAATTAAACGGGCAAGAACAACAAGCATTAAAATTGAGCCTCTCATAAACGGGGGAAGTTTTCTGAATGAGTTCTCACCTGTCTGTTCGCTGCTGAAGAGGACTTCTTTCGGGACAGTGAAGCTCACACACATCATATCTTTGTTGGGTGCTACATTACGCACAAAATGCACAGAGCATCGGTTCTCCAGAGGGACGCCGAGGCTTTTGGAAGCCCTCTTCACCACATCTGTATCAGGGTTGTCATCTTTAGTGAAGCCGTAGCAATGCACTGTGGGTAGGTTTTCATCAGAGGAAGGCTCCTCGTGCAGCAGCAGGCCTCTGAATGCATCCAGGAACTCCAGAGCCAACGCCGGCAGGTTCATCACCACGTGAACGCCGGCTTTTTCCTTCATCAGCGCGGGCAGCTCCTGCTTCACGGGTCCCTGGATGAACGCTCTGCCGTCCAGGTTAAAGTTTCTGACTTTCTTCTCCACCTTGTTGAGTTTGCAGTTGTGCTGTAGCCATCTGTAGGACTCGGGGTTGAGATCGTTGGCCAACACGTTGGCGCCTGAGCGTGCAGCGGGGATGGCGAAGGGTCCGACACCAGCAAACACATCGAAGACAGTGTCACCACGTCTGACCAAGTCGACCACACGCTGGTGCTCCGTGCTCAGCCGAGGGTTCCAGTATACACGAGAGAAATCAAACTCATACGTCACACCGTTTTCTTTCACCTGCAGCGCACAGAGGAGATTATACCAACCAGTCAATCATCTGAATATAAGTATGTGTGTGTCATTAACATTTGTGATTTAACCTACTTTGGCGACCATGTTTTCTTCTCCAGCGAGCACCTCCATCTTGAAGTTGCGGTAAGTGGAGTCGATGATGTTTGTCTTGTTGACCACACAGGTAACACCGGGGTTTTTATCCATGATGACTTCACCTACGATGGAAGCAGCCTTGACGTTAGAAGTGAATATGATTTCCTGTCTCTGACATCTTTTCTTTGTTAAAACACGGTCTGTTAAGTCGGCTACTAACCATGAAAACAAAAACAAATCTTTGTACTTGACATGTTATATCTGTGTTTCTACAGGAGGTCAAATAAAATATGTAACATAACTGCAGGTTTCTAGATATATATTAGCACATTGTGTACATTTATGTGCAACTGGATATGAAGAGATTTGATCAAATCAGACATTTCCTCCTCTTCAGAATTGATTGCTTTACATGACATTAAGTCACAGTTGAGGTTATTTGCCCGATTAAGAATGAAGGATGTGTTGGAGGGGTTGTGCGGGACTTTAGACCCATATTTTGGGATTGCACGGAGATTCTAGATTTCTGGAATATTCAAAATGAAGTGAAACATGTTTTGTGATAGCAAAGAAAACAATCACAGCTTGCTGGTTGAAGCCACAAACCCCCAATATAACAGGGACAGGGTAAGAAATGTCTTCATCGTGGAGAAAATCACAGCGAGGTTACAGTTAAACACAGACAGGTTTGCTGAAAGTAACAGTAACACAGGCAACGTCTTGTCTTTTTGTACTTACTGTAGTATAACTGATACTAAAATTATGTATCCGATGCTACACATTGCTCATGTTTCTTCCTTTGAAGGAGGAAGAAATATTTCATGATAGGATGTGGCTCATGTGGAGATGATTATATGTTAGAACAAGTGTAACTGCAGAAGCATCTCCTATTGTACGTTCCAGGTGTATTTGTTACATGCATGTCATTTTATATATGTGCAATAAAAAAGTAACACTATGGCAGAGATGTGAGCAAACGCTCTTCAACTTTGCATGAATTTAACTTGCTAAACATCGACTACGATGTGTGTTTTTCAACTATTCAGAGAGCTTTGAATGTAGACACAACCTCAAACTCAAACCTGTTCATGGACAGGCGACGAGTTGAAGGAAACCCCCAATAAATGAGAGTCTGTGTGTCACTCTGGACTGAAATCCTGCTGATGCACTGTCTCACCTATCAGGTTCTTGTACGGGAGCTGGTGGTCCCTCAGGTTCATGTGTGCGATGTGTCCCACCCGGCTGAACCCGGAGGTCACATCCTGCCCCTGAGGGAGCACCGCCTCCAGCACTTCTTCGCTCTTCAGGTTGTGATAGGTGAGTCGCAGCTCGTAGTACTGCAGCTCCTCGCAGACGCCGAAAGACTTCAGAGCCTCAGCTTCGGCTTCGCTGAAGGAGCCGGACGAGGTGACTCTGTGCGGGTCCAACAGGACTAAACGAAAGTCACTGCTCTGCTCTTTGTCTTGGACCACTCTGGGCACGCCTGGGCGCTGGATGGCCGACTTCCTCAGGCTCTTTACCACTTTGTTCAAGACCCCTGTGGGCACCCTCAGAGCTGGGACAGTGATGGTCTGCGTGAAGGCCTCTTTGTCCAGAGAGGTCATACCCCGCACCTCTGGAGGGGGTCGGTACAGCTTAAGCTCCATTATGGGCTTCACAGCAAAGCCAGGAGAAGCTGAGAGCGGCAGAGAGGCTGCAGAGGACAGAGTCCGGTGCACGGCGACTGTTTTTATGTTTCTCTGGGGTCGTAGAGGAGCCAAGACTCTGGAGAGGATCCTGAAATGAGACAAAAAGCCGCCGTTATGAAGCAGATGAGCCATAAACAAATCTTAACTATAAACGGAGCGTTAGCTTTAATGAAACGGATCAACTTCCGGCTGAATAATCGTGTTTTTTTTTGGATAAAATTCACGTGCAGAGCTCACCTCAACATCCTCCGCTCTCCGGCATGCTTCAATGGCGTCATCAACCAGCAGCAGAGTCGATTTCTGATTGGGCGGTTCTTCAGTGTGACGTATCAAATGCGACGGAAAAGAGAGCGCGTCACGTGGCTCGAGTGCCCCCCATCAACAACAACAGCGATCAGCTGATCAGCTGATGAGTTGATCAGCTGATGAGTTGATAAGAGGAGAGTTTAAAAGTGATTTCAGAGAACATGGTCTCATAACTCTGCCGGTGTACGTCGGCACGCTAACGGGAGCGTGTAGTCTTTTGTAGTCTTTTGTAGTTTTTTTGTCTCGTAGCGTAAAAAAAATGAGCATCAATGCAGATTTATACAGCGCGTGCGCCTCCAGGGACACCGAAGGAAACGAAACGACACCTTTACTAACAAATGTAAGTACCACAACACAGCAAAGTGTCTTTCACTGAGCTCCAGCTGTTTACCTGCGCAGGTAAACGAAGCTGAATGACGTCAAAATGATGGGAAATGACAGACATCACGTGCTGCTTCCTCTTCGCTTTCTGCCTCTGTCAGCATTTAACACAGAAAGTCCACCTTAAAACAGGAATAACACAGTGTCAGAGGGTGTATAAGTGTTTATATCTATGTCTTATGCCAGTAAAAGTCACTTCCACATGTTAGGGTACGTTTAAAGGTGAAGACGTGCTCATGATTAGGACCACTCAGCACATAAAAAGAGTTGTATAACATGTCCTGTAGCTCTGGACAGTCTGCATGCTGATTCACTTCATTTTATTTGAATTTAACTTTACACATTTAAGGATATTTAGTCTAAAGATCACCAGAATCAGCCCTAAAATCCACACTGAGTGTTTTTCTGTGCTTGCTCCTTCTAGAGTTGCTAAAATTTCTAAATTCTCTTCTACATTCATAATCCTGGCTCCTGGATATGTACCTTGATGTTATGTATCACATTGTTGGTCAGTGTTAAGCTGTCCTACAGTTGAAGTGGACATTAATGTACTCACGTTACACATAAGAAGTAACCAGCGTTTCAATAGTTTTCGGTGTTGGTCACCAGTGATTGAACTCTTTGAGCTCAAAGCGACAGATACTTTAATGTCCTCACAAGGAAATGCAACACAACCACAAATAACACAATAAACATCCAACACAGCACTTTTTCTCCCACATATATCTCATACGTGTAGCTCTCACATATGGTTACCGAGGTGTTAAAGAGTTTCTGTCTTAACTTGTTACTTTAATCTTCTTCTTGAGTGTTAAATGTCTCCAGTAAAGTCTCTTTGGGAGCTGTCAGTTGTTTCATCATTCGCTGTCTGTGGAGAAGCTTCAACATCTGACTGTGAGGGGCGTTGACATGTCGTCTGTGTCTATGATGTTGGACGAAGGAGTTAACAGTTTAGATAAACAGGCTGTTTTTAAGTATGAATTCTGTTTTGTGGTGGATTTTCTGTTTCTGCATCGTTCATCAGTAGTAACGAGTCATCTGACAAAATGTAGATGGTTGCCATTAACGCCAATTCATGATTAGATTAATCAATCAGGGTCGTTCATTTTCTGTTTACATCTCATTAATCTAATCAGTCATGATAAACACTGATAAACACCCATCATCGAATCAAACACAAGACATAAAATAGTTAAGAAAGCAGAAGAGATGAGCTGTGGTTTTACATGACTCAGCTGCTTATAAATGCATCTGTGCGAGTGCATTAATTTGTTTGTTATTTATTTTCAAAGTCACATTGTCAGTATTTTCTCAGCATTAAGTTTAATTATCAGTTTATTTCCATCTGGTGTCTTAGATGACTTCCTGTCTTTCAGTACTGTAACTCGGGGTGAATCAGATTCAGCGGCCTGCAGGTCAATCCAAGCTTGTTGTGACACTGACACCAGAGTTGCCACTCGTTCTCTTCAGGATATCCCCTATTAGAGAGGTCAAGCAGTTTGGGCAGCTCCCCTTATCCTGAGCTCAGGCAGCTGTCCCACAGCCAGCAGCTCAAATCCCACCCCATACATTCCCATTTCCATTGCCTGATCCTACATGCCACTGCAGTGTTGCTTCATGACATCCATCATCGCGGCCGGCCAGTTGTTCTTAATACTGTCAGGAGCAATTCTCTCAAAGCTCTTAGAAAAATAATCAGATTTCTCCTGCTCCCTTGTCTTCACACTCATTGTTTACCTCTTTATCTTCTATCTAAATGTTATCTCTGCTGTGTGTGTGTGTGTGCAGGGATCAGTGCCGAGCAGGGCCAGAGGAGCTTCCTTTGCCTCCTGTGTCTTTAACCTGATGAACGCCATCATGGGAAGCGGTATACTGGGTCTAGCTTATGCTATGGCTAGCACTGGAATAGTCGGTTTTTGGTAAGAATGGTCTCATTCCATCTTTTATCACAGTGCCGTTTCATTATCTGACAGCTGTTAAGATAAATCAGACTTAAATACGTCCACATGTTCACTAATCTCTGCAACCTTTGTCTCCAGCATCCTGTTGATAATCGTGTCCAGCCTGGCAGCGTACTCTATACATCTCCTCCTGAAGCTATGTGACCAAACAGGTGAGGACTAACCTCTGTGTACTTAAGATGAGCACATACCTGTGACTTTATTCATCGAGGTCTCATCAGATTTTTTTTCCTGGACTTCCCCTGTTTATCACCCATGATTAGATCATTGATCAGGAAGCTAGCTTAATGTGTCTAAGAGATATCTCTCTGTGACTTTATTTACTTCCTAGTTGTGATTGAATCAGGTGAGCTTTAAAAGATAACGTTGTTGTTGTTTATTACATAACATCCAAAGAGTGTTAAGAGTTTCCTGACGATGAGGGACATCCAATCCTGATTTTTGATTATCTTTGAAGGGAAACTTCACTTCAAAGGTCCAGTGTGTAAGATCAGAGGCCTCTATTTTCAGAATAAGGCAGACATGGAAAATAATATTCATAACTATGATTTCTTGCCTGTATAATCACCTGAAAGTAAGAATCTTTTTGTTTTTGTTACTTAAAAAATGATCCTTTTATATCTACAGTGGGAGCGGGTCCTCTTCCATGGAGGCCACCATGTTTAAAACACCATGTTTCTACAGTAGACCAGAACAGATAAACTAAATACTGACTCTAGGCAGGGCCTTTCAAGTGTTGTTTCTCCTTTCAAGGTGAGGGTGATGTGAGGAGATTGCAATGCAGTGATTACACCACTAGATGCAACTAAATCCTACACACTGGACCTTTTTTAAAGCGTGTCCTTTCAGTGATATCACGAGTGTCTTGGGGCTGAAGATTACACCAGGTTTTGATAAGGAAGGAAGAAGAACGCGTGGAATAAAAGATATTATTTCTGGTTCTGCAGCACCTATTTTGATTCTTTAACTCTCCGTCTGATGTGTGTGTCTCATAGGTATCAATTCATATGAAGACCTTGGAGGGAAAGCCTTACAGAAACCAGGAAAAGTAAGTGTTGTCTTGTGGATTAGTGTGTGTGTTTGCCCTCACTCGTATTTTCAACATGACCAGGAAACGTATTCACACTAACCGCCTTTTCAAAAATCCTTTTTCTAGGTTCTGGTTGGAATTACTATTCTCATCCAAAATATTGGTGGTAAGTCGGCTGCCATTTCACCGTACAGTTACATACATTATTTTTGACATGTTGGACAGATAAAACGATTTTTGTGGTCTCTTAGAAGCAGAGTGGTAAAGAGGTTGCAGAGTGCTGGCAGGGTCAAACTATGGCCAGTTTGTTTTGGAGGCAGATAGTGCCTCCTACTGGTGATCCGTAGCCTCTGTGCTCGGTTTACTCCCTCCATCCTGTGAGGCTATTACCCGGACTCCCTGATAACCTTTGACCCTGTAGCCGCTCTCCTCTCTGCCCTCTTCCCCTGAGCCTGAAACCTGACTTCTCGTCTAATTGATCACTGATGGTAAACCCACCCAGTGTTGAGTAACCTAATGGGACCCCTCCCTTTATTTCCTCCTCCACCCCTCCCCACCTCTTTCTCTCTCCTACTGCCATCTCCATCCGTCCCTCAGCCACAAACAAGCGCTCCTCAGACAGTGCAGCGCTGAGGTGATAGCTCCTCTGCAGTCATTAGTGGCACGGCTGAGTGGATTATTGCAGTGCCCTCTGGTATGTTTGTGGTTTTCCCAGCATGGGGCAGTATGTGTGAGAGTGTGAGAGCAAGCACTCCAGCATGCATCTGTCTACACCCCGGGCCTCTTTTTATAAGAGTGCAATTAGCCTCACTCTGGGTAAACATTCATCTGCACTGCCAAAGCCTGATGGGCCAATTGACCTTAATTACTGACCAGCCCAGGGCTCTCTCACAGACAGACTGCCTCTTCCACTCGCTGTTAATAAAATGAAAGTGCCTCTGTCTTATGTTGAACACGACTTCCCAATGTTCGCTGACCACACACGTCAAACTTCCAATGAATTTTTATATGAATGCTGATTATTAGAATATGTTTTCTCACCACACGGGCAATAACTCTCCTTTTTTCTTCACTCAAAGGTTTTTTTTTTGTTTAGAGATGTAAGTATTCTCCCACCAGGAGTTCCCATGAAAGCGTTGTTGTGCTTACAGTAACCAGTTGCATGAAACTAAACTATTGTGTCATGCCCGCTGTGTGATCCCCGTCAGGTTTGTGTGGTTGAAAAGATTTTTGTTTTGTTTGAAACACTAAAGCCGCCTCAGAATAAACTCATATTGACAGATTTTTAGTGCTCATAAACGGCGTTAGTTTTTCGCAGAGTGAGTGTCCTTGTGTCTGTGTGGGCTGGAGGGTTATTGGGGGAGTTTTCTTTTATAAACAAAGACAGGATCTGAGGGATTATGGTTGAGGCTTTTTTAACGGCGAGTGCAAGACCTGCCCCTGAGGCAATGAGGTCCCGGCTAACTCTGGCTCTGCCTCGCTTCACAAACTTAAACCCCTTAACATTCCCTCCCTTTATGACGCTGCATCCACCAGAAAAACGTCCTCTCCACCTGTCTCCACCTTTCCCATTTTCATCCTGATGCTTTTGAGTAGCTGGTATGACCCTCGGGAAGTGACCCCCATCCCCTTTTCTGATTGGCTTTCCGTGAAAGGATGTGGGAGCCCGTCGGAGGCTGATAATATCCTGTTTCCTTGTGAGGTGGGAGCGGTGGGAGAAATACCTGGATTAGCGTCAGAGATCATTATTGTTAGCATTCCTCCTCCTCGCCCCCCCCTCCGCTCGCACGTCTTCATCTCGGCTGCTACTCCTGGTCTCCAGCAGTTGGAAGATCTGCATAATGTCTGCTCCTCTGCACCGAGGGCTTTGCTAGTGATCCCCTTGAGCTGCCTGCCCCACCCATCTGCATTAACTCAGAGCCACGGCACCCCCTCCACCCTCCACCCTCCACCCTGCCTTTCCATTTCCTCTCTCTGGAAAACTCACACCATCCCCACACAGCGATTTAGGATCGCTCGTGACAACATCCAGTCATCTGCTGTGTTTATGATTTAGTAGTTTGGTATGATTGTGTGCTTTTTGTTTGTTTATATGATTTCCTTTTTCCCCCTCTTTTCCCATAGCCATGTCTTCCTATTTGTTCATCTTGAAGTCGGAGCTTCCTGCAGCCATCAGCAGCTTCTTGAGTCCAGACAGCACAGGGTGGGTGCTCCCTCTCTCTCTCTGTCTCTCTCCAATGAGGAAATTTGGTTCAAAATCTGTCACAGCTGCGGATAAAACCGAGCTATTCTTTTAGATTAGCTGCACTGAGATAACGAATGAGTCATTCCTGTTCCCATGATGTTATAGATTATACCTTTGGCCCTCAAATAAGTCAATTTTGACACTTGTGCACCACAAAGCTACACAAACTGGGGCAATGAGAAACGTATGAATAATGCGGTTGAAGAAGATCTCTCACCAAACCACACTACACGGCTAATACTTTGTGAGCTCGCGCTCTGTGTTGCATAGCCCAGAAGGAGGAAATGTATTTATGATCGAGGGCCATTCGTCATCCGTCATCAGCAGCCCGTGTCTTTCATTGGCCTACGTGGACGAGCCTGCAGCTCCTTCGCCCTCGCAGAGAAGTCCCAGGCCAAGAATGTAACTTCTATCACTTTATTATTGGCCACACTGGTTTAAGCAAGAGTTGTAGCTGCTCTCAGCCCAATCCGTCAACATCTGAATCTTCCACACACAGCTGCTTTGTATTAGTGCTCTCCTTTCACCCCCAAATCTCTTGCACATGTTCCCCCGGAATCAGACTGATACAAGGGGATATCAGTTTTGCCATTCTAATTACAACTTGCTGCTGAGGGAAACAAAACATTTCTGTTAATGAGCGGCTTCGGGATGTTAACAGACGCACACTCGATTCCATCTAAGCCCCAAAATAAACGAGTTGTTTTATATTAAAACGCTTTTCTGTTTTTCTGGCTCATTTATCATGATGTGACAGAGCGAGAGTCGTGCTCAATCTTTCAGTCTTTATCTGTGTTAACGGACTGTGTGTCCGTGTTTCAGTTCAGTAACGAGGCCACAAGACGTGGACAGCTGTGGATTTGTGCTGCGTTGGCCAGATTTATGCTGATCTTCAACACTATGTGCAGATTGACTCATTGGCAGTCAAACTCCAACCTTAACTGAGCTGAGCTATCCTGCATCTTGTTATAGCGTGAAATGTTCCACATTTCATGGGCTGTCTAGGTATCCTGCGCCTTTACAGTAAGCCTCAAGCCGAATCCTAATGGTGGTGGAGATTTTTTTTGTGTGTCTGTAAAAGTGGAGAAGGGGGTTAGCTAAGCTGCGGTCGAGTGCTTCAGCTAAACTTAGGTTAGAGTAGAAGTGATTGGACATGAGAGAGTCGAGGGTCAGAGCAGAGGTCTCCCTGACATCCAGTCACAGGGCAGAAACGGTGTAGACGCACAGACAAATCCATCAGCGCCTATGGTAACACCACAGCTGTGAAACTGCCAAACAGGGGTCAGTGGGTGTTGATGTGGTCAGAGCAGGTGCTGCTGACTGTGGGAGCCCCATAAAGAGTGGTGGAGCCAGTCCCTCATGACCCCACGTTGCAGTCCAACATACAGCAGCGCCAGGCAGCACCCTTCCCACCCGACCCTGACCCCAGCGGAGCCGGCATGCCTTCCACATGTGTCACCTCCAACACTGCCCCTCCTCCTCCTCCTGCTGTAGCTCCCCAATCCCGTATAAACCACTGAGGCTATCCCTCAGCAAAGGAAAATATTATTCCCCCCTCTCCAAAAACCCGGCAAGTGAAATGTGGTCTCGAATGACAGAGCGACACAACGTTTGCATGTGAATTACATAATTGTTATGGTTTGCAAGAGCTAAAGCCCTTAATTCGTACCACATGATGAATCTGTCGCTCTGTATTTGAGCACGAAATGGAGACAAATTTCCAGAGCTGGTCCATTTTTTAAGACATTGAAGATTAATTTCTGCTATCCATGACATCCATTGCAGAACCAGGGAGATGATGACGAGGGCAAATTGATCCATCGTTTGGCCTTTTTTTAATAATTCATGTCCACTTGTTTTCCAGAAATGCCTGGTATGAAGATGGCAGGTTGCTTCTGATCCTAGTCACTCTCTGTATTGTTCTACCTCTCTCCATGTTGCCTAAAATCGGTAAGTAGGTGGATCAAGTCTCGATTTGCTGCCCTGACTGAGTGATTGTCGAGTTTCTCATCAGATCTGTGTCGATCCCTCGCAGGTTTCCTGGGCTACACAAGTAGTCTCGCCTTTTTCTTCATGCTGTATTTCACAGCTGTGGTGAGTTTTAATAAAATCAGTTTTTTTGTTTTGTTTTGAATGTTCCTGTTGTCGACATGTTGTGTTGTCTCCTCTTCAGATTGTGGTCAAAAAATGGTCCATTCCCTGCCCGCTGCCTCACAACGTGACCGCATTTTCGGGTGCCTTCCAGGTAACAACAACAACAACAACAACCAGCCCAATTTCCTTCTACGTGCACACAAACACACATACATGAGATACCATAAGTCTGATGTAGGTAGTCTGGACTAGACGGTCACGGCCGCAGGATTATGAGGAAAACCCCACGGAAGTTTACTGATTTGTGTCGACTGTGCTTGACAAAGACCAGAGGAGGAGCTGCGTATGGTGCCAGTCCTGAGGGGGAGGAAGTCCGGATGACCTTGCATCAGTCTGGAAACGACCTCTGGCCTTTTTGGATTTAAACAAACCGTCGTATAGCGTTCAGACCTGGCGTGGTTTACTCAGGCGGTTGTTTTCCTTTTGGCCAACTGGAATCCAGCTCCGTGTTTCTCCCATTTTTGCGGCAGTACTGCAGAAGTCACCCCCCCCCCTCTCAGAAATAACACGCCTCCCTCTTTCTCTTTTTGTTTCTCCAGATATCAAATTCCTCTGACTCAGAATGTACGCCCAAACTCTTTGTCATCTCCAGTAAGGTACGTGTACGAATCCAGCCTTTTATTTCTCTCCCTCTCTGCTGCTGCACATGCAGGACCTTTGAGGTGACAAGTCACACTCTTTACCTATGAAGGTCCATGCATGCAGAGTTACACAAAGCACATGTTTGGTCCACTTGATCTTTGCATCGTCGCACTCTTGCAGCCCACATGGTGATTACTACACCTTGACCCCTACGTACCCGCTCACTCCTGTGTAACAGTGTAAGCTGATAATTTGTTAATGACGGCCACACTCTGACTTTGTGTGTTGCAGAGCGCCTACGCCATCCCCACCATGGCCTTCTCCTTCCTGTGCCACACGGCTATCCTGCCAATCTACTGTGAACTGGACCGGTGAGCGCTGCAGCCTCTCTCTATTCTTACTTATTATTTCACCAGCTATGTAAACCTCGTGTCCTCGTGTCCTTTCAGGCCGACTAAGAGCCGGATGCAGAATGTTACAAATGTCAGCATTAGCCTCAGCTTCCTGGTTTACCTCATCTCCGCTGTGTTTGGCTACCTCACATTTTACGGTAAGCCTGCAGTGACACACTTTACTGAAGCTAGCTCGTCCTGTCATATCTGTTGTAGCCCTCACTCTATTCTCGTCTCCCGCTCATAGCTCATGTGGACTCTGAGCTGTTGCTTGGCTACGACACGTATTTGCCCCGGGACATCATGGTGATGACGGTTCGACTGGCCATCTTGCTCTCTGTGTTGCTGACTGTGCCTCTTATTCAGTTCCCCGTGAGTACACTGTGAATATTCTGTCAACACAAGCACCAAAGTACCAAACAGTTTCATCATCCCTGCGTTTTAATGGTTGTTATTGGTAAGTTTATTAGTTATTTATGTGTGGATTTCATTTTAAATTAATGTCCGACATTTGCTCGATTCCTGTTTTGCGACACGGTCTTCCCTCTAATCAAAACACCGCTCCACTTCCTTTCTATCTCCTTCCAGACATTTGGTGAGGATTGTTAACACAGTACATCTTCTCTGAGTGTGTTTGGTTACACTGAGCTTTGTTTGTGTGTGTGCTGCAGGCCCGTAAAGCTGCGATCCTGCTGCTGTGCGGAGGACGGCCCTTCTCCTGGCTCATTCACATCATTTCAACTCTAACAATCCTGGGCGTGGTGCTGCTGCTGGCCATCTTTGTGCCTGATATCAGGAATGTGTTTGGAATAGTGGGTATGTGACGTTTGTTTTCTTTACAACATCAGAAAAATCAGGCCGTACCTGAAAGTAGTCTCCAGTTCCGGTTTTCCGGTCTCCAAATGAGCCCTTTATATCTACAGTGAGAGCGGGTCCTCTTCCATGGAGTCCGCCATGTTGAATCTGCGTTTTTCTACAGTAGCCCAGAACAGACAAACCAAACACTGATCTAGATATGAACTTTTGCTTTTTATGTGACTTTGCCAACCAGAGAGGATGACGTGGGAGAGTATTCATTTGGTTGCAATCTGCAACTTCAATGCTAGGTGCCACTAAATCCTACACACTGGACCTTTAACAGGCGACATCACATTTTACCAATTTTAGCTTCCCTCCACTGACTTCCTCTGCTTTTAGGATTCATTTTAATCCATCAGGGCTCCTCGACTCTGGAACAAGGCTCGATGATTCAGTGAACTATTTTAAATCAGTAAAATCTTTTAAAGGTGATATATAAATAAAGTTATTATTATTATTACTACATATTTTATTACTAAATGAGATCTTTGTAATAATTTAGCTTAACTGTGACCTTTGAATATAATCATGCAGCAGATGTAAAAAGTAGCAGAGCTATCAGCCCCGTTGTCAGTCATTGTACAGTTATTGATCGTGGGTGGCTAAAATCACAGTATCTGCTCATACATAATTAATCAGTGCAGTTCATGAAGCTGCTCCCATTATCAGACATACAGTATGTCGTCTGTGCAAAAGTGACTTTTCTGTTTCTTTTCCAGGATCGACGATGTCCAGCTGCCTGTTGTTTGTTTACCCTGGGATTTTCTACCTCAAGATCAGCAACCGACCGCTCAGATCCTTCGACTCCATCGGGGTAATTACACAAATTTATGAAATACTTTTAAATGTCCTTTAAGCTATTGATGCTAACTGTTGTTGTTTATGCTTATTTGTGTCTCTAGGCTGTATTCCTGGTGGTGTTTGGTTTGATTATGGGACTCATCAGCTTCATTGTCATTGTTATGACATGGGTGCAGGACTCCTAACCCTCTCTGGCAACAAAACAAGGGATAATTGTGCCAAAGAAAGTGAAAAAACAAAAGGGAACAGACAGATGCTGGTCAGCATCACCTCAGAAAGATTATTCATGGTGAACACTAGACTCAAAGAATGCAAAGACTTTTCATGGGGCACTCATACATGCTGACTTTTAGACTAAACCCAATTCAGGTCATCCATCCATTTTCGGTAACTGCTTATCCTTATCATGGTCACGGGGGGCTGGAGTCTATCCCAGGTGATTTAGGCGGGGTAACAAACAACCATTCACACTCACATTCACACCTACGGCCAATTTAGAGGCACCAATTATTCACTAAGTGCATGTGCATGTCTTTGGACTGTGGGAGGAAGCTGGAGAGAACCCACACAGACACTAGGAGAACATGCCACACAGAAAGGCCTCAGTCGAGGTTCAAACCAAGAACCTTCTTGCTGTGAGGCGACCACCGTGCCGCCCTCAAATTCAGGTCAATCTTTTGTTTTTGTTTTTTCAAATGTGACTGTAACAAAAGACAGATGAGGTTTACCGTCTCAAAACAATTCAAGAAAGCATAAAGCACATTGTGTATTAAGTTGATTTTATGTGCATTTATTTCTTTTAAAAGTCTTTATATTGTTCTATGTAAATGATCATGCACCTTATATAAATCTACTAGTTGTCTGAACTGTAAAAGGTGTCAGGCACTGCTTATTAAAAATTGTTGATAGCACATTTTCACAGTTTTATTTTAATTCCCTGATTTATGACCAAATATTTTTATTCACTTCATTGTTTTTAGATTTTTCTTTTAAGCTTGTCTTTATTGTGTTGATTTTCCACACCATGTACAGTCCAAACCTCAGGGGTTACTTGAATTTTTTAGCTTTTGGATCAATGTAAAATAATATGAATGTTCAAATTACTGGCATTTAATAAAAGGGAAATTGTTTACATACTGAGATGTCAGTTTGTTCATTTAACCACTAACATGTCTGTTATCAGTGTTGTGAAAAGCTCATCAGTCTAACATGTCACAGTCATGGCGGTGTGTTTGATTGGCAGGCGCAGTATTGACACTGAGCCCTGCTCCTCTGTGTTGTGCTGTGGGTTCAGCCTGTAGCTAATGAAAGCCACATGCTCGGTACGTTTCTAATCATGATGCTGTTTAGATTGTCTTCATGCTGCCTCTGGAAACCTACAGGCACCCGACTGCTGCTTTTAATCGAAAGAATTAGGCATAGCCTGGCCCCACCGGCCCTGCAGAGAGCAGCGGCTGCCCGCTCTTCACGCCCCCCTCAAGGGAGGTTCCCCAGTACAGGAAATCTCTCTGCCCTCCATCCTCTGCACTGAAGGACACTCCCATGAAACCACAACTACTATTAGCATTGAATATACAGTATATCTGCAGAAGTATCATCAGAATATAATATATTCTTTGTGTAAATATCAAACTTGAAAGCACTTGTTCTGCAGAAGAATGGCCCGTTACATACAATAAAAATACAGTTTAACTACTTAATAAGAGAGGGAAGGAAATGATTCTACTCTCACTAGTTAAAATAGTTGGCTAATTAAAAAAACTGTTAAAATAGTTAGCTAATAAATAAACACTAAAAATATCTAGCTAAAAGTAGACTAATAAAAAAAACAATTAAAATAGTTAAAGATAGGCTAATGAGTTAGTTTGAAATGCTTACGGCACATACCTGAAACATGACCTGTATTCATTTTTATTAGTGCATTATAATTTGTCAGGGTATGTTTTTCAACGTAAAATCTAAATCTGAAAAGTAAATGCTGTCAAATAAATAAATGTTGCTCTGAGTACAAAGAAAAATAGTAGCGGAGTAGAAATATACTGTAGCATAAAGTGGAAACAAGTGAAGTGCAGTCCCTCTCTGATGTAACATGTCACTGCACTTCCCGTGACCATCGTGTGTCTGACATCATATTTGACAGACAGACATGAATTAAAACAGCTCTGGCTCCTATACATGGGTTCCTATGGGAACCACTGAGGTAAACCAATTTGCAACACAAGATTACCACCTAGTGTCAGATTGTGTTCACAGCAGTCTCTCCTCGTTTCATTGGCATTCCTCTCCTGGTTTATGAAAACCTAACTAGGAAGAGATAACCAGATGCTCCAGTTTTCTTCCAGCTTTATCATGTGTTAACGTTAACACAGACCAGAGCTGTTTTTATGGAGGTCTGACTGGGGCATGTGTCCTCAGCCTGGGGTGGGAGTGTTTTTGTTTAGTTAAACTCACTCACACCCCGGGCCCATGTCCAGCAGTATGACAACACCATCTCCCATGGTTAAAAGATGGAATAAGGCGGAGGAACGATGGTGTGCTGAAATTAATGCTCTGTTGGCAGCCTCTGCTATCGTATTGTTTTAAGAGGTGTTGGCTGTGTTCTCTGAAAATTGTTTTCTGTTGTTGGAGATCAGAATTATGGGGTAACAGCTGGGTCTGATCCTATTGTCGCTTCTCTGACCCTTGACACATTTTGGCATCTTATTATTTGACTGCACTGCCTTCATCATTAGATAGATGATCCCCAGCTATTCGAACCAGGAACTGTAATACATATGCTGGTCCTACACACACTTTTTACCCTGTCTGACAAAAAGGGCTTTCAGTCCAACGGGTCATTTTCTGGAATATTGTGTATTCAGGATAATGGGCCATCGGATATATATATGTTAAATATATATTATATGTACGAAAATGAACAGCCATAACAACAGCTGCCCATCAGCTTGAGTCTGTTGCATGAAAATACTAGTTAGCAAGCAGACAAATGTCAAAATATATAAAGCAAGGGTTTAAATAGTTAGATAAAAGTAGGCTAATGGATAAACAGTTTAAATAGTTACATTAGGTAAAAATAATGACAAGTTGAAATAGCTAAAGGACAAATAATTTAAATGTGTAACTTCTAATTGGTAACATTAATGCAAACTTGACTAAGTGCATGCTAGGTATTCATCTATATGCAAAAATAAAGAGTGTTAAATAACATCCAGTTTATAATCCATTAATAAGACAATATTTGTATCTGACAGGGCTTGTGGGTGTACGTCTGACAAAAATAAAGATCCACTGGATTAAATCATCTGCATCTAAATGGCTGAGTTTGACTTTGTGGTGAGGTAATTGCAGCCCTCTACAAATTAGTATTGGCAGAAAGCAGAGCCAGCGCAGGATTTCACTTCCTCTTCCTGTTTGCGTTTCAACAACAACATCAGATGCTTTCACAGGTAGTGGACGTCAGACTGCAGCCGAGCTGAAACATGCACATCTGTTTTCTGTTTACCCGCATAATCTTGTTCAACAGGCATTCCTGGCTTGAAAGGTGCTTCAAGGGTCTTTTCACATAAGCCTTTTAATGCTGGTTGGCATGATGAGTGGTTTTACTTTTTAGTCATGGTGGCGGACTGCAACTCAGCAAATGCCATCGATACGCCAGTGTCATCACTGATGAAGTGCTCTCCATTTGATTTTTTTTTTTGTCTTCCAGTCTCTCCGTTCCCTCCGTCTCCTATCACTCCCTGCTGCTTTTCTGCTTTTAATCAATTTCCATGCTCTATCAGAAAACATGCACTTTGTGTCACAGTCAGAGAATTCCTCGCTCTGAGGACTCTTTTGAGACGGCAGATGTTCTGGCCATAGTTGAATTTTCTCTTTTTTAACACTCAAATTTCTTCATGCTTCTTTGTGATATTGATAAAAGGCCCAAAATGGAAAAACTATAAACTTCCTATGAGGACACTATCAGCTAACAAAGCATGACGCAAATGTTTGTAAGAGGAAGGAAGGAGCATTTTCACATACGCAACAGACTGTCTTTATCTTCAGTGGTCCGTATGTGTGAATCATATTTCTTGACATTGTCATCTGCTTTTTCTGCTATGATACTAAAGTATAATACTGTTGATTTAATAATTATGGTTGGCTTTTTATTTCATATTTTACAGTATAAATACAAGTTTCTTCCATCAAAAGAAATGCTCTTTTGCCGTAAATATTAGAAAAAGTTAGACTGTTTTTATTATGGTAAATTCTGGCAACCACAGCAAGTTTTTTTTGTTTGTTTTTTTACAGTAAAACACCTCAACCTTTACTTATATATCTGAATAGTATTTTAATTGACAGACTGTTAATTGTACAGTAAAACACTAATATTTAATGCCAAAACCTTGATATGGTATTTTCATGTCAATTATATGGCCAAACAGTGTTTTTCTTTTGATGGAAAAAACTTGTATTTATACGGTAAAATATTTATTTATTTATTTATTTTTACAGTAAAACACCGTCATATTTTATGGTAAAACCTTTATTTATTCAGCAATTTATGGAAATGTATATAGAACAAAGACAGTATTTTAAATGACATACTGTTAATTGTACAGTAAAACAATGTAAAAAAAAACAAACAGTACTAATATCCTTTTACTGTAATATTAGAAAAAGGTTGTTTTTTTTAACAGTAAAACACCGTATTAATACCATATTCAATATTTCATGGCAAAACCTTTATTTATATGGCATTTTAAGGAAATTTATACAGAATAAAGTAGTATTTTTTGGTATTCATATGGTATTTTCATGTGCATGGCAAATCAGAGTTTCTTTTGATGATAAAAACTTGTATTTATATGGTAAAATATGGATTAAAATGTCAACTCTGCCCAAAAATACTGAAAACTCCAGTGGTAAACTATTGTGTGCAGCAAACATGCTGCTGTCTTGAACACAGACTCTTGAAACAGCTTTTCTGGGGAAGAATTGCCCGACACACTCATCATCCGTCAGTCCACAATCAGCACCAACACAATAGAGGCAACACAATGACATAAAATAGACTTGACTCCAAGATTGCTGTCACCATAGCCACTAAGACATTAGCCTTGAAGAGAGAAGATTTTATATTGTCAGCACAGAAATCAAGGTTGAGAGTGAAATAACTTGTTTTACGAGGTGTTGCAGGGCTTAGTTATTTTGGCAGATGATGAGCAGGGGTTGAAGGATGGGGAGGCTACTTGCGGAGGCCCAGTGGTCAGCAGCGCAGTAGGAGGTTCACTCTGTATTTTTGGGGTGAGCTTGTCTCTGCAATCCCATCAGCCCTGGGCTGAGCTCTTAATGTGGCCCTGACGCCTTGCTGGCGCAGGGGCCACGCTGCCTCACATCTGGAGCCAATTACCCTGGAGGGGCTGTGACAGAAACCCCCCACCAACCCCACCACCACCACCCTCTATGCAATGCTGCACTGTCCAACACAGCTTCGACCACTCTCACAGTTACAATCCTCCACTTTTCACAACAGCACTCTTTATTTTTGTCCTTGTTTCCTCTTCTTTACTCCTCTGCCTTACATTTTTCACTGCATAGCTACTTCCGAGTACTTTGTATTAAAGAAACCATTCAAACGCCAAAATAATGAGCACATTAAGGACACGATCAAAAATCTTAATTTTAAAGTGAAGCCCAAATTCCACCAGATACGGATACGACGTGTTCTGTGTGTGCCGCAGCTGTTCTAGTCAGTGTTTCAAACCCCACCGGAAGCGCCACGGTCTGTTTCACTGAGAATATTTTTTACGGATGCCGTGAGCAGCCCGCGCCAATCTGCACAGAGCAGCTCCAGAACAGAAACAACATAAAAAATCTGGTCAAAATCAAGAGGGAAATGATTTAAAGGTCCAGTGTGTAGAATTCAGTGACATCTCGTGGTAAAGTTTCAGATTGTAACTGACTGAATTTCCAACAACAACCAAACACTCTTCTGAAACGTTCCTGGCAGAGTTTGAAGTCGCGTGAACGGATCAAAATAGGGTTGCGGCTGCGACATGGAGACGTGCCCCTGTATGTGGAGCAAACTTCTACAAACCATCTGTACTTTTAGGGTGATTTATTGGCAGAAATGGGATCTAATATGCATGAATGTGTTTTCCGTGATATATAAACACCATATAAAATGTCAAAAAATATCAGTATGCTTAAAAATAGCCTTTTTATCTGCAGGTCAAAATGCATGACCATATACGCCACATTTGTTACAGTAGCCCAGATGGACAAAGGGAGGCGCGGACCATTGTTTCGCCACTACGTTGAAGAAAAAGTAGAAAAAGAAGAAGACAGACCGTTCAAATTATATCAAGACTTAAAGTTATGCATAATTAATAGCATGGGCACTTTGTTCGACAGATAGATGTCGTTACAGATGGTCTGTTTGAGCACCTAAGCGTCATTCGGCCCACCAAATGATCCGCTGATGACCTACGTCTTTGCCGATTTTTAGATTAACCAGGTGGTTGACCAGGTAGGACTACTAACATGGTGACGGCCAGCACCACAGATTTTGAGCTTCAAACGGCTCTTCAGAAATGTAACGGTGACGTCATGGAAACACTGTCCATTCTTTATACTGTCAGTGTTTGCATACTGTCCTCTCCCGCATTTCCTCATAAAGCCTTTAAAAACGGTAAAATGGTGAGAAAATACTGTTTTCAAAAGAGTATGATCAACTTAATATGACACAAACTCATTTAGCCTTTTTAAAACATGGTGGTAGAATTTCTGCAGAATCGTAAGTCATGTTTTCCTGTGGTAGAGCACCGGCAGTAAACACCACTTGTGAATAAAGCAAATTTAGTACCAAATCAACGTTTACAGGCGTGATTTATGGAGTGCCTCTGCTTCCACACAGGAGAGCCCCAGGGATGTGTGTGTGTGTGTGTTTGCATGTGTGGCTCTGTTTTTCTATACAGCCTCACCTGAGGAGAGGTTGGGGTCTCATACGATGGGGGTTAGTTCTGTGGAGGCGTGGTAGGGGTGTATACTGGTCCCGCAGGATTTCTCTCACCGGGGTCAAAAGTGTTGGGAATGGGTTTCACCATATCTGGGCCATTCTCTCCTTTCCCCACTGCCCTGTTTGGCACCAATGCTATGGTCCATTAGCTGCAGCTATAGGGTGTACCTGGGCAGGGAGCCAGAGGATTGAGTTGTCCTGGGTTACACGGACATAAATTGGAGTGCAGACGGTGAAGTGAATGTGGAAACTCTACAGGTGGCTGAAATTAAGTCGTATACAGAGAATCAGCCTGAAATATGGGAGGCTTTTGGTAGCTGGCTGTGTATGCAATAAAAATTTGGCATATTGAGGAGATATATCAGAAGTATTGTGTGTATTCATGCCTGTGTGCGTGTCTACGGCCTGCACGTGTCTATGTGTGTATATGTACACATGAAGCCCACAAGTATGTGTTCTCAGTTAGGTGTCTAGAGTCATGTGAAGTTGCAGACTTCTCCCATGGGTGCATAATTCAAGGTTTGGCCATGACAACCTCTTACAGAGAGAAAGTTAGACTGGAATGAGGAGGAAGGGATGCAGGGCAAAGAGCCACAGAGATGGCGACCACAGGTAGAACAAAGAAACAAAACAAATCATCCTGCGCCGTAAAAATGCCAGATCTGGCTCTGGGGTAAAACAAGGGAGAGAGGAGGGAACATATACAGATTTTTAAAGCTGCTTCATCATAAGAGAGGCAAGCGGTGAGGGAGAGGAGGGTGGAAAAGCAGAAATTTAGCAGTCTTATCCTGCCCTCTGGTGGACAGTTTGAAGCTTATTAATGTATCTTTATCCTCAAATTGAGCCTCTGTGAGCAACACTACTCACAACTTATGACCTCTCCCATATTATACAGGCATAAAAATACCATTAACATACCTTGAATTCAAAGTGTGTGGGAGTTCAATGAACAAATACCAGCATGTTTACTGTTTTCGGTCAAGGTGCATACATTTCAGGTGCAAAATATTTCACCATAACCCATCAGGTCAAACAGAAAAATGTCTAGCATTTGCCGCTGATATGTGTGAGTGTATTATTCACACTCCTGCACCGAGGCAATCCGCTATCTGCCTGCTTCATCATTACGACCTTCTCTGCTCAGTAAGGTCACGTCTGAGACGTTGTTTACAAGACCGTCTGTATCCCAGGGATGTGTAAGATCTGGGACCATGGCTCTTTATTTATAACAGCTGGAGCAGAGAGATGTGGAGCGCTGACATTTGGCAGAGTGGGGTGAGAGGTCAAGTCTAACACCAATAAAGTGGAGACTTTGATCGTGGCATTTATGGATGGAGCAGGCACAGCACCCTCAGAGAGAGAGAGAGAGAGAGAGAGAGAGAGAGAGAGAGAGAGAGAGAGAAAGGTTGAGGGAGAATGGCATTTAAAGAAGAAAACAGAGCACAGAGTACTGCGAAGAAAGAAAGAAATTAATCAGTTTATAATGTCTATCTTTTACTATCACCTCAGGATTTTCCATCAGCACCTAGATTTTATTTCACTGCATTTCCTTTTTCCAGTTAATGAATGACCAACAGTCCCCACATATTCAAACGAAATGATGTTCAGTGTTTCTGTTTGATGAATGACTTAAATCGTAGATTTTCTGACTCATATCAAGGGTTTTTTCCCCCAGATTTGTGACTCATGTAGCCCACACATTTGGACTTCCCCAATGAGAAACGTGTTGAGGTTAAATTTGAACCAGAAATACTGACGCAATGAATCCAAATCCTCACACTGTCACTCACTGTTTAACCATTTGTTTTGGCGTTCATCTGTTTTGAGTCCCCCTGAACATTATGGATCACTAAATCACTGGTGTATATCCCTTTAAGGTTAATTTACCCTTTAATTTCCAACATGGATGATAATCTGCTGCCTCGGGACAGCCTATGAACCTCAGTTGTCAACTGTTGTTGAACACTGTTATTATGACAGAGCTGCCCCATCATGACTGTACATGATAGTAAAAACAAGAACCACCCTCTAATAACACACCTTCTATAAAGAGTTGTTCAATGGCTTTAAGAGTGATAAATAAGTATATATATAAATATACCAATGATTTGCAGATCACAAATCATCAACAATAATTTGGGTTACCAGGTTGTGAAAACCCCTTTGGTGGTGGTAATTAATTAATTAATTAATTAATTAATTAATTAATGCTTGTACTTTTGTACTTTCTGATAAACCATCAAATCTTCATCACATATATCACACACACTATACATATGTGTGTGTTTGTCTATATAAATATGTGTGTATAATTATGACGCTATGAATCCAAATCCTCACACTGTCACTCACTGTTCAACCATTTGTTTTGGACGGACCGTGGTGGGGCTGGTGGTAGCGTTGGGAAGTTCGAGTCTTTTTACTGACTCAGATCACTGACTCTCGGACGGTAAATTGAACTAATCTTTTCGTCAAGTCATTTCGTTCATTTTAACTAGTGCGTCACTGTAGCCCTATTGTGGGCGAAGTAAAAAAAAAAAAGCACAGTTCTCAGACACTGAAGGCAACATGGTTTGCTTCAGTTGACAAAGTATAATACACAAATGCCACAAGCAATTCAAACCATGTGAAAACCAAGGAGGTGCAAAGACACACCACAGTAAAGTGACTTGTGTCCTGTATCCTCTCTGCCATTGTTTTAAGACACAGCACAACAGTCTACAGTGACTAGGTGGCTGTCATGTGACAAATGAACGAAAGACCAATCCGTATGAACAAACCACTGTGCTGTCATCACTGCTCATCACACAGTCATGTGGCTGAGCTGCCTGTCATGTGACAAATGAACAAGAGACTCAAACTTGAGAGCGCATAGTTGAGTCGTGAACTAATCATTTCTGTTTCCTGTCCTGACTGAGCTTATGCAGCCGCCATGTGGCGAGGAAACTTACTGCGTGAAAATGAACGAATCACTCACTGAGACTACTCATTACTCCCGGAGTCATATAAAAGATTAGTTCAAAGTGAACAATTCGTTCACGAACGACACACCACCACTAACTGGGGGGGTTTGAAACATTGACTACATAGAACAGCTGCATATCACTGCTGTGACCACAACGCCGCGCATCCGCGCTCAGTGGAATTTAAGGGTTAGCCACTGAAGCTTGAGGAAAGTATCTGGGCATGTGCACATACGCACAGACTTGAGCGCCCCCTAAAGGACGTATGTTCCCGCGCATAATTCATATTCTGTTTCAATCAAAAAGCAGTTTTCCATTAACGTTTACTGCAAACATAGGCTATATATATGTAAAAAAAAAAAAAAAAAATCAAATAATTTAACCTGCAATTTGAAATCACAGAGCAAAGATAAAGATAAAGATAAAGCACACATGGTGTTTAGAAGGTTAATGCTGATTCTTTGCTTTCACTCACAATGCTAGCAGAGTTCTACACTCTTGACTTTTCGACACTGCCTCATAAATAACACACTGCTGCGCACTTACTGTAAGCATCACCAGTTTTTACAATGAAACAGTAGCTGAGCGACCCGACTTGGCTTGTTAGCTTGCTAATCTAGCTGTGTTGCACGGCTAACATGACTCACGTCGTCTGCGTATGAACACCTTGAAATTCCAAACAAATATTTGAACGAGTTTTAATTTCATGTTGAATACTTATAATTATTCCAATGGTGCCGAGAGTTGATGGAAAATCCAGAAACACGAATGACAAGTGTCCCTGGCCACCTTCTCTCTGGGGTTGCGCCTCACCTCAGGGAAACATTATAACCAATCAGTTCCTTAAATGCAGTATATTGATTTTATCTATCTATGAAATGTAGCAACTGAAAAGATTTAAGTAGGCTAACTGTGACAGTATCATTTTAAGTAGTTGTTACATAATTTGTGTTGTGTAAGTTCATATTAGTCAAAAGTACTATATCGGTTTAGTAAACTCAAAACAAGAAAAAAGTGACTGGCACTCAACATGTTCAAGTTAGTATAACTTCTAAGAAAGCGCTACTCATTCCAATTAATTAATTTGAGCATTTAGGTTTACAGTATATATATATATTCATAAATGAATGCCATGTATACTTGAAAGGTGCATATAGTGTATATATTTATATATATTGTTTATATTTTATATATGTGTGTATAGTGTATGTATTTCATTTTGTTCACTGGTTTTTATTTAGTATTTCTTGTATATCTTAAATTATTTTACAATTATTTATAGTTTTTTCTGATTTATCACTCTGTCTTGATCAATCTTGAAAATTTCCCCAGTGTGGGCTCATAAAACTCTATTTTATCTTATCTCTTCAAATCTTATAAAGGGTACAGTTATAAATTATATTATATTATTTTATTTTATTTAGAAAGACGTTCAGCCTAAAATTAACTCCAAACTCACCATAAGTAATTGGCGTGGATTTCGTTTACTCAGTTCAATTATTTTAATTTATTTATTTTTTTGTTTGTTTGTTTATTTATTTATGTATTTAACTATGTAGTTCATAGTGACAGCCAGTGGTTAGCGGTATTTCCCCACTCAGGACAGGTGAGCATCACAACACCTTCAGTGAAAAGAGCGATGCATCATGGTTAGTGTAGTACCAGATTCCTCTTTCTTTAAAAAAAACAACACAAAAAACTACAAATTCAATCATGTGACACACCAACTCACCAGTGACAGGTTGAATAGTTACGTAGCCTACTGTGTGTGTGTGTGTGTGTGTGTGTGTGTGTGTGTGTGTGTGTGTGTGTGTGTGTGTGTGTGTGTGTGTGTGTGTGTCAAGTTATGCGGAACTTGTTGCTCCTCCTCGGCGTGCCTGTGTTGTGGCTTCCTACTTTGCGCAAACTTTGTGAAGCAGGTTCTCACGGAGGCGGCGGAGCGTTTTTTCGGGTCTGACAGTTGAAGTGTGCGCGCTGAGGCGGGAGGTCAGCACCGAACGTTACCGGTCAAACTCAGGATGAATGCAACGGAGCGCAGGAGAAGCTGACCCCAAAAATCAGTCCAAAGATTATAATTATTAACTTATTACAGCACTGTATATGGTCAGTTTGATATGAAGTGACTGTTTAATGTTATTTTTTTATACTTTTTGTTTAATTTTTGCCGCTTTTTTGAGTGATTTCTACGTCGCGCGACTTAATTAAGATGAAGTTTAACGGTTATCTGAAGCTGCGGATCGGCGAGGCGGTGGACCTGAAGCCGACCACCTTCTCCCTCCGCCACTCTGTCATCTTCAACAAAGCCGCTCCGGCTCTGGACCCTTACATTGTGGTGAAGGTGGACGACTATAAAATAGGACAAACTCACACCAAGCAGAAAACCAACACACCTACGTACAACGAGGAGTTTTGCCTCAACGTGAGCGACGGTAAACAGATCGAGATGGCCGTTTTCCACGACACTCCAATCGGATACGATGACTTTGTGGCCAACTGCATCCTGCAGTTTGAGGACCTCATTAAAACCTCCAACACGGGAGAGACCTTCGAGGGATGGGTGAGTGAAAAGTAAATTAAAAAACAAATAAACATGTTAAATCCTGATGTCTGTCAACATGGATTAATATATCAGGGTGCCCTGGAGCACAGAGTTACTGTTGGGTCCCAGCTGATCCATCTCCACCCTGCTACCCACGCCCAGGGAGGAAGGGTGGATGAGACCACAACATTGAGCTTTGATGTAGTGTTGACTAATTCCTAGACTGAAATGACTGATACTGAAACTTTATATTTACATTTACATGTATCTAATAAGAAGGTGAGAACAGCACGTTATTATTTGTGTATCACAAGCAATAAAACACAAGATCTTGACCCCAGGCCCACAAGCAGGTTGCACCCATTTCTTATTTGATTAAAACCAACTTTATTGATGACTATGTCTTAAACACACACACAATATCAACACATAAGTATGAGGTGAGAGAAAGTGACATGTCTTTGTTGATTTTATACTTTATCGGGTCAAATTTCGAACACAATTTGTATGCAGTGAACCTCTTTGGTAACCTGAGCAGTGGCTCGCTTTATCCTGATCCAGTCCTGACCTTAACAACCTCATAGATCCATTGAGCATTAACAAATGGGCCCACTGGCCTCTGTCATAAGGGTCCTAACGAGACTAATACAGTGAGCGAGGCCCTTAAACCAGAACCTTTCCTTGAAATCACTGTACAGAATGTTTCTTGCTGAAAAGCCAACTAGGGATTTCAAGATTTCAAGCGTTTTCTTGTACAGGGACCTATTGTCTTCAAATCCATCCATGAATAGGCTAATAGTATTTCCCCTGTTTATTTTTAGAAGAATACCATACAACAGCAAACAAAGAAAATCAAATTAGAAAGGTCAACATCGAAAACAGTTGTAGTTTGTAAATGAGGTTTTGACACATGCTGATCAGTATTTGAGAATACAGTAAACAAAAAGCCTGAGACGATATGTGTCACTGACACTCTGCTTTTTAGCTTTGCATCACCATCACCTTGTCTGCTCACTCATAGGAGACCCAACACACACACACACACACACACACACACACACATTCTTGCTAAGACATAACACGTCATAGTGTGGGTAGAGTGTACTGGACACGGACCTCTTTGCGTTTTGCACGTATCTGCCTCAAAGCTTTCATTGCAAATTATTAGGAAATGTGGTCTGAAACTACGAATACCACTGCTGTGGCTTGGTGTTAATTCTGCTTGCAGGGTGCACTAACAAACTCACATTGCTTGAGCCTGCACAGCATTTGACCTACCTGTACAAACAAATGTAAGGTGATAAAAACACCAACATTTCTCCCTCCAGAAGTTGCCAGAAGGAAGTGACAATCCTTTTAAACTTTAGTGCTTCGAAACCTCTAATGTACATTTGACAGATATCATCAGAGCTCAGATTAAATGTTTTAGTCTCACTCTCGGCCACTTCAAACTGGAGTTTCCCTCATCTGCCTAACTTTCATCCCTCTAGGACTATAAGCCACTGCAGGTGTAGTTAAACGTAACCTAAACCTGTTCAGACCTGGAGCAGGCTGAGGTGGTATCGACCACGTACACTCTGATCACATGCAGATATGTCTCTCTTCTACAGACATATTCACCATCAACTCCATACAAATGTTCAAAAATCAACTTTAAGTTGATAAAATCACCCACTGGGTTTCAGCAAAAAACTTTATTTGACCTGTTAAAGAACGTATTTCAGAAGTAAATAAATGTAGCTGCCTTTTCGTGACACGATGCTCAGGACTTTACAGTAACGGCAACAGAAGTCTGAAACAGCATGAAATCTCACACCACACTGTACACTGCAGAGAAGTGCCTCGATGCCACAAATTTACATGCACGGTGTTCGAAGAAGTTTGTAATACACTCAATTAGAGATGATCACAGAATCAGACTCAAACCATCACTGACTGAATTTATAATTTGCATAAAAGGGATTAGAAAGGTTTTTTTTTTTTTTTTTTGCGCTTTTGCGAAAAGTAGGCATTGATGTATGATAGAGCAGAATGAGTGCCCACAGCAAGACCCCCCAAACACTGACAGGAAGTGGTATGGGAGTGCGGCCCGGCTTGCAAGTTTTAGAATAAGTTAATTAGTTCACGTTCTCACTTTAAGACACGAGCTTGAAGTTGTTATCCGCCCGATCTAAACTGTGAAGTTTTTTTTTTTTTTTTTTTTTTTGTGCTTTGTAGCATGGGTGAAACGCTGGGCTGGTTTGTTTCACACATGAGGTTGAAACACAAGCCTCCACACGCCCACAGTGCTGTTTATCACAGTGTTCTCACCATCTGATCGGAGCTTAAGGGTTCGCTGTTAAAACTCTCACTCTCTATTGGCTGTTAACCAGATGCTCCTCTCTCTTTAGTTTTTTTATTTTCAGGGTGTTCAACCCCGTCCAGTCTGATGCACTTAAACCCCACAAAATGTCTTACAAGCTCAACTTTGGCTCAATTTTTTTAGTTACTCAACTTCTTCTTTTAACTTGGAGTGAAGTTATCGTCATGGCTGACATCATCTCCTTATACACATGAACCTGGTGTCATTTGCCTCCCACCCGTTCCATTGACACAACAAGGCACAACACAGTGACATCTTTGACTCAGTTCTTCGAGCTCTTTAATTGCACAATAAGTTTCCTGTAATCTGTAGTGAGCTGTCTGCGGTGTTGGAGTTGCTTCTTAAAGCTTCTAATGATCAAGTCCTTCTGAGATGCAGTGAAACTGAAAGTGGGTTAAATAAGGCCCCTCAACATTTTCCAGTCAAGTGTACTCACTGCGTGTTCAAGTGAAACAGGCCCTGTCCCCTGTGTCTAAAAAGAAACTTCCTCCTCTGTGATACAGCATTAAATGTTCTGCTTTTAAAACTCTTGCCATCACCTACATCTGTTTTAGATACGATCAGCTCCGCCTTAATAAATAGGTTCACATTTTTTAAAGCCATACCCGCATCCCGCATGTACATGTCATAATTGTTCTTCCTGTCGTTTTCTAATGAACTGAGAAAAAAGACCTTGAAAGTCAAGCTTGTGATTATCTTCCAAATTTCCATCTCTGTGTTTTCACAGACTGTCTTTCTTTGCTGAGCTTCAATAGAGGGGTCGTAACACAAACTGGGGATTTGACAAACACAGCGTACATTTGGACGTGTGGATGTTTTCTATGTCTGAGCTTGTTTTATTGGACAAAATTTCAGAAATGCGCTGAAGCTTTTTTGCCCAAGCTTTACCAGAATGAGCATTAGTGAAAATACCAAAGATAACACACACAGAGGAAGTCTTCACAGTGGACAAGTCAAACAGGCAGTCTAGACTGTAGAAAGAGACACAGGATATGAGCAGGCACCTGAAAACAAAAGTAGAGATGTTTGAGCTGAAGTGAATGAGCTCTTGCTTTACATTAAATGTACTAACAACGTGGCCACAGTTTTGTGGGCAGTCAGTCATTTTCCAGGTGCGGCATGCATGTAACATAAATAGATCCTTATTTAAGCGCGCAGTGACCTAAGTTTCCATTCAGTGGTTGCTGCAGGAAGTATGTTTTTCTGCCTGCTGTCTTCTGTATGTATTCATATTTGGACACTTAAGTCATCACTCACAGCTGAGCATCAGGTCGCCACAACCTCTGCAACCAGCCCGACCTGCCAGACCTGCTTTGTTGTCTTCCTGTCACGGTGTCCAGATTCCTCTGACATTACATACACACAAAAGCATGCACAAATATGTAGCAACATACGTATGCATGAGTTAAAGGTGTAATGTTCACATCAGATACTCACATGCTCACATGCCATTTTTACCCAGTTGGTGGAACAAAGGCACCAACAACTCTCTAAAAGTTTCAAATACCATTTTCAAAATGTTTCTGATTCCCTTTGTGTTTGTTTAATATATGTCATAACAGTTATAGATACTTTTTAATAATGAATTTGTCCTGTATAGTTGTGGTGGATGTTGATATGTCTGTCCTGTTTCTGTCTAGTTATTTTGAGCATGCAGAAAGATAATTGTGTTTGTATGTTTGCAGATGGACTTGGAGCCAGAGGGCAAGGTTTACGTCCATATTTCACTCACTGGATCCTTCACTGACGGTAAGGCTGCTCCTGTACACTGAAATGCAGCCCAGTGTTTCTCCTCATACATAAAAAACACTCTGTTTCTTTCACACACAGTATTAAACAACGGCCCTAGCCATTTATGCCAAATGAGTTCATCTATGTCTTGTCTGAAAATCTGTTTTGAATAATTACTGTATGTGAGTCATTTATACCTGTGCAATAATGGAGGCACTAAGAAAAGGTGTGCACGCATGTTTCTGTCTCACTTGAACAGGCTGGTATGTGCCAGGTATGCTGGTTTGCTTTCGTCAGATGTCAGAGAACATCGGCTTTGAGGGCATCTGAAGATTAGACATGAACATAGTCATTTAAATAACATGAGCTGAAGTGATCTTGCAGGTGGTTTAAAGCAGAAGTCTGGTTAGCTGGTGAATAATTGCCCTCTTGTTAAGTTCCCCTTTTTTTATCTGCCATTTCATTTACTCGTGAAGTGCGTGACATGTTTGGTTATATATATATATATATATATATATATATATATATATATATATATATATATATATATATATATATATATATATATATGTGTATATGTATATGTATATATATGTATATGTATTATTCATTTAAACAAAGGTTCACCCAGTCTTTTCCCCTGATGTTTATGTTCGCCAGCATATTCTGAACTTCCAATAGCATTTTGGCTTTTTGGCAAATAAATAAAATGAAATAAATAAAATAAAAAAATATATTATTTTTCTGACTATTGGTTTGGAATTCAGCAATGCACCAAATGAGAAAGTTTGGCTCCTGTACTGAAGTAAAATTACTAATACAACACCGTAGATATACTCCTGCACTGAAGATGTTGCTCAAGTAAATGTATGTAAATATAACCTGGAAACTGTTAAACGTGAAGGTTCTCAATGCAGGAAAAATGTCCTCTGTGACTGTTATACTATCATATATACCATTAGATTATTATCACTCATGCATTAATGTAAAAGCAGGAGTTTTCTGTTTTAGACGCTTGAGGTGGAGCTCATTTTAAACTATGTTGTATAGGCAAACGACACCACCAGGAACAATGCTTGTTTTGTCTAACCATTAGTCCTAAAAAGTTTTAAAAATAAGTTCTAATTATATTTAGAAATAAAAGTAAGTTATAAGTTAAGTAGTAAGTATAAGTTATAGTAGTAAAAGTAAAAGTAGTAAAGTAAATCTTCACAAGTATAATAGGAAAAGTGAAATATTTTGCTCTGAATTGTAGTGCGTGGAGTAGAAGTAAGAAGTACCTCAGTACTTGAGTAAATGTAGTAAATTTAAATTTCACTGCCACACTGTCACAAGAAAACAGAGAGGCTACTTTTGCTGAAAAACTGATGTAAGTTCTGTCTGTTTTCACATCTCTCATATCTGTGTGAATCTGCCTCAAAGGGGATCTGAAAGTTTACAAACTGCACTGAGCGATGAGAGTCGGCTGCCAAATTAGAAGAAGAAAAGAGAAATTACAAACTTCAAAATCTTTCTGGCTTTTTGATACTGAAAACAATTAAGAATGTCGATCTGAATATATACCTGATTATAAACCTTTCACATGGAAAAACAAAGTTGATGTGCTCATGATGTTAGGCTTATTGTGAAGCCCCCATTTCACACTTGTACCACAAATATATCTGTTGTTTGCAGGGGGATGGCGGGGGCTCAGCACGTAGGTTTCCGTAATGCATGTGTGGTTTTTGTCTCACAAGTAGCTCCATTGCACTTACTCAGAGCTGAAACATATTGAGCTAAACTATGCAATGTGTACAAAGGTAAAAAGATAAGCACATGAATTCAAATATTATAATGTCTAAAGAAAGAGAAAGAAACAAAGAGTTTTGTTCATCTTGTTCAGTGAGTCCCAAGTTAAATTAATTTTAAAAAACTAAAACCTTACTGTGGCATAAAAACTTATTTCTTGAATCTTTTGTCCTGCAGTAGTTAAGGTCAGACGATATTCTTCTGTTTGTTTAGATGTGGGAAATAATTCGTTAAACAGTAATCTAGTTCAGTGTTTCTCAAACCTTTTATACCACATACCACCACAGAAAATATTTGTCTCTCCAAGTCCCACTTTTTTAACAGACATTAAAATCCGCAGCATAGATTATATATGTTGAACACCGGATCAAGAACCAGAAAAGTTGTTTTCCCGCACTTTTCTTCCTAATATTCCCTGTTTGGAGCTACGTGTGCAGACTTTTTGAACCGTTTTATACCTTCACTTACTATCTCTTTTCTTACTATCATGGATCTATGCTTTGACTACGTGAATGAACACGACGTATCAAGCTGATATTTAAACTTATTTGAAATAACATTCCAGAGATCTTAGTTTAATTTCATTCAAACAGTTTTTATGTTAGTTGATTTAAAAATATATTTCAGGGATTCCTCCACGTACCACTACCAGAAGGTCACGTACCACCAGTGGTACTCGTACCACAGTTTGAGAACCAGTGATCTAGTTGTTAGCATTAAGTCAAACAATCATCTGACATTGACAAGTATTTATATAATCATTCTGGGGAACAACGACCTAGCACTGAGTTTGTTGATTATTTGATTTATCAATCTGAAAATTCAATATTATTCATCATCGATTTGTTGTTTAAATCATTCATATGAGCAGGAACTATCCTGTTCTGAGCTTTGAGGGGAGAAAGAAGGTGGTGCTCAGCAATGTGTCCTGGATGGGTGGCAAGAAAAGGTTTCTTAGCATTGTGTACCTCATGATTGGTTCATTGTGTGTTGTCATGTCCATAGACATGCTCACTGTCTATACTAAACTGAAGTTTCCTGAGGAAGAATGAGTTTCTTGTCATAGACTGTAGTCACCTGAATGGTTAAACAACCCTAGAAACAAGCTGATTTTCTACTTTTCAGTGTTTTATGTTAGTCTGGATTGAGCCACTGTCAGACTTGAACCCTTTATTTCGACAGTTTAACATGTCTGACTAAGTGCTTTAGTCTTTCACTTTTACATAGAAGTCACAACAGCAATCTTTGGTCGGACAAAACAAGCAGCTTGAGATCTGGGAAATTGTGATGACTTTTTCACAGTTTCAAGACTCAACCAATTCATCTGTTTTTTTAGATTCATAGTATTTACAGCAAGCTGTGAAAACAACACTGACATACAGTATTATCACTTTTCAAGTTGACACAGCAAAATCGATAGCCAACAGTTGCGTATTTACACATTAGCATTCATTTCGCGCTCCATACCAACTCCTGTGGGAAATATCTGACATTTTAGCCGCTAAGTGCTCCACTGTGTTCACCAGCTAGTCGCTAACTTTGGTGTCTGCTCTGCTTTTTAGCTGAGAACATCTGCCGAAAATATGAGAGCAGAGTTAACCAAAACAGTAAATTTGTGGGTCACAAAACCAAAGCGATGAGCTGAAGGATGTTGTGATGATTTGTACTAATTTTTTTTGTGGGTTTGTCACTACAAGATCCACAAGCCATTCAGTGCTGAGCTTTTAAGTCTTACTCATCATATTTTTTACTTTTTATCCTCTGTGTTTATTCACCTTATAGGTTTTTAATTTACTTTTTATTATTGTAGTTTTATGTTTGCTAAATTGGTCTTTAATTTTTATTCAATTGTTCTTAAACTTCTTTTTAAGTTTTTGTTTTTCTTACTGGCCTTTATTTGTTATACGTTTTATAATTGTATGGCCTAAATTTTTTTAAAGATATTATCTATTCTTCTGGATTCTATTCATTGTTGTCTATTTCTATTTTTATTTTGCTCTGTGAAGCACTTATATAATGCACTTACATAAATAAATACAGTTTGTTGAGTTTGTTTGAACTTTTGATCTCTTGATTTTCTGTCAGATGACGCCATCGTGAAAGAAAAGGCCTTCAAGCAGTTTACAAGGAAGCGGCAGGGGGCCGTAAGACGGAGGATCCACCAGGTCAACGGGCACAAGTTCATGTCCACTTTCCTCCGCCAGCCCACCTTCTGTTTTCACTGCAAAGAGTTCATCTGGTGAGAGAACAGAGCAAGGACGAATCACCACTGCTCACACGTATCTGTGTGGACTGTAAACTGGATCTGATGGTCTCTCTGTCTCTGTTTATAGGGGTGTTTTTGGAAAGCAGGGCTACCAGTGCCAGGGTGAGCAGACCTTATTTTATCTTTCTCCCTTTTGTCACTGTTCCTTAAACGTCAAGTCACAAGTTTGACACCTGGTGGTTGATTTTTTCTCAGTGTGTACCTGTGTGGTTCACAAACGATGCCACCAGCAGGTCGTCACTGTGTGTCCACGCATGAAGAAGACAACAAAAGAGCAGGTAAGACACTTAAATCCACTCAACAACACTCAGTTACGACCAGATCTCAGCAGTTCAATCGTAAATTAATCATCGGATCAGAAGGTTTCAGGCACTCAGGGATGTTATTTGTCACCTCTCACACAGTTTGTGATGAACACAGGATGTGCTGAAGATAGCAGACACCCCCCCCCCACACACACACACACACACACACCTCTGATTAACACCTGCAGTGATCAACAGACTGTACAGGTTCCTGTTTCTATGTTCTGGTCACTGAGCCAGAACACTGTACTATACGCCACTCTACTTTTCCACACACGCTTATTGTGACATTTTCTTTCTATAAATACATAAGTGCTTGTTTTAGCATGTGAATGTGCCATTTTTGCCTTGTTTGACTATATTTTGCTGAGCATCGCAAGTTTCTCTTCCTTGGGGAAGTTCACAGAGAAGCAAATACAGCAATAAACCGAAACAACGGCCCACTATGACAAAATTGGGAACTTGACTTTTGCACTCTGTGTGGAAATTATGTTATTTAGAATATGGACATGCATGGTTGAAGACATTGTGGTTCGTTTACAGTATGTGTTCTCTCCGCAGCCCGTAACCCAAGGCTTCAGCATCAATGTCCCTCACAAGTTCAACATCCACAACTACAAGTCACCGACTTTCTGCGACCACTGTGGCTCGCTGCTGTGGGGAATAGTCAGGCAGGGGCTGCACTGTAAAAGTAAGACTCGGTCACCATTTGTCTCTCAAATGTCCCATTTTGTGTTTTTTATTAAGAGTTCCTACTGTCTATGTGGTTTCTCTCTCCAGTCTGTAAAATGAACGTTCACATCCGCTGCAGAGGCAACGTCGCTCCCAGCTGTGGGGTCAACAGTGTGGAACTGGCCAATACGCTTGCCGCGATGGGTCTGCAGGCTGGAGGAATCTCTAAACGCAACTCAGTGGTACAAAGGCTGAGTGTTCCAGAATGAGTCAAATGTTAATTTTACTTCAGTATGCCTTTAATCTAAGTGATATGTTGTTTTTGTTTGTTTTTTTGTTTTTTGCACCAACAGGCCAGAAATGCAAGTCAGATGAGGACGCCCTCTGAAACGAGGCAGAGTACAGAAAGTCAGCAGCAGCAAATCCCTCATCTGGGCCTCTCAGACTTCACATTTCTTCAAGTCCTTGGCAAGGGCAGCTTTGGCAAGGTGGGAATGACAAGAGAGGATAGTAAGAAATGTATAATGAAATGATGAGAATTTGGAAAAACCTGTGAATTCTCATCTATCGTACTCTGTGTGTTTTGTATCCGCAGGTGATGCTGGCAAAACTTAACAGCAGAGATCGAGTTTTTGCTGTCAAGGTGCTGAAGAAGGACATCATCTTGCAGGATGATGATGTGGAGTGTACCATGACGGAAAAGAGGGTGCTATCTTTGGCACGCTGTCACCCTTACCTCACACAGTTGTACTGCTGCTTCCAAACACCGGTCAGTACAGTGCACACATGCACTTGTGTTACAGTTCAATAGGCGTTTATTGTTTGGGCAGTCTGTGTATGTGTGGTATAAACAAGTAGCTGTTATTGAAAAGAGCACTGTGCAAACAAAGAGCCCCTTCATCACTAGATACAACTGTGAAATTCAAAAAAAAAAAATTCCTTCCCGTCCTGAATTGCTAAGCTAACGTGCAGTATTTTTTATATATCAGGTATTTTAATTTGCACATAAACAACAACGAACAACAGCGATCATTTTAAAACAGAAATATTATCCAATTTAAATACCAGTTTAAAACCAGCATGTTATTTTTCAATACATAGCTTTTCATTTACCACTTGTGTTATTTTTGAGAATCACATAAAAGATACAAAATGTTCCCTCCTATGTTCGTACATAAATATATAAATATTCATCTTTACATCACCTTTAAATATTTCCTCTAAGTGCTACAGCACTTCATGTGGCATAGTTTTTTTGTTTACCAATAAATTCATGTAAATACAAACAAATAAATACATATTGTACATGTTATTAAACAGCATAGCATTCACTTGGATGATGTATCATGTATTACTTCCTACACTGTTACCAGCTGCATTAATCCCAATTCTTTACTACATACAAATTATAAGTAAGTAAGTATCCTATAAAGTCTTTCTAATAAATCCACTGTTGTTGTTGATGCTAATGTTACACTAAAGAACAGAGGACTCACAGCTGCAAAATATGAAAAAAATAATAGCAAATAGAGGTGTGGCAGGCCCAGGAAATTAATAAATAAATATTTCATCTTCAGAAAGAGACTTTGTGAAGCTTGACCTGGTATTAACGTGTGTCTTGCGTGATCAGATCACAAGTGGACGGCTTTAACGAAAAGTTTAAACAACAAGACAAACTGTGTTCAGATCACTCAAACCACTTGCCAAGGTGTTCTGGGATGCATTTGATCTTTTGTGTAAACGCTAATGTGTCCCGGGCAACATTGAAGGACTGCCTTATTTTTATTCTGAGGAATGAAGCAAGTCTTACTAACATTTGGCTGTTGATTGGTGCCTTGCTGCCTACTCAACTGATGAAGTACACATTAAACACTCGACTTCATCTCTTACCTGCCAAGATAAGCAGCAGTTGTTTGTGAACGCAATGTTTGATGCCTGTTTCCACTGAAAGCTGCAGAGTGAGAAGAAACCTAATAAATGTTGCGAAACATTTATGGCAAATTCTTAATCATCCATTTCTTTTTGTAAATTCAGCATTAAATGCAATACATTAAGTTGGAACATGCTGTACCGGCTTATCCATACCATATCCTTATCCTGAAGTGCGCCTTACCTGTCAACCTGTGCAAACACCTAGCAGCTCGGTGTTTGAACAACATTTACACTAAATTTATGAAAGAAGACTTTATTGATGATAAACATGTCATATTGTACAAATACAGTAAACCAATAAAAGCTACTTCTTTGTCACATGTGGAGTCCCATAAAACATGTTGAGTTTGGAGAAACTTTATAAACTTTTTGTCTACAACAAATTCCTAAATACTTGGGCCACCTTTTAAATTCAGCAAATGTTACACATTAAGTTATTTAACTATGTAAAAAAAACACTTTGTTTTTGTCCCAGTGTGTTGGCTACTACTGTTAAAACAACAAAGCATTTGATCTCTGCAAGCTGAAATGATTTGCATATGATTTGAGTTGGGAAGTGAGATCTGATCACAAGTGGTCACTTGAGATGCAGATTCATGTTAATACCAAGTGTAAAAACACCCTTAGATGTACAGTTAGTATGTAGTATGGAAGTTGGACACAATCATTGTAATGCATAAACTGGTCAGCAGGTGACAGCAGTTTCACAGTCTTGTGCCTGAGAGGGCGTGAGGGAGGCTCGGCTAACCGGAGCTGTTCTTCCTGGCACAAACAGGACACTCCTAATCTGCTTTTGTTGTTTGAATCACTGCTGACCTACTTTGGCTCGGATTAACAAAGAGCAGCATGAAGTGAAGAATTAACTCAATGACAGTGCTTCCCTGACCCATTCAGTCCCAAACAGAATAACTTTTGTTCCTCCACGGTTCCTCAACGTTTTTTGTTTTTTTTAAGGTGTCTTGTTGCGTTTCTCCTGAGCAGGTAGCTTTTGAAAGCACCTAGGAACATTTCTAAACATTTCTGCAAACAAAAGTGTTACCTGTTTTTAAAACTATTTTGTTAGGATCATTACCTGTTGGCTGTTTTTTTTTGTAATTTTGCATCAATGTTGAGCTTCTCTGCTGTAATTTGTGAATCATTTGGGAGAGGGGATGAGTAGGGCTGAATGCGTTTTATCTTTTAGTCCTTTAATATGGACATTTATCATCAGCTCCTCATCCTTAAACATTAATTAAATCTAGTCTTGCATCACCAGACATCACAGTCATCAAGTTCACGGTGGTTTGGAGAAAGTCTTGCAAAATAATTAGGTTAACTAAACCTGGAAGTTCCAGACGCAGCTATTCATCGGATGTGAATTAGAAATGACCACCCCAGGAAACGGCATCTGTGGTTACTTTAATGTTTAAGGAGAAACAAATTATGCTTGTGGATTTTAATTTAAATGAAACAGCAAGCTGGGGTTATAAAATAAATAAAAATGGTAATTGCACCTCGGAGCACAAAAAACAGTGTGACTAGGTTTTTAAAATGTATAACTCAATAAGACTCAAACAAAATGTACTACCAAGAAACTGTTCCAGTGTGGATTTAAGATTCCCACAGCGTTTCAGTTGGACCACACACACAGCGCTGCCTGCAGCTTCTGCAGCACATTACTATTAAACATTATACCTGTAATCGCAGAGTAAATACCAGGCCACTCTAAACCACAGAGCAGTTAATCTGAGTCAGCTGCGGACGATCACTTCAGGAGGCTTCATGGGCAGCAGATCTGTACATCTCGTTCTCCTGCAGAGTTGCTTTTTTTCCTGCAGGCTCTCATTCTTCGAGATCACATATTGACCACAGCCTGTAATGAGAAAAATGATTTATGGGTTTGATCAGTATTTTTGTGCCCCACTGGCTTTCAACTACGGTTATTTGCTCAGGAATCCATTAAACAGACATGTTAAATTTATGAGAAGCCGACATGGATCATCCTTGGAGCAATCTCAGCATGTCCACCGTCATGGGTTCTTGGACTGTTTAATAACACGGGAGCCTCCTTGAGGCTGGTGTGGGTTTTTTGTGCACATGTGTAAATGTCATCTCCTCGCTCCTTTCTGCAGGACCGTCTCTTCTTCGTGATGGAGTTTGTGAATGGCGGTGACCTTATGTTCCACATCCAGAAGTCCAGGAAGTTTGAAGAGCCGAGAGCACGTTTCTACACGGCAGAGATCACCTCGGCTCTCATGTTCCTGCACAGCAAAGGCATTCTCTACAGGTCTGAATCAGGAAACAAATAACAAATACATATTTGTGCTTTAAGCTGAAAGTAAAAGTTTCCATCTTCACTAGATATTTTGTGTTTTAATGAGTCCTAAAACATGTCATAAGATTCTGCCTTGTCTCAAAATATTGGCAATCGTCCATGGAAAATTAGGAAACCTGCAATGGAAACAAGGAAAAGTCTCACCCAAATAACTGGATTGCTTCCTTGTTTTAAGGAAAAAGCTGTGATGGCTGAATATTATAATGAATTGCTTGGTAAAAGGAGAAGCCACACATTCATCTAAGATAACTAGTCCTGGGGGCAACACGGCATGTTAAAAAACAGCTGTGTCATGTCTTACTTTGTCTGAGAAGATAACCCCTGATAATAAAATCATGTTTATATATTGTTTGTGGTTTGGAGACTACAAATTTACTACAGAAAATCTGTCTTACAAGTTTGGCATGAAAAAGATGGGAGCATTTATCAAACAGGAACTAAAAGACATTTTTTTTATTATCTGGAGTAAAATTCAGGATACTGTTTTTTTGGCCTCTGTTGCATCAATTTGTTTAATCAGTCTTTTGAGAATCATCCAAATTCAAAATTGCTGGTGTGCTCCCTGAAGATGGATGAGTTTCCCCCTTAATGAAAATTACATTCAAGCAGCTCACTTGCTCTGTGCATCCAAATGTTCCAAAACTCATTATCACCTATATTTCTACCAAGGCTCTGCTCATTTCCGTACCTTAAAATAGCAAGCACAGTGTAACAGCAGATTGCCATGGAGTGCACACTACACCAGTATGGTTACAATATTCATTTTGTGTCAACTATACTTTTAATAGTACACTTTAATGCTCTGATTTTTTTATGGTAATCACATTATTGCTCTTTCTTCAGCATTAGATATTTGAGCATAACCTTTGACGCCTTTTTAGGATTCTGTTGGCTTCTTGTAGGCAGCAGGCTTCCTGCCAGTACATGATGATAAGGACGGGGGGGCATCATGTGAGCTAAATGCTGAGTTATATTTAGCGGTTTGTGTGTTCTGTGTCAGCCTGCGACACATAGCATGACAGTTAGCTTAAGAGGCCACACGCAGTTTGCATGCTAAAACTAAAATAACAAGGCAAATGGCAGCATGTACATCAGGACAGTATTAGAAGAGCACAGCTCGTGCTGCCTCCTTAAAATATAATTGTAGCCTCAGTCATTGTGTTGTATAATATGCGTGTCTTCTTGTAACTGGAGCGGTTACCTCTGTGTGGCTCGAGGTAAAGTCGTGCTTTGAAGCTTTTCAATTGATGCTACAGTGTGGCTGAAGGTCAAAGATGTTGTTTTAAAGAATGCAGTGGGCGTTCATAACATTAAATACATCTGGGTTTGTGAGAAAGCTTTTGACATTTGCAGATGTTGTTTCAAACTATCTGAACCGAGACTGTCTGACTATAACAAATTTAGTGAGTCAGTGAAATTAATAAGTTCACAGGGGGGTGAACGCAGTATCACAAACAGCTGCACAATGTCATGCAACCCAGTACAGACGCCCTTCATGAAACACCTTCTGTGTGAGGCTCTAAAAGTTTGTTTGGGACGTCGCTTGAGAGGTGTTGTGTTGTGGTGTTTACTTTTCACACCCCACCACCCTGTTTGAGAAAAAAAAAACATATTAGAAGGGAACAAAATATTAAACAATTGATTTTTACAAAAAGAGTGCTTTAATTAATCTTGTTTATCAAGGCACTGCTAAATTGTGTCTAGCATCACAATCTATACAAACACATATATTATTACAAACACATATATTATGTGTTTGTATAGATTTCAGAAGGCCGTTTTACAGATGCAGTCTTGCACTGTAACCACAGTAATAAAAAAGAAAAAACAATGACGCACAGTCTTAGCGTCACAGTATTTGTCAGCATTTCCTCTTCTCTTCTTTGGAATTTTTTTGTTAGTAATAGCTTATGTTAGCTGTTTTTTGTGTGATAAAGTTCAATGCTGTCAGTGTTCCAGGTGGTCCAACTGACCCACTTTCCATCTAAAGATATTTTTTAAAGTCTACTTGTCTTTCCTGTGTGATGTGTGGATGATTAAGACATACAGCAGCACTAGTTGCAGTGGGTTATTTGCATTGCAATGTGTGGGCCTGTGTAGCTCAGCAATAAGAGCATTGTAATAAAAAGATGAGGGACATATTCATAGTAAAATGTACTGGAAAGTACAGTCACTTAACTTACTGGTCTCTGTTTACTGGGTGCCATAGGCTCTTACAGACTCTAAACAGTGTACTTTACAGCTGAGTGGTCTTGTGTAAGCACCAGTTCTCTTTTGAGATGTTTGTTAGGCTGCGACTGACAGTCACCGCGAGCATCTGACTGTTACACAATTGGCTTACAGTTGAAACAAAACCAGATTAATCCAACCAAACCAGTTACTTGCCTACTTTACATTCAGGATTTTATGTGTTACTGTATTCGTCTTCCTGTTTGATGAAATCAATGATGAGGCTTTTTTAAAAATTTTGTTCGCAGTTATGGAGGCATGCACAGTCAGCACATACTTCTGTTGACATTATAATACTTTTATTTTGCAGTTTAATTCATATTAAGACGTGATGAAACATTAAACTGTTTTCAGTCTTGTAATAAAAGGTGTGTCTTGTTTGACGTAATAAACAGGGTAGCTCGGAAACACCCAGCTCTTCTTTTGGTTCTTGAGTTTTATTTCATAATTAATGAATTTCAGCAATTTAATTAAGTCAATCTTGTTGATATTTGCTTTAGAGGAAAAAGTGTGTACGTATAATGAATCATAAACAAAATAATATTACTCATCACTTTTTAAATACCTCCACCACGTGTGACCACATCCACTGTGCTATGGTGTTTAAAAAAATAAAACAATAACTGAAGTTTTGCCTCTCCTGGAAGCAGAATAAATATTTACATCATACCTTTTTTTCCCGTCTTGGCAGCTGAAGCGGTCATCTGAACGTGTCAGACTTTTCCTGGCTGCCATTTAACGGTCAGGGAGTTGTCTTTCAGAACGCCACAGAAGACCTTTTCTTTTTTGTCTCACCACAAATGTCTCTGCGACGAGAGACTGAACACAAGCATGTCATTTTTGGCTCCAGCTGGGTTTTGGTGGCTGAGTAGCCTCCAGTCCTTTACCATGCTCCATTTATGCCTGCTGGATAACAATACACAGAGACAAATATCTCATTTTCTGTTTGTCTTTCCTTTCAGGGACCTAAAGTTGGACAATGTTCTTCTTGACAAAGACGGTCACTGTAAGCTGGCAGACTTTGGCATGTGCAAAGAGGGCATATTTGAAGGTGCGGCCACGGGAACTTTCTGTGGGACCCCAGATTACATCGCTCCTGAGGTCAGTTTCTACACGTGACAAACAAACACACAGTTTAAAACCCATAACTACTAATAATGACAGACATGCGTATCCTGTATCCACCACATCTGTCACACAGGACATACATATATATATTTCAGTTTTTAATGTTAACAAATTGCAGCAAAGAATAAACTCAACCACAGTTAGCTTCCTGCAGCCCAGGTTGTCTGAGTTCATATGATGCAGTTCCCAGTCCCATTCCCTCTGCATCACACCACCTCACTAAAAGCAAACACTGTGGTCACTGCCAGTCAATCCAAACTCCCTGACTAACTGGAAGGCAGCGTACCTGTGAGGTCAGCTCGTGAATGGTGCTGTTGACTTGACAGGCCCTGATCCCCCTTATCCCTTTACAGGCGTGCTTGTTTTTTATAATGAGGGATTAAGATGGTCTCTGTCCTCATATTTGAGAGATTTTTTTTTTCTCTGACCAAGACTGTGTGTCTGGATTTATGAAAGACTTCTTTGCTGCACTCAACACTCGCTCTTCAGTGCAGCCTCTCTAAGTTTGCTTTTGGGACTGCGTAATGCCCTCTGTGCTGAGATGGTTAATGGTATGCTGTGACATGTTTCCGCAGATCCTGCAGGAAATGTTATATGGGCCCTCTGTTGATTGGTGGGCCCTCGGGGTGCTGCTGTATGAGATGCTGTCAGGACACGCCCCGTTTGAGGCCGAAAATGAAGATGACCTCTTTGAGTCCATCCTCAATGAAGAGATCGTTTATGCATCTTGGCTGAGCACAGAGGCGGTGAACATACTCAAAGCTGTGAGTGTTTTCATTTTGTATTCACAGTAAGTAATTCATCAACTGGAAAGGAAAAAAAAAAGATTGATGTAGTTGGATGAAAGCCAGGTGTTGTTGTAGTCTTTGTCTTCCTGGCAGACATTTACCCTCCCCAGTGTGCCGCCATCTGGCTTCTTTTACATTTTACAATTGAAGGAAATGTCTGTGAAGCTTTTTTTTAAATGGAGATAATCATGGAGGAAACCATTTTTTCACTCGATTTGTGACCACCACTATGGAGAAAAGCCAATAGGATGTGTGAACGGTCACTAAAAGATCAATGCCCTACGTTCCTGCACTGTGTACCGTGAGTCTGCAGTCTGAACACACCTTTGTTCTGGATTTCCATGATCAGTGTTAATTTGCTGTCCTTCAATCTGACTGAGACTAACTGGCAACCCTACTGAGCTCTGCCAGACAGTTGTTTGGCGCTGGTCTCTTACATAACTATATTAAGGCATGGTCCACTGCCCGGCCACAGCACCCAAGCTATAAATACGACAACAACTCCTCCTTCCATTCCTCTACTCTTTGCACCCTGTTCACCTCCCCTTATCCTTGTTGTTATGCCAACATGCTTCAGGAAGCACTGGACCAATCCCCCCCTCGTGATTTACATCACCCCTCCCAGTGTCGCGTGTTACGTAAAGATGCATGTTGGTGTGAGTGAGTGGATTTAAACACAGCTGCGCTATTTATACTGAAGGTTGATCCGTCGAAAGGTTCTCCTAGTTCCTATAAGCAGGTTCACAGTGTTCAGTTGTCAGGTTATGAGAATATCTGTAGAAAGTCTCACCAAGTTTGTTGGTGTGTTTGTTTAAAATAATAACTTGGGTTATAATAACTAAGGTTATTTTAGCGGTTTTGTAAATATGACATTGATAAGCTATTAATTAGGGCCAAAAACAAAATTTGTAACCATTGATTAATCATTTAAAGGTCTATTTACAGTATAAGGCAGAAATTAAATATGGTTTGCGTAACTGTGTTTTCATTAGTGTATAATCACTTCAAAATAAGACTTGTTATGTTTTTATTACTTTAGAATGAGCCTTTTATATCTACAGACTTTCACAGAGTCCACCATGTTTCTAGGTTATTATTTCTAGCCCAGAACAGACAAACTAAACACTGGCTCTACATGGGGCATTTCTTGTTTTTCATGCATTTCACAGCCACTGTAGTTTCCCGTTCTTGCTAGGAAGGGACTGGTGAAATGAGAGAGTTGCAACTCAGCAACTAAATGCCATTAAATCCTACACACAGGCCTTTTTCATCTATAAAAGTATAAAATGTCCAACAAAAGCATTCAAGGCATAAAGATGTTCGCTTATATTGATGCAAATATTTAATATTTTTTCTTTATAGATGACTTCAATGATTAATTGATTTTAAAAATTGTTGATCAGTAGACTAAAACCCTCAGAGCACTTCTTTGTTCCTTTGCGATAACTTTGTATCTTTCCACTGGTGAAGTGGAGAGCAGCTTCTTCATGCAGTAATGCTGACACAGCAGGTCTGGTGCTGAGGATGGCACAGCTGACGTGTAGCCATGGAAAGATGGCATCAACCATAGCGGAATAATTTCTCTTAAGTTTTGTGTTCTGTACGCTCCTGAACTGATTGACCCCTGCCAGTCTGTCTAACTCACTTATTTCCACTTCAAGGACCATACTGGTGTACTGGTGTGTGTTTTTTTCTATGTGTTTTTTTGCCCATTAACTACAAATCATGTCATAAAAATTATGCTCACAGCTGCACGAAACCACATAAACATTCAACTGTTATGTTTCTTTTCCGTGTTGTGATGTTAACGTTGATACATGCGTCAAGTGCGATTCGTGTCTCTACATGTGCATTATTATGGCATCGTTGCTCAACAGCATATGAGGCATGTGCGATATGAGTTATTTGACTAAACACACACAGCATCAACAGTAAAGCTCTCTTTAATCTCCTTTCTCTTTCTTTGTGAACCAAGTCTCGCTGAGGCATGTAGCAACATTTAGGCCTCTGGTGGTTAACAAAACAAACTCATTTTTCTAGATACTTTGGGTTAAATCAGACACTGTCGCCGTGGAGACGGAGACTGATGAGTTTATTGGGGGCTGGTCTGAATGTCACCTCCAGCCCTAAGGTGTGCACAAACTCCACGGCCGAGAGATCGCTTTCCAAAAACATTTTTAGTTTCCTCCCAGAGGCAAGTTAAAACAAAACTTTTCAATTTTCAAGTTTGTTTTGTTTGGGCCTCACTCGCTGGCCTCCATCGCATCCTACTACTATTTAGTTGGCAGAGAAACACTTAGAGTTCAACCTGTCCGATCCCCACTGCTCTATTGTTTTATTACGTACAACACCAGGAAGTTAAGACATCTCAGTTGCACTTTTGAACTGTTACCAACTCAGGCGCTGTGGGAGGTGCAAGACACAATCTAGGGAGTGTTTTTTTTTTTTTTATGAGTTGGGAGGTGGGGATTGACGGGATGTTATCCTGGCTTGAATCCAGTTTGGCATTGCTCCAGTACAAGTCTGGTCCGTTCTATCTGATTTAAACTGTGTCCAGATCATCGATAAATAATCTGCCAAAATCCAAAGAAACAAACTCTTTTATTCCACTTTGCTGCATAAGCTCTTATCTGTTATCTCATAAATATTCTTCAGAATTTAGTGTTTTTTAATTCCTTATTTAGTGTTACGCGTGTGCAAATTCAGTCATCTTTTGTTTTTCACAGTTCTTGACCAAAAACCCGGCCCGGCGTCTGGGCTGCGTGGCCTCAGAGGGTGGAGAGAACGCCGTGATCAGCCACCCCTTTTTCACTGGCATTGATTGGGAGAAGCTGAATCGTAGAGAAATTGAGCCACCATTCAAGCCCAGGATCGTAAGTCACATTAATTACTTCCATTATGGCATGATCGTGTGTGTATAAATGATACAGAAGAAGACGCGGCTCTGACTATGCTTTATCCCCCTCCAGAAAACTCCGGAAGACGTCAACAACTTTGACCCAGATTTTACTCAGGAAGAGCCGACCCTCACACCCATCGATGACCCTATGATCCCATCCATCAACCAGGAGGAGTTTCATAACTTCTCCTTCACTTCGCCTGAACTGCTGGAGAGCTAAGACTCTCCCCGTTGATCACCGGTCATCTTGCACTTGTCTGACTCTTCTCAGTGTGTATGGTTTCGTCTAAGACAGTTCCCAGTGTACGTACAGTATGAGGCTGTCACATTCCCCAGAGACATGAGGGTGCAAAGTGCTGAGGAGTCAGCTGAACACATGCCCAAAGAGAAACAGGACTGCACCTGATGAATTCTTAAGCACTCCTGTGATTCCAGAAGTGGCGTATGATCATCTTTTGAAATGACATTTAGTTTTGACTATGTTGGGACATACATGCAACTATCTGTGCAGAAATGGTGATTTTGACATGTTGATGTGTTGCACACTTGCCAAAAAAGTGTATAACGTCAGAATTTTATTGTACATTTGCTCTCCTATAGATGGATGAATTTGCTTCCAGTCACTGGCTTGGTCTGTGTTTTATATTTTGGTTTCAGTGCTGTACCGAGAAAGGAAGAACCCAAGAGTCCGTTTTAACCAGTCTGCTAGAGATTCCCAGAAACATTAAGCTGCCAGTTAAAATCTTGGAAGGACTGAGTAAGCAGATGAAATACCTTCTCAATGATGTGACCCTACTTTGGAAAAGACACAAATAATCACAGACCCACGCACTCTGGCTAAATGAGAGTTGAATCCCGAAATTTTCAAAATAAAAGGATAAAACCTGAATGAGGCTTGAGAAACAGCAGTGTGTGTCCTGCTCAACTTAACATAAAAAAACATCACATTAGGTCTAAACTTGGATCGTCTGTCCAAGTTCAGACACGAAGTGATGTTTTTTTCTCTGTCAGACTCCTTTAACAAAACCTTGGCATCCGTCTCAGTGACTCTCTGTGTAATTTTATCAGCGTGTTGAGGATGATGCAAGATTTCATCTGGGGTAAAAGTATCATGGTGACTCATGTTGACTGTAAAATATCCAAAACTTCTGAGATTTCAACACACAGTTGTCCTGATCATAATAAGATTGGCATTATATAGGGTTTGGCAATTGCCAAAAACAAATGACCTTGGTCAAAAGTAGCAGTAATCTCTCTCTCTTCTTACACACACTCTCTTTCTCTTGACAAACACAAACAAGCCTTCGAAACCTCCCAGGTCTGCTGGCAGACTGCCAGGGTAATGGGAACTCACATGGGGGCATTTTCAAACATGCAAATCCGTGTTAGTTATTGAATATCCTTCCTGCTGAATACTGTAACAGTAAACCAGCGTCTCTGTCAGAACATAAAATGGAAACTAAGAGGAGGTAGACAGACACACAGAGAGAGCTGTAAACCTCCAGTACAGCAACATTTGCCAGGAGGGCGCCTTCAGTAGTTCCTCTTGTCATTGTAACCCAGTAGAGAATACAAAGGAAACCACACGGCATTGTTACTGTCGCCTTTGATAGAAACAGGAAGACACGAGAAGGAAATCATACTTCTGAGAGACATTTAAAATTATAAATTCAGCACGAGTACAGTTCCAGTTCAGTTTGTGCTGTCGGTAGCAGAAATTTAAAGTGTTAAAACAACAACACAGTAAGTGAATCTCGTGCCTGACGTTGAACCTGCGCGCACACACACAGCCTTGACTTCTCAAAATGGAGATGGACTCTTCCTGTTAGCTTGAAGGAGGAAATCTTCAGGCTCACATCTGTTTATCTCCTCAGCCTCCCCCATCCTGTGCAGGATTATGCTGCTAAATACCGTAAATTGGTAGGTTCCGATACAAAAAAAATGCTTGTGTGTAATTTAAAACTGAAAACTGCTGTTACTCTCTCACACAGCACGAAACAAATAGCTACTCTGTAATGCAAAGTGTGTGTTTACTTCTTAAAGTCAGCAGAGGCTAATGCTGCTGCTTCCTGTTGTGCTTCAATCCCCGTTAAGTCTCTGATTCAGCTTCAACATCATTTTAACTCAAGCGGACAACTAATCTACTTTAAGATTTCTCTTAACAAAGATGGTCGGCGTGGGTATACAAAGAATGGGACATTGGATTAAATGACTTTTTGTTTACCCATCAATGTGACCCCATTTGGCAGGTTTCCTCGGGTGATGAGACAAGATTTAGGAGCCCTGTCTGAACTTTCATTACTGAGACTTATTGATGGCTGCCAGCAGTGTCTCAGCACTGGTTGATTTAATCAGTGTTTGACCCCACTGTCCTTCCTATATGACAGATACCCCTCCCCCCTATAGTTGTTACTTTAGATCGTGTTTTTTCATCACAGGGTGTCCATTATTACAGTGACAATGCATTTCAACATTTCCCTTTCATATCTTTGCCAATGGTGTTACAACACAGTGTCCCTTTGGTGTGTTTTAATGCTTCAAGGGCATGAGAAATGGTTGGCACAAAAGAGAACGAGTAGGTGTTTGTATTTATTTGCACACATGGTGTATGTTACCCAAATGGTAATCTCACACAGTCTGCTCATACAGCGATAACTAGCATGTTTAAGGTGGCACCACACGCTCACCTTTCCCAAGTGACCAATAGCAGAAAAAGAAAGGAGTGGCCGACACTTTACACAATTTCCAGACAATCATAAAGTACTGAAGAATGACTAAATAAGTCAACAGTATTTGTTATGAATGAGTAATCTCTATGATAATCTGCAACACACCGCGTCGACATGTTAAGTACGGGCATAACCAGCTCAGTCATCTCTGCTGAAAAGCAGCTACCAGCAGTCCCAGTCACACTCTGGTTTACCGGCCTGGTGTTGAGGCCCTCACAAAATATAGGCACAGCTACAGAAGGCCTTCCTGCCTCCCCGCCTGCCTGCCTGCCTGGTCTTGTATTTATTTGCCCTCATGACAAAGTCTGCAGCTCTGCCACTCTCACTGACGTGTCGTGCCATCCAGCCAAGAGTTCTGGGAACCAAACCTTTTCTCACTCGTCATGTAACGGCCAAGATGTGCTACGTAATATGATGAAGAATCATACATTTAATGGAGAGTGAGGTTTTGTGAAATAATTTTCCTTTCATTTTGTTTTTCCAAACTAAGATCCGAATCCCAGAGTACATGAATACCTGCCAAACAGGAGGAGGAGCCTGACCGGACAAATCCCCAAAACCAGTTTAGGAAAATAACTAAAACCATGTCTAAGCCAAGAGTGTGAAGTGGGTTCTACTGAAAGCCCTTATTTGCACAAATCCTGGTAATACTACAAAACTATTTCATACAAAGTACTCAGGAAAATGTGTGCCTTAACTACTCTCTAATTACAATGATACTGTATGTCAACACACTGTTTTTAGATGTTACTCTAACATTAAAAATGTTGACAGTCTGGTGGAGTGAGGTGAAGACATACCAACACACGAAATCACTTTCTCCTTTCTTTCACTTGTAAATCTGCTTTAATTCACAACAATACACAACAAGCTTTTTAACTATTATTTGCCGTAAAGCTTTACATTTTTGAAATTATATCCATATATTTACAGACAGGGTAGAAAATAAAACTCAGTCTGGGCAGAGAGAGACACGCCAGGCCGAGGGGTATATTTGATGGATGGGACACTGGAGGGAAGAGACAGACATACATAAATCTGATACAAGTGTGTCATTTATGTTGTTTTGGTAAAATCACTTGTGATTTTGATATTTGAAAAAGACTGTGCAGGTAATTTTTGTACTTTTTAGAGGTTTTACTTCACTTATTATATCATATTATACTCATTATTAATACAAAACATAAATCAATAAATAAATTCTGATTTAATATTATAGATTAAGCTACTAGGCAGTATATAAAGTAACAAAATGAGTCACACTTTTACCAGCTGCAACATTAAACTGATGAACACAACATATATATAATTACACCGACCGGCCTCTTCATTAGGTACACTTGTACAATCCAATGTGAACTCTAACATGAATTCAATGTTTCAGTTTTAGTTGACAATGTCAGAGAGGTATTCATTTAACTATTATGTTTATTATTGAGTTTATAGTTTGCAGTAGTGTTAAACTGGGCTGCATTATAAGAGATCTTTCAGTATAATGCACTCCTATACAACAACACCCACTAAGACCTCAATAGACTCCATCCGTTATCTGTAACCGCTCATCCTCATCAGGGTCACAGTGGGGCTGGACCCAGCTGACTTTGGTTAAGAGGTATAAGTCACCAGTTCATCACAGGGCACATAGAGACAAACAACCATTCACACTCACATTCACACCTATGGACAATTTAGAGTCACTCATTAAGCACGTCTTTGGACTGTGAGAGGAGGCCATGCAGACACGGGTTAGACATGCAAACTCCACACAGAAAGGCCCCCCAAAGGTTTGAACCTTCTTGCTGTGAGACGACAGTGCTAACCACTACACCACACACTCAATAATAAACACAAACTCACCAGTTCAGATGATATTCAGGTTCAAAGTTGCGCATTATTAACAGGGTGACCACTTGATTGACAGGTAAGTGCTGTTACAGATGGTATACAGTATTGGAGCACCTAGGTGTCATTCAGCCCGCCTCAGGTCCACCGATGATCCACGTCTTTGCCGATACTTAGATTAGCCGGAAAGCGGAAGAAGCAGTACATCCAACATGGCGGTGGCCAGCGTTGCATATTTTAGGCTTCAAAGCGGCAGTTCGGAAACCTATGGGTGACGTCACTCAGGCTCTGTCCATTCTTTACACTGTCATTGTGCTTGTAACAGTATTTTTACACTGTGGTAGTACGTAGATAAATAAAGTCATCTATCTATCTATCTATCTGTCTATCTATCTATCTACTTCCTCCATCATTGCCTTGTACCTTTAACAAAACAAGGCCTTAAAACTCATTTACGGTGTGTAAGATAAACCAGAACCAGCAGACACTTCATCTTCTTCTATGTCTTCTTTCCCCGCTAGGCGCACTGTAGTGCCCCTTTGACCGCTCTGGGCTACTGTAGTAAACATGGCGGCGCAAAATGGCGGCCCCCGTGTAATAGGACCCACTCTGCATGTAGATATAAAAGGCTAATTCCAAGGTAATAAAAACATAAAAAATGTGTTTTTAAAGGCGAATATATATCACTGAAAACATCATTATGCGTGTATTATTCAATTTCTTCTATAAGATCACCCTAAAAATTACAAACTGAACCTTTAAAGGTACAGTGTGTAGAATTTAGTTGTATTTAGTGGTCCAATCACTGCATTGTAATCTCCTCACATCACCCTCACCTTCCTAGTGTAAAGGAGAAACAACACTTTAAGGACCCTGTTTAGAGTCAGTATTTAGTTTGTCTGTTCTGGACTACTGTATAAATAAGGTGTTTCAAGATGGCGGTCTCCATGAAAGGGGACCCTCTCCCACTGTAGATATAAAAGGGTCTTATTTTCAGGTGATTATACATGCATGAAAACATAGTTATGAATATTATATTCCATGTTTGCCTTATTCTGAAAATAGAGGCCCCAAATCTTACACACTGTACCTTTAAATATACATTAAGACTATATACTGAAGAAACATGATTATAAGTGTTAAAATAAAAAGAGACAAGTTGGTCTCTGATCTGTATAATCGTGTAATTTTGGTGTAAACAGGCTTATAAACGCTGAAACTTTCGTCAGTTCTGGTGTTTGTGCGGTGAGTAAGTCTAGCCGATGCGCGTCCTCGGTTGTGGAAAGCATGTGACTGCGCGTCCCCGCGGAGGCAGTGGGGGGAGTCTGATCCTGTACGGCGCAGGATTGTCTCGGCGTGTAACCTCTCTCTCTCTCTCTCTCTCCAGCGTGGCACTGTCTTTGAAGAAGAAGAAGAGTACGGACGAGTGGGCTGTGTGTGTGTTTTTTTTTTTGTTAGCGGATTAAAGCCTCGGCTTGTCTTCGACGAAATATACACCGTGAGAACTCGTATGCAAACCGCTTGAGGATTTTTACAGGATTCATATCGGTGATAAAAATCGTGGGATTTTGGTTCATTTCCTCGACGGGCCCGGATACAGCTTGATAGCCAGAGAGAGACTCAACTCAGGTCCTTTCGTCCTGACATGGACACAGGAATTGTACCAGAAAAGAAAAGGTAACGTCAACGCTAAGCTAATGCTAAGTAGTAGCGGGCTGTGTTGTTGTTGTTAAATGTGTGCTTTAACAACTTTAATCCTCGTTTTGTGGTTTAATTAATCGTTTTAAGTGTGAGATTATCGGTTTTATTTCAAGGTGATGCTGCTCGTTTGTCGGTTTACTTCGACAAAATGTGACGCTGTTATCGTTAGCACACGGCTAACGTAGCTAACTAGCGGGCTAGCATGGAATTAAAGCCGTTGACGTTCAACCGTTTAATCAACGTGCTATCATTGATTAGTTTATATAGATAATTAAACTTATTGACTGGTTGTTTTTTGTGTGTGTTACGTTGATTTAAATCTGCTTTTTAAAATAAGATTGAGCTCCTCAGCTAACGTTAGTACGTTTTTGTTTGGGGTCGGTGTGGAGACCTCCAAGATGCCACATTAGCTTTATTCACATCTGTTTTGAATGTGACATTTAGCTGTATGAATATCTGTGTCCTATTAATAGTTTGTGTTTGATGTGACAGCCTTGACAGCGCTCATGTGAGCAGAGCTGGAGAGAGTGGTGTGAGATGTCCGATGAAATATTTAGGCTTTAGTGAAGGTTTGAATATCTCTAATTTTTTGCAGAGGTGACAGTTTTTTTACAGAAAACAACATGTTCATCTATATAGCTTGTATAATTGTGTCTAAAGTTATAAATGACTGCCTGTACAATTACATATAACTTAAAAAAAGACCAAAGCAGAGTGCTAAAATATGATTGTAGTGTCTATTATTTATTACTTAGAGGTGTATTAACATAAACAAAACCAGTTTAAGTGATGGTGATGCCCCGTATGACACAGTTCAGGTTTCCTTACCTGGTCAATTTGTTCAATATTTAAATAGACAACTATTAAAGCAACTACAAGTCAAATAAGACTTAAAGATAATGAGATATTCACATTAAAAGTTACCAGCAGTGTGCTAAAGTTACATATTTAGCCTCCAAACAAGTGAAGACACTAAAGTTATAATTATTTGAAATCCAGATGACCAATACATTTAGACCAGGTATTGTTGTAAAATTAGCTAGATAAATGCATTTAATGAATTATTGATCATCACAAATAAGGTTGATTGTTTTGTCTGACTAATAAGGAATCGATGGGATTGTATTGACTAGTCACCGTCAAGTAAAACTATTGATCAAGCCTGGCAAGGACTTCAGAGATGACCTTCATATTGTTTCTTGACTTGTTCCAGTGAAAACACACTGATTAGTATCGACTGTAGAGGAAGATCACTTACCTTAACGTGCCAAAACTCTGCATCCAGCAGATTACTGAGCCTTTCTATCGTTGACAGATGCCACATCGTAGTCCGATCCTTCCAGTTTGGGCGTACGCTTACTGTACAGATTCAGTCGGTCCTAATGGTCAGCGCAGTTGCAAGACTAAAAAAGTCATCGGATAAACAGAGGTGATCCTGAGATGTCATAAAAATGATTAACCAGTCGTCTGGACAGGGGACTCATCAGGGATTCATCCGCCGTCAGATGATGGCAAGACATCTTAATGTACAGTCAATGAAATGCTGCTGTAGTCTCATATGCATATGGTGTGCTTTGAATCAAAGTGTTCTTGTATATCTGAACTGATCGGTATGCCCCCCTAAAAGTTGCTCTGTGTTTAACAGTTAGTCATTGGAGAATAATGCCAGTTTAACATATTTGTTCCATAGAGATTACATTATATTTCATCCTGTTTCATCCTATGCAGCCTTCATGCACTTGTTGAGTGGCACTGGTCAACCTGTAGGCAGACTAGTTAAATAATTACCATGTACTTCACAGCTTTTATGTTTGTAGGAATCGCCCTATTTATGGTGGTGTTGGTGGTGTTGTTGTAGACTACATTCAATCGCCCCGTGGGCTTTAATCTTCTGCTGTCAGTGTGAAATGTGGCACTTTATATGGGTATAGGTAAATGGTCCACTTCCTGTTAATGAAAATATGTTTAGTCACATTATTTAGAAAAGAGACCAAGATCTGTGGTCTGGTTTGATGTAGTATAGGCTGGTCTCTCTCTGAGGTGGCTTGTTATTATTTCTGTCTCATCTCTTAATCACAAGGGTTTGACGTCAATAAGGAGTGGCCAAATGTGTGTAGGGATCCACTGCCTGGCAATTTGCAGGTTGCCCTGAGACATTCAAGTGCGACTGCAACTCGAGTGCGGGCTAGTTAGGACTTGAAAATATGATATCTTGCTGGCACAGTGCTGTTTGTGGGCCTATTATTTCGGCTTCACGTTTTGTGTTTGAAAACAAAAATCAGACGGCTAAATCACCGCCTTCTGTGGATGGTCGTCGTTACTGTGTTTCAAAAACTCCAGCGAGCGATGTATATTTAAAACAAAGCAGTTTAGCCTTCATGAGCTTAACGTGTGAGGACTGATTGACTGTGAAGGAAGCTCAAAAGGATGCCACATAAAAATGCATTTTGTAGGCTTGTCTTGTCCAGTAAGATCAAAATTTATCTGTGTAATGATGCATCTTTTTTCACTTTCTCCATTAATTGATAAACCACCATACTAATGGCTTTGACAGAGTGTCCCGTGAACAATTCAAGGAAGGAAGTATGAAAACAATACCTCATGTCCTCACCAAAGAAAACTTCCAAAGCGTGCCTTTCCGTACATCCTTTCTTTGCATTAAACTCCTCGTTCACATCTTAATCATCATGTTAAAGAAAAGCCTTGGATTCGCTTTAAGAGGCCGAAGGTCAGCAGTGTACTTCGACGTTTAAGTGAAGTGTAATGTCTGAGTGGTACACCAAACTCAAGATAGCGCTGTATACCTGTCAAGATGGTGCCATGTACCTGTCTTTCTCTTGTTGCATGTCCTGTAAAGATGTAAAGAGAAAATCAAGCTTAAAAGCTTTTTTGGCTCTATTCCTCGCAAACCTACATTTGTAGTCATACCCAGAAGCACACCTTTTATGAACGTCTGCTGTTTTAATAAATCATTTCATATGAGCCACGCAGAGTATAGGTCAGTTTCTCCGAGGCACCCCTCCTTTATTGAAGCTTTTGTTACAATGGCAGCACACAGAAAGTCGGAGGAAGCCGTAAGCTTGATTATCTGTGCAGTCAATATCGGGTGAGTCACGCTAGCCTCAACTCTACTTTAGACGCTTTTTTTTTTCTTTTTTTAAAATAATGAAGTGCATAAGTGGGACCTATACGGGGCCAGGTCTAATCAGTTGAAGTAGTTTTCCTCGGGAATGTAGCACGAGAAGAGGCCATTTCAATTAGCCTATATTAGTTTGATGAATAATTTATTTTTGGTCATTTTGTGTTCGCCATGACCTCCCCGTGGGAGTTCTTATCTGCCGCTTCTACGGAAAATCCCAGATGCAACGACTGTTATATTATGCATGAGCATAAACAAAAACATATTTTGCCTCTTATATAATTAAAGCTGCCATGTGAGATTCAGACAATGCTGATTAAACCTGCCGCAGTAGGGTACATCTCTGTGTATTTCCAGTGTACCAGGGCTTTTAAACCTGTATGTCCGTGGTGACACGCCGACGGCGTTTGCCAGGAAGGCAGTCAGAAGTTCCACACTGCAGGTTTAAACCAGAAATCTGTAATATAACATGTGACAGACTCCAGTAACTCCCCACGCTTCAGGAATAGCGACTTTAAAAGTAGCCGTAAAAGAAAATATAGCTTTTTTTTTTTTTTTTTTTTTGGCATTACGAAATAATTTCAGATGATTTTAGAGCTTTAATCCACCTCTCATCGTCTTCATTGATGAATTGAACCAGCTCAAGGGGAACCATTTGGTTAAAGTCTGTAAGTAAACTACAGTTTTCACCAAAGACATTAAATATGAACATAAATCTATTAATACAATCAGCACAAATGTTCATTTTCCAGTAAAAGTTTCTCAATTTTTTTATTATTTCGATGATCCAATATTTATTTAGTTGCAAAACACAAACTTACTCCTTTGTTCTACTTCCAAAATAGGTTGTAATATTGATTTTATCATCCACTACAATGAGAAAAATCTCTTGCTAATACAATAATAGCATCATACTCATAAGTTTACCGGAGACCCCTCCTGTTGTTGCTTCTCAAAACGTAACTTAATGCAGCTGAACGTCATGCCTGAACGTTGTGGTTCACTGGTCTGTAAAAGGTCTTTATTTTCAGGCATGCTTTGCTTTTCTCCCCATATTGGGTAGTGATTTTAGTCACAGTGTTTCCCCCTGACTGGATTATATAATAGATTAGACAATGTACTGTGACACCAAGCGGGACTGACAGATAGTGAGTGTGTTTCTGTAAAAAAAAAAAAAAAATAGGTCAGGTCTTGGTAACAATACACCCAAGCAACTGCGGCAGCATCGGAAACTGTGATTTTCATTGTGCACTGGGTTGTTTCTCCATTAATCTATGATCGCCGCTTGTTTAGATCTCGTTAAAGGTAGTGAAACTGCGAGTGTGATTGCAGCGAAGCGCGTCAGGAGAGGACTTCTGGGCATGCATGACCATGTGCATTAATAGTGGTTACATAACGGTGGCCTCTCTGCTTCAACTTTGTTTTGCACATCAAGGCCGCTTTTTTGTTTTCAAGTCAACAAATGAAAGTTTTCCTCTCTTTTGTAAGTTTGACAAAGGTGAGGTGAGTCATCGAATAGCTACGTCAGAGTAATAAACAGTCTTTTATGATCCCTATGTTTAGATAAGTTTATTACGTCTCTCTCAGAGGTCTGTAGTATTTAGAGCTTTGGTATCGTAGTAATGTTCAGTAGCTTAAACGTTGGATGTGTGCTTAGTTAAATGTCATCTTTGGCTTCGTACTTCTGTGTTTAGTGGCAGTGCACGACTGCTGAACTTCATTTGGATATGATTTGCATGAAGAGATGAGGCACAAAGGAGTACAACCACTACAGAGGACAAAAATTGCATACAGGCTCGTACTAAACAAAGATCCAGCCTCCTCGATCGACCATGGCGTGTAATGATGCGTTATCTGTCATTAGCTCATCAAGAGCTTAGCGAGATGTGTGTTGCCAGTGTGCTACGGCTTGTTGTGGTCATTTCACACTGTGTTGATAGTTTATATATGAATGTAGGTTGGAGGTGAAGGCACAGAAACGAGATTATACAACACAGAACTGGTTGCATAACGCGGTGATCAGCTTTCATGATGGCCAGGCTGTGTCCTGTGGGGTTGACAGAAGATACTGTAAATATTTGTCGTTGTGACTGATGAATGTGCAAACACATGGATGAATATATGCATGTGTGCTTGTAATGGTAGTCACAGTCTGGGTAGAAACCAGTTTATATTACCCTACATGTAAACATGTTTAAGAGGAGGAGGTTTTTGGTGTTTGTCATTAAACAGCGATTAGATGAAGGAAAGATGCACAGTGGAGTAAAGTGGTCGAGACGTGATCCAACAAGGGGTTGGGTGGGTTGGATCTTGTTTGTTTTTTTGTTTAAATTCCTTGAGGTTCAAAGTGTTTTTTCAGTACACTCTGCCCCCTAGTGCAACTACTGTTTACAGGGAGGCGCCTGAGCAACAGTCTGCACGGAACTTCCTCATGAGTTTACAGGCAGACGGATGATTTCCTCAGGCTTGGGTCAGTGCCAGGTTTTGGACTTTTTCAGAGGAGAAGGTCAGGCTCATTTTGTTGTATTTTGTGGAAGGCTGAGGTCTAAAATCAAGCGACTCTGTGCTCTGAAAAAGTCTGCAGCCGTGGCAGGTGATTTGGTACACAGCAGGCTAATTTTACTCACCCGTTGTCTCGTTCCTTCAAATAACAACGTGGCCTTGGTCAGTGTTGTAAATGCCTAACGGATCAATTTCAATTAGGTTTGTGTTTCAAAGCCGAGGGCTTGAACTGCCATCCATTTTGATGACTCTTCTCCAATGGCTTCTAAATGCACGTGAGGTTACAGGTGGTGCTTTGGGAGCGGCACTAGCGTATAAATTCAACAGCAGTCAGGTGGATTATTGAACGCTATAATCATGTTAGTCTATTTATGTGAGTGCTCATGTGAGCTCCACATATTACAAATAAAGTACAGTAGTAATTAGTGTGAAAGTCACGATTTGTTATCGTGTCAAAACAATATGATAAAGTGGAAAAAATGTTTAGTGACTCGCACAAATCATTGTGTCTTTTTTATGTCTGTTGTGCTTGTAAGATCTTGTTTAGAGTGTTGTAAGAGTATCCTCGTTGGATCTTGGACAACTGCCTGCATAAATACTTGAGCCTGTACGAGTTATGATGGATGCTGATGTAAAATAATAGAAAATATATCACTCCTTGTCTTGGTAGTCGAATATCACTCAGTCTGCTTGTGTGTTCTCTGTGTTATCACTCACCTCCCAGTAGATCTGTTCAGCCAGGCTCGTAAATGTCACGATGATTGGTATAGCTCTATAGCTTGGTCAGTCTTCCAACTTGCTGCAGCCTCTCAACTGAGGGGGAGCCAGTGGTTGACCAGACTCTGTAGGGAGGGATGTCAGCTCTTGTAGTGTGCATAGTGGGATCCAAACCAGTTTGCGTCCAAGCTGTCGCTGACCCTCCACCTGTCTCCCGCAGGGTGAGCTCGGAGCGGAGAAAGGAGAAGTCCAGGGATGCAGCGCGATGCAGGCGTGGGAAGGAGTCGGAAGTGTTCTACGAGCTGGCCCAGGAGCTGCCCCTGCCCCACAGCGTCAGCTCCAGCCTGGACAAGGCCTCGATAATGAGGCTCACCATCAGCTACCTGCGCATGAGGAAACTGCTCAGCACTGGTACATATGTACTTTAAATTAAATTTAAAAATTAGTTAGTGATAAGGAAAAGTAAAAAAAAAAAAAAAAAAAGTGTGAAAGAAAACAGTTTGAGATGCAGAGAAGAAAACCGCTAAACACTGAGTCAGCTGCTCTAGGAAATCGACTCAGACATGGACAGATATAGATCCTTTTGCAGATAGGCATCAGTTCAGTGTGTTTCCTGTGTGTCGCAGTATTATGCCCCCCAAGTTCTTTGACAGCAGGGACTTTTGATGCCCTCTGCCTCATTTCTTCTTGTTTTCTTTCTTCTAGATGAGCCAATCGCAGAGGAGGAAACAGACCTTGATTTCCAGCTCAATGGCTCCTACCTAAAGGCTCTGGACGGCTTTTTCATGGTGCTGTCTGAAGACGGAGATATGATCTATCTGTCGGAGAATATCAACAAGTGCCTCGGGCTGGCACAGGTCGGTCTGATGTACTGTGTGTCTGCATTAAAGTGATTATAGAGGAACTAAGAAGCAGAAATTATAACTATATAACTTTTTCCGCTGCAGTTTGATCTGACCGGACACAGCGTGTTTGACTTCACACATCCCTGTGACCACGAGGAGCTGAGGGAGATGCTTGTCCACAAAACAGGTGAGCAGCGTCACACTATAAGACTTCACCAAAGGACACACAAACGCTCCGTCAGGTCTGCCAGGGGTCCAATCAACAGAGAGTCCGATTCACTCTGAGCTGGCAGATTGAGGGCAGAAGGCTGTCGAAACAAGTTATCACTTTCCTCTTCAACCCCGAGGTCAAACTGATTAGAGTTCGCTCGTGTTTACTTCACTGACCTTTCAGACAGCGTTTCTGGAACACTAAGCTACATCACTGACACATTTACTGTTTTGTTTGCGCAGCATAATTTAGTTTTGCTTTGTGTCACTGGATTTAATTTTACTTCTTCATTTGATTTCCAGTCCTTTAAATTCTTGGAAGTAAATTCGTTTAGCTCAACCTTTCCAGTGCTTTCATCTGAAATGTTCATAACATAATTTGTTATCAATGCACGGTCATTTAAAGCACGTTAGCACACACTGTTGTTATCTCAGTTGCAACGGCTGGTTACTCCACTTCCTTTATTTATCTTGCTGCAGCTGACAGCAGTTCAAAACCATTTTAACTCTCCTCTCAATGCAAATGTGCAAACTGCAGACAGTTGACAGATGTTTACAATAAAACACTGAAATAAAAAAAGTAATGAAATGACAGTTGTAAACGCTAACAGTGTTGAAATGAGAACATACAAAGCTGGTTTCCTCTTCTTTTTTTTTCTTTTTTTTAACGGCATGTCTCTTCCTGCCCGTGTGATTTCAGGCTCCAAAAAGGCCAAAGAACCAAACACAGAGCGCAGCTTCTTCATCCGGATGAAGTGCACTCTCACAAGCCGCGGCCGCACCGTCAATGTCAAATCTGCTACATGGAAGGTAAGTTGTGGGGAACACATTGAGGAAATGGTCTCTTGTATAATCTTTTAAAAATATTGTGCTAATGTTTAAGTTGTAGTTGATTAATGTTGCCATGACAACTTATAAAACTTAGACAAACTGCATTAAAGCGGATGTCTACATCAGCAGTAATCTAATAATGATGAGGAAATGGACCATCGCGCTGGTCTGGTTACAAATGAAACCTTAAGTGTCTGCGATTAACATACAGTCTTTACAGACATGCATACATTAGATGTAGCCATTGCTTGATTGGTGAACTCAATGAATAATATCAAATATCATTTTATGTATTTAAACTTTAACTCCTGTTACTTTTGAATTGTGTTTTACGTCTCACATTTCCTCTCAAACATTAAAGTATAGAATTAGTGTATAGATACATTAAATAATCATCTCGTAATGGATGATTTTTCACAGCCGCCTGTAGTTTTGTCACCAGGGAACACACGGGGATAAATATCTTTTATATGGAAGTAAAAAAGAAGAAGGAAGACAAATCCTGGGGTGTGTCCAGACAACATATTCTCATGTAACCAGCACAGTGACACAGTTACTGCTGCAACTCACACTCCCAAAACCACTTAGTTAGTTATTTAATTATCTGAACCCCTGTATTTATTTATTTACTGTATGCATGATAATTATTTGTCAAAACAGTGTTGTGACCCTCTCGTCGTCTCTCTCCAGGTGCTCCACTGCTCAGGTCATGTCCGTGTCAGTGACAGCTGCACCGAGCAGACTACCAACGGGCAAAAGGAACCACCTGTCCCCTACCTGGTTTTGATCTGTGACCCCATCCCACATCCCTCCAACATCGAAGTCCCTCTGGACACCAAGACCTTTCTCAGCCGCCATACAATGGACATGAAGTTCACATATTGCGACGAGAGGTGAGTTTTCCCACCTGAGAGACGATTATACACTTAACACGCCTCATAAGCCACCTGTGTAATACTTATCATTAGCTGTTATTGCCAAAGCGCTCATGAGCGCAGTCACACAGAGCCACCTAGTGTTCGGCGTGGATACTACAGAAGCATGCCAATGCCTGAAGCATCTTTCTCTTTGTTTGCTTGTCCAGGATCACCGAGCTCATGGGTTATGACCCAGATGACCTGTTGAATCGTTCTGTGTATGAGTACTATCACGCTCAGGACTCAGACCATCTCACCAAGACTCACCACAACTGTAAGCACAGACACCAAAAGTGTTTATGGAGCTTAAATTAAAAGTCCAGCTGGGTTATTGTTGCCAAACCTTTTACCAAATGCCTCATTCTGATTTCCCCCCTTTTGTTTCTCTTTCCGTTAGTGTTTGCAAAGGGCCAGGTCTGCACAGGCCAGTACAGGATGTTGGCCAAGAGAGGAGGCTTTGTGTGGGTGGAAACCCAAGCCACTGTCATCTACAACAACAAGAACTCTCAGCCACAGTGTGTCGTCTGTGTCAACTTTGTGCTCAGGTACTAACACGCATTGAAGAGTCTCATTTTCAGAAGAGATGATAGACAGTGTCACGTACAAAATGGATAGATTACAGTGTTTTATGTGGCCACTGCGTGGCCCTTTGTAAACTCAATCTTATGACTCTGTTACAGTGGCATCCAAGAGGAGAAGCTGATCCTGTCTCTGGAGCAGACCGAGGATGTGAAACCAGTGAAGGAGGAGCTGCAGCCGGAGGAAGAAGAGGCTGTGGTCGAGAGCAGCCAGCCCGAGCCGAAGGAGGAGGTGGAGGAGAAGGTCTCGAAGAGCGATGTGATCAAACTGTTCACTCGGGCGATAGAGAACGAGAAGCTGGTCAGCCTGTACGACCAGCTGAAGGAAGAGCCCGAGGCTCTCACCCTGCTGGCCCCTGCTCCCGGAGACACAATCGTCCCCCTGGACTTCAGCTGCCCTGGTTTGTGGCCTCAGATGCTCGTACAATCTCTGATTTATACTCTGTAAAAAAGTTTTTCTCCTGGCTGATTTTTGTGACCTCTCTCTGTCTCCTGGCACAGATTCAGAGATCCAGCTCCCTCTCTACAACGATGTAATGCTTCCCTCCACCAGTGACAAGCTGGCTCGGCCTCTTTCCCCTCTGCCACCCAGCGAGCCTCTCCACGTCACCTCCGCCACCTCTGAGAATATAAAAGCTGAGCGCTATGATCCAGCCCCTTCCACTACAACAGCTAGCTCCTCAGAGGTAAGAACAAGTTAATTATAATCACTTTGTAGTATAGATATTAAATGTTTTTGGCCTGCTCACTAATATAACTTCTCTTTTCTTTAGACTGACAGTCCGCTGGACTTTTGTTTCCCCATGGACTCAGATATGAGCTCAGATTTCAAACTCGACTTGGTGGAGAAGCTGTTTGCCATCGATACAGAGCCCAAGACTCCTTTCACTACACAGGTAATAATTCAATGTATTCAAATCAAACCGTTAACCCAACTCAGTAAAAACTTTCCTGGATTCTGATTAATCAGGTGTTTTTCTCCCCTTTAGGCAGTGGAAGACTTGGATCTGGAGATGTTAGCTCCCTACATTCCCATGGACGACGACTTCCAGCTGCGCAGTCTGCCCCAAGAAGAGCCTCTGTCTTGTGGACCAGTCAAATCCCTCGACAGTTCTCCAGTCTGTGTCGCTCAAGACATCCAGAGCTATCCCAGCTCCCCATTCAGCTCACCAGGAAGTCGCACGGCGTCCCCAGCACCGCCGGAGCCAGTTAACACGTCTCATCTCGCCACCATCCTTGCTATGAGGTAATGTCTCTCTCAGGTGCTCCATATTTATGACTTCATCACATCACTTTTTGAGTTAGCTAATCACTATTATTGTGCTGCAGGACCACACAGCTGGGCAACGAAGTCTCGCTTCGGACTTTGGCAGCGCAGAACTCGCAGCGCAAAAGAAAATTATGTGACATAAAAGAGATGATTGGACAGGTAAGCTCTCGACATGCGATCATGGTTGTTAAATCTCAGTTTATATTTACAGATGGAGATTTTGAGTGTCTGTATTTGATGATTTCCACAGGGAACTCTGCGCCAGGAAGAGTTGGAACAAGGCAAAAAGCTGAAGGCTTCGGGGTCGGGAACCACGACCATACTGCTGCTGCCTTCAGGTAAACAAACTACACCTGTAATGAACACTCACTAACACTGTCACCTGAAATGAAGCAGCATCATAACTCTGAACTATCTCGTTCTCTCTCTTAGATTTGGCGAGTCGTCTGCTGGGGAGCACGTCAGAGAACACCAGTTCCCTCTTCACACTCCCGCAGCTCACCCGCGACGACTGCGAGGTCAACGCCCCCATACAGGGTCGTCAGTACCTGCTCCAGGGGGAGGAGCTGCTGCGCGCTCTGGACCACGTCATTTGAGTCAATGCTTAGCCTGCTCACTGCTGAACTAGACTGGACACTACAATTTCTCCCTCATATTGTCGTCCCCTTTCCTCACCCCTACCCACCCACCCACCCCGAATGCCCCTTATTTATGTATCTCTATGAGTTCGACTATAATTTGGCTGCCGTTTGTGCACATCATGTGATATCTGCAGCATTCCACCGTGACAAACGCCATAGCAGCATCTGGGGTTTTTGGTGCAAGGGATTCAGGCATCACGAGATGTCCCAATTGTCATTTTTCTTTGTTTTTTTTCTCTCTCTCTCTTCCGGGGAGTCTCTCAGCACACAGCGCCTCGTCAGATGACCCTTTTCCAGCAGGTCACCACAAAACCTGGCGCTACTGCCAGCAGTGTATTGTAAGCTTCAGTCGCACAATTTATATTTTCTTAAAAAGAAAAATATTACCAGCAATATATATTAAGCCTTTTTAGAGTCGTTTTAATGGGATTTGAACAATTATTTTTCCTCCCATACTTGTATGTTGTAGTACTCGTACCTAACAAGATGTCTTTAGTCCAGAATTATGAACACATTGTTTAAACCTTTGGTGGTTTGAATGTTATCTCCATTTAATAGCTATCAGTCTTTGAGGTAAATACATTTAATTGTGTAGCAGTCCAGTACAGGTCACTTTATTACTTTACTGTAAGTGTGTGTTACTGTACATATACCAGGGAAAAATTTTAATTTACTCAGTATGGCTTCACGGCTTTAACTCTCAAAATGAAATGAATCTTTACTTTTTTTTGTTTGCTTCCCATCATGGAGGATTGGCATTTCTCTCAACATGAAGTGATTCATGTTTCCTTTTTTTTGGTTTTTACTGTGTGTGACTTACTCAGAAGAGTCAGTTTGAAATAAGTGGGATTTTAACAACAAAATCATATTTTACTCGTGTGATCAGTCATCATAGTATCATTCGTGAGTTGTCAAACTTGTTTGCTCAGTTAATGGTAGTCACTTTAATACCATTGTTGGGTCTCCCATGCTTCTTGTTGCTGTCTAACATTAAATGGCTTTAATAAAGTATATTGTTTGAGGTTTTATTAAACTTGTGGTTTACAAACACACATTTTAAGCTGCAGAAACACAACAACTACAATACTACTGTCCCAAGAAAGACGACACAAAGCATTTTGTAGAGGTAGAAAGTATTGTTTATTGTTTCTGGAAAACATCTGAACTGAATTTACTTTCAACAAAATATTTCACAGAAGTCATCAATACAGGTTTTTTTTTTTTTTTTTTTTTTTACACAGTTTTCGTCTCTTACGTACATGAACTAATCTTGTGTCCATCAGGTTATTATGAAGTGGTGCGGTTACTGTCACTCCGTGTACTCTGGAATCATTTGCAATCTAAACAACTCCTCTCCTCGCTGCACCACCATGGTGATTTTATCAGAGCTGTGGACCGCCTGGTAGATTTCCTCGGAGGTGTTCACCTTCACTCCATTTATCTCCAGCACGATGTCTCCTGGCTGCATACCAGCTCTGAAACAAGCACAACAGTACTGTGTGTTAGCAGCAACACATTATGCAAGCAAATTTCCATACATACTATATCAACAATATGCTGCATACACAGATCATTTGTAATTTAAATTGTTTCAAAACCATCAAATTCAATGTTTCTGATGATTGCTTTTAGATTGAAGAACGGAGAGATCTGTATTTCTAAACCAAAAAACAACAAAGTCCATTCATAATACATAAACCTGGCTATCTTGGATGAACCTTTCACTTAAAAAACACTCCGTCAACACATTTTCATGATGATTTAAAATTATATTCATGCATGTCAGTCCAGGCAGGTTCAGTTTCGAGGTTTTTCATATATATGGTAATGCTCTTTATTGTATCGATTGCAAGTTTAGCCAAAATTCAACCTTCAAAACCTGCAATGCCTGTAAATTATGTACAGCAGCCTCATACAAGTCTGTATCAGCAATACAAACTCCAGCACATTACATTATATTCCAATTAGCCTTTATCCCACGTCTTTTCTTTGGCTTTTGACACCATGTAGAGTGTTGATTTTATGTGTATACATGCATATTTTTATCTTGTGCGGGCAGTGCATTTTATTTATTTTATTTTATTTATTTTATTGCTTTTATCTTTCTATTGTCTATTTCATCTTTTTATTGTGTTATCTATTTATTGTGTTTTATCTTGTTGTGCAGCACTTTGGAAAACTAATTTGGAAAACGATTTGCTAAAATCGTGCTATATAAATAAAGTGGATTGGATTGGATTTATCCAAAGCAACGTACAAAAAAGGGAAACAATCATGGTACAGTGCGACAAGTACATGTTAGTGCAACAATAAGAACTGTGACAGCTCTAGAGGGGGATAGACTTATCACGTCTAACTGTTGGTAGTGCTAGGAGAGGAGGTACTCTGTGAAGGTAGAGAGGGATGCCCCTGATCTGGTATGAACTAGCACCAACAGGTAACAACAAACGAGGCAGACATGACAGAGCCAGGCGTCGTTCATTGGAGGAATGTAACGGGCGTGAGGTAACATATGCCCGTACAAGGGCATCCAAGTAAGTGGGTGCAGAACTGGAGACTAAGATGTAGGTGAGCATTAGAGATTTGAATTTAATGCGAGCCAGTGGAAGTCGATGAGCAGCGGGGTAACGTGCAGCGTTGGGTTGACCAGGCACACCGCCACGTTCTGGATCATCTGAAAGGGTTTCACTGTGCAGGCTGGGAGGCCTGTGAGATGACCACATCCTATATCAGGAGTTGGTTAGCATGTTGAGTCGGCTAAGGCCTGATTTTTCTAATGTTGTAAAGTGCAAAGTGGCACGACTGGGCAACTGAGGCGACATGAGATATAAACATTCAGTGGCTGAAAGGAAATACGCCACCTCCAACACTTGAAGAGCAATAAGGACCCTTCACCGTTCACCCACACCCACAGTCTCTGGTCTGCTCACCTGTTGGCCGGTGAGCCCATGATCACTCTGTGAATCAGGATGCCGTGTGTCACGTCTGGGAAGGACGGATCTCTCAACTTCAACTCTGCAATGATACTGAAGCAAAGGGACGGGAAAAAAAAGAAACACATCTGGTTTTAGTCACAGTGCTGCCAGCTCTGCCGCAGGCGTTTCAGACTGTGAAGCGTTTACCTCTGAGTCAGCGTCAGCATCATCACGCCAATGTACCGCCGCTTTGACTCTGACCCACCAAACCAAGAACCTTGAGGAAGACGCACAAAAACAGGAAGTGTGAAATTATTTCTTTAATAAGAGAGTACAGCTGGACGCTACAGAGGATATGGACGACAGGAAGAAGGTGTGGTGTGTTCTTACTCTTTTTCTTAGCTGCTTGATCAAGAAAAACTCTCAGGCGATCGGATGGAATAGCAAAGGAGATTCCTGCAGTGACCTTCATCGTGTTTATACCGATGACTTCACCATCCTGATGAGAGGAGAGAGAACACAGTCAGATACAATGTTATGCATCATTATGTCATTTGTCTGCCAAAGTCCAGTGACTGAGAAAATAAACTGAAGTTTTTATTGATTGTGATGATGTTGCCTGTTGCTACGAAGCAACAGTCAGAACAGGTTTAGTGACTTTTGAATATAACGAACAACCTTTAAACAGAACCAGTGACTCACCAAGTTTATCAGAGGACCTCCGGAATTTCCAAACTGCGAAACAAATCAGTTACATGTGAAGATCATCATATGAGACATTTCTTAATCAGTAAATCCTCTCCACAGACTTGTTCTTTCCTGATCCGTTCAACAAGTTAGTTCCTAACATTTAAGAAAATATTATCAGGTCATTTGTGAACTGTAAATGAACAAACACCCCCAGATAAATAAATAATAAATAATAAAGCACATTTATATAAAACCAAAACGCTCAATATCAGAAACTCATCATGTACATAAACCTTTAAATTACTGCAGAATACTCACATCAATGGTTGCATCAGTCTGGATGTAATCCATGTTGGAGTTGGACAGGCCCAGCTCTTTACTGCCTCTCTGTACCGAGCTGACGATTCCTGACGTGATCGTGTTCCGTAAAGAAAACGGACTTCCCATCGCGACCACAAATTCTCCCTGTCGGACATCAGACGACTGACCAAGGGTGAGCGTGGGTAACGGATTCTACATGTCAGGGCAGAGGAGGGGAGAAAGAGCAGTTCAATAGTACATCGTCACTGCTCGCAGGTCATTCATACAATCTAAAGAAAAGAGCTTCCTGTTTTATTTGTGACCTATTTTTCTTGCTGCGGATGATCATATAAACGTCCCGCTCTATTATAAAGAAATTGGATCAGCCTTTAGTTCTTCTGTCACAGTACTGCTTTTAGAAAGGAAAAACACAGGACTATTGATGGGTTTTGCTCTAGTGGTCTGTCAGTAGACTGTATGAATTACAGCCTTGTTGTTCTCGTTAGGAAAACCAGGACGCCTAGACTGAGACAAAACATTCATTCATTCCTCACAGGTCATACCAGAGGTTTAATAGAGACATTTAAGGAAGCTCAAATGTCTGATATTTGTGAGGATCTTGACTTTAAGGCTGCTCTGTACACTGTATACTGTGTAAAGGCACTTTTTGTCCTCTAAACATGCCATCTTGTGGTGACTTGTAGCAAAACACTTCTGAACAAGTTAAAATTCAAATTAATTCAGGCACAAGAATGAAGTTTGAAAGTTGTCTTATTAAAATTGCATTGAAATGTTTTTGAAAATGTTTTGATCAAATTGTGGGCTCACTGGTGTGTTTCTCTCTGTATTTGTTGAATTTTGAATATGTTAATATAAATCTTGTGGCCTTCCCCTTGTTTCCTGTTTGTAAAAAAAAAAAAAAAAATGTGTTGTGTTCTTTCTCTTAACTGTATTTACTTCTTGTGATAATCTGCTGGTAGCAGGAGATTACTGAAGTTTGTTGCTCACACTCGGAGTGATTTTGATGGTGGCGATGTCTGCCACTGGATCCACATCTTGCACAGTGGCATTGTACACAGCTCCGTTGGTGAGCTTCACACGGACGCCTCTCTTGTTGGCCACAACGTGAGCATTGGTGACGATGAGACCGTCACTGCTGATGATGAAACCGGAGCCATTCGACACTGGGACTTCTCTCCCTGAAAATGGGTGCCTGTAAAACAGTAAAAAAAAAAAAAACAGTTGATCTTACTCAGCCTGAGAGCAAAATTAACTGAGTTCATCCACAAAGAGAAGAAAATGAAACTGCAAAACAGGAAGCTTCAACAAGGTCACGTAGACCACACAGCTACATGACCTTGAAGTGAAACTGAGGGTTCCCTGTCATGTTCATGGTTATGAAAAAAGACAATCATGTGCTAAAGTGTTTTGTGAATTAGTTGATAATTTGAAAGTTCAGAAAATAATCATTCATTTTGATCACTTATACTCATACTTTAGATTCAGCTGCTGATATTAATAAATTAAAGAAATTAAGATGACAGATGTTACACAAAATTCTGTGTCCCATCAGAATATTAACCTGGAGGAATTTCAGCTATGCTGGCTTTGCAAATGTTTTTTTTTTTTTTGGCCTTTTTCAAGCTTTATTTTTGACAGAGACAGCTGAAGAGTGACAGGAATGTGGGGAGAGAGAGATGGGGAACGACATGCAGCAAAGGGCCGCAGGTTGGATTCGAACCCCGGGCCGCTGCTGAGCCTTCGTACATGGGGGCGGATGCTCTACCAACTGAGCTAATCGACACCCCCTGCAAATGTTTTTTTAACCGTACTTTATCACATTTTACTTTGATAAACTGTGTCCACATGATGTTTAGACATGTTTAGACATGTTTAGACTTACTTTAATATTATAGGGTCACACATTTTAATTAACATCTATCAAAATGTGTAACTCCAAATACTGTGTTAGTCACATCAGTCAAAATAAGGCGTGTAAAAAATTCAGAGGAGGTTCTCCATTGTTACTCAGATGCATGATCTTCCTCCTGAAACAGAAACAGCCATTTTTAGGCCGGTCTCCACAGCCAGAATCTATGATTCACTGGAAGGCTTTGTCAGTCCAGTATGTGATGATCATAGCAAAAAAAAAAAAAAAAGTAACCATTAACGTCTGGAATAAAGAGCTCACAGAGTTCTCAAATACTTCATACATGGAGAAGATATGAGATGATATGAGTTGTCGGGGAAGGCAAACAGATTTAAACAGATTGTCTGACTACATCTTAGTGCAGATGTTTATTGTTTACTATAATTACACATTTTGTAACTGTCTGAATGGATAGTTATAGAAAACTATGCAGCAGACAGAGTTATGTTTATTTTGTTTTCTCTTTTCTCGTCCCTTTACATGTTAGGGAAGGGGTTAGATTTTTCATATCCTATTTTAGTATATTTTATATTTCTCATTATTTATATTCCATTTTATTATATTTTATATCTTTATTTTGTATTTCTATATTGTTCACCTACATTTTTTATAGCATTGAATTTTATTCTTAGCTTATTTTTATTCAGTGTGTAGTACTATTACCCAGTGCTCTCAAGCTGAGCTGACCAGTTCCTCTTGTCCAACAAATGTCATTGCATTGTTGACCCTGTGTTAACATACACATGGCAAATAACCCTGAAACTTGAGATTGAGCAGGTAATGTTCATTTGTTAATGTTAAAAAATGTTATACATGAAATATATATTTTTTTAAAATTGCAATGGCAACATAAATGTTGTTCCCACTTCACATGAGCTGGTATGACACATGCTACTAATGACATATGGCACCTCTCCAGTGGACTCACCTGCCAATGATTTCAATGTACACAACAGCTGGAGTTGACTTTTCGACCACATCTGCAATAAAGTTATATTTATACCGCGGGCTGTCGGGTTTAAAGGGGGAAGCACACTGAGCTGATGGCAGAAAGAGTTCAAGACACCGCCCGGTTATGGAGACTCTTCTGTCCTCCTCTTTGTCCTCCGTCTGGCTGTCCAGCAGCGCCGCACCACACAGTCCCAAAGCCACGGACACCGGCTTGAACAGAGGAGAGCTGCCGCTGTCGTCTCCACCGCTTTTCCTGTCCCACTCCTCCCCCGGAGGTCGCCTGTCCAGGCGTGTGTGTCCCTCTGCTGCCCCGTGGTTACAGATCACCGCAGAGGACACTCGGCTGACCGTCCTGTCCGCCACAGAGTGAAGTCCGCGGCTCTGACACCGAGCGTGTCTCCTCAGCGCCGACAGAAGACATCTGTGAAGAGGAGTTGCTGCCATGTTGCATCACTTCTGTTACACCGGGTCAGGAGTTTTTAAGACAGCTTAACAACTTTACACCCTGATATATTCACATTAACGACAGCTCAGTTTGTTGTAGATGTAGCAGCCGCGCTGTTCACCTAAATAAAAACAGCACAGTTCAGGTACGCCCTTTGAAGTTTGGTGTTATCATGAGACAGCGACAAAAACAACGACCCAATGCAGGAACTCTGACTCTGATGTGAGCATGCGCACATCGCTTCTTCAGCTTCTTCTAGGGTTTTAAGCACGCGCCGCTTTCCGCGTGCTGCCCCCTATACGTCATACAGATGTAATTAAAAATTAAATGTAGCTAATAGAAAAAGTGATGCAGTTTAATTTATCCGATGTACTAAGGTTTAATATTTAGGTTTAAGGTAAGAATTGTTGTTGATGAGAGACTCTAAATCAGGGATGTCCAAAGTACGGCCCGGGGGCCAATCACGACCCGAGGTCAGATTTCATGCGGCCCGAAGCTTCATTTTTATAATATATTATTTAGGACCTGCTAGGATTGTCAGATACTGCATGGCTGGAAGATTCGGCTGTTTGGTTGCCATAACGAAGCATTTGAACCTTTAAGGACATAACTGCTGCTGTTATATATCTGTAGATGTAACACAAAATATTACTGTCTGAATGAACAAGAGCAAGAGTGATACGTTTTAAACTTAAATGTTAACAGAGTTTGCATTACTCATAATAAGTCATGTTTAAAATGAACATGAGGTTAAGATTTGTATCAACTTCATGCAAGTTTAACGTATTCCATACAGTTTATTCTTTGTTATCTGACTTTAGATGTGAAAGAAAGGAAGAACTGGTTTTTAGATTTGGTTACATTGTCATTTAAAAAAAAAAGACAATTGTGACAATGAAAACAAAATTGTTACAGAACATTTGTATGTAACTTTTATTGGTAATTTCTTCATTTTTAAAATGTTATTATTGGCCCCTGGGCATCTTCACATTGTCAAATCTGGCCCTCTTTAAAAGAAGTCTGGACACCCCTGCTCTAAATAATATTAAATCGGGTCTTAAATGTAATAAAATTGCTATTATAAATGTGGAATTTAACTACATTTATTATCAACTTAATAATATAATAGTTATGGCACAGAAATGAAAACCAAATATAACATAAATACAAACAAATCAGGAAGGACGTGATCAACAATAAAATCAATAATTATTTATTTATTTTTATCTATTTTATTATAACTTATTTCGTACATTTACATTAACGTAATTATTAAACATCTTTACATAAAGGTTAGTGTGGTAACATTTATGTAAACGCTGTAAAAGAGATGTATTTAACTGTATTAATTATTCAGTATTTATTGTATTTATTTTCAATCAAGTTTGTTTACCAAACGTTGATAAAAACGTAATAAAATCTAAATAAAACAAAAAAATAGAGACGTTAGAGAGCGGAAGTGACGTATGCGTTTTGGACATACGTCACTCGTTTCTAGCCAAACGCGGCAGTGATGGGATATTTGAAATTTGCGGGCTAGCTGCTAGCTGCTAGCTGCGTCTCTGAAGTTTATTAATTAGTTTAATTTGTCTCGTTAAAAAATGGCGTCGTATCATCATCTATTGCAGCACACTACGCCGCGCTTTGAATCTCCCGCTAAAGTGTTTGCCAAGCTCAAATCCAAGGTGCAAAGAGAAGAGATGTGCGCGCAGGACCCGCTGAGTAGCGTTAGAGAGAGACATGGAGCAGAGTCCAGGACGCCCAGGAAGAGATCCGAGAGCGCCTGGACGACCGACGAGCCCAAGGAGAACCACAGGTTTGGTTCTTACCGGGATGAAGCGCAGGCTTTGACCCTCTCACCCATCTCGAGTCCACAGAAAACTTTCGGGTACTCGTATGCAGACATCAGCAGCAAGCCTCCGGAGCTAATGCCTCATGTGGCTGGAGTAGGGCACGGATGCACCCCGAGAAAGGGAGCCTTCCTGGAGTCCACAGCTGTGTCTCAGCCTTTGTTTTTAGTCAACAGAAAGCAGATCCACACAGATCCACCTCAGTTCAGAGACATGGGTGGATTCAACGTGACCAGCAGGACTCCAGTAAAGATACAACCAGTAAACAATGACTGTGTGGGGAGAGAGTTTGAGGAGGAGTGTGCTCCTCTAGTGTCTCCAGCCTTTATGTTTTCCCCTATGAGAAAGAGGCTGAGGAAGAGGAAATGGGAGCCGCTGGAGGTTAACACGGTCAGCAGCAGTACAAAGGAGTTCAGCAGCGAAGCCACAAGTCAGGCACGAGAGAGGAAAACCTCCAGTGCCTTCAGAGAGGATGACACCCACATTGACGCTTGCATGGAGGATTTGGGTCCTGTTAGAGGATTCACTGCTGACCCGTCAGAGATGAACCAGTTCCCACCACCGAGATCCATAGCGAAGAAACGTGAGATATTATTTCTTCTATATGTTTTTCTCTGCATCATCATTTATGGGAAGAAGTTGTCTGATGCCTCGTTGCTGTTTTGAACAGGTTGCCATCTTATTATGGAAAGAAATCCTCCGATGTCTCCAGCCAAGATGTTTGCGTACATGAAGGAGAGGGAAAATAAATCAGAGCAGCAGGACGTTCATAAAGTCAGCAGCAGCACGAGGGATCTCTTTGGTGGTAAGAATCCAGAAAAGTGTAGTTTAAGCTGTGTATGTATGCAGGCATCATGCTCGTTTTGATTTTTCTGCCGTGTTTTCACGACATCATTTTACATTGTTTGTTATCACTTCCCCTTTTTCGTAGGTGATTTCAATCCATCCAGAGACACGCCTCCCTCCACAGATCACAGTACAGGTGAGACGGAGGATGTTACACCAAGCGTTTCACAGAGTGTGGTTCCTGTCACCCAGTCCAGAGAAGATTCAGCTGAAAGTCAATCAGACACGGATCCCTCTGGGGACACCCTGAGCCCTGCTGTGCCGTCACAGCCTATTTTGCTGGAAGACCCGCTTGTACTCAATTCGCCGCGGATCTCCATACCGAAGAAAAACGATGCTGTGTTCAAGCGTAACAAATGGCCCCAGCACAAATTCCCAAGTGTGAGTAGACAAATTATTATTTATAAACAAATTACCTCTTAATTTATGTCTGTGATAAAAGGCGTGACAGTAACAGTTAGGGAACACTGAACATTCAAAACCAGAGCACTGATCAATACAAGTGTTGTGATCTCTTTGACAGTTTGTCTGTTGTTCCTGACTGGTCCTGTGTTTTCCTCTTTGATAGGAGAGTGTGATTTATCTCAAAAAGTGGTTCCTGAGGAGGAGTCCCACAGGCCTGTTTGTTGATGGAATCCACCGGTAAGTGTTTTTTGAAACCTCATGATTCAACACAACACACACAACGTTATTATAACTACATACAAGTCTGATTGCTCACCAAGCTACTAAAACAGACGTGTTCATGCTTTGGATTCCAGATTTTTAGGCTCACTTTAAGACTTTTGTGTGTGTGTATGTGTTTTAAATGTTGTTACTTGTCTTTTCCACCCAGGGAGGACAACATACCATGGAACAGCAACATCATTGTGGAAAGGTTTTCTAATTACGTGCTGAAGACCGTTTCTGGCAGGGTTTACATCCTGGTTGGCAAGATGAACTTGGGTGTTGACTCCGGTAAGTCAAGATTCTGTGCAGGTAGATATTTTCCACTGAGAATATGTTTCGCTTTGGCAGAAAGAAGTTCAAAAATAAAATAAAAATAAAGCATATAGAAGTGTGTATTTTAAATCTTTCTTCTTCTATCTTCCACTTTGCCTGCAGGGTTGCCCAAGTGGTTTCTGAAGAAGTTTGTTAATGGCTTTCCTCCAAACTGGAAGGAACTTCATGAGAAGTTTCTGTCAGAGTCAAGAGAGTAAGAATATTTATTTCCCTGCTGCAATAAGGTCCATGCTCCTTAGAGATACAAGATTGTTTTTTTTTTCTGGGGATGTTGAATAATTTAAGCATGAGCTGAAATGAACGCTGAGTTTTTCAAAAAGCTGAATATTGTTTTGTTGCAGAGGCCGGGGCAGACAAACAGAGATGAACAGTAAAGGGAAAGACATCAAGGCAAAGACAAAATCTGAAGCGTCCTCCATGAACATTTCTGTGAAGCGCCACAACCAAAAGCCTTTTAAGACACGTAAGTCAAAGAGAAACACTTTAGGTAACAGCCGAGTAAATAAATACGACGACAGGATCTCGTGTCCCCAAGATATAACCATCCACGGTATCCATCCTATCCATCATTCATTGGGTTGAGACTATATCTATTGAAACCACTACTCTTTTCCCAATTCTCAAATAGATGTATAATAATTTCTATTTTTTACACACATACAATACAGAACGTTATATTAAAAGTACAGAGACATTAGAGTTTTCAGTCATGCTGGTGTTGCTTTGAGCTGAATGCTCATGTCAGTATGTTGACACTGCTAACATGCCGAAGCTAAGCAGGTATATCAGCAGGTGATCATCTGTGTTTAGCATGTTCGCACGCTAAAAATAATGGAAATGGAAATAAATGGAAATGTCATTAATTTGTCATAAACAAAAGTCAGATTCATCTTCTGGGCACCATGAATTTAATGTACTGAATTTAAAAACCATTCATTCAAAAGTTGTTGATATGTGTAATCTTGTGTGTTCAGATCAAAATTTTTATTCCTACATTCACACTTTGAATCTCCGGTGTTGCGTTTACTTTAATATCTGAATCCACAGCGCCACTAAAGTGTTAAACTTTTCTGTTTCTGTACATTTGTTCTCTTTTTCTGCAGCCGATTCTTGTCCTCCTGCCTCCTTGTCCTGTGCAAAAGTGTCTCGAAGCGGTCGCGTCATCAAGCCACCTCTGGAGTACTGGAAAGGAGGGAGAGTCACTCTGGACGCATACATGAATGTTACCATCCACGAATGTTACGATACCTCCATCTGCAACCCTGTAAGTTCCACTCACGTGGGTTACGAAACAATGCAGAATAATTTTATTTTAGCTATGTACAAACTGACTGTGACTGTGTTTAATTTCAATATCTGACAGGAGGTCACGACACAAGTGTCTGCGAGGGCTTCACAGAAACCTGCCCGTGTGTTCCTGCCCTGCAGCGAAGGTAAAGATAACTGTAACTGTAGTTTACATGTTTTGTGAGATAAGTTATGAGCTGCATACAGACAAACTGTCCTCTTTGTTTTCAGGCCGTAAACAGTGTGAACCATCCAGCGACGAACAGGCATCAGCACCACTGAGGAAGGTCAAGGCTCCAGTCCACAAACGCAACAGAGTCAAGGTTAAGCCTGAGGATAAGCCGACTTATTCACCTGAGCCTCCTGTGGAGACACTTAGCAGCCCTGAAGAGTGGTCTGACAGAAAGACAAGGTCCAGCCAAAGGTGTCCAGCTGCAGAGAGAACATTTTATGTGGACAATGTCCCTCAAAAGCAAAGGGAACCTGAGAAATCTTCAACACAGAGGTCAAAAAAACAGACACAAAAACAGACACACGACACCACAAGGCCTTCAGCGAGAGTCTCACGGAGCAAACACACCATTGCATCATCCCCAGAATCGTCCACTGTTAATGATAAAATATCAGAGCAGCCGTCATCAGATGATGACTTTTCCATTGTGAGAAAGACACGGGGCAAAGGTTTGCACGGGAAGAGAGGTGAGAAGTCACAACCAAGCCACAAGTTTCCCTCAAGTGAGTCAGAGGGGAGCGGGAAGGAACTGAAGAAGCAAAGTAGAAGAACAAAAAACAGAGATGCTACAAAAACACAAACAAAACATAAAGAGAGCAAATGTGCCAAGACATCACAACCTGCAAAACCTTTGCCTAAGTCAACATCCAGCAAGAAACACACGGCAGACAAAGGCAACACACTGATTCCACAAGAGCAAGCTGAGGACAAGTGGACAGAGACGGAGCTTATGAAGCTACAAGAGTAAGTTTTGTCCACCGACAGAAAGAGGAAGTTGTGTTTCGCAATATGTGTTGTTCATGTGTGGGTGCGTGTTTGTTTTCCAGGGCTGTGTCCTTCTATCCTAAGAATATAGCAAGTTACTGGGCAAAGGTGGCGAAGGTTGTTGGAACACGTTCTGCAGAAGAGTGCCACAACCAGCACACAGCTCAGGGAAGCTCACAGACTCCGACCAAAAAAGCCAACAAGCCCAAAAAGAAAAAGGACAAGGTGGAAGCACCAAAAAACGCAGGTACAGAAGGGTCTTTGTCTTTGGGTGTTTGGGATGTAGACTGTGCAGCCTCATAAGTAAACTGGATAGAAGAAAACTTCTTTCCTGTTAGAGATTCTTCTTTAATAACTGAAATGATCTATGTTTGTTTGTTTGGACATGATTAACCCGAGATTTAACAAGCTGTAATCTGCCACTAGTTACAGATCATCCTGTCATATCTGCCCGAGCGGGGACTTTGAAGAGAAAGCAGCAGGTGCGTCAGTTCCTGGAGACCATGCCCAAAGAAAACGTTGATGACGTTTTCAGCTCCGCGTACATGCAGAACAAACGATTTGAGGTTTGTTTAGTGTTTGTATCATGCAAAAATAAGATGTTTTGTGACACTTTTACAAAGTCAACTAACTAACATAACTTTTCCTCTTGTGTCTGCCTTGATGTATAGATTCCCTCCATGTGTCCGAGCGAAGACCAAGACTTCTCACTGTCCGATATGGAGCCCCTGACTCCCAGGTCGACACGTTTCCCTGAAATCAAGACTCCTCAGTGTCTGCATATCACTCCCGGCATGATGGGCTCTCCCAACAGGTGAATGATCTGGACGGATCTGCGTTCTAACTTGTAAGAGCTGTTTGCAGCTCAATAACTGACTTTAACCTCTTGCTTGATTTCAAAGGAGCAACGACGACAAGTACGTCTATCAACTCCAGAGGCGGATGAAAAAACAACAGTTTAATGCCTTCAAACAGGCGCCTTCTTCAAAGGTACTGATGATGAGATTCTTGTTCTCTCAAAACTGATAATTATTGATTTTTAAATATTCAAACTATTTCTTTGCTTTTTTTCTTTTACAGAGCTTCTCACCCACGCCATCAGTTAAACGAACAATGAAAAGATGTGCGACCGGTAGGTTTCCTGAGCTGGTCATGAGTTTACACAGGTTATGAAGCTTGTACTGTACTGTAAGGTTGTGTTTTTTTTATCCACCGCTGCATGTCGCTGTGCTCAGAGGGGATTTTCACAGTAAGATTTTAAGTAGTGACAAAACTGTAACTGAAATCTGAAAGGATTTATTGCCACATTTCGTTTGTGACAGAAGTCTTGTTGTGTAACACAATCTGTTTCTTCCCCTTTTTTTATTAGAAAACGACACCTTCGTTGTTTGGGAGATGTTCCCTGGAAAAGATGGAGCGTTGTCTGAAAGCGGAGAGGAGGAGGACTTCTACTTCTCAGACAATGACTGATTGGAGTTTAAACATTATATAGATGTTTATATTATATAGATGTATAGATGTCATTATTTGTATAAATTGAAGTTTAGCTCATCAAATGTGAACAATAAAACATTTTGTTGTGCCTCCCTGTCCTTCACATGTAAGATAATTTCATTTTATGTTTAAAAGCCAGATTTGATCTCATATGGTATGATTTATAATTGTAAGTAAGCAAGCTATAGTAATTGTTATTGTTATTGTAATTACTATAATTGTTTTTAAACAACATACAGTGGAATGTATAAAAATTGTTTTGAGACGATGTGGTCTTTACTAAAGTTAAATGGTTGGAAATTGTTTTATAATTTTAAAATGTAACATGCTGTCAAACAGACTTGTGATGCTGTCTTTCAGTGCGTTCCTGTAAATATAGTTTTTGTTTAAAGTCCTCGTTCCAAGACTCAGTTGTAACTATTCTTTTAATAAACATTGTTAAATTTTTAGTTATGGTTTATTTGTGTTTTTTAATATGCACATGTGTGTGTGTATATGTATATATGTATGTATGTATGTATGTGTGTATATGTATGTATGTGTGTGTGTGTGTGTGTGTGTGTGTGTGTGTGTGTGTGTGTGTATGTATATATATATATATATATATATATATATATATATGAGGAAGAAAAGGTTAAAATTTAAAATGACCCCTGCTTATGGGCTGATCACAGGTTGTGATAATGCAGACATGAAAAACATGATTGTCCTTCTCAGATTGATTAATTTGGAGGATTTATAAAGGTTAAAGAAGTAAAAACGAGAGACAAGCCAAGAACATGAACATACTCTGTGTACATTGTTTTTTTCTTTTGTCACACCTCTAATCACCTTGAGACCCCACAGATTTATGATGTGGACCACTGATGTAAGGTCTAATGATATGCCTCAACCTTCCTAATCTTAAATTTTACTCAGAGGTGCATGGAAGTGAATTGTGATTGCATAATGCTTAATAGAGGAAGAGGTGGTTTCTACTGACATTATATTGTATATACTATATTAAAGGTGTGAAATATTAAGTTTAAGGGTCGCTGAGGTAAAAAATTAACTTCGCTGGCATTTTAAAAATATTTTTGAATAACAAAATCACGTGAAGCCGTGTCACGTGACTGCTGCGTCTTTAACAGCCTGCCTGGTCTCCGGATACACCAGAGCGAGCGGAGGACACGATGAACACACTGTGAGTGCCGCGAATAAGTTAATATGTGTGTGTGTTAATGGCGGTAACAGGAAACAAAGACAGATAACGTGAACTGTTTTCAACGTGTCTGATAATGCTGCGTCTTTTTTTTTTTTTTTTTTTATTTCTGTTTGTGCTGACCTAGATAGCTGCCGGCTAACACAGCAGGTTAAACGTTCACATAACGTTAAAACAACCGCAGATAACAGCGTCTTTGTGTTGTGAAGTGTGGAGCAGACGTGTTTCTGTATGCGTCTTAGGAGAGGAATTTAATCTGAGCTGCATTGAGACTTTGTTTTGTTGTGAGAGGACATGTTTCAGTGTTTTACAGCTTTGTGTGTGTGTGTGTGTGTGTGTGTGCTGTGTTCATTTACATTTTATGTTTTGCTTCCCCTTCCAGACTGACCTTGTCCATCACCTTGTTACTCAGCTCGTTGGTCTGGAGTGGATATCTGGAATATAACCAAGATGTCCTGTAAGCAAACCCACTTTAAGAGCCGTGTATTAAATCACGTTCGCATCTCTGCTTGTCCAAATTGTACAAATGTGGAAAGTCAAGACTCATTGACTTATTTTCATCGGTACAGCTCAGCCCAAATGTGCAACAAAACTGAAACCTGTCCAGTGACTTGCAACAACTATCCCTGCACCTATTAGTGAATTGTTTTAAGGAACTAATATGTTGGGGACTTTCCATTTCCATTTCCAAGTGTTCAGTCCAAAAATCTGTTTAGTTTGGTCTCTAGGAGACGTGAAGTCTGCCTTATAAAGATCTTATAAAGTGCACTACAGATAGAGAGGTTCGGGTTAGAAATATTCACTGTTTGCATGAAGGTTTAAGGTGCTGATAGATTCATGACAAAGTTGTGAACTTGAACATATTGGTCAATATTTACATGTTTGCTTTCACAGTGTTGACTAAAGCCTTCTTTTCTTCTTTCCTCCCCAGGATACCAGATGACTGGACTCATGTGGGCCGGGTCGATCCCTCAGAGGAACTCGAGCTGACCTTTGCCTTGAAGCAGCAACATGTTAACCTGCTGGAGGAAACACTCAGACTGGTGTCAGACCCTGACTCAGCACAATATGGTAAGACTTTGATAACCACATGCTGTACTGACATTGCAAGAGTCTAAAAAATCTGTTTGCACTTCTGCTTTTTACTCAATCTGACCATGTCTGATTAAAAACAGTCTGGATGTTCTCTCAACTTGTCCTCCACAGGTAAACACCTCACCCTGGAAGAAGTATCCTCACTCCTGCGGCCGTCTGAGCTGACCCAGAAGGTGGTGCGTCAGTGGCTGCAGAGTCATGGGATTACAAGCTGCCTCACTGTTCACACTCAGGACTTTTTACAGTGCACCATGACTGCAGAGTAAGCATATCTTTTTAAGCAGCGTCTGTTCTGCTTACTCAACGGTCATTTTTACTTGCTCTTGACACAAATAAATGACACAAAAAAGTACCGTTACTGCTTAACTTCCCTCTTTGTGTTAACTGTGCAAAGGGTATTCTCAAATCTTGTGAGATGGTTCCTCATTTGACGTATAAAACGTTCAGTTGTAGGATATTGATAGTCAAAAATCTAGGCCAAGGTCATTTGATTGTTTAAAAAAAAAAAAGAAAGCCCCAACCGTCCTTACCTGTGTAGTAAATTTGTTTGTTTCTTAAACAGAGTTTCTTAAATATTTAGTGCCAGTTCGGCCGGTTCGGCATCCACACTAACCTAGGGCTTTTTTGGCACCAACTACTCCCACATACTTTGTTTTTTACTTTTGTAATTTTACGTTAAAATGAATGGAACGAACTTCAAATCTTTCTACAAACCTTCAACACTCTCAACTTCCACTATTCCCACATACTCTGTGCTACAGAAACCATTCAAACTTTAAACTTTATTACAGTATTCTACTGTTTTTCAGCTCATTTCACATTTTTTCCCCTGCATTTTCTGCAGGAAAGTTTTCTAGTTATACCTGTAATTGCATGTTTGCATGACATTTAGGCTGTTGTTTTTGTGTGTGTATTTAGGGTCGCAGAGACGTTGCTTCCAGGCAGCAAGTTTCACCGTTACACCAGAGACAACCAGTCTGTAGTGAGGTCTTCAGCTCCGTACTCTGTGCATGATGACGTTCACCAGCACCTGGACTTTGGTGAGAAATATTTCTGTATCTGTAAAAGGTTCAGCTGTTATCTGTGATTGTTGTGAATATACGTATATTTATTTATATGTATATATTTTTTTTGTGCTTCCACAGTTGGAGGGCTTCACCGCTTCCCTCCTAAAGTGCAGCAGGAAACCAAAGCTTCTTCCAACAGGAAACAAAAGCAGTCTAAGACAGGCGTGCACCTAGGAGTGACTCCCGCCATCTTGAGGGCTCGCTATAACCTGACAGCAACTGATGTGGGGAAGGCTCACAACAACAGCCAGGCTGTAGCTCAGGTGTGATCATCCCAGGAGTTCATAATACAAACGTGTACATCAGCTCTGACACTATAATATCACCATAACTTGGTGTACTCTTTCACTGTAGCTAGCTGTCTTCTCTTTGTAGTTTTTGGAGCAGTACTTCAGGCCCGCAGACCTCGCTGAGTTCATGACCTTGTTTGGCAGGAGCTTCCCACATCGCTCTCAGGTGGACCGGGTTGTGGGCACTCAGGGAGCAGGAAAGGCCGGTGTGGAGGCCAGTCTGGATATAGAGTACATCATGAGCACGGGGGCAAACATCTCCACATGGTTGTTCACCAATCCAGGTCTGTAAGACAGAGCAAGGGTTAATGGTGACAGTAAATCTAGGGACACTAATCATATTTAAGTGTTTACAGTTACAGTAAAAGAAATGTCAAAGTGTCAGGTCTGTAGCGACTAACAAGTTCATGCCGTAGGACGCAAATCAGCATAAAGCTAAAGGTCATATTGTCGGGATTAAAAACGCTTTGCTACGATTAGCCATAGTAGTAATTTTCACAGTCTCACCCCACATTTCCTCATTGTCCTTCAGGTCGTCACGAATCCCAGGAGCCGTTCCTCCAGTGGATGGTTTTGCTCAGCAACATGACTGACCTGCCGTGGGTTCACACCATCAGCTACGGAGACGATGAAGACAGCCTGTCTACCGCGTACATGATGCGCATCAACACAGAGTTCATGAAGGCCGGCGTCAGGGGAATCTCTTTGCTGTTTGCTTCTGGTCAGTAAGGAAGATTCACAAACACATGATATGTACTGTCAGCAAAATATGACTGACAACGCCTTTTGTTTGTCAGTTTCAGCCTGTTTTTCTGTTTAAAAAAAAAAAAAAGTGATTCATCACTCCTTTTACGTGCAATGACTGTGACTCACTTGTTTCTGGTTTAGTTTTTAATCCATCTAGTCCGCTCACTAACAACAGTCCCTGTTTTCATTGCTATCAGACACAAAAGAAAATACTCAAAGGCGTAACTGTAAACTGTAATTTTTATAACTGTCTGAGAGCTCGTGGGAAAAACAAGGCGGTCCTTTTGCAACAGCCAACTGTGACTTGGCTCCAGTCTTTTTGTCAGATCATTGTCTCACTTGAAACATGAATACACCATTATTGTTTGAAAACAGCTGCGATCTGGAAAAACGTGTTAACATGGCACCTTTTTGGCATGTAGCTTTTTCCGTCATTTACAACAATACTCGAACAGGCTGCCACTCAGCTATCAGATCATGGTTACATCATCTTTAGTCTCTCTGATCTTCTTTAATAAGTAGATGATCCGTTACATGGTTCTTTACCTCAGTGGTCTTATTTCGTGTTCAGGTGACAGCGGAGCAGGCTGCAGACATTTCGCTAAAGAACAAAACACCTTCAGGCCAAGTTTTCCTGCCTCAAGGTAAAACGTTTGTACATTTCTGTAAGCAGACCAGTTTCTCCACATCTTGTACATACTGTAACATAACCTCATTGTTTCCAGCCCATATGTGACTACAGTCGGGGGAACCTCATTCAAGAACCCCTTCAAGGTCACGTATGAAGTTTCAGATTACATTAGCGGCGGTGGCTTCAGCAACGTCTTCAAGATGCCTGACTACCAGGTAACAATTATCAGCTCTTATTAATGCTCAATTATTGCGGACAGTGTTATTAATGATGTGTACATGTGTTCCTGTAGGTCAGTGCAGTGAATGCATATCTGAAGACTGTAGCAGCAACCCTCCCTCCTCAGTCGTATTACAATACCAGCGGCAGAGCCTACCCAGACTTGGCCGCCCTGTCTCATAATTACTGGGTTGTCGTCAACAGAGTACCCGTCCCCTGGGTGTCCGGGACCTCGGTAAAGTTTATCAAACGTAACTTCCTTTTTGGTGAGTCGACAGTGCTCCCTTAATTGCACTTCATCTCATCGATCGTTCTCCCTGTCCAGGCGTCAACTCCTGTGGTCGGAGGCATGCTGTCTCTCATCAATGATCAGCGGCTGCTAAAGGGCCTGCCTGCACTGGGCTTCCTCAACCCTCGCCTCTACAAGCTCAAAGGACAGGCACTGTTTGATGTAAGTCAAGTTATTATCGTGGTCTTGCTTTGCTTAGATTTATTCTCTTCAAAGATACTCAGTGACTTTATTTGGTACACCTGCGATTCAATAAATAGAAGTGTCTTGATTTGAACCTCGACTGAGGCCTTTCTGTGTGGCGTTTGCATGTTATCTGGCTTCCTCCCACAGTCCAAAAACATGCAGGTTAATACGTTAATTAGTGACTCTAAATTGCCTGCTTGCCCTAATGATACATTCCTGTCACGGATAACTAATAACGTTTGATACCGACCTGCTCCATAAACAAAACAAAGTCACAAGCACGGACTTTGAGGTAATGAAGTCAGACATTGCCTCTTCGCTGAGGTTAGAGATATGCTAGCTAAAGATTTTGACACACTACAAAGTGAACTACAAGCTGTAAAAGCTGAAATCATGAACGCCGCTGCCATCGGAGCCAAAATTGAGCAAATGAGGGGAAACATTAAGCACAAAGACTAGAGATAAGAAAATTATCTTGCAGTCGTGACTTAGAGTATTCACACAGTCACTGTTGAGTGGTTACAGATAATAGATGGATAGATGGATGCAATTCAATAACTCTCTGCCATAAATAACAAAATAACATTTTTTTTTAAATAAAAACAAATAACTACATTTGTAGTATTGTGTCACATGTTGTATGAATAACAAGATAATGTTGTTTTATATTTTGTTTCTTTGCTTCTGTAAGTCAAGGTTAAAAGACAATAGAAGGAAATCCTTTTGTAATACATTCAGTAGTCATGGTCTGGTTCCTAAATGCCATGCATCCTTGTCTCTAGGTGACCGAAGGCTGCCATCAAGGCTGTCTGGACGAGCAGGTTCAAGGCGAAGGTTTCTGCGCTGCCCCGTCGTGGGACCCAGTTACAGGCTGGGGGACGCCAAACTACCCTGCACTGTTGGCCGTCCTGCTAGCTGAGTGAAAAAAGCTGCAGATGATTTAAAACTGGGGCAAATCAGGGCGGTCTCTGCTCTGAGAGCAGGTACTATACACTCATTCGAACTCTTGACCAGGTGCCTGATACCAAAGGCGGGCAGGCCTACACTAGATTTATGCCTTGTTTTATCTGGTTGATTTGAATGTGAGTCTGTTTATCCAGTATTCAGCAATGTTTTATGTCATCACTTTTTTTTTTTTTTTTTGTTTTTAAGGATGTGTTTTTATCAGTATCATTTTATTTTCTCCAAAAGGCTTTAAACTGTTTCCTCAGATATTTTTAGGTCGGTGATAGGGGTGGTTTGGGATTTTCAAGGCTACACTGCAGTTGCCTGTTTCTGCTGTTCACTGCATATTTACTGCCCCAGATTTCTCTGAATCTCTCACACAAACTTACAGGTAGATCCATGCCACTAGATACAGAGCAGTAGTAAATGTGGGTAAACTGTTTGCTATGCATAAATAACATAAACATATTAAAATACACACCAATCACCTCTTAGATGTGCACATATCTCAACATTTGTTTCATATGAATATTGTCTAATATTTTAGATGTCAATCAGAAAACCATATACAAGTTGCAATAATTTCATCAGATCACAACAAAGCATGTAATCGGACACAGGTTTAGTTTGTAGTGAGACTGAGGTGTCTGTTTTTCCATTCTAATCTTCAGGGATGAGGCGGTACAAGTCGTCTTTTCATTCTATAACAAATATTTGCATGCAATTCTTAAAACTGTCGCTCATTGATTTTTGTAATAAAACAGGAATAAACGTCACGTGGTTAAAGATCAAACAGGGCTTTTTTTAAAAACTTGATGTTACTTTGGTTTGTCGCCATTGTGTTCTGCGGCTATGAACTAACCAAATGCACTGTAATATGTGGGTTAAAAGTGATTCAGCTCTTCTACCCACCAGCATTGTTGCACTTGTTTTTAATCCTCTGACCATGTAAATCCTCCAATCAGATCTATTTAATGTGAGAAAGGTTGTCTGTGCTGTGGTGTTGTTTTTGAATTTATTAAAGCTGGATTTTTACTTAGAAATGTCAGTTTGATTGTTCAAGAGTGTGGAAGCTGTTTTGGAAATGTACCACATGTGAAAAGAGTGAAGTGTTGTTCAAGACAAAATTCAATGGAAACCATAAAAAAATAATTTAAAAAGTAAAACTGCCAAACATTTCCTGGCTCCTGCTTCTAATTGATAATGTTTTGTGTGATTGTAAGCTTAACATCTTTAGGCTGTTGGTTGGGCAAAACAATTTGAAGTCACCTTTTTCACTCATTTGACTATTGCTGTTACCATTAAGACTGAGACTGTAGGTAGCAAAGGGAATTTTCAATGCAGATAGGAAACGCAAATCCTTCTGGTCTGTGTTTTGTCTTTGGTGTCTTGTGTCTAATAAAAACAATGAGTTGAAAGTGTATTTAAATCACTGCCACAGAATTTACCGACTGCATCAAACTCAAGAGTTTAAAAGGTCCAGTGTGTGGGATTTAGTGGCATCTAGCAGTGAGGCTGCAGACTGCAACCAGCTGAATAGCGCTCCCTTCAGTGGCTGTGAAACTTGCGAAAGGCAAGAGTCAGTGTTTGGTTTATTGAAGAAATATGATGTGTGGAAGAGAACTTTCACTTTCTGCAGATATAAAGGACTCATTCCAAGGTTACACACACAAAAATCTAATTTCCGGGTGATTATACACAAATGAAAACATGCGTATGAATGCTGTAAACAATTCCATCAAGAGCACCAACAAACCAAGTGGAAACAAAGTTCCAGTTAAGTTAACAATCCCTCCAAGGCTAAATACCTGGGTCTCTCCACCAGTCAGAACTGAAGAAGCCTCTTAGATGAGAGCTGAAACGTCTTCACGGATCTACAACCAAGTCTAGTTGCCCCAGATTTAACCCTTCTTCCAGAAAGATGACCTGGCTGAGTGAAGACCTTCACAGACTATAAATAGATCTCTCTAAATGTTAGACACTGGACCTTTTTAGATGTGATACAACTATCAGTCAAAAATAATAATTTGTTGTACTTTCTTGTTCTAGTCTCCATTTTACAAAAAGGAATATAGTCAAGAAGTTAATCAAACAACCATTAGAGCTCCCAGTATCCGGTGTCTTCCTGGTTATGTAACAGTCAGAGGCCTAAATGGGAACTAAAGCACAGCAGTGACAGCGGACACTGCAGCCACTTGAAATACTGAATGCGAGGCAGCCTGTTAAGAGAATTCACGCTGCAGAGCCAACCTCAAATACTGGTGACTCATTCTGTCAACATTTAACTACAAATGTAATGTTTATTTAGCTTCAAGAGAACTCATTTTAACGCTCTATATATTATGCTACTGTATTGATTTAACAATCAGGTTAATACTGAGCACAGATTATAAAAGGCATTCAGGAAATGATGGACCTTTGTGAAGATGGAGGTTTGCTTTCTTTTGATCAACTGTGTCTGAGATATAAAGAAGATATGATGTATATGATGCGCCTCCCGCGGACAGATGAATGAATGTTTCTGGAAAGGTTTGGTGGCGGAGCGTTACAGTTTTCCAACCACAAAAATATATAGATCTTGTATGTTAAGTGCCTTGTTTTAATTTTGGAAAGTCAACAGGAGATTTCAGTTCAATAAACCACATCGTAATACTTGGATTAGCGTCTCTGCGTGTGCTTATTAAAACTCTGCAATTTATCTGGTTAAAAGGAAATGAACAAATGATTAGCCAATTCAGTGTCTGTGTTATGTAAGTACGTGTAGTCTCAAACTGTATTGTTAACGTATGTTTTCCTGATGGGATGAAAATGACAATAAACATCAGATCCACTGACTCAGATTTGTTTAAAATGTTCCATTCTTATGTTTAAAAATGGAAACGTCCCCAAATCCCAGTAAAATGAACACAGGTGCTGTAGTGACAGTGTCTTCATTATTTGTTTGACACGTTACTTAAACAGCTGAATAATAATATAAAACAAACATGTGAATTATAGTTTGAATTTTAATTGTAACTGTGAGAGAACAAATACACTTTCTGTATTGGTGGTGCAAAGGGGAAAAACATTTTAATCGTGATCACTATTGAAAATCACATGGCTATTATCTACATTATTTCGATATTGCCTTGTACAAAATGAAAATATGCAAAGACCCCCCAAACCCCACCCCGAAACACACTCATATGAAGAGGAGAGGGGAAGGTAAAACAAACTGTGAACTCTCTTCCATGAACAGCTACAGGAACAATATGACTACACACATAACCACAGGGCTCAAGTCAAACCGTGTACAATATGCACACTTGGGGGAATACAAAATTGAAAAGGTGTAACTGCTCAGGATCGATGCAAACTTGTCTATTGCAAAAAACTTTTTAACTGGCTGTGTTAAGGTATAAATATGTTTTTTTTTTGTTTTTTGTTTTTTTTAGGTGCAGATCCATGAATTAACATCTTCACAAGAAGAAACCATACGTTGTCCCATCCAGGTAGCGCCAAAGTAGGGTAGGATGCCTGAGGGGGTCGGGGTTCTCACGAGTTCCTTGTTCAAACCTCCATACGTATATCAAAAACAAGAGTCATTTCTCTGTTTAAACCTTTTACCTAGAATACAAAGGGAACCTCACAACAAAGCAGGCCACGGAACATTAGTTTGTCAAGGAGCGGAGATACAGGTCAAGTCCTCCAGTGTATGCTCACGTTGTCGTTAGCTGGGTTCAATCACTGGTTGTTTTTGGCTTTGGCGTGTGTGAGGATGTGAGACTTCAGGTTAGTTGACTGGGCAAATTTTTTGTTGCAGCCGTCGAAGGGGCACACGTACGGGCGGTCTCCAGTGTGAATACGCACATGTGTGCGCAAGTTAAAGTCCAGAGAGAACCGCTTGCCGCAGCCCTCAAATGTGCACTGCAGACGAGAGAGAGATAGAGATAATAACGCAGCTGCAGGTCTCAGCTTGGCTCACAGATCAACTGATATCAACAGCAGGAATCAGAGATGGTTTGTAAAGAGCTGCTCTGGCACAAAGCCAGCTGGGCAAAGTTTACATTTCAGTTTATATTAACTTACTGCTGCAAAAATGAAGTTATGCTGCTTTCACCAGAACACGGAAAATAAAGTGTGATGCTCAAAGTGAAGGAGCTCACCTGGAAAGGTTTCTCTCCTGTGTGTACGAGTTGATGCCTCTTCAGCTTTGAGCTCTCGACGAAGGCTTTGCCACATTCTGCACAGACGTGCACACGAGGCCCGTGGGTATGCAAGTGCTTTCTCATCGCTGAGTTGTCCCTGAACATCTTGGTACATCCCTTGGAGGCAGAGACACAAGACGAATCACTCACTTGGGACATATTCACTTTACAGTGAAGCTTTGGCAACTGAGTAACATCACCTCAGGATGTTTAAAATGTTCCTCATACCAGTTTGATGAATGCATGCACATTCTTAGAAAGTTAATGTCAACAATAAAAGCAAACAACACAACAGAGCAGGTTTATATTCATGTGTTTACATTTCATCTTCTGTATAAACTAGTGAAATAAACACAACACTGCACTCACTTTGTGTGGACAGGCTATAGTCCTGGGTGCATCGTCTTCTTTCACTTTTCTTGGCTTCATTCTGCAACAGAAATAAAACAGGTCGCATCATTATAGACTGTCTGCTTCAGGAGTGTGTGAACAAGCACGAAGGTCTGTTTATTCAAAAGGGCCACACACCCATTTGATTCCACACAACGTTGACATGAATACAGTGAAGGGTACAATGGTGGTTTCCCTCTTGCCACCATAACAGGCTTCATATGGTTCCTTTAACTGGCTTTTAGTGAAGCAAACTGTTGTTTGAATAGTTAATTTGACACGCCATCTTTTTTTTGCTTGAGTGAACATAAACATTGCAGCTTACCGTGCAAACTCTGCCAGCTGTTTGGGGTCTGACAAGTCGATGCCTGGGATGCCTCCAGGAGGAAGCTTCTTCCCCGTCATGTACTCTGAATAATCTGGAGGCGAGTTTTCACCCGTGATTTGCTCCTCGTGGTCTATGTCCTTCTTGTCATCTGAATGAGAGGGACAGACGTGTTGATACAGTAAGTAAATCAGTACCCGAACATGTGGAGCGAAATGATCAAAGCCATTTAGAGCAAACTATTATCATGTCACCTCCACCTCTTTTAGTATCTCCTGCCACTCTATTGTTGCTTATTTACTAATAATAACAAAATGTGACAGAAACTACAAGTTTCCGTTTTAAAGTCTGTATTCAAAACACTTTGTAGTCATAGCAATAAAGCTGTCAAGGTGCTTTTTTAACCCTCATGCGTCACTATGGACATTTACATCCATTTGAGCAAATGTTTCCTCTTTATCTGACCATCATTTTGGCTGTGTTAGTGCATATGGCACAGTTATTTTGTAACAGTCTCTTTTGACAAATTTTGGAATTTTATTTTTTCTAATAGATCAAAAGAACACTGATTTTTTTTTTTACTATCTTCTTAAATCATTAAGGACTAAAATGTCCACTTCCATAAAACTGCTATTAAAACTTTACAAACTAATATTTTTTCTGATTTTTCTGCATAAATCTCTTAAAAACTTCAGCCCTGCTCAAAACTACCAAGCATTCAATCATTTTGATATTATTTATGAAAAAAGGGGAAAACAATTCATTGTTTTTAATTTTTTAAAAATAAATAACAACAGTGACTTCAAATACTGGCATTTAAGGGGTTCAAATCCTTAAAAAGATTGAATGTTTGGTAGTTTTGAGCAGGGCTGAAGTTTTGTGCAGAAAAAAATATTAGTTTATAAAGTTTTTATAGCAGTTTTTTAGCAAGTGGACATTTTTGTCCTTAATGACTTAAAGGTCCAGTGTGTAGAATTTAGTTGCATTTAGTGGTCCAATCACTGCATTGCAATCTCCTCACATCACCCTCACCTTCCTAATGTAAAGGAGAAACAACACTTTAAGGACCCTGTTTAGAGTCAGTATTTAGTTTGTCTGTTCTGGGCTACTGTATAAATAAGGTGTTTCAAGATGGCGGCCTCCATGAAAGGGGACCCTCTCCCTATGTAGATATAAAATGATAATTTTTAAGTAACAAACATAAAAAGATTCTTATTTTCAGGTGATTATACATGCATGAAAACATAGTTATGAATATTATATTCCATGTTTGCCTTATTCTGAAAATATAGGCCCCAAATCTTACACACTGGACCTTTAAGAAGGTAGTAAATTAAACTGATGCATTTGGGTTAACATAAATAGTGGTGCAAATATTTTTCACAGTGTCTTATTATGGTGTGATAAAAGGGTTAAGTGTTTAATATTTTGCTTCAATAATATCCATGGAAATAACTAGCCTGATGTTTACAAACACGTAGCTACACTTTACAAATATAAGTTACAAATATCCATATTATTTTCCATACTGCGAGGTTAAAAATAGATTATAGCTCGTCTAAATTAAATAATATTTTCCGTGCACAGCACTAACAACCAGAGGAACTACCTTTGGACACATGATCTCGCTGGCTTGAACATATAAGGGCCTCGGAAGTGTAAAGTATGAGCGGTTCCTGAAGGCACCACCACAGCCACAGTTGAACTGCGCCACAGCGGCCTAGCGGAGCCAGCTGCACTCGCTCCCACTTCGCCGCCATCTTCGTCGGCCAAATAAACGCCATTTTTTCGGGCCGCCATACTTTCTAGACCGGGGAAATATGGCGGCGCCCATCGACACATAAAACATGGCTTCCCATAAAAACAAAAACATTTCAAATGAAGTATAAGTGGCTCAAAGTTGGGGAATTATTCCTACTTTAGCGGAGGACAAGGCCCCAGCTGGGCCCCGTCACACGGCACACACGCTGAGAACAAAGCGAGCTTGCAGGAATTCACACAGGACTCTGAACTTACCCGATGCCCACATAGTGACTGAAAACTCCCCCTCCAAAGTCTTTATCTGGACCTGCTTCTGTTCCCATTTTCTGCCCATTTCACCCCCGCTCAGGTAGCTCTTTTTGCCCGCTTTCTTTCCGCTTCCAGCCTTCTTCATCCGGCCTGAAGAGGAGCTTTTCCCGGCCACTGTAACGAGAGTCTGTTCGATAAAGTCCTCCTCCACGGCGGGCACCGGGATGAGGATTTGGTCCTCAAACCCGTCGTCCGTGTGCAGTTCAGAGTCATCCTCGCCCACAACTTCTTCTCTCGTTTGCACCAAAATCACCTCCTGGTGCGGGTGAATCGAGTTTGGATCGTCTGTGTCAAGTGGCTGTAAGGCAATCATAGGCTGGTGTTCACCGTCGTCTCCAACAACTGTTGTCTCGATTGTTTCTACTTCGATTTCGTGCAGTTCAACTATTTCGGCTGGCATTTCAGACCCGTCCGTCTCTATGTACAGGGTGTCCCCCGACGCCATGGTGAATGTTGTGTTTCCTCCAAGTTGTATGCTATTTGTTTTTTTACACTCTCGCTTTCCCTCCTGTCCACACTCAGCCTTCCTCCTCCCTCTCCGACAACAACTCCACACAACTGTAGTCTCGTCGTCACAATGCTCCAGTTTTGAAGTCTCGCGTGATTTGGACCAAAAAGTGTCTTTAAAATGTGAAACCTAAACATCATGTTATTCCTCTATCCTGTAAAATGTGTCCATAAATAAATAATAAATGTGTGAGAAACATTGTCATATTTACAGTAATATGTTTTAATTCTTCCAATTATGTCAACTTTCATTTCATTTCATGTTTAATGGCAAATTAAAGTTGTAAACTTGTATATATATATATATATATATATATATATATATATATATATATATATATATATATATATATAGAACACGTACACACCTTTTTCATATACTATTTTAGTATATTTTGTGTTTTTAGCATTATATTTTAGTATATTTTATGTTTTTAACATTATATTTTAGTACATTTTATATTTTAGTATGTTTTATGTTTTTAACATTACATTTTATTATACAAAGATTTTTCACATTATATTTTAGTATATTTTTATATTTTTCACATTATATTTTAGTATATTGTATGTTATTAACATTATATTTTAGTACATTTTATATTTTTCACATTATATTTTAGTATATTTTTATATTTTTCACATTATATTTTAGTATATTGTATGTTATTAACATTATATTTTAGTACATTTTATATTTTTCACATTATATTTTAGTATATTTTTATATTTTTCACATTATATTTTAGTATATTGTATGTTATTAACATTATATTTTAGTACATTTTATATTTTTCACATTATATTTTAGTATATTTTATATTTTTCGCATTATATTTTAGTATATTTTATATTTTTCACATTATATTTCTGTATTATTCTTTTCTTACATAAAATTTTGTAGTGTTGTATTTTACTTATTTACTTATTTTTTATTCTTGCTGTTACACCGTTTAGTGCTCTTAATGCTGAGCTGACTGGTTCCTCTTGTCCAACAACTAAGTTGCATATAATGGTTATTTATATTACTGAATCATATGCTGAATATTTGTTTGGCTATTTGGATATCCAGAATCAGAATAACTTTCATTGGCCAGGTGTGCACGCATGAGGAATTTGACTCTGGTTACACTTTGCTCTTGATGTATATACAGATAGAGATAATGTAAGACACAAAGAAGGAGCTTTAAAGGTAAACATAAACATAAAAACTGTGTACATATAAACAGTATGTATATAAATATAAACTAACTAACTAACAATATTAATATAAACAATATAAACTGTTTAGTTAGTTTTAGTTTTTTTTTTCAGTGCAAAGGATGCTGAAATAAATATGGTCTGTACAGCAGGTTGTTTTATGTACATGAAGTACAGTATATACAACATGAGTACATTGTATGTGCGTGATGATATTTACATATTAAATAAACTACTTGCTGTAGAAAATATCACAAATCAGTGCAAATTGGAAAAGTTTCTGGTTTTATCTACGACAGTCTAACCTAAAGATATTCAATTTACAGTCATATAAAACAGAAAAAGCAGAGGATTTTCATATTTCAGAAGCTGGAACCAACAAATGCTTGGCATTTTTTTTCCCCTTAAAAAATGACTGATACCAATATTCAAAATAGTTTATATTGGATCAGTGTATTTAAGATAAGATAAGACTGACTTTATTGATCCCAGTCTGGGAAATTTGCTTGTTACAGTCACAATATACACAGTGTATAAGAAAGGTAGAAAAGTGCTCATAAACAAAAAATAAAATAGAAAATATATAAGATATACTAGCAAAAGTAAAATAATATAAAATAAAATAATATGATTTACAAACACTATATACAACTTTCAAATGTGAAATTATAACATTATATTTCTGCTATGACATTTAACAGGCTCATGTAAAATGCAAAAGAAATTTAAACATATTTATTTGCATTATTTATAAACAACTTTCAGATCAGGTTGGAAATCTGGACTTTATTTTCTTTTTTGGTATTCCTTTTCTACTACCAGTTAGTATTCATAGCATCCCTCCAAATATACAATAAAGTAAATAAAGTGGAGATGCAGTTGTCTGCATGCTGGAGAGTACGAAGTTGCGTGTATTTCAGCAGGTGTACAGCCAGCTTCGTCCCTCCCTCTGCTCGGAGGAGGAGCCTGTGATCACACCTTGCGCCTTCAGCATACAACCTGTGTAGGTGGGTGTGCCCCGATACTGTGTTTGATGACACACTTAACGCCACAGGTTGCCGCAGTCACAGAGAGGATAGTCATGGGGAAGACAGGTGGAAGAGACGACTTTGAATGGGTGTACAATGACCAGCCGCACACTTCAAGAAGAAAAGAAATTCTGGGTAAGAAATAATTAAAAAAAAAGCTTTGTCAACACTGAAGAATCTGCTGAGTTAAATTTCGGGTTAGTTTATGTGATAAGGTGAAGCGTGAGTTTTTTTCTCCAGTCAATCGTAGCCGGTTTAACCTGTTTACTTGCTATTGCTTAACAAGCTTTTTTGTCAATGTAGACTATACAGGAGAAATGTAGACATGCATTTAAAGATAAACATAACTTTGAATAATTGACTTACACATTGATGGAAGTTACAATATCCCTTTGAATTAGGAGTGGAAATATTCTTTCAAACTCTCTTTAAAACCTCAGAAATTTAAAGTAAAGATATCCATCACTCTGTACTTTGCATACACAGATGACTTGCAATTTCCATGAAAAATAGACTCTCGTGTTTGAAAGCATACTGCATGAAAGGCTGTTTCTCACATTGTTCTATCTCACTGTTGACTCAACATGGGTCTACACGGTTTACATTTTGCTTACAGGCGTTTTCTAAGAAAAAGCACCACCACCAGCAAATATACTCAGCATATACTCAACATACTCAGATAACTATAAGATGAACTGTGACTGAGAAATACCAGATGATTAGCTGAGTTTTGCTTTAAAATCTCATGTAACCTGTTCTTTTGGTGTAAACCAATCTACTTCTCTGTCATCTTTTTTTTCTCTTACTCGTGAGGCAACAACGGCATATTGATAGCAGGTGCAACTGACAATACCCCTGGGCTTGCTAGGTAACAGGACACATTCCCTGCTCATGACAAACACAGATGCAATGCTATGCATGAAGTAAGAAGAAAGGCTTTGTCAGAGTCAGGGGATCAGGGAGGATCCTAGAGAGAGTTATTCACCAAAATCAGCTGATTAATATTTATGTGTATGTGTATGTGTAACTGTGTATTGTATATGTGATCCTTCTTACTTCTTCAAGGATATCAGATCTGTATAAAGAAGGGTATTCTTTTGGAATCTGATTTTTCACGTAATTCAATTCAAAACAGTTTAGATTAACAAGATCCAACCTGTTTATGTATATTTGATCATTGCTTTGTCCAGCTGCCGCATTGTTGCAGGTGATGGGTTGCTTGACACCATCTAGGCATGAATTATTAAAGTGTTTTGTCTTAATTATCCTCGGCCCTGCCCTGGTGGGAGAAGCAGCGGGCGTCAGACGTCGTTGAGTTTTACATCCTCGTGATGTGTGGTTTGCAGATTTTAGATTTTGGCTTGACTTGCATGTTGTAACCTTATCTCTCACATTCAAAGCACATTTCTGCCCGCCATTACAGTAATGTGTGAGGTCACGCAGATGGTCAATGATGATTGGCAGCACTAGAAATGTTTGTAGTTCTGAACAATACATGATTTAATTGTTTTGTATTTAACTTAAATATTTTTTAGTTGAAGGTAAATTAAGTGATTTGTTGTCTCTCTGACATGGTGAAGGTGAAACCCAGTGATGGCTGTACAGCATGTTCTGCACACAATGGCTTAAAGGAGTTTGAACAGATCATTTTATGGTGCCTGGTTATTGATTTAACTTTATACCCTGTGAGTGGGCTACAACGGTAACACCTAAGGATGTAAAGCTCATAAACCTGGCTTGAAAAAACATCATGGAGAGGTGAAAAGAACATGAACTGAATATTATATTATATCAGAGCTGTATCTTGATGACTTACTTTTTGTTAAATGGGTGGCTGTAGGTGGGCAGTTTAAATTCCTCTTGGCTAAACATTAACTGAATAAAGAGGGTTTGGTCACTTAAGGGGAGACATGCAGCAAAATGGCACCAAAAGGCTTCAGGCTGTGGTGTATTTAACCTTTTAGTGACCAAGCAAGTCCAATTTGCATGGAGCCTGATTTGCATGATACATCATCTACTGGTAGATCACTTTGCATCTCTCATCCAGTGCATACTGGGATCAGCTCAAGATGTTCTTTGCCCCAGATCATTTTAACCTGTGCTGTAAGGGCTGTGTGGCCATTGTAACAAACCAGAGCATGTCTGTCCTAATGAGCAGATTAAGTTGTAAAAGTTTCATGGACTAAAGCTCTTTTTGTAACAGTGAATGTGTTTCAGCCACTCCCTTATATCACCCGGAGTTTCAAGTCCCTCAGCAAAACAACACCTCTGCCAATTAGAAATGACTTTTGTCAGCAAAGCTCTTCCCAGGAGAAGAGCTCATATGAATCTACATGCTCGATTGTGTTCTTTGGGATAAACAGTATCGTGTCACAGGCGATAAGCTCTTGAAAACAACAGCGAGTCCTAAAAAAACAACTTTTCACTGCTGGATTCATGCCAGATATTTAACTTTCCTATGTAAATATTTTTAAAATGAAAGTAATCTTTTATTTTTTCTCTCCCTCTCCCTGTCTTCCATTATCCACTATTTCCTTTTTCTCTCTTTTTACTGTCTGTTGGTTTTAAACCCTTAACTTTTGTCTTTCCTCCTCATCCTCATCTGCTCTTGCTATGTATGTTCCTTTTCCTCTGTCCATGTCTCTTTTCCTCTCTGCTTCTTTCCTCAGCCAAATACCCAGAAATCAAATCTTTAATGGGCCCAGACCCCCAGCTGAAGTGGGTGGTATCGGGCATGGTCCTAACCCAGCTACTGGCGTGCTACCTGGTCCAGGACCTCCCCTGGAAGTGGATCATCTTCTGGGCTTACGCCTTCGGAGGCTGCATCAACCACTCCCTGACTTTAGCTATCCACGACATCTCTCACAATGTGGCCTTTGGCAACAAGCTGGCCAAGTGGAACCGCTGGTTTGCCATGTGGGCCAACCTGCCCATCGGGTTGCCTTACTCTGCCTCCTTTAAGAAGTACCACATCGACCACCATCGATATCTGGGTGGAGACAAGCTGGATGTTGATATCCCTACAGACGTTGAGGGATGGTTCTTTTGCACCCCGGCCAGGAAGGTCCTCTGGCTCTTCCTCCAGCCCTTCTTCTACGCCTTTCGCCCATTGGTGGTCAATCCTAAGCCAGTGGGTCAGCTGGAGATCCAGAACGCAGTTGTTCAGTTCACAGTAGACTTTATTATCTATTATCTATGGGGGGTGAAGCCCATTGTTTACCTTATTGCAGGTTCTATCCTGTGTATGGGACTGCATCCCATCTCTGGACATTTCATAGCTGAGCATTACATGTTCTTGAAGGGACACGAGACATATTCTTACTATGGACCACTGAATTTGATCACCTTTAATGTTGGGTATCACATGGAGCACCATGACTTCCCGAGCATACCTGGCAGTAAACTACCTCAGGTGAGACTGCGTGTGTTTGTGTGTAAGATAAATCATGATTAAATTTCCAATAGGTCAACTCTTGAGTCATTTTTTCCAAGACTATTATTAGTTGTGAGCGATACACAATGAGGACAGTTGCAACACTTACATCGCCACCAGGTGTGGGCAGATAAGACGGGCCCCTCCCGTCTAAATATAAGATATTTCTATCAACTGCAAATATTTATCAGATGAAAGGCCAGGCTTCGTAACTGATTAACCGCTGCCTTACTAGCACCACTAGAGCATGAAGAGATACCTTACTTTTGACACAATGACAACTGCTTCTGTTTGAAATTCTTTAGTTTATCAGCTATTTTTATTCCTAGCAAAGGAAATGTGACCTTTTTCATATTAGAATAAGTCGTTCTTGAACTATTAAGTGATACATTTACAGGATTTCTTAATTCTGTACTCCAAACTGTGCCTAGTGGTAGAAGTAGAAGAGCCTTTTTTAAGAAGAAACTATGCAATGTGGTTTCTTATTGAACAAAGCAGCCATTGTGTCTGTATCTGATTGTCCCAGAGAAATAAGGTGTCATGTTGAATTAGACCTGAATTAGTCCCTGAGGTGCTTATGACACCTCAGACACGGAATATATTTGATGTACCATTTATATTCTTATTTTTTTTATAAGCTCTATTTCTCACTTGTGATGTTTTCTTTTTATTTTCAGGTCAAGCAAATTGCAGCAGAATATTACGACTCCTTGCCTCAACACACTTCGTGGACCCGGGTATTATGGGACTTTGTGTTTGACGACAGCATCGGCCCCTATGCCAGAATCAAACGGCAGTACAAGCTAAACAAGCAGGGATAGATCTATGACTGATTGTTTCCCTTTAAGCATGAATGTGAATTTCAAAATTGTTAAAAATCTATGGACCACTACAAAATATAATTATATTCAGCAGTTAAAATGTTATTTTTTTTTTGTAGTGTGTGGTCACCACTGTAAGTACAATCATCTCAAATCAGTCAGGAAATGGAAAGAGAATTCAGATACAGCTAGATGGCCTGTCATCGTGACACACTGATGACATCGGATGATGACCCTTATCTGCAGTTGTATGAATTCCAACAGAAATATTTAAAGATAATGGTTGAACACATTCTCACGAGGCTTTACAGAGACCACTTCTGTGGTCACCCTTTCCTGTCTGTAATAATCATCACGTCAGGCTCACACGGCTCACACAGATTACCTAATATAATTTATGATGTGAAATTATATTAGGTAATCTGTGTGAGCCTTGTGAGCCTGACATGATGCAGAACAGTGCTGAGATGGAAAATGAGCATTGAAACTTACCTTTCAGTAAGAAGAGCCTTTTCTTCAGTGACGCCCCATTCTGCCTGTTTGCAGCTCTGTCGTGCTGTAAACTGTTTGATTACATCTTCTTGTGAACACTGGTCCTCCATGCTCACAAAGTTTTCCTAATTGTGGCCTCTGTCCTCATGAGTTTAGACATTATATATATGTATATATATGTATATATGTATGTATATATATATATATATATATGTGTGTGTGTGTGTGTGTGTGTGTGTGTATATATATATATATATATATATATATATATATATATATATATATATATATATATATGTGTGTATGTGTATGTGTATGTGTGTGTGTGTGTGTGTATTTTTTTAGCAATCATGACTGATTCACCTGTGTGCCAATTTCAAAGGCACAAAAGTGAGACATAAGAGTTTTTTTACATTGTGAGTACTCAAGGCAAGACATGAAATACTGTACAAATAGATGAAATGTTCACTGGCTGAATTGCTAGTGCATCCAATACAAAATATAAAATTATATGCAGTGAAGTGAGGAGAAAACCTTGGAAATTATGTGGACGGAGGAAACCAATGGAAAGAGCAGCAGTGGTCACGAGAAGAGTCTTTTAACAACCTAAACTACAGCAACTACAGTTATTTTGTCCACATTAAATGAATTTATCTGTGTGTTGTGATTGCTAAATATGGTCTTTGTTGTGTCTATTTAAATGACAGGGCTGTGTATAAAAACAGTCAAATATCTTTAGAAGAAGAAACTACTATAAAGAATCAGAGTTTGTTTGATTTTCTGTTTCCTGTCTGTTTTGTGGTAACCAGATGTAACTTTTCTTTTACTTAAACATTAAAATGTGCCATTAATTACATTTTTTTAAAGGACCAGTGTGTAGGATTTAGTGGCATCTTGTGCTGTAGTTGCTGATTGCAACCTCCTTGCCTTACCCTCTCCTTCCGAGCATGAATGAGCATGAGCAAATATGGTGGCAGAAAAATGCGCGAGAAACGCCCAGTCAGGAGCAAGTGTTTAGTTTGTCCATTCTGGGCTACTGTAGAAACATGGCGGACTCTGTGGAAGAGGACCCACAGTGCGTGTAGATATAAATTTCAAGGTAACAAAAACAAATGATTTTAATGTCATTATACACAAAGAAAACTGTTAATTCTGTTCAATTTCTGCCATGTTCTGTAAATAGAGCCCTCTAAATGTTACACACTGGACCTTTAAAACTTTCCACATGTAGCAAAACACAAAAGAACACACACACACAAAGACAGCAGAGTATTGTGTAGATGGTTGACACAGTCTTATTGTTTTTGTTTGAATGAATTTACTTCCAGCTTTTAAATCAGAACGTAGTTGAGAGCGGACAGAGTGGATAGAATGCAACAACCGATATTCAACCAAATCCTTCCTGCAAAGACACATTTAGCTACCATCACATAGGCCTACCATTCACTTTCTGCACATTCTTATCTAGGTAAGATCTGCATATTGCCAGAGCAACCCCGTCAATTATTTTCACATTGCTACCATTATCAAGTTCAACATCTCATATATAGAAAGGGGAATCTTCATGGAAACAACCCACTATGATAAATGTACCACCGTTTGTATTTTTTTCATTTTTTTTTCAAACCAAATAAAAAATTCATAGAGATGGGGGGGTTTCATGCATACTTGGGAGGTTCACAAAGCATAGGATGACTAATAGATAGTACTACATTGTTTTATATCTACTGTAGGTAAAACCAGGTGGCACATTTACAGTGATCGGCCTGTTTTGTGAATGATCCCCAAGTTTTAATGATCTCACACATCTGAACAAGTAGAGAGAATCATGAGCCTCGGTCACACTGGAGTTGTGGAGCAGACTGTTAGTGTGTTATTTGATTAACTCAATTGCTCACTTTTAATGTCTTACGCCTTGGATGTGGAGGAAATTTCAGTGGCTAATTGTGGTTCAAACATTAAAATCTCTGCAGAGAAAAGGTTAGACACACAACACCAGTATGAACAAGGTCATAAAAGCCTGTTTTTTTTTTTTTTTTTAAATGCCGGTCAAGGGCAGGTGAGTCTGCAGCACCATTATACCCATATTGTGCTTGTTATCATCAAATAGTTAGGGCTAAACTAAAGAAAAAAATGATAGAAAATATAAAAGGCTGACATAAATGGCGTGAAAGATTCCTTTTTCCTTCTATAATATCAATAAAATACTCATTGTCATCAACAGCATCATCATTATCACCACAGTTTTTAAATAATAAAACAGTAAAAACTTAGAAAACAAAAATATTTTCTTCTTAAGACTTGGACTGAACAGAGAACAAAGAGTTGCAACACCGGGCTGACTGAGTCTATAGGTGCACAGAGAGGACCACAACACCAAACTCAGCACGAATGTCCGTCCATCCCTCGATTCATCTTTTAGTATATTTTTCCTCCTCTGTTTGAGTTCATCAGTCCTTTTAAACTTTCTTTATCCATCTTTCTATTTCATCTGCTCCTCTGTCTCATAAACCCACTTTCTCCTCTTCACTGTTTTTCTTTCTTCCATTTTCGCTGTCCAGCAGACTTAAATGTTGGCACAACATCTCTGCAACTTGCTTCGTGGCATCGCGAGGTCACAGAAACATTGAGAGAACATTCCCCCGGTCCTCGTGTCTGTGCATCTGCATGTCCATCCTCCTCCAGCTCCTCCTCTCGCTCTCCTCCTACTGTTGCTCAGATGAGATTAGGATGTACTGATTCTGCCGATTTCTTGTCTGATGGCTGCAAGAGAGGAACACAGCATTTCAGAGAGTCTGCACTCAAAAAGTCCTATGTATCATTAAAGGTGTCAACAAGCTTTTTCATGCTAGGATTTCACTCAAAATATGAAAATTTTACTGCCAGTGAGACGTAAAAACTAGTGTGTGCTGTGTAAGCTTTGCTTACCATTAATGATTTCATCTTTCACTTTATGCAACTCGCGTACAACTTCATCCAAAATTTCCTGCGAAACAAGACGTGCATGTGAGTTCACAGAGTGTGTAAAATCATTAGTCTGCCCAGTACAAAACCAATAAAATCCTTTATGTAATAAAACACATTACACCAACCTGTTTCATCCTGTCAAATTCTGTGTCTGATTCACTAGTGCTGCCAACGGGTCTCACTCTGCAACACAAAAAGGACACGCTGATCGAATATGAAAGCAGCCAGGCCTTATTCCAACGGAAGAGTATTATACACTACATATTTGAGGATTATGTGATGTTAAACGCAACAACAACATCACAACATTTCTGTTACTTGCGCGACTGTCTGTAGTGCAAAGGGTTTATGATTTATGAGATTTATGCTGAAATCCCTGTGGTCAGTGAGGTTTTCTGTTTGATGTTCTGACCACACTCCCTTCACTCCTCCTCGTCTTATCTACTGACCTGGACACCAGTGAGGACTTGTCTGCAGAGTTGGATCGTTCCCATGGCTTCTTCACAGCATCTGGCGACGGGGAAAGAATGGATTACATCAAATAACTCTGAAACAGTCATCTAAAATAAATGTAAGATATCTTATAATCTGCAGTTTAACTGTGTTAATAATTAATAATCAGCAAGTAGGCTGCTCTGTACCTGTTGAGTTCTGCTGTCGACCACTAGAGTCGTCCTGCAAGACAGAGAGGAATGACTTATCGTTACACCCTGAGGTTCTCAAGATTTTAGAGTCAAGACCTCCTGAGAATAATAAAGTTGCCGTTTGTGCCCACCCCCACCTTCACAGTCAACATGTCTGTCTACTTTAGGCCTAAAAGAGCAACAGTAGATACAAATACATTCTCATATTACTGATGTAACTGGGCGTGTTCACATGTATCTCTCTTTCCGTGCTGCTTGCCACAATGTTATATTATTTTACACTCCATAACCATTTGGCGACCGCTGGAACTTGAGACCCACTTGGGGGTCCTAAACCCAGGTTGAGAACCGCTGCACTACATAATAGTAAGTCAGCTTTACTGTATGTTTCCCAAAGAGGTAAAATTTCATTCATACACTCGATCTCTTTCTTGCAGAGACGATCCATACAGCTGTTTATTAGATAAATATAAAGTCGATTAGCTTAGCACAAAGACTGGAAGCAGGGGGAAACAGCTAGCCTTGCTCTGTCTGAAGGTAACAAAATCTACCAGCAACTCTGAAGTTCACTTATTAACACAAAAACGTGGAAACATTACAAGTTGTGGATTAGACAAATGATCTTTACAGGTGCTGGTTGGTGGATTTTCTTTCCTCTGGACTGAGACAGAGCTAGCTGTGTCCCCCAGGCTCTAGTCATGACATGAGAGTGGTGTTAGGTTTCTCATTTAACATCGAAAAAACCCCCAAAAAAACTATTGCTTCAAGGCACAAGACTTACGTCATCAGGTTTCTCTGAAGCTTTCCGTCTATGAGAGGAGGAAATGAGTACGTGAGCAAACAGTGAGATATTCATTCATGGATATGATCTGGTACAAGAACTTATTTCCTTTTTGAGATAAACATTTACGACAAGTAGAGAAGAACAAGGAAGAACAAAATAAAAATGCTGGTATAACATGACTGAAGGGCGAAACAGGTATTTTATTGTGCTTCTCTGCATGATTAATTAGGGGAAGGATTACTGGTGTGTGACTGCTTTACCTGCGAGCTAGTAAGGCATTCATCTCCTGCATCAGTCCCTCCCCACCACCACCACTGCCACCACTAGACCGGTTGGAGTCACTTTTGCCACTAGACCCAGGCGGACTGCTCTCATCCTGAAGAACACATTACGGGTGTCAGTTTTGCTCTAGGGGGGTTTATGGAGAGTGTTCTTTGTCTTCTTACCCTCACCGCCATAAAATACACAAAGAACATTTAACTACTGATAAAACTGGATAGACTTGATCTTTAACCGTGGAGGCTCACCCTATGTACTTTACGTAATTTGGCTCCAGCCAATGCTGCAGCCAGTCCTGAGGGTTGGTGCTGGACCCCAGGCGGGCCCCCAGGAGGCCCTCCACCAGTGGGCAGTGGAGGGGGCATGGGTGGGGGCACTGCCATTGGGGGTGGTGGACCCGGTGGTGGCGGTGGGGCTGGAGGACCAGCCATGGGTGCTGGAACTGACACAGCTGGAGGAGGTGCCACAGAAAGCATAGCTGGGTGACCTGCAGAGACAGGGGGGCCTGGGAGGGGCAGAATTAGATATCGGTTAACAGCTGTTTGGGTTGATTTAGCTTTTTTGCCCCTTTGGAAGGCCCCGGTCTGAGACATGATGTGCACGCTCACTGTATGACAAACAACTAACAACTACTTCCTACAAGACTGCTGGCTGAGAAAACAGTAGAGGTGTTAATAGCGGGAGGGATAAATGAACTAATTCTAAACAGGTAAAATGAGTAAGAGCTACAATTTTTAGATTTTCTACTTTACAGGCAGCGGTTGATTTTATTTCATTTAGTGCAGAATGAAAGTGGTGGTTTAGTAAGTGCATGTGGGAAACTCAAATACCTGAGACGCCTTAAAGAAATACACTCTTTAACCTTGCATATTACAAGTGCTTGCTCATGGTGGGAATTGTTGGGTCTCTGCAAATAATATTATAAAGAGTACAGTCTTGTTCTGCTCTTTATGGAAAGTGTCACGAGATAACTTTTGTTATAATATGACACACAGCTTGTGAAAGTGACACATAAAACAATAAAAGCACTTCTTGGATGTATCTGTAACTGCATAACCATATGACAAACATGTCACTTTGATCATAAAGGTGACAAAACGTTGACTTTGATCAATATAAGTAGGTTTTATAGTGTTTGCAGGATGACTCGCAGAGCATAATTAAATGAATGGACATCTAAAGCTGTCATATTTTAGTATTAGGGCAGTGATTCATTGTTATTGTGCTGTCTCTGCTGCACCCCAGCACATTGGATTTTAATTCAAACAATGACTGAGTAAAGTGCTGACTTTGAGCTTTAATTTGAGGGTGTTTGTGTGTAAATAAGAAAAATCCTTCAGTTTCGGGGTCATGCTAGCTGACTGTCATACCGTCATGTTGTACTGTCACGCTTGAGTAGAACGGAGCCATTGTTACTGTTATTCATAACACCTGCGTTCTTCCTGCTACGACAAGTCGAAGGCCTTTTGTTCTGTTGCCTTGTGCTGAAACGAGAGAACTATGCACAAAAAGGTTGATGAGTTCAACACTCCGCACATCGCACACAGGTGCTCCAGTCAGATTAAAGTTTGGTAGAAATATTCTGGGAAATTACGTGTCACGATACTAATTGATCTCAGCTGTCTCAGGTATTGTGTGCATATGAAACGTGTGTAACATTATAGGTGAAGGGCATTCACTAGTGACACACACACACATACACTACACACTACACATGTAACATCCCTCTGCTGAGAGACTACCTCCTCCTCTCTCCTCCTCATACTTACTGCTGCTGGCCATGGGGGCCTGCTGGGGGACGGGGGAGGGGGTCTTCTTGGGCGAGCCCCCGTCAGACATGGCAGTGTAAGAGGGGGGTGAGGAGGAGGAGGAAGAAGTGGTGGTAGGGGGCTGGGCTTGCTGGTAGTACACCTGCTGTTGTTGCTGTTGTTGTTGTTGTTGTTGTTGTTGCGGATGCTGTTGCTGCTGAGGGTGGAAGGTGGATGCATATTGGGGCTGTTGGCCGGGGGCTGCCTGACCTATCAGAGGAGGCAGGGGGACAGCCTCGCAGTACTGCGGGGTGAGTGGCAGATTCTGAGAATGAGGAGAGTAGGAGTCGTCTGCCTGGCCGTTGGAGTGAGGGTGGGGCTGATACTGAGGGTACTGGTGAGCGCTCGGGTCAAGAGGTGGGGGCTTCATCCTAGTGCTCACTGGCGGGAGGGGGTGAGCCATCGGGAGAATGGGCTGTGGGGGAATACCCTGCTTCACAGGCATGGCCATCATAACTGGAGGGGAGGAGGACGGGGGCAACTGGGCGTACATTTGCTGCAAATGGGAGGCGGACCAGGTGCCGTGTTTAGGGGGGAGCATGATGTCTTGTTGCTGGAGCTGTTGTTGAAGGTATAGGTGGCGGGCTGCTGAGGGAGGAGACAGGGGGATCTGACGGACCTGTCGGCCCTGGGTGGTCACTCCTCCCTGGACTGGGGAAAAGGCTGAGGCGAGCGAGGTGGAGAGCTGGGAGGAGAGCTGGGCCTTGTCCCTAGCAACCCCTGCCTCTTTCTCCTGAGAGGGAGAAGAGGAGATGGAGGAGGGAGGAGAGGAAGAGGCCACACGGACGTAGGAGGGTGGCAGTGTACTAGCCCTGTACTGTCTGTACTCAGGAGGAGTGTCTGGGTGGATGGGAGGGGTGGAGACTTTATATTGGAGTGTGGAAACGACTGTGACAGGCAGAGAGAGAAAGACAGAGAGAGGTAGAGGAGATGCAGACGAAGGAGGGCAACAAACAAAGGAAAACAGAAAAGAGAAAAACGTGAGAAGAATGAAAAGCAACCAACTGAGCAACCAAGCAAGTAAAGATGAGAAAATCAGGAGCAATCCAAAAAACAGAAGCCAATAGCAAATAAGAAAGAATCAAAATATCATAAAAAAGAACAAGCAACAGAATGCAACATGACTGAGCCATGGTCAGAAAGCATATGGCATTTCCCCCCAACGGTCGCTGGAAGAAAGAGATGGCAGTAGAGCATGTTGCAGGGACAGGGGGGTACTGATATCGCCATTGACAGCGGGGACAAAGGAGGATGTTTAAGTCTGTATGTGCATTTAAGGGGCAGACTTGAACATTTATATGTGTGCATGGATAAAAAAGCATAAGGGCGTACAGACTGGGGAGTAGTGGTTGAAACTAAAGCAAGGAAACACAAACCACACTGGGAAAGCCTCTAGGAAACCTACCGTATCGGGGCCTGGAATCTGTGGTATTTATTAAAGATGAAATCACCTGTTTGCTGTGGGAAAGTAAAGTGTGCTCTGCCTGACCAAACACTGATTAGCTTCCATCATTAAAAGGAAAACAAAAGCAGAGCAAACATCCCTTCGCTCCCCCGCGTGGTTGTTTACTGACAGCTGTGAGGTTTTTCGGTTGACAGTTTTTTTTTTTCGGAAACATTTGTGTAGCTGGGAGCAAAGGCTATGTAAGCCTTTAATTCAGTTCGGTCTCCAGAGCAACATGTGAAAATGAGAGAGAGTGTGTGTGTGTGTGTGTGTTTGTGAGTGTTAATACAGTTGGGCGTGGATGTGTTTGCTTAAGTCTCACCTGATCCTGATGTTCGTCGCTCCCTCTCCTTGTGAGCCTGCATCTGATGTTGCTCCATCATCCTATGAATTGTAAGGATGTTACAGCTCTTTAAGCGTCACTGTCCTCAAATTAAGATCTGAAAATGTCTCTAGGGATCAGACGCTTTGTTTGTATCTACAGTGTGTTTGCTTTTCTGTGCAAAGACAGCGCTCTTGTTTACAGAAATCATACCTCCTCTGAGCTTCGCTTTCCTCCGAGGAGGGCCCATTTTGGCGCTGGACGACTGGACCTGAAAGACACAAGGTGGAAAAAAGATCAACCACATAAATAAACCCCTCAGGATCAATCCTCATATCAGTCAAGATGTTTAAGGAGAGTGTCTGTGGTCGAGTCCTGATACCCCTCAGGCCTAAACCTCCTGTCCTGTTGTTCCCTGTTTCAATTCTTGTCTTTACGCTGCTTCTTCCCTGTTCCTGGCCTTTCCTTCTAAGAAACTTTATTGAAATATTGCAAATTTCAAAATGAAAACAGAGCATATAATACAAGTACAAGTACATATGATCTTTCTTTCTCTTCTTCTCTCTCTTTACTGGTGATCAGTGCTTTTCCTTTTTCCTACTTCTAGTTTTCTTCACCCATCCGTACCCTTTTTTCTTTTAGGAATTATGCTTATGTTACAGACAGTTTTTCCCAACACAAAAGTACATTTCTAGCTTTGCTATTTCACTCTGCACTGAGTGCCTGTATATCACTCTCTACAGCTGAAATGTGCAGTTGGTTTTGTGTCTTTCTGGATTGTTTGTAAGATTCAAAACAGGTCTAAACATGGACAACACGTGTATGTAATCTTTCAGTCATTGGACAATGCATATGAGATCAATAGGGAGCAATTATGGGATACATTTCGATCTGTAATCAAGCCCTGAAAATTATAATCATCTCATATAAAACTGTCCCAGTAGAGAGTGCAAGAGGCCGACTGTTTACCGACTAAACAATACACAACAAGCATCATGTGAGGTACTTTGCCCCAGAGAGCCAACAAGCTGTTTATAATGTAATTTGCTCAACATGTTGGCAGCCACAGGAATTTTAACTGTAAACCACAGCAGACAACGATCAAAGCGAGTGGAATAAACAGAAATATCACAAGAATATGAAATCAAAACACATTTGAGCTACAGTACAATAATACATGGGGTTGGTTAGCAATAAAACTGCATGTAAGTCACTGTGTCAACATTGTTTCATGAAGTTCCTGTCAGCCACATCTCAGTTTAGCACTTTGCTTGTTGACCAACTACAGACAGTCTTCAGCCTCCCCCCCCCCACTGCTGAGTGACAGAGTTAGAGCCTCATTCTGGGGCGGCTATTAACAGGGAGCATCAGGCACAGAGCGCTGATCACATATCACCAGAATACCAGTCATTAAACTTCACCGCCCATCGTGACATCAACAACACCCACGGGTGATATTTCCGTTGACTGTGTCTGGAGCATGGGGGTGGCGGGGCGGGGCCATGAAGGCAGTAAACATGAAGCAAAACTGTGGCTTCAAAACGAGGTCTGGATCACAACAAGGGTTTAAAATGATGATTACAGCTATGTTTTTCAACTTTTCTATTTTCAAGTCATTTCACTGTTTCACACGGAGCAATCTAAGAGCTAAAACGTGACACTTTTAGACTCAAAGTCTTTAATTTATTACCTTTAATGTTTACTTAATATGACATGCTATCAAACATTAACCAATCAAATCAATCAGTCAGTCAACCACACTTTATTTGATGGTACCTTTCATACAGGTTAGTGCAATTATAACTTATAAGAGAGTACAAATATAACACACCAAAAATGTACATTTTAAAATTTATAATTTTATGTTGTTTTTTGTGATTTTTTTCTTCAAATTCTGAGCTCTATAAACAAAATTGACTTTTGTGCCAACCCTTTTACAACATGTACGTGGTATTTTTTCAGCTAAATGCCGGCATCACTTGCTCATAATGACACACTGTTGACCAGCTGACCTGGTTGGTGGATTTCTTTTGTTGTTGCTTCTATAACGAGACGCGCAGAACAAAGAAGCGAGGGCTGGAAGATGCCTCGTTTCCCTCGCTCCTCAGCACTCCCCTCAACTCTGCTCGTTAGCTCATGGTAATTATGTTTGCTGCTGGCAAAACAGCACATTAAATTTAGCAAATACAGCAAGGGTTACCAGCAGAGAAATCCCGTTCTCTCTCTCTCTCTCTCTACAAGAACAGAGAACACTGAAATAATTTATTTTGATCATGCTTAATTAAACATTTTAGAAGCACGATGCTGATCATGAATGAGCAGATCACAATGAATGCAATGCAAAGAGGGGGTTGATGGGTGACAGTAGAAATGTTTGCTGACTCTGTAAACACAGAGTTTCTGTTTAAGTAAGCATCAGTATCGGCTCACCTGTCATCAACTACGTGTATTTTTTTTAGGTGATACTTCAGTGATTCACTGTTAAAACACAACCCAGGGCCTATTATTAACACTTCACACCCTCCTGCAGACAGAAACGAAGTTGATGTAATAAAGATGTTGTGTCTGTGTATATATGTGTCTATTTGTGTTTCTACTATGGTATACGGCCCTGCTGTTGCCATGGTGAGGGTCAAAGAACAGGAAACCCAGGGGAAAGACGGGGGCTTGATCAGACTTGTAAGCATTTGACGGGCCCCTCTGAGACCAATGCATGTGCGTATGTGTGGGTTATTTCAGTGTGTTTAAAGAAAAATCAATTGTTCCTCCCTTTTGTAATCACTTTGGCGCTTTCACTTAAAATGACACGTCTCAAAGTCCTCTCTGACTTTTATTCTGATTCTGAATGATCTCCTGACGTCTGTTGTGGCTATAAACCTTTTTATTCTCATAGTTTCGCCCAAATCATACAAATACAAACAGCCATTAGTTCATTAGAAATGTTAAAACTCCTGATCTGAACAGATTTTCAACATCCAACTTTATCATAAACCTCATCAACACAAAGTAACAGGCCAGTTTCTCTTTAAATCTTGGGTAGAAAAGATGAAAAAAGCTTCTGTTACACGGATTTACATTCATATTTTTGACATTTCTCTAACCTTTGCTTTTATTTATAAAATACTAGAACTTGTTGGGCCACAAAAAGTTATTTAAATGAAGCGTTGTCAGATGTTTAGAGGGGATATCACTAACAACTCGTAGACATGTTAAACTAGACGTTACAACAGCTGGGAATCAGCAGTTTGGTATTTAACAATACATTGTATTTTATAAGCTTATCATATATTTTATATGTACATTTTTCATGTAGAGGAGTAAGAAGGACAATATTTCTGCTTGAATAGAAGTCTAAGAACTACAAGTGTAAACGTAAATGTATTTATTCACTTTCTACTACTGTAAACAACAACAACAACAACACATCTCTCTGTTCCATAGTTGGAAAAAGGCTGATTCTGTTCCCATAACGACATGCATGGACATATTTCTCTACAGCACTTACTGAGGATGATGATGGCTGATGAAACCCTTCTGAGAACACCAGGTGAAATCTCTTGAGTCAGCATGATGAGATAAACTTACTCTATGACAGCTATATGATGTGTTCTATGTTACTTCTTTCAGCAAGAGTAAGAAACGCGTCTAAGTAAGTAAGGAAGTGTTTTCCATGAACAGAGACACTTTTGCCTTGCATGACGAGGTCCATGATCCCACATCCAAATGCACCCAAAAAAAGGAGAGCTGCCATGTGAGAACGTGGGGTACGACATCAAGGCTCCGTATGGGATATTTTAACCACCAATAGGAGAGTCACAAGGATGGGATGGGATGACACCAAAGTTAAACACTCACAGATATTCTCTCTCAATATCTTATGCAGACACACACACACACACACAGCTTATAAGTAGCTTGTAACCAGAGCTGGACAGACGCTATTTAGTAAACCAAGAGTAGGAGTGGGTTTGGCTTCAAATACAGTTCAGGGTTCAAATTTAACTGAATTTATTCACTGTTCACTTCAATGTTAAAAACTAAAAATACGCCGGTTTATAAATGTCTCTGATGTCTCTGAGTTTTACTTTAAAAAGTATAGAAAATAAACATAATAATAATAAACATAATAATAATAATGATAAACATCAGAATGAAAATGGCAAAATAAATCATCTTTAAATGAGGACAAATTTTAGTCATCAACCAAAAAGCTCCTGATATTGTTGTTATTGTTTGTTTCAGTGTGCGGCCTGTAGCTGCAGTATGTGTTACTAACCAGCAGAGGGTAGTACAGCTTAGTTCAGAAGTTACACTTCATAGGCTTTGAACACTGTAATGTATTGAATGAAGACATATACAGTAATCAACAATCATGTTCAACACGTTTATCCTAGCTGAGTACATTGTACATCCCGTTTAACAGTACCCACAATTTAAGATTCAGAAACTCATTTCTCTGCTGAGATGAGACATTTAATTTGACTTACACATTCAGAAAATGTGTCACAACCTGCCAGGAATACAAATCTGTGCCTCCGTGCTTCATGAAGGACGTCCAAATCAAAAAAGGTAATAAAGTGGACTCCAAAAAGATTAATTTATGTCATATTTCATGAACGCTTACCTCCACTGTCAGGTGAGCTGAGGACATTGAGGGCGAACAGCATGGCGTTGGAGAAGGTGGTGGCCTCCTCCTTACTGGCAAAGTTCAGCCCATAGACCTGACGGGCGTCACGCCACTGATGGAAGGTCGGGGTGGCCTGATTGTATTTCAGGCCCTTCACTATGGAGTAGTTGATCACCACCTTCAAGAGGGGAAAGAAAATGAATTAAAATGTTATGCAGATTTGATAATGTGCACCTGGCTGATCACTCATGAGGGAAGACGTGTTGATTAAGGATTTCACTCAGTGTACTACAGCAGCTGGTGTTTAGGAGATGGAAAAAAGAGATTCTTACTCATTTTCTACCAGCTGTCTGGAGATTTAGATTTCACAGTACAATATTTAGAAACTTTCTTCTGATCACTTTCTAAATGATTAATAGATCAACTGTTGTCTAATTTCAATCCTCAGTATGTTTTTGAGTCAAAACAAGTCAATTAAAAAGTCATCGTATTGCATATAGTTTAAATCATTTTCGACTAAATCCATCTTAAGGCAGGCAGGAAGAGACATGAGTTTCTGTAAGTTTTTCTCAGCTGGATAAACCGTTAAATATGTCACTCTTTTTGCTAATGCTCAAAGGTATTGTAATTCAGAGTTTCCCAACTTGCAAATAGCGTAGTATTTTACTTCTGAGCCCCAATTATGACTCACAAAACTGTTTTGATTCTTCTGAAATATCCAATATATATAATCATATAAAAAAACAACAGTCACAGACAGCTCACACCAGTCAAAGACCATCATTTAATGTAATTTTATGATACTTCAACGATACTTTATTCTTTTTATACCCTTACATTAATATGTAAATACATAGACACGTTATACATCACAACATAACCAGCACAGCACATTTTCCACTCATATCCCATACGTATATAGCATGGATACGGTTTATTGTTTTCAATGCAAAGTATTTTAATCCTTACATGACTAACACTGTGACCATATCGTCTTGATCACATGAACACTCTCGTGTTGTTAACATCTTCCCCGTTCAACAAGTCCATGTAAAGGCAATTCTGAGATTTCATTCAAAATACATTAAATATGTTGGAAAATAGTTGCTGAAAGCACGTGAAAAGACTTTGAACGATATATTACTGACGTGGAGTTTCAGTTTTTCACCAGTTTTCAGTTTTCAGAATTTTGTGGGCGGTCCTAAAGGGTGGCTCGATGACACGCTGAGGCCACACTGAACCCCTGCACCCCTAGCAGAGTGATAGAGATTAATCCATCTCACTCAGTGTTTCAAAGTTAGTCATGTCATTTTCTGAACTCATCTGATATGTTTCAGTTGCTTCAAAATTGTTGCTTGACTGCTCCCACGAGTGGGCGGGGCTTCAGCATATTCAGCGGACACACCCCCACAGTCCTGGAGCTGAGAATTCATTTTGACCTGATTTTGACACCTGATTTCATAAACTTGTCGATATTTTTGATCATTCAAATTAGGCTGGGTGGTTAATAACACTTTCTTCTTTGGTCTGACAAACTCAGAACACATATTAATTCTTATTTTACATGGATTTTAAAATAAACGAGGTAAAACTATACTATAATAATATAACTATAATGCTTTATCATGAAATACGTGATACTGATTGTTGTCTCTCACCTGCTGGTCCTGCAGTTTGACGCCCACCACTCTGAAGGTGTTGTTGGCAGTGTTGTGGTAGATGTTGATGCGGCTGAAGCCCTGCTGCCCAGGCTTGATGGGCACCCACTTCTTACTGGCATCGTCGTACACCATCACAGAGGCCCGCGCCTGGCAGATACTCTGTTCACTGGTGGGAGAGACAGAACATCAGGAGGGTCCAGTCGAATACTGAAACATCATTCTGTTGTTTTAGAGAGATTTTATATGTCAGGACAGGAGTAGCTACATGTTTCAGTAGACGTAGTGTACAACTCATCTAGCTTTTGAGATTCATGAAATGAGCTTTTATGCGAAAATAAGTCGAGCAATAAAAGCTAATTGAACAGAAAATAACTGGAAAGTGGGCAGGATTCTTGTCTCTAAGTAGAACAAAATAATGGATTATAGAGATGCTTTTTTGCACTGTTAATTCACATACTGTTACTGCTGACCAGACTCGTGTAAATGTGATGGTAGTCAATAGAATAAAACCAATGACACAGAGTTACTGTATGATTATCTGGTTTGCTGAAAGGTCACTGGGAAGCCACACCTTTCTGCAGCTACCGCTACAAGTCACCACATTAAGAATAACATACTACCACTATAGGAATCTGACAGCTTGTGTGAGCCGAGGAGCCATTTTTAAAAGCTATAAACAAGACCTCAACCTAAATCTGAACCCTGGAAAATTCCCCTTTCCCTGCTGGCCTTTACTGTGGCGTAGTAACATAATCACTGCACATTGAAGAAATGTTTAGAGGCACCAGTGCAGAAGGGTGTGCACAATGTGTCGGGTAATGACACAGTGTCATAAAAACGCAAAGAAAAAAGTGTTTGATCAGCAAGCATATCACCAGCTGGAGACTCATTTGGTAAAAAGCAAATGAAAAGTCACACGCGAGCACCCAGCTATGAGGAAGCGTAACATAATCACGTTCACAACCACAGAGTTGAAATCAAGTTAATGCAATAAAAAGACATTTAGCTGCCGACTTATGTGGTTTAGACACATCACAAAATTACCACTTTCAACAGATACAGCTGGAGTTTATAAGATAAAGAGCCATGTGTTACGTGTGACTGCCGCTATGACCTTAGCACCATACGTGCCTGAAGGTGTTAAAATTGCCTCAGTAGGGAAACACATAACAGCAGGTGGAGGGCTGAGTTGGATGGGTGGAGGTGAGGTTAGGTTGGTGACCTGTGAAGTGACTAAATGCTTCTCTAATTTACACTTTCAATCCCTCGAGGACCGACTCTCTGGCATCTGGCACTGAGACTCACATTAGCAGCCCGAAAGCACAAAGGCCAAGACAAGCAAACTGAAGAGCATTGTCGATGTGCCCTCTGCCTGTCACCGTATTCTACTGTAGTGCCTTAATCTCTGCAAAAAAATGTAACAGAAATTTAGTCACTGTAGCAGCAAAAGAGCTGGACTATAATAACAAAATTTACCAAGGCTGTAACTTAAAATGACTTCTATTATCTGTTGATTCTTTTCTCGATTAACCAATGAATTGTTTAATCCATGAAACGCCAAAAAGAGGTGGAAAACACCCATCATCATCTTCCTGGAGCCCAAAGTATCATCTTAAAATGTCTTGATTTGCCCGACCAACACTTGAAAAATCCAAAGATATTATATTTACCATCATATATGTCGACAAAAAGCAGATAACTGTCACATTTGAGAAGCTGAAACGGGCTAATGTAATGGCATTTCTGCTTTAAAAATCTGTTAAATGATTCATAAATTATGAAAATTTGATTTATTTTCCTCTGATTGACAAATCAATTAACTGACTAATTGTTGCAGCTTTAAAATGTACAATTTTACAGTTTTCTTGTAATTTGATACAATTTTAATAAGGCCAATTCTACAAAACAATGATATTTAAGCTTTGATTCACAAGAGATATGCTCATTTAGAAAGGCTTCTTTGCAGCATAATACTGTTGTATGACACAAAATAAATGTAGTGCTTGAGAGCATGAAAAAAATCTAGAAATTTGACAAGGCCTAAAAGTATGATGAATTGTTTTATTACCGTCTGAGCCTGAAGTGAATGAGATTATACGGTGTAATATTACACCTGTAGCGATTTAGTGCACTTACATTAACAATAAAAATGGCAGAAACAATAAAATGAGATATGCGAGTAAGCAGATAATGAGGGCTTGCTTCCACAGCCCTGAGGACAGCAGTAACATTCAAATACCAACATGTGACCCCCCTCCTCTGACAACCTTTCCTTCGACGTGCCGCTCTGCAGGAGGAAGTCAGCGTGACACCTGAGAGACTCCCCCCCTCAAACCCCCCGGACACATGGCTCGGTGTCAGCCGGCTTCCTCTCACTTTCCTGCCATCATCTGCTCTCTGGTTCCCTTACGGTGGTCTGAGCAGCCTCAAATAACTCAGCAGTGATGAGATAGCAGTGCTTCTATTGGCTTCACTCAAACGCTGTATATCTTCTCCAATAAATCTCTTTTTATGTCAGACAAGGTTTTATGAATGATGCCAACCACGTACTGTTTTTTTTTTTTTTGATGCACTGAAACACATTACATATTCTCAGTGCTATAAAATAAGAGATGTCAACATACTTTCATTTACAGTTTATTTTCCATCTAAAAATCCTCTCATCATAACAATCTGTTTGACACATGTCAGCCAGACAGTATACAGATGTTGATTTCCATGCAAACAATATTAGAAAGAGTATAAACTATATAGTAACATCCTCAGGGAGAAGCTTTTAAAGCTCACATGGCAGATGGATCTCGGCAACAACTCCCACGATTACAACCAACCTCCCTCTGTCCGATATCCATCATTCCGCACTGCACAACTGTTGCTGAGTTATTCAGCAGAAATATCAATATCAAAGCTACAAAATACAATTTATACGTGACAAATAGTCAGACTGTGAGTTCAGATGCAGATGCCGATGGCTGGAAATGGTTACACAATCGATATCCTCAAACTCTGGACAAACAGGAACTTCAAAATCAAACAGGAAACACATCTGTCATCAACACAAACACATATGCGACTGAGAGGTTCCTCAAATACTGTACATCTAAACATGGCTCACAATCTGAACTCAACAATTCACTCCAGATAAAATCCTGTTTGACAGCTCTGACACAGTCACACAGATTAATCTTGCTCCTCATATATCAAGATTAAGGACTAAAACAATCCTTTCCAGTGGAAAATAATAATCAGTTTATCTCTGCAATGTGAAAAGTACACTGCCTCCTATTCTGGATGCATAACCATGAGGGATAACTATAGACATCATGTTTCCTACATCTCTAAATAAGTTTAACAGACTCTCTAATCACATAACAGACACTTCTCTCCACTTCAGAGATCCGACAGACCACCGGAGTCTCACTGGGAGGGGAAAGCGAAGGGAGGGGAGAAGGGAGGTGGCTGCATCTCTGTGATGGATCTTCTTACAAAAACAGGCCCTATTTCTGGAGCAGTTTGGGCCAGAGGGATGGAGTGACTCCAGCTTGACGCTGACGGTTTCAGTTCTCTTCAAGCAGTCAGAAATAAAGCAGGCGTCTCATCTGTTGCTTCTTTACATACAGCGCGTTGCCCAATCGACACATCATGGGATGCAGAGCAAGAGGGAAGGGACGGTGATCTGGCTGAGTTAGCTCCTTTGGCTGCATTAATTAAAGCAAACCTATCACCACTTCTGACAGTGTGTTAAATGCTCCAGTGTGTGATCTATTTACTGAGGATGGCGGACTCTCTCTCTAGGTCACGTGACAAAGAGGAGACAAGGCACAATAGGGCGCATGATAGCTGCTCAACATCACAGCTGCTTCTTTAAATCTGGAGGCCCGTTTTGCTCAAACACTTGATACATTCAGCCGACAGAAAGAGTGATTGAGTAGAGAGATGACAGAGATGATGGGCAAAGAAAACAGAGTGACTTTGTGTGTGTGTGTGTGTGATGAAGGGATGGCATGCATAATCTGAGATAAGGTCAGTCATAGCTGAAAATCACAATCAGTGACATTAAAATAACGCGATGAATCAAACTGATGTTCAGAGCAGAAATGTACACAACAGGAAGAACTGAAGGTCAAATTAAAGAACAAGAAAACATGATTTTAGATGATTTTGTATAATAAAGAAAACATTGTTTTCTTCAGTGATAAATAAAGACTAAATAAAAGGTGCTAAATGACACTTCTGTAGATGACAGTGATGAGCAATAAGTGAAAAAACAAGACAATATCAGTGGAACATGATACAGAAATTAAACCGTGCTCTGTCAAGGTGATGTAAGCCTCTTTTCACGGCAGACATTTTGACTTGTCAAAGCAGGGAACGGCACAGGTGTAAATCATAACATTAACGATGGCTCATTTCAGTCAGCAAACATGCACAATACCAGAGCCCTGGACCTGGAAAGCAGCCATCATTAATGTTATTAATCCCACCTGTGCTTAGAACAAGCTATAAACAAAACTTTGACATATTATCACCTTATAAAGTTTATGTGGCTAACACGTTAGCAAACAGTCACCTAATCACACCTCCAGAGACGCATTATAAATAATTTAGAGGTGTTTCTGTTGACTTGCATAAGTCCAATATTCCCTCTCCTTTTGGCTCTGTTTGGGTCTCCATCAAGTCCTGACTGAACTGATAAAACTGATCAAAGCTATGTTAAATGGACTGCGCATTTATTCACTTATTCGTACACTGATGGCTTGGCTGCCATGCAAGGTGCCAGCTGCTCAACAGTTTTTGGGAGCTAAACATTCAAACACATTTAAACAGCATCAGGAGCAATTTGGGGTTCAGAATCTTGCTTAAGGAGACTCCGACACGCAGACTGGATCGAACCACCGTTCATGTGATTAGTGGACGACCTGCTCTACCTCCTGAACCACAGCTGCTTACTGTGGATGTTCACTAGCTACATAGTTGCTAACATCGTTTGAATGCTGTTTAGTGCTAGCCTGATATCATATTAATGTTTGGAGCTTGAAACTGCTGCTGAAAATTAAACTCATGACAGACGTCCAAACAATGAGCTAAAAGACATGAAAAAGCTGAACGAGAGGGAACTGCAGAGTCAGGTTGTATTTCTCTGTGGATTCAACACTAAAACTGACCCCTTTCTCATCACGTGAACCACTGTTAAAATAAAAATACTCTCTAAGTGTTTGATTTGGACAGTTTCTCTCTTCAGGCCACTCCAATCCTCTGAAGGTTTAAACCTGCTGGTATTTTCCCTCTTGTGTATTTTATAAACTACATTTTTAAAAATGCATGAACACACTTCCTCACCAGCTCATGAATAAAAGAAGAAATACGGTACGTTTCTCACATCACATTGACAGGCTAATGAGATGAGCACAAATATTTAAAAGTCTTTTTTTTTTGCTATTAGCTAACAATATATTTGCATAGAAAACACATTTGTATCTTGAATTTAAAGTAGCTACTAGTCTGCTTCTTAAAAAGGATCTGCTTGATTTGATTTGGCCAACAGCTCCTGTCTGAGCATTTCACTTCGTTTTTGCTGGACTAAGCAGATTTCTCAGTGGCGTCTCAGTAATATTCACCTCAAAATGCAGCCTGAGAGGAGCTGAGAAGAAATAAAAAGACGAGGGGTACAGAGCACAGAGAAAGAAGGAGATGAATAGACGGCAGAGACAAAAACAAGGAGAGAGAGAGGATATGAAGGCTTCTGCCACACTGAGCACTTCCTCACGTCAAATAAGCCTCATAGGCGAGTGGTGAAAAGGAGGCCACATTCCCAGGCTTTTGAATTAAGCAAAGCACTTCCCTGCACACATGGTCAGACATATGTGCCTCCCCCCCTCACCCCACCCTCCTCCACACAAATCCTATACAGACACACTCTGTATGTAAGCGTCCCAGCTGTGTGTTTTCAGTCCATTAGCAGAGATCTCAGTGCGGGAAGAAATGACGCCTGAACCTGATCCTGTCCAACAAATTACTGTAGACATGATAGGTTGAGTGTGCGCGTTTAGGAACAGTAGTTTTATGAGATTCTGCAGCTTCATGATCAGATCACTGGGTGTATTTAGGTTGGGAAAGTGTTGGGTCGGGGTGGTAGAGTGTAATGTGGAGTTCTCTCAGGGGCAAAGTTTCTGTTATCATGGCAGTTAGCTTTTGTTGCTGGGGTAATTGTTTCATCCTGCTGGTTCACAGTGGAAGGCACCCGAACAGACCCGAACAAATGATGAGTCATTCAACACAGCCCCGCACGGGCAGCTCATGAAAGTAGTTCAGATTCGTAGCCACTAACACTGCAGAGAAGTGCACTGTCAGCAAAGGTCTATACATTGATACAAAGGTAGTGCAGTATAGTGTATACTGACACAGACAGTCATCAGTATGAAAGTCCTCATGGTTCAGCTTTTGGGGTATAATGCAGCCTAGCTTAGCTCAGCTACATGATGTTTATGTGGTCATGTAGCAGCTCCACTCAAATGTAGTTAAATGCTTTTCCAAAGATGGATGGCTGACCTGATAAACTACATATTGCTATTTCTGTATTCTTTTTAATAGTATGTTTTATGGCATTTTATGGCTTTATTTGACAGGAGAGATGACAGGATACATGGGGAGACAGATGGGAAACTACATGCAACAAAGAACCATGACTGGACTTTCCACCAGGATGTCTCTCCATTTCTGCACTCTTAGTTGATCATTTTCTCTATTAAAAGGTCCAGTGTGTAAGATTTAAGAGGATCTATTGGCAAATTGGTATACTGTATAATATTCATAAGTATGTTTTCATTAGTGTATAATCATCTGAAAATAAGAATCTTTATGATTTTGTTACTGTAGAATGAGACTTTTATATCCACAGACGCTGTGGGTCCTCTTCTATAGAGTCCGCCATGTTAAACCAGCATGTTTCTACAGTGGCCCAGAACGGACAAACTAAAAACACTGGCTCTAGATAGGGTCTTTTACATGAGACCCACAGTCCCTAGCACACTTGTTACTTTAACCAACAGACACCCAGCTAAACTAAACTAATGTAAGCTTTTCTGAGTCCCTTTGACACTAAATCAGATTAGGAAAATATAAAAATCCTCACAAAACAAACCAGAACCAAATCTTTTTATCACCTACATACAGTAAAACTTGTTAAATATGAGGAGAGTTGAGGGAGAGGGGTGTACTAAAAGTCTGTCAAGTTCAACACAGCCAGGCTTTCTTTGCATTAGCTGGCTTGACAAACTGTGAAACCACAATCAGATACTGGCTGTCAGTGGTTATTCTGCACAACAGCTCTTTTCATTATAAAACATATTGCATATATATTTATATTTTTTAATACTTGATTGTTTTTATCTTCCTTATATTTTAACTGATGTTTGTGTTGAACCAATAACACCAAGACAAATTCCTTGTAAGTGAAGAGCTACTTGGCAATAAATCTGATTCTGATTCTGATTTCTGAAAACAGGATTTCTTCATCAGGCTTCTGTGAGAAGGGGGGCGCTTTGCACATCGTTTAAGTCTTCTTTTGCACAAAATTAACCAATCGTGTTGTGCCTACTTTGGTCAAATAAAAACATAATAGAAAGAATATAAGAAAAATATGTAATTACACCAAAAAACTACGTTGGTACTGCAAATAGAGGAATGCTGGCATAAAATTGTTTATCCTGTAAAGTTAATATATTTATTTTACCACTAAATGTGCTCTCCATGGATAATATGCTGCGTAACATTAAAAGTTTTAATCTTAACTGAAACAAACAAACTTTACCTCCCCTGTGCTACAGTCTTTAATATTTCTGTCAATGCTCTACTATCTAATACGGGCAAAATGGAGGCCTAAAATAATGAAAGGAGACCTGATAGTTTGATGAATGCAAACAGAAAATCCTAATTAATCCCTTTCTCAACTGTCACATCAGATAAAGAGACAAAGCGAAGAATTAACCATGATTATTTGCTGTATCTTAGAGGTGCAGCAGTCAATCCTTGCAGCGGGTGACAGCTTAAACCCAGTTAATCAATTCATTTCATGCTAATTAACTAACTTAAAAAATCATAACCTCATGTCCAACGAAATCCAAGCGGGGAGACGAAGGCAATCCGGAGAGGCTTCCTGTGCAGCAGGAGTGATAATTACGCAGATTTATGCATCCCTGGTTGGTACTAATAGAGACATACAGTCACTCAGGGAGGGTTTATAACTCAATCCAAGGTTTGGTAAACAAACAATGGCTTCTTTAGATAGACTGTGTTTATCTCAGCAGAGCTATGTGAGGCCATATCTAAAGTCTGTCTGTCTGGGGTGGAGAGAGACTCTAAACTACGTCTACACCAACTCAATTCAGTTCAACCGGTATAATAAGTATGTTGCACATTATCCACCTCCTCTGGGTTTATCCAGAACATGAGGGGAGATGTAAACAGGCTCAATAGCTGCTGTGAAATGTAAAGCACAAACAGAAGTTCAAGTAGTACTGCAACTTGTGGCCTCATCTTGCTGAGGCCGAGGCTGTCGGCTCAACAGGAACAGAAATATATAATTATACACCCACACACAGTATATTATGGTAGCCATACTGTACGTACACCCAAAATAACGGTCACAGATATTTTTAGGGAAGGGCCAGCTTAGGGCAACAGAAACAGAGAGGTCCACATACTCATGCAGGCAAACAGACACAGGCCCCTAGCCCTAAGTTTACCCTTACCCTAACCTTAAACCCAAGTCTTAACTTAAACTAATACTTTAAATTAGTAAAGACCAGCCAGAATGTCCCCACAATGCACAAATGTCCTCACAACAACGGTTTAAAACTGACTGGTCCTCACAAAGATACCATTAAAACCCCCCACCCACACACGCAGATTGGTTACTGTGTATGGATTCGGTTAGTTGTCTGTTATTATTACACTCACCACAAGGATTTTAGCCTCAAGAGATCACTGGGAATTTTGGGGCAAGGCAAAGCCACTGCCCGTGTATAGTATAGGTGGGGGTGTATGCATTTACAGTATGGATGCCTGTGTGTTTGGGTGGGTGCTGGGGTCCAGTTGACAGAGGGAAGAGGTCTGTCTGACTTGCTGGATTAGAGACAGAGCCTGGCAGGCAGATCATTACCTCACTGCAGTCTTAAATCTAAATTAACCAGGACTTAACTCTCGTACAAGACCTCTAATCTGCTCCACGGGGAAAGTACTGTTCACAGGCACACGGAGGGAAGGAGGCCTGCGGGAACTAAAAACAGCACAAGCCAAGTTTATTGCTGAGGAGCAGTGTGAAGCCTGGTCATTTGTAAGTGAACAAACTAAGCACAGTTAGCTTGTTTGAAAGAAACAGCAAGAAATGAGGCAGATGCCAGATTTCAGGGGTTGCAGTAATGTTGCTTCATGTGATGTAACACTCTACAATAATTAAAATGAAAGAAGAGTCACATGCAGTCATAAAGAGTTATTATTAATATTCAGATTAGAACATCCATGCCATTTTTCTATACATGTCAGATTAAATTCTTAAAATTCAGTCAATACTATAGACCTTTTTCACAGCAGCCATTTTGACATGACATAATAGGGTCAACACAGGTGTTTCCAATAATACTAATTTTGGGTCGATTCCATTTATTGCAGCAGAGACTTTGCAGTGAGCCAACATGCAGCACAGCAGCACCCTGACTCTGTTTGACCTGAATGGAACGAAACCTTAATTAGTATCATTGATGGGGCACCAGTTAGCTCAGTACATAGAGTATGGGCCCAAGAGAGAGTACAGAGGCTCAGTTCTTGCTGCAGCGGCCCAGGGTTTGACTCCGACCTGTGGCCGTTTGCTACTTGTCGTCCCCTCTCTCTCTCAAAATTCCTGTTACTCTTCAGCTGTAACTCCCAAAGAAGCTAAAGTCATCAGCCTCAGCTATGTTAGCTACTGTACTGTAGCTAACTTGCTAAAGATGGTGAACATGGTAAACATTATACCTGTATCAGCATGTTGGCATTGTCATTGTGAGTGTGTTGCTGTGGTAGTGCTAGCTTCAGAGAGCTGCTAGCATGACTGTAAATGCTTAAAAACCATACAGTGTCAACTTTAGCTTAAAATGACGGCTATGTCAGCTCAGAAACATGTCAACTAGGAAATTCAAGATGTAAAGAGTAAAACTTTTGTTAATTTCCTTTTTAGCTTCCTGCTGGAAGTTCACTGTGATGGTTAATGTAATTTGCAAAACAGTTTGGACCCACCTAACTCTGATTAGCAATAGAAACCTACAAAGGTATAAGCATAAATAAATAATACTGTTATTCCTCGGTTAACCTAGATATTTTAATATATTATTTGCCAGTTACGTGACTAGATTGATACCACTACCAGGTTTGGACACTAAATATGTAGTTGCAGATAACAGTTGGCTAGCTTAGTTTAGCATAAGGTTTATGTTTTTATATTTGCCGTATTTTTCTTAGATATCTTTTAACTTGTATACATTTTATATTTTATATTTCATGTATATTGCTGTTTGCACCAGGGATATGAGGGAAACGTTATTTCAATTCTCTGTATGTCCTGTACATATGGCAGCATAGACAATAAAGTTGACTTGACTTGACTTGATAAATACTGGACAGAGAAATCAGTTCGTCTGGCTCTGTCCAAAGGTAACAAAATCTGCTTACCAACAACTCATTAATTAACACTCATCTGATTTGTTTATTCCTTATTCCGTATAAAAAACCTTATATATACAACTGTGAATTATCGTGACACTTTGGTGTTAAGCTAAGCTAACTGGCTGCTGGCTTCGGCTTCGTATTAACTTTACAGACATGACAGTGTTATCCATCATCTCTTCTAATTTACAGCAAGCCAGTGAATAAGCACATAAGCACCAAAATGAATGATTCCTTTAAGTTTAGCGATTTTTAAAAATATGTATGTTTATATATTGAAGTTACTCTAAAAACTAAAATCACGTTAAATATAGCGTCAACTCACACAGCAGGTCTTCATCTGTCAACATATAAAACCTGACAATACTGTATATAACCGAGTTGCACTTTTTCTGCACCAGTATGAGTATGTATGAGACTTCTTTGTGGGTATGAGTTTAGGCATTCTTTAATAGTATTTATTTAAGACGGATGAGGATTCAAAGAATTTAAAACTACACTTCAATGGCATAAAAATATCCTCCACCAATGTATATATCTACACAATGTCATTAAAGCTTCAACATCCCTAATCCATCATGTTGTCCAGATTGTCATAACTGTACTACACCATAATGTGTTTATCTAACCTCTGCTCCAGTGATACAGTCCAGTGAAATACTGCAGAAAGGGCTAAAATTAAGCCTCAAATGGAAGAGAGAGAGAGAGAGAGAGAGAGAGAGAGAGAGAGAGATTAATGGCATTAATGCAAACCGCATTAATGTGCTTATGTTCTTAGTTAAATGTCCCAGTTGTGCACAAAAAGCTCAGCTCGTGCCACGATGTATCAATTTACAGTGCTGCTACACTTAATTCACACACACACAACACAGTGGCAGAAAATGAACGACCTATATTCTGCCTTTCGTTGACTGTGTGATTCACGTGTGTATACAATATATACTGAAATACATGTAAGTGACTGATTACAGGTGTACTGACAACAAAACATACGTAACAGAAATGTGACATTCATTTAACCGGGCAACACAAGACATCTTAACGCGTGTTAACTCATTATTCTGAATATTTATTTACTGTAATTACACCTTGAGGTGGACGGCTTGTCCACGCCTTTACTTGAAAAGTTTATGAACTTTTATTGTCAATCAGATTTATTTGTCTATTTAATATCCTACATCTACATGTGGTGTATTTAGTGTGCTCTTTAATTGCAATATACCAAATTTTCAAAAAAATCAATTGAAAAGGAGTTTATGGATAAAATAACAGGGCAGGAATGTCAAATATGTTGAATTAAATACTTGATAAATCAAGAAACTTCATTGCAATGATGCAAACAAATCCAGTAGTGCAATGATTTGCAACCTAATACAAAATAAATACAAAATATATGATGATGGGCAAATTTCATCATCTCAAGGTATATATCATTGTATCGCCCATCCCTAGCTTATAAATATGACATCTGTCTGGTGTCACACACATTGAGTTTACAGTTGTGATGTTGGGTATGAACAAAATGTATACAGTTCTTGCTGAAATCTAAACGTAGCCTGACTATCACAGCTATCAGTAAAGCGAGTCAGGTCACGATGCGGCTCTTGTGTCCGACACAGTGAACGGTTCAGGTCAGTTTTAGGTAGCAGCTGCGCACACAGTATGCATAAAACCTCATTGTCCTTTATTTTTAAATCGATGCTCCGCCCCCCCTTCCCTTCCTTCTCTCCCTCATGATAACAAGACAGCCAACAGAGCTGTTTGATCCCTCAGTTCTCATTTGGGACAGCAGCCGCGACCAAACCTCCCTCCTTTCTCTTCACCTCGTCTTCATATCTTCCATCCTCTGAGCAGAAAACACAGAGAGAGAGAGAGAAAGAAAGAAGGGCACTGGCCCGAAAAGCTGCAATTTTAGCCAGAAGCCATACTGTCTAATACTTTGAATTAAACATGTATGAAGCATCGCTATTCAGAGATGCTCTATGCGAGGCTGCTGCTTAGAATAAAGAAGATGATGGTGTAGTGTTTGCACAGCTCTCTGGCAGCATATCTGGCTTCAAATGAAAAGATGCGACCAGGCGAGAAGAAATAAAAATAGAGGATCATCAAAACAGATCAGTCACAACTTCTGACACTTAACTCTTAACACACACGATACTAACAAAGAAAAAATAACCTCAATTCTGCCTTTGTTGAGGGCAGATTAAGATTACAGATTAGTATTTTAGCAGTGATTAAAATACAACAGGGAAAGATTTGTCCGTCTGTGCTGCCGGAATAAAACAACAATTTCTTTGCATGTGAGTGTTTGAACGTGTTGACCAAACTATCAGATGTCAAGTGCCCATATTCTGAACTTTCACTATTTATTTCAAACATGTTTTCATCTCTTTCTTTCAGTTTACTCGCTGCCTTTGACATTTAACTTCAATCACTCGTCATTTACTGGAAGTAGAAATGACCACACGCACACACACACACAACACTCACACGCTGTTGTACAAAGTGTGGGTACAAACCTGGCAGAGATGTGGCTGTAAAACAACCCTGAGTCACTGACACTCTGAGGGAGGCAGTAACGAAGGACCTGGAACCGATGTATGTCCATTTTGGTCAACGGGAAAACAATAACAAGCGGCAAACAACGCCGATCTAAGACACAAACTCCCTCTTGTGCTGTTCCACTACCTTTAAACTATAACTCATTAAAGGCAGTGTAATCCTTCAGCTGCCAGACAAATTACAAAGCGAGGGTGAACCAAAAACATCCATGTAAAAATCGTCCCTCAGTCTGAATTCTTGCACTGCTGCATCCACTATGATCCATCCGACAACAAAGAAGAGACTGATGGACAGACTGGCAGAGATGAAGTCATTGACCAGCCTGTTGTCTGACCGCATAACAGATGAGCATGTGTGTGTGTGTGAGTGTCACTGAACCTCTGAGCTATTGTCATACTGTTAACCCAAGGGAGATTACCTCATATCCGTCTCAACCAGCTCCCCCCCCCCCCCCATCCCCAACCCACTTGATCAAGCCTGCTGTTGCCATAGTGACCCACTATTAACAGCCACAGCCAGTAGTAACATCCAGTGGTCCATACCGTGGTTAGCGCCTATCGATTGGGATGCCCTCTACCTCAGAGGACACATGGAGATGGTGAATACACACCAACATGTACAACACACATTAACTGGAGGAGGTGTGCGTGTTTAAATGTCTGTTAACATCCAACAAGTGATCGACTGACTCTAACAGTTAATCACAATTTGACATACAGGACAAGTCATCAGCTTTATCGCTGGCTGGAGGCGTTTTGTCCATATTGCAGTCCAGAGATTCGCATATTAGCTTATTGCTGATTTAATAATATTGACGTTGATGTGTCTCTATTGCATAGTTTGTCCAGAGAGCACTGACTATTTCTAGCCATGCTAGCTGCGTAGCTCTTTGTTGAGTCGGTCCATCACTTTGGTTAAGACTAAAATATCTCAACAACTATTGTATGGATTAAATTACGCCAGGAAGGTTTTTACTTTGGTGATTCACTGTTCCTGTGGGGTCATCATGAATGTTGTGGCTTTGAGTGACAATGACTGGATGGGTTGGTATGAAATTTGGTGCATCAAATTGATGTAATCTGATGTAATCTCCTGATTTTATCAGATCAGAAATTCAAAATTTGTCCAAAACTTTGATTTGTGATGATTACTTACAAAACTGATGATCTCCCCAACAGCCTCAGCTGTTGTGTTTAGTGTTAATACGCAAATGTTAGCATGCTGACATGCTTTACTAAGATGGTGACCATGGTAAACATTAAACCTGCTAAACATCAGCATGGTACCATGCTAACATTAACATTTACTACAGCATCACAGAGCCTTTAGCTGTAGAGTTTTAGTCTTGGTCATAATTATTTAAATTCTTCTCATCGCAATGTGTATTTATGTAAAGAGAAGAATAAAAAATGGATGAATACATCATAAATATTGTATTTTTTTCTTTTAACTCTATTAATCATCAGTTTTAAGAAATCGTATTGTCTCTGATCTGTTATGCTATGATCAAAACATTATAACCTGCACACTGAAATCACAACAACCCCCTTTAACCTGATCAGCGACATTTCGACCAGCTACATACAGGTCGTCCTCAGGTAATTATCATAACATGTTCAAATATAATAAATATAATCAAAATAAAAACACAGATCAAGACAAAGATACACCCACTCAGATTCACTCTCTCTCACTGTTGAACACACACACACACACACACACAGTGACGTTTACTGAATATTACTGTTTGACCTTTGACCTCTGGTTCACGGGCCTCCGCTCTAACAGCTGACCTCATATTGCCGCAGTGACAGCAAACAACACAGAGTCAGACCGCCATGAGGCGGGACACGACACTCTGCTGCGGGGAAATGCCACTTGTGATTGGTTAAAGGGTCACAGTCAACAGTGATCGGTTGAACAGAAGCGCCAGTCAAGAGTGATTTGTTTTTAGGGGGGAGGAGGGGGGGGCTCGCAGTAACGCCTGTGCCAAGCTGAATTTGTCTGTGCTCAGCTGGACTGTAGGACATTTCTGTGGCAGGCCGGGCAAATGTTAACAAGCTGGATCTGTGACAGACGAGTCTGTCGTGCCCTGAGGAGGGAGGACGCTGCCTGCTCACTAACATTTAGAAAATGATAACTAAACTGCTGCAGAGCTGTGATCACCCTGAGCATCAAACATGTGATACTGTGGATCTGATACCACTGTTTTCTCCAAGAGTGGCTTATTAGAGATATATATATACAACCTCTATACTATGTTAGAAGTAGTATAGTTGAAATTTAGGTCATGGGTGGAAATATAATATAACAAAACAGCGTACAGATGTGGGTGCTAAAAACGGAATTGAGTACAAACTCAGAGGAAATGAAATTCAAAATATTTCAACTTGACTGACTTTTGGGGGGACTTTTTTCTGACAGTTCCTGAGAATTACATCCCAGTCTTAACAGAAGCTCATAACACGTTGTTCTCCAAAAATAAACGTACACCCAACTGCAACAACAACAGTCTTTACAGCACACATTTTCCTTAGGGACTAAACACACTTTCTCAGATAAAGTTGTGATACTTCCCTTCAATTGTCTTCACTGTTAAAGAGCACTAACTGAGTTCATTTGTACAGAAAAACCAAGTGGCGACCTCTGTGGCTGTGAAGTGAAGCCAATGCGGAAGTGCCAAAAACGTCCACTTGAGGCTGGCTACAAAACCAGTCAATCTCCATAAGTCCCCATGTTAAAATGTCCAACTTCACAGCAGAAATAAACATGTTTACAGCCTGGTACAAAAAACTGTTTTGGTCTCTATAGCTAATATCTGTTCGATATTAGAAATGTTGATATGATGATTTAGCAAGTAGAGCCAAAACTTTAATGCAACAACTGTTACTCATTTAGACACTCATGGGTTTTATATTAATATACAGTAACAATATATCGAATAAGGCTGAAGGACTCTTTCATAAAAGCTTGATTAGAAATCATTGTCTTAATATGAGGAGTTAATTAGATGGCATCACATACCACAGCAAGCAGCAGTATCAGCATATTGACGCCCATGACGACATCACTTATTCATCACACACATCTATAGATGCCCGTTAGCCCGCAGGCTAATTGCCATGGACACATACAGTACAATATGGATAGCAACCCCCACTTCTATGCAAACCCCTCCCCCACCTCTCCCTCTCCTCCGCCTCCCTCACTCCACCTTCCTCAACACTCTCCGGCTGGCGTCCTGTCACTAATCCTGATCCTTAAAGGGAAACGCCGCTAAATACTTACATACTGTAGGATACACAGATAGAAGGAAAATAAGCCTGTTCATATTTGATACAATTCTGTAATTTCTCAGTCAGTGTGGAGGTATTTATTGTTTGTATCCGGTGTCATTAAGTGGAATATGTTCTGTTACTGATGGTGCTGAAATGTCTGGAGGATGAACTGACAGCTACATGTGAAGAGACCGGATGGTTTAAATGAAGAGCTGATCAAAGTTAGTTTTCGGGAAACAGCTAGCTGCAGTTTTAAGTTAATATTTTTGATAAATTTGGCACCAAAATGATGCTGTAATGTATTTTTTAGTTCCTTTTTTTGCCATATTACAATCCGAATGACCACGCTAGTGTGAGCAATCCCTCATAAATAATGAACATACTGTGAGAGAGAGGTTTTCCCTCTGATGTGCTGTACTTTACAGTAGATTACTAGAGTGCATGCGGCCAAGTGTAAACCTCTGATGTTATCTCTTCGGCTCCACATCTGTATTTGAGCTTCAACAAATCACCGTGTCACGCTGTAATCTACCAAGGCCATATTATCCAGAGATCCCTCATCTGGCTTTTGATAGTCCCACTCATTCAGCCATTCAGAGATTAGTGCTCTCTATCCCTTTCTTCCTGTCGTTCTTTCTCACACATGCAACGAGTCAGATGGGATCCATCCTGTGAACGACGGAGCAGCTGAGCCGACACACTGACAGACAGCGAGGAACTCATTCCTTCTTCCCAGGAACCAATGAAAGATACGCTAAAGTATAACCAATCAGGCTTCTCTGCTAACAGCTGGCTCCAGAGAAAACACAGACAGAGGGGTGGAAAGAAGGAGACAGACGAGAGAAAGTCAGCAATTCCTAAAGGAGATTTTCCTCTCTCCTTTTTCCTCGATTTCTCTCCAACTCAAAACCAGTCGCATTTTTCAACATCATGTAGGGCTGGAACGGATGATACACAAAGAAAGATTTTCTTGCTGACAAACCATCTTAAAAATGCTGTTTGAAGAAGCAAACAGATTCTGCGGTCTGAAAGCTGAGCCAGGCTTTAAACAGAAACACTAGAGAGAGAAGAAGAAGAACAAGAAGTAACAACACTCCAAAGCCAATTTTACTTTTACTCACACAACTCCAAAAAAAGCTACAAGAGACAGTGAAAGAGAGAAGGATGAGGAGTCAACTTACCCAAAATCATCCAGGGAATACATGTCGCTGAAGGAGACAGTCCAGTCCTCAGGCAAAGGATGAAAGAAGGTATAAGAGATTATGGAGGAGAGGGGGAAGTGTCAGCCTGAGAGGACAGAGCGGCACACATGCTGAAGCAAACTCAACCTTTCCCCTTCTTCACATCCTCTGAAAACGTTTTTTTTCTTTTAAAAGATCCACTACGCCAACAGAGCAGACAGAGAAATACTGAGACACAGAGAAAGAGTGGGAGGGAAGAAGTGAGAGAGAGGATGAGGAGTGTTGCAACAGAGTAAGGGAATGTGAGAGAGAGAGAGAGGGAGAGAGAGAAAAGATCATGTGACCTGTGCAGACCAGTCACCTCTCTCCGCTCCGAGGATTGGAGTGCTGTCTTTCATCCTCCAAGGAATCATTTCCACTGGATGGAAATTACATGTTAGGCTCTATAGGAAACAGGAGTGCTCTTACAAGCCGCCAGAAAATCTAGAGTGAAGCTTTAAATAGATTCAACAGTAACCGAATTAAAAAAAATACACACAGGTACGCTATAACTCCTAATTACCAATTAACTATGAAGTGGGGAAACACACAGCAGCACAACAGTTAATTCATTCAGCTCTGCTTTCATAAAAGGACACAACATTAAAGCTCGAAATTAAGCACGCTGCAGGAACAGATGCAATGATTAGTCTTATTTTCTAGCAACAAAGGGTTTCATTCATCTAATGTAACATTTGTGGTTTCCTTGTGGTTTTCTCAGAATTTATCCTCACCGGTGGTCCATCTGGCTGAAGCAAACTTAGACTATTAAGCCTCTTTGCCACAGCGTGCCGAGGTGTGGGAAACAAACAAAGAGCAATCTAGTCCACTAAAAGATTAGGAGGCTTTGTGGGTTTAGAAAATAGTAAGAAACATGCAGCAGACTGTAAAATGGAGTCTGGAAGGTCAGTGAAATACAAGATAATCTTTTTTTCCAAATCAGGACTTGTATGAAAAAGGACACTGTGATATGCATCCAAAATAAGTGGCTGATGAAGCTGCAGAAGCTAATGTATGCATCTGACAACATATGTCTGTGTTCAAGGCCAAATCACAGCAGCGTCTTACTGATACAGGCAACATCACATCACCTCAATCTTGGCTTCTTTCCTTCGGCTCCCTGTTCGTTTTATAATTGGTTTTAAGATTCGACTGATCCCCTTTAAAGCTCGTCTGTGTCTTGTGTATTGTTCTTCCCCCTGCCATGTATTTATCTTTTGTTTTTTATCTTTTTTTATTGACCTTATTGGCTGGCTTCCCTACCGAGTATCCTGTTTTTGCTTTGTCTATCAAAGCACACTGTAAACTCTGTTTTAGGTGCTATATAAATAAATTATTTATATATATTATTATTATTATTATTATCATTATTATTAGTAGTAGTATTAGTAGTAGTATAAGTAAATTGTGACTCAAGACCACAGAACATACATTACAATATTAAAAATGGGGTTAAACTGTAGGATGCTCAAGAAGAGATAGAGAGAAAGAAGGTATGCTTCTCTTAACTGTAAATCTGATACGGCCTGTTTGACCTCCATTAAGTCAGTGTATGATGTATGGGATGTGATAGGAAATGACCAGATCAAAGTATGAAGTTTATGTACGATGGTTTGTGGTGTTTATATTATGTGTAATGCATGATAAATAAAGAGCAGAAAATCAAAAGAGAGAGGAGGGTCACACTGGGATCACATGTTGTCTGTATTTAACTTGCAGGGGAAAAAAACAATGTTTAGCAAATGAAATGAAGCAACATCTGCTTCTATTCTCACTGCTTCAGTATGTCTTCATGTTATAACCACATAAAGCAAAGAGGGAGATCTTTTTTTCACGGTTTTATCTGAATGATTTCAGCAGTCTGAAGAGGTAAAACTATCCAGTAATTCACATGTGGAAAAAAAACAAGCTGATCCTAAAGATTCTTACAACCTCTCAGATTTATTTTGTGTGATTTATTCTGTGTTCTCCATATTAATGGAAGTGCTCATATGATCTTTTACATTTGTGCACAACGCAATGTGCTTCACAGATCATTTACTGCTGACACCTACAGGAGGCAGACAAAACAGCTTCGTCACTTCTTAACAGAAGACTCTGAAGAAAGAGGAAGACCAGAGTCAGGGATGCAGTGGTAAATAATGTTTCTCCTCGCTGACTGATGATGATCAGTTGATCTGAAACTACACTACTATCTGAATATTGTATTATGATTTTCATATGACTGTTTGTCAATCCACTGTTCGTCTCTGTTGATGCAGTTTGACAGTGTTTGGCTTCATATTTCAGAGCACCTGAAGATAATTTCACCTCATTTTGCTTGGCCACAGTAATGTAACATCAAAATGAAATGATGAAAATGTTTAGCTTATATAATGTTTACAATTCACCATGTTCACCATCTTAGTTTGCACATTTGCACAAAACACAGTGCAGCTGATGCTGAGTGGTCTGTCGTTTGCTTTGCAGGACAAATAAATCTTTAAGGGGGACGCGACTCTCTGCCAGATTTACTGCCAAGTGACACAAAACCACAAATGTCAACCTCATCGTGGCATGAGAAGTTGTTGTTGAGCTATATCAGTCTGGACCAAAGTGGTCGACCGGCTGACATCCTAGCCAAGCATGAAGAAAAAAACAAAACGCTCACTTAAACCTGAGAAATGCTTCAGAGTCGGCTCCAACCAGACAATGTGATCCACCTTTGCTTAACACTGAGTATTGAACCTCACTTTAGTCTCCTGTCCTTCCATATTGTTCACTGTAAACTTGTTAACATTGATCACAAAGTGTCAGATTTAAATTTAAGTTGTCAGTTTCAGACTATTTTATAACATTTTATAATTTATCTTCTTTTGTTAAATAAAAACATCTTCGTATCTCCAGCCTGGTGTAATTATAGTCCAGTCTAGCCTTTTAGTCTACCTGAAAGTAATACTATTCATCATTCCTGTCAATGAAACCCTGGAGAACACGAGTGTTGTGAATGTACGTGGTGACGCAGGCTCTCTGATCAGCCCAGAGGGCAGCAGCAGCAGCAGCCTGCAGTAAGATGCATAACTCAGCGTTTTACCTTCCCTGGCTGCACTCACTCACTCAGTCTACCTTTCCTACAATGAGTCAACACAACGAGAGCTGCGCTAACAGCACAGGACTCCCATAATCCACTCTGCCAACACACACATGACAGCAGCCAGTCTGACAAGGAGGACAGAAAGGAAGCATCGCATGATGAAAGTACTGTTACCAGACTAAAAATAACTCGAGCACTCGCATTGACATGGTCATGCACACACATAAATACACGTGCATCCTTCACAGTGGAAGCAGTGATGCTGAATTAAATCTTCTTTTTCTTTGCACTGCGGGTCTTGTTTGTGGAGATTTAAGACTTCCCTCTTGGGCTTGAGTCAAAGAACAGATCTGCCTCTGGCAAAAACAAATGCACAGGATGGGGCACAAGCAGCACAGCTTTACAGTAAAGAGGAAACGCCATGCTCATCCAACTGGACTGGAAGATATGAATCTTACATGTTCACTGTCTGACAGCAAACTAGTTCAGCTACTGACTTTCAGTTGTGTGAGGTTTCAGGAAAAGGAGGAATTATTTGGATCAGGACATGTAGTTAAAAAAAAACAACAGTAACACAAGATATCCAGATGTGAGAGCACATATTTTCTCTTTTTAACATTTCTGTCTTTGCCTCTCTCCGTCTCCTTTTTCCTCTCTGAGGGGAGTAACAACACAACTACACACTCTGACAGTCTTTCTCTCTCTCTCACACACACACACACACACACACACACACACACACACACACTTGCAGACAAACGCCGGTAGCTACAGTAAAAAGCTGAGAGAGTGCACAGTATCTGAGCTGAGCTGTCAGAGTAAATCTGAAGCCATAAAACAGAATGGTGCAGGCTGCAGCTACGGAGACATGGAGGAGTCAAACTAAAGGCAAATATAAAAAGGAGTGTTTCATAAATAGACCAGAATACAGAGACTCTGCTGCTGCTGCTGCTGGAGAGGATTTGGAAGTCATTTGGCAACCATGAGCAGGGGAAGAGGCTCAGCATACCATCCAGAGCCATCCGGATAGAGACAGACAGGATTTTCTGGAACACATGAGACCCATTTTCTATAGGCTGAGTGTGTACATGTGGGGTAGGCTTATGTAGGTGTGTGTGAGGAAGGGGTGGTGGGGTAGACAACGGGGGCTGGGCTGGGCTGGGCTGGGGTGGGGGGGTTTGATAACCTGCCTGGCAACCACCAGAATAAACACCCTCCTCCTCCTCCACCTCCTCCTCTTCCTCCTGCCTGTGCAGCCACACACATCAACGTTCTTTTTTTTTTTTTTGCTCCAGGTGCACCAAAGTGAAGAAATACATGATGCTGTCGTTTCCATGACAACATTACCCTGTTATAAAATCCACACACACACAGGGCGGGTCCGGCAGCAGTGACAATAGAGAGCTAATAGAGTCTAAAACTGATGTCTTGTGTGTTAAAGAGAATGGTAAAGGACGCCTGTGTGGAGCTGAGGCCCGGTGGGTGGGCCCCCCTTGGATTGGATTGGATTGGATGCTCTAATACTGTACGAGGATGAAAATGAGCCACAAGATGTCTGAGATAGATTATTAGCTGTTTTATATTCTCACGATAATATAAATGCAGATGTAGGCAGGAGGCTGAGGGTTGGAGTGTCGGTGCGCATCTGTCATGCCGCGTCAAACAGAGCGCATGGTGCTGGCCGCCTCTTACCTCATTTTCTCGTCTTTTATCCAACCGGAGATGATGGCACTGATGAGGCGGATGAATTAGCACCACCAGTCCGCTTACTCTTCTGTATATACAGTCTCGGGAGGCTTGAATCAGCTTTCCCTTATGCGCGTCTGTAGAGATATATCGCAGCCTGAAGATGATGATGGTGATGATGGGTCGTGTGGCAGAAACGCTAAACACGAGCGTTGTCTCCCATCCGCTTTGTGCTCCGTTGTCTCTGCTCTGCTCCACACGCGCCGCCGCGTCTCCTTAAGTCCATGTTCAGCCGTTCAGGCTCGCGCTCGGTAGAAGACGGTGAACGGTGGTCGTCAGCCGCCGCCTCCCTCATGCCATATTTTCTTCCCATTCGGAAGTGTTTTGGTGAGGTGGAGAGATTTGAGGGGAAAATGCTAATACTGCGTGCGAGGGAAGAGGGGAGGGGAGGAGGAGGGGAAGGCAGCAGACCCGCTCAATGCTGCCCACCTGCGGCCAAGACGCAGCCATGCAGCCCACTGACGCCCCCACTACCTCACCCAGACACTACCAGCATGCTTTTAGGGATGTTATGGTGGTCTGTAGAAGCTTTAAAGGTCCAGAGTGAATTTCTTTGCAGCAATGGAATACAATATTCATTAGTCAGCTGGGACAGGCTCCAACCAGGATAAGCAGTTACAGACAGGGCCGCTGCTAGCCAATTTGGTGCCCTAAGCGTAATTTCTTTGTGGCGCCCTCATAACAACAAAATAAATAAATGAAAAATTACTCAGGGGTGCTTCTTAACTTACAGATAATGGATGGATGTTTTCATTAGTGTATAAAAGAAAGGAAGGAGAAACTACAGTGGCAGCCAAATTGCAAAAAAGTGCTTAAGTTTGTTTGTCCTGGGCTACTGTAGACAAATGGCTTCAACATGGGGAACTATGTAAAAAAAAAAAAAAAAGACCAACCTGAAGGAGCCAAATGTGTATATGGCTTGTAGTGTTTATTTGTTTAGACTGCACACACTCTCTGGGTCACTGTCATTTCCAGTAATTGGCACAGGAGGTGTGGTTTGTGTGATTTCACCTTATTTTACCTGTTCACCTCAGACAAAGAGGGTGACTCAAGCTTGAATATTTTGTATATATAAATATATTTGTATGGTTTCGTCTAATCTAGTTTCATCACGTTAAGTTGTTTTTTTTATCCGTGTTTGATAAACACCATAAAATATGTCTGATGTGACTGTGGACCTTTTAATTTTTTATTTGAACAAGTCACATTAAGAGGCTGTTTAGCCTCTTAGCTGCCTTTTTGTAATTGATAGTGGTCACAACACAACCATTTAGGCAATTTAGAGACACCAATTAACCTATTAAGTGCATGTCTTTGGACTGTAGGAGGAAGCTGGAGTAGAGAACCCACGGAGAGCAAACTGGAAAAGAAAGGCTGCTGTTTGAACCAGGAACCTTCTTGCTATGAGGCGACCTCCGTGCCACCCCAACAAAAAAAAAAAAACCCACAACAATTCTTATTTTCAAATAAGCCCCCTAAATCTTACACGCTGGACCTTTAAGTTTGGTCATTATAAAGAAATATAAACATTGCATTGGGAATTGTTGGGTCTCTGTATGTAACATCATAACGAGTACAGTCTAGACCTGCTGGGATTGTATTGCAAGTATAAAGTATATAGGTGTGTTACATTTCCACACATAACAGACAAAATATGTAAAATAAAGAAACATACCACAGAAACGTGTAAAATATAAGACGCAGCCTCATGGGAATTTCATGTTGCATTTACTTTCAGACAGATGTTAAATGTTTAATGGTATTCTGCAGCTCCAAGTGTTTAGTGTCAAGACAAATCATGTTACATTCACCCTGTAGGGTGGTGACTGTTAGAAGATTTCACCGATTTTTATTTCCTGATAACTCCGGCAATCAAAACAACACCAATACGCCTCACATCGGTGGCAGTTGTGGTCATACTAAAATCTGCTGAACCTCAATCAAAGAAATCTCATTTATTCATGCACGTGTGTAATATTGGTTTGTTGTTAACCATAAGATGAGGGAGTGTGATGTGCTACGTACAGTACAGCAGGTGTACAGAGAGTCTTGAAGGTTAAAAGCAGACATCATTGGTTCATGGAAAGCTACAGTAAGTGCTAAATGGTTGATTTGCTTGTTCAGGCAGGAAGACACACCTGCAGTCTGTTCATCAGGCTGAAGCAGTGAATTATAGTAAAAAAAAACACCTCAAAAGGTTCATTTCAGTTAAATATCTTGCCAGTGACTGATGGTGCACATCAGACGTAAACAGTTACAGTGTAATGGTCTCACCCTTCCCCCTTCCTAAACTGATCTGGGTGCAGATTTGAAAAGGCTTCACATCACTGAAAAACCCCAATACAAGCTTGAGTTTCATTTTCCTCGCACGTCAAGGGAAAAGAAAAGATACAACAACTCTTTCCAAAAGTCTGAAACAGTTTCAAATACTGCATATTCACCCACGTTTTTGCTCGTGTGTTTCAAGCCTCTCAGTATATTTATACATCTGGGACTGAGCAGGGATTCATTTTAGGGGAAAACTCAAATTGGCAGTGAAGGATTTGACTCATGATCAATAAATAATAGGAAAGGCAACCTGGAAGCACAAAAAATGTCAGATAGTGTTGTGGAAAATGGTTAAAATCTTAACTCTGAATCCAGGTATTTTTCTTTGCCCTTGAATAATTTCATCCACAGTATTCTTCTTTCTGTATTCAATTACTACATCCACCAAATTCATCATTTGCTTGACTGTATAGGTAGCTCTCATACACAATTAGTCAATGCAAATAATTCAATCATGGCTGGACAATTTAAAATTAGCTTCACTGCATGTTTAGGTGTGTTTAGGGCTCGTTCTGATATGTCAATGTTAATCAAAGGGAAGAGTCCTGCTTCACTAGTGCTTTCCTGAGTTGTTAAATACAAAATAAAAGAAAGTTTAACAATTAGAAAATCACTATGTTCTTTCTTTCCGTACACAGTTTTTGTTCCAATACTCTCCGGCGCGATGATCTTCAGTCGGGAACCTCCTTAGTCCGTTATCTGTGGCCAGAGTGTGCGCGATAGAAGAACAGTGAAAGCCAAACTGTACAAATGCAGTCAGAAAGTCAGAGCCTTTGGTTCTGTTTTGTGGATTTGATCCGTTTGATTTGTTTTGTCTCATGTCATTGGTGAGTAGGCTACAGTACGTGAGAGAAAGAGAGAGAGAGATTTGTTTTTTTACATGTAGCGTGAAGAAAGAAAAGGAGAAATATTCAAGATTTTTGTATTTCAAGCAACTGCACGTTACACCTCCAACAGTTCATCTCATTCGGGGATCTGAGAGCAGATCAGGAATAGAAACTTCAGGTTCCTCTTCTGTCAATTCACTTCATTTCAGGCAGGTCCACTTTTGTTTTTAGCATCTGAGTTAATTTAAGTTTGGTTCGGTTCAGTTTAGTGCAGTTCAGTTCAGTTCAGTTGGGTATCAGCCCCTCTGGCAGCAGTAAGAAACTGACAGTATCTGTTTCTGTCTTGCTCCCTCAGACTATCCTCCACTGCATCACGCTCATGTCCTTCCCACCAGTCGACACCAGGTAGCTGTCGTCGTACAGGAAGGTCACGTTGGTCACGTGACTGCTGTGGCCGCCGTAAACATGGCTGGGAGCCTGGAAAGAAAATAATTAACTTAGCTTCAACTCCTTCTTAACATCACTGAGATGTATATTTTGCACAAAAGCATACAGTATCATACCCTGAACTGTGAACAGGGGTATGAGAACAGATGGACCTTCCCGAAGTCGTCTCCAGTGACCAGGAGGCTCTTATCATTAGTCCTGCAGACAGCGTTGATGTCAGTGCCGTCTGAGCCGTCGGGCCACAAGCCTGAGAAGCAGAAGTTCAGTGGAAACGTCTATTAAACGGACATTAAAAGTCAAAAACACACATGAGGCTTTCACTTACCAAACACGTGGAAGCCCAGAGTGCAGGTGTAGGTGGCCCACTCGATATCTCTGGTGGTCTCCACACTGACCACCTGTTTACACACCGACGGGATCCCTGAGGAAATACACATAAATTAGTATCATGTGTACTGGTACTTTGATAAAATCAACACTATGCTAGTGTTTATATGCTGAGAGTCCACCACACTCTAAACACATTTTCTGTTCAAGTTTTCAGCAAGTCTTGTTGTAACGCTACACAATCATAAACCAACCAAAACAACAAACGAGAGGATGAGAGTGATCATACTTACAATACAGTATCTCATAGTCCCCTGAATTCGATACCAAGTACTGGGAGTCCACTGACCAGTCCAGGTGGGTGATGAAACTAGAGTGACCCTGAGATATAATACAAAAGTTTGATTATTTATCTTTGCAGACACTTCACATTATTCCTGAAATGGAGGCAATATGGTTCTTCAAGCACCAGAAATAATCCTAAAAATTTGGATTTGATCTCTCAACCCTTAGTCATGTTCACGTAGATAGTACAGTGTATAACTCAGCTTATTGTCATTTATCATTTTGCAGCTTCCTTATCAACACACAGCGAGGACAGAGTGTACAGAGTCCAGAAGCCCAAATATAGAGCTGAGGAGGGAACTAAATATAAAGCTGATGTGAGGAGGAACTAAAAATAAAGGAGACACAGATGAGGGTGGGGGGGGGATTATAAATACAGGTGCTCACCGAGCACTTCCCCACTCGGCTGTACTTCCTGCCGTTTTCCGCCACAGCGTAGATATAGATGTAGTTGTCGTGGGAACCGATGGCCAGGAAGTTGCCATCTAAATAAAATGAAAAAAGACAGGAAGATTACTGGTGATCAAACAAAAACCTGACTTGACTTGTAGCTTTCCTGGTGTCAAAAACACGCCCAACAACAAATACAAGTTTTGCCTTTTTTTGTATCATCTGTAATATTTTTGCTCACATTCTGTGCTGTAAGTTTCCACACAGCTGAAGGACAAACAGACAGTGAAAACAACACTCTGCATGCACAGGGGGAACACACTGTTTCAGTAATTATCACCGCCATACCTGGCCCATAGCTCATCACAGACAGCTGTTCATTCCCATCTGTGTGTACTGTGACAAGATCCTTGGAGTCGGTGTCCAGCACCAGCCACCTGCAGGATCAACGACAGGCTGCTCAACAATCTGGTTCTTTCAGTCTGTTTTCAGTCTATCAGTTTAATATGAAATTAAAATCTGCTCACGAGAATTGTTCCAGTAGCTGCTTTCTTAGATCTTTTTTAGCTGAAGCAGTGAGGTAAACATTATATTTCTTTAGAGCTGCTAAGTGTCTTTTGGTAATGGGCTCCCCTACCTGCCAGTCTGGGTTCCTATGGCAACCACAGCTCCAGACGGGTGGAAGCCTGCTGATTGGGCAGCATCCTGTCAGAAACAAGAACAGAGAAGAAGAGTATATTCATTCATTGTTATTGTTTCTTCACTTTGATGTTTAACCTTCATTGTGCAGAGTTTGACACTAAACAGCAGTTTTCACCTTAAATCTGAGGTTTACACGTGGAGGTACACGCAGGGTTTTGTGACATCACAACTAGTTTGGAGGCCAATCAATGGTTCAATATGCAAAGTACACAAGTACAGACATCTTGTGTCAGGTACTGAAATTAAAAATATTTCCATATTCATAAATTCTTTCAATGAAGGAGAAGAAATAGATGTAATTTCTAATGAGGTAACTGAGCTTTGTATGGGAAAACCATGAAATACAGCAGCATATGTCATGAAACATGTCTTAAGAGGATCTTTAATGTCAATAATAAAACAGAAATCTGTCAATTTCATGCAAAACTGAAACAGTGCATGTAAATTTGTACATTTTAGTTGATAAATGTGACATTTCTGCTGTTTTTCAAGGACATCTGATAAAATAATGTCCTGAATCATCATCATCTGTTGTGTGCTATGTAATTCTGACCCCAGGGGGCAGTGTTGACTTAACATACATCCATAGTCTTGGTCCAGATGAGCTGATGGGAACTCGAGTCCCACAGGCAGACCTGTCTGTCATAGCCACAGGTGAGAAACTGAGGCTTCCAGGGGTGGACAGCCAGACCCCACAACTCATCCGTGTGACCCTGAGAGAGGAGAGGAGAGGAGAGGAGAGGGGAGGAGAGGGGAGGAGAGGAGAGGAGAGGACAGGTTGTTCTGTTACAACATTATCATGCTTTATTTTGTCCAGTATACTTGGAAATCATCTTATCAAAGCTGCAACAATCAATGATTCTTCGATTAGTGGATGAACAGAAAATTAATCTGCAACAATTTTGATAATCGGTTCATTACATTACACAATTATTCTCTGGTTCCAGCTACCCTTCCTGAGAATTTGTTGTTTTTTTCTGTGTTATTTCTTTGTGAGCTTAATATTTTTGGTCTGTTAACTGTTGGTTGTCACCTTGGACTCTGGGAAATGTCTTCTGATATGTTATAGGCCAATTAATCAATTCATCAAGAAAAAAACCGGCAGATTACCTGATAATAAAAATAGTTGTAAGTTGCAGCCTTTCGTCATAGTGCAAATGTATCTTTTTATGCATCTACCTGTGTAATAGGTGTGAATTCTCCATCCAAACTGCCTTGTAAAACAAAGTGCTTGGTGGTCCCGATAAGCACGGTCTCCCCTCTGCCCTCTGCTATGGTCCTGATGGGACCAAACAACTCAGGCACCTGTTGAGAAAATATAAAATTCATGTAAACCATCTGTTCACGTGGAATCCAGCATTAGGCAGAATAAACATCAGCTAATCTTTTTACTGCATAATGTGGTCGCTTTAGAGCAAATAAGACATGAGCGATGCATAATTCTCAGCACTATAAATATCTATGAATTTCACTGAGAGCACAAACTCATCTCATCCTCTGTAATATTTATGATACGCTGCAGTATTTGGAATGCATAGCCGCAGCCGCCTCGGGCAGGAGAGCAATTTCTGGATAATATAAGCAACCTACTTAAAAAGAAGGAGCTTAACATTTTATTAAAACATATTAACAGCAGATCAGCTCCTTAGGAGGCTGTGGAGCCATGCATTTCTGGAAATATGTCTTTAAAGTGTGATTTATTCACTTCATCCATGAAATCATGTCTGATTTATATATATATATAGATATATATCTATATATATATCTATATATCTATATCTATATCTATATCTCTATCTCTATCTCTATCTCTATATATATATATATATATATAGATATAGAGAGAGAGAGATAGATAGATAGATAGATATATAGATATATTTCAAGACAGAAGACTCTCTAATACCTGCTGAACTTTTTCTCACCTCCACTGCTTGTATCTGCTGGTAGCTGCTGTCCCAGGAGACGAGCCTGCGGTCCTTTCCTCCAGACACCAGCGTGCCGTTCCTCAGCATTGACAGAGCAAAGATGCTGCCCTCGTGAGCTCCCTGGATGACGTGGCTGATACGATTAGTGCCTGCATGACGGAGATGGGATGAGACGGATGAGACGGTTCAGTTGGATGGACATAAAGGTCGACTGCTTGACGAGGGCAGATTAACGGACAGACGGGGTAATCAATCGATGAATCAGTGACAGAAAGAGTGAATAAATTAACGTGCCTTTTCCCCACACCAGGATGTTCCCACTCGAGTCTCCTGTGATGGCGTCGCCATTTTCTGCAAACGTCACACACAACACAAACTTGGGCTTCTCCTGTTTCTGCAAGAACACACAAGAACACACATATATTGTTTCATAAACATTATTGCTTTATGGTATTGATCTAACATGTTGGAAACAGTCTGGTGTCCTACCTCAAACAATCCTTGCTTCTTGACCAGCATGCCTTTCTCCAGGTTCCAGAAATAGAGATGGGACTTGCCGCAGGTCACGATGATGTTGCAGTCTGTCGGGTGAAAGTCTGCAGCAAACACTGACTCGTTGGAGCACTGAACCGAAACACGTAAAACAAGAATTAGTGAGTTGTTGACACTGCATATACTGTACACTGGCATGATGTTATGTCTTATTTAGTATATTTAACACACCTTGACCTCAGCCAGTCTGTCCTCTCTCTGCCAGTCCCAGACAGAGAGGACGTGGTCATTGGAGTCGTCTACAACGCACAATGTGTTTCCTCCATTCTCACAAACAGAAAAAGACACAAATACATATTTATGTGCTCACAAAATGGTATCCAAGAGCCAGAGAACAGTCAAAAACATGTCAGAAATGGTCTGAAACTCCTTGTTAGGTGTTTCCTTACCGACTTGGAGAAAGCCAAGCAGACCAAAGCTCGGTCAAAGAAGCCTGTGCCCAGAACGTGGAGTGTGTTGAGGCTGACAGAGTCCCACACACGCACATGAGGAGCCAGCTGCTGCCAGGAAAATAAACATACAAACATGGGCACAACACCAGGAGAGGTACAGTACATCATCAGTATGATGCAATGTGAGGCTGAATCCACTGAACATAGACGTGAGCACAGAGTGAATGTGTGTCAGCTTCTCAGTTGGGTAAACATAATTTCTTACAGTGATAAAATGACAATCTCTCTCACTTACTTTCCCATCTGAAGAGGTGCCCGCCACCTGCCCGGTTGCTATGGTGATTTTATCGGGGTGGACGGCCAGGCTGGTGAAAAGGATGATGTGAAAACAGACATGAAACCGGTTAAAAGCCTTTCAACATCAAAAGGAATCCCTGAATAAAGATGAGCGACGTGCTCACAGGACATGAAAGGGCGCATTTGGCTGGCGAGGTTTTTAAAGCCGTGAATACGATATTCACTGTAGCTACCACACACTGTCTGCGCTGATGTGAGGGGGGGAAATGAAACAGTTTAAGATAAACTCTTTTGGGTAGCACGTGTAAAGCTCGAACATTTTGTCTTCAGAGGAGTAAGAATCAGTTTGCAATTCATCCTCTGATCAAAGTGTTCGTTAATAAATTAAACTTTTATTAATCCCAGAGTGTAATAACATAATCATGGCTGTGGCTTTTAAGGTTACCTTGAACTACATACTTTAGATTCAGATTTTTTCTGAATCTTTTAATGATATAATGAACTAGACAATGAAATTAACAGATTCTTTGCAATTTTAAACTGTTGCATTATTTGCCAGCACAGTCTTTCACATAATGGTGAACACCTCACCATATTTTTATACCCAGTCATGTTACTAACCTGTTGCCAGTTAACCACGTTCACTGTGAGATGTTCCACCGGGTGTTTCCTTTTGGTATTTCACAACTTTTCTAGTGTTTTGTTTCCACTGTTCCAACTTTTTTTGAAACATGTTGCTGACAAATTCAAATTCATTTTTTTTAAAACAATAAGGTTTCTCAGTTTTAACATTTGATAAGTTGTCTTTGTGCTGTCTTTGTTCAGTGTTTTGCACATCATCACATTTACTTTCTATTTACATTTTTACACAGCGTGCCAACTTTTTTGGAAATGGGAGTTATTCTGCAGGAGTAGACAACAATACTGGAAAGCTACCTCTTCATTCTGTCCGACCACCTTTGTTTGTTTGTGTGTTTGTGCACTTACTAGGTTTGAAGAAAAGAAAATATGCTGGGAATAAACTCTACACTTTGTGAGCATTGTAGAAAAAGGCTCGAAATATCAACTCTAACAGAGATGAAAGGTAGGCGACAGATGTGATATGAGTGGCAGTTGACTGCATGTAGTCCCTCGGGTTAGTGTGTGCGTCTCTCACCATTTGATGTCATCTGTGTGTCCAGTGTAATGTCTCTGCAGCTGCTCATCCACATTGAACAGGACGACCACCGAGGCGATGAAATACACCGTTTCTCCAGTGGGCAACAGATAAAGGTTGGAGCGACAGTCTCGACCGCGGTAACCATAACTGGACATTCAGAAAGGTCAAGGGATGAAACAAGTAGAGCTGAAACGATTAATGAATGGACAGAAGATTCATTTTTCAAGCAAATTCCCTCATGCTAGCTTCTCTTTTTTGTCTAATCTGATAGTAAACTGAATATCTTTTGCTATTTGACCGTTGGACAAAAATAAAACTTTGACCATAACAGCCTAGACTTCAGGTATTGTGACATTTTGTACTGTTTATCTATGTTTTCTATGCTAAGACCAAGAGATGAATCAGGGAAAAAAGTTATTAGTTGCAAAGTCAGAAACCACAGAGTTGACATTAAAATGCATTCAAACTAATCTATCTACTGTGTGCATGTGTCTAATTTGTTCTTATTGGATTCAGCATACAAAATATGCAGCCCATGTCTATTTCTCTCTCTCTCTATCTGTGCTTCTCTCCACAGATTTAATCTTTTCTTTGTCTCCCTCTGGCCTTTTCCCCTTAGGCTTTCTGCTAGACTGAACAACGCACTACATTCATTCTTTCATCAACAAATGAAAGAAAGCGAGAAAGCACAAAATGAAACAAAATAAAAATAAAACAGCACAAGAGGAGCTGCTGACTGGTTGTGCCTCAGCCTGCCAGCTGTGTTCAGGTTATTACTGACTGCAGGCTGCAGAGCGATGAGCCCAACTGCGGCAGCGCCGCACGGCGAAAATGAACATCTGAACAAATCTACTCTGACAAGCAGGGAGAGGCGACGACACTTTTGTCAGCTTCCTCTCTTAACTACATCACAGGCCAATCTGGATTCACTCTCCTCAGAAGATTACTTTTGAAAACTTTCCAAATCACAAGCAGGCTTTTTATTTCCTCTGAGCTAAAAAAAAAAGGTGGTATCACACAGGTAGCATCAGTTTTCTGTCTCTTGCGTTTTTTAAACAAGTTGCCGTGAAAGGATACACCCAGTCCAGCTTGAGTTTGTTGCTGGGCAGGTCGGCTCTGGCCTCCAGGCAGTAGCCGTCCACCTGCTCTTTGGGCATGAACATGGTGATGGGGCGACCCTTCAAGTACATTTTCACATAACCTTCCTCTAGAAAAAGCAATAGAAAGGAGCAGTGAGATAATATGCATGTAGGAAAATACACATGTGATGGTGAAGAGACATGAAGCATACTACACTGAAGCATAATACAATGTGTTATTATGATATGAATGACAAATGAATGTGTGACAAGATTAGAGGATAATGGAGAGATGTGATATGATGGGTTTTTTTTTGCTATAAAAGAGAAAAGGACAGACTTTGCAAACACAAACAAATCAGCTTTTTAACTGACTTTATTAGTCATTTCAAAAACATCTTTATTACAACATAGAGCACGAAATGAACACTTTCAAAACTCATAAATATTAAGCTCACAGCAGAGGTTAACCAACATAAAATGCAGACACAAGCAGAGTTATGGAAATGTTATGAAAAAAACAAACAAACAAACAAACAAAACGAACAAAACGAACAGATCCAAGCTTAGAAAAGCGGATAATGAGAACTTAATTTAAAACATGCTGACACTAAAAAAGAAATTGTGCAGAAAACATCAAGGGGACCAAAAGAAACAAACTTAAATTTATAAAATTCCCAATCTCACCCATAAGTCCATACTTCATAAAGGACATGAGTGAGATTGGGAATGTTTTGTTTGGTTATTTATTTTTATTTGGTTCTGCTAAGAAATACCTGTAATCTCTCTGCAATGTCTGGTATGAGAGGTTTTTACTGGTACAGATCTTATCTAAAACCATGAATTTGGCTCCGTACTGTCTGGTTCGGATGTTTTAAAGCTTGATAACTGGAATAAATACTCTACTACATATCTAGAGAGGTGAGTGTTGCTGTTCTGTGTTTCCAGACTCAGTAACAAATCTGGAAGTACTGGCTGGGAGACTTGATGGGGCTGCGATAACTGGGCGTATCGAGAGGAGAGTACGATGACAAACTTCCTGACTTTCTCAGCTGGATGCTAAAATTTGGGGTCTTTCTGGCCGCCGGCACCTTGGCGGCACCGCCCTTTTTGGCCATGCTGGCTTTGCTGCTTTCTGAGGTTTGTTGGGGGTTGGTTGCTGAACGGGCCGTTACAGCCGAAGCAACGGGCTTGCCGCTGGTCCCCGTCCGTTTGGCAGAGCGGCTGAGGTAAATCTGTACTGTGACTATAATGTAGATGGGAGGGACAAGAGCAGAGGAGCCGATGGTGGAGAGGGGTGTTGGAGGTTGTCCAGTTGGGTGGAGGGGGCCAAAGAGGGACAAGCAAGGGCGAAGGAGCAAGAAATGTAAAGGGTGGAGGAGGTTGGTAAAATAAGTTAGACAACGGTAATGGCTGTTTTTTTTTAGTTAAAATCATCATGAAATTGGCAAAACACAAACTATCAAAAGGAAACTAGGGACTCATCATCAAACACTAGGATCTTATTTTGAAAAACTTTGAAAAACTGAAAACTAAATTTTTTTTTTTCACTGTCTCTCATGAATAAGATGCTGCCTTGCTAGTCTAAATCAGTGGTTTCAAATCTCGGGGTCAGGACCCATGAGAGGGGCCACAAGATTAATCTGAAGGTTTACGAGATGATTAATGCGGCAGCAGATAATTATTATTTTTTGGTGACATTTTATTTTATGAATCCAAGTAATTTCCAAGAAGCTTCCTTGAAAGAATATGAATGTCTTCTTTCACTTAATAAATTTGTAACTAATAGCTGGTGTAACTTCTTTTAATCAGCTGCACATGCAAAAATGTGAAATTTGTCTACAGGCAGCATACAATTCAACACAGAGGGAGAGTTTCCAAAAACAAAGGAGTCATAAAGTATTTACTTGAGTTTGAATTAACTTTTTCCCTTTAATTAACACCAAATTACATTGTTCTATTTTCAATTTTCTATGACAATTCTTTGATCTTTGCTTTTGTCGTGTGAAGTACTGCATCGTTTTATCTCTTCAGGCCTCCGATAATTATTGAAATGAAACAAACTGAGATGTTTAGGGGAGAAAATCACTCACGGGTTACAACACATGCTGTAGATGTACTGTATGCCGCCTGTGAGAAGCTTCTGCTCCATTTTAAGGATGTTGAGAACCACTGGTCTAGATGCTTTCAAGGGTAAAAAATCTTTCTGTCTAAAGAATGAAGTATCCTGTGACAAGACTGTGCAAAAAGCAATATATGTGTGAGGAAATGAGCTTGAGCTCTTATTCTTTTAAATTCTTGGCAGCTTTGTGAAGGGGACTACACACAAACAGACAACACTTAAAGCCATGTGAGAAAACTACAAGTCAAACAGACTCAACAGGAGCTTAAAAGATCCTGAATGTGTTTGTGATGCAAATTTTCATTTTGAGAGAAAATAAGAGCAGCGAAATCTACTTGCTCTCAACTGCAGCGAGGAATCTCAGAAAAAGAGGATTTAAGCGTCCGCAGAAAAACTCAAAGCGGCTGTGAGGAGGCGAGTGTCTTCAATCTTTGTGTTGTTACTATGGTGACAGAGACTAAATGCCTCTAAAGTGAGCAAAAGCGCGGCTGTGAGCAAACACACACACACACAAGTTTTGGGTGAAGCAACAGCTTCATCCGCAGTTTGACAACAAGTGTGGAGTGAACTGCAAACACTGCAATCACACTCTGACGCAGCTCTCAGTGGAGGTTAGGTAGCGTGTGTGTGTGTGTGTGTGTGTGTGTGTGTTAGTCTAAAAACAATACAAGTAAGCTAACTTTCACGTACACACACACACACACACACACACACACTCAACCCACTCCTGCCCCTTGTCTGAACAGCTCCCTGATCACTGCACCGAAGGGAATCTCTAAATTTGAATGTTCTAGAAGTAAAACCCAAACAAAAATTTCAGAATAAAAGTCCTGTTTTTATCTTGTGCATGTACAGAGGTCAAATCATCTGCAGTGTCCAGAGAGCTGTGTAGGCTTCAGGGGTGAGGAGAGGGGTGGGGAGCCTACCTTTGCAGTGGGTCACACGTCGCATCCCTTGTAAAGGTCACAGAGAGAGACACAAGCACCAGGTGAGGGGTGGCATGGCTTCCTCACTTCCTGGTCTGTCCTAATATGAGCGTGCTCCCTGTTTCTTGCCGTTAATGAACAGCAGCTTCTGTCCTTAATGTTCTTAATGAATGAGTGCTCATTTCCTGCATCATGGTGTCCCACCCTCTGCTCCTTTGTGGTGAGTGATTTAATTTGTTTAAAAAAAGCAGCTTGCAGCACATTTTGTTGTATCAAATGAAGCTCTTTGCATGTAATCACTTCATGTATTACAGGTAAGAATTACATCGGCAGAATTTAATGTTGCAATTATCATTTGTATTGGTTAATTGTCCCCCCGCTGGCAATTTATGTCCATAACACCGCCCTGATCGTGCCACTTTGCAAGAGATTATTTGTCTGTAATTAATTAAAATGTCCAGTAAGTGGTGTAGCAGTAATTACCTCTGTGGCTCACTTTCTCTTAATAGTCAGCATCAACCATAGAGATACTTAAAGAGCATTAACAGGCTTTTGTGGTCACATGTGATTTATTACTGGACTGCATTAACATTTGTACTTTGTAATCTGATGGTGTACAAAGCTCTGAATAAGGTGTATTTGTCTTTATTTTGTTAAATTTGTTGATAATATTTGTTATATCTGGACATACTAAAGGTAGTTTGTCAGGATTCAAACTGTAGACAGGTGTGTAAACCAAATGAAAGACAGCAGCTCAATTTGCACAAAAATCAATAGCATGCTGGAGATGAAAATCTAATCAATACTCATTTAATTTCATGTCATATTCAGGCCCATTGTTTTGTGTGTTTCCTGTTATTTGTTTCAAGAATAAACCGTGTGAAGGTTGTTTTGTCTCATCAGAATCTAACGGGGGAACGGGAGCTATTTTAGCTCTTAACTCTCTGTGTGGCACTTGTGAATATCACTTAAACTACTGAAAAGATTTTTAAAATCTGGCAAAAAAATAAGAGAAATCATGAGCTAAGAATACCTTAGCAGGTTGTTGTGTTCAGATAAAGAGAGCTGTCACAACCTCAAGAGAAATTCTGGGTCATTGGTATATTTTTCGGAAACGTGGACCAAAGCTAAAGGTTTCCACCTACATTTCAGTTTTCCATAAATGATTTCACACATTTTCTGTAGATCCACATGCATTTAGCAACAATATCTCATCCATCAAGCTAATTTCTCAGAGACAAATGTTTGAAATGATTTATGTAAATAAAGTGTATTTGGAAAGCTTTAGGAGCCTTTCCACTATATGCTTTTTTTTTTTTTTTACCAGACTCCACATCTCCTCAGTCCTCAGTCAGTTTATATGACCCATAGTCAGGATGGCCACACTTATGTATGAAACCAAACCTTAAATTATAAACTAAAGTTTGACTTAAACAACACAGAAATAGCTTATTAAAAAGAAAAGATGAATGAAAGCAGGATGTGAAGATGAAGTAATGGATGAAGAATGGTTACTTGTGAAGGGATGGATCATGGACATGATGAATGTTTATGATACAGCATCATGAAGAGAAACCCTCAGTGGCGTCTCTGTGTGCAGAAAACAGTTCGAGGCACTGACTCAAACTGTAGTTGATGTCAGTTTCTGTCTTCTTTTGGAAAAAAATAAATAAATATAGTATTCTTCATTTTGACAGGATGCCTCTAAAAATGCATTGACCTTTAAGTGACACAGGGAGCCACTGAGTATCTGGTGTGATGGCTCTCGGTAGGTTGTATCATTGCAGGAGATTGTCATAGCTGTCAAGCTACAGAGCCATAAAAGAGCCTCTAGTTCTTACCTGCATTGAACACTGGGTCCCTCTGTTTGCTGCAAAGTAAATAAGTAAACAAAGAGCTGTCATTCAGCATCCTGCCTCCAGATAAATTGATTAGAAAGTGCTTTATAAGGAGATCAATGTGTTCTCTGGTGGATAAATCTAATCAAAACACTTCCTGTCATGTGTGGACAGAAAGCATCATTGACTGTGGGAGATGCTTATTTTAAACATGATGTTACCTGTCACTTTTTTTGCCGCTGGAATTGCTGCCGGTGGATCCGGCGCGAGTCCGGTTGCCCTTGGAGTCGCTCGAATCTTTCCGCGTCAGAGTTCCCACGTGCTCGTTTGAGTTGGCTCTCCTCACAGTGCTGTGGTGAGGAGGAAGGTGGACAGAGGCAAAAACAGAGAAAGACAGAGTGGAGGGAGGAAGAAGAAGAAGAAATAGATCATAAAACTACCTGACACTGCTTTTCTAAAAAAATGCCCTGTGGTCAAGTTTTCACCCAGGAAAGAGCTTTTGAAAGCACTTTTAAGAAAGATGTATTTATTTCATGATTCAGCCTCATTATTAAAAAAGAAAAGCGTGACTCTTAACAAGACTGTCAGGGAGAATTTGCACCAAAGCAAAAGTGAAATAAAGAAACGTGGATCTCTGTTGTTTCTTCACACTTACACTTACTCTTTATTACAGTCTGGTGATCATAACATCAGTGCAGACATTTAATGATGTCAGACAAAATGCTCCACGGCATTCATAGCAAACATGAACACCAACATGCTGCATATCAAAGCAGCCACAGCAACAACACACACAGGAACACTGAAGTAATGCATTAAAAAACGACAGATCTACTGTTTTTTGGGATTCAATTCATTATTTTACAAAATCAGTTTTACAAATGGAATTTGTACCATTAACTATTAACATACCATTAACTTAAATAGGGTGATGGTATGTTAATGTTACCTTTTCTGTTCATGTTTGCAACTTGTGTTTTCATCATTTGAATTGCTTCATTGAGCATAAAAAAAAAACAATGTGTAAATGAAAGTGAAAAAACAGTAACACCAGTAAATGGAGAATCAAGGCCGGGAGAGCACAGTACTTTTAAAGCTCAAAAAATAAGAAGAAGCTCTAGTTACCAGACATATTTCATTACTAGTTGAACTCTCTGGGTCTGTCTGACCATGTGCCATGACGTCTTTGCTCACTTTGATTCAGTGGGACTCTCTAAACTCCTTAAAACACCTCAATGTGCTCACATGTGATAGATCCAACTGGAGTTGCCTTAATCAGGGTTGAAAATAAGGTTGTTATAGTATTATAGACAAATTATTAATAAACAATAAATAAAAACAGTCAAACTTCTACCACAAATACTAATGCACAAAGCCTACAACAGTAAATCCCAGTAAAAAGGGGAAAGTCATTATAAATTTAACTGATGGGTTTCATTATGCCTGATTTTAGGGGGTGCAGCCCTCTCAGCACTCCCCACGTCCATGAGTACAGACCTGTGCAAATCTGCATATAAGTGGTGCAGACAGCCTGCCTATTCACAACAATGAAAAGGCTCCATCAGCAGTCCAATGGCCAGTAGGCCCAGTCACCTAATCCACCCTATGGGAGTAAAGTCTATTCAAATCCTAAAACTGGCCGGTGGCCGTTATCCCTTCTGGAGAGCCGGTGTGTGTTCAGTAAAGAGCAGAATAGAATAGAAAGAAGAGAGAGAGAGAGAAACTGTTGTTTGCTGTGTTATCCCACGAGGAATCATAGTAATTGGGCCATAGGGCATTGGGGAAGGTTGACTGGATTGTGACCAACCTGCGGTTTAGACTAATCCCAGACACAGACACAGTAAACAACACAAAATCCAAAGATTCAAACAGTGAATATTAGCAAGGATGGAAATGATGAATGTCGCAGTTAACTGATTTAATAACACGGTTAGCATGTATCAGGGCTGTGATGTTATATAGTGACCAGTACACTGTAAATTCCTCTCACCTGAGGGGCAGGTAGAGAAATCTAGAAGGGCGAGGCAGAGAAGACAAACTGGACAGACTGGCGGGACATTGTAGGTGGACAGGACACAAACAGGATCACAGGTGTGATCATGTTATCAGAACATGCGAGGAGACAGGAGAGATGGGAAAGACAGACAGCACAAAGATAAACACAGGAGACGACTGATGACTCAAACATCTATTGCCACTTTACCGTATTAAATCCATACTAATTAGATTTAATATCTCTATGAAGAGGATTGGAGATTTTACAGAAACATTCACTGTAAGTAAAAACTGAAACCCTCCATTTATCACAGCAGCAAGAAACTCAGACATTAGCTTAATTAACATCCAAACAACTGAGCTCATGTGATTTGTATTTTTTCTGCGGTTTAAACAACCTGGAGGGAGTTAAAAACTTAGACAGAATGGACATTTTATTGGTCAATGTGTTGGCCAGTAATTAAATGAAAGAATAAACGATCCTCTGGGGTTTGTTCTGGGCTTTAAAACAGCACTAAAGCATTTATGATGGAAAGATTAAGGAAAATATAGTTAAATAAAAAGCTGAAATCTTTAGGGCTGTGGAGGTTGCATTAGGGGGTACCTCTAAAAGCTCTAAACAGCTCTGTATCCAAGTGAAAAACTAGTCACGCATGATGCGATTGTAAAGCCGAATTACTTTCGACTACAAGCTCAAGAGATCATGGAGTAGAAGGAGTCAGTTAACCTTGAAACACAAGAAAACAGGAACAACAAAGAAATACACAAGACCAAATCACATTTTCTGTCCTTCTTGGTGTTCAGGGATTTGTTCCTACCAACCATCCTCATACTGGTAACATTTCAATCTACACAGCCATTTCTTTACTGTCCTCTCCAGTAAACCTCAAGGTGAGAGTCAGCGAGCATTAAAAGTATCAGTTCTCAGTATCGGAAAACAACCCCCAAAGCAGAAATAAAAGTACACACATGGAAAATCAAAGAAACAACACCACAGGGGAGTTCACAGCTGTTTTTATTGGAGCTCATCTCTGCTGTTTGCTGAGCTTCATCTGATTATGGTAATGTCATCCAGAGATGGGAAAAGGCTATTGTTCCCCTGACAGACAAGATTGATAACCTGTGCTCCACATGCATGTATAAACACACCCACACACACAGCAGAGAAGCAGAGTCAGTGACGACGACTATGTTTCTCTGTTTTTCAGCCGTGTTAAATGTCAGTTGCTTTGGCTGATAAAAAGCCAGAAGTATGACGATTTATGGCTCAAATTATCGGATGTGGTGTGGACAGATGTGACAGTAAATGTCTCGAGACAAATAAAACGTCTGGAAAGAAAGACGTGATACATGCAAGACCTCACAACCTGGCCTACACATTTACAAGAGTGTTAACAAGGCATGAAGTCTCAGTAAAAAAGCACAACAAAATCTACTTAGTTTTCCAAATAACCTCTTTAAAAGTCAAAATAATGTAATAGATACCTCTTGTTGGCTGGTGTGCTGGTGTCCTTCCTGGATCCAGATCCAGACGGGGAGGGCAGAGTCCCGCTGCCTTTCTTTGGTAGGATGGTCCCGTTGTTAACTGTGGGCCGTAACGGCAGGGTGGCGATCATTGGCCTGGCTGGAAGAAAAAAGGACAACAACAGACCGTGTTCAGAAAAAAATGGATATAAGACAAGATAAACTGATGTGGCGTCATTAGAGTAACATCAGAGTGAGAAGTTACAGAAGGCTGGTCGGAAAAATTCCCAGTGAATAATATACATATGTAAACATCTACAACACTGTATTTAAACAAATTGTACAATCCTAGGAGGGCAGGTGTGCAAAGCTTGCCAGCATGCACTGGGGTAGCAGGTTTATAGACATCACTGTCTGTTTAAGGACGTTTCTAGTGTGTATGTTCCTTCAGACGTGTGTAAACGTGGTCAGTTATGGAGCTTTTAATCAGTTCTGAGAAGCTCATCGAGCGTGTTGCTAAACTGGAAACCTTGATTCAGAAGAATTGAACATTTCCTGTGTACTGTGGCCACAACGTAACATTTTTAAATGAAATAAAACGTCCACAATAATCATATTAAAACATTAAAAGGTATTTTTTGTTACAAACATTGTTAACTTTCTTATGAATACCTAAAATAACACTATTACGTTTTATTTTTTCCCTATAAACTTTCCTTTGTCTGAGATATTACTCTCTACTTGTATTTGTAATAGCAATAAAAACCTAAATGAGCCGTAACACTTGGTAATTTTAATTTATATATAGTGCACCAGTTATTATTCCAGTGTTAAACACCATTAAAGTACTCATAAGGATCATAAGGATAAAGCAAAGGCGGCACATGAGAGTCCTATAATTCAAATGTGAATTATCTTAATTTAATGTTGTTTTTTCTCCTTTTATTGATGCTATTGTTTTGTTTAATCACTTTTTCATACAGATGATATATGTTAATTGTTTGCAGGAGGTGGTTTGACAAATCACACACACGTACACACACGCACACACACACACACACACACACACACACACACACACACACACACACACATATGCCAGTCAGACAAGCCCAGAATAACAAATCCAAGCTGCAGCTTTGCTGTGATAAATATTTAATAGACCCTGTTCATCCAGCAGAGACACACACACACACACACACACACACACACACATCCATGCACACTCAGGCCTACACACACAAACACACACACACATTGCTCTGTTATCTTTCATGTAGTAATTACGCAGCAGGGGCAAACTGAGGTTGTAATTTTGTTAGCATGTTAAAGAAGATGAATGTTTTTCTGTGTCTGTCCATGGCGATACAGCGTCTGCCTTCATGGGCTGAGCTTTGTCAAGCAGATCATTGTGTTTCAGTAGGGAAGCATGCAGCTGGCTCCCTGCAGCTATAAGTAGAGAACAATAAGGTAAAGGAGTTCTGAGTCTAAGTCATCCTCCAGCTCCCAAATCAAACCGTAACTTCATCTATCCGTCGTCACTCCGGAGACTGAAACTGGCAGCAGCTCAGATTCTTAATCTCTTCCTGTTTCATCATTCAAATGCACATCTGAGGACATGAAGTGCAGCTGATTTCACATGCAGATTTCATCATCGTCTCGTGTGAAGATGCTATTTGAGAGACAGATTGTATCAAACACAGCTCAGCTGAAAATCAACGATGTATTATTGTTACGCATAATTGTTACCTCAGGTGGAGAGAGACGTAAATCAAGAGTTGTGCCTCTTATCTGTGAGGAAACCTGCCTTAAATAAACTTAATTCTAGACTATTGAAGCTAAACGGAGACAGTTGTTCTACTCTAACTTAATGGAGTAGTTTGAAATTTCGCTTATTTACTTCCTTGTTGAGAGTTAAATGATACCAGAAGATACCAGTCTTATATTTGTCTGGTCAATATAAAGCTTTGTTAGCAGTAGGCAGAGACAGGCAAGCTGCTTCCCCCTCTATACTAAGCTAAACTAACCCCTTGCTGGCTGTAATTGCTTACATTGTCAGGTGTTCCTGCTATTTTATACATGTAAATTCATCACATCGACACATTGACACATCGACAACAGCTCTTTCTTTACTAAGACATAAACAGAACACGTGTGCTTAGAAGCTTACTTTCACTAAGTTGTGACAGTCCATTGATAAAATTGTCCTTATTGGACACATAAACACTAAAAAGATGCATGTTGAGTGCACATACTGCAGACACAAATGGTGCCACAATACATTGACCTCAGACAGTGCAGCACTTTAAGTTACAGTGTGTTTCCTGGTGAAATATATACACAACATGATACCAGCAGGCAGTGACTAGGCCGGGTTAGTGCAGACAAACTTCACAGTCAGCCTACCTGGCTTCCCAACACTGCTGCCTGCTGAGGGAGACTTTTTCATCATAGCAGGTTCTATACACATAACGCACAACACATTTAACAACACACCACAGTCCAGGAGAAGAGAGGACAGGAAGGAGAGGAAGAGGAGATCGGCAACTAGTCAGAGGAAGCAGGATTTGAAGGAGACATCATCAGGTAAGACACAGGAGGAAAAGTTCAAAAACCTGCTGACCCCAGAAGAAGATCTGAAGAAACCCCTTTAAAAAACATGTGTACGTATACTTTATGTTACCTTTGGTGGGTCCTCTGCGTGACCCCATGGCCTGCTGCTCCTCGGACACGTTCAGCCGGCGCACCACGTCGGCCAGAGCGGACTTCAGAAGCTGGATCTCATCCTCCTGCATCTGGACCCTCTGCTCCAGGGAGGCAATGCGGTCAGTCACCTCCATACTGCTGGCTGCTGACGCACTGTCATCTGAGGAAACAGTGAACTGATGTCAGAGATGCAGACAATGCTGATATATCAGGGCTTTTTTTATGCCATATCAAATATAAGTCAGTTAGTCCTTTCCATGGTTTTGTCACAGTAGATATCTCCTTTTACAATGAATCTATTTAATCTTCAGACTCAGATCACAGCAGGATGTTCATAAATTATTATTATATTATATTAATATGTTTAGATGCTTTCCTCAGAAGAGTAAAATGAGAAAACTGATGCCCCACTCATGTCTGTGTGTTCGATATGAAACTATAGCCAGAAGATGGTTAGCATGGCTTAGCATAAAGATTAGAAAGAGGGGGAAACTTTAGCCTCGCTTTGTCCGGAGGTGACAGAATCTGTCTTCAAAAGCAACCAGCGGAGACTCTGAGAAGTCACTGCTCCCAGGCCAAGAAATAGCCTAGCACACACCTTCTGTGAAAACACAACTTCACACTACGATTTTTGTAGGAATTGAAGAAACAAGATATAAGCTGAGCTTTAGAGGTGCTGTTGGGTGGATTTTGTGACCTTCAGAAGGAGCCAGGCTAGCCGTTTCCCTTCATTTCCTCTCTTTGTGCTAACCTAAGCTAAACTTTACTTGTTGCAAAGTTTCATGTTTACTGTACAAAAACACTGAGAGGAGAGCACATACTGGCTTACCAAGAATACATCATATTATGTTTGCGGATATGCAAACAGAAATAGGACAACAGAAAAGGTCATTTAATAATCATTGCCAAAAGATGCTTGTGTTTATTGAAAATGTTGACTATAGGGAGCGACACAATGGGTCCTAGATTCTCATCAACTTTTTTTATACCTTTCATCATGCACATGGGGACAAACAAAAGGATAGAAAAAGAAAGGGCGAAGCGAGGGATGAAGTACAAACAGAAAACTCCTTTCAAACCATAATCTCACTTTGATGCTTTTATACTTTCAGGTACTGTCTGTAAAAACTTTTGCCTTCATGATTCAAAGAGTCGACTTCTTTTCTATTTATTCATGAGCCTGTTTGTTAACGTCTCTCTGTTCTTTTGAGTTTAAACAAACTTAACACATTATTTTCGCCTCTCCACCTGACACCCCAATCGAGGCCAAGCACCGGCCGCCAGGGTCCACTTCATTAATGACAACACACACACACACGTACAGGCAGGGTCTCCTCCATTAAGACTTTGATGTCACCGTGGCTTGATGAAATATTAATGTAAATCGCTGCTGTGTTTTCCCTGCAGACTTGCAATAACAGTCTGATGAATTATGCATTAGGGAGCAGGCATCTGGTGATTAGACAGATCTACAGTCTGTGTTCCTTCTGTGAATCCGAGCTGCCTGGTAACATTATGGAAATCTGAGTGAACTCTTGACTTCGGTAAATAACATTCTCAAACAATCAAGTACAAAAGTGTTTCAAACACACTGAAATGCGTGAGATGTGAGTGAATTCAGACGATCTGCCGAAAGCAAAGTGGTGTGATGAGCCTCTGAATCTCTTAGATAAACAAGGACTGCTCGGGGGATTCAGGACATCCCCGATCAGAGAATCTCCCCAAATATTTGCTTGTGATCTTTTATATGAATAATTACTGCAATAACACACACTTGGGACACAAGATATAACACTATTTAATATGGTAACTTTAAAGCTTGAAAGTAACTTGTTAACAAATATGACTTTCCAACTGAACAGCAAGCGTGGAAGAAACTGATGAGTTGTACTATGTTGTGTATAATTAACCAAAAACCAACCACATTTTTCACATAATTCTTTAGGAAAATTCTTAATTGCTGCAAAAAATGTCAAAATTGCCAAACATTTAGTACATTCAGATAGAAAACCCCCAAAACAAGCAGTCAGACATTTTCAACCAGACAATCTAACAAATGTGGTTCTTGATGTTTAACCCTCTACTCCCCATAGTGCCAGGAGTGCTAAAATTATTTCTAGTGTATTTAAACATGGAAAATAAAGTCCTGAGCTTTGTATTGTAGATAGATGAAGCTTTCATCAATAACCAAAACCGGAAATATACATCATTACGTTGATCATCTATGATTTTTTCCACCGTAATTCTAAAAATGGCTTCACCAACAAAGCATCCTGAGATTTACAATCTTATGGAAGCTGTAAAATTGTGTTGTGAGGGAGATCCTGACCCACCACGCATAGTGTAAAGCGACAGTTCACCATCAGTAAACAGCGGGCCAGTAAACTCACGCTGCCGGAGACAGAGGCTGTTTTCGGGGGCAGTTCACCGAAGAGTCGGTTGGGAGGACTGACTGAGTTGCGACTTTTTCACATAAGTTTGAAAATCTTTTCTTATGTAAGTTTCCAAAGACACTACCTACTACCACATTACTGTTGTTTAATAGTAGTTGAATGGAATTGAACAACGGGACTTACTGCCGGAGACGGAGGCTGTTTTCTAGGGGCAGTTTGCCGAAGAGTCGTCTGGGAGGACTGACCGAGTTGTGGTGACTTTTCCACATATAAATTGGGCGATTTCTTTTCTCATGTAGCTGTACTATTGTTTGTGACGGTTCTCTGTGAACTGTAGCAACATTTAAGAATTGTAGTGGGGTCTAGAGGGTTAAATAATTATTGAATTAATGTAACTGTCACACTTTATGCATCACAACAAATATTCAGAAGTATATAATCCCATGAGGTCCAATAAGGTCAATTTCATTTATTTGGCAAACACGCCAGAAAAGCAATTTCACAGATTTGTTTATGAGTGGACAAATTCCATTAGTGAGCTGGTTATGAATTGTTTTAGTTGGGGAGACCCTCGATGAGACAGGATGGTAAATTGGTGCATTGGGCAGATGAGACACTTGACGCTTGTAGCAGAAAATGGAAATCTGAACAGATTCAAGCGGCTGAAACAACCAATCATTATTCCTCCAGTGTCCTCCAGTGCCCTGTTTTATTTTGCTTTAGTCACAGCCATTACTGTTTCTTTGTGATGAATACAGACATAGATTTTACTAAAATACTGTTTCTGGCTCCCCATCTGGAGAAATGGATGAAAACTGCAGGTGCACAGTCTGATACATTACACTTCCAGCAGTGAGATAAAATAAAAAAATAAGTCAGCTTTAGTTCATGTTCTCATACATTCACGTACAGACAGATTTCTACTCAAAGGATCAAAAATGTATTTCATCACGACAATCTTACTCCTTCTTCTGACAAAACCTCCTCCAGAGATAAAACTATATCTTAATATCTTTCTGCTCACCTGCGACTCTTTCTTTGAAGCGGTCCTTGTTCATATTCACATGTCACAGAGTGAATATCCCGAGATAAAGCTTCTATTATCTGTTCAGCATCTGTTACAGGTCTGCTTCCAACGCTGACACAATGGCAGCATGATACCATCGGTCATTGAGGTACAATGACTGGCTGTCACGGCCGTGATTCTGTGGCTCGGCGCTAACATCCTCTGTCTGTCACCCCGCTCTCTGGTTTAAGACCTCTGGGGCAAGTTAACGCCCAATAACACGCTCAGAGTCAGAAAAGGTCAGTGGAGTTTAAGTTTGGCGTTTGTTTTCATGCAGAAGCATGGGTGTCGATACTGTGACACTGATGTGACTGATGCGGCTAAATTTGCTCTTGATGTGACAGCAGTGTCTGGGGCTCAGGTCACATGATCTCTGTCCAGAGAGGCCTGAATCAGTAAGATGTCAATCTTCATTTAACAACAAATCCATCACCACATACACCCTTGGACACCCGTGTCTCTCTTTGGTCCCCCCCAAAAGCAGATCATTACACCCCACCAAGCTCCTCTCGCTCCAGTGCAGTAGCCACACCTGTCAGCCGGCTGCTTAAATTACTTCATTTCTGTCAGTCTCCTCCGTCAGAGCTTCTCCCTGACTGTCTTTTTCTGTCCCAGTTTCATTATCTGGTCAATATGTGGCTGGATCACAAATCTGAGACGGATCTCTGAGCCTATCTATCTGCTCACTCCTAATGCATCGTGACATGCTGCTCCCTATTACCTTTCTCTGCAGGGCGATGTCTTTCTGGCAGGACCACCTGCCTGCTTAAGTGCTTGTCCATCACTCGAGCCACAGGGACTCATTTAAGGGCAAATAGAAAACAGGCACAAGAGCTCTTCAGTTCATTTTTCCTGCTCTAAAATAACCACCCCCGCCCCTACTTTCATCTCTATCTTATTCCTGAGTCATTTACTGACCTCACCGCCATCAATAATGAACACTGGAGCGTGCACACATGCTCTGACCCATTTCCCCCCTTCTGCACTCTCATCAACCATAAAGATCAATACACCAAAGGAGTAAAAAGGCTAAAATAGCCCTCTGTAAATGAGAGAGCACTCTCATATTTTGAGCAACATGCAACTTCATGTATAAAACATCCTCTACAACAGGCCGGTGTCGATCAGAGCTGTCTGGCTTTCTTCTTTATAGATTTGCACTTCCATATTCTACATAAACACACATGTGAGGATGTGAATATAAATACACACTCAAGGAACAACAGAAGATGACGTTAAGGAAATTCCCTGTGAGGAAATGTCATGATACCAGCTGTCTCACCATGTGTTTGAGTACTCCTGCTGCACACTGACAGCCAGAGTGAATGATGTCTATTTTATTTCACTCAGCGGTGCACAGAAGTCAAACAATAAAGCTAAATTGACTTGTTGGAAAGTTCAGTGGCCAGGTTAAGCTGTGCCACAATGGGGGGTTTTGAAAAACCACAACCAGTGTTTGCAGAAAACCAACAGATGAAAGAAACACGAGGCTGCAGGAAACAGCCTGTCACAACATTATGACAACAATTCCTGTTTTTAAGAGGCAGACCGCTAGCACTGATACCACACTGCTGGCACATCTATCCTCTTGCTGGATGCAGATAGCAAACAGCAGCTTTGCCAAATGGTTTTAATTTCATAACATGAATGCACATGGCCAGGTGGCGCGCTGTCATAATGCCAGTTCAGCGGCCGCAACATTGCTGCGACTTCAGGAAAGCCATTTCTCCAAAGATCAGTGTCACACTTAATAAAGAACCTGACTTCGATCTGCTGCTGGCTTCGCTAATGGAAGTCCAGACTTAATCATAATCAAGTGGCATGCAGGATTTAATTTCATGCCATGTAGTAAAGGAGGTTGTGATTTAGAGACAGACAGAGGAGTACGATGGGAACAGAGCTGAATAAGAGTGAATGAAGGCAGGGTGGTGAATAACCTCTATAATAAAGAGAGCCTACAGACTAGTTAGCTCTGTCAGGATGTACTTAGGTATAATGGTGCTTTGAGCAAAATGCTAATATGCTAATATGCTCACAATGACAATGCTACAACTGTTTCACTATCTGTCTTTCCACTATCTACCATTTGCTAATTAGCAGTAAACACAAAGTAACCTGACTGCAGCAGATGTGACCTAGCGAGTCCAGCTGCCTCGCAAGGTTAAACACAAAGTACAGCTGAGGATTATGAGTATGTCATTGGTTTTGCAGGTGTTTGGTCCTAAATCAAAGTGACTAGAGGACAATTCATAATTTATGTGCCGCATTTCATGGCAATCCATCAAGTAGTTGTCAAAACTTTTCACTAAGAGCAACATTTGTCGACCTAATGGTGGCGTTAGACAAAAACTCAGAGAAGTCATCAGGATTCATCCTCTCAGGAGTCAGGGCCATGAATGTCACAGCAATGCATCCAATAGTTGTTGAGATATTTCAGTCAACAAAGTGGTGTACAAACTGACCGGCATAGCCATAGAGCCGACAGCTAGCATCGCTAAAAAGTAATAGGTGTGTTGTCTAATGCTGAATTTGGATATTATGTAGAGTACAAGACATGAAAAATGTCATGCATGAAATTGCAGCATTTAGAAAATGGCAGTCTGCCGCCGGCATGACTGAAATCATCCATCAGGTACAGGCTGAGTTAGGGATTAGAGAAGAAGAAAAATGGAGGAGAAAGAAAAAGTTACTTAAAGTGTCATCAATCTCATGCGTCACCTGCAGTGGATGGCCTAACAGAGGTGTATTAGCTAATGAACTGGCCAGATTAGGGAGGCAGGCGCTTAGTTTACAAGCTGCCTCCGATGGCTCCTGCTGGCCCGGAGCTTTAGGGCTATAAATAGATAGAGGTGGATCAGAGAAGGGGAAGCCCTCACATGACCTGAGAGGAGATTAAAGAGGAGGCAGACAGACAGGGAGAGAAAAAAAATCACACAAACACTGACAGAGGGATGAAAAAGAAAAAGATGGAGTTGTGAATGTGTGGACGTCATAAAGAGTGTGTGTCTGGGTCAAAGAGGAGCATAAAGAGAGGCCAAACGACCCCCACGAGAGATCCTGCTGTCCTTCTACGAGCATGTTAAACCCTTCCTGCCTCCCATCAGCTACATCCTTCCTGAGGTCAAACTCAGGTCAGATGGGATGAACAGCTCCCCCCATCATCACACACACTGACACTTTGACACATCAGAGCAATCATCAGAGGTGCAGGAGCCAATCGTGTGTGTAAAACCACAAATACATGAGCAGAACCTGAGTGCATGATCAGATGATGAAATATACACCATCAGCATCTCTGTCTGTCTGAACAGAGTCCTCAGGGAAAGTACACAAATTATTAGGTGGGAAGTGGAGGTTTTTGGTGAGGGTGACAAGAGAATGCTAAATTAAATAAAATCCTTTAAATCATACAAAATTAAATCATTGTACATGATCACTTTAGTGAGCACAGTGGGTCATAAAGGTATGTTTTTCCCACATACAGAGGATATGTCTCTGTTACAGGGATTTATTTTTGCTATCACACTAAATGTCTTCACCAAAAGTAATGTCGTCTTTCAGTTTAAAGTTAAATGTGTTAATTCGGCCTGTATTATGATTCAAATTCAGATTGTCAGAAATTGCTAATGTTACTTTTAATAAGCAAATGTGACTTTCTTTAGTTAATAATGGCTGAACGAGTTGCAGGAGTTAAAAAAAAGAGCAGCTCTATACTCTAGGACTATATTTTATGATATAGAAGGAGGGCGTTGAAGTCCAAATGAAATAATAAAGCTGGAGAGATGGTCTTGCAATTTTAAAAATTGAAGTATAAGACTCATAGTGCAGCGCCCAAAGCCTTTCCGAGACAGTGTGAATAAAAAAAGAGAGCAATGAGTTGGGTTGAGAGTAGAAAGTCATGGCAAACTGAGGCAGAATAACTCTAACACATACTATATATACACCAATAGCTCACACCCTACTTTGATACACACAAACACACACTGTTCTCTGTCAAAGAGGAAGTGTTCACGGTGTTGCGGAGGGATTATGCTGGATATGTGGAGCAGATCTTGCTCAATGCTAGTGATCCTTATACTCAGGGGGTTTGAGCTTAGCAGCAGGCTGGATTTGTATTCTCTCCGTCTCTCCGTCTCTAACCTCTTTAACCTCTCTCTCTATTTGTCTGTCTCCCGCTCTCTCGTGAAACTGTGGTAGGGTGGATGTTTGAAACAAGGCTGGAAATGAATTGACTGTGGGAGGAAAAAGAGAGACTGGAGGATTACACTTAAAGAGGGCTTGGCAGTCTTTCTCTAATATTTATCCTGTTTCTTTGTTGCCCACTCAAATGACATATTAGCTTTAGTGGCGGCTTTAGTGTTTAGGAGGATATGTAGACTTCAGAGCGCAGAGCATCAATATGCTAAACTGTAGTTGAAGTCAGAAAACATCCTTGTAGTGGTGTGCAAAGTGCAGCCATTAAAATATACTGGCTTTTCAATCATGGGAAATAAAAGTTTGGGTTAAACATGTGCATAGATAATGTGGTTAAAGGTTTAATCCTCACGATTCTCAATAAATCAAACCTTGTTGTTGATATTTTTTTCATTTATGGTGAGCATTAGCTATATTTACAGTGTGTATTAATCCGAAGTCCGCCATTCCCATTATGGATTCAAATAATTTTCCCATGCATGAGGGATTCACAGAAAATGATGCAGCAGCTCTGCCTGCATGCAGAAAAGGTCAAAGCCTTTAATGGACTTTAGATAGCTTTTATTCATCAGGTGGACAGTGGCAAAAAGGGTTTGAAACCTAAAAACTCGGGTGGGATGAAAAAGGACAGTCCCGAGAATATAGTCAAACTTTTCCTTGTGACGCACAGTTTTCAGTGCCGCTGGGCCAAACAAAGCTGAAGTGGCTAAGCTCACTTTGGACAAGGTTACATTACTGAAGCTCAGTTAAACAACATTTAAAGTTACAGCAAACAAAAACTGTTTCATTACAAACACAAGGTCAAGCAGCAACATTGTGTAGAAATTGGTGTTTTAATGATTTAGCGCCCGCAGTTTCAAAGTGCAATACCACTGTATTATACATGTATTCACATCAAACAGGTGCAACAACACAAGACATAGCAACCAGCTAATATTACTCCACTCCCTGTCAACAATCGCCCACGTCCCGGGCCTGAAAACCTCCTCTTCCCGGGTGGTCTAAAACGCCTCTGGTCCAAACACTAACACTCCTCTTGTGCACTGAACTGAGCTAACATTTGTTAACACTGGCTAACAGCAGAAAGTTGAAGCAGATGGAGGACATCAGAGGGAAAGCAGAAAACATTATCTCCATAAAATATGATCCAGTTTCACCAAAATCAGCTGATTACAAGTCAGTGTAACATCAAGATGATTTTAAATCAGGCAGAAAAGTTACACAATGTTTAACTATTTATTATTTGACTCTGATGGCTAATCTGTAAGTACTCCTCCTCTACCAAATAAAAAATCCTTTGGATCTACATGAGTCATCATATATTTACCAGATGATTGGCAGTATAAAAGGCAACATTTGCAGATATAGGTCTGGTAATATTCTACATTGTTCTCATAACAGCATAAAACTATAAACAGATTATCCAGTCCCTGAATTACAGCAGAGCTCTTTGCTAACTCATGACAAATAGGGGTGCAGTTGTTATGGCAACAATAACCATCCAAACACCGGACTTTGAACTTTATATGACATCTCTGTCTGAGTTAGAGCTATACTAAGTAACAAACGACTGAAGAAAGACAACCTTCTTTCTGCTGTGACTTTTAGGGAAGAAACCACAGAAGCACTAAGTCATGCTTGGCAGAGACTCCAGTCTCTGACACAAGCCTCTTTCTCAGTCTCAACCTTTCTCCACATAAAACAGGGCTTTGTCCCTCAGTAACAAACAGCCAGGAAGGAACAGGAGGCGGGACACTTGTTCTCTCCAATACATGTGTGTGTGTGTGTGTGTGTGTGTGTGTGTGTGTGTGTGTGTGCACTCGTGTTGTTCCATCCAGTAACAGTGTTGTTATGGGAAACCAGATTTCCATGGTGTGAGAATGGTCTCACGCAAATACAGATACACAGAGTCTGTGTGCCAGAGACTGTCACCATCCTGAACATCAGCCAGTCGTATATCTTCCATCTGGAGGGGAGAGAACATACAGTGGCATTGCTGGAGGACGAGATCATTAAACAACTAGACCGAAGAGAAATATTAAAAACAGATTTTTGTTTAATTTTTGGTCGGCTCTTCAACTCAAACCTCCAAAGCACTCGCACTGCAAAATGTATGAGACGTTCAGAGTTATTTTAGTGATATTGTCTGCTTCTACATGCAGAGCTTTGACGTGACCCAGAAAACACACCTGAGGCTGTCACCTCTAGCTATGTTCAGCTTGATAAACCCGCACAAGGCTCCATTACATTCTCTTTGCTCTCTGTGACAACAGCACACAGTAGATTAGGACAGGTGGGATGTTTGTATTCTGCTTCACTGACCTATCAAATTAAATACAAACATGCAATTCACTGGGCTGTCTTCTTTCTGTAGACGTTGTAAGTAATTTTGAAAGTCCTTGCAGTTGGAGTCATGCTCTATTTAAGTTCTGGTTGGTTTAAATAATTTTGGGTTTTTTGAGTCATCATTTAAATTTTTCCCATAGCTCAATGTCAGCTTCTATGCAGCTCCTGGGTTTAACTGATTGTCAGTGCTGGTTGTCCAGACTTTAAGTATAGACAGAGTGGGTCCTCAAGGCAAGATGTATCTCGTCATTGCTGATTTATTGTCCTTTCTATGAGCTGTGTTTTATGTTACCATATTATCAGAATAATATGCAGTTATGCCATGGTTGTCAGTAACGCAACGTGCTTTCCAACTCTGGAGTTTTTCAGGAGCTCAGCAGTCAGATAAGTAGTGACCTTCAGAGCAGCAATGGAAAGATTTGATACAGTGAACAAACAGAGCTCGAAGAAATACTGATGATACAGCTAAGCCCTCAACACAGTCTGACAGGAATACGGCTGAATCAGACTGAATACTAGTTAGCTAACAGCTCAACGGACAAGACCCATCACTGACTGTTGCGTTCACTGTGTTACTGCTTGTTCCCAACGTGTGTTCTCTCATCTCTGATACGCATAGAAACAAGACAAGAACCGCCTGTCTGAGGAAACAGACGTGCGGGTTGTGATCTCTCTCCCCACATCAGCAACAAGCAGGCTCACATGTCCCACCATATTTTCTCCTTCAGGCTTAGAAAGAGAGGGTGAGTGGAGGGGTATTCAATTGGTTGCAATCAGCAACTTTACCACTAGATGACACTACACTGGACCTGGCTGATTTAAATTTTAAAGAAATATATTTAACATATTAACGTATTGATTTGTATTAAATGTTTTTTTAAGTTAAATATTTAGCTGTAAACTTAATGTTGATATAATTTGATGTAGCCTAACATGACATTTATCTAAAATTGTTTAAAACCGATAAGCATCTGTGTACATACAGTTTCCTTTGAAGGGGAAGGAGTTATACTCTTAGTGTGACAGATCTTACGTTCTGATCTGCATTGCTGATCTTTACTGTCAGGAGAGAGGTCGGTAATTTGTTATCTTGTCGCATTTCTGGCTGCATAACTGTTGACCTTCACATTAAGTGCTCTTTGAGAACTAAATGTGATACTTGCCACTGATTTATGATGAAAGAAATCATACTGAATTGTAAGTTAAAACACGTGATGTAGTTTCAAACAAACAAAGCTGGTCATTTAAAAGAAGGACTATGTGATTTAGCTATGTTAAAGCACAGACTTTTCCTTTGACCCCTCATTGAAACTGACAAATTGACGACCATAGAGGGGAAAACAAATCAAATACTGTCCGTCCTCTTTTCTATCATCTCTGCACCTGTGTTCTTCATGAATCTATTTTTAATGGCATTTCTAATGGGATTCTCCACTTTTCCCTCTCCATCTGTTACAGACAAGACAAACACATGCAACGGTGGACACACACAAACACACACACACACATGCAGAGCCAGGGCTTCCCCCTCGGTACTTCCATTAACAGCAGATGTAAGAGACCAATTAGGGTGCTGTGCAGCCTTTGGGAGCTGCACCACGGGCACCGAGAGGTTAATTATATCTGTTTAGATCAGAACTGGCCAGATGAAATCCTGGCCTGCTTTTAAAGATGAGGAGCAACCAAATCAATGGGTCACAGGGCCACTGGAGACAACACGCTCAGAGATAATTACCATAAATATAATCGAGCCAACGCTCACCTTGTCACAGTAATTTAATTAATCTTTAATTAATCTTAAACAGTTTGGTGACGATTAAAAGGGAGATTTATGCAGAGACAGCCATATGCACAAATATGCATGTTCGCACATGAATGCAGACACACATACCTGACACAGACACACACTGATGATGATCTGTGCTGGAAATCATTTGCATACTAATCTGAGGCACATTTGAATACCTAACAGCGCTTACAGCATGTCCAAATGTAAAAATACATGATTTAATCGCTGTTTTCCTTTGTTTATGTTTCTCTGATTGGACAGAATAGCTTTGGTGATACTTTGAGCATCAAGCAGAGACTAAAAATAATGGCATCTCCCTGGGATTCTGCTGACTTGTGTGATTTATTACTAGTCGCCCTCCCCCACAGGTAGAATCCAACGCTCTGTGAGCCACATTTAGTGTTACCATGCAGAGTGAAAGCATCCTACACGAGTCTGTTTCTGGCTCTTTCATGGTATTTTTACACATCCCTGACATCCTGTTCAAGGACTCATGCAGCCTGCATGTCTCCTCTTCTGACCTTGATGCTATGCACACACACACACACACACAGACCGTGAACTTGAAGATGGACACACGTACACATATACAAATACCCTCACAGATAACCAGAGAGCGCTTCTCGTTGTCATGTTCGACTGCCAGAAGCATTAGTTACACACACATGCGCAGAGTCAGTATTATATTTAGTACAGGAACTCACACACTCTTGCTTTACATGCCTGATTGTTTTAGTGGGTCATTGGATGAGGCTGCGTGAATGTGTGTCAGTGGAGGAAGAAACAAGAGAGAGAGAGAGAGGAGAGGAGAGGAGAGGAGAGGAGGGTGGAAATGCTCAGTTCATACAACAAATGGCAACTCCTGCCCGCTGGCTCACCAAGAGGCGATTTCCATGAGCACACTGACTCTGACCTTGTTTCTGAATAAAACGCAATGCATCACAAGGTTACTACACAATACACAACAAAATGTGTGTAAACAGAAGAAGAAATACTTGTTAAAGACAGTTTTATAGAGAGCTGAGATCAAACAAAAGTGCAGCGTCTGCAGAAAAAGAAAGAAAGTCCCCGCCTCAGAAAATATTATGACACTGGCTGCTGCCAGAATATCGATAGACATATTTTATATACTGCAACGTTGACAATTTGGTCCAACTCTACTTTACAGCAATAGTTAAAGACGCATTCAACTCTAAAAAATGAGAAACAGCAACAGCAATTTTGTTACAGAGCTCAAATATCATGACTCAGATGTGAATTTCAATTGTGCAAGAACTGCACCCACAGCTGCCTCCAAACATTAAAGAGTAGAAAAGATGACTTGATTCATCATATTTGATCCAGAGAAGATGAACCTGCCACTATTTTGATATACAATTAATAATTTCAAGTAAAAAGAAGAAAATTATTTGCTTAGAACTTCTCAAATGTGAAAATCTTCCCTATTTTTCGATGTTAGAAAAACAGAATATCTTTGTGTTCTGGTCAATTTTGGCTCAGGGCCCATTTTTAAAACTTATAATAAAAAATAATCATTGGTTGCAGTCCTAAAACATTATATATTATCATGATATCTTTGTTTAGTAAGCAGATTATGAACCCTATATGCCCCTATATAGATTTGTGTCCATGCATATATTACTCTGCATATAGATAACTGACCTTTATTACTGGGGCTGTAAACATTTCTGCTAAACTGACAACCTGCTATTCTGTATCATTTGATCTTGGCTCAGTATGATCCTCCTGGCCTGCGGCCTCTATGCAGATACCATACAACACACCCACGATGCAGATAATTTGTCCTCTGTACAGAGTATGTATGCACTGTACTGTATGCCCTACTTACAAGATTCATGAAGGGAGCAGGATACCAGAGTGGAGGGTTGGCACTACATGGATACCGGACTGCTTTTGTTATGTAACTGGCATCATTTCTCAACTGGCAACAAGAGAAGAGCCACAAATCTGCTCTCCCAAACACACACAAACACACACACACACACACACACACACACACACACACACACACACACACACACACACACACACACTCAGCTTGACTCTCCTGCAGGACAGGATCTGCTGTTTTAGACAACACCACCACAGAGCCGGAGTCGTGGGGTATCTGCTGCCGTATAGCTGACTGCACACACTTAATATAGCTGTTAACGTGTACACGTTTAAGCACACAGAGAACACACTCAGTCACTCTGTGTGTTATAGCAGCTCATGGCTCTGTATTCATCAACATGAAAGAGAAAGTGCAAGGCGAAACCCTTATCAGGAGAAAGGGGAGAAAAAAGTGAGGGAGATAAGGAGTTGAGGGGGGGCAGCGAGACTCGTGACTAGCCCAAACCGCCCCGCTCAATATCTGTCTGGAGATAAAACACAAAAACAGAAAACCACTCTGAGCTCCACTTGGGGCACTCGCACAAGATCAAACAAGGAGCGTGAGAGAGTCTGACGTAGGGATGAGGGGTGGAGGGGAAGGAAAACGAAGAGAGCTTAAAGGAAAAGGGGAAAGTAAAGCAAGGTGAAGGACAGAAAGAGTCAGAGTGTTAAAAATGGAAGAAATCCAGCAACACTGAGGGAGATAAAAACAAGAAATTGAGAGTGGTGTGTGCTCTCACTGACACAGCAATAGGAAATCAATGTCAACCTTTAAATGAATCAGCAGCAGTGGATGAGTTATCCCCATTCAGGTCGATATTTATTTAACTGCTGCTCTGGTACATGTTACAGTTACACATGAATAATGGCAGAGAGACGCATCATTTCCTAATATCGCCTTCTCTCGCTGTTTCTCTACTTACATTTTTATGCACTGAGTGGAGGAAATATCAGAGTGCAGGTCAGCTTGCCAGCAGGCTTTACTAGGTATTGATAGATCATGTAAAAGAGGTTCACATGAGGAAGAGGAGTAGGTTTTCCGGTGAATATCACTAATCCACACTAATAATAATAATAAATGAATAAAATCAAATAAACGCTCTATTGATACTTTTAGAAGTGACGTTTCACTGTAGCCTCTAAATTAAAGAAATCAAAAGTCAAACTTAGTCAAACACATTCGCCTCCGTCTCTGTCCTTGGCTGCTGTGCTTGGTAACGTGAGCGGGGCTTTAATCCTAATCTTTCAACACGTGCCATCATCAATCAGAGTTTGGATGTAGATACCCAAAGATGCGCAGCCAAGAAGAGGTGGAGACTGGATGGAGTCGTGTCACCTCTACTGAACATCAAAGTTCCTCCGACAAACATCAAACGAGCCTCCATCTTTATTAATTTCCCCTCTCCGCCCTGCACGCCTGCCCAATCCATCTGCACTCCCACGGATTCAAACTTCCTTCCTTTCTTTCTAATGCACTGACTTTGCTGTTTCTTTGCTCTTGATTTCTCTGTCTCCCTCTTCCCTGTGAGAGCTGCACAGTGTGGGTGTACAGCATGAGTGTGGAGCGCTGAGATAAATGGATGTTTGATCCAAATCTGAGCAGACATCATTAGTTCAAAAGGTAAAAGACCAAATCTCATTAATGAATGCAGGGAAATGGATTTGTTAGGATGAACATGAGCGTGTGATCGTCAGTGTTACAGCACTGTAAGTGAGCCGGATTTACTTATTAACAGATTTACTTATTAACCCACCAGGAGTTTTTGGTGCACCAGGAGATAATGAACAAGGAATCACATTAATGTTTTTTGCTGTAATGATTGTGCATGTTTTAGCTAATATTTCATAAAAGATAATCACTGTCCAAAGCTTGACCTTTCAAAACTTTTTAGACTTTAGAGTTTCTACTATCCATGCAGCTTTTCTGTGATATGAAAATCACCTTGTGGAGTTTCTTCACACTTCAGATCAGAGCTGAAATGACTAGAGTCAACTGAGAGAATTAAAGAACAGTTTTTAATCTACAGCCATGTTAGCAGGTGGCTAACCACTGTGTGTATTATGAGCAAAATGCTAACATCAGCATGCTAACAAAGTCACAGTGACCATGCTAACATGCTGATGGCAAACAGATAATAATTACCCTGTTCATCATCTTTGTTTTGTGTGTTAACATGCTAACATTCGCTAATTAGCACTAAACACAAAGAACAGCTGACACCGATGGGATTGTCTCTAGTTTTGCGTGTATGTGGTAATGAACCAAAGTATTGGACAAACTGTATTTGAATGTATTATATCAATCAATCAGTCAATCAATCCAATAGTAGTTGAGACATTCAAAATCAAAATGGTGGACTGATTTTTATAAAATGTGATGTGAAATAAGACAATAAATGATTGATAGATTAACAGTCTAGTGAGACTGAACAGTGAGTTGAAGTTGAAAACACTCCTTTGCATGTCAGATGCTCCAACATCTGACATTTGGGAGTCAAAAAGAATTTCTTTCATGTTGTGAATTCAAAGAGAGAAGTTGAGCAACAAGCAGACAGTGCAGAAAGAAAAGTCTGCACTGTCATCTGAATTCAGGTTTCAGGCTTATTGCATAAAAAAGGTTGTTATTTGGGCAGACAATTCCTTTGTGAGTTGATTTTCTGTAGAGAGGTGAATATAAATCAATCGGGAGCACAAATCAGGCCTTTGGATAATGGTTGATTGTAATGTAACAGCAGGCAAAGTAGAGACAACAACCAGGATGGTCCTTTAATGTGACGATAACTTTCCTTCCCTTGAAATGAACAAGAATCCTGCCAGTCTGATATATGAACAATCGTAAATGCTACAAAAACAACAGCAATTTCATTACCAGGAGCACAACACCGACTAATTTAATGAAAAGTGTCCTCTTCTCCAGAACCAGAACATCCCAAATGTGATTTGAGCTAGCGCTGACCTCCTGAGGACAAAGCATGTAGCCTGCGCGTGTTTCTGTAGTTTAGCTGACCTAGTCTCTGAACATTAGTCTGGTTGGATGCTCCACAACACACGGGCCGAGAGAGAGAGAGAGAGGGAGAATGAATGACATCATTGACTTTAGCTTTGAGTGGATCTGAGTTCAGTTGGACGGCAGCTACAGAGAAGTATGATGTCACTTTGGCCTACAGGCCCTGCACAGATAAACACACACAAACACATCCACTGTAGCTCGTATAGACTTTCAAACAACGAACAAGGCGCCGCTCCCTTGCCATTGCAGTGAAGTGTGTTTGAGTTTTGTGCAAGTGAAGGAAATAGAGAAAACTCAGGGGGTTTGGAGGTTGGAAAATCCCTGGCAACAGCTCCTGAGCAGCATGTCTTCATTTCATCGGCTTTCTCTCGGAGAGGAAACATGACATTGTGAGGGATTACAAACAACCTCGCCTCATCAGACAACTCGCAGGCTCTCCCACTGGTTGCTGGTCATGATATGACATGAAGAAGAAGGCGGGAATCTTAAAAAAAAGACACTTAGGAGTGTGTAAGCACAAGTTAAGTGAAGGACAAAGTTAGGTAGGATTCTCCAGATCTGTGGGTAAAGTCGCAGTTAGTTTCTCTGCATACTGAACTCTGACACTAAACTTCTCCCACCTGTCACCAAACCACTGAGCCTCAAGGGTGACACATATATACCGTGGTAATGAAATGCTGTACCTGCCACCGCACTGTAATTTGTGAGATTTTTAAAGGTCAGTCGTTTCCTCAGATGAAGTCATGGAGCTATTCTGATACTATGGAACAACTGCTACACCTGTTTTTCAGGTCAATCCAACCGACCCACTTCAGTTGTTATCCTCAGCACAGATAGCAACACAACACGTGAGTAGACAAAGTGCATATCTACTCCTCCTCTCTTGAGTTATTTTAGGTTATCAGAAATCAGCACATATTCTGTGACGTTTTCTAACCAGTTAAACAAGAAACAGATTCAATCTAACACTTCAACTTAGTTACTTATTGCTACTTCCTTATTACTAAAGTCATTTATTGACTTAATGTATCAAGGGAAGCTGCCCAGGTGCCTGGAAGTCATATCTCTCTTCTCTACACTGAATATATAAAACAATAGACAACTTTCAGTTTTGCATGATCTATGACTCAACTAAAAGCTTCTCTAACGCATCTTTCTTTGTCTGCAGGTGCCCCTTTGTGATTTCTATAAATTTAATGAGGGAAATCTATACGGGATATACAGGTTTTAACTGGTTTCACCTCATCAGTCATGCCTGAAAGGGGTACCCAGTGTCCACAGTGGGAGATACCTCTTTGTAATTTCACATCTATGATTTGCTCTGTTGGACAAGTGCTTCCCTTATCCCCATCGACTGCTACTGCTTACACAGCGCAGCGTAAATTTTATTGATTATTTCATTATCCACCAACGGCAATTATAGGTTACTCTATGCTTCAACAACAAAGCTTATGCTCGCTAACCACCACAGTCACTGTAACTGCTAAGTGCATACTGAAAAATGTTAGGTGGTACATTAGAAACAATGAGGGAGATGAAAGGTGAGTCTTCTGAAACATTTCATTTGATCTTCATTGGTTCAGTGAAGCTCAAAACAGCATTTCAGGCTGGTTCAAAGTCCCTTTGCCACAGTAGTAGCCGGTTATTGTGTTGGGGATAATCCCCTTTGTGTTTGGGGCTCTGTAACACTAGTTTGTCAGTATGCAGGCAGTGATGGTATCAACAAACTGAGCTTTATTCAAATGTAAAATATAATTGGAAAAATCCTGAAATGTTGGACTGAGATCATGGTTTGCGGCACTATAAGGTCTTTTTGAGCGTGCACTGTGCACATGTTTACTTTTTCAACTACCAGCTTCTTGGAAATAAATCCTAAACTGATGTCATACTGATGTGTCATGCTGCTTTACTTCTTCCCTGAGTCACCCCCCTCTCCCGCCCATAACATTAGTAGCCTGGAGTATGGTTTCTCCCTCTGCCAGCATAATGAATTGCATTAGCGCAGCAGACAACATGAGCAATAAGAGTCTTGTTCTGTCATTTCTGTTCTGTCTCATTCATCAAACCGATCAGCCGTCAGCGGAGAAATATATTCACAACATACCCCTCATCACATCAAGCAGAACCAGAGTAATCAAGGCAGCTGCTGTGAGCAAAAAGGACTGTTTCTCATCCTCCCTCCTTCTTTGTTTATTAGCTCTCCTGATGACTGCTGGCTCACACACACTGTTGACATTTTTCCAGCCTTGATTCGAGAAACTTCCCCGTTGCCATTCTTTAAATATTCACCAAAGCCAGTATGAATGTTTTGTCATTTACAAGAACATAAAGTCTGAGCTGAGGAAGCCCTGTGGGAGCTAAAATAGCACATGTTTGCAAACACACACACACACACACACACACACACACACACACACACACACACACACACACTTCTACTCGGTGTCAAGTTTAGCCAGTCAGCTGGTGACATGTCAAGTCCAGAGAAACAACATGCAAGCTGAGGGAAGACAGGGGAGGAAGGAAGGGTGAGGAGAGGATTAGTTAGTTTTACCGTTGCAGAACTGTAGCAGTGATGAGGTGTCATACAAGCTGCTGTAGCTGGAAAACCCGTCCTCCATTCTCAACCTCTGCTCCGCTCCTCTCTGCTCCCTCTGTTATCCTCCTCCTCTCTCTTCTCCTCTCTCTCTCTCTCTGTCTCTGGTGACTCCCCTCCTGTAGTTTATCGTTCACTTGGCGTCCAAGGCGCTCCCTCCATTCACTCTGCACGGGTCAGGCTCCCTGGGTGAGTCACCATGGCAACCCATTCACTCCGATTATGTCATGTGAACTCCAACCTCTCTTCTTTTCCACCCCCCTCTTATAAAAAAAAAAACTAAAACAAAAAGTCCTGAACTACAGCAGAAAACACTCCCTGCTGAAGAATGACTGCACCGGACACAGAGAGACAGAAGTTAAGAGGCTGGTGGTGGTTTTGTTTTCCCCCTTGAGCTCGTCCTCTCCTCCCTCCTGCTCCTCTTCTTTTCCTCCTCCCTCTCTTCTTCTCTTGTCCTTCTGCAGGGGCAGCTGTGTGTCGTTAGCTCTCGCTGATCTCCAGCAGAAAAACAGCTTTAAGAGGGCTTGAGCTGAGAGCGCAGGCAAGCTCTGGCAAAGGCAGTCACTGTGTGTTTATGTGTGTGTCACTGTGTGTGTCACTGTGTGTGTGTGTGTGTGTGTGTGTGTAAGGGTGTTTAGATAAAGCTCGGGACAGCCCAGCCTTCCCCTGTCACACACTGTGGACGAGTCAGAGCGCAGGGGGCTGGGCCTGTTGGATAGATCCTCCTCCTCCTCTGCCAGAGGAGAGGCGAGGAGAGGAGAAGACAGGGTAGGATAGGAGATGAAATAAGAAGAGAGGAGAAGAGAAAAGAGGTGAGAGGACATGAGAGAACACAGGGAGGGGAGGAAAGAGGAGGAGAAAGGACACTAAAGGAGGGAAGAAGGGGATAAGGTTGGGTAGGAGAACAGAGCAGAGGAGAGAAGAGGAGAGGGAAATACTGGAGAAGGTAGGGTAGGAGAGCAAAGGATAAAAGATGAGAGATGAAAGGAGGGGAGAGGAAAGGAGAGAAGTGAAAAGGAGACACAGGAGAGGGAAGGAAAGGTGATACAAGGTAGGAGAGAAGAGGAGAAAGGTCACAAAAATAGGAAAGGAGGAAACAAGGTAGGGTAGAAAAGGAAATAAGAAGAGAGGAAAGGAGAAAAGTGAAGAGGAGAAAAGAGGTGATGACAAGGTAGGATAGGAGGACAAAGACGATAAAAGAAGATAAGAAGGACAAAAAAGAGAGGAGGACGGAAGAGAGAAGAGGAGAAGAAAGGTAGGGTAGGAGAGGAAAAGAGAAGAGAGGAAAGGATAAAAGAGGAGAAGTGGAGTGGAAGGAGAGAAGAGAAAAAGAGGAAAGGGAAGGAAAGGAAATATGGGGACAAGGTAGGAGAGAGGGAAGGTACAAGGTAGGGTAGGAAAGGAAAGGAAATAAGAGAGAAAAGGATAAAAGTGGAGAGCAGAAAAGAGGTGAGGTGAAAGAAAGGGGAGAGGAAAGGAGACGAGAGGAGAGGGAAGGAAAGGCAATATAAGAACAAGGTAGGATAGAAGAGGAGAGAAGAAAGGAGTGGAGGAGATGAAAAGAAAAGAGGAGAGGACAAGGAAGGGTAGGAGAACAGAGCAGAAGAAAGGAGAGAAGAAGAGAGACAAAAAGAAGAGGAGGACAGACGAGAGAAGAGGAGAGGAAAGGATAGAAGAGGAGAAAGGAAGAGAGAAAAGTAGGCATGAGGAGAGGGAAGGAAAGGCGATGTGAGGACAAGAAGAGGAGAGAAGAAAAGGAGTGGAGTGGAAATAAATCAATGGTAGTTACTAAAATGACTGAGACACTGAGTCAATTTATATCAGTTATTACATTATTAGACTGCTCTTCACACACTGCACACACACACAGACATACAACACACTGTATGTAGCGGTATGGAGTCACATGGGGACGCACCATTACAAACCAAACGTCACGTCTTTCCTGCAGCCGAACATTCAAACATTGCCAGGGGATCTCTGCTTTGGCTAAACATGATTATCATCCTGTCCTTCTGTGTGTGTCTTATCTGCCACGCTGCAGACTGCACGGAGACCGAGGGATCCTTAAAACAAGGACGAGAGGGGGAGAAAATGAAAGGGAGACTAGGGGATTGAGGAAAGAGAGAAATAAATGGGATAGAGGGGGAGGGGATGGAGAAGAAACAGAAAGACGGAGTGCTTGAGGAGGGTGTGGGGTACAGAGAGGAGGACCAAATTAAAAAGTGAGCCTGGTGGGAGTTTAGTGAGGAGAAAAAAAAGGGGGATACCTCCCCAAAAAAACTGAATGCTTCTTAATTCAAACTGGGGGTTTTGTATGTGCATGTGAGGGAGGAGGGTAGGGGGTCTTTGCATTATTTATAATTCAAGCTAGCAGGGAAAAATAACAAGGCTAAAGAAGAGAGAGTCTGTGGCCTATATTCATGTCTGAAACATTCCCCCCTTTCTTGCGAGATCACAAGACGGAGCCGACAAAAACGACACAAAGGAAGGGACGCTCTAAAGAGGGAACACCATGAAAGAATTCAACTGTTTCTCTCAGTGTTTTTTATAGTAGCCCAGCAGGTGTGATATAATCTGTCTGTGCAGGTATCCCTCATAATGCCTGGAATAATTTCTGGTTCAGAGGTGGCCCGGCTCAATCTGACCTTTAACATGAGGATGAAAGAGGATGCAGTGAAGCACCATTTAACGCTTGATCAGTTTATGGTTCAAGGCCTCTATGCTGTTGACCTCAGAGCTGCAGCACTCAACGCTGCACTCTGCCTCATTTATTACACAATAACTTAAAAACCACCGATAGATCCACTGAGTTTAGCAGCAGCCGGGATTATGTGAGAAAACAAGGTGCTCTTTGTAGGCCCGTGTTACATTTGCACACTGCAATAATTGTTTTGTCAAATCACAAGGATATTACATTTGAAAACACGGAGAAAGTAAGATTGAGTGTTGACCTTTTACGCCACATTACAGCTGATGTTCTTATCTCCAGCTAGAAAAAGGCATAGATAATAAATATGCAGTCACATTTCAGATGTTTTTAACCACCCAAAGGTCAAAACATTTTTGTCTGATGTTTTGATTTAGTAACAGAAAGGAATTTCATGCAGCTCATCTGCCGGAGCAAGCAAGCAACGCACACTGTAAATATCCTTTGTGTTTTTGTTCTGAGGGCCGTGAGTCACGCTGCTGTTTTGTCTGAAGGAGTTCAGATTATTGCAAATCTCATTCTGGGGCAGATTTGATCTAGATTAAGGGCAGGTCTGTTTTTTTTGTGTGTGTGTGTCTGTCTCTCACGTGAGAAGCGGTCATTAAAATTTGCAGTATATTCCCTCCAAAATCCCTAAACCCCACCTACAACCCAGAGGGTGGCAGGTGGTGGAAACGCTGCTGCTCCACCACCACCCCTCCTCTCTCCACACCTCCCTATTGCCCCCCCCCCCCCGCCTTCCCACCACCCGTCAGTGAATCCAGAGGGTGCACACACACAACCACACTTACAATATAAACAGAATAGTGCTGTGCACGCTGTGAGGATATCTCACTTCTACTGCTGTATGTGCTCAGCCTACAACATGCAGTCTGTGAGTCAAATGTGAAAAGTAAGGCAACTGTGATCTAAAGATATTTATTCATCAATTAATTACTTTGTAATTTCATTAAATGTACTAACATTATTTTTACTATTTGCTTTAAAGCAGCTATAATCAATATTTTTGTATAATAACAGTATGACAAAGTGTAAGGTGAGAAGCATCGCTCATAGTAATGAACCTTCAGAGAATCATCACCTGAATCTGCAGCTCCTCTCAGCTTTATAGCAAGTTTCAAGGTTCACTGTTTCTCCACTCACCGCTCTCATAGCTTTATTTTCAGGCGCAGCAGGCCGCTGTTTTCAGAGAACAAGCTCCAAAAACATGCTGCTGACTACCTGCTCAACGGCAAACTACAGACAAACACAGCTACCATCTTGTGAGTGAAGACAGTGGAGTTAAACAGCTACTTTTTTTTTTTTTTTTAATTAAATGTATTTAAAATGAAGATACCAAAAGGTCCCACATGCATTATACCAGGCTGCATTTGAGGTAAACTTGTATAAAATGTCCAATCAAGGATATTTCTATTTCATGACATCTAACAACATGGTGTCTTATTGTAAATTTAAAGCAACTTGTGGGGAAATGAAGGGTTAAAACATGTTAAATAGAAATCACGCAGATATTAAAACAGGCTTTAAACAATAAGGAGTTTTTGTACCACCTGTGTGGTCAGAGCATATCTTATACAGGTCAGCTAGGCTTTCTCACCTCACCTGTCCTGCTGACACTGTTTTTACAGTTTTGCTTCTCAGGACACACTTAAAGGTCACATTCAAACTGAGCCGGTTCTTCTTCTTTTTCTTCCAGAGAGAGAAAGAAAAGAAACTGCTGACATTCATTTTATCCACAGATGATCAGTCAGTCTGTCAGTGGGCCAGGATTATACACAATCAAATCCAGATCTGAGGAGAAAACAAGGTCAATCCTCTGTGTGATCCAGCCACCATCTGTGCCCTGGTTACTGGACTGTTTTGTCGTTTACACCATGAATTAATCCAACCTGAAGTCTTAATGATTCATATAAACACTGAATTTCAAACAAAGCCTGGGGAGGCAGTTTTACAATCAGTCAAGCTGGACAGCAAAAGACTGCACACAAATCTTTATGAAAATGTTTTTGGACAGTTCTGTAAAGGTTTGCTCCGACTGGTTAAACATTGCAGTGCACTAATGACACTGGGAACAATGCCAGATTTACTGAGGTTTTACAAGGAAACATGAAAATAAGATATCAAAAATGAATACACTGAAATAAAAAAAAAGATACGAGTTCATAACTGCAGCCTGAGTCAAACAATGACAGTCAGACATGGACACAAGCGATGTGAAAATGGAGAGGTGAATGTGTGAACTCTAAAATGTAAATGCAGCAGCGGGTAACAAAGGTCACTCAACATGAGCCAACAAGAAAGAGTTGGCAGAATATCCTCAACATGAAAGTGAAAGTTATTCATTTATTTCCCTGATAATAAACATGCACATGAAGTTCATGACTTTAACAGCTTGGTCATTGTGCCAACATACAGTGCAAGTAAAGACCGCAAAGACTGCCACCAGCAGGTTGACATTTGTAGTTTTGAGATAAATGCCATGCCAGTTTTTGGAGACATTCACATTTTCATCAAGTCCAAATTTTAATTTAAGTTTGGATTTTGAAATACCTGCTAAACTAATGACAATCCCACCAGCGTAATTTATGGTTAGTTGTGTTTAATGCTAATTAGCAAATGTTAGGGTTAGCGTTTGGGTTAGCCTAACTGTAGTGGCAACTATCCAAAAAAAGGCTGCTAAACGTCTGAGTCGGCTCCTACTGTGACGTGGTACTGTCCAAAGAAAGTCCACGTTGTTTTATGTTTCAAGTTTTATGATGTTTATTAACCACAAAGAATAACAACAAACTTAAGTTGGCATACTAAACGAGATGAAACCATATGATACGGAATGATGAGATGTAGTGAAACGTAATAATAAATAGTGATAGGTATTAACTGATGATAAGAAGTTAAACAGTCAACAGAAAATACCGGAGCCTGTCATCCTCTTTGTCCAAACTCCTGCCACCAAGTGCACAGGTAAAAATAAGGTGCAACCACAACCACACCCCCTGTGCCAATTACAGTAAGTAAAGGTGATCTACAAAACGTGTGAGATCTAAACAAATAAACAACACAAACTATATACACACATTTCGGCTCCTACACTAATCCTTAACCGTTACCCTGACAGTAAACACTATACCAACTAAACATCAGCATGTTAGCGTTGTTATTTTAAGCATGTTAGCCTGCTGATGTTACCACACACTCTTGGGTGGCTTGAGAACCAGCGGGTAGCCTGCTTGCATCTGTCCAGCTACCAGTCCAGTAAGGAGCATGGACTGGTACCTGTACAGGTGCCAGTTCACCTCTTGGGCACTGCTGAGGTGCCTTTGAGCAACGTATTGAACCCCTAACCACTCCACCATGCATATTCGCATGTTTATAAGCCCTTTGTGGGTGTGTGTGATTGTATTTTGAGCCTAAAAATATTTTAGAATTTTCCCATTGAGGGATCAATAAAGTAAATGTTATTCTTCTTACTCTTTAACAGACACAAAACAAGCAATTACAATAAAAACAAATTTAAAAAATGACATATTGCATATTCTTCCTCTAATTTTTCTGTTTGTAATCTACAGTTATAATAATGTCCAACCTTCCCCATTAGAAACTTGAATGTTCTATCTTTTCACATCTTACCTCACCTTTGGCTTTGGTCGATTAAACCAAGACCATTTCTCAAGGCATGACAGGGTGACATCCCATAACAGCAGCTGTGCTATTGATGCACCTTGATGGTAAGAAAAGGCCAGAGCAGCAGAGGATGTAATGCTGTCTGTGACTGACAGGTTCACTCTTTCTAATAACTGTCTGGGCGAGAAAGCAGAGATAAGAGACGGCGTGAGATAGATTGAACGTGAGAGGGGAGAGTAAATCACGTGAGCGACTGTTGAAAATACATCATTTCCCACCTGCTGGAGAAAATAACCTGTCATTTCTAATACATGCTTATCAGAGCAGGCGTCCAGTCCAGATTAAAACACATTTTATGACACTGAATTATGAACTCTGGTCCCTACACATCAGACATTACTGGCTTCAAGAATCTAAAGTAAAGAGACAGCCTGTGTACTGTGTGTCAGTGATGAGTTGATGGTCCATTTATCACGGTCTTATCCGACATTAGCTAGAAGAAACATGACAAGCCACTATCTGCTGTGTGTGTGTGTACATGTGTCCATGTGTGTCAAATAAATGATTTAGTTTAACCCTGTAAAATAAACTAGAATCCATGAAGAAGAGCTGTTGAAAGTTTTTGTTATCATGAATTATGTGGAGGAAATGTGACCTACTTTCAAACGGGGAGACAAACCAGAAGGGGCTGCATCAGGCAGAATAATGAGAGGAGTCTCATAGCAACATAGATGCTGGATTCAAACACACAATATGATACACGAGCTGTGACTTATCCCAATAAACCATCCACGCTCTTATCTGTCAACCTTATTACATCATTAGTCTAAATCAGACTATGAGTCTGCAGCCAAGTCAGCAGCTCCATGAAGCTATAGGACCTCTCAGTACCAACTTTAGCATGCTAACAAGCTCACAATATTTAAGCTAACTTGTTGAGGTTTAGCAGGTGTAATGTTTACCATGTTCAACATCATAGATTAGAGTGTGAGCATGATAACATTTACTAAAACTGAAGATGATGGGAATGTCATTAGTTTGCAGGTATTTCGTCATACCTGTGACCTCATGATGGTGCTAGATGAAAGGTCCAGGGATCACCAAAGTTTTTACAATTCAACCTGAGGTGGGTGTGAATGTGTGCACCACATTTTCATCTATTGAAGCTTTTAAGCAGAGTTACAAATGCAGGATCACACCTCGACCATGCAACTTCTGACATTCCTATAAAAACCCTCCTACTCATCTCGTCCTCTTTCGCTCTTGTATTCTGCACCCCTCCCGCCCACCCTATTTCTTTGTCCTGTTTCTGCCTATCCTTCCTACTTTCCACAGGGTCTTGAGGGGGTCTGTTGTACCCGGGTGCTACGGTAGATTCACCACCAAAACGTCCCCACAACGCAGCAGCAGCGACGGAAGTAGTGCAAGAGTTCACGCTTTACTCACAATCTTTCGTTTCTTGTTGATGTTGTGGTCCTAGCTAGTGAAAGAGTTGTTGATTGATTATCAGTACTTGTCATGTGGTGCTATCCTTTGTTCTACTTCTTAAATGTAATATTTTATATAACCCAATGAAAACAGTCAACTAGCAAAGATTGTGTAACATATTTTTTGCTGTCAGTGCAGAGGAACAAGGCTACACAATGAAATCAAATGGCAATGAAACACTGCAGTGCACTGTTGTGTTGCCACACAAGCAGCAGCAATGCCAAATAATGATGTTAGGGTTCAGAAAAACTGGGTCACCCACTTGTGTTTTCAGGGCAGTCCTCTGGTTATGGTCTCTAATAACATTATGCATGTAGAAATTCCCTGCCAGACTATAATATATACAAAAAAAAGAAACACATTTAATTTGCAAGTCTAACTGTAGTGTGATAATATGACAGATTTTAACAACAATTCTGATTCTTACCTGACTAATGGATGAGTTTGTGTTGTTAATAATAGCATTACATGGGTAAAATGGACCTGGCTAATGTGTAAATTCTTAAAATAAATCAGTAAACCCGGATGTGGTGCTGCAGCTACAGTACACAGTTTGGTTGGTGAGGCTTAAAAACAGAGATGTCCTGTTAAGTCTCTATGGATGGCGTGTGAAGACAGAGAGGCAGAGAAGGCACGTGAGTGTAAAAGAGGAGAATCTGCTTTTGGGCTGCAAATAGCTCCTAATCCTGAGGCTGTGTCCTAGCAGCACAGAAGAATTATAGCGCACCCTACCACTATTTGTATATTATAAATATGCTGTTTCAGAAACACTTTATCTGATCAGACCAACTCAGCTTAGTATCATCTGACTTTAATTCAATCAGTGCATTACATTTTGTTGCTGTAAAAGAAATGAGTCAGCATTTGTCAGCGTCTGTGTTTATGCCTCACAGAGTTTCAAAATGTGTTGTGTGAAACATCTGTGAACACTGAAGCTGCACTGAGCAATATGAACTTGTCCAGTGTTCATACCTGACAGACAGTCACTAGTTGTCATTGGCATGTGCAGTATGTTACACAGTGCTACTTCCTGTCACTCCTAATCCTGACCCTGAGCATCAGTAGTGCCTTAAAGGATTAGGTAGGAACATTTTGGGGAATACACTTGCCGAGAGACAGATGAGAAGATCCATTGCCTGCCACTATCATGTCATGCACAAATTATTGAGATACACCAAGCAGCAACCTCCATCACTGTGAAGTGAAGCCGATGCGGAAGTGCCAAAAACTGCAGTTCCTCAAACGTCCACTTGAGGCTGGCTACAGAAGTCAATCTCTATAAGTCCCCATGTTAAAATGCCCAACTTCACAGCAGAAGTAAACATGTTTACAGCCTGGAACAAAAAACAGTTTTGGTCTCTATAGCTTATTTCCCTGTCAGTCCTCAAAGACAATCCGTACAGCATACAACACACTCTAGCCTTATACGTTTCATTTGAATAAGGAGATACTCCCAAAAGAAATCCTTGATCCTTCTTCCAGGATGGAGTAGGCGGGCATACAATAGATATTGAATATGTGCAGAAAGCTGGATTAGCTTTCCCAGGAGCAGACATGAACAGGCAGGCAGCCAAAATTAGACGGACAAACACTGAGATACATGGATGTGCCAGTAAAGAGGACCTACTGTGTTATTGTCCACAAATGTATGACAGTTATAACATCATGAACATATCAAATCATATTGTGCGGTATTACTTGAGACTTCATCGCTTCTGTGCCAACCCTCTGATACCTCTTCCCGCCTCCTTCCTCCCTGCCTGACCTTCTCGCCTTTACACTAATGATGCAATACAAGTGGGGAAGAAGGGATATAAACCACCCTGACTTCTCTACATCTAATCTATATGTTAATGAGGCATAACTTGGTCACATACGTAGAACAGGGATGGTGTAATTCAGCAGACGGGAGTGACTGATGCTATGCATCCAAAAGCAGAACAGCACCTTGCAGGTCAACAGGAGAGTATAATTTGTCAACCCTCTACTGCTGTGAAAACGATTAATATATCTAAAAGATGGCGATTTTAATCCGCCTCATCACTACCATGAAAGTCCAGCAGTGCTATGCTGTGTGATACGGACCCACAAACTGTGTTTCCCAGAGTGTGTTCAGCAGGGCTGTGTGTTCTCTCAAGCGACGACAACATTAATCACATCTGACTTGGCAGCTGAAACATCCATGTAGACCCTTCCCCCATTTCCTGTTCAACCAAGAACTCTGCTCTATTCTTTCTTTCTGTACACAATCACATAGATATCTACTGTGAATACACAAAACTCATCCGACTATGGGTGCAAACGCCCTTCAGCACACAGTGTTATCATTCACTCGCCTTTTACGCACCACCTCCCACAGCTTTATACTACAAATTCTTGAAGGTCTTTTATTTCCATTTCATGTTATACGTTTTTTCTTTACCGTTCCTGCATCTAATAATGTTTCTTCCTCCACTTGCTGGTCTCTCCTCTCCTGTTCCTTTCAAAGTCAGAGCAACTCAGTCCTCCAATCAATACAGATTAAAATAAACTCTGCTGAGGAAAATCTGGCATCTGCTGCAGAGTTGACTCTAATGCATATGTTGTGGCAGATCACACTCCTCCCTGCATGTCTCACGTACACAGCACAACACTGCAGGTGACCGTGCTCAAACCTGCGTGACAAATGACCCATTTTCAGCCAGTTTGTTCACATGAGGAATAGTTTTAACATTGGCAAAGCTACTTGTCCTCATATTCAGGGCACAGATGGAGGTGCTGACGTCAGCGGGCCATGATGCTGTCTTCATCTCTCATCTGCATTTCTGAACACACTTACTCTAGCAAGCCCTCCTCACACACACACGCACAAGTCTCCATGTAGGCTTGTATTGCTGGTGGTTTTCTGCCACATAAAGGCTTGTCAGCTCCCATTGATGCCCTTATAACTCTGACACACCGCAGCCAGAGCTGCTTTTCATTTTTCACTAAAATGATCCCCTTAGAGACAGCCACCGCCTCATTCCTCCTCACTCCCTCACCCCTTTCATCCTCCTTACCCTCCTCGTTGCCCTCTTTATTCCTTACCTCCTATCTTCCTTGCTGCCCTTTCACTTCACTTCTTTTGTCATATCTCATTTCCTCCACTTTTGCACCTCATCTCCTAATCATTTTTGACCATGTGCTTTTTCCTTCACTCCATTATCAGGACCAACATTCATAAGATGTGCGAATACTACCACCTGCAGGACATTTGTTGCACTGTTATTCACTTTGGAACTGAAACAGTAAAATCCAGTCTGACTATCAGCATCTAACTATATATTGTCATTGCATTGTTAAGAATATCTTCCCTCAATCCTAAATACTGCATTTAAATAGGACAGAGCCATTGTTAATGTTATTAGTAACACCTGTGCTCCTCCAGCAAAATGTCTGCTGTGAAAAAGACATATTGTCTAAGACAACTTAAAGGATATTTCATACATCAGTATAGACCATATTTTAAGAGAGGTGTAAATATTGTTTTTGACACAGTTTTGGTACGAGTGCCTTCTGTGTTGCTAGTAAAGCGTTTACTGAAACTGAACTTGAATCCTTCCCAGAGGTCACTTTTCTAAACAGTTTATTTCTACAAGTGCTGTTTCCTTTATGTACCGTTTCCTTCAGATAACATCTTCATTCCCACACATCCTTAATGGGTTCACCATTACATTGTCAGCTTTGCACACAAACTTCTTGTTCTGACGGTTTGAAAAGTTTGTTAACCTTTGGGAGTCACGCTACATCATCAAGGACTACAGCCACCCAGCTCGCAGACTGTTTTTCTTGTTACCGTCTGGCAGTCGTTACAGGAGCGTGGCTGCACGTACCACCAGGTTTTACCACCAGGCCTATTAAGACTAAAATGCACCAATCAACCATGACCCCTACCACTATACCAGGACTGATACTTTGTGCAGTACTTCTGTATACTCTTGTCACTTTACTCACACATAGTCCTCAATTTTCATGTATTTATATTTTGTGGTATATTTTATTTATACAGTACATTCATGTTTATTTATACAGTGAAACTTCTTTAATACACTGTATATAATTGTTGCTTTTTTACATTTATACAGTGCAAAGTATACTTATAATACTTATTCTAATATAGTTAATTTATGCATATTTTATTTTGTTTTATTTGTCAAAGTTTCTAGAAATAGGAAATGTCAGAATAAAAATAGTTGCCATGTTGAATTTAAATATTTAGCTCAAAATTTGTAATATAGTTTCATGGAAGAGATGCATACAAAAACAAGAATATAAATTAAATTGTCTTCAAACAGTGTGAAAAAATACCTTTGTCTTTTGGGTGTAACGTCTAAAGAGCAGGGCTGTGTTTATATTTTGGCTTTATGGTGTATTATTGGTTCTTTTGTCTTATTATGTTTATTGCTCTAGTATCTTTTAAGTCCATGTAGGCTGCACACTTTTGGTGCACAACACTTGTAAAAAATAACTTTACTTTACCTGCATGTAGTTTTAACATAGCAGCCACTGTGTTTGTTTATCAGTTTGTGTCATCAGCAGGATAGGAGGACACAAACAAGGCAGCAGCACTGAGTTTGAGGCGTTTCACTGCCAGAAAGTAAATCAGTGATTCAGCTTACTGATTCTGATGTAATTTCCAGGCAAAAACATTAGCATATATGATGATATGATCATCTGATAGATAATGCAGTAACCACAATCTTGGCAGTAGTTGCCGTGGGTTTTATAATTGACAACATCAAACTGCTGAGTCATTTTTAATTAAGGGAATCATGCATGGACTGAGCCAGAGAGGGAAGGAAACAGGAAACAGGAGATAAAAAAGGACAGAGAGAGATGAGATAGAGGGAAGGAGTAAAACACCGAAACATGAGTGAGTGAGTGAGTGAGCGAAAGAACAAGACAAGGGGACGGTTTCTATTTATAACTGATTGTTGTACTTGGTCTGTCAGCCGGGCGGTAAAGGCTTTAGCTCCTCTTAGCTTCGCTGCACTTGTGGGAAATGACCCTTCACTTAATGCTTAACCACACACACACACACACACACACACCTGCACATACACACACCACACATCTTTAGACCGTTTGTCCTCAACAGTCCTGGAAAAGCCAGATCACATGCAGCATTGTTGTGTCCACAAACAGTGTGAGAGACTCACAAGAGGTACAACTAACCTCCCGACCTCCACTCACCCTCTCTACATATCTCTGATTAAAACTCCTGCAGAGTCATCCTGCATTATTTTGATGAAACCAGAGGGATTTCTTTCCAAGTTTCCATATAAGGGCCCAAAACTGAACCAGCTTCTCTTTGCAGCTGAATACTTGCTGGGTGAGGTGTCCCAGTGGAGGGCTTAGACCAAAACAGGATGGGCCCAAAAAGAAAGACCCCCTCCCTTAAACATACACACAAATCCAAACAATTCACAAGCAAGTATGCGGAGATACGCGCCTCATATATCTCTCTTGAACACCGGTGCATGGCCACAAGAGTGTTTTAGCTTACCCGTAGGTAGCCCCTCACAGTCAGACATGGCTAGAGAGGGAAGAGGATCAGGAGAGTGTCTTCTCTTGTCAGCTGAGTCTCTGCAGCCTGCTCTGCAGTATCTGTTTTCTGTTTGCTTGACAAACTCTCTGTTTTTTGGCTCTAAGCTGCCAGACTCTCTCTCTCTCTCTCTCACACACACACACACTGTTTAGCTTTCTTACTTTACTTTCTATCTCCTTGTCCTCCCCACTCTCTCTGCCTCTTTCAACAATCTGACCAGTGGCCGGTGGATATGCCAATCAAACATCACACACTATGCTATTGGACACTAAATTTGTAACCAACAGTCCTCCCATGGGATACAGTTTCTCTTAAATATGGCAGGCCTTCTTAGATATACTCTCATGGACTTTCTCATATATCTACAACATACATTTGACCACGACCAAGTCAAACAAAAGAAAGAAAACTGTTGTCCACAAGAATGCTGAACCCTCTCCTTACAAATTCACCATAACATTTTCAGAACCGCAGTTGTTTTCCCAGTATGAATTTCTTCTTATCCCTTGAGCCTGTAACAGACAACACAGAAAATCCCTTGAGAGACAAACCCTGGCATTACTTCAGAAAAACTAGCATTTTATTTTGGGCAGTAGTAGCTTTTGTTTCCTGTGGGGGGCGCTTGTGTCTCATTGAATAGCAGCTCCGTTCACATCAGGAGAAATCCTTTGTTGTCTCCAGTTCCTCCTCAAGTGGCCTGGATACCAAGAAATTTCCAGGGTCAAGTGACTCTGTGCTCAAGACTGCAATTTTGACAGCAAAACTTAATCTCAATGGTCTGTTTTATTTCTCATCATAAAAAAACACAAGAAAGAAAGCCAGAGGCCATTTTCTGAGTAGCTGCATTTGCTGCCAATTTTTACTAAATGCAGACAGACAGGCGAGGGAGCAGAAAAACAGAAAGTTATCTCATTAGTGGAGAGACGAGATGTTAAGAGTAAACATAAAGATGAAGAATCCGTGAAGAAGAAAAGATCACAGCCAGCTTCGTCTCTCCTTAAGTCCTTTCATAACACAGCAGACAAAGAAACATGCTTGCCAGGCACTTCATAATGCCGTACAGATTACTGGCTCACTTGAGTGCACAAATGTTCTGCAGAACATACTTACACCCTATGCAGCTTTCATTAAGCGCAACGCCAACCTTTCCATACCCTCATTCCTGAATTACTTTTCAGCCTACTCAGCTGACCCTTTGTCACTTGACTAGGAGGATTATCAAGAGGGAGAGGTCCAGCATGTGACTGAGTGGGGTCAGATGGTAACTTGTTCTGCAGTGTCAAGAGAGGTTAGGATTTAGTGTCAGGGACCGGGGTTATCTGGAGATTTTGAGAAAAACACAGGTGATGAGACATTGGAGAGTTTCTTGCTCCGTTATCTGTCCTGTTAGTGACTCCCCTGCCCCCCAAACTTAACACAGCACCCCAGCCTTCACACAAGGACCAGCTTTGATGTTTGATCTCCAACTCTTGTTTGCAGAAGAGCTTGTAGGCCCTTTTACAAACGTAACCTAAACCTTCACCCCATAAAGACCTCTCGACCCCTCTTGCTCTGGCAAACAGAAAGTGGACCATCCACCACTGTGACTGTTTTTACTCAGTAATGATCACATGCAATTACTTTGGCTGAGGTAATATACTCCAGAGTGTCCAAAATGCTGCCCAAATGATGCTTAATTAGACTGTAAACTAGTTTAATGTGAGTTTTCAGGACTTGGATTCTTGCACTGGCTATAAACAATACGATGTTTACCAAAAGACAAGAAACTACGTTACCAGGAGAAGTCAGGCTGAAGCAGGACATCCGAGTAAATATTTATGATCACTGCAATCGTCAGTTACTGTAAAACCTGTGTTCACTTACAGTTGGAGATTTTACCACTATCCATCAGGCTTATTACAGGTTTAATTAATTATGACTCTATTACATTAACAGCAGTGATGTTATGCTACTTGTTTGCTGAAGTACACACACTCCTCGCGAACAGTCACAGTCAATGCTGAAATTGATTTTGAGTCAGTAGCCTATGATAATAGATAAAACACAATGGCTTTATCTTTACTAAAGAAAGGAAATACAGCGAGCAAGAGGACAAAAACAGGTGGCCAACCAAAAAAATGCTACAGTAATAAAGTACTGAGAGCTGTAAAAGGACCAATCAGGAGCAATTAAGAGCCATGAAATGGTAGTTAAAACTAATTAAATGGTACATGTTAATGTAGACATCGGGTCTCGTCCTATACTTTCTGTCTGAGTTAGTATTGAAGGGACTGACCGATGTCTCATCATGTATGAAGGAAACTTCTGAGGAAAGGATTTATGAATGAAAGACATCAAGTTTAATACACATAGAGGACATCCTCTATAACACTGGTTCTCAAACTATGGTATGTGCACCACTGGTGGTATGCACCCTCTATGAAGGAGGACTTCAGGTTTCAAGGTTTTCCATTTCCTGAATTGTTTCACTATCAACCTTACAGAAATCAAAAGTTATTTAACAATGGTTCATGGTCGAACATATGAATTTCCTTCGAATTTCCTACTTCGGCCGAAGTCGGATGGATGGTGACCATTTGTAATTTCCATCTATATATATATATATATACAGTATATATTAAACTTTTACTTTTCAAGTACAATTTTGAATAAAGGGCTTCTATGTCTATGTATGTATAATGATAAAAATGTATTTCCTCAACTATTTTATTTTATTTTATCTATTAAGATAGAAAAAAAATCCCCATTGTGAGATCCATCCAAGTTAATCTGCTCTTTCTCTTTACTTCATCTCTCTCCGTCACTGTCTCTGTTGACCTCTAGCTAAACCACTCTCTCCTTCTACAGATGTTTTTCTTTCTCTCCCCTCCCCATCCGTCAGTCAGTTTCTGTCTTCCTCAGTCGCTGTCTCACTCAACAAGTTGCTACCACTTTCTCCAGTTCACATCCGCTCAGTGCGGCAGCACTGAACTTCTAAATGAAGGATATGAAACCACCTTGAAAGCTAGTTACTTGGTTAATTATTTTCCTGCTCTCTTTCTCATGTCCCTTTCACTTCTACAGTAAATCAGACGTGGTTATTATTATGTGTTCTCTACTCTGGCTGTGTACATCCTGCTATGTGCATTTTTCATTTATTAAATATTTGATTATTTAATGTTATGCATGCAGTGGAAACATTAGCTCACCACAGTGTTTGTTTTTAAATCTGCAGCATAGTTTACTGCACACACACAAGTGGTTTCCTATTTAGATATCAGCAGTTTAGACATGGATCATGTCTGATTTTAAATCTCAGTTTGCCAGCATGTCGTGCAACAACATGCAATGACATTTATCTGTGTTAAAGATTTAATTCTTACAAATTTCACTGACATTTTTTTATGAAATTTAAATGTTAACAAATTGACTTTGAAAGCTGAGCATTTAATTAATTAATATATATATATTAATATAATCATATCCTCCATATTAGACTTCTGTTAACTTAGCTGCAGCTTAATGTTTAGACCTGCATTGTTTGACTGCCTCACTTTTAACATACAAAGATATAAAAATAGAGTGTGTGTATAAAGAAATTCAATATATTTTTAGGAGCCAGGAGCATTACAGGTGAGGGGTCAAAAGGGAGCTCAATAATATGGGTGAAAAGGCCTCTAGCCTCCTTTAACGGGTCTATGTTAATGATCCTCCTGTGGCAGCAGCAGTTGTGTATGCAGGTACTAATGAACTCTTAATAGTGTTAAATCTAGCAGCCTCCGAATGATTCCACTAACTGTTTTATAGCTGTGTGGGCAGAACCCTAATTGGGAGCTTGTGGCAAAGAGCTCTCTTCACAGCTTTCCACAGGTTTAACAACCTGCACAAGGCAACTGAAGCTTCCCTTCAATGTGCCAGAGAAGAGAGGATACAAACAACTTATGCAACTGCCATTAAAGTTAGTTACTTAGTTGTCTGTTTATTTCCAATTATAGTCAGTTATTCGGTTCATTTTAATACTTATCCCACATGGGATTACAAGACACTGCTGTATACTGACATCAAAAATACAGAAAGACATCTGGTAACACATATACACAGACTAGCCACTTCATTAGGTACACCTGTACAATCCAGTGTGATCCAATACAACAACTCTGTCATAAATGTAACTTTTATAAGGCTTATAATGTTTCAGTTTTTATTGACACTGTCAGGTGTTAATTTAACTTTAAGTTTGAGGTGTGTTAAACTGGACTGCATTATACTGAGAGGTGTTTCTAATATTTTGTCCAACCCATACATGCGAGTGCCATAATACACTGTTGCCCATAAAGTTGGAATAATTTTGTTTCCTCTTTTTATTCCTATTAGTACACATCAGATTAAGTGCGGTTTAATTTTCACTGTGATAAAAAGTTTTGAGAAGATACACTTTATCAAGAATAAATCACATTGTCACAATCATTTTATGAGAAGAGGTAAAAATATTTTATTCCAGCTTTATGGGCAACAGTGTATTAGAAACACCTTTCAATATAAAGCACTCTAGAACAACAACAGCACCAACTAAAACGTCAATAATAAACATTATAGAGTAAAATTTTATGGTAGTGTTGTTGTATCTGATCACATTGAATCGAACAAGTGTACCTACTAAAGAAAGGCATCAATCATACACATCCTCACCATTTAAACTAACATACTGTTAGAGAGCGAGTACAATTTTAATTAAAAGCACGCAAAATAGCAGAAGGAGGACTTTTTTAGTCGTGATAAAAGGCTTTCTTCTTCACCTCTCAGGCTTTTGAGTCTGCATGGTCGTTGTGAGAAAAACAAAACAAAAATAGCTCATAGATTAACAAGATTAATGTGCGGAGAATGGTTGTTAATTGTGTGTAAAATGAAAAGGCCAAACTACAGGCTAAAGCTGTTCATGTGTTTGAAGGAATTGGAAATCCGTATCAAATTAAAAGTCCTGCAGGCACGAATTCATTTAAATTGTGTGTAATTCTGTGACTCAGAGGGGGGGGCATGGTGTATTTCTGGTAGAGGATTAACTGTAGAGAAGGAAGACTTCCTCTGGCTGGGGGTAGTAGTCCCCCCGCTGAGAAACGGCCGAGGTGTGACGGAGGGGATTCCAGAGCACGCAACAAAAGGCAGGCACTTTGATTTGAACAGCAGTTTTAGTCAGCACACACACATAAATAGACACACACACACACACACACACACACACACACACACACACACACACACACACACACACAACCACAGTTCCTGATCCTCGGCAGCCCTGCCCTCAGGTCTCAGCCAGTTGAAAGTCGGGGGAAACTCCAGATGCTTCACAGCAGTTGTGGGCTGTGACTTGGAAAGAGAAGGGAGCAGTGGAAGACTGGCAGGAGGAGGACACTGATGGAGGGGTTGAAGTTATGTATGGAGTGAAACAATTTAACAGCAGTGGCTGAGGCCTAAATTAATAGTAAAGCTACGGAGGTTTTGGCCTGAAGGGAACGGTTTCAAACAGGGAGGGAGGGGCAGTGGCAGCAACAGAGGAGCACGGACGGGTGGGGTGAAAGGAGGTTCCAGAGACTCTATATGATGGATGGACTGGTGAGTAAGAGAGGTGGAGGGAGAGGGGGAGCTTCAAAAGAAAAATGACCCAGACTGCTGCTGTGATGTAGAGGGAGGGAACGCAGGGCGGCAGAACATGTGGGGATCTCATAACCGAAAAAGGGTTTTTACAAGGCTTCAAACACAGACGTGGAGTGGAGGAAGATAAAAAACTGAACATGAAACAAATAAAGTATTTAAAGGGTTTGGTTAAAAGCTTATTCCAATGCTTGATTTTGAGACATATCGTACAACATTGCAGTAATCACGGTCTTGCTATACCTCGGGAAAAACTATGCAGTGGGTCCATGGAGATGTCACTGGATACAACGCTGGGCTATTACACCTTTCAGGATGCCTCTGTGGCTTTAGTGGTAGGCATAAACCTTTTGACTGGGGTTAACTTCAGGGCTTTTAAAACATGATCCAGTCGCTCCCACCACCCCCCACTCCCAACACAGACAGGCAGAAATGAAAACCTCTCCTCGCACACACACCTACTTGCTCTCTCCTTCAGGGCCTGCTAAAGCCATTATGGCTCTGAAAGAGATTGTATCGGCTCCAGGCAGACAGGCAGACAGACAAATAGTTAGTTAGACAGTTAGATATACAGACAGCGCCCTGCAAACTAAGACGCCTCTGTGCTTGGGACAGCCCGGCTAAATGTCTGGCTACTCTTCAGAGGCTCTCAGGTGTGACCGGCCGGTCTCCTGTGTACCGAAGCCAAGGCGGCAGACAGGCACAGAGGTGTTCTGTTAGCCTGGAGTCGACTGAATATCTGCTCTATCTCTCCCGTCACAGGCTGCATACGCTCCTGTGAGCAACTCAAACACAAGCCAGATCTTCTTTCCTGCAGAACTATGCAGGCTTTCACTGAGTTAATGCATATTTTTAGGCTGAGCCAAGGTCAAACATTTTTTTGCCAAAGACCTGCCTGACACGTAATTTCTCCCAGCAGCTGCGGTTTCTTACATTTGATGACTAACTTTGCATTTGAATCAAAGACTTTAGCCAGACCACAAATGCATTGCAGCAGGATTTAAAGAGAGGATGATGAAGGCTTTGGTTCGTAGCTTAGTCATACACATCTTTCTCGCTGTGCTAACACTGTTACATTGGTGAAGCTTGAACTATATAGAAGAGGCCCTAATATCCCTCTCTCTGCACACACACACATACACACACACACACACACACACACACACACACACACACACAACTATTCCCTAAAATTGCTGATGGCTTGTTTTCATGAACATATATTATTTCCAGATGGAGGTCATGAATAAAACCCAACGGAAACAAGTCGGGTGAAACTGGAAACTTAAAAAAACAGAAATGGAGGGGTATGGAGCTGAGTGAAAAAAAACAATCTTTCTCCTCCCCCGCTCATTCCCTGAACCTTTAGAAAAAGACCAACTTGTCAATTACACGGTTAAAAACAGAGGAACAGTGTACCACACATGAACATGTGGAGAGAAGTACCCACATGATACCAGGTTTTTAAACGTTTCACCACGATGCACACATGAAAACATCCATAAACATAAAAATGACTTTCATAACAAAACAAACACAAAAAGCTTAGAGCAGCTCAACCTTCAAACCTCCACACATATTTCCAGCTAAATAAACAAAGTCAGGGGGGAAGAAAGGGAATACTTTCAGACCCAACAGAGAATACAGAAAATGCGCTGTGAAGACCTCCTCTGGAAAAACCACAAGAACATTGTGCCGATTCACCAACCCCGGGCTCTTCCAAACAAAGCTGTATATGAAGAAAGACGCATTGTTGTGGCGTGAATATACACTACGTTCAACTCAACAGCCTAATGAATCTACCACACTTTGCATTAGTGATGTGTTTCAAAACATTCAAGCATAAAGCAACATGTGCATGCTTCAGACGAAGCCAGAACATCCATTAGCACTGTCATAAGGAGTGCCAAGACAAACCAGTCAGACGCCAGACATTTTCTTCTCCGGGCTGATGTGGAGGAGGATGAACCACAGCTGTAAGATTCAATAAATTAAAGCTCATCACTGGGAGACGTTTGAGGGTTGTGCTCTGTATTATCAGTGTGACCTTTATTTGTGAATACATGCTGTAACAGTTGTTGTGAACAGGTTTACCGAGTTGGACATTCATTTATCAGCTGGCTAGCTTTTCCAAAATTCTTGCGATATGACTGTTGAGTAATTTGTATCCGTGTAGCAGATAAACAAAACAATTTCAAGTAATAAAGACATTTTGTGATAAAACTCTTACTCCCTTTCTTGCCAAGAGCTAGGTTAGATCAAATGGAAACCTCTGTGGGTGTGAACTGAAGCCAATATGGAAGTGCCAAAAACTGCAGTTCCTCAAACGTTTACTTGAGGCTGGCTCCATACAAGCCAATCTCCATAAGCCCCCATGTTCAAATGTCCAACTTCAAAACGGAGATAAACATGTTTACAGCCTGGTACCAGAAACTGCTGTGGTCTCTATAGCTAATTTGCCCGTTTGTGACAACTGCACTGAGGGTGAATTTTTATATAACTTACCCTTTTAAATGACTGTATATTAAAGCTTAAAGTTATGCAGAATAAACAGCATGGATGCTTTAATTGACAGGTGGGTGCTGTTACAGATGGCTTGTTTGAGCACCAAGGCATCATTCAGCCCGCCTCAGGTCCACCAATGATCTACGTCTTTGTCGATTTTTTGATTAGCCGTGAGGCGAAAGAGGCAGGACTGCCAACATGGCAAACAACAAAACCCAATTCTCCTGAAAATGTCTCATTAGGCCAAAAGCCCCACAGCCTGTTATCCCCACACATGCACTTACAGGTGGGGTAATTGGTCCTGGAGAAATCCAGTACCATAGCAAACACCATAAACAAGAACACATAGTAATGCAACTAACCATAGCTGTTTTGTGAGTTTGCAAACTGTCACTTAAGTAGCTGTTGTGCAGCTAATACGTGTAGAGGATGATCAGTTTCGAAGAGCGAGCACACCAGCTGCAAACAGTCATACTCACAACTCTCCTGCTACTATAGCTAACATGACAACAACAGCATATCTTAGTAAACTAGAAACTAAGCTGAATGTCTGAGGGCAAGTAATTTAACGTTACATGACACATGAATTCTGGGTGGAATAACAAGTTAGTGTGGTTCAACCGGGGCTGAGATTTTATTATTTTTTAGTGCGCACAGAGCAGGAAGCTAGCAGACCGTGAGGAGAGATTCAATCAATCTGGAAAAAAAAAAAAAAAGGGTATCTGACTGGAATCACTTACCTCACCATCAATGTGTATTAAGATGTGCAGGAAAGGACGAAGTCAGGTGACCTTTGTCTCCATGGTAACAATAATAAACACATTGTAGTTTATTGAACTTTAGGCATTAAAAGTACTGTTTGATTTAGGAAAATAGCATGATTTGGGTTAAAATTAAAATATACATTAGTTACATCAGTTAAGTTACATATGTAAGTTGGTGATTTGAGGCCAATTGTTTGTATTTTTACAAACAAATGGCCTTCAGAGCAATGTTTCGGAATAACAGGCTCTCAGACAAATGGGTATTTGGTCCAAGGGTACATTTTTCAGAATAATGGGCTGTTAAACAATACCATATCCACCACCAACTGCTTAGCTTAGCATAAAGACTGGAAACAGCTAGCTTGGCTCTGTCGAAAGGTAACAAAATCCACGTACCAGCACCTTTAAAACTCACAAAGCAGGGGTGTCGTTTAGCTCAGTTGGTAGAGCAACCACCCCATGTACAAAGGCTCAGTCCTTGCTGTGGTGGCCCAGGGTTCGAATCTGGCCTGTGGCTCTTTCCTGCATGTCATTCCCCATCTCTCTCTCCCCACATTTCCTGTCACTCTTCAAGCTGTCTCTACAAATAAAGCTCAAAAAGGCCAAAAAAATATCTTAAAAAAAAAAGTCACAAAGCAAATGACAATTCAGCATTTTACAGGGGGTTATGTGCCACACTACTTCTTGGCTGGGAGCAGTAAGTAACGTCTGAAACGGCATTACCATATTAGACAGAGCCGGGCTAGTTGTTTCACCCTGTTTCCAGTCTTTAAGTTAAGCTAATTAGCTGCTAGCTACAGCTGTGAATTTACAAATACTGTATGAGAGTGCTATTAGCCTTTTCACCTAACTCTCCACCTGAAAATTTAATAAGCATTGTCCTCAAAACTGTGCTTTTATTGTGCAAAAACTAAAGTAAACCAACTAGACATGCATATATATATAGTCTTTGTGCTAATTTAAGCTAATTGGCTGCTAGTGGTAGCTTCATCTTTAGCACACAGACATGTGAGTGGTATCTCACATTAACTCCTAATCTAATTCACTGCAGGAAACCAAATAAGCGTATTTCCCCCATACCATTCCTTTAACAAATCCAATATTGATTTTTGTGCTCGAGTTTTTGTGGCCATCTGCAGTTCATTCAGTCTGCTTACCGGATAACAGATAAAACACACACTCTTTTGTGGGGGGGATTATTTAACTAGTCCTTCTAGTTAGTCCTGCTGCGTTGGTCCTGTTGGTTGCTTATCTAATCTAACGCAGACTCCTTATCTCCATAATCAGACTCTAATCAGCCGGCTTTGTTCCAGACAACAAGGGGCCAACATAAGGCAAAGAGGACCCTGAGGCCTCCTCGGTGTCTCAACCGTAAAAGTGTAATTTGTAGACTGGGCATGCCTTTTCAAGTCAGTGGTAGTGGTATGGTTGAATGGCAAAAAAAAAACAAGATGACAAACTCCACGAGTTTGTCATACTTCGTTTATGATCTGTGTTTTTCTTCATGCAGTAACAGTTTATTTTGTGTTTCTTGAATAGTTTCAACATCATTTAACATTAAAATATTTGAATTACCTCAAAACATTTTGATTATTTCCCCCCTTTTTTAAACAGCAACAGGAAATATGTGAAGAGTTCGGGGGGTGGGGGGTGTTTCTAAGGTATCTGGCTCATATCAGGACATCATTGGTATTTGGTCTGCTCTTTCTCTCCCACCAGAGACTCTGTGGCTGCGACAAGTCCTGACTTTACAAATCCTTCAGCCTGCCACCCTGTAAGTCCTGCCCTTATCTCAACCTCACCCGGTTTTCTCCTGGCAGGCACAGATGGCAAGCCCATTCGTGTGCAAACCGCAGATTGAGCTCTGATTGTCCTGATGACTGCCTTTGTCTTACAGTAATGCCCCCCCCACCCTCTCTCTTCCTCTCACCATAAGAAAGGGCTGGTAAGTAAGCTAATTTACACGTATTAATTAAGGCTCATAATGAGCCCAGCATGACGGGGCATTTGAATGCATTCCTCTGGTATTGTGCAAACTCTGCGGAGCTCTGCAGGTTTGCAAGTCTCACCCATTCAGATGGGCTACAGATTGTAGATGTGGGGGCACGCGAGCAGATAAAGGATTTAAAACACACACACACACACACACACACACACACACACACACACACACACAAAACCAGCTCAGTATGCACATGCAAGTTTCACCTCCCCCACTGACACACACACACTTAAAAAGGTGCTAATGAGAAATAAACAGGCTGTTATTTATAATTAGACATAACACAATAAAAATGCAAACGACCGTAGACACAGTGAAAAGTAGGAACAATACATTTATATAATTACAAATAGTAAAACTGTACAATTACAATAAGTGAAGTATAAAAAAACACTGATGTGAATAATTTTTCATTGAAAATAAAAGTTTCACCCACAAGGTGCACGTAAGCTGCAACGCACAATCATGTAAGAACAATTACATTTCATTCGATCATATAAATATTTACGAACTAAGCACTATAAACTAAGTTTACAAAACTATGTAAAAACAGCTCTGGAATGGTTTTAATCATCTTTGCTCATTGTTGATGTGTAAATGCTTACATGGTTGTTGCCATCTCATACCACAGAGCAGCTAAGCCAGAGAACCATGAAAAAACAGCCACAACCTCAGCGTATTAACATCAAAGTGTATTTGTATAAGAGCTTGTTTTCTTTTCTCGTCCTCGGGCTTCAAACGCTGAGCTGCAGCGGCTGTTCTTATTACCTCTTTGGCTTAAAATCCTACTACGGGGACCCCGGCCTCACAACGAAAGCCAACACACATGGCAAATAAAGACAAGGTAGACAAAAAAAAAAAAAAAAAAAAACATGTCGAGGGCACACGGCTCTCCCCTCCTTAATTGTACCTGAAGGGAAATCCCTTTAAATAGTAGTTGGCAGATGCAGTGAGCTGGCAGGCGGATCAAACAGTCACTGAGCAGAAGCCTTATAAATACATCACATTCACTTGCCTCACTTCAAAACGCCTCCTCCTCCCCTGCGACCCAGCCTCTATACGCTCCTTCTGCAAATCCACAGAGCCGAGCTGCGTCGTCCGCAAGGAGGATACAGTTCTCATTTTGAGTGCAACATTAGAGAGTTCTTATCTCTCGTCATCCTGCTGCTCCGTTAGGACTGTTTTGTTTGTTCCTTCGTGTCGGGAGCTTTGGTTTTCTTCACATAAACCTCTGATGTCCCATCAGGCACCAGGTGACTGAAGTTGCTCCTGAAGGAGGCCAGGAGGCGACCTGCAGCACAAAAAGAGAGCCATGTTAAACACATCTATCAAGTGACATGTTCCGACTTGATATCTTTAATAACTGTCAACAGTTACAACATTCAAAAGATTCATGAAAAGTATGTTTATCCAGCAGCCTCAGTCATGTGACAAACTTGATTTATACATGCTAATTATAGAGCATTTTCTGTGTTTGTGCATTGATGTAATGAGTTTTATTTAGACTCAAGTGAGTCTTTACTAACCCGTCCACGTCTTCTGTCCGGTCAGAGTGAAGCTGTTACACTGAGAGTGGGAGTTACAGATGTACGCCGCCTCTTTGACGCTGTGCACCGACAGCACGCAGCCCTGCTGGCTGTAGGACGGCCAGCAGCGGTACTCCACGTTCCCAGAGGTCCCCATGCCTCGCATCACGGTGTAATCTAAGCACAGAAGAGGAGATGCCACTTCAATACATGAGGCCACTGAAAGAATTTGAAGCGCTCTCTGAGGATGAGATGAAAGTTTAATGATCCCTTAGGGGAGGGGAACTGATACAGTGCAGCATCTAATGAAAAGAATACAGATAAGAAGAAGAAGCACTGAGAAAACAGGTTGAAGGTGAAGATACAGCGCCTTTGTCATGCAGTTACAAAGCTCTGACTGACTCACAGGGATTCTGGATATGCTTATGAGGGTTTGACAGGTTCATAGATAAAAGACACATGAGGTCTGATTCAGCTGCTTTGCATTGATTATAATGTTTAGTGGCCATTTGCTGGAAGTTAGTGGCAACAGAAGGATCTGGTTTGTTGTTCCCTGTAGAAAGGTTGTGTTTTATAATGATAAAAAATATATACTAAGGAGTAATAAGTCACATAGATTTGTGTGTCCTGTGAAATATTACACTAGAAAAACAAAATAAAATTACACGGCTCTGAAATTTCTGTATCTAATTTCTGTATATGTTCAAAAATACCCCCCAAAAAGTTAAAATTAACACTTAGATTAACCTTTAAATGTCATTATCTATTAATCTGACAATTATTTTCTTTCGTTTGGTCTATAATATGTAAGAAAATGATTATAACTTCCCAAAGCCAAGCTAATACCAAGCATGACTGTAAAGTGAAGTCATGCGGAAAAGCCAAAAACTGCAGCTCCTCAAACGTCCACTTGAGGCTGGCTACAGAACGAGTCAGTCTCCATAAGTCCCTATGTTAAAATGTCCAACTTTACAGCAGAAATAAACATGTTTACAGCCTGGTACAAAAAACAGTTTTGGTCTCTATAGCTAATTTCCCCGTTCATGACAACTGTACCGAGGGTAGATTCGTATATAACTCACTCGTTCAAATTATATTAAGGCTTAAAGTTATGAATAATTAACAGTGGCAGCTTTGATTGACAGGCAGGTGCCATTACAGATGGCTTGTTTGAGCAACCAGGCGTCATTCAGGCCGCCACAGGCCCACCTATGATCCACATCTTTGCCCATTTTTAGATTATCTGGCGGCGGCTAGCGCCACAGATTTTTGAGCTTCAAACCTGAGGACTAATCAGTAGTACTAATCAGTACTAATCGATTAATTGACTAATTGTTTCAGCAGTGACAAACACACTATTTTCTTGGTTTAAAGCTAACCGTCTCCATCTGACACCAGTTTGAGCGTCTCTCATAAACTGTTGCCCTGCAATGAAATATCACCTCACCTCTCTGGAACATTTGTGTTACATTCATCATTATAACTCTTTCAGTCAGACGTCTTGTGGATCTGGCCTTAAATCATCTGCTACACATTAGCAAGGAGCCATGAGAAAGAAGCATGAACACATGTGCCTGCACACACACACACACACACACACACACACACTCTCTCACACACACATACACACTCTCTCACACACATACACACACACTAAGAGAGGACAAAAGCCTCGTCTGTGAGTCCGTACGGAGGAGGCACACTGTTACAAACTGTTAACCTTCCTAAATGGCAGGAGCCGGTGTGTGTGTGTGTGGGGGTATTGTTAAGAGGAAAAAGACACGAGGATCTGCCTTCTGGGTCTGAGAAAAGGGAACAAGGAGAGGGAGTGTTTCGAGGATCCTTCTCGGGGGAGAAAAAAAATGAGGCCTGTTGGGGAGCGAGGCTTCAGCTGTTGAGGAGACAGAGACATATGAATATAAGCTCTTTGTCTTTAAGATGGAGGACAGGAAAACAGGCTTCAGTTCATATTAATATAAAGAATATCAAACATATTCAAGGCGGCGCTCAGTGCTGAACTCACTCTTCATATCTGCATTCATACTTGCAGCAACAGCCCGCTTTAAGAAACTAGGTCTTTACCAGATTCTGGCCTCCTCCATCAAAATCGCAGATGATCTCAGCAGTGGAAAAGTTACATCCACATTACTAATGAATCTCCATCTGTCAGCAATTTCAAATTAAGACTTGGGAGATGATGATCTCTCTCTCTCTCTCTTTCCCTCACACACACACACACACACACACACACACACACACACACACACACACACACACACACACACACACACACACACACTATCACACAGCGTACGTCTTTGAGCTGTGTTACATTTGGCTTCTTTTATCAAGCTTTTGTTTGGCATCAGTTCTGCGGAGCCTTGTTAATGAGTCCATGTGGTTTTTAGTACACAATTGCACAATCTTTGATTTTTTTTTGTTTTTCTTAACTGGTTGCTTAATAAGGGCAACATTTATATACTTATTTGCTTTCGTGGTCAGTTAGATGAGAAGATCAATAGCACTGTCACGTCTGTGTGTTCATATGAAGCTAATGCCAGTAGCTGCTTAGCTTAGCTTAACATAAAGACTGGAAGCAGGGAAACAGCAAGCCGTTCTCTGTCTAACAATTATAAGAAAAACTGCCAACCTGTACCTCTAAAAGTCATTAATTAACACATTATATCAAATGTACTTAATAAAATGTAAATGATAATTCACCATTTTACAGAGAGGTTATGTACCACGATATTTGTTGACTGGAAGGAGCCAAGCTAGCTGCAAGTTTTCATTCTGTATGCTATGTTAAGTTGCTTACTTGACATTTAATCTAACAGAGAAAGTGTTTTTTTCAAAAACTTTGCTCAAAACTAAAGCAAACTAAATGAGCTAGATGTGTCCAGCGTAAAAAATACACCAAGCAGAGGTTTTAAACAAAGTGTCTTTGACAAATATGACATAACATGCTAATCAGTCAGCTTTAGAGCATTTTTTAAAATTTAGATACAGCCAGGCTACCTTTTTGCAGTCTTATGATAAATTAGGCCAACCGGCTGCTAGCTGTAGCTTTATATTTAGTGGACAGATACTGTATGAGAGTAGTGGCCAATTAATCTACTCATTCAGCTCTATAAGAAAATGATATTTGCTAATATGTTAAACTATAAACTAGACCAAATTTAATTAAGCTAAACTAGGTTAAACTAAACTAAATTAAAAACGCTAACAGGATTTTCCCCCACCCAGGAAACCTCTGTTTCAACACACACACACACACACACACACACACACACACACACACACACACACACACACACACACACACACACTTTTTTTTTTAGGTCTTATCACACACACTTAGCAGCAGCAGCAGCAGCAGGGTTGACTCATGGCACCTCCTTGTTAAGCTAAAACATTCCCTCCCGGTGTCAGCCTCAGCGCCCAGGCCTCTTTACCCTCAATCTGTGATTAAATTCACAAAGCGCTGCTATATAAACAGTCCAGCATCTGGGGAACGGAAAATCTCGCCACAGGAACGCAGCCAGTCATTCTGTTATTAATATTTCATAGAGCTGAGAGGAACGGCGGGAGGGGTGAAGGGGCTGCAGTGAGTCGAAGAGAAGAAAAAGTGAAGGACTTTCAGTGCTTACTGAAAGAATAAAGTGGGGCAAGAAAGTTTGCAAAAGAATGACTGACTATGTCTGTTCTGAAAGGCAAAAGTATGTTAGAGTTTTTTTAAATATAACAAATTCAAAAGTGGGACAAAGAGTTTGCAAAGACAAAAAAACTAAACAGAACATTTCTTTATGTTTTCTGTAAACGAACGCCGACTGAGCGTTCTGAGCCAGAGACATGCAGGATTAATCCCGCTTTGTTGGTCTTGTCCTCTCATTCCAGCTGCTTAATAAACCTGTCAAAACAGCCTGAGCGTGAGAGACCTCCAACCCCCCGCCCCCCATTCATTTTTTAAAGATACAAAACGAAAACAGGGGTTTGAAAACCCGTCTGACTTTTCTCTAAAATTCCCCAAGTACAACTACAAGAGGGCCCACTGTACTTTATAAAAAGCAGCCTTCATTCCACAAGCTCTTACCTCTGATTATTGATGGAGGTACGTTGTCCAGGTGCAGGCCAGACTTGTAGAGGAGGAGGATATTTTCAAAGGCCTCCAGCGTTTGATTGATGTCAGCTTTCAGCTCCCCTGGACACACACAATGCATTAAATCTTAGAAAATATCTAGCAGACTACAGGCTTCAAGTCATACTCATCAAGTATGGATGATTTGTTTGTTCTTGACTACGCTCTCCCGTCTAATTGCCCCCGTGTGATCTCCACAGAACAAATTGTTTCATCACAGTCGTACATGTCATGAAGTATTTTGTTGAACTCATTAAAAGAAGCACTTAGAGCGAGGCGTGTCATTACACGACTGCGATGATGAGCTGATTTGCTTTCTGATCTTGAATAGTTAACGTCCCATCGTGTCAAGACGTCTCTCTCATTCTCACCTGTTGAGTTCATGATGTGGTCCACCAGGTGTGTGAGCCCGGGCGGGGCTTGGTGAGGCAGCAGGTAGGTGAAAAAATACCTGAGGCCAGGCAAAGACAACTCATTCAGACAGAAACACAGACAAGCCCAATCACATAGAACACGACTTGTCTCACACTGGTGTTAAACAAACAGACTCCATAAAGCTGTCAAAAATCTAAAAAAAAATAGAAAGAAGACTTTTTTCCGCTGAAACTGCCAATTTATTCATCACACCCCCATCAAACCACAAATTTCCAGCTGTATGACTTTACTATCAAGCTTTTTAGTTGTGAGTTGGACCTATATTTAAGCAATCATCCATGTAGCTGCTGTTCCATCCATCCATCACACGTCTATCTCGTAGTAAAACTGTCGTTTTTCTTACCTGTAGGCGTTGTAAATGTTCCTCTTCTCACTCAGACCCTCGCACACTCCCCGAGCCGAGCACGGCAGAGTGAAATTTCTGTGCGGGAACTGGAGAGTGCAGTCTGCATCCGTGCGACAGGAGGTCTCCTCGGCGCTGGCGTCGTCGAGGTCAGTGAGCTTCAGCTCCCCGGACACGGTGACAAACTGCCGAGGCTGGAAGTCCAACAGAGCCACGGAGCCCAGAGGAGACTGGGACAGGAAGTGGAGAAGCCTGACCAGATCCAGACACACCTGGGACGAGATCGAGACATGCCAAAACCTGATCAGCTCGAGTGAGGACTGTTTCAGTGCAAAAAAAAAAAAACTTAGTGAACGAAAAACATATTTTACTTAAAACCTGGCAACTAGAGCTGACTCTCTCTGGGTCCAACTCTCCACTGTGATTTGCTCATTTCTTCTTATTTTATATTATGAAATATTAAGTCACTTTGCACCTTTTATCTCTGCTGCTTAATTTTATTCAATATCAACCTCTCTACTGGATACACCCAGTATACTCATACTGTACTACCATTTGTAGCATATGTACATGCACTTCTAAGTCTGTTAAACTCTGTATATCTGTTATTTCTTGTCATTTTGTCTGAACATACTGCACTTTATATAGCCCTTTTGTATTTTGTGTTGCAGTGTGTGTGCACTCTAATGTAATCCTGTCTGCACTATGTTTTATGTTTCATGTAGCACCATGGTCCTTGTCTCGTTTCACTGTGTACTGTGTAAATGGTTGAAATGACAATAAAACCCACCTGACTTGACTTTTCTAATGTCGGTCAGACAAAAATAAAATATAATAACTTAAAGCCTCAGGCTCTGATAGCCTTCGTTTGGATATTTTAAGGATTCATTTGGGGCTGCAACTATTTTCATTATCATTTAATTTGATAACTATTTTCTCAATTAATCATTTGGCCCATACTATAAACAATAAATAAAATGCCTATTGCAATTTCTTAAAGCCCAAGTTGACAGCTTTTTTTGTCCAAAAGTCAAACCCAAAAGTCATTTTTTGGTTCATCATAATAGAAGACAAAAAACAACAAACAAACAAAAATAAATAAATAATAATAATATATATATAAAAAAAACAACAACTTGGAATTAAAAATTGGAACATAATCAGTAAAAAATCTGATTAATCAAAATAATCTGTAGTTGTTGTAGTAGCTCCAAAGTTGGGTTTAGTTTCAACGTTTTTACAGAAATTAGTGAATTACATGATTTCTTCCAACTTTTTGTCCAAAAAAAAAAAAAAAAAAAAAAACTTTGGAAACTTGTTGGAATAACCAAAAAATTCTTGGTGGCCAAACTAAAAACCAACTTGTTTTTTCCTGTAGAGGTGACATACTGGACAACGTAATTAAGTTTCATTAAATAGCTAAAAATATAAGATATATGAACCTGCAGTCTCACAAAAAAAAAACGTGTTTCACCAGCCACATTTGCAAACCATTTCCTGTGACAGTTTTTATAGCACTATTTAAATCCTACAATAAAAACAAAAAGAGAGAATAAGTAGGCTACTAAAGGCAAAATAAAAAAAAAGGTATTAGCCACTCACTGACAGTGCATAAAGTGATCCTGTCACACTACAAACATAGCTGCACTGTTAGGTAATGTTCAGAATCTCCTGGACGTCACTTGGTGGGATCGAAGCGCTGTAATAACAGGGCTGGGTGAAACCAAACACCCCTGGATTACTGTAGCCTGCACAGATGCAACGTAGCTGAAAAGGGCCGAGCAGCTCGAAGGGGGTATTATGAACGGCTATTTGAGTGATGCAGCAAAATGAGGCCCATGGTATGAGATGATACTCGCAGACTGTGATGTTACTTTTGCTAATCCAGGCGACAAAGCGAGCATGCTCTGACATATTTTCTTTTCTCCAAACTATTCTTTGTTTCTCTTTCAAACGCATCCATCCATGCGTGAAGACACACACACAGAGACACACTCACGCATACTTGGATCCCTGGAGTGTAAATTCAGCCTCTGTTGACTCCCACTGTGAGCATACCTGTGATGGGGGTTGGCTAAAGCTCTGAGTGTGTGTGTGTGTGTGTGTGTGTGTGTGTGTGTGTGTGTGTATGTGAGGGATGAGATGACATTCCTTGCCTGCAGTGGATTAACTCCAGGACCCATCTCCATTCCACCCACGGCCTGATCAAATACACTGAGGGACAGATGTCGGACCTCCAGGAGTTTCAAATGTCCGCCTCCCTCATCTTTCAACCTTCATCTCTCCTGCCAAGAAGTGCAGGAGTGCTCGCACAGACAATACGTTCAACATGTGCGAGGGAGACTTTCAGCCTCGCAGTGTGCAGTGCACCATACGGGATAAATGACAGCGCATGTGGATCAGCAGCTGGAAGTGGGGAAACAAATGTGCTTACCCTGAATCTGTCCTCCCAGGGACTCTGGAGCAGCTGGATCATCTGGAGAGGATTCCCTTGCTCCAGTATGACTGTGACTCTTCCTCCCTCTCCTCCTCTTCCTTCTGCATCTCCAGCGCAGTGACCTTTGAGCTACAGAGTGGAGAATAACTGCGGTTAGTCAATGTGGTGAGGAAAAACGTTTGTTTTTGCATTTTAAATGTGCGTAAACAAGAAAAAGCAACAGGCTGAAGTGTCCAAAAGTGCCTGAACGCAGAGGTTAGTAAAGAGGACATGATGTTCCATCATCCTTTGCTCTCTGCAGACTTGTGACAGTAAAATCACATTAGCCCATGGGGGGAATGTGCTGTGTACACTTGTGAAATTAATCGATTGAGCTGCTGGACACACACCACTGTCACACGACCGCTGGATGTGAGAAATAAACTCATCCATTTAAGTCCAAACTAGTTTTAAATTGGGCTGTAATGGTTTGAGTGAATAAGCGCTGGGGGTTTCAGATGCATCCAGGGATAGTAGAGAGGACAGAGCCACATTGTCTGCTCCTGCCAAACTGGACCCAAAGGTCAGAAGAGGGTCAGTGAATTTAATTTAATTACATGGGAAGGTCCTGCAGAGCCAGTGAGGCCTTTCATGCAGCTCAGTGTGTGTGAGACAAAGGAAAATGTGAGCAGTGGTACATGGATTATGGAAAATCTTAATAATATTCCAGAAGTAGTTCCAGTGTTGAAAAGTGAGCTTCTAAGGGCTTACATTCCTGAACTTTACAATAAAATACATCATATTTAATGTTGCTGTGACATTTGGACATTAACCTTAAGTTCTTGAGTGTATAAACACTTTTTTAAAGTCTGAGTCAGAGGCAGCACTTTACCTTTATGACGTTTGGATGCTGCAGCCTCTGCAAGAGGACGATTTCTTTCTTCAACTTGTAAGAAACGAGCTCACGGCAGCCTTGAGGGTCTTTAAAATCCTCCACACACTTCCCCATGTCTATCCCCTGCTCGTTGACGAGTTTTAACGCCACGGGTTGACCTCCGGCTAGATTCACTTTGACAACCAGTTTGGTGTATCCAGACCCGAGTACCTCCACCGCCTGCATGTCCACCAGAGAATCACAACCCATTTCATCCATATGCGCTTTCCTGGAGCCATGCGTGATCTCTTTCCACAGGCTGTAATCCAAAGTGGAGTCTAGCGCTTGACCAAGTTGGGAAGAATGTCCACTCTCCCCGGGTAGTCCGTTTTCATCATCAACATCTGGTAAAAGCAGCGGAATAATTTCTTTGCGCCTCTCGTTCAGTTGGTAGATCAACGCCCCGCGGAGCGACGCAGACTCCCCCTCATCACCAGCAAGAGTTGCATTGGAAAAATGAGATATTCTAGCTCCAAACTGCTGCACGCTGCTAATCAAGAGTGACACCAGAATAGAAAGAACCACGAAAGCCAAGAGGGCAGCCGCGCGTAAAGAGTTGCCCATCCCGGGCATTTTCCTCTCGTGGCACGGCTACTTACTCGCTGCTTTGGGTTAAAGGCGCACAACCGCAGGATCGGGACGACCGCTCGCTTCCAAGTGAAAGGACTCCTGACTTTTCTGCAGGAGAAATGATCAGCTCCTTGTTTCCACCTCCCCGGGAACTCCCTCTAGAGGTGTGTCCTGTCGGCTCGTAACTTTACACCCGCTGAACAACTTTGCAGGAGAGCTCGACCTCATGTTGTCACTCAATCCGTGCGTCAAAGCGCTTTCCGCAGCTGATTTTACAACAGCAATCACACCGCCTGTCTGTGATTGTAGAAAGAAAAGCAGCGACACATTATTAAACAACTTTTTATCTTACACAGACACCAAAAATTAAAAGAAAATCAAAATATGTTTAGATTTTAACTTAAATTTTTAATGCAAAATTAAGTATGTTTTAATTAGCATGTAGTGCATATGAGTATTTAATCCAAAAATATAATAATAGAGTTTGTGTGACATGAAACAACAAGCTGTGTGTGTGCACATATGTTTCACATTCTTATAGAGAGACATATAGACTGCTGTCACCTTCACAATGTGTCCAACAGGTGGTAGCAAAACACCTTTTTGTCTGCACTCATGAACAATATCCAGAAATTGAAACATTATGGTAAAGCTCTACAGAAGCACACTGTTCTGCTCTTTGCTTCCACACAGTGTGTTCTCTGTTGTATTTCCCTGTTGTGTCTTTATTTATCCAACTGCGTTTGTTTCACAGCTCTTCAGGCAGCACTGAAGCTGTAATAAAGTGTTTCCCTTTGCATCACTACTCAGAGATCTGCCACAGGAAATTACCATGGCTGTCACCTCAGTACCAGCCAGAAGCCGAACGCCCTCTCCCCAGCCTCTCATTATATGTGTGTCTGGTATCCAGTTTGTGCCTGTCAGGCTTTGGGTACGTGTATTTGTGCATTTTTTCTTCTGTGTGTGTGTGCAGGCTGAGCAATGTAAGTTAATCAGTGTCTGAAGTCAGCAAGGCATTAGCTATGTCAGCTGCAGCACAGGCTGTTCAGAAAACTCCATGCCAACCACCAACACAGCAGGCCTTTGTTGAGTCTGAGGACAATGCTGCAACGAAAACACTTGAGCATGAAGATCATTCAGGACGTCTAAAGCTCAAATGTCCACTTACTCGCTTTCAGAGCTTTCATCTGCATCCTTTGAACATGAGGGATAACATTTAAACCACATGTAACACTCTGAATCAGTCATGTGAGACGTAATCAACCCATTTTACTGCGTATGAATCAGTTTTTAACATCATGACTCACTGAAGCACCAACAGACATAAATCAGGCTTCATTAGTGAGATAGAAAATAAAGATATCCGCCCCTCCGCTGTCTCTGCTTCTCATTTCAAACAGGCAGCAGGGCTTTTATCTCTCACACAAAACTTTCTCACACCCTCCTTTTCTTGATCTTTGCCTTTATTCCAATAAATCATTTCCTTTTTTTCTCCCCCAAGTCGGCCCCTCAGACACAAGGGCCCAGCGCCATGATTCATATTTATAACCAGAGCCAGACCAGCGGCCGCCTCATTAGCAGCAAGTCACACAGGTCTGCTGTGTCACAGTTTCTCCTTTCTTTTGAGCCGGTCGACTCTCACTTTTCTTAATAGGTAACCCAAAGTCACATTCTGTTTTCTTCTCTTCTCTTCTCTCATCACCTTTTTCTCTTCTTGGGAAACAGTGAAGCTACTTTTTTGGCTTCTACAAATCAATATTTGATGTTATACTTGAAAGAAATATCCACTTAGCATAAACAATTTATAGGAACTTGCTTTTGATCTTCCTTTGGCACAATTCACATCTTAACCAGCTCACAGCTTGAAAATGACCTGAGGAAAGTAACAAAGTACTTATTTATTAAAGGCCAAGTGTAAGATTTATGGAAAATGTAAACAGAGTGAGATCTAAGGAACACCTGAAAATATGAATCATTATGTTTTTGTTACCTTAGAATAAACCTTTTATATCTACAGATGTCCGACATGTTGAACTGACATGTTTCTACAGTAGTCATGAATGGACAAACTAAGCACTGGCTCTAGATAGGGACGTTTTTTGTTTCCACATTTTGCAGTTTCTCTATGGCACTAGGGAGGAGAGCATGAGGTGAGGGGGTTGCAATTAGCAACACTGTCACTAAATCCAAAATACTGCTCCTTGAAAAAGGATTTTGAGATGCCACATTTTTTCTTTTTAATTCTTTTCCACTACATCTCAGATGGAAATGTACATACTATTACTACTACTAAGGCACCTTTTATGAATTACAACTTGTTTTATTAATAGTTAATTAATAATTTACTAATACTCTTTTTGTGCAATAATACACGAGGCACACAGGTGTTCTCACTTTCTAATAACAAGAATAATCTCTAGTCTGCAGCTTTAAGTGTTAAGTCATTAATTGGTTGTTTTTAATCCATCAAGCCTGCAGTTGTACATGTTAATAAACGTTTTTTGGTCTAACAAGGGATTTTTCACAACGTGGCAATAACTGATCTATGGCGCTTCATTAAATTCTATTTAAAACCTTTACACATGGTGTATTATTACATATGTAAGTAGTTAAATTAGCTCCACTTAGCTGCAACATTTCTTGAATTGAGAGTAGTTCTTGCGCTTTAGTTCAGTTAAATGATTCAAATATTGATGATCTCAGTCTCCCCCTTATTGATTGGTTTAAATGAAGGATTACCTGACTTCACCTCACCAGCCCTGACAGGAGTAATATGTAACGCATTCACAGCAATAAGCACCATGGTGATCAGCAGCTGGAGGTCCCAATTAAGTGTTTGTTTTAATTGAACACATCATCGTTGTCTGTGCACCTTCATAACGTACATTAAACAGCAGCTGTAGCTCCTGTCCGAGCCGATTAAACAAGCACTGATGCATTACTATCCGTCACTTTGTGCTCCAGCACCGAGGCCGGTTGGACAGCGACCAGGCAGCGTCCTCAGCATCATCGCGGATCCGCCAATCAGAGCGCAGCTCGGGGCAGATTAACCCCAACAGCCCCGATGCTGCACTGTAGTAGCAGCCTCAGAAACAAACCCCGTACCCCTCTCTCTCTCTCTCTGATCCTCGTGGACAGATGGAGTCTGTTTGGTTAACCCAATTGAAAAATAACAGGAAATTCATAATTCAAATTCAGCTTTAAAGCGGAATCAGGAGGGACATGGATGCTTGCTCGATAATAGGAGAAAGCACGGATGCGATAGTGATGGATGATTCTCCGACAGATGAAAGGGAAATTCAGGAGGCTTGCCAGAGGTAGGTTGTTTTTGTCTTGTCTGTAAATTTCTCTGGCGCTGACTGTGTAACTTGATTAGTGTAGTGAAATAAATGAGATTTACAGTAGAAGACGTGACTGTGAATTTGACCCTCCTGTGGCCAAAGTGAGTATTGTTCAATCCAGCTGTGTTTATGACAGTAGGATACTGGATATATGATTTCTGCTTCTGCTGTCTTTACATTACACTATTATAACATTATCACCTGAACATTGTAGCTGCATTCATTCATGATTGCACTGTTTGTACTGCTGAGAGAGGCTCATGTGCTGAACTTACTTTCAAGAATTTATGTTTGGCAATCATTTTCAGGTCAGCAGCCTAGTTAATCTATGAGATCACACTTTATTTTAGCAAGATGATGAACAACTCATGCTTTTGGCACCTTCTTTAATTTAGCATCTTCTTCATAAGAAAAAATAAGCCCATAAACAACACACTCTCTGTCACGGTTACACTTGAGCTGACTTCTGTAAAAGCTGTTCAACGTCATCAACCTCCTGCTATAGTCAGAGCTGCTCTCTGGGTCACTGATGTCACCCTGTCACTCACCCTGCTGCAGATAAGAATGGCTGTGGGGCTTCAAACATGACAGCGGGGCTGGAGCAGCTGAGGCCTGCCATCCTTTAGCTCAGCAACAGGCCATGTTTTTGTCTCTCTGGGAAGTATCCTCTGTTTTCTTGAGGGCAAGTCTTTTCCCTCTTATTAATAACACCCCCACAGAAACTAGATCTCTCTTTTTTAGAAGGTTAACAGTTTGCCTTCTGCATACAGCCCGAGCTTTTGTCCTTTTTCATGTGTGTGATTGGTTATTTAGGAGATGTTTGAGGACCTGAGACTGACTGGCTTCTAGTGAGTTGATGAAAGAGACTGTATAAATGGAGGAGCTGACAGAGGAGCTGACAGTCTTTAGCCTGTTAGATATTATGTGATTTTTTTTTTTAATGCTGTCCTTTAACACTGCTCTTACATTAGATTAGTGCTCACAAGATTAATTTAATTTTAATAAACTGAAACTTTGTTTGGGCCACAATAAGAAGGAAATAAAATTAAAACTGTCAAAAGAGGAGGTTATTTATGTGCACAATAGTTAAAATTAGCTCCAGCTTGGCCAGCGACGACAGTAAAATGCTCCTTGCACAGTAATAATGATCTCATAATATAATATAGAATTGTGTAACACCCATATGGGCGATTCTTTAAGTACATTTTGTACCTTTACTGACGTAACATTTTCAAGGCAGGACTTTTACTTGTATTTCTACAGTGTTGTTCTGAATACTTCATTCCCCACGGCATACACTCAGTCATCACTAGGTTCACCTACATAAAGCTAAAGCCTTCTAATACAACAGCCCATAAATAAGTCTTACCATTGTGAAGGTTATAAGGTTCAGTTTTTGATTCAACTGTTTTTAGAGAGGTGTTGATTCATCTTTACGGTTCTTTTGGAGGCTACAGTGTGTGGAGCTGTTGAATTACAATGCTTTGCGCTGTGAGGCGTTTCTAATATTTTGTCTACTTCGATTAATAACTCTAATCTGTTGTATGAGACTGCATTATTTTAGTTAAGTATACATAATAAACTGATTGTTTGACCGTGAACAACTTTTGTTTTATCTCATACACTTTGTTTGTTTGACGTTTCTCAGATTTATGACATCAGTTCAAAACACGTGTCCTTTTTGTTTCCTCCCGTGTGTGCTGAGTGGCTCGGTGACACCTTCCTGGATGTATTTTTGTATTCATCCAGTGAAATATTGATGAGTTCCACAAATTGCTTTCCTTGTATGTGTGTGTGTGTGTGTGTGTGTGTGTGTGTGTGTGCCCCATGAAAAACCATCAAAGGAGAGTAATAGTCTTAAATACTAATAATTATCCTGAACCCTGTAGTGAGGAGGCTGCCAGGCACAGGGTACACAGTACCCACTAATAATTTAGCATATGTTTTAACCCGCAGTGTTCTGGATGGATGAAGTTTATTATGCTACAGCAATAGAACTAGTGTTGACTTCCAGATACACTTTATGAGTGTATTTACTCACTCACTCCAGTGCCTAAATAGGATAAACTGGATGACAAACATTTGCGTATGTGACAAAGAGCTACTGCGCACATCGTGTGCTATTTATTATTTAGATCATATTACAGTTTTTATTGTCGTACAAACACAAAATACTGAGGGTTCAGTTCCTTACTGAGCTCCATTAATCAGCTCCTTAATCCCTCTGCTACTGTATACCACCAATTCATCATCTGTGGTCCTTATTATGGGATGCAAATAAAACTGTGTGAGGTCATTTAGGCTCTGTTGACTTACTCCGTTGCCTTAGTGATGAGACAGGAAGCACGGTTGCATCCAGTCGACTGTGGAAAAACAAGCATGTGGTAGACTATACAGACCTCGTCAGGCCCTTTTAGTGAGATACAACTACACTACAATTATAACTACAATTACTCAGTAGTCCAGTTTGGTCTGTATATTTACTCTATAATAAGGCTTTCTTAAAATTATAATTCTCGAAGTTGCTGTTAAATAAAACTAAAATAAATGATCCTATCTGACTGAAAAGCAAGACTGTGATCCGATTTAACCACTGCGATATACAATCTCTCCCTGTACACTGTACGCATACAGTATATCATACATACATATATCATATCAGCTTGTTCCAGCTCTTCAATGAAGCAAATATTATGTTTAAAATATACAACCCCAGTACCTAATGTTTTATGGCTAGCCATAGCCATCAAATAGAAAAAGATGATGCCGTAGTACTGACTTTTTTATTCTCTGGGAATTCAAACGTTCTGTAGGTTTGAACAATATTTGGAACATGCACAGATCACTGGGGATTTTACAGGACATCTATTGAGTGTTTTGGAATATATTAATATAGTAGATAAGGAATGGAAAAGTCTTAGAGTCTAGAGCGATGCTAGGTTTTGAGCTAAATGCATGCTACCATCCTGATATTTCGCATGTATAATCTTTAGCATAATCAACATCTTACAGTTGCTAATTAGTAATACAAGATAGTACAGTTGCTACTAATAGGAATGTTGCTGTTAAATATTGGTAATTGAAGTTCTGACCTGGTATTGATGTTAAAAAAAAGTCAGATGATCACCAAAGTCATTACACTTCATCCTGTGGGGAACACAAATGCCTGTACCAAATTCTATGTCAAACAATAGTTGTTCAGACATTTCACTCCAAATCACAAATGTCAGCCTCATTCAATTCAACTGAATTAATTTTATTTACATAGCACCAGATCATAACAGAAGTTATCTCATGACACTCTTATGACAAATAGAGCAGGTCTAGACTGTACTCTTTATAATATTATTTACAGAGACTCAACAATTTCAACCATGAGCAAGCACTTGGCAACGGTAGCAAGGAAAAACTTCCTTTAAGAGACAGAAACCTCAAGCAGAACATGGCTCATGGTGGGCAGCCATCTGCCGCGACCGGTTGAGTTTAGAGAGATTAGATAGATTTGATGATATTTCACTTTGATATCCGGACCAAAGTGGTGGACAGTAACCAACTAACCAACCACCAACCAACCAATCAACCAACCAACCACCCACCAACCAATCAACCAACCAACCAACCACCCACCAACCAATCAACCAACCAACCAACCACCCACCAACCAATCAACTGACCAACCAACCATCCACCAACCAATCAACCACCCACCAACCAATCAACTGACCGACCAACCATCCACCAACCAATCAACTGACCATCCACCCAATCAACTGACCCCCCACCAACCAACCAACACAGCCATCTCTAGAGCCACTTAGTGTGGCTAAAACTAGACATTTCTTTAACCAAGTTTCATAAAGTTAACTTGACAGGAGAATAATATTATTAACACGTCACTCCATGCTTCTCTTGACTGCTGCCATTACCCATCATAACTCAGTCTCATGTTATCTATCCCGGACAGCCACCAACTTCTCTCATAATGGGGTCTGTGACATGATACAAAAACAGTTTCTTTCACTCCCTCTCTTCCCCTCTCTCTCATACCCTCCTTCTTTCTATTTTAATTGGACCTCCTTACTTCCAGTAGTCACAGTGTGTTACCCAGAAATCCATTCCTTACCTCATTAGTTCGGCTGGTCCGTTGAATTCTCTGTTGAATATGAGATGAAGCCAAGCAAAGAATGCAGTCAAGAAACTGAGACGTCAATCAGTGTGTGGTGGGAGATATATATTATTATTCCTAAGTTTTATAAACATTCCCTTCTGAATATTTCATTTCACTGTTTTACAGACTGAACTTTTGAACCTTCGGTTTAGAGTCTGCTTATTTTTCAACCATTTCTCCTCTCCTGCAACCATATTTTCACATTTTCCTCCTTGTGTCTCCTCTTTTTCTTTTCTCACCCATCCTTCTCTCCTCCTGTCGGTCTTTTCTCCTCCTCAGTGAGATCCCTGCAGTGTCTCTGTGCCCTCCTGACAGTGAGTGTGCCACTGAGGCCCAGTTGACAGCCATTCAGTCTGAAGGGGAGCTATGTGACAGTTGCAGCAGCCTTGGCAGACCCTCTTCCTCCTGCCAGCTTTATCACCAAGTATGTATGAGCACTGTCTGTACTGTGTGTTGTTTAGGATAGATATTTTGGAGATCCATTAAAACAGAGTCAGAACATCTCAAAAGGTTAGAAATAGATCCAGGATTTGGGAGGTGAAAATAGTCATTGTGTCACTCAAAAGACTTGAACAAGACAGAATCTTCTATGTCTCTGAATATATTTTCTATCTTATTTTTCATCGTTAGGTTCCCCAGGGTTCTCACTCTGTTGCCTACGATTCACTACAGCCTCGAAAATGTCCCCACTGCAGCCATTATGGACCAATCAAACCAAACACCTGCCACGACTGTCATTCAAACACAACTGGTCCTCATGCTGAAGGTGGTGTAGTGGTGAAAGTGGGACATAGTTGTAGTTCTGGCCATCAGACGTCTCGTCACGAAGCGGTGAGATGTCATTGGCTGCACGGGTCAAATGAAAGCGGGGCGCAGAAACCGACACAGCGACATGTGGTCACAGTAAGGTGTGTTTAAAGGAAGAGGTAGACATTTTGAGATCCACTCTCATGTTAGTACATTGCATTATAGAGCTGCAGTCAGCGGCTGGTTAGCTTAGCTTAGCATAAAGACTGGAAACAGGGGAAACAGCTCTAGCTCACAAATGAAAATCGTCTTTGTTTAATTCATTTAAATAATTAAATGTAAAAATGGCAGTTTGTGTTGTGTTTATTTCAGTTTGCCATTAAACACCAAACTGTTGAATACATTTCATTTTTGTATGGATTAAAAAAATAAGATATAATGTGTTATTTAGCGAGCTTTAGAGGGGCTGGCAGGTGTATTGTTACCTTTTGACAGAGCCAGGCTAGCTGTTTCCCCTTATTTTCAGTCTTTATGCTAAGCTAAGCTAACCAGCTGCTGACTCCAGCCTTATAATCAACATGATGTGGCATCAATCCTCTAACCTAACTCTCATCAAGAAGAAGAATGAGCAATTTTCTCAAAATGTTGAACTCTTACTTGAAGGTGTGGCATAATGAATAATTATTATAATTATTATAATAAAGTTTTTAATTATTTACAGGAAAGGAGGACTCTACTGCATCCTTAGAAAGTAAGTACTGAAACCAGTTTTCACTTTAGACGTATTGCCGATCATAAAAATTATTTTTTTTTCACTGACTGCTTCTTCTTCTGTGATTTTCTACTTGGCAGTTATTCCCAGTTGGTAGTGGACTACCCGTTAGCAGTGTTGGTGGGTTGTGCCGTGCTGCTGCTGGGATGCTCACTGGCCGGACTCTTCATTGGTCCACTGCCGGACTTCTCTGACCCGCTGCTGGTGAGTCTCACACACACACGCACACATATATAAAGGCATACAGTGTCTAAAATTCAATCCTGAGGTCAGCATTTGTATCTCCACTGTCACCCTTCTGTCGAGTCTACAATACAACCCCCCCTCACCACTTCAGGCTGAGTGTTAATTACTGTTTCCCCAAAGACTCATGATCTCAACCGTATCCATTTACATTTTGTCTCATCTCTGATTCAATGAACCGCACTGAAGTAGATCCCACTCGCTGTCATCTTAATTAAATACATCTTTTCACCTTTGAGATGGCTTCAGGATAAACACTGATTAAGACATGATTCTGGAAATACAACATATGAATCACAACCATACATCATTAATGAGATAAAAAGAGCTACACAAGGGTTTTTGCTTCATAAGTGTGGGGCTCTTTCTTTTAAGACCACATCAAAAACTCATCTACCAAACAAGCTACTACTTCAGGCTGTTTTTCGACGGTAGTTCAGACACCATTATAGGCTGCTTATGATGCTAATACATTCAGTCAGCTTCTGCAGTGCATTGATGGGCACCAGCGTCCACACTGAGTCTGTAGCTTTGATGTCTGTTAGTGTGTGAATGTGTGTGTGCTCCCTCTCTCTCTCTTCAGGGCTTTGAGCCACGGGGAACATACATCGGAGTTCGGCAGTCCAGCTTGTCCGAGCTGCAGGAGAATACAGGCCCGGGGAAAACTCTGTCTCCTTTACCACAGCAGCTCAGTAAAAGGTCAGCAGAGTATTGGCATAAGAACATGACCATAGTATGTATCATCAGCGTTTTCATTTAATTAATTATTAAAGCTCTTCTAATCAATATTTTTGATATGATTAAATAACTATGTAGAATGTGGAAACTTAGAGTTATCACCTGACTGCTTTTAGCTCTCAGCTCTACAGAGCTTTCTAGCATCTTTTAGCTCATTGTTTTGGTTTCCCGGCGCGCAACTTTACTGTTCTGATTCGTGTCACTGGTCTCATCACAGTCATCATGGTTTTTGGCTGCAGGAGCCGGCCTATTTTGATACACCCACTGTACACTACCTGCCCAGCACTTAACGACAGACAAATGAAGTTAGCGCAATGAAACATTTAGCAGCAAAAGAGCCATGTATTTCCCCCAGGAGATAGTCAAGACCAAGAACAGGGCTAAGAGAGAGTAAATATTGCACTTACATCCATCATTCAACTACTCCAAATGAATAATAATGTTGCTGTGTATGTCGCACTGCCCCCAAGTGGGCAAGAAAACATTTTTTTCCTGTTATAAAATGATTTAATTGTGACGCTTATCAGTTTCATTGGAACAAAAAGTATGAGTTTAATGAGGTGGAAAAAGTGCATATGTGTGTGTATCTATCTGTGCCAGTTTTGGGAGTGCAGCCAGTGGAGACGGCAGCGGCAGCCAGGATTCCTCCAGGCTTCGCATCAAGAGGATGCTGGCTAGAAACTCATCTCCAGACACTTTCCTCTGCAATGCTCCAGGTGGGTCAGTCCAGATCAGTTTGTAGCTGTCAATAAAATTCATTGGTGATAAATACATCTTTCAAAGCTTCTTACACTGATATTGTAACAATAAAACCAACCAACCACATCAAAATAACAACCATAATCCTAATTGTAGTTTTGTGTTGCACATTTATTAAAGTTAAGAGGGATATGCAACGCCGCTGGCTCCAGCATACTCAGCAGAGCAGACAATGAAATGGAAATATTATTAAAACAATGTAAATGTGATACGTGCCCATTCAGCATGTAAATACTGTGAGCTGAAAGCAAAGCCCTCAGCGCGGTAACCAGCATTCGTAGCAAACTAAGGAAAAGAGCTTATTGGTTAAATGCAAATTTACAAAGAGAAGAAAATAATAAGATAATAAGAAGATGTGAATAATGGCTTTTAATGTGGCTTCAAAGAGAACATTTTCTTCTTTAAGCTCTACTTTGAAATAGTGTGGTAGTAGATCAAAGACTTTACTGCTGCTTGTCCTATAAATACACGGAAAGCTCACTAAATGGATTTATTAGTAATTCCAAGCCTTGAGGTTTTCATTTTATAAAGCCTATGTTTTATTGAACACAGACAGCCCAATATAACACACAAAAAACTTGTTGTTCGCCTGGTTTTACCTGAAATTAGACCCTAAAACTTAAAGGTCCAGTGTGTAAGATTACAGAATATTTCAGAAATGCAATATAATATTCATAACTATGTTTTTAATGAGTGTACAATCACCAAAAAATAAGAATCATTATGCTTTTGTTACCTTTAAAATGACCCTTATATATCTACTGATGCTGGGGGTCCTCTTCCATGAAGTCCGCCATATTGAACCACAGTTTCTACAGTAGCCTAGAGCAGACAAACTAAACGCAAAGGGTGACAAGAGGGGGTTGCAATCAGCAACTACATAACTCGATGCCACTAAATCCTACACACTGGACCTTTAACTCTTGCTGTGCTGATTCACTGTTGGTCATCTTGTTCCTGTATGTTGAATCCATCTGTCTCTCTCCATGCAGGCGAGCGTTTGGCTCAGTTGGTGTTTCGTTCAGAAAACTCAGCCAGTCTCTGGAGTCTGAAGGCCATCCACGCCATGTGTGAGATGGAGCAATCCAGGGTTCGCTCTCATCTACTCAGCCATCCAGTTCACCTTTGCTCTTCTGCCTTTTGCTTCTTTTCTTCATCTCTTTAGTCATCAGCTTCTGTCAAATCTCACTTTTCATCTTTTCTTTCACTTTAATTCCCTGAGACCTTATCCCACATTTGTATGCTGAAATTAAAATTGCTACTTTATGTGCACTGCCTCATCTATAATAAATTCATTTTTTTTGTGAATATGTTTCAAAACTGGGCATGTGTTCAAAAAATCTTTCCCTTGTCTGATACAGATTCGTTCCCAGGCTCAGTTCCAGGACCTGTGCCAGCAGCATGTGAGGGGGGAGGCTGAGGGAACGTCCAGAAGCGGCTGTTGTCCGAGCTGGTCTCTGGGGAATTACTTGGCTGTCCTCACTAATGCCTCCTGCTGCCTCAGCCTCACCTCACACCAGGTACTGCAGGCCTTTTCGCATTTGAAAAATTACCATACAAACAAATGACTTTGTTATTATAAACAGGCTTTTTTGTAAATAGTGCATTGCAATTGCCTATGTTGTACTGTAAAGTAAGTGAACCAACAATGGTGCATGTTGTTGGTGAGTTACGTAAAAAAATAACCTCAGTAAAGTAAACTATAGAGACTAAAACTGTTTTTTATACCAGGCTGTAAACACGTTTATTTCTGTTGTAAAGTTTCACAGATTTAGAGCATTAGTTCAACACTTCAACACACAGTTTTCTTGCTAAAAAGTTAGATGAGACGATTGATTGATGTCTTTACGGTTAATATAAACAGCTAGTAGCTGGTTAGCCTAGCTTAGCACAAAGAATGAAAATAGGGGGAGACAGCTAGCCTAGCTTTCTCCAAAGATAACAAAATCCATCTATCTGCACCTCTAAAGCTGACTAATCAACATGTTATATCTCATTTATTTAATCCATACAAAAATCAGTGTAAAAACAATAATTATGCACAGTTATGTACCAACTGGCTCTTTCTTGGCTGGGGACAGTGACTTCCTGGATTCTCCACTGGATGCCTGGCAGCTGGTCCCAGCCAATTAATAGTCAGGCACATGACCCCCCTGTAAAATGGCACATTATCATACAGATATGAAAGTAGTATTGATCTTGATCATCCGACTTTCTGCCAGAAATCAAATAAGAGTATTTTCCCAAAAGTCAAACTTTAACTTCGACGAAAGTAGGTATAATTTCACACTTTGAAAAATTAATTTGAACTAAACAAAGTTTTCTCTCTTTCACACCAGGTATCTGAGTCTCTGAACCTTCTCCGGAAATGTGCTCCATACTATCATGAAGGACATCTTGTGGAAGCCTGTGTCGAGAGACCCAAACATGGTGGCTGTTCCTCTGTCCCGTCCCGCTGTAAACAATCCCGGGTGGTGTTTCAAATCCTACATTTCCTGGTAGATAAAGACTTCCTTGGCCCGCAGACTGTTGAATACCAAATCCCAACACTCAAATACAGTCTTCTGTTCTTACCCGTCAACAAAGGAGAACACATGATGGAGATGTACATGAACAGTCTTGAAGGCAGGGACCTGACGTACAACAATACAACGATCACTGGCATGGACTTTGGCATCAAGCAGACACTGTTCAAGTATTACCTGGCACGGGATTCAGTCTACCCTGTCCTCGCTGTTGTGTCTCTTCTTTTCACCATGGCTCTTTATCTCCACTCTCTCTTCATAGTAGCATTATCTGCAATAGCAATCACAGGCTCCCTTCTGACTTCCTATTTCATCTACAAAGTAGCATTTCGCCTGACTTTCTTCCCCCTGGTCAACCTCTCAGCAGCTCTTATTCTCTTAGGAAGCTGCTCCAATCAGGTTTTCATCTTCGCTGATTTCTGGAATCTGCAGCTCTCCCAGAATCCCTCAGCCTCCCTCGATAAGAGAGTAAACAGAGCTTTGCAGGAAGTGGGGTATTTGATTTTAGCGTCCGGGTTGACCTCCAGTGCAGCATTTTTCTCTGGTTATCTCAGCAGCATCACAGCAATCCGGTGTTTTTCTGTTTATCTAGGAACTTCCTCATTTATCAGCTCGATCTTGGCGTTGGTATGGCTGCCGTGCTCTTTCATACTGCGCGAGCGCTACACAGAAGCGTCCTCTGCATCTGTAGCGGCGCAGGGATGGAAACCATGCTGCTCCAAAAACACCGGTGGTTTCTGGGATACAAGCTCACGCAAGAGATGCCTCTTCACGCTCGGGCAGAAGCTGAGAGAATTAAAAAGAGGTCTCACAGACACTTCCAACTTATTATTTATGAAAATCCTGCCTTGTGGAGTGGTGAAGTTTCGGTACATCTGGGTGTGCTGGTTTGCGGTGCTCGCTGCTGGGGGTACGTACATGTCCTGCATTGACCCAGGCATGAAACTGCCCACCTTAGACAGCAAGGTCACCCAGCTTTTCCGCTCTAGTCACCCATTTGAAAGATACGATGCAGAATATCATCACATGTTTATGTTTGAGAGACAGAGGAATGGAGAGGATAAACCTGTGACTATAATGCTTGTGTGGGGTGTCAGACCAACTGATAACGGTGATCACTTTAACCCCAAGAGCAACAGCTCTTTGGTTCTTGACCCAGACTTTAACATGAGCCAGCCAGATGCTCAGGTTTGGTTAAGGGACTTGTGTGGACAGGTTCAGAACCAAAGCTTTTATTCCCCTCCGTCGCCTGAGGATAAAGATGTTATGACGGACAATATCTGTCTTGTGGAGCAGCTAATACATTGGGTATCTGTCAGACGGTGCTCAGAGAGTGATGACTCCCTCCATTTTTGCTGTAATGACATCCCTTTCCCCTACCCTCCTAGCGTTTTTGAGAACTGCCTCAGTATGATGCTGGCGGAAAGGTATGCCGAGGGCCATCTGGCCCACAGCGGAGGCCTGTACTTCCAGCCAGATGGCAGGGTCGCTGCCCTCGTGTTGGCATTCAAAACCACATACCTCTACAGCTTCAACTTCAGCAAAACCAGTCTTTTCTACAGAGAAATCCTGACATGGTTCAACAGAGAAATATCAGGAGCACCACAAGGGCTGGAGAACGGATGGTTCATCAGTCATCTGTCTCTTTTTGACCTACAACAGTCTTTGAGCTCAGAGACTCTGGTAGTAGCTGGCTTCTCTGTAGCTCTCACATTTGCTTTGCTTCTCTTAACCACATGGAATATTCCACTGAGCATATACGGGACTGCTGCCGTTGGAGGCAGTGTTTTCGTTACCGTCGGCCTCCTCGTTCTTCTTGAATGGCAGTTGAGCGGCATCGAGGCTCTGTTTATATCATCAGCAGCAGGGCTGTCTGTTGACTTTATTGCTAACTACTGCATATCTTACAGTCTGGCTCCTCATACAGACAAAATCGGGAAAGTAGCACACTCCACTAAAAGGATGGGTTGTCCTGTAGCAATAGTTTCTGGTGCATTTTTCTCCATGGGGATCATTATGTTGCCTGCCACAGCCTTGCTGTTCAGAAAACTGGGGATCTTCCTGTTTTTGGTGAAATGTGTAGCATGTGGATTTGCAACCTTCTTTTTTCAGTCCCTATGCTGCTTTTTCGGACCCCAGAAAAACTGTGGAAAGATTATGCTACCGTGTTTTTCAGACCATACCGATGGTGCGCTGTCCTCTTGCTCGGCGGCAGAGCCCGGTTCCTCGTCAGCCTCGGCTGCTAACGGAGCCTTTGGCAGATCTAGAGTGAGGAGGAGTTATGACAAAGAAGCAGGTGGCTATCTCTACCCCAACCACCAACGTCAGCAAAGACAGAAACAGACCGGAGCAGGAGGAGGTGGGGGACGAGGGCCTGAGCAGTACGAGCTGCAGCCATTGGCCTATCGACTGAGTGACAGCTTTGAAAACAGCACCTGCACCAGTAAGCTGTCCAACCGACCCTCCGTGCTCTCCGATGAGATTGAGTACTGCGGGAAGGATGTGGGCAGGAATAGCATGGACAGGGACAGCGAGGAGATGTGCAGCCATCAACACAAGATCTACCAACCACCTCCAGCGCTCCAGACTTCATCTCCTTACAAAGAAAACACCCTGCGGCCTGTAGGCCTGGCGCAAGAAGATGCAGCTAAGGACAAGCTGCTCTGTAAAACATGCCGAGGTCAGTCTAGTGGGGTGAAGCACTGGAGCAATTCATCCTTTTCCTCCTCTTCAAGCCTAGAGGAGACCATCATTAGCCACACGCTGGAGACCATTGACCAGCCGTCCCTCTGCAAAGACGAACAAACCACAGAGGAGAGCCTCCATCACCACCATCACTCCAACAAAGGGCACCTCTCTTTCCAGTCACAGAGCTCCTGCGAGGGCCTTGAGGACTCTAATGAGACGTGCCTGAGTGACATCGAAGCAGGGGCTTCAAACACGCAGCAACATGAAGAAGAAGAAGAAGAAGAGGAGGTTCAATTACAACCAGGGCATCTAAACGGGAAGAGAGACACACTTCGTCTCTCACTGAAAGAAACTGTTTATGAGACTTGCAATAAGGGCCGCACCAGTCAGAGTGAGGAAGTTGTCATCTTACCAAACAGTAAGCCAGACCTGCCGGATGTTTGGATAAAGAGAGATGGACAGCGGGAGGATACATGTTGATGGGTTGGAGGCATCTTTGCAAACACTGTGCGTTAATTGCTTTGAATTTATATATATTTAAAAAAAGGGAATAACTGAACTTACACAAGCATATAGAAACTACAAAAGAAGCATACACTGTTACTTTTGTTTAATACTAAAAGGAAATATAAGCCAACTGCAATATAACATGTGACAGCATGGTTGTCTAATGTTCTTGCTAAGGTTTTTATAGTGTACAAATGAATGAGGTCAGAGCATGAGTGTTTCCTTCAGCCAAAGGTCAAATCAAAGCATGACTTGTTCAACCCCGGCATTTTCAGACAGAGGACAGTGAAAGCAGCTTATTTCTCAGTCACAACTTTGCACCAATGTCACACTTGAAGAAACTAAATCTTTACTTTGTGCCTGGAACTTTTGATCACCTGCACAGACTGGGTCAGAACAACAGCCGCTGGCCTTTCTCCATGCTACAATTAACTTTAATGAGCCATAAACATTCATGGACTTTTGAATATTTAAAGATAAATGTGAGATATGCAGAAAAAGAGGTGCATTGAGTAGCAAACAACTGTCACTTGGATTTGCAATATGTGGCGATAATATGTACAGTATGTCCTTTGTGACCATGACGTAGAAAACCAGAAACCTGAAGTTAGTAATGTGTCATTTGTATTGTCATGGCTTGTTTGCAATTAATGTTTCACTGTCAAATTGAAAGTCATGATGTTTATTCTAATGTCAGTGCCAAAAAATCTGTTTACTTACTGTACTAAAAGTCAAAACATGTAACATTATATGCAGGTTTATACCCTGTTGGTGAATTAAGGTGTGTACTATTGCAGGATCTATGGATGTCAGTGTATGCCTTAGCCTGAAAAGAAGTATTTCTGAAGCAGGAGTTGGACTATCACGTCGCCGCTACAACAGCTCACAACTTGTATATAGACCGTGCTGCAGCACTGTTAAGACCAACTCCAACAGAATATCTAAGGCCTTTATCTACACCCCATCTCACACCTGAGATGTCACATTATCTTATTTTTTTATGTGTCTCAGTAACATTCAAATTATAGTATTTATGACATGAACAGCATGTGCGAGATGTGCTTCAACAGGTTGTTTCATGTGCTGAAACTGTATGTTTTGTGCAATGGATGTGTCCTTTAAAAAAAAAAAAAGATGATGTGTCTGTGTAGTGACGGTGGTTCAGACCTGGACAAGAAGAGGGCTGTGTCAAATGTGCCTATGAGCAGCGTTATTTTGAAGCTTTCTCTTTGTAAGAAGTGTTTGCTTTGGACATCTTGACTGTATAATCACATTCTTCAACGAGCCTTCACTTTATATCATTCAGCAGAGTAACCTGCCTTAGAGACAAATTCAGTTAATCACAGGCTTTCTATGAACAGGAGAAATTATAAAGGTCACAACCACTACGATGTACAGGTATCAATGTTGTTAATTTTTCACAAAACTGAAATAAAACATTTATTTTCCTGCAGACTTCAGACTTTAATTTATTTCAAATCTTGGTTGAAGTACCAGATGGATTACAGGATGAAATTAAATTAAAACTATTTTCTCGACATAAAAACAGTTTTCACAAAGTAAAATGAGAATTCATATTTGTGTTTAAGGGGATAAACAGCTTGGAGCCAAAGTAAATCATATTCTGATGGAAAAAGCATATGCTGAAAAAGATAAAGGCATTTTATGCCACCTTCAGAAGTTGCTCAAGAATTATCACAGCAAAATAAAAAAACTGCCTAAGAGCAAAACCTCTTAAATATTTCTGCTCATACTCTTAAATGTCTGCCAAACATGCATGAAGGCAGTAGCCTAAAAGTCATCAGCGGTCTTCATCTAATCAGTTTCCGTCCAGTCCTCTTTGGCCCAATCGGGTAAATGTGTAGAATATTCAAAATCAGGTCCTTTGTAGCGTAACGCGTGGAGATACATGATGAGCTCCTTCTCTGTAGGATCTGGTCGCACTAGCTTACATTCACTGCACAGGTGGTCTCTGGTCCCTGGAGGAGTTTTATGAGTCGTGTCAGTTATTTCTGTTTGACTTCCGTTCGATTTGATTGGAGGTTTGAGTGAGGTAGTGTCAGTGTTCAGGTCTGTGCAGCTCTGACTTGTCGCCTCCTGTGTCTGATGACTTTCTCCACTTTTCTTAGGTTCAGAGGTTTCTTCTAATTTATCTGCTTTCTCAGACATCTTGCTTTTCTCTGCTTCTTTTTCAATCCTAATCCCATCATCTGGAATATCCAACAGGTGAAGGCTTTCCTGAGAGCGATGTTCCTCCACCAGAGCCTGCAGCAGCTCCTCATTACTCTTTCCTACCAGTCCCCCCTTACCCCTGTCAGGACCCCAGGCTGAAGACCCATAGATGGGATCATTGAGGATAGGGAAGCCCAGGTATTGGAGGTGGACCCTGATCTGGTGTGTACGGCCAGTCAGGGGCAAACAGCGAACCACGCTGGTTTTACCGTTAAAGCTAAGTCTCTGGAAGACGGTCCTGCACTCCTTTCCTTTTGGGTCAACTCGGCAGAGCCCGATTTTAAAGGAAACGACCAGGATGGGCTCCTCACAGATCAGCTCACCCTCTGGAAACTCCCCCTGTACTCTGCACACATACTCTTTTTCAAGCTGTTGGAAAGCACAGAGTATACACACAAAGATGATACACACTACAGAGTGACACCAGAGAAATCTTTCCAGAGTTTTTTAGTGAAAACTTAAATCCACGCCAACCTGAACATACCTGCCTGTCTCGCACCAACTGGTCCAGTTTCTGTGAGGTCTCCAGTGTCCTGGCAAACAGCAGCACTCCCGAGGTGAGCCTGTCCAGTCTGTGGACCGTGTGGAGCTCAGAGATGCCCCGCTCTTTGCCCAGGATGAAAATCACTGTGTTGTGGCGGAAGCGTCCACATGGGTGGACCGGGATGGAGGCAGGTTTGTCGACCACAAGCACTTCACCATCATCAGCCAGAATCTCCAGGGGTCGGCCGACTACAGGGGGCTCGTGGCGGTGCACGGTGTTCTTCATGTGGTCATTATTCTGTAGGGAGGATTGCATCATATAACATGTCTTAATCCATCAGATTGCAGCATTGAGATTAAGTTTTATTATCAAGAAACACCTCATATAAAGTCAAACATATGTACAGGTGACACTGACCCTGAGCACCACAGACAGGTCCTCCACGGGGGTCTCGTTCAGGCGGATGCGACCCTCTTTGGCAGCCCTCTGGTAATACTCTACGGACTCGGATCTGAACTCACTCTTGAAGACCTCCAGGAGGGTCTTCCCGACCCACCGACCTTTGCAGTACGTTTTAAAGTCAAAGTAGTATGGACACACTTTGCGCAGGCCACCTTCAAAGTAGTAGGAGGTCTCGTCGAAGTGTTCCTGGCTGAAGCTGACCCCGGGGTTCCGTTTCTGCGGTGGGGGGACGTATCTCTCGCCCGGACGGTGCTTCTTCCCTCCGGTCCCTCTCCGCCTCTTCCCTTGGCCGCTTGTCTCAGGTTGGTCCGGTTCTTCGCTTTTGCGTTTCCCAGTTTCTGTTACCTGCTTCGCCGTGGTTTTCTCCACAGACACCGGGATGTTTACCTCCACCGGTGGTGCCTCAGCGGCGACAGCTGCCTGCTCCATCGTCAAGCTGCTCTGTTGACACCGAAAATGACGATAAACGTTATAAGACGAGCTAACGTGATGTGTTATTTTATTAATTACACGTCTGTTAACCGGTCTCGAGCGCACATCACATCTAAACAGACCTCTAACCGCCAAGCTCACGTGCATTACTTTCAAGGTAGAGGTCTTTCTAGTTCCGAGCGCGCCGTGATGACGTCAACATGTAGTCCAATCAGAACTATGTGTAGTTCAAACCGTTAAACCATACCGTCTCTTCTTCTTTTAATATATTGTTTAAGTGCACATCACTTCATTATCGTGGCATTATCGCGATAAATCGTCCATAATGATTATTTTGTTTGATTTGATGCTACATCATGTGGATGACAGCACTCTGTATTAGGTATTAGAAGATATGCCAGAGTGATAAACTAATATGACAAGCAGCAACCTTCGTGGCTGTGAAGTGAAACCTATGTGGAAGTGCCAAAAACTGCAGTTCCTCAAACGTCCACTTGAGGCTGGCTACAGAACAAGTCAATCTCTATAAGTGCACGTTAGGCAGTAGTTCAGTCCGTAGAGACTTGGCTTGGGAACCGGAGGGTGGCCAACGCTAGTGGCATAGATTTTGAACTTTTCAGAAACTGATGGATGATGTCATGCATACATGTCGGTTCAACATGGCAAATTCAGTGAAAGGGGACATGTAGTGTCTGTAGATATTAAAGTCTCACTCTATGGTAACAAAAACCTGATTTTCAGGTGATTATACACTAATAAAAACATAGCTATGATTATTATATTACATTTCTACCATATTCTGTAAAGTATCTTCTAAATCTGACACACTGGACCTTGAAGTAATGAGGTCTCCTTCTGCAGACGATGACATTTTTTTGTTTTTATTAGAAGATTATTAAATTTCGTCTCCTACTCTCATTCAAAAATATGAAACATTCCTTCCTTTTTCTTCCTGTAACTCTCCCTGACCCTGAACATTAATATTCAGTAGAAAAAAGAAGACAATGGTATCCATTTAGTAGATTTTATTGACAAAGTTTACACGATTCAATATTTGTGTAATTTCAAAAAAAATAAGTACTCAATGAATCATTTTTGGCACAATGTATAACCTGCTCTACAGTAACAAAATGTTAATAGGACATATCCTACACATACAGAATATGAAGCTAGTAAGAAGAAGTTATTACTCCAAAATATATATTGCTTTGTTAATTTGATGAATTTTCATTTTGATTCCTTGGCTTGTACAAATTCAAATTCACCATTCATCTGAAATTTCCACAACACCTACGTGCATTTTTTTTTTAAACGTGTTTTTCTCATTGCTGAACGTCACTAACTTATCCATAAATAATGCAGTGAATCACTTAAACTGACTCCAAGGATTCTGGGGGTAAAGTCATCAGTCCAGCGGTGGTTACTCATTAAGTCACTCACTGATTTAGCACTCTTGGAAGACAATCTGGTCGGGCAAACAGAACGAGATCCTCCTTGTACGTTGCTAGGTGACAGCCCAGCAGGGCAGGTGGCCATTAAGTCTGGGACTCAGTGAAGCCACGAGGAGTGCTACGGGGCCCCGGAGATGCAGCACCAACGCCACCTCCTGCAGGGGCAACCACACTGCAGTCAGAGCTCACCTCTGGGGAGAGATGGATAGCATGGATATGATCAGGAACAAGCTACAGGATGTAGGTGGATGTGACTCATGACTGCATAAAACACTGGAGATTACAAGCACCTGATGGAGGTAATGCTCAAAAATGATGTGCAGGTTTTTGTCAGTATATAGTGTTTTTCCTTTACTGATTTTGGGATTAAAATGATAGATTATAAGTGTTTTCATGCAATACCCAGGCCACTGGCGCCTCTTGTCAGTGAGGGGGACATAAACCACTCCCATCAAAGCTTTCTTGAGAAAGGTCCCATCACTCTGCCGATCATACTGTTCTAACACCTGACTGCCACCGTCGGGCCCCACTGGGAGAACCAACCGCCCACCAGGCTTCAACTGCTCCAAGAGCTTTAACAGACAGAGGAGAGAAAACAGAAATTTCATATGATGTGAAGTTCAAGACGCACATTCAGCTCAGTGAGTCAGTGTAGTCCTATGGCTCAGTTTCCTCACAGCTTTCAGCACTTTAGAAAATTATTTTTAGAGACCTCTGACTGTTTAAGATTCACTTCAGTCCCGTAGATATACTGCAATGTGTTTTAACCTTAACTCACTGAGTGCACCGTTTCTCTTATTCTAAGTCTTCCCTATTCTATTTTCACAAGAGTAAAAGCCACACTGCAAATGTCCTTACAGCTTTAGGAACAGTAGCTGCAGCTGCACCAACATGAATGGCATCATATGGCGCCCCGTCTGGGAAGCCGAGCCTTCCGTCTCCCACTGTGGACATAGAGGTGTGACTTTTATAGTCTTTCGTAACTTGGCAACATTTAAATTTGAACGGTGGCATGACTCTGACACATCCTGACTCACCTACAAGTTTGATTCGCCCAGAGGTGAGCAGTTCTGGATCATCAACTTGCACATTTTTTATCGACATTTGAACCAGTTCCTCAATGTGTTCAATGCCAACCACTTTACCGCTGGGTCCTGTCTACAAACAACAGAAAAATTCAGCTATTGCACTGAAAAACAGCAAGTCAGTAACGTGTATGGTAAGAAATGTGCAATATTCATATAGAATTTACCATCCTTGCAAAGCAGGCAGTGAGATATCCACTTCCTGAACCCACATCTAGTGCAGATGCCCCTTCAGTTAGTTTGTCACTTAACAGCTCCAAAGCATGGGCATGCTGCCAAAAAACAGCATACATATTTATAAATTTTATACTTCATCTTAAAATATCTGCTCACATTCAGTTCAGTGGTTGTTACTCACCATGTGGGGTGCGCTGATGGTCGCCCTGTAGCCTGCGATAAGAATATCACAACACAGAGTCACTGTGTTCTTGAAACAGCTATTACACTACAACACAAGGTACTCAAATATGTATTCCCATACTGAGGGACAAGTGCATGTATAAAGAGTGACTGGAATGAATACCTATGGACTGAGGGGAGTCTGCATAAGGATAGTCTGTGGAGTACAGCCCTCTGTCTGTAGCCAGCATGGCATCAAACACTCGGTCGTTACGGATCACACCATGATCTGGAGGAGAAAAGACAAGGCAAAGTGACACTGAACTGGGCTGGAAAATGAATGTGTGCAGGATGAGCTGTGTGACGTTTAAGTCTTTTTCCCGATTGATTTGTTTCCCCTCATCTTTCACCGTGAAGGGTTTTCATTTTCCATTACACATTTAAATCTAAACATTTGCATTTCAGCTTTAAAGTTAAGCACTTAAGCTTTCCTATTTTTCATTTGAGTTTCACTTTGTGTCTGCGTGGGTTCACTCCAGGTACTCCGGCTTCCTCCCACAATCCAAAGACATGCACTTAACAGGTAAATTGGTGACTCTAAATTGCCCGTAGGTGTGAATGTGAGTGTGAATGGTTGTTTGTTTCTATGTGCCCTGTGATGAACTGGCAGCTTGTCCAGGATGTACCCGCCTCTCGTCCTAAATCAGCTGGGATGATAAGGATAAGTGGTTACAGAAAATGGATGGGCAGATGGAGTTTAACTTTCCAATTTAAAATTGTCATTTCACAGTATCCATTTGTCATTTCAATATCTAGTATCTGTTTTTCAATTCTTTTTTTTTGTGTGAAGAAAACATGTAAATATGCCCTGATAGTTGTCAGTAATACAAAATAATACTATATTATTTTAGTTTTTTTTTTCTTTTTTTTTCAGATTTAAATTTTGTGTCAAATTATCCTCCATATTTCTTTCAGTGAAGTCATTAATGCACACAACCCACATTACTATAGACATTTTTAAAGCATAAATGTATCATCTGTCACACTCAAATTATCTTTACTTTGTGAGAAATATCAAAGTCCCTGACATCAGCCCATTACCCCTCAGTCTGCTGATGAGCTCTGGATGTGTTTTGCCGCTGGACATCCACGCCATGGTCCGGGACAGCAGCACACCCATAGGTACTGCCACTACTGCCAGCCGCAACGCTGCTTGCATCTCCTACACTGGATCTCCCTGCAGTGACATGATGATCAGCGCTTTTGCAAACCTGAATGCACGACACACACATAACTATAACATGCATTGAGTAGTCTGGTTGTAGACGTTGTGTGGCAATGAATGTGACAGCTTTGGGGGGCATTGGTAAATAAGTTATTCACATATGAAATTGAACTTGATGCTCAGCCAGCGAGTCGGCTAACAGCCATCATAACAAGTTAACGTCACACTATAAACAGATAATATCACTAAACAGTTGTCAGCGCTAATGTGAGCTCTTCAAACAGTCACAATACTCACGAATAAAACAACTCAGCAGAGGTCGGCAGAGCTTGTTTACCTTGTCAGTCCGCCACCTTCCTTCTTCCAGCTGAGAGACAAACTCAGCCACAGCGCCTGGCCAATAAGATGCGTCCGCTCCCACATGAAGCCGTACAGAACCAATCACATCGCGAAGCAGGTTGATGGGCAGCCAAAGCGTCCAATCATATCACCCTAAAATAAGGAAGTGGCCTGGCGTTAATTTAAAGATTGTATTATCATGGACACAGCTAGCTAGCAAGGCTAATCCTCAATCTTTAAATTTATACATTAGAGTTTATCTGTTGAGATTTTTGCACAGGTAAGACAAATCTGGATGTATCACGATGACAAAACGTTTTAAATGCATAACAATAGGCAGCACAATTGGTTAGACACCAGTTTAGCTGAAGTATGTTGATGAAGATGAAGCTCTGATTGCTAACTGCTGTTGAAAACTGATGTTGACATCTGTTCGTCAGTGCACCACAATGGTTGACGACTTCGAGGGTCAGGAGGTCCGGTCCAGCGGGGAGCTGTGGTCCGAAATCTGCTCCAGTCTGCCGGAGGTGCGAGCTGAAGCGGCTCCAGAGAACAACACCGAGTTCAAAGACTCATTCCAGCCTGGACAGGTCAATGGACAGTCAAATGGGACAAATACCAGCTCCAGTACCAGCAGTGCCAAGTGGGAACCCATGGAGGACTCTGAGATCTACATAGCTAGTTTAGGTAGAGACATCCTTCCTCCTGCCTCTTTCAGACACTTTCCTGACTGTAGGCCTCGTGTCACATTTAGGTTACCTAACCCCCATCAACCTGATTATAACATCCATAAAACATCACTCTCAGTCAAGTTGTGAGGGAGATTGCAGGGCTGAAAGTGTGTGAAATATGTCACACATTTATGCTCCATGCTTTATCTCCTTAATGTTTTCTTCTGCCTTCAACCGTGTTGTATCTCAGGTTGTTTCAGGTTTCCCCACATGGAGTCCATCGATTTGTCAGTTTGTAACATATTTATAAATCACCCAAAATACTGGATAAACAACAGAACATTACAGTTATCTTTTACAGAATACTATATCCACTCTCCAATAGGAAAAAGGTATGGAGGACAATTTCCCTCAGGAAATGATTTAGTAGATTGTGAAAGCCTGTGAGATCCTGATGGGTTTTTTTGCTTTGTAGGTGTAGTGCATAGTGGTCTAAAAATTCATTAAATCTCTTTTCTGGATGTTTATTTCAGGTAAGGTGGCTCACCTCTGCTATAACAGACTGTGGGAAAACCTACAAGAGAGATTTAAGTGACCACACATTTAAAAAAAACAAAACATAATGTTTGAAAGTTTTGTATTTTTTTGATAACTTAAAGGTCCAGCGTGTGAGATTTAGGTCTATTGAGAGAATGTGATAGAACTGGAGTATTATTTTTTTTTTACTAATCCATACCTATGCGTCCTATGCAGTGTATAATCACCTGCAAATAAGAATTGTTATTTCATGTTATCTTAGAAGGAGCCTTTGATATCTGCAGATGCTAACGGTGTCTGCTATATTGAACTGCCATGTTTCTACAGTAGCCCAGAATGGACAAACTAAGAACTGTTTATAGATAAGGCCTTTCATGTTTTTCACGTTTTGCTGCCACTGTAGTTTTTCCTTCATGCATGGAACAGGAGGACGAGTCGTGAGGGGCTGCAATCTGCATCTATACCACTAGATGCCACTAAATCCTTCACACTGATACTTTAAACTTCTTTAAGTTGTACCTGTTCAGAATATTGCAGCATCATCATCATTACAGTGTATTAGATTACATTATTTGTTTGTTTTTTTTACTGCTAATGGTCATTTTGCATACCTAGTATCTCTGATTCATCACTAGTAACTATGACATAGCTGAAGAGGTTAGTTGATCAACAGAAAAAAAGTGTCTTTTCATAATCAGTTATTAGGACATTTTAGACTAAATGATTACTTGATTTGTTTGTGATGATTGATAATAGTATATGACAGTATATGAAGAGAAGAAACCACCTTGATAATGGCAAAATATACAACATTTGGCAAGTAAGGTGTGGTGTATTGAGAGGCGTGTGTGTGAGAGGCTGTGTGTTCTCTGTCAAACATTGAAATGGCTGCCTCTGACCCACCATTCATAAATGTACATGAACATTTTGATTTAACATTTAAAATAGTGTTTTTCTGGTCTACATTTTTGTGCAGAGAACCGCCTGAAGAAACTAAAGGGCCAGTCCAGTGATGTGACCTCCAGGGACATGTTGCGCTCCTTGTCTCAAGCTAAGAAAGAATGCTGGGATAGATTTCTGCACGACGCCCAGACCTCAGAGCTCTTCCAAGGCGGTGACATGGATGAGAGGTAGGATTGGATGGGTGAATTATGCCGGTACACACACATACAGCATCTTACTGACATTATATTATTTGTAACTTAAGATAGAATAACTCCATCTGATGTGCTGTAGTATGCTCTAAATATGCAAGAGTTATAACAAGGGCTTAAAATGGACCGCTCCTCATCTTAATACCTTTTTGACATTTTGTGTATCTCTCCCGCAGTGCTCTTGAACACTTCAAGAGGTGGTTGATTCCCGAGAAGGTGGCCATCAGCGCAGAGGAGCTGGAATATCTCCTGAGGCCGTCTCAGAGTAAGGAAGCAGCTGAACCAAACAAAACACAGAGTGAAGAGGAGACAGAGGGAGAGAAACACAACCCAGAGGAAGATGACGCTCACAGTCCGGAGAAATGAGTATTTAAATCACTAACTCTGAAAGAAGAACTCATTTGGCGTGCATTTGGTAGGGGTGACTTCTTACCCCCCCCCCCCCCCCCCCCCCCCGCTCATTTTGAACTGCGTTGCGTCATGGTAGTATTTTGGCCAAAGCTTAACAATGGTCAAAGAGGCAATTATAGCCTGTCATCATCTTCTGTATCCCCAGCAACTGAGTGTTAAGTACTTATTCAGTCACACGTCTTTTGTCCTTCCTATTCATCTCTTCTGCAAATGACACCATGAAAAAATATATAACAAAGACATGAAATTAGACTTGTTTTTCCTGTAACAGCAGAATTTGCATCTAGTTTGTATACTGACTCCCATTATATTGGTTATAAGAATGACTCTCTACTTTAAATACAAATGCAAAGGCTAATGAAGGACCACATGCAGTATCATGTTGTAATTTAGACCCTGATGACAGAAACAATGCATTATCTTGCAGAGACATAATTTTTCTGTTTTTTTTAATTGTAACATCTAGAGTAGGAATATATTCCTGAAAATATTGTAACATAATGTGTAACATCTTTAATTCTGTTGCGTTTATTACTCATGAAGTTTTACCCATGTTTCACTAAAGACAAGTAGAAGTTCATTTGTCTGCTTGTTAGCTGAAACGAGGCACTGTTATAGTTAGATATCTGAACAACACGGGGCAGCTGTAGATCATGTTGTCTAGTAATCACAGGTTCAATAACCAGTCCAGTTAAGGTGTCTTTGAGCAAGACACTGAAACCCAAATTGCTGCTGATGGCTTTGACGTCAGTGTAAGTGCTTTAGATAGCTGTAGTGCTTCTGATGAGTAGATGCATTGCAACCTCTGCCCTATGAATGTGTTTGTGAATATGACAAGAGCTGTAAAAGTGATTTTAAGAATAAATAAATAAATACATTTTAAAAAAAGGAAATAAAAGTCCATTACCATTTACATCTAAAATGTAATTATAACCAAACTGTGTGTGCGCATGCTCTTTTATCTTCGTGTGAACCTCTTTTTGTTGAAAAGGCCTTCGGAATAAGGACATATCTGGATATGTTATTTAAAGCCTGATAAATTAATCCCCCCAGCTAATGTGATGATACTAAGACAAAGACAAATGGTGTTTGAATAATGTAATGGTACAAAGCAAAGGTGTCTATCTAATGAATGCTTTCTGCCAGCCAAGAGTGATACAAACTAGGGGCCAACTAACTGTAACCTAAGATTTTCAGAAAGTAACATATTGAACCTTTAACATATACTATATTGGCATATTTTAGATATTTTTTAGGTCTTTTTTTTCTGCTTGTCGACACTTCTACTCTGTCAGAAAGATGCCAGTGTACTGGAAACCAGCTGGCATGCAAGTCCTCTGTCATCAGATGACATTAATGTAGACAGAGTTCAGGAGCAATGGTGGCTACTGGCCTGTTGGCCTTCTCAGCGCCATTGTTTGAAACTGAAAAACGAAAGACACTGTAATACTTTTTGCTTTTAGAGTACTCCTGGGATTAATTGAGGCAAGTCAAAAAAACAAAACAACAACAATAGTATCAATGTATTATTCACTTCAATTTAAATTTTCAATTCATTTTTATTTATATAGTGCCAAATGCTAACATATGTTATCTCATGACACCTGGTTATCCTTTAGATTCAGCAAAGACTGAACATTATAACCTCCACAAAGTAAATATTTATTGTAGGGCTGTTGCATTAGACTAGTTTCAGCAAGATTTATCTAATAAATTGAGTGTCATTCTGAATTAAATCAATTCCGCCTAGGAAAAATAGAGTTCATTTGAATAACAGCAACCATGGCTTCATTCTCCAATGTTAATCACTTTCAGTTGGAGACCTGGACATGAAAACCTTTGGGAACCCCTTGATTAGCCAGCCTGCTGTCTATCTTCTGAGACCCAGTGGACCAATTGAATGAACACATGTAAAACAACATTTGTTCTCATTTTTCTTTCAGGTAGAGAACAAATACTGCCACTTCACAGCTTGACATAATAAAGTGGACTTTATTTCACTTATTCTGGAGGATGGTTGTTACAATTCCCCAGCCTACTCTTGGCTAATTTCTGGTCATAGGAAAATAAAATGGACAAAATAAGACTTGGGGAAGACATGGGAAATCAGAGACTGCTGTTTAGTAAAGGAGTGGGACCTTTATTAAGATTGGATCCACCACAACATCCCGGGTCAAGCCATTGCACTCGACGTGCCATGCTCTGTGCTGACAGGACTCTGTTAAGAGGAGGGGAAGTCAGACAATACAATTATCCCACAACCAGAATGTCTGGATGAATGCATAGGTGTGGGCCCTATCCTCAGCCAAAAAAATCCACCTTTCAATGAGGTGACAAGGACACATACAGCACCTCTAGCGAATGACCTTTACACCAAAAACACGAGGCAGTCGATCCAGCCAGGCTAAAAAAGCAGGATCCATCACGTGTGTGGTCATGCTGCCAGGTGAGCCTTCTATGCTCGCTTTGATCTCTTCAACAAAGAGTCATCTTTCAAGTTTACTCTGCCTCCAGAGGACCGACCACTGAGTCGCATCCACAGTGGATGTGAGAAGAATCCTCCTGCGAGGGAATATAACTAAGCTGCTAGGCCTGATTAAAATCCCTGGCTGTATACTAAGAACATGTGCCTGCCAGTTAGCTGATGTTATTACTGACATCTACAATATATCAGTGTCACAGAGAGTGTTCCCACCTGCTTCAAGATAAGCCCTACAGCGTGTTGTCTACTGCCTTGTTGCATTCAACCCCATTCTTATGAAGTGCTTTGCGGTTCCCAGTCAGCCAGAGAGTATGCCATCTCCACTGCCCTCCACCTAGCCCCCTTGAACCTACATGAGAATTTATTGATTTCAGCTCAGCATTTAACACAATCTCCCCCATGAAACTGGTTTCATCAAACTTAGAAAAACTCTCCACAATCTAGTGCCCAAAAAACAGAGACCCTCAGGGCTGTGTGCTTAGCCACCTCCTGTTCACCGTGTACGCCCACTACTGCAATCCTCAAACATCCCTCAGACTCCAAACAGTGATGAGAGTTCATATCAGGAGGAAATCAACTTCTTTGCAGAGTGGGGCCGAGGCAAAAAACCACTGCTCAGTGTCAGCAAACCCAAGGAACTGATCGTTAATTTTAGGAAAAAAGGAGGTGGAGACATCAGTGGAGCTGAGGTGGAACAGGTGAACTGATTTGGTCCCAAATCAGCATCACACAGAGCCTGTTTCATAAAGAAAGCTCATCGAAGGCTGAACTTCTTGTGGAAATGTAAGGCAACATTTCTGTTAACATTAACAGAATAACATTCTTGTTAACTTTTACAGAGAAGCAACAGAAAGCTTAAAGACTGGAAACATTGGTATAGTGCTCTACCCAGGACAGGAACGCTTGGCAACGGGTGATGAAAACCAGAACATCACTGGTATCTATCAAGCATCAGTGATATCAGTGAGGTGAGGTGCACAGAGCCTATCTTTTGTGTATATAGGTATATATAATACAATTTATTTTTCCTTTTAGTGCTACCTAGGTATATTCTATCCAATTTATTGCCTGTTTTTTTTTTTATGTTTGTTTCGTATAGTGTGGACGGGGCTTCAACTGCATTTCAAACTTTGAACCTTGAATTACCATTTTAGTGATTATATTGGTGACTTGCTAACTCTAGGTTTGTGGTAATAGGTTAGTTGTGATGTCAAATAATGGTATGAAGCTCCGAATGGCAGGAAATTAAAATTTGATTGACACCCATGCTCGATTAAAATGTAATCTCCATCTCTGTTGTTAATCAACAACCCCACCTGTGATGTCCCCTATTTCACTTTGATGCTTAATCTTGAAATATAAGCAGTCAAATAATTCATGATTAATTTTTGTATATATTAGTTTCTATTTATAGAGCTTCCGAAGCTTGAACTATATATTTATTCTTACTTATTTATATGCAGACAGAAAACAATCTTCTCTGTGTGATTTCCTGTCATACCGACAACCCATGTCAGGTTTTGGGTGATATCCTAGAAATCTGACACAAGTGACCCCAACTAGGACACAGAAAAAGACAAAACGCAAGGACCATGACTTCTCTACCTCCATGATGTTCAGTATCAAATATAGCTGCAGGACCCATTTTCATCAAGGATAAAACATCATGTTGATGAGCAAGATACCAAATGAGGCTTCACGCTTACTGTGTTGGTAAACTGTAGGAGTGGATCTACCTTTATGCAACGTCCCTAGTAAAGCCTGGATATCTGAGAGCTGTATTTGTTGACACATGGGAGGTGTGGATTTATTAGAACAGCTTATCCAGTACTACAGCATCCGCCATAAGAACCTGAGGTTGTACTGCACACTGTTTTATTACTTTGCAGATATTGCAGCGACAAACGGCTACTTCCTCCACAAGGAACCCGCCAGCGTGACACCCACCCAACCGTCTTGGAGGAGGCCGAGCTGTGTAGGGTCACTCTGGACAATGTTGTCCCCATCAGTGTTGAGATCAGTACAAAGAAAAAAAGGCATCCTATGGCACGTGGACAGAAACTGTTTGGATGATTGACAGTAAAAACACTCAGAAATGAATATTGATGATATGTAAATATGCATAAGTAATAAAAATGTAAATTGTATATACTATACATATATATTCATTGATTTATTCTTGGTTTTTTATACCTGGAGATCTTGGGCTATAACGTGACGCCAGTAAACATTTGCAAAATGTTTGTGGTGGAAAATGAATAAAATGTGGAAATGTTCAACAAAAAAATCTTTTTGGTTGTATAATGATGTATAATGCATACATTTTTTAATTTTATTGTATGTGTTCAAAGGCAGCAGTAATAGGAAATGACTAAACTGACATGAAACATTTCAGAATTCATGACCATGGTGATGAATAACACTATTGTTCGAAATCAGGAATCATGTCTCCATACCTTTATGAACAGTTTGGTTATATTAAAACTTAAATATTGGTTTGTTTACTGCACCTATACATGATGAACGTTGTGCTGAAAAGGTTGTCATAGTATAATTTTGTCACATTAGTAAATACTAACAAATACTGTGCTGCAAAACAGTGCTACATTTATTGTATTGATGAGACCATTATCTCGTACAAACTTGAATTTAATCACAAAACATCTTATTGGTTATTGCAAATTAACATAAAATTAATAATAAAATAATGATAAAACTCCTTTACCAATCCTTAATATTTTTCATGTCCTCCAGGTCATCGACATCTTTATTATCTTCATAATCAGCCCTCTGTTCATTTCAAGTAGCCCAATGCTAATGAGTTTCACACTGGATTACCCTTCACTGATACACACTTGATGAATCACATGGTCACACTAGTCTTTTTGTTCCTCTGGCACCAAGACATTTCACAGTTTTTAAATTAGTTTTACTTTTATGAATATTTAGGGTCTGTATCGCTGGAGAGAGATCATGGTTTGTCCCCTAATTGTTCAATTTTTGCTCTGTTCCCTGATGCTGGTTTCTGGGTGTGTTTTTCTAGAAAGTGCCCTTGTTGCAAAGAATTGCACAGCTGGAAATCTGACATCCAGCATTGAAAACGATTCAGTGGGCACAGACTACCCAAGACAAAAATTTACAACATTTAGTCAGTGTGGGAGAAATAATATAAAAACAAGAAAATATATAATGTAAAATGTGTCAGGATCACTTTAAATTGACTATATAAAGCTGCAGACACACTTGAAGTCCCTAAAGGAAAATTATAGTGACCCCATGGCAGATAAAAGATACCATAAAACAGGGCAAGGTCATTATAAATTCACAATTTATTACCAAATAAGCATTATAGTTCCCAAGAGAAATATCATTGGAGATTATAACGATTGTTCATTGGGGTTGATGAGTGAGGTTGTCTTTTTTCTTATCATACTGGAGGTGACTCACTCACATGAACAGATACTGTATGCTGTGAGAGAGAGAGAGAGAGAGAGAGAAAGAGTGCACTTCTTTATTCTGAATCTGAGCGGACTGCAGTGAAGAGGTAAGGCTGCACAATAGTGGGACTCCCTACAGAAAGAAGACACAAACAGGTGCTGGATTGGTTTAAAAAATGTCAGCCTGACATCTTTCTGAGGTATTATCTCTTTTAATTTCTACTTTTTTGAAAATTCATGCACTCTGATAACTGTTAAATTTGCATTAGATTATTTCTCACAGAAGAAATGGTTGTTTAATAATAAGACTGAGATGTATTTTGTGTATTAAGGACTTAAAAATGCTTCTTAAGACTGTTTTTAAAAAGAGCAGCTGTTTGTCAATTATGTGCTAATCAATGTATCATTAATAAGTTCAGGTCAACGAGGCAACGAGCTGGTTCTGCATGAGAAGAGCATGATTTAACCAATATGTCTTTGCAAATTCAGATAAATTAGTGCGAGAAATACAGTAACATTATGATAAACGCTGTGGTTAGGAGGTCTTGCTCGGCTTAAGTAGGTCATTAATAAGCACTTATTCATGCTCTACTGTAGGTCAGTGAAAGTTTTTTATTTACAGATGTGATCATAAAGCTTTCCCATTTTAAAGCAGGAATTTATCTAATCTGACAGGATTTGTTTTGTAGATACTGATTGTTTGTTATTTATGTAGATACATAATGTAATTAGTTGTTTTGTTATGATGACAAAAATGGCAGAAAAAGATGCCATCCATCTCAAAATATATTAATTTAGAAGACAGATGTTATTTATCGTCATCTTATTGTGCAAATAAGAAGAAGAAAATCTACTCAAACTCTCTTCATTCTCTTCATGTTGTTTTCTTTAATGAACCAAATCTTTAAGTCACGGACATGATAAACTGATACCTTTTCTAAGCCTCTGTGCAAAATGTGGAGCAAATCAGCCCATGCCCATTTTCATGCCTTCTCATGACATCTGATTGCACTGTGGCAGACGATGAGTATGTCTTTTTGCTCAGAAAAAACTGAATCGTTGACCTCAATGTTGATTACATTTACATATGTTTCAGCAGATGATCAGTTTGACCCTAAAGATGTTTTTTTTTATGTTCATGGAAATATGACAAAGAGTGAGGTGGAATAGATTTCGAGACGAGAGGAGAGAAATAATGTGAAAGATGTAGAGTGAAGAGGAGAGGAGGATCAGATGTTATGATGAGGCAGATGAAAGTAAAAGGATGTTTTATTATTGAGGGAGACTATCTCAGACTTTAATGAGATTGAGTGACTGAGAGTTTTGAAGATGGTCACTAATTTTATGATTTTATCCAAACATGATGTTAATATCACTTTGGGTTCAATCAATAGTTGTATGTATTATGATGTTAAATCAGGTAAATATTAGACTCAAATATGCAACAGGTTATTTGGTTTGATTTCATTACTAATGGTTTGTTATTCACTCTGACTTCTGCAGCTATGGACTGGGAGAAGTCACTGAACCGATCCGGGGTGAACTCTTCTACTCCAGCCTCTTCTTCATCTCCATCCATGTCTGACTCTTCATCCACCTTCTCTTCCTCCTGCTGCAACTCCTCTCAACCCGTCTTCTTGACTTCTTCGCTCTCAGCCAATGCTTTCTCTGGCTTGGACCTCCTGTATGACTTGAAGCTCATCTTCATCCCTCTCTACTCGGTCATTGTTCTGGTCGCCTGCACCGGTAACCTCCTCCTGCTCTTTCTCATCTGGCACAACAAGAAAAGACACAACACCACAAATTTCCTCATTAGTAACCTGGCGCTTGTTGACCTGGTCATGTGCATCTTCTGTGTACCTTTGACTGCGTCCTACGCTTTTGACCAGCGTGGATGGGTATTTGGCCCCTACATGTGTCGCTTTGTCACTGTAATGCAGTCTGCAGCTGTCTTCGCAGCAGTCCTGTCCCTCATGGCCATCGCAGTGGATCGGTACGTGGTTGTGGCTTATCCCATCCGCAAAAGAGCAGGGTGCCAATTTTGCTGGGGTCTGGTGGCCCTGATCTGGCTGTCTTCTCTGGCTTTATCCACACCTACAGCACTACACACAGTTTACCTGGACCTGCAGGCTGCAGGGCTGCAGATGGCCGTGTGTGAGGAGTTCTGGGATGGCCAAGAGCAAGGCCGCCTCATCTATTCCTGTTTCATCCTCCTATTCTCCTACTTCGTCCCTCTGGTTGCTGTCTCTATTTCCTACTGTGCTATATCCTATCAGCTGAAGCAGAGGATCACGTCAGACTTGACGGCGTGTCCAGAGATGAGATCTGCAAGGACTGCATGGGGCAGAAGGAGGAAGAAGACCTTCTGCCTGCTGCTGGTGTCCGTCCTCTGTTTCGCCTTCTCATGGCTCCCCTTACAGGTACATGAGAGACTGATTAATTGCTTTCTTGCTAAGAGTTTGGGTTAGTGATTGTCACATTGATTCTCCCTGAGCTGTCCAACGACTCACACAGTCTGATCTAGAGAGCCAAAGGCAATGCACAGGCCATCGCAATCAACCAGAGTCCTCTTGTAGTCAACTCTGTGTCAAGTGTAATTTTTTACACAGATTTTTATACAGATAAAACAAATGAGATATAAAGTGTTAATTAGTGCCTTTCCTGTTTCCATCCACCCCTGCTGTATATTAAAACACATAAAAGTCAGTCTTTGTGCTAAGCTAAATGCTGCAGACAGCAGCTTTATACAGTATTTACTATACAGATATGAGGGTAGCGTTAATATTTTGATTTTAAATCTCTTCAATCGTCAGACTGAAATGAACATTTAAATGAACAAAGTGAAAAACATAATTTAAATCTTGCTAAACATTGAACTAGTCCTTGAAAATAATAAATTCCTGAAGGAATTCATTCTTGGATTAATTATCAAATGACTTTTTCCTTGGATGAATGCTTTTGCTAACACAGTTTAACTTTACAGGTGGTGAATCTGATCCGTGACGTGGACACAGACTTCTCCATCTTGGGCAAGAGTTACGTGAACATCATCCAAGTGTCGAGTCACCTGATAGCCATGAGCTCCGCCTGCTACAACCCTTTCATTTACGCCTCATTGCACAACAAATTCCTGTCCTGCCTGTGTCACCACTTCCTGTCCCGGAGGAGAGGAAAAGGAAAGGATAGAGGGCAGGGGTCAAGCATCCTAACTATGTCACACAGAGTGCCACGCTTTCACACCTCCACCATTGTGGCAGATTTACCGGGTGCTTCTGCAAATAACGTCGGTCCTCAAGACAACTACTCTTAAATTGTTGTTTCAGTTGAGCAGGCACAAACGACGTATCCACTGGTCTTTTCTTCTGCTCAGCTGGATTAAAATCTCTGCTTCAGAGATGACACTTGGTATCTTCTTCACTTCACATGTAATATGAATCTTGTCAGCCTTCGTGCTGACAGAAGCTGAGTGAATTCACAGCGAAGTTACAGCCACACTCTGTACAGCTGGTCATCATCACAAACAAAAATACACACCAGTTCTGCCTTTTTGACCGAATTTAGCCTGATTTAATTTGCTTTATGTGTGTAATGATTTAAATTGTAAATATATAGATATTTATGTACTCAAAGTCTATTCAGCACTGAAAAGTATGCTGCTGTGAGCTTAAACATATATTTTAGACTGATCTTGCTCCTGTTTTTGCAAAAATACACAAAACATTTTATAGTTTTTTATCTAATTTGTTGTACATATTCATATTCATGTAAATGTCTAATACTGTACATCAACTTTATGGCACATTTCTATACATAATCTAATGATACAACCCCACATGCATCAATAAGGAAAACAACTCTAAAAGCAAAAACAAGATTGTGGAGTGCGTCAAATACCGTGGACTCACCATGGACAATAAACTGCACCCCTGTTGCCCCCCCCCCCATCTCCTGTTACTACTTTACAAAAGTATAGTACAACCCATTCTCCTTTGGTCTCCCCACCTCCAACCTCTCAGACCTCAACAATAAATCCACAGTATAGCACACAACCCCCTCAACTCATCCTTCATGCTGCTCCAATCCGGTCACAGATACAGGTCCCTGGGCTGGAAATGGGCATGCTATGACAGGAGTTTTAGCATCTCTTAATAAAACACCCCGGTAACTGCCAATGCAAGCTATACATATGGGAAATGGGTGGAAAAATGTGCTGTATTGAATGTTTATTTTTGGGTTTGTGTTGCGGTGTTTAATGTATCTGTGTATTTGTGAATTTATGTGAGACTTGTACAGACTGTGGCAACAAATGTCCTTGTAAGTATCTGTCTTATTTCTTTTCACTTTAACTGCTAGAATAATTGTACATGTGTATTACGTGTGTAATATTAGATACGTTTTGTTGAATGTCACTTAATAAACATGTTTATTTAAATCATCTTTCCCTCTTCATTTATTTAATGTTGTTTTAGGGATAAAATAAGGACATGAAGAGTTTCTGAGACAAATTAATAATGTATTTCTATCAGTCAGTTTGACCTTGAATGCTTTTCATACTTTCTGCTGCAGCTGTGACATTTGACGAACACAACACAGTCTGAAAAAAACTGCGGCGTTTTTAAATGTCAACTTTTAGACGGTGAGAGAGAAAATCATGATCTGTGCTGTTCATTAGGGTGTGTAATGCAGTAAAGAGTGATTAAACCTGAGAGTTTATGAACTCATGTGCCAACAGCAAAACATGCAGAGAAAAATACAACTACAGTGTAGGTGGATTTTTCAAGTTGTGTTTACCTACTGTAGGCAAATGTTTTACATAAAATGTCACTGCAATTTACTGCTTTCTTGAAATTGTCACACAAATAAAAATTGACTAATATAACCACCTGTGTCACTAATATTGCTGATTGTGTCTTTGACCGCCAACCACTCAGAGCAGCTCCACTGAAAGATGAGGCACTTTCACCTGAAAACGAGGAGTCTGGTGAGTCATGCACGATTGCAGCATTTTCTGACATGACCACAGCCACTTTAATCAAGTTATAATGAATGTGAGTAAGGCATTCCTCTGTACATTCCTCTTTCAAGAGCACGAGTGGTGCCCTAAATTGATTATATTATGTGGAATGTCCCACATGTTGACAACACTGACAGCTGTCACCTTCAGAAGTTTTCTGACGATACAGTGGGATGTGTATCAGGAGGAAATGAGCAGGGGGGCAGCAAGACGAAGGAGATGGTGATCAACTTCAGGAGGAAGATGTCTTAGACCTAACCGGTGAACATCCAGGGATTGGATATCAAGATGGTGGGAGCATACAGATACCTGGGTGTTCACCTCGACAATAAACTGGACTGGTTGGACAACACAGACAGTGCAAGAAGGGTCAAAGTCGTCTTCACTTGCTGAGGAGACTGAGGTCCTTTGGAGTGTGCAGGACTCTGCAGTCGTCTGCTGTGGAGAGGGACAGGAAAAGACTCAACAAACTGGTCAAGAGGGCCAGCTCTGTCCTGGACTGCCCCCTTAGACTCCATAGAAGACGTGGCGGAGAGGAGGATGTTAGCAAAGCTGACATGCATCATGAGCAACTCCTCTCACCCCCTGCATGAAACAGTGGGGGCCTTAAACAGCTCCTTCAGCAACAGACTGCTACTCCCACCATGTAAGAAGGAGCGCTACCTCAGGTCCCAGCTGTCAGACTCTTTAACACCAGCATGACTTCATGACTTTTTCTATATATTTCTTATTTATGAGTAATGTCCTATCCACCTTGTGTACACGAGCTGCTGTGACAAGTGTGAGACCATTAAAGTCTGTCTTATCTTATCTTATAAAACCTACATGTAGTTATGACACCAAAAACAAGTGCTACTCATCACTCACTTAATTGATCCGATGTGACTATTATCTCTAATGAAAGCTAATAATTGTTAGATTACATAAGACGTCTTATTTTGAAAGATCTTCTTTTATATAATCGTGAAGAGGGGACACTGGTACTAACAAACTTTAACCATTTATCCATTACTTTTGCAATTATATGAGAGTATAGCAAAGGCAATTATACAGACTATTATTTATAATTGAACTAAATCAAACTGAGAGCTAAATAGTGTCTTTTTAGACATTTTTTAAAAAGCTGAAGCCACCTAATGGGTCTAATTTCTAAACTTTCTAAACTTAATGGCTCATTTTGTTGATTTTATCTCAGAATATAGGCATTTGGCAGGGTGGTAGTGTAGAGGTTGTTTATATATTTCACCCAGAACTCCTTTTTAGACCAATTTACATAGTAAAAGCATATGTTTTAGCAGCTGATGGAAATGATTGTTAAGTGGAAATGAGCTGCAGTCTGAATATTTAATTTCACAACAGAAAACAAGTAGTCACACTTCTACTTATGCACCCTGCTATCCTCATATTTGATTGTCCTTTGACCATCCTGTAAGTGGAAGTCTTTGCATGTAAATGTCAGTGGTCTTAATATATTAAGTAATGATAGTTGTGTGCTGTGTGTATAAATACAGAAAATATGATGGGCCTCTTTCATACTGAGGCTGTTCTGATTGTTCCCCTGAACTCTATGAATTTCTAGTGCTCAGAAGGCATCATGAGAGCTGAAAAACAATATAACTTCAAGACTATGGTGTTGTTCTGATGTCTACTTTAACTGTCTGACGATACAAATAACACAATCAGTGTCAAAAGAGGCAATCCTGGAATAATCTTTTAGGCCATTTTGAGACGAAGAAATCAATTTTGCAGGTTTTCACTCGCTATAGTTGTATATTTCATTTCTCTCTAAACTCAGAAGGCTCTTTAAAAAAAACATAAAAGCCACCTCCTGTGGAGGCAAAGATTCACCGTACCCTCCAGAGGTGTGGAAAACCAAGAATAATTAGTGAGAGTTTTGATGGAGCATGAAAATCCTGAATGTCAGATTAGTAATGGCTTTCCTCTCCCTCCATGTGGAGAGGATTTTTGCACTGATCAAAAGACCAACAGGAAAAACAAATCTCTGTTCTGAATAAAATCAGAACACATTCAGCTCAGGAAAACATTTTTTGATTTTCTTATAGATTTTGTGGGGAGAAAAAAACACGAGAGAGCCACAATAATCTGAACCTTTCAAAGAGATAACACACATCAGTACATTGCTCCTGTATACAGCTGTACAGAGGGCAAGAAAGGCTCAGATGACAGCAGAGTGGTGCAAAATTGGACTGAGTCAGTCCATGGAAAGCCTTGCAGGTGTGTAATTTAAACACTGAAACAGCATAACTTGTGTAGCTAGCTGACATGAGTGAAGGAAATCCCATTTGAAGCCATTTCTGCACCTCTTCATACAGCTCTGACACATTAAAAAATCTTTTGTTGCAGAGGCTTGAGGGGAAAAAAAATAAGTTTTCTTTGTTATTGTTGTTTGTATGTTTAAATAATGGTATATGGATACTGATTTAAGTCAGACAGTAAGTGTCTGTTATTAAGTATAATTAAAAGCAGGGGTTCCCAACATTTTTATATGAGTAGGCCCTCAACTCTATCAGATGAACTCAAGAGGCCCCGCATCATCTGTCATCTATCAAATATGTTGATTTCAGTTTATATGTTTGGCATACAATTGTATTCATACTAACACCAGGACATAAGCATTAATTACTTTTAGTTATTTCAGCTGTTTATTACTTTTAGCTAACAGTTTCAACCACTTATCAATTTTTTTTACCCTTTATTCAAACCTTTAACTATCTTTTACTTTTAGATAACAATGTCAACTGTTTGTCCATTACTTCTATATTACAATTTTTATTTATAGAAACCAGGTAAAGGCAATTTTTTTTGAACGATATATTACTGAAATGTAGAGTTAGAGGTTAAAACAGTTTTTCACCGGTTTTCAGTCAGGGATTTTTTGGGCGGTAGATGCTATCCTAAGGCTGTCACTGCAGAAACCAGGACATTCAGAAGACAGCAGCAAATCAGTCATAAACACAAACTGCACAATCACTGAGCATGCACACAAACACGCAGACAACGAAAGAATTTCCCTTCTGGGATAAATAAAGTTATCTATCTATCTATCTATCTATCTATCTATCTATCTATCTATCTATCTATCTATCTATCTATCTATATATATATCTATCTACTGCTAAATCTGAAGTGTCTGAACTTTGACTCTTCTTCCAGAAATGCTCACTGTTACGGATGCAAATGATTTCCCGGCTCATACCATTTAAAACCTCATAAACTGATGGAGTAGTGCCAGAGGCCTCATACATATTCATCAGAGGCCTGATTATTGAAGTTAGATGATTTATATCTCCTCATGTATGCTTTCAAGATGCTCACACTCTTGTTTTTTTCTGCCATGATGTGCGCAGTGTAACAGATAAATGGGGTGTTAATCATTTCAGGTGGAAGGAGATGAATGACTTACAAAAGTTGAAACACGGGGGGAAAGGCTCGAGGTGATGTAAAGAAAACAGTGGTTTTGATTTATATAGATGTTTTTTCTTTTACATTTAAATGCAAATAAAAATAAATGATAGTCGTGAAATTCAGATTGTTTTCATTGCTACACAACAGGAGTCATAGTCAGTACAGGAATCTACATACATTTCTAATTGTCCATAAAAAGCAGACAAACATTTGGCTGACTGAAGCAGAGTTGAGAACTAGATGTTATAAGAATTGATTTGTTGTATTGATTCAATTATAATTACACAGGAGCTTGATAAACCTTAGTAGGTTTGTAATGAGGACACAGGTTGCTCCCTCCGATATCCTGCCAGCTTGTAGTCAATTAATCTTGACAGCCTTTCTGCTGCTGCATGGATCTTTCCAGTAGAGCATTAGTTTGTTTCATACAATATTTGACACATCAATATTGATATTATTCTTATATCCTGATCACAGTAATTAAAATACTGGCTTAGTGAGCCACCATGTGGGCAACATCTATTACTACAGCACTCAACCTGGGGTGACATTTTGCCAGTTAAACTCCCAAACACATGTTCAAACTCATATATTATTTATTACAATTAAATATTTTTCTTATATTACAGAGGTCCATTTGAAACCATACAAATAATCTGTGCTGTGATTAATATTTCCAAGATATTTCCAAAACGCCATGCAAAGAATAAGAACATAAAATTCACATCAGAACAACAACCAAAGTTTAGGTTTTTGTACACCTGGGGGATGAAATTCAATTCATGTTTCTATACCTTCTCCTCTCTATGTTTTTGGTGATTCATGATCAGCATCATCTGACAAAAATGAAAGGCATTTGGAAAATGGGTAAAAACAACAGTAACTGCTCGACTTTCTCTTCATGAAAAACACTTGGAATATATATGGGTAAATGGGAACAGGCACAGAGGACCAATTAAGACATAAGTATCACACATCTTGATTAAACATAATTAGTTTGCTGAGTGATTCCTAAGGCCATAATATATACTGTGTGTGGTTTCTAGCTCTGATCCAGGAGGATTTTAAATTGCAGAACCAAATCAAACCAAATGTTTTACCCAAATCTGCTTGGTTGTATTGTGCTGTGTGGGCTTTCACCATCCAACAATATTCAATGAAATATTTCAGTCAGTGGAAAAAGTATGCTGTACAGTAGTTTTGACACAGATTGACAAAAAAGCTAATTGAAATAGCAGAGTAGTATCAATGTGAAATTATTCATCCAAGGAGGCTTGTTTGAACGTCAAATATGAATTAATTGATTGATTATAGCAGATTCTATTTTTGTAAGTGAACACACACACAATTAATCTACTCCACCCTTTGCACAGGGAGTTAAGCAGAAGTCAGCAGGATGTGGGCATTTACAAGTGACACTCCACCCAAAATCTATCTCTTTGCACACTCGGCTTGTGAGTAGTTTCTTCCTTCATGTAGAACAGCGCTTGTGGTCAGCTTAAAACATACTGGATACAAATGATTGAAATGGTGAGAAGTTTCAGGGTGGAGTAAGACTTGTAGCGTCTCAAACACTCCTGCAGTATAATCAGTTTCTTCACTGTCCACTGCATGTCTTCAGTATTTTCAGTATCTCCTCATTTGACCAAAATATGGCCGAGAACACTGACTCCGTGCTGTGCTATCCAACCTCTGTGAAGCTCTGCCAGGAAGCCGTGTCTTTAGCTGTATTTTGGCAAAATGTGATAGTTTGGAACATAATGAGCTTACAGATGGACAGCTGAGAAGAGGATTATAATGACGGAGGGATTTAGAAAAGTTTCTGTGGAAATTTTGATACTTTTTGTCTGCCATGAAAACGTGTAATGACTGACATTTTTTGCAGACGCTGTTCTGCGAGAAGCACAAAACCACTTTTTTGGGGACTGCGCATATCGCTTTTCTGTCGAGAATCAACACACTCACGTCTGTACTGTAGATCTGAAGCTACAGGCAGCAGATGGTTAACTTAGCTTAGCATAAAGACTGGAAACGGAGAGACAGCTGTCAGAAAATTGTTGTTTTTACAGATGTAGTAAAGCAAAATGAGCTTTACAGGTGCTGGTTGGTGGATTTTGCTGCCTGTTCTGACAGAGCTAAGGTTGCCCCCTGCATGCTAAGCTAGGCTAATCAGGTGCCACCTGTGGCTTCATATTTGGCGTGCAGCTAAGAGAGCGGTATCAATATTTTCGTTTAAAGGTGGGGTAAGCGATCCTTGGAGAAATCCAATACCATGACAAACATCATGATATAGTGTGAGCAACAACATGAAGTAATGAAAGTAACCTTAGCTATGTTGTGGGTTTGCAAACTGTCACTGAAGTTGTTGTTGAGCAGCTAACATGCTGAGAGGACGATCAGTTTCCCAGAGCGAGCACACCAGCTGCTACTATACCGAACATCACAACAACAACAGATCCTGGCAAACTAGAAACTAAGCCGAATGTCCGTGGGGGAAGTAATTGACACACAAATCCTGGCTGGAATAGCAAGTTAGTGTTGTGTGGCTCGGTCCAAGCCACTTTGTTTGTTTCCCATTTACAGAGCCAGGGCTGTGTACAACCACCAGATTTATCTTTGAGTGCACACAGAGTGGAAAGTTAGCGGACCGTGAGGAGATGAAATTGAAAAAAAAAGTGGATTGGATTAGAATTCTGTTACCTTGAATCACTTACCCCACCTTTAACTCTCGACAAGAAAGTAAATAAGCGCAGTGTTGGGTGTTTGATATTAAAGATCACTTTAAATTTGAACTTCAGTTCAAAATAAGTGTCAATCGAGGATCAGTTCTTTAATGTGACGGACCTGTGATGCATCTCAAGCATTTAGGAATCAAGATCAGCACACTAAAAAGCTTCATTATCCCAGGCTGATATCGGTACACATTTCTAAATGAAAGGCTGGGAATGTTCTCTAAGGCAGCAAGATCAAGGGCACAGGCTAATGCTAAGGTAAGTTTAAAATCATTGTAAAATTCAGCATTTAAAGGTGAAGAGGCAAAGCTTTATCATTTGAGGAGAAGTGAAAGTAGAACGACAGGAAAGCTGGGCGAGGCCAAGGTACGTTTTGGTCCTGCAGGTTTAAGCATCTCTGGTCACATGTTAGTAGGTGTCCTTCAAACTGTATCTGAGATCCTTCTGAATACTCCAAATGTCTTCAACATCTCAACACAACATTTAATAGTTTGTATCAGGCAAGCGAGCTCAATCAGTCACAGAGATACTATTGCAAATGACTCACACACTTTTCATCTTCGACAGTGCAGCTAAGAAGGAGAGACAGCCTCGACCTCCTCTCTAATCAGGAATGAAAGCCACTCATCTAAAACTCTTTAAAATTATCTTTTGAAAATAAATTATATTTTCTCAGTACAGAAATAAATACATATCTTCTTTCAAACATAGGAATGAATCATCATCACAGATCTAAATGCTACACTGAATACATTACTCACCATCTCATCGGTGAACAAACAAGAATATAGGTGACTAACTGATGCCATCTGCCGTGAACAGACACTCATCCAGATATATAAATGCAAATATACAGTTAGCTGACACCGGATGTTAAATCATACCTCTGGCAAACAGCTTTGAGAACACAAAATCTTTCTAAGCATTGGCATAACAAAAGTCCCCTCAATGCCCGGCTTGCGCTGCAAAATCAAATAAGCTGAACTGTGCTTTCTTTGTGGAGTGCAGGTCAGTAATAACTTGTGATGCAGATATGAATAAAACCTATAATTCTGTCAGAAACTCACGAGAGATGCAGCCAAAACTTTCCTCACAGCTGTGTTCATAGTTTACTACATAGGTCAATCACAATTACATGAAAATGGAAATGTTAAATAATGGGGACAACACGCTAATTTGCTTTCCTGCCAAGATTTATATGAGAACATCGATACCACTCTCATGTCTAAATATGTAGCTGGAGCCAGCAGCCAATTAGCTTACAGCAGCACAAAGACTGGAAACAACTAGCCCAGCTCTGTCCAAAGCCAAAGGGAAAACAGCTAGCCTAGGGAAACCCTTTCCCCTTGTTTCCACTCTTTATGCCAAGCTAAGCTAACCGACTGGCTGGCAATCGCTTCATATTTACTGTACAGACATAAAAGTGCTATCGACCTTCTTCTCGTCTAACTTTTAGCAAGAAAGCGAAAAAAGCACATTTCCCAAAACAGCTTGAACACAAATGTTCACACTGTAAAACTTCTGTATGCAATGCCTTGTAGAAAACTGCATGTTTCTGCATCTGCAAATTACAGAGAAATCTGATGAAAAATGTGATTAAAATCGTCAGAAACTCTCGTCTCTTTTCTTAAAAACTGATGCGGCATGATATGCCTCGAATTTCATTTAGCTGTGTCGTATCATGGAGACACATTGTGACGTGTCTAGTATCTGTCAGGCAGACAGTAATTCACATGTAACATCAACTTCTCTTCATATCTATCAAATGTCACATTTCTAAGAGCTACAGTAGCATTTTCTACAGCAGAGTACGTTCAGGTTCTTCACACAGCTGCTACGACACCAGGGAGCCATGTATGATAAAGACCATAATAACTCTTATACAATATGTCAGACCATTACTTGTACTAAATAAATGTGTGGTTTGTAAGTATGAACAGGAGATTTCAAAACAAAATAAGCTCATCATCTTTCAATCCTTCATCCTAAACTTCCAGTTCCTCTCACACAGGCAGCAGGTAGGTACGTAGCTAATTAAAGTCGTGGAGGATGAAACCAGAGTAACATTATCTCACGTCCCATAGCATTATGTGTCATGCCCCGTCAGATGCTACTGCAGGTTCTTGAGGAGGCGTCCATAGCGGAAGTCATAGACGTGTCGACAGAAAAACACCAGCTCTGGGTCGACGTCATCGGGCACACAGTGGTGGGTGGGAATGGCGTTGCCAACAATGGGTGGCACCACGAGGGAGGCAGCACTGTCGCGTACGCCATCCCTACGGCGTTTTACCAAGGCACAAAATCTGGAGGAAGCACAAACACAGGACATCAGACTCAATCACCTTCAAACTGTCTGTGAACTGAGAAAGTCTGCCTGCTTTTTATGTTAAACATCATCTTTTTTTAGTTAATCCTGTGGGTACTTGAAAAAGCTTCAAAAATCAGCACTGTAGAGTTTTCTGAGCAGGACCAAGTAATCTTTAAAAAGCAATAAGTTTCATGCAAAAGATGCTTTCCTTCTTACCGGCAATACTGTGCCAATGTAAGGACATAGCATTTGTCTTCAATACAGGCCACACTGTTCACATCCTGGTGACGAGACGCAAAGATCTCATTCTACAGAAAAGAAAAGAAAAAAAAAATCATCCACCAAGACTCAAAATTACACATTCAATCGCTTTCACAGTCCGCACATGTACACAGGAACATCTGTCTGCTGATACATGATAGCATCACGCAGTTGCTGCAGATTTGTTGGCCGCACCACATCCATCATGCAACTCTCCAGTTCCACCTCATCCCAAAGGTGCTCTATTGAATTGAGATCTGGTGACCGTTGAGGATATTTCAGTACAGTGAACTCTCTGTCATGTTCAAGAAACCAGTTTAAGATAATTTGAGCTTTGTGACAAGGCGCGTTATCCTGCTGTGGTTATTAATGGATAGACATGATTAGAAACAATACTTGGATAGGCTGTGGCGTTTAAATGATGCTCAATTGGTGCTAAGGAGCCCAATATCTCCCTCACACCATCACACCAACAGCCCGAACCGTTGATACAAGGCAGGATCGTGTTTATGCCAAAGTCTGACCCTACCATCCGAATGTTGCAGCAGAAAACGAGACTCATCAGACCAGGCGGCGCTTCTCCAATCTTCTATTGTCCAATTTTGGTGAGCCAACGCAAACTGTAGCCTGTTTCCTGTTCTTAGCTGACAGGAGTGGCACCCAGTGTGGTCTTCTGCTTCTGTAGCCCATCTGCTCCAAGGTTCAACATGTTGTGTGTTCAGAGATGGTCTTCTGCATACCTTGGTTGTTACGAGTGGTTATTTGAGTTATTGTTGCCTTTCTATCATCTTGAACCAGTCTGGTCATTCTCGTCTGCCGCTCACTGGATATTTTCCCTTTTTCGGACTGTTCTGTATAAACCTTAGAGATGGTTGTGCGTGAAATTCCCAGTAAATCACCAGTTTCTGAAATACTCAGACCAGCCTTCTGGCACCAACAACCATGCCAAGTTCAAAGTCACTTAAATCACCTTTCTTCTCCATTCTTCAGCAGGTCGTCTTGATCGCGTCTACATGCCTAAATGCATCACTGCTGCCATGTGATTGGCTGATTAGACATTTGCGTTTACAAGCAGTTGAACAGGTGTACCTAATAAAGTGGCCAATGAGCCTATATTCACCAGAGAAAAAATGTTTTACTTCTTACTCTGAGCCAAAGCCCTGTTACTGTCCTCACACTGCTGCTTTGATGTTTTTGTTGTTTGTTAATGCAGCAGAGAAACGACAGACTTCATGTGGTTTATTGTTTCTGGAGATTTAATAAAGTGCAACTTGTTCCTCTGGGAGATTACTGACAACAGGAAGCAAGCACAACAGAAGCTGCTCCTCAACATGTGTGCCTGCCTGTGTTTGTTCAGTCACACTCATCTCTTTGAGACACATTTTTAGTTACTGAGTTAAGCCAGTCTTCTCTTCAATTGTGATTTCACTTTGATGCAAACTCATAGTGTGCAAACAGAAATAAATGGAAGGCAAAAATAAATGGGAAGAGGCTCAAAAGTGTTATATAATACATTTAGTGTGTTGCAAACTAATCCTCATATCCCACGGAAAATATTTTAGCCAAAATACACATGAATGAGTCCTGAAATGAGTCAAAAATGATCAAGATTAAGGTGAAGAACACCCACACGCGCCCATTATTTCCTTATATGGGGGCACGTTGGACTTGTACCATGGGTTTATACCAAGGACGCTTACCAACAGATTTGTTTATTGTCAACAAATCTCATGGAAAGTCCAAAATCAAGAAAGCTTTTATCATTTTCCCAGTACTTCCCCACTTCCCTACCCTGCATGTATTTGCATTTAGCCACAAACCCATTTGTTCCAACTGAGGACGTAAATCTGTCACAAATATTTAGTTTCACTGTGAAAAAGAGAGAAGTAATGTAGGAAGCAGGGTGATAAACAGTGTAAATAGGGAATTTGTTGGGGACTATTTTCAGCTGTGGATTAATACGTATTTGATGCTGTAGTGGTGGAGGACTTACAGCAGCAGGACTTTGTGTGTGGGCTTGACTCAAAATGATAAACTACAGTGGCCATGTTTATGAAAACGAACATGTGACTTGTTGCTTTTAATTTTAATACGCTTTTGGACAACAATGGAGGTTAACGACACACAAATCAGCTATGACTGGCTTTTTATGGGAGAATATATGATAATATATATGAACAGTTTTATGCCAAAAATGTTATTTATAAATGTTGGTATGGGAAAATAATGACTTAAAATGTATTGCCATTTCAGATAATGACTGTGACATAGCTTGTTTTAACTTTCTGCTTCACATTATTTGGTAAGTTGGTGTTTCTTTTTAAGTGAATGTTTGTAAGTTTATGCACACAAGTATTACATATCTTACACTTCTCACTTGTTTGATCCCTGCACATGATGCTTGTCCCTGAATGGCCTATGTATTATTTTTTAACTCTTTATATTAAATTAAATCTTAAAATATTATCAGCCTTAATATTTAAATTGTCTGCCAGTCATGTTTAACTGTTAGTTGTTTTTTCATCTGAGAGGCTTAAAAGCTAACATGGCACGAAGCCATGCACACATGTAGCTGGCACACTGATTTACTGACTATTTGCACATGGTTAACTGGACCTATGTTCAGGTGTCCTTGTAAATGATTATAACAAACATCTGCTGACCACTCAGAGACTAGTATAGAAGGATTTGCTCCTCACCTCACAATGTATACTGGGGTTGCGGCCCCCCTGTGTGTGTTCTGGACGGTAGTACCAAAACAAACTCATCATCAGCTCTCCTAAAGAAGGGGAAAAAACAGTTATTACCACTCAGCACAGGTTCTCTTGTGCTGGAAGTAAACACTTTGTACAGCGTGTTTACTACCTGACTCTGGGTCTTCCCACAAAGCTGAGATCTTGGCCACATAAGGCAGAGACTTCTTCCTAGGCCCAGATTTCAGCAGAACAGTGTCTCTGACCCGGATCAGGTCCCCATCCCTCTGGACTCCCTCAAAACACTTCCTCAATACCAGACTCTCCTCTCCCTGGAAACACAGAAAGCAGGAAATACTGACTCTCCATGCAGCCAGAAAGTGATAAGTTGTGAGAGGCTGTGGAGTAAAAAGCTCCAGGATGTGATCTGTATTGAATGACGGTCTCAACAGAAACGTGGACAGTCATGTGTTTGGATGAAACTCAAAAAACAGTGAAAAAGTTCTGATGTGACAATGATGCGTGTGTGATAAATCATCCCAGACTCTCTTAGGAGAGTCAAGTTAAATTACACCTTAGTTAATTACAAGCGGCATCATCATGGCCGCGTCACAAAGCACCAGCATGACTTTCTCTACGTACCACTGAGAAAACCTCCTTCTGAAAGGGCAGGCCAACTGGCTGCCAGCCGTTGGTGGTTTTTTGGCGCCCGTTCTTCGGCTGCTTGGCAACCGTTCGCTCTCCGACGCTGGCAGAGCTGAGCTTCTGTTTCTTGTCCCTGTTGAGAGGGCAGACAGCCGAGCTGATGCTGCCGGAGCCGCGCGCGCCAGACCTCGACCCGCTGGGCGACTTGGCACTCTGTGGACACTCCTTCGCCACCTGCAGCGGAGGCTGTGGTTGGCTGGGGTCAGACAGCGGAGTCTGAATGTGGGGCACTGATTGGCCGGCTGGAGGCACAGTGGGAATGGGGCAGCCAGTGAGGATTCTGGGGCTGGAACAGATGGGGATGGAGGAGGGACTGTGATGGTCATTGAGGGTTGACGGGTAGTCGTCTGAGGAAGAAAGAGAAAAAATAATGAAGCAGAGTAGGTAGGAAAATGCACACAGTCCCTTAAGGAGCAGCTACAGTGATCAACAACCTTTAACAAGGTTACATAACAGAGACATGAATGACACTCAGGTGTTATTAGCTCTGCTGAAGCAGCAGAAAAAACAAACAGAGTCTCAATTAAGGTCAATTATAGTCTTTAACGGAGCAGCCCACACCTCACACGCTCACACACACACACACACACACACACACACACACACACACACACACACACACACACACACACACACACACACACACACATTAAACATCATCTTAATAAAGCTGACTGTGTGAAATAACAAAAAAATGTGTGAAATAACAAAAGCAGGTTGTGCACACTCCCATGACACAGTTGGAGTGAGCACAATAAGGTGAATTAATGATCAGTTTATTTCAGTGTGATCTCTCAGCTGCCTGGATCCCAACTTCATCAGCAGCCTTTATTTCCTCCACGGTGAATACATTAACATTAGGCAAACAGGCGTTATACATTATTAGATGTGTACATAGACATGCAATGTGTCTAATGAGATTTTATGCGCAAAACCTGCAATTAGCATATAAAATCAGATGTATTGTTATAGTTTGAAATGCAGGACTTTTACTTGAAGCAAGACCATGAAACATTAACTGAACATTAGCCAAAAGTGGTGATACATGACGCTGGTGAATGCCAAAATGTAGCATAACAGTAGCACAAGCCACCATGAGCTACTGGTCATACCAGACCAGATATAACAGCAAAGCCCCTGGTTGTATTGAATTAACGAGGCTGCATTTAAAATCTTTGAATTCAACTTTTATTTTATAAAAGGACAAATTTGTTCTGTTGTGTAGTGTTGCTATAAGTAAAGGACTTCTGCCTGTGCTGCTTAGAAACCTTACTACATCATGGTATCATTATTTTTACTTCACCTGCACACCCACACAGGTGTTTTCACTGGTTAATTAGACCTCCGCTCAGGCATGTGTTGGGTGGAGCTCACTATGACATTAGGTCGCCAAAGTCCTAGAACCAATAAAGTTGTTTCGCCCCATAATGTGCAACAAAATGAAGATAGGAGAGCGATGGAGATGTCAATCAAACCTGATCAGTAAATGGTAGTTATTCTTTTCTGGCCTTTCTAGTCTTCTGACCACTGAAAGTGCTTTTTTTTCTCGTTCACCCATTTACACCCACATTCATACACTGATGGCACAGACTAAGGGAGCAATTTGAGGTTCAGTATCCTGCCCAAGGACACTTCGACATGCAGTCTGGAGGAGCCAAGGATCCAACTGCCAATCATCTGAATCATCTGATTAGTGGGCGACCCGCTCTACCTCCTGAGCCACAGCAGTGTGCCACACATTAGTACTGAAAGAGGTCTAATCAGGCAGAAAGTGGCAACACCTGTGTGTGTTTTCAACATTAGACATTTTGACCTGTCACAGAAGGAGCCTCGCCAAGCGGCAACCTCCATGGCTGTGAAGTGAAGCCAATGCGGAAGTGCCAAAAACTGCAGTTCCAACAATGGCCACTTGAGGTTGGCTACAGAATATGTCAATAAAATGTCCAACTTCACAGCAGAAATAAACATGTTTACAGCCTGGTACAAAAACAGTTTTGGTCTCTATAGCTAATTTCCTTGTTCATGACAACTGTACTGAGAGTAATTTGTATATAACTCAACTGTTAAAATTATATTACGTTATTAAAGTATAAGTCTTTAAGTTTACTATTAATCTTAAAGTGATGCAGAATTAACAGTGTGGCCGCTTTGATTGACAGGTGGGTGCCGTTACAGGTGGCTTGTTTGAGCACCTAAGCGTCATTCAGCCCACCTCAGGTCCACCAATGATCCACGTCTTTGCTGATTTTAGATCAAGGGAAGGCTGCAGAAGCTGGACTGCCAAGATGGCGATGGCCAGAAACCTACGGGTGACGTCACGTATACGACACCCATTCTTTATACAGTCTATGGTCCTAGCAGCAAGCCATGACCACGAGCCAGCGTGTACAATAACAGGGTGAGCAGCTAAATGGAATTCAGCCGTCATTTATTTTATTAGTAACACCTGTGCTTTTCCTACTGTGACACGTCAAAATGTCTTCCATGAAAAAACAACTATTTGTAAAAGATCTCCACTGAGATGAAGGCTGATGGCGCTCTTGTAGTCAAGAGTCTCAACCCCTCACAGCCTGACCTGGTTTCAGCTGCTGGAGACCACAGAAAGAGCGAGAGAGTGCAGCTGAGGTGCAGCAGTGTGTGTGTGTGTGTGTGTGTGTGTGTGTGTTATTAGTGTTGTTTTGAGGTCATATTCAGGTGTTTTTAACCATACGCCCACACATTCAGGCACAGGCACACACACACACACACACACACACACACACAAACTCACGTTTACAAGCTGTTTGTGTGTGTTACACCGCAGACATCACAAAGAGTTTTCCTGTTCTGGTTCATATCTCTGACTTGAACGCGGTAACTAACTGCTGACACTGGAGCTTATACAATCAGCTCATTAGGTTTCAGCTGCACAGGCCTTGTATTCACTGTCTGGCGACTTGTATTCAAACTTAGACAAAAGAGGTCTTGGCCTTTATCTGATATTTTTTTGTTACTTCCCACTCAAGTGACATTCCAAAACGGGAGATTAAAAATGCCTGACATAATAGCTATTCTCAGCACATTGTACTGCTATGGCAGCTGGATTAGGGGGGGGAGGACTGCATACAAAATAACCTTAGAACTATAGTGTGCTCATAAATGTTTAATACTTAAACTTATTAGGAAGTCCTACTGTCTTACTTAGAGGGGTCAGTGATTTTATATATGAAGTTCAGTTTCCCTGTCACTGGATGCGCTACACAGCCTGTGAAAATAGTAATTTCTTTTGTGGCTCTGCAGGGAGCTCTCTGATAATGTCACTAAACAACAGAAAATCGTTGCAGTAACCTTTTAATCAGCCCTCCATGATTTCTGGTCTTTGCCATCTAAAACTACTAAATAATCTTTTTCTACTAGAATATCCACTGTATTTTTTTTAAAGAGCTGTCTAGAATTTTTCCTTTTTTGACTATTGTATGACGGGCAACAAAGGTCCTAAAAGGTTGCAAAAATACAGTCAGAATCTTAGACACTAAGTCAAGAGGACCCTTTTTCTGGCTTTCTTACAGTTTATGTTACAGTTAAATCATGACACTTCACGCCATCTTCTTTCACTTATCAAGGCTCGGGTCACGGTAGCAGCATGTTTAGTAGGGTGTTCCAGACGTCCCTCTCCTCAGCAACACATTCCAGCTCCTCCTGGGGGACCTGAGGCATTCCCAGGCTAGATGGACTATGTAGTCCCACCAGCGGGTATTGGGTCTGCCCCAGGGTCTCCTCCCAGTTGGACGTGCCCAAAAAAGGAGGGCACCCAGGAGGCATCCTAATCGGATGCCCAAACCACCTCAGCTGACTCCTTTCGACATGAAGGAGCAGCAGCTCTATTCCCTCCGGATGTCCTCTCTAAGGCTGGGCCCGACTACCAGACGGAGGAAACTCATATAGGACACTTGTGTCTGCCATCTCATTCTTTCAGTCACTACCCAAAGCTCATGACCACAGGTGAAGGTTGGAATATAGATGTATTGGAAAATCGAGAGCTTTGCCTTCCGGCTCAGCTCCCTCTTACCCACAACAGTCCGGTACAGCGTAAAAGCACTATACCAAAAATTATGGGTAAAATGATTTTAGCTGATGTGGCTGAAAGCTCCAGAAAAAGCAAGTAAGTTAACCATGTAGTACAAATTCTTTGTCAAACAGTTATTTCCGTGATCAGATGTAAACCTTCAAGCTCTATATGTAAGGTAAGTTCACCTTCATTACATGATTGCCACACTTCACTCTGCAGTAGCAGTAAAAGCATCCTCTGACCATTCAAACGTCAAAGAAATGACGGACACTGTCCTGTCTTTTTGCCTTATATCGGAGGCACTTGAGGAGGTTGTCAGTGTTGCTAAGTGCCTCTAAGACAGATACCCATGCATTAACTCGTCTTGTTGAATTCTTCAAAAAATAACTGACAGATTGCTGGAGGTTGACAAAAAGTAAACCCAGTAATGTCAATCTTCTGTCTGCTCACCTCTTTTGATGCCGTGGTTACATTTGGTGCAGTCTGTGGAGCTGAAGGAGCATCCCCCTCTAGCGATGGCTGGAATCACACTGGTATAGGAAGAGTAGCCGTTGATCCTGCAGGGCTCTCCGTAGCACGCCTCCACTGAGGTGCAGCAGTACACTGGATGGGTAATCCCTGAGGGCTGTGAACCGGTGCTCGGGAGCAGCTTGGGTCTCTTGCTGCTTCTTGGGCATAAAGTGAGGGGTGATATAGGAGAAGGGGAGTTGTCCGGGTGGCTGAAGTGGACATAGTAGCCAGGGAAACAGGTGTATGTGTGCGGGCTGATGGTTATGGCTGCTGGGTGGGCTACAGAGTGAGGGGACTGAAGATGGTGGTGATGATGATGATGGTGGTGATGGTGGTGATGGAACACCTCGGACAGCGAGCCATCCTCTGGTTCCTTGAAGGTCTTGTCCTCCAGGAAGAGGGCCAGTCTGTGACAGTACTCGACACACCTCTCCTGGGAACAGCAGTAGCAGGAAGACACCTCGGTCTCCACCTGCTCCTCTTTGATTGTTTTTAAGGAGAATCCCAGCGAGGAGCCACAATGGAGCGAATGTTTGAGACACTCTTCTCCTCCAGTGGTGCCCTTCCACTCTGGATCCAAAGCCTCACTTTTACACAAACTACAGCACCCCTGGATGGTAGAGCCTAGCTGGGGATGAACCAGATCCTCTGTACCCTGTTTTCTGTGCTTTAGTTGGTCCTCGTGTTTGGGATGTGTTGTTCTTTTGGTCAGCGTTGTTTCTCCACACACTGGTTTACCGCTAATCTCATCCTGAGTCGTAGTTGCTGCTTCACTTCCAAGCCCTGGCTTGGACTCCGTCTTTTTTTGCCGTTTGGCTCCATAGACGGCACTCGTAAGTTTGAGCAGCGTTGCAGCAGTGAGGCCAGCCTGACGCCGAGGCGTTGGTGCAAACAAAGCCAACCAGTCGATGTTCTGAGCCTCTGCTGACCGCCTCTGTTTTTTAGGTCTTTCTTTTGGGTCTGCTTTCCCTCCAGGAGGAACTTTTTTGGTTTTATGACCTCTGTGTTCAGTTTTAGTGAGACTATCATTAGCTGGATCTTCATTAGAAGTCTGCCGTTTCTTTGTGACATTTGACGTGAGAGAATCTTCTTTGTAGAACAGCAAGCTGTTGACAGCCTCAGCATTGAGAGATGCCATTCTTCGCCTGCGTGGCTCGAAGACTGTCGCGGGCAACATGAATAAGGCGTCAGATTGGTTGATTTTTGGTTCCAGTGCTTGCTGAATGGCTGTGGAAGTTTTCTTAAGTCCAGATTTGGTCCGTCTTTGAATGGAGCTGGAGTGAAGCTTCTTTTTGACTTTAACGCTCTTTTGCTTACCAGTTTTTGGTGCATTCTTTTCTTTATACATAATTCCTTTCTCTTCCAAACGGGTGAGCAGGACACAACAGTCCAGCGCTTCTCCATCACCCACTACCAGTGTCTTCTTTCTATGTCGATGTGACTCTTTCTTATCCTTTTTTTTCTTTCCTCTCAACTCATCCTTTCTCTCTTTTAGTTTTTTCACGCCACCTCCTTTCTCCTTGCCGCCCTTCTCCTTCCGGGGCTTCCTGCATTTCACAGGCTGGCTCCGCTGAGCTTTCACCATGGTCTAAGTGTCCGTGGGCAGATCCACCACCTCCTCTTCATCCACAAGGTCCAACGATGGTGGGTTTCAGCTCAGACAGACCCTTCAGTGAGCATCATCATGGATCATCACCTGGTTCCATACACTCTGCAGAGAGACACAGATGAGATGGTTAAATTTAAAGCTTACTCTCAAACACTCTTGTAGAATCTGAGAGTGACTTCATGTAACAGACAGGATCTTTTGATGCATTATTAAACAACCGGTTTTACTTAGTTTGCTGTCAATTTCCAGGTCCCCGGAGAATATGACCATTAGACAACCTTTCTCCCTAACATGCAAACCACACTGCACACTCAGGATGGAGAAGAAACTGAGATAAAAAGCACATGATGTTATGTTATGTTTAAGCCTGAGGCCTTATGCACTTCAACCTCTTGTTCTTTTTACACTTAGATCATTACATATTAATTAACTGTGCTATAGCTGCTGCATGTTTCGATTTAACTGCAGCCAAATAATAATAATCATTTTAAAAAAACATAAACTATTGCCTTTTTGTCCTTTGTATCAATAATAAGCATCTTAAGCTCCTTGAACCCATGCTGAAGCACATTAATGACTCACACAATCCACCAGGAGCCCAACATTATAAGCATTCACCCACTCAGTGAGCACAGCACAGAAGCAGATGAGGCATTTAGGTGATATATTCGATGTTTGATGTGATGGGTGCTTTTAGAAGTGATTTGGATCTGTAATTCACAATTCCACACTGATTTAATTTTAGCTACAGCCTGCAGCTGATCTGTGTAAGTGGTACCATGTCTTACCAAAGAGTAGGTAATTAGAGTAAACATGAAAAGACTGCAAAGACTGTTTCACCTAAAAGAACTACGCATTTCTGTTTCTACGTGGTCAAAAGGGCAGTAAACTCTTTTAAAAATCGCAGTGAGGAATGAAAGTAATAACTCATCAAACATTTGGAGACACAACAACAGTATGATCAAATGACTCACAAATTGATCCTTATTTCACCAAAACTGGTGGCACAAACACTCGTCACACAATAGCCTCTTCAGTTTCCATGTCAACAGGCTGGTACTGAGTACATCAAGGCATCTCCAGCACCTTTATAGTAAAATATGTATAATCAGCTTTACAATCCTCTGCAGTTCACACAAGTCTTCCAGCTCTCTCAACACAAAAAACATCTTCACTTAGGGAAAACTTAAAGTTTCTGATGATTCAAACAGTGCCCTTGATGCAATGACACTCCTGCGTGCAGCATAAAGAGACTGATCATTCTTCTTGCTGCAGCCCTGAAACACAATTATTCCACTTGACCTACAAGAACTAAGTCAACACAGGTCTTTTTTTCATATATTAAGTGACTCTTCAGCCATAAAACCATCAAGCTTTCACAATCACACACTCTCCCAGGAATGATAAAGTCTGAATCTCAGTTTCCATTAATACCTGACACATATATGAACAATTAGGAGATTGATTTTTTTAAACAAGCTGCTGCTTGTGATGGCACATTTGTATAAGCTCAGATTGGTATATGTACCTTAATGTAGTTTAAAGGGGCAGTGTAAGAATTTAGCGGCATCTAGCTGCGGATTGCAACCCCCTCCACTCTAGTTCCTGTTCCAGTCATGTATGGGAAACTATGATGGCTGTGAAACACATGAAAAACAACACCTCATCTAGAACTAGTATTTAGTTTGGCTTGTCCTAACAGAAACAGAAACACAATGCTTATATTCAGGTGATTATACACTAAAGAAAACAGCTACACAGATTATATTCTTCATTTCTGCCATGTTCTACAAATAAATCTTGCACACTTAACATTTAAAGTCAGTATATAAAATGAGCCATATGTTGCCTTCAGTCTGTTGTAGGAAATGTTACAATGACAAGTCGAGCTCATATAAATGTAGGTCTGCAATTATTATTTTCAGTACTGATTAATCTGCAGATTGTTGTCCATTCATCCATCCATCCATCCATCCATCCTCTGTAACAACTTATCCTCATCAGGGTCTAATCAGGGTAACTTAGGGCGAGAGGCAGGGTACACCCTGGACAAGTTGCCAGCCTGTCGCGGGGCACATTGAGACAACCATGTCTTTGACTGTGGGAGAAAGCAAACTCAAAGAAAAGCCCAGTTGAGGTTCGAACCAGGAACCTTCTTGCTGTGAGGTGACAGTGCTAACCACTGCCTCTTTCTATAAAATGTCAAATAGTAATGTAATGTAATTTTCTTTGAGCTCAAAATGACATATTTAAATATCTTGTTTAATAGTCCACAACCCAAATATATTCATCTTACAGTGATATTAAACAGAGAAAAGCAGCAAATACTCACACCAGAGAAGCTAATCATTACTTAAATGATTCTAAAAATCCATGTAGGAAATGTGGCTGATTACCGGTCATCTAATCCAATAACCTTCTAACTGTTCCATAAATGATATGTGATACACTATACATGCAAGTTAAAATGAGAGGAAATGTTTCCTGTTTTCTTTCTATGAAAGCTTCTCATGTTTAAATGTCATTTTTTTTGTGCATGCTGTCCTGTTTACTAAAGTGAGCCACTTAGAGTTGCAGCTACACTTTAAATGCCTCTGAAGGGGCAGTCAAGGGGAGTTTATGTGTGTGAGTGTGCATGCTGCAAGTTGCTTAGAATACAAACAATACAGCTGACTCCTGTTTGCCAATACACCATTTCCTGCTCTGTCCCCACAGTATGATATTAGTAACAGTCATAAAAACTCAATTCTTCTCCTTGCAGTCGTGCAACATGCATCAAACAGAGAATAATTACTCAAAACTTCACGCAAATCCTGCTAAAATGGTTTCTGCACTGCATAATAATAACACATTAATTCAATCAATGACTTATTTATGCACTTGAGTATTTATCTTTCTGAAGTGTGCAGAAAATCTGTGATTTTTTTTTATTTTGACAACTTGCTATCGTGTAACAGCTAATAAAGAGTTGGAAAGCCAAAACCGAGTGTGGCTCTTGACAGCATGAGGTGTTTTGTTCTGTTTCTCAAGCATGTTTTGTGTCTGTCAATAACAATATTTAATAATATATGTATGTATTTCTACACTAAAACCTGAACATACCTTGTGACTCTTGTAATCTGTGATCTGTTGCACCACTTTACGCCATCTTAGAGAGCATATCTATGGTTGAGTTGTACAAATGCAAACCTACTTTGAATTCGGAGTGGACACAACTATCCGGCTGGACATTTTCAAAACCATCTCATAGCTCAGTCTGCCCTTACTGCAAAATGACTCGGTGAACCGTGAAATGCAATCCATGAGAGAGAAATTTAATTTCCAGATAACAAGAGGACAGAAGGAGCCTCACATCGAGTTTCTGTCTGAGGATATCAAATCAAGTTGCTTCATTTGAATAAGACAAGCGTGCACAATGGAAGGACAGGAGCTCGATGAAGAGCATCATTATTTTTCCCAGCTAGAACTTCACCACAACAAATGAAACAATAGATTTTCAGGTTGAAATTAATGCTGTGGTCTCATATTTACTCGCTTTTTCGTGCTGTTAAGGAAGTTAATACAAGATGCCATTTTAGAGGCACTTTGCACACTCAGCACAGCAGCACCACCAATAGCTGCACGCACCCACACACATGCACACACATTTGTTTCAGGACATTTTGTTTTGGATTAAATATAAACTTGTCCTACACATGTTTTCTACACTTCCTGCATTTATAAAATAAAATCCTTCATTGAAAAGCCTCCATTATGTGACAAATGTGGATGATTTTGCCTTTAAGTTTAAAAATGTATAGATCAACCTCTAAATATTGGCTGTATACACCCTCATTACTTTTAAAAACATATGGTAAAACTCATACAGTTGATTGTTTCCTCATTTTTTTTTGTCATTTTAAATTTAAACGACACCCACAGGTGTGTTAAAGAAATGACACAAAGTGAAGCTTTGGCATTTAGATGGGTTAAGAGATGAAACCGAGGGGTCACAAGATGATTAACTGGACAAAACATATGCAGAAACTGTTATATTTCTTTATTTTTTATAATACTGGACAGTTTTATCCTTTCAGGGTTCTTAAAAGTGTGCAAACAAGGCAATGTGAGAGGGGAAAATCACTTTATTTTTAACTAATCACCTCTCAAAGACAAATTAAATCTGTGATTAAACATTTTGCTTTGTTTTAAAAAAGGTTGGAACCAGTTAGACCAGTGTTTTCCAAACCTTTTTGGCTTGACAGTGTCGATTTCTGATCCCCCTCCTTGCTGGTTATGACCTCTGTGTGGATGTGAGTTGTGAGCAGGTTAACTAAAGAGTGATTTTTTTCCCCCATCAAGAACTAGTAGTTCATTGAAGGCATGAAAAGATGAAAATATCCAGGCTCAAATCATTAGAAACAGAAAAATGAACACCACCTGATTGTCTCCTATAATGCTAATCATCCGTGACCCCTCAGCTTCATCTCTTGCAGTAAATCACGGAGAGTTTGTGTAACCGATACACTGCATGTCATCAATTTTAATTATCTTGTGGATACCTGGTTGTGATTGATAAAAATCAAATGGGAAAGACACATTTCTACTTCTGAAAACTGCAGAGAATGACAGAAATCTTCCTAAAGCGCTACGCCATTTAAAGTAAATGGAGCATAATTGCAACATAAAACCCACTTAATAATTTGGCATTATGGATTTAACCCTCTCTCTCTCTTTTTCTCTCCTCCTGATGGCATATTAACTGACTGTACTTTCATCTGTATATAGAGGAGGAGGTGGCTGTCACACAGCCTCGTTCAGAAGAAGGACATGGTGTAGAGCTGTCATCATGAGAGAAAAAACCCCGAGGCAGGAGCTCTCAGGAATCTAAGCTGGTGTGCCGCTTCAGATATCACCAAGTCCACTTTTCCTGGAGCAAATCAGCACCACCAATACTAACCATCCTCCACCAACACCACCCTTCACCCCCATGCAGGTTCACACACACACACACAGCACAGTTACAAACACACCCTCATTATATGGATTATAATAAACAGAAAAGAAAGGCAGCGTTATGCATGTATTGTAATCAGGCTGTGGAAAAGCAGACTCGCCTACTGGAGCTTGTAGTTGGCCATGGTGGTGGTGGTGTTGGTGGACGGTGTTAATCTGACAGCATGCCGTAGCAGGAGTGCAGGCTGTGATATGAGAAGTGAAAAAAGCTCCTCAGCGGGGGGAAACGAGTCTAAAACATCCGAACATCCTCGATCAATCGCAGGGTTGTTTTTTTTTTTTTTTTTTTTTTTTTGGAGGTGGGGAGCGAAGCTGCTAGTTAATATCAATATCATAAGAAGCTCGTGTTACAGCCGAGTTGTTAGAAGCAGAGGCTACCCACCGATCCGATCATCTCCCAACTGTGACGGGAATTACAGCCGCGATTCATCATTACCTTGTGCGTCCCGTCGGAAATAAAAGATCCCCAGTATTAAAAAAATAAATAAAATATCCAGTCCGTCCTGCTCCTGCTGGATGGTCAGTTTCTACCCGGTCGGGCTGTCGACCTGGGGAGCGATCCGCGGACCCAACAGCCCCACAGTAGCTGGAGACATGGTGAACAAATCGGTGAGCGGTGACCTACTTCCGAAGTGGCATGCTGGAGATAATATTCATGCGCTGCCTGCATTCACATTCGCCGTTGCACCGGGACATCCCTCCTCTATAACACGAAATCACGGTGCTGTAATATTCCTGCAGGGACTAAACTGTGTCTGCAAACATCAGCAATCCCCCCCTCAAGCACACTTCAAGGTATTTTTTAATCTCTTCTACAAGAAATATGCATGTGTATTTAGCCCGAAATATCATTTTTATTATACGAGTATATAGCTCTATTTTAACTTCCACCAATCTGAAATCACTTCTTAAAAAATAAGATCAGCAAAAAGTGTTCATCTGATAGTGGAGGAATCTTTCTTTGCTACTAAAATGAGCTTAAAACATAAATAACATGAGCAGAAAGTGAATAAGTTCTAGTAATAATACGCAGACAGCCGACTCTAAACTTTAGGAAAAAATAGGTCCTATAGGACTATTTTAGTGCCAAACATTACTAAATTCAGTGGTGAGTTCACACCACTGAAGAAGTAAAGACTCTAAAATACGATTATATTAAATACAATGTAGCCTACCACCGACATAAACATCATTAAGATCACTGTGAACTCTATGATGATCCATAACATAAGGAGGATTTCAGTGATTCTTTCAAAATATCAGCATGAATTTATCTTAATAAGGCTAAAATGTATCCTCTGTCTTAATAAAACTATTAAAGGATTGCCTCAATTAAGGAAAATAATCAATAAACAATGATAACACTAATGCACCGTACAGTCAGATACCAGACTTTCACTGTCACATGCAAGAAAACGATAGGTCCTCTAGATAAATGTACAAAAGTAGTACTATAAAATCATATTAGCATCATATCTTCTCTTAATAAAGATAAAATAAGGAATAAAATCAATAAATTGCTATGAATGATACACAGATAGTTGACTCCATGCAGGAAAAGCCATTATACTGTAGCATCACTTTAAACTCTATATGAAAATACAGTAGAAATTATATTACAGATCATTGTAAACACACTGTGTCTAAAGCACACACACAAGTCCCTATATATTATATGAGACATTTTCCTTTATTTGATAGTGACATCTGAAAAGATGGACAGCAAATTCAGGGGAATAAGAGAGAGGGAATGACGTGCAGTAAAGGACTGAGGCTGGGTTCAAACCTGGGTCACTGTGATAGCGACTTTAGCCTTGATACATGGAGCACATGCTCTACCAGGTGAGCTACCGGGGTACACGGGAGCATAAACATTATTAAGGATGCAGCTGACATGATTAGTTGATCTTCAGAAATTTATCAGCAACAATACTGATAATCAGTTCATAATTTTCTCCGATTTAGCATCTCAATTGTGAAGTATTTCAGTTTTTTGGGTGATAATATGACATTTGAAGACATCTTGTTGGGCTCAGAGAAGTCATGCTGGGCATTTATCTAAATGATTAATTCATTAATTAAGAAAATAACTAATAGATGACTTATTAATGAAAATAATAATTAGTATACAACATAAAGATCATTGTAAAGCACACTATAGAGTCCATTACATAAAATCACTATCAAGTATAAGATCATCTCTCTAATGAGTATTGCAATCATGATATAAATCCCTAAAGAGTCTTTCGTTAGTCAGATTAATGGCAGCAGAAAATAGAAGCATGTATCCCTCTTAATTAGTCTCATTAACTGTATCCTCTTCTCTTAATGATACGTGGAATCTAATAATGATGATGAGTGATCAGTCGCCACTCCTCATTTATTAGCCTACTTCTTGAGGAAGGGCAGATAACGTCGGCCTTTTACAGTATGATAAACACCAAACACTGTAAATGGTGACCTCTCAGCTGCTGGACTTACTCAGCGGACGTTCACTTGCAGGGAAACTTTAATATCTACACCAAAACAGCAGGTTCATTCTCTTTTCACAACTAGCTGATTGGGAAGCCACTATGTTATCAAGTTAGCAAGTAGTCAGAATCAAGCTTAATTGGGATAAATGCTGATTGTCCTCATCAATATCAGCTTTGCAGTGTGTAATTAACAGCTGTAAACAAGCTGAGTGTGTTGAGTTAATGAGGCGTGAGCACCGGGGGAAGCTGAGGGAGTATAGACTGCTGAGAGCTGACCTGCACTGCAATAAACAAACTGCAACACACTGCAGAGAGAGGCAGGACACCGACCAGGACGGCTAAATGCTTCCTACACGCAGGAAACACTCAGTCACTCAGTCACTAGCTGTGATAATACAAACATAAAGTGAGGATCTAAATAATTGCTGAACAGCAGACACCAATTAAAATATCAGAAAAATAAATGAGGAAAAACAAAGAACATATATGTATATATAAAATAATTGAAAATCATGTTTTCCATTTGAATAGTAATTTAGTTTTTAACCTCATCATTTTGAATCACACTGCAATGATTAGCTGCAACATTAGCATTTATTTAGAGTTGTGTTTCTTTATTTTTTGTCTCTACTAACTCTCAACTCCACAACTGAGACAAATATCTGGTGCATCAGCTGCTACCAAGCTGCAATCTCCGATGCTGTGCAATGCAGAAGTTCTAAAAACTGCAGTTCCTCAAACGTCGACTTGAGGCTGGTTACAGAACAAGTCAATCTCCATAAGTCCCCATGTTAAAATGTCCAACTTCACAGCAGAAATAAACATGTTTACAGCCTGGTACAAAAAACTGTTTTGGTCTCATTGGCTAATTTCCCCGTTCATGACAACTGTACTGAGTCTGAATTTTTATATAAGTCACCTGTTCAAATTATATTAAAGCTGAGAGTTATGCAGAATTAACCGCATGGCCGCTTTGATTGACAGGTAAGTGCTGTTACAGGCGGCTTGTTTGAGAATCATTCAGCCCACCTCAGCTCTACCAACACTCAACATCTTTTTCCACTTTTAGATGAGCCAGGAGGCAGGAGGCGACAACCAGAGCCACCACACTCTGAGCTTCACACCAGCTCTTCAGAAGCCTGCTGGTGACGTCACGGATACGACGTCCATTCTTCATACTGTCTATGGCTGCTACATGCTCCACTATGAACCTCATCTAGCTAAAAGCTAACTTTGTCTGTGTGAGGTTTGGTACTAGGCAGTAAGTGCGCAGTTTCCTGACATAGTCCTAAAGTCACACTATGTGAGCAATGAAACTAAACAGTTAAGTTGTTCACCAGAGAACCAAAACGAGGAGCTGAAAGATGAAGCTCCATAAATCTGAAGGAAACTGCAGAGTCGTCTGATAATTATCTGTATGTTCGAGTGACTCCTTTCACATTACACACAGTCATTTGATCCATGGTTACTATAAAAATATTGATTATAGCCGCTTGTTTAAAGGCACATTTCCCTTTGGCAGAACGTATGGTTCTCATTACTTTGATCATTACAGGAGTTTTAATAATTTCCCCCTAACAGTTTGAATACTTAAACTTCTGGGCTCATTTCCAAAAAGGAATTTCAATCCAGCAATTACCAATAAAAACAGGTGTACATAAGTTCATCAATAATCATCAAAAGTCAACACCGTGGGAGCCTGAAATATCACACAAATACATTCAGTAAAATCAAAACATTTTATCAGAGCTGTCACTGCAAGATCATAGATAAATACATGAATATCTCCTTCACAAGCAAGCAAAGAGGGGCTCCTAAAATAATGCCAAGAAACCCACCAGCAACTTGACAGCGATCAAGCAGTTCAGGATAATGAAAAGTATTTGAATCCACCTTGATTTTAATAACTGGCAGGATCAGAGGTCATGTAAGCAGGGAGATTGTCCCTCATGTTGGGAAACACCTTGTCGTCCTTCAGCAAGTCATGTAATATGATTTTAATCTACAACAACATTTCTTAAGAGTCATGTGGTCCTTTATACCCAGAACACTTTCACCTCACATCTCCAAACTGCTCTACATTTGGCCCTGTATCCCCCATTCAACAAGATCTCGCCCCAGAAACTCTCATCTCAGGAGATATTTACTGAAGATGATGAATTTTTCATCAGAAGGTGGAGAGATAGCATTGGGGAGAGTGAAATAACACAGTAATTCTCTATTGATCCTTTTTCTCCGCTTGCCTGTAAAGTCAGAGCTCAGATTCTGCTGCCCTGGAGCTGCCACAGCATCAATGCACTGTGAACAAAAAGTTTACAAAAATATCTCAAGTGTGTATTTTGTTCTGTAAAAGAGACACATTTTAGATTTAACCCTTTATTGCATGACCATTTAACCTTACCTGGTCTGGTACGACCAGTAGCATATGGCGGCTAATGTTAGCTAACGTTAGTAAACCTAAGATATTGCTGTGTAGCTGATATTACTGAGTCACTTCATTTACTTTAAGGCTCTTCTATTCACGTGCAACTGTTAGACAATGTTTGATTATCCAGTAATTGTCACAGTTGTCTCAGTTAAATTACATTTAGCATCTTTGATATTTCCCCTTTCAATTGTCCTTAAAGAATAACACATTGAATTTTTTGTCTGTTTTTTGTAGACAAATTATTATTCACCTACGTGTATCACCTATGTTTTTATAGTAACATATGTTTAAATGTCCGGCTGCTTGGTTCATTCTCACTGCTCTCATAGTGCCGTTTTCACCTGGAGCAGGCAGCTCAGCACGGACAAACCAAGCGGCAACCGCCGTGGCTTTTAAGTTAATCCAATGCGGAAGTGCCAAAAACTGCAGTTCCTCAAACGTCCACTTGAGGCTGGCTACAGAACGAGTCAGTCTCCATAAGTCCCCATGTTAAAATGTCCAACTTCACAACAGAAATAAACATGTTTACAGCCTGGTACATGACAACTGTACTGAGGGTGAATTTTTATTTTTATATGTTCAAATTATATTAAGGCTTAAAGTTATGAATAATTAACAACATGGCCGCTTTAATTGACTGGTAGGTTCCGTTACAGGCCGCTTGTTTGAGCACTCAGGCGTCATTCTTCCTGCCTCAGGTCCACCAACGCTCCACATCTTTTTTGACTTTTAGATTAGCCAGGAGGCAACAGAGGACTGCCAAGATGGCGATGGCCAGAGCCACCACAATGTGAGCTTCAAAACGGCTCTTCAGAAACATGTGGATGATATGACGGATACAACATCCAATTTTATACTGTCTATGAGATACAGTTAGCAACTAGCTAACATACTGTAGTGGAGAATTTAGGAGCTAAAGAGACAGATATCCCTTCAGGAGTTGGTAGACAATCAAAACAGATAAAAGAGAGTGAATATTGGATTTACATACATTAAGTGACTCCAGGACTCCAAATGAATGATAATGCTGCACTCTTAACTGCTGAATGTTAGACTACACAAGCTAAACTATAACAAGTTTACCATATAATCGTAAAAGGTGATGAGATGTCAATGTTATGGCCAAAAAAGTCAATTATTGTTGTGCCAAAACTGCTTATTGTTGCTGCATTTTATATAACCCTACTTCTACATCAAGTGCCATTGTGATCATGCCAGTTAAAAGCAGCAGATGTGACAGTGATGGTCAATTTTCTGTCTCTGTCACTTGTGAACAATTTTTCTTTCAGAGTTTTGAGTGGGTCAGTGGTGTTCAAGAGGTTAACACCCATCCACTGTGATTGTGGTCACACACAGCGTTAATACACCAAATGTGTGATAACCATGCAATCTCTAAACCGCCAAGCTGTGAATGTGTGTTTACCGACCATTAGGAGAGGAAGTGAAGTGAAGAGCACTTTTTTGACATTAAAGCGACGTGTTTTCAATGGATGATGATTCATGCAGTACACACATAATAAAGTGAAGTCATTCAGGAGGCTTTATCCCCTCGAACCAGTCATTGTCACACAACTGGCTGACTATTGTGTTAGCTGAGGTTTTATAAGGAGGGTGTGTGAGCCATTTGTGTCATGCATGGCTGGTAGCAACAACTTAATACATGACTGGTTTGTTTGTGTGATAATAACTTAACCATCCAAGATATTGTTTTTGTTGGTTAAGACACATTTTGAAGGGAAAATAAAGAAAATAAAATGTGGTAACTACGTAACTACATGTTAGAAATGACAAATATCCTCGACAAGGTGCAGAAAAACATTTAAACTGAAACACTGATGCATATATGTAGATTCAAAACGCAGCTTCAGTACAGGCTATGTGAGGATCTCAGAAAAGCATACGTTTGCTGCACCACAGAACAGGTAGTAAGCTGTTATTTCTCAGCTTCAGCATGTAGCCTACAGTTGTAGAGATGACAGTTCAGCACTACAGAGCAGATACAGGACAGGAAGTGTAATTATCTGCTTCTACTGTTCCTCTTTAAAGAGACGAGGCAAGATGCCAGACAGCCTGACTGGCAAAGAGAGGGAAGAGAAAAAAAGAGAAGAGACAGATAGAGAGAGCGATAGCTATGAAGACTGAATTAAAAAAAAAAAAAGATCGAAGCACCAGAGAGGAGTGGGAAAGTGGAGAGGGAGTCTCACACCTCACATCTCATCGAGCAGGAGAAAAGTCAAACTTAGAAGAAATAAGTGGGGCAATTTTTCACATTCACCCTCCTGCTTTTTTTTGCTTGACAGCTTCTCAGAGATACAGACGTTTGACACAGACTTCCTGAGAGAGCAGGCGCGTACAAGGGAGAAGAGAAATTAGGAGAATGTGTGAGAGACATCGATGGAGGGGAGGCGAAGGGGGTCAAAAGACAAGAGAGAGTGATGGATTGAGATAGCACGGAGAATGGAGACAGAGAGAGATTGTCATCATCATCATGAACAATGACTCGCTGATAGAGGAGGCCTGTCGCTGGATTTTCAACCCAGCTGAGGAGGGAGAGGACGGGGTGGGGGGTGCGGCCGCCCGCCTGCCCACCTGCCAGGGCCTCAGTCATGCTTTTAGCATCTGCCAAACTGAAGGACGCTTGGTGCCATGTGCTTTTCACTGAAGGAGCCTGACGTTTGTCAGTCACAGTGAGGGCTTCTGTTCTGTTTCGGCCTCAGCCAAACAGGGTTTAATGTCGCCCTCCCCTTATACACACACACACACACACACACACACACACACACACACACACACACACACACACACTTCCAGCCCATGTAAACAATCCCAGTGTGTGTGAGACATGAACAAGACCCCAGCTCTGAAAGCTTCACATCCACTGCAGCTGTGGGCTGGACAACAGCTGACGCTGGGCTTTGGGTCCCTGCTCTCGTTCTGCTTCCTTCCCCACCAACCCCGCCTTCTCTTCTTCTATGTTTCCATGAAACAGACCTGTAATTTTCACAGCTGTGTCTCGGGCATTGTGCCAGGGTGAGTCAGGGAAAGAGAGAGTGAGGGAGAGGGGCTGGCTAATGGCTTTTAGTGGAGCACAGGCTACAGCACAGCTTTGCTAAGACGCTCAAGATTCAAGCTAGAGAAATATTCAAACACAATTAGCATTAGCATTCTAAAAAATTCTGCAAATTATATGGTAGCCACAAAGAATAATTCAAGTTTACAAATTGGTAATAGTTTTTGTCATCATATCTATTGGTGAGGATAACACTGTGTGGTGAGGTCAACAGTTTGGTTAGAGTAACTCGTTTGCAAGCGTGTACCAGAAACGACGCTAATAACCAAAACACAGGAAATCTGTTTTCATGCACAACTAAGTAAATACAGTAGGTCAAAGCTGAACCCAGACATCTGTAAACTGTGATGCATGTTTACAACCGCAATCATTTTGCTGTTTACTTCAGTTTTTGACTACCTGGGTTGTTTTTTTTTAATATATCTGACTGTTGCCTTGTCCGACTCCTTTTTAGCAGTTCTGCCATATTCCCAGATCCACATCAGATCTACCTACAGGGAATATTGGACATCTGTCCTGAAGCTCCAGAACTCTTCAGGGTTTTAAAGCCAAAACCCCACCGGGCACGTCTTGGGCACGTCGCGGCCACAACGCTGTTTTGGTCTGTTCTCCGCACGACTTCAAGCTCCAACAGGAGTGTTTCAGAGTTTTAGTGTTTTGGTCATTTTTCATTGGTTTATGTGCTTCTAAATGTGTAAATATTCTACGTAGCTAAACTGTTTCCCTTGTGGTTGTTCTCACTTTGCACAAGGTGTTTTATTTTGAAAATCTACCGGCTTCTCTATGTCGTTTCTGTGTCTGACTTCCGGCCAGCTCGAACTGCTCTGTGCAGATTGACACAGGCTGCTTGCGGCATCCGTCAAAAATAGAACAACCGCGTATTCTTGGTGTAGCAGAGTAGAGACCTGCTTCTGGGACACTTTTGAACTGGACCACGGCACTACTGGTGGGGTTTGAAACATCGACTAGAACGGCCATGATTAGCTCCAGCGGCTGCGGCGCACACGGAACAAACTGCATCCGTGCCCGATGAAATCTGGCTGTAAGGTTTGAGGTTAATGCTCTGTGGTTTGGGCTAATTTTAATTCAATTTTTGTAGAAAAATTACATCATTAAAATGCAATAAATTACATGATAAAGACTTTCTCTGCTAGACAAATACTGCAGTGACACCAATGTATTACAACTATCTTTTCTTCTGCATTACATACCGGCAAAAACTGTTTTCATATCTGCGCATATACGCTGTACTGATATTTTAAGGGCTCAGGTTTATGGAGAACACTACTAAAACTAAAAACTAAATATTTAAGTAAATGTTAAGAGAGCATTGACTATAGATAAAAACATTCAGATTAAGAGGATTTTTAAGCCCTGAGTGGTGCCTTTTTATCTACTTTAAGGGAACAACCTCCACCAACAACAAGGTAAGGCACCCTGTATGTAGTCTGAGAGGCACAACTCGGGGGAAAAGAAGTCCACAAAGCACGGCTTGTTACTGCATGTTAAACTTATTGCTCTGAGGGCAAAGTAATAATTGAAGGCAACTCAGCTGAGCAAATCAATATCTTTTATCAGCTCCTCTCTGCTCTCATCTGGAAGCTGAATAGTAAGAGGAAGAAAAAAATATGTGAGGGGCAAACAGAAATTAAATCCTTTTAAATCACACCTTCATTACTTCAGTTTGGTCCTCATATGTTGTACATCCTGAATGAATGTGGGGTTTTATTATTATGAGCCCAGCAGTTCATTTCTGCCTCTGGGCCCCCCTCACGGGTTAATCCAGCCACGACCTCAGCGAATAACTTACCGAGCACAATGTTATTATTACCAGTTGGAATGATGGCCATAATTACACAAGTAAGACCGAAGTTATAATAAATCTGAATTATCTCGAAAGACTCTATGTACAACTTTTCATCACGCTATAACTCTTTCGGAGGTAAAACCACCAGCTTGGACATTTCACGCAGGTTTCTTAATGATTTACAGCCCGGCACGCGGCCATGCAAATCTTACCCAAATGAAGTAATTTAGTTTGGCAGCAATAACAATAAGTTAAAAAGTAATGACCTGAGGTAGCTTGTAACTGAACGGTATCCAAAAGGGAAAAAAAATGCTGTGCGAGTTCCTGTTAGATAATATTTAACATCACTGTGTGGATAACAACAATGTGACTATGACAAGTGTTTTGGAAAAAAGGGGGATGTGCCAGTGTACTTTTCCCATGCATGAACAATAAAGTCATTCAGCCTGCGTGGGATGTTGTTTTCAAGTTCAGAAATATGTTCCAATACTAAACAAAATATTTTTAGACATTTAATTTGCAAGATAAACCGCACAATAATATGAACGACAATAATAACACGCGAACAACAATGTGAACACCTAAAACTCTCTGCTGAGTACATGTGGCCTCGAGCAGGAAGTATTTGTCTCCTTTGGGATAGCAGGGAGGACAGTGTGTTTGGGTGACAGGAGGCACGCTCCCCACCACCTCCTCCTCCTCCTCCTCCTCCTCCTCTCTATGGCCACAACAGGACACTTCTTCAGAAATAATGGGATTATGTCCATGATTGATATCCAGCTTTATGGCTCACGTGTGGGCACTGCACCTCCACTGAACATGCTGCTATGACAGGCCTGTCAAAGCAGGCTCTGGAGAACTGACTAGACACAAATCGACCACGACCTCCAGAACTGAAGCTCTATTGTCGGGCTTTTCTGTCCACAAGAGGCTTAACAAACACCATTATACTGAAGAACTCACTAGGCAACTTGTGTGTCATGCATTATAACCCTGATGTAATGTCAAAGCCTGTACTTTCCAACGGGCTTTTACAGGAAGAGACGACCAGCTTTTCACATATAACGTGGTTTTTAATCTTAATAGGGAGGACACACTGACTGATTTGCAGCTTTTAACTGTGAAAACAGACAAAATGTCTGAACGCTACTGTGTCTATATCTAGTAAAATACACAAAGATGTAAGGCAAACACATACTCCACCTAGAAGATGTGTACAACTGTTATGAGAGAGTTAACAGAGGAAAGCTGACTGATTTTCTGAAATATATAAATTCTGAATCTTTCTGTCACTGTGGAACAGCATGCAACCTTTGTTCACTTTCTAGAATAAACACGTTGCATGGCAAACAACAGCACTGTTGAGACTACAATCTGAAGCCTAAAGCAGAAACACACTTCTCAAAGCTGGACATTTCCAGCACGGGGGGTTACCACACATCATGCATCTCCCCGGTCTATCAGAGGGGCCTACATACATACAGACAGAGACACTTCCACACAGATCATTTTCTCCAAACATAATCCTTCATAAACATCGAAGTGTCCTCAAAAGTGATCCATGTCTGAACTGTATCAGCTCTGTGCCTCCCTTGATCACGTTTATACGTCCCTGCAAACTGTGAGACAGAAAAACTTTTGAAATTTGGAAAGTTTAGAAGTATTATCTACAAAAAATATCAAAAGTACTCATTGTGCAAGCAGAAGCTTTCTATTATTGGATTATTGGTGAAGCATTAACATATAAAGAGCATTTTAATACCATAACGGGTTGATGACGAACTAATTCAAACTATTTTGTGCACTTTTGAGGTACAAAAGTACATAAATGCAATGTCATTTCTTTAGTTTTTTCACATCTTAATAAGCAAAGTATCTCTATCTGTGAAATAAATAGAGTGGACGATATTTAGTACCTTAAGTATTAAAAAGGAAACACTAAAATACCTCATACTTGAGTACATGAGTAAATGTACTTTCAGTCCAGAAATCAAACATATTCAGTTTACTAGCATAAAAATGAGTAAATTTCCACATTTGCAGTGACTTTTTTGGTGTTTTTGCTTTAGAAATGACATATATGATGCATTAATCATCGTTGCTATGTCAGTGCACTAAAAGATTAATCCACTCTAGATCCAATACAAATAAACAGAAAGGACCTTTAAGTATCTCTCTCAGCTGCTGGGTATGTTTTCCTGCTGCTGTTGGCAGACTAAAACTTCCTGCACTTATTTTCCATCCAACATCTTTCATCTTCCATCAAACAAACCCCGAACAGTCACAGTAAAACCTCCAAAACAACAAACAAACTCCACAGCAGAGTCGAGACTCGAACAGGAGCTGCTTGTGTGACATTTTCTGCGATCACGAGCTGTGTGGAGTGAGTCTCGACCGATCGTGCTCTCCACGCCACGCATTTACGCGAGAAAAGACGACTGTGTCACCTGCAAGAAGCAACAAAACACCTCGGAAAGTTTCTCCAACCAACAAGAAAGGAGCTGTTTATCTGTCGAGAGCTGACACACTTTTATCCCAACCCCGCTGAGCTCCTCTCATGGCTCGATCTTGTCCCGTCTGACACTTTCAGTTTTGCCCGAGAGGCGATAAGAGTTGAAGGCTGTTGTGTCTTACCGCTTTGCAGACTGCAAAATAAACCCAGAAAGACGATTTGAGAAAGGAAGATCACTTCCACAGGGCCAAAGAGTGATGCGTCAGGTGTACGCTTCCCGCAAGTGAAGGAGGAAAACAGAGTGGAGGGCGACTCATGTTGAGCTGATCGGCTGAAGCCTTTTTTTTTTTTAACTCCAAACTGCGCTGCTCCTCCGTGCGCTGCGCGTAAAAATCCCCATTCAATCCACTTTAAACCACAATACACGTTCAGAAAGCGAAGCGAGGCGTGTTAAAGGTTCAGCCAAGCTCCTGCAAACTACAGTTCGACTTCAGCGTGTTTTTACATAACAGCATCATCCGCTTTTTTATGTTGACGCATCATGTAGCGAAAACATGGAGTTTCTTAAAGGGCCACGGACGCGCTGTCCACATGTCACCGTCCCCAGCAGCCCTGCTGTGGCTGACAGATGGCTTTCTCCTGGTTAATGTCTTTAAGCCCTGTTCTTTTGACACTTGTGTTAACCCTGGCAGCAGTCACTCAACGAGCTGCTCTCGGCACTGAGTGAGGTGATCTGTGGTTTGTCAGCTCTGGATCAAAACCTGCTCTGACATGTGACTGTATTCCTGGAGTACTGATATAGAGGGGTGTGTGACTTCGTGTTGTAGTCATTTTCATACCATTTTATGTGCTGGTGTGGTGTAATTTGGACATTATGAGCTTCTTTTTTGCACATTTTGAAGACAGTCTGTGCAGAAATTGAGCCTTAAATCCACTTAAACTCAAATAAATAAATTTTAAACACGATTAAGGGAAACCACATTATTATTTTTTCCAAACTGGAATCATCTGAACAAACACATTACATGAATGAAACTCACACTAATCACAGACAGGTGCTAATGTAACACGTTTTCACACATTAACATTTAGTCTGCAGACCAAGACAAAGTACCTGTTGCCTCATGGTGCCACTTTCTAATAAGTCACCTTTTACACTTTCTTCAATCAACACTGTGCAATATCCAATATCTGTGCATATATAGTATGTCATGTACCTGTATATACGTATTAGAATACTCTGTTTTAGTATATTTTATATTTTGTAGCTGTATTTTGTATTTCTATATTATTCTGTTTTACCTACATTTTTTATAGTATTGTATTTTACTCTTTTGCTTATTTTTATTCTTATGTGTAGTGCTGTTACACTGTTTTAGTACTGTTAATGCTGAGCTTCCTCTTGTCCAACAAATTTCATTCTGTCGTTGACCCTGTGTTAACTTACACATGACAAATAAACCAAATAAACTCTTTATAGTTCAATTAAAAGATATTAATATAGGAACAACTTTGGGGTTGCCAGGTTGTGGAAAATCCTTGTGGATCCTCTCTAGTTGTCCTGTAATACATGGTAGTCCAGCCCCTCAGAGATTTTTACAACTGAGCAACCCAGAAGTAATTCTTATTGGAAATAAGTAGCATACACACACATGAATTTAATATTTCCAACAATCCATCATAATGCAGAAGTTATGAGAACTTGTTGAGTTGTGAGGCCACATTTGCACAATGTGTACCCATTTAGTGTGTATTCTGCTTATTGTATATCAGAAAGGACATTTTGTGATTCTCTGCATTGTTACAGGTCATTCAACAAACGTTTATTAATGAGTCATCTACATGACCTTCAGACTTGATGCTCACTGTATAGAGGAAAACCCTCACTTGACAATAAGGCATTCAGTTTGAATGTCTCCCCTGCAGGGAGGAGTCCTTCCTGCTTAATAAAGCAGCCATACAGCTGAGAAGACAAAGCACACTCCACTGACAGAAGTTACACAGCAGCTTCCTTCACAAATATGTGGACTCACAACCTGAAAGTTTGAATTATAATCACTTATTATTGATCTGCAAAGCATTACATGGATGATTAAATCTTAAGAAAGCTGCTAGTGACCACTCTTAAACCCTTTATGGACATGTTTTATGATAAAGGTAGAATTAATCTGATCCTAAACTTTTATTTTAAGAATGAATACAAATATTTAAGCAAAGCTATACACAATAAAAGTCTGTTACTAACAAACAAATATGAAGCTCTCTCTATAAACCGTTATACTATAACTGCTACAGATTCACAATCATGTCTGAAGTAAATCATCCTTCATCTTGTCATTGTGTTTCTGACAGGAAAAATGGACCAGCTGCCACTTCAGGTCAGGAAACTGGTAGAAATACTTTGATTTATTGTCCACATCACAGGCACATCGGTGGTATTTCTCTGGAGGTCAAAAACATTTCTATTTTACACGCATGAATTATAGTTTATAGCGTTGCTGCCTTTGCTTGAATACCTCCACCCATCAGAAGTATACAGTTTGAATTTTGCTCTTTGAAGTTATCTTGCACTGAACTTAAGAAATAAAAGTATTTATCAGAGTCTGAGCTGACAAACACAGACACACACTGTGGTGGATAGTAACTACACGCATTTACTGTACTTAAAGGAGCAGTCTGTAGGATTTAGATCTAGATCTAGGTGTAGTTGCTGACTGAAATCCCTGTAAAGGAGAAACTGTAGTGACCATGAAACGCTCAAACAACATGAAAGGCCCAATCAGAGCCAGTGTTTGGTTTGTCTTCTTTGGGCTACTGTGGAAACATGGCAGTTCAACATGGTAGACTCTAGATATAAAAGGCTCATTCTAAGGTTACAAAAACATAATGATGCATATTATATATTATAATACATGCATATCATTCAATTTGTGCCACAGTCTGTCAATGAAGCTAAATCTTACACACTGGACCTTTAAGTACAATTATGAGGTACTTGTATTTTAAAGGGAAATATTATTTAATTACATCTCTGTACATCTAGAGTTACTTGTTCCTTTACAGATTAAGATTTCACATTAAAAAACATGTCATCAGATTAAAAAAACAATTCATACACTACCCAGGAGCAGTTATCTACATCAAGACAAACTACAACATTAAATTACTTCCTGAATGTTAATACATAAATAACAATGATTCAAGTAAAAATATAAAGCAAACATTCAGCAAAAACAGTACTTTTATTTGTAAAATAGTACGCTGTAGTTTGGTCTGGATAGTTTTACTTAAAGATTTAGGAGGGTCAATTTACAGAATATGGCAGAAATGGGTATAATATACATAACTGTGTTTTCATTAGTGTATAATCACCTGAAAATGTTTTTGTTACCACAGAGTGAGACTTTTATATCTACAGACCCACTGTGGGTCCTCTTTGACAGAGTCTGCCATGTTGTACCGCCCTGTTTCTATAGTAGCCCAGAACAGACAAACTAAACACTGACTCTAATTAGGCCCTTTCACTTTTTTTGTGCGTTTCGTGACCATTACAGTTTCTCCTTCCTGCTAGCAAAGAAACGATTTATTCGAGGGGTTTGCAATCAGCAACATGTCACGATGCCACTAAATCCAACCCACTGCTCCTTTAAGTAAATGATCTAAATACATTTTCCATGACCGAACGTTTGTTTCCTAAAAGATTCAAGTTACTTTCTCAGTCAATTCCAGAAAGTGTATCTGATCACATATCAAGGCTGGGTTATTTTTATTTTTCACACTCATGTATGATGGGATTTTAAGAGGATATATTATCACTAGATACAGTTTGAATCTAATTTCGTAATAACATCTCATTCCAGTCGAGCTACCCGAGTGTGTTAGCGATAATAATGTTTCCTGTACAGGGAAAATCCACCCTGTAACAGAACTCCCATGTATTATTCAAATGCACAGTTCAATCACTGTCTGGTCGACTGTATTCCCTTTGGCTTTTCTAGAAACAAGGAGCTCTACTGTATGTTCACTGTGCACAGAGGGACCATAAGAACCATGTATGTTTTCTTTATTTTTTCTATCACATCTGAACCATAGGTGCATTTCAGGACAAGCTCTGTCAAAAGAGCAGACAGTCTTTTTCACTTCTGCTGAAAAAGCATCTTCAGATCTAAAATCTTTCATCTTCACTGAAGAGTTAAGAAATGAAACAACCCATGCCAAATACTGTTAATCCTTCAGCTCAGCGCTGAGTGCTTTTATCACAGAGAGCCGGGAACGACGCACAGTGGAGCGATATCGAGCAGTATCAGAGTCAAACCAAACAATCTTCTGCGCATCAATCAGCCTCGGTCTCAGCAGCTGACAGACATGAAATGACGGTAGATGGATTGGAGGCAATAAGCTGACGATCCGTCATCTGAACAGGTTATGGACAGAGAGAAGCTCCAGCAGCAGGTTACTGGGAGACGGATTGGAAAGGTGCAGGTCATTCAAGTTTGGAAAGAAGAATGATTGACGACTATGTGTTAAGTAGAATTAAGTGGCAAGTATTTTAAGTATAGTTGTGATGTATTTACACTGCATTTCATATACCAACATTTATTTAACATAAATATCTGATAATGGTTACTTTGCAGATGAAGACTTCATGTACAAACATATTATCTGTTGATAAAACATACTGCTGCTATAAATGTATTCTGGTTGAGCTCATCAATAAAATGCTGTTCTTGTAGTATTTATAATAAAATAATATTATAGAGTTTAAAATGGGTCAGTAAAATAATGACTTTAGTACATTTGCTGCTAATGCTTGTGTGCTTTACTTGTAATCAATTAGATTCATACTGCAGGATGTGAATATAACACACTGTACATGCAGCACCAGTCAAATGTTTGGACACATCTTCTCATTCAATGGTTTTTATTATTATTTTTTTACTTTCTACATGGTAGATTAACAAAGACAACACCAGAACTGTAAAATAACACATAAGAAATCATGTAGTGAACAAAAAAAAAGTAGACAAATAAAAACTGATACACATTGAAGAACCGCAATGTGAAAAAGTGCTTTAACTTTGAGAAGCTTTGCACATAATTATTTTTACCATATTTTTTGGCATTTCAGAATACAGAAGTGTTTTTTTTATAGTTTCATGGGAATGAGACACTTTCTCCAGACAATGTTTTTAGTCAGTTATAATAGAAATACAATATATTAGTATGTAATGGAAGTGGTAAAGTAATGCAGGAACAGAGAACATTTAGAGTATTGTAAGATGAGTGCCTGTAGATGTAAACATCTACTCCACTTTGCCTATTTTTTGTTTGTTGGTCTACATTCCCTGTACTTTCTGATTTTGACAGCCATTTTTTTTTTTTTTTAAATTTGGGTTTACTGCAAGCACCAACAAAAGAATCACAGTGTTATCCTGTATTTCGCATGATGAAGGATGAAGGAGCTAAGCTTCTAACAAAAGGTATTACTCTGGTTATTTAGCATACTTAGGTTAAATTGGGCTTCTCAAACATTGAATTTAAAATGCAAGGTCACAATCAAAGTAGCAGAAGATGACATATCCTTGTTTATCCATGTTTAGTCCCTCATATGGGACAAACTCAAAAATGAGTGCCATGTTACAACAGTCTTGAACAGGTTGAGCTGCATTGCCCATGTGTTCTTGAAATTTAACTTTAACTCTGAATTATTAAGAAACGATCAAGCACTGTATGCGTGTCGGATATTAAAAACTAGCCCAGGAATAAGAAAAGTTTGTTTTTTTTAAATTTACTGCAAACAGAACTACTTTATTTCATACATATTTTCACACTGTACATTTCAATTTGGACACTGTGGAGAAAAGACAAAATATTTAGGAGGGTTTCTCCACTCACACTGTACAGACAGGATACAATAGTGGAATATGTTTGCTGTTAAAACGAACAAACTCTTTTCTAATGCTAATTCTCTACAACAAAATATTCAGACATCAGCTGCTTTTCCTCATCGATCAGAAACAGTTCGGTTTGCATTGAGATCATGAAAGTGATGTTAAACACACAAAAGAAAAACAAAGTAAAATCATAACTTCTTTTGTAATCAACTGTAGTGATTTTCACTGTTACAGCCTGACAAAGTGTCCCAGAGCACCAAGCCCCACATCTGCTCCTCATTACCATCAAATACATCAGCTGTTCTTATATAATGATGCTTCAGTATTCAGAATTCATCCTTACAACCCTCTTCTTGTTGTTGTAGAACATAAGCAGCGTTCATCACATATTAATGTCAAACTCTTGATATCAGCAGCTTTGGAGCTCTGGTCGGAGTGTTCAAGATAACACAGGGATCAGTTTTCATCACGTCAACGGGTGGACATGAACTTTAATACAATGATGAAATAAAAAAGACGTATTAACTGGTACACAAAATCTGATCACGTAAGAGGAAGAGCTGCGGTACTGCCCATTTATATGGTTTGATACCTGTCATTTTATTGCTTAATTGGCATTTTAGTGGGTATCAAGTCGCTGTAACTGAAACTAGTTTCCCTAGTAAAATGATATCAACACCACCTAACTTACAAAGTCACCATTTAATTTGTTTTGCCCGTCAGCTTTCAAGATCGACATCATGTGATTTCATGTTATGTTATATATGTGAATTAAAAGCTGACACTGATTCTGTCACACGAGATATTCCAACATCACCCTAACAGCAGCAACAGTTCATACAATGTAAGGCCCTGGGTGTGAGTAACTGTTCATCCACGACAAACCACTCGTACAGTCTTTGACGATCTCTCACTTCTGATCATTTGAACATGGAGTTGAAGGCTCGTCCGATAATGAGCCGGCGAACTTCGCTTGTGCCTGCGCCGATTTCGTACAGTTTGGCGTCACGCAAGAATCGCCCCATGGGGTAGTCGTTGATGTAGCCATTCCCACCTGTTGACAGGTGACACGTACATATAAGTTAATGTGCAGTAACCGAGCAGGTTGAGTGCTGCAGAATCAAAATGCACATGTATTACTTTATTACATATATAAACTAAATAAGTTGCTGAACTTTTAACATCTTCTGTCAGTTGCTTCTGGTGAAACTTGTGCTGTAGGGCTGAAATAACTCAACCAATGCGTATTTTACAATTTAACAAGTCAGACTTTATCATAATCCATCTTTCTCATCATTATTTGATGATTTTACACTACTTAAAGTAATCAGGTCAGCAGACTACAATGTGAAAAATGTCTAAATTAGGCAAGATTATATAAAATAACTTGACATTTGAATATATTGTTCCATTCTGTGCACAAAATACTATAAAGTTACGGCATTTACAAGGCAAAACAAGTCAATACTGTGTTGTGTGTTTCATCAAAGCTTGGTGTGAGCTTACAAGGTAACAAACCCAAAGAGCAAATTCTTTAGAAGCATACATACAAGAATTACAAAAACACTGCATGTAACGCGTCTAGAACATTTAATGTCTGTCATTAAAATGAAGCTTATATTTAAATAAGAAATATTTATCCATTCTTTCACCTATACACCTTAATTCATCACTAGTCCATCCATTAATACGATACATAGTATATCCACACTTCTCTATCATCCTAGATGCTAAAAATTGAAGAGCTTACTCCGTCCATGTTCACACTATGCAGTCGAGTAAGCCTCCTCTCTCTTATCCACACTGCAGCCGTTCACTGGCCAGCGTGTTATTTATTTAACAAATTAGCTGCACCTGTACAGCCCTGCTTCCAGCTCCTGACAATGGTGTTAACATCAAACCACCACCCGGATACTACATCCCATAATTGTGTGTAAACCCCAGATTAAGTCTTCATCAGAATCTAATCTCTTTGTTGCTGCAGTTATTTGTCCACAAATTAGATTCTCCTGACTTTAATAAATTCATTCCAACTGGAAGGTAAAATCACAGCAGTTGCCTTTATTTTGAGGTTCAGTTTATCATGATCCACTCTGTTTCTTGGCACTTACCCAAACACTGAATGCCATCCAAAGCAACCTGAGTGGCGTTCTCCGCACAATACAGGATCACTCCGGCACAGTCCTGCAATGAAAACACAAGTCAACACAGTCGCTGTGTGCAGTGATGGAGACAAACATGAGTTAACAATTTAGGAAAAGGTAAAATAAGATGAAGACTTAGGGAACAAGAGAATTATGAGAGGGGTTCTACCAAATAACACATTTCACTTTTCAAAACTTTTTATCCAAAATAGAAATAATTAGACAATTTATTTTACCACAATATGACACTAATATATCAATATTAACCATCTAACACTATTATATAAAAAATTATATATCATAAATAAAAGAGTTTGCGCTAATAAAGTCTTAAAATCATTATCTGAGATTCCAATTATGATTTTTTTTTAGTTAAAATATTCTGATATGTACTATGTTCAATTAAACCTGTTAAACGTTTAATTGAACAAGTTGTAAAAGAAAATTTCTCTTATCTTCTTGGATATTGAACATTTTGCGCAACTTTTAAAGCTAAAATTAAATCAGCTTTTTTCTAAACTGGGTTCTGTAGGAGCAGATGAGTGACTAATCATCCTCTCACCATTGAATTGAAGTGTCCTTTGTCACAAGCCCGGGCAACGTTGTAGACATACTGCCGACAGGAGCTCAGCCTGGTGTACATGTCGGCCATCTTGCCTTGCATCAGCTGCAAACAGATGAGCATAAAATGTTAACAAAGCATATTTACTGCGATTTTCTACTTTGTTGCATGAAGTGAAGACTGAAGGTCAAACCTGAAACTCGCCGATCTTCTGTCCGAAAGCTTCTCTAACGTGTAGGTAGGGAACAGCAAAGTCCAGGACTGCCTGCATGATGCTGAAAAGTAACAATCATGTTAAAGACCATTCTAATAAGTCTCATTATACAGAATATTAATTATATAATTATACAGAATATTTAAAAAACAGCTCACATGATGTAAAATACAGGACACCAAAAATAAAAATAATTAATTTTGATGTCTGTCATGTAGTTTTGCTGGATTTAGTGTGTTGAATCATCTTTGAAACTGATTTCTGTTGCCAATATTAACACATTTTATCTGATAAACATTTTTTAAACACTTGGAACAAAGAAAGAAATGTTTCAATATTCACTTTAGGTTCATTTATAAGCATTACAGTAACAACAACAACAACAACATGCGCAATAAAATAAAAACATTGCTTTTCTTATGTAGATAAATGTTAACTACACACATTTGCGAAGTAAATGTGTCACTAATTGTTTAGTCTAATTAGCAGGCAGTGTTTATATTCAAATTATTTCCTCAGAAAACTCAGGCAGAGTTTTGAAGTACAATATTCAAAAGCAACGGTCAGATTGATAAGTACTTACTTAGGGAAATTATTATCAGTGAGCGTGTGGGCAGCACTTTGCAAACAGTAGCTGAATGTGTTACAAATATGCTAAAAAACACAAAAATGACCCCCATCATATCACATTCTATGTATTATTTTGCAGTATTTACTTTCATTTTATGTAATGTTGCTGTCATATGAACTTACCCAACAGGTCCTGCTGACAGCACCAGCCTCTCCAGATCTAAGCCGCTCATCAACACATAAACACCTTTGTTCAACGGACCAAGGACGTTCTCCTCTACAACACAGAAACATTTTTGACAAAATAAATGAAAGGCCTACTTGATAAAAGAGGATCACGCGACACGTGTGAAGTAATGAGCCAAAGCAGAAAAAAAAAAAAAAAAGATCTATGGATTCTCCAGTTTAATACATGTGAACATATGGCAGTGTGTGCAGTTAAACACACACCTGGGACTTTGCAGTCTTCAAAGATCAGCTCGCAGGTGTTGGATCCCCTCATGCCGAGTTTATCGAGCTTCTGTGCTGTAGAGAAACCTGGCATTCCCTAAAACACGTGCGCACACACACAGAGAAAACCAAAGCACCTTCTTTTAATCCCTATGATCTTTTTTCTTTCACATCATTTTGGATCCTATTTCTTCAACAAAATGCAAGGCTGATCCCCAGAACAGACTGAAACATGTCAACCCACCACGTCCCAAACAAGTAAAACCGGAGGCAGAGAAAATTACGTTGTCGCTTGACTGGATTTACCTTTTCAACTATGAAAGCTGTGATGCCTCTTTGATGGGCCTCTGGATCTGTCTTTGCATAAACAATAAGGACGTCGGCATCTGGTCCGTTTGTGATCCAGAACTTGTTGCCATTCAGAATGTAGTAGTCACCTACAGGAAAAGTACAAAATGTAATATTTCAAAAACATTCTGTCCCTGTGAAATCTTGAATGAGCGCACAGCAGAACGACGGCTGACCTGTGATTGTGGTTATTTAATAGCTACCTTCTCATAAACACTTCAAGCCTCAACAATAAATTCTCTCATCCTGGAAACATCTAAGACTGCCTGGTTGAGCCAGTACAAACTAAACACACACACCACTGCTCTATCATTAACCTTACAACAATCAATAGTTTCAAAATCTGTATTTACAATGCATGAAGTAAGGTGCAGCCACCAAAGGATCACACCCTTGAGTTGACAGCACTCTTGTGTGCAACAACATGTGTGCCTTCTGCAGTCGCCTTTATATGTCTGCTTTGTTTAAGAAACATAAAATGACTTTGTGTTCTGTGTCCTACTCCAAGTTCCTTCTCTCCTAACATCTTTTTGCCTTAAAACATGCAGTATCAGATTGTTTTGGGCCACTTGAGGGCATCAGAAACAAGTAATGAAAGCAGCACTGACATATCATCACATTTGCATTCACTTGGAGTTGTTTCTAGCCACCTGATGAACCTACATTCATTACATTTACCTAGCAAGTCTTTAACTCAGGTCTTTAGTTACGGGACAAATGACTTCAGAATTAAGGGACAATAATTCATGTAGGTGTTTACCAGTCTAACCCTTAAATTATTTTTTCAACTTAAGCTGGTAATGATCAGAGGCTTTTGTCACAACATTATTTTAAATGTTTTTATATTGGAAAACAAAAACAGGTCAAAAATGTTTAACTTCAATCTTGTTTCTACATAAATTGCCTCATAATCATGATTTTTGTCTTTGATACTAAGCAAAATGTTGAAAAAAGGCTGCTGAATATTTATCTCCATCATTATCTACCACTACAAATCAATATATCAATATATTTGCATATGAAATGTTTAATTTCCAACCATATTTATCATTTCATGGTGAAGCCAAAGATTGTGGAACTTCTACATCACTTAACAAAGCTAACATTCATATCATAAATGTAATAAAAACAACATATGTAATAAGAACAAAATAACCAGAAGTCCTACAGTTCACGAGAGGCTTCGACTATGTCTTCCCCGGGTGGGGCCTCCCTTTAACAGACATATTTTTCATTTATTTTCTTGATAAATTATGGACCTGCCACCAAAAAGGGACCTGAACACTGCAGGATAAATCAGCAGCATGCCACATATTTGAGCTACAACCGCAGAAAGAACGTGTGTCAAGCTCGGTCCAGCACTTCAGATGTATAAATGTGGTGTCAGAATTTAAATTTGAGCTGGCAGAGCTCACAAGACTACAACTCGAAGATTCTGGTAGGCTAAATCCAAGCACTTTCAAGCACTTCCCAGAGCCATGGCAACCCTGCTAACTGTGTCCGCGTGCTGTTTCTTGTAGGTCGAGTTTTGTCACAGAAAACAGCTGCCAGATGCAGCTGAAAACAACACCATGTAAATTCAGTATATTTGCAGACAGACAGATAAACAATGATATAAAAGCTTCATAGAAGGGGAAGCTGTAGATTCAGCTGATGACTCTCTTTAGGTTCATCACTACGAGTGACACCTTTCACATTGTTTTCACATTGTCATTTGATATTAGCGTAAAATATCACTTTTAGCCGCTTTAAACTCGTGTTTACGTTGTTCCTGCTTGATATTCCTGTCTGTATATTTGCATTAATTCTTTTTATTGGATTTGGTCCTTTTTTGTTCTTTTGCTGGTTTCCTTGGCTCATGCTCAGCCCACTCTCTCCACCCGGTGCAGCAGTATGTGGGAAATCACTGACTCTGAGTTTTTGGAGAAAATACAAACTGCTGATCTCTTCTGAGCACAATCAGCCAAACCTGGTACTCATCTGTGCTCCAAGTGCAGTTGCAAAACCTGTAAAATGTCTGAATCCACCTTGAAATTGCAAATTTATCAAGGGAGAGTTTTGAAATCTTAGTTTCTCTATGCACGACTACATTTTATGATTTGATGAAGAGACTCTGAATTTAGTTGCATGTTGTGCAAGAGATGAAAAGTTTCTCTCCGTCTCTGAACCCTTTACCGGGCTGCAAAATGAACAGTTCTCTTGTCTGGCTACATAGCTGTGAAGTGATGTGACCTGAGATGGCATATACTTAAATACATACACAATGCAGAAACACCGCCTGTCATTGAGGCTCAGTCTCACTGGGTTGGGTCGGTTTCTGGTTTTGCTGGTCCCGTCTGGTTTATGAGCTTAAACCGGTTTGATTTTGTGCAAACCAACTGAACCGACGTTTGTCATTACGGGCCATTCTGGCAAATTAAAAGAGACAAGAAGCCGCTCTCAGCAATGTTAACCATTTAGAGGGCGGTCGCTACGATACTCTCAGCTCTGTCTGCAGCACATGTAGTGTGTAGCATCATGGCTGAGCAGTGGGTGGTGTAGAGTTAGCGGTGTATTAATGGTAAGTTTCTAAGTAGTTTGTCAAATATTGCTGGAAAGCTGAAAAACATGATTTTCCCTTTTCAATATAACTAATGTACCTGACAAACGTTACGGCACTGCAAGTCAGTCCACTAGTAGAGTCAGTAACATAGCAGAGTATCGAGCCTTGTATTGAATCGTTCCTGTTTACCCCGTTAAAGTCATTGCATCATGCTGTTATTATAAATATAAGTATTTGTATTATCCATTTCAAATTAAAACCCTAATTTCAGACACCTGTAATTTCTTAACAAGGATTTTATTGTGAGATATTTGCAGGAGCCTGTAGTGGAAAACCCGACCGGAGACATGTTAGAAAGTTGTTATTAAAATTATATTATTCTCATTCATGGCTCTCTTTATGTTCCACTTGGGAGCGGCTCTGTGATGCACGACACCTAGTGGTAAAGTTCAGTACTAGCTGTCCGGTCTTTAGCTTTCTATCAAACTACCTCGACTGTCCAATCAATCTGTGGCCTTATAGCACTGAATTACACATCATTTTAATAAATATCTGCACATTAAAAATATTCTGCATACTGTGAATCTTTACATGTTATGGCAAATACGTGAACATTCCTGCACAAATTATACAGCTCTTTCCATTTAAAAACATATTATATATAAACATATATATGTTTTTATTGTTTATATTGTTAATACTTTATTTTTTTTTTTAATCTTTTTTTTTTTACTTAATGTTTGTTTCGCACTAAAAAATTCTGATAAACAGGTTGTAACTTTTTGCTTTGCTGCTGTCTCTTTAGATTTATCCACTGCTCACATCGATAGTTTGGTCATCCAGCACGCACATATCACGTTGCTGAGTCACTGTAATATTCTGCATGAAAAAAGATGAACGCCTTTGAAGTACAATCCCCAAGAAATAACTAATTGATGATTTTGTTTGACAGCAGAGCAACCACAGCATTGCAATACATTTCAGATACCAGGTCTATGCTGTATATATACATGAGTATAAATATATAAATGACTAGACAGGACATCATTTATCTTGAGAGGAGAGATGTGAGCAGCATTGTAGCAGCACAAAGGCAGAGGTGAGTACAGATAAACAGAAGTAAGTCTTTGGTGTCCTACCTTTCTTCTTGGCTCTGAGTTTCATAGCCACGACATCAGATCCAGCGTTGGGCTCACTCATGGCCAGAGCTCCCACGTGCTCTCCTGTCATTAACTGGAAACAAGAAAGACCATGATGAGAATGAAGAACTGAATCCATCTTAGTATCTGCTTTTATGTATTTTGCAAATGGTTGCGCTTGAGCTGTTTTGGTCATGACCTTTGGCAGGTACTTCTCCTTCTGTTTCTCGGTGGCGTGGCGTACCAACTGGTTGACACAGAGGTTCGAGTGGGCGCCGTAGCTGAGAGCAATGGCTGCTGAAACTCGCGACATTTCCTCCATCACAATGACATGATCGAGGTAGCCCAAACCTGTCCCCCCATGTTCCACTGAAAGAGACGTAGAGAGTACATTCATTTTAAAACAGTACAAAACAAGAAGTCTATCATCAGTGTATCATTAAAACTACTTCTAAATATCGAATGATAGTGTTTTACCTGGGGCAGTGATCCCAAGGAGTCCCATCTCCCCCATCTCTTTCCAAAACTCCTGAAGGAGTGAGAACGCAAGAAGTTACCAAGACAAAAATCCTGCTCTTGTTTGATGGTAAAGGACACAACTACCATATAAAGCAGCACAGCAGGAGTCTGTATCAAAATGTACAGCTCTTTTCATTTAAAAAACATATTATACATATATTTATTTTAGATTCAATATCTACTTACGCTTCTTGAGTAGCACTTGATTTTTATCTTTATACTTGAAACGCTGAGGCAGATTCCTTGTGTGTAAAAACTTATTTGGCAATGAACCTGATTCAATTCAATCGGGGAGCTGCAGCCAAGTGTTCAATGGAGTGTTTCAACTCACCCGCATTCCTGGAAACTCATTCTTCTTGTCGATCTCATCAGCCTGAGGTGCGAGCTTTTCTGCGTAGAATTTGCGAACCGTCTGTCTGAGCTGTGCACAACGCAAAAAAGAGACTTTAGAACAACTGATTCATGACTGTCATTTCACTTCAAAAGCACTGAAACAAATATAAAATGATCCAATTTAGATAGATAGATAGATAGATAGATAGATACTTCAATGACCCCAAGGGAAATTCAGGCATCCAGTAAACATGCATTAAAATTAGACCGATTAAATTTAACCTGTGCAAAGATACAAATAGAAAACTATATAAAAATTAAAATATATATAAATAAATAAGTTTAATATGTTTATAGAGCTAGAAACAGGGATAAGAACGGAGCTAAATCTACTGAATCAGACTGTAGAAAATGAATAAAAGTCAGAGGTAATGCAAGCTGAATCATGACTTGTGGTGCAAAATGAAAATAGTGCAACTGAGTGTGAAACTGTCAGTATGTGTACTGTGTTTTGTTTCCTCTCTGCCATAACTGAGAGGTGTTGTACAGTCTCATGGCCATGGCATTGAGTCTGTCTGTGGATTTTCCTGCTTTGTTTGACAGCATGGCAGACTGAGACACTGATAAGCTTTATCCAAGAGCAAGTGGAGACAGGTGAGCTGTTTGGTTTCCAGAAATCTGCTGAATACACACGCAGAAATCAGTTTACTGACTCATTACTCATTATTACAACTTTATAATGGGCCAGGACTAGAAGACACTTTCACCCAATCAAATCCTTTATATGAACCCCACCCCCTGCCCTCCCTGCCAGTGTCCACATCTCTCATTTAATGCCAAACAGCTCTGACCTGCTGTCACCTTGCGTTGATGTTTATAATTACAGATTATTAAGTTTCTGGCGAGCTCACCACCTTTATAGTGCGATTAACCTAGCTTGTAACGTCCCAGCTAGCGTGGCTAACAGTGAGCTTTAAACGCTGCTAATGGAGAAATTGTCAGTACAAGTTGTTTTAATAATTAGACAAGTGTAAACAGACTTCATTTAGAGAAATGTTAGGCAACTGTCGAGTGTGAAAAGTCTGTTTGCGAGGTGGTTAGCTTAGCTACGTCGGCTAACATCAAGGTCCTGACGTTATGTCATCACGTAACCTTCCTCTGTCCGTTAAACTTGTTGAACTATGCTGGACCTTAGCTTTGTTGAAGTGGCTCTGTGAGCGTGTGTGAAGCTGCGTATCTGCACAGACACGTGAACTTTGTGTTTGTTTGCTTGCTTGTTAGCTCGCCAGTGGTGGCTAACCTGTATCTGGTCCTCGGTGAGTCCGTTCACCACGTCGTCCACCGGGGTGGAGGCACCGGCGCATCCTCTCCTCGCCACCGCGGGGATGGACAACCTGGATCCGAGGCGGAGAGCGTTTCTTACGGCAAACATGGTGTGTGTTGCTTGCAGACCGATAAAGGTTACAGGAGAGAAACACACATTAAAGTTATGAAACGGTCTCACTCTACCTCTATTTCCCAGTACAACAGTGTCTTTCTTCTTATTGGCGCATTAGCGCCCCCTGCTGGACTGGCGTGTATAGGCTACTACTACATCTGCCAGTTAAAAAACACAAACACACCAGCTTCTATAAAAGTAAATTAAATGAAGATTAACTGTATTTTGTGTCTCTTAGTGTGTGACATGAATAACCGGCGGCAATAGCTCAGCTCAGTTGGCTTGGGAACCGGAGAGTGGCCGGTTCAAGTCCAGTATGGAACAAAGTATGGTGAAGGACTGGTAGTTGGAGAGGTGCCAGTTCACCTCCTTGAGCAAGGCACCGAACCGTTGCTGCAGGGCGCTGCTCTGGGTGGCTGCCCATTACTCCATGATCTCTCTCCACGTTTGCATGTGAACCATGTGTACATAAACGTGTGTGTGTGTTTCGGGTTAAAATGCATGTAAAACTGAGTGAAAAACAGCCTGCTTGTTGGTCCCCAATAACCTGCTGACCCCCTGTTCTTCCCACTGTTATGTGTTCAGATTTTATAAACTGTAATACCACCTGGCCCAGATTTAAAGGTTCAGTTTGTACTTTTTAGGGTGATCTATTCAGCATCATAGTACGGACACATTAGTTCCACAAACAAGGCACACACGTTTACCTCCTATGTCGGTAAGCCTGTGTGCCTCGTCAGTAGCCTCCCACCTGCTTTGAAAGTCCCTGTTCTCAAAGTCAACTTTTCATTTGGCCATTTTCTGGGGGGCTTTAATGTCGTTCATGGCGTTCATCTGCTGACCGCTGATTAGTGTGTCAATAAACAACACAGGTGCACAGGTCTTGACCAATGACAGTATCTTGACCTGTTGCAGTGCATTGTGGGATTTGTAGTATGAGTGGTGGGAGTGCGATTTACCAGCGGGCCATTAATAATAGCTTTATGAAATTATCTTGAGTTTGACATGTCTGCTCTACAGGATACTTGTGCGTTTGTGACAATGACCTCTTTTGGCACATGAAGGCCACCATAGCTTCTCCTACACACTTGGAATGGGAGGGGTATGCGGGGGATGGTTGAATTGATTGTAATCTGCAATCTCACCATTAGATGCTACTAAATCTTACACACTGTACCTTTAATGTGTGGCAATCTAATTTAAAAATAAAAAAATAAAAATAAAAAAAATAGTTTTTTCTTTCGGAGGCTTCAGAGCTTTTTGGAGTATTACCTGGTTGGAAATCTATCCTCAGTGCTGTGAAAAATTAGCCTTATGCTTTACAGTGTCCAGTGTCATTACTTTACCTCATTCATTACAATGCGTATCTGTTTTTACAGACGCACTGATCCCTATCAGTGTTTTTGTTCCATGTTTTATCTGGTTGTCATTGTGAGCAGAAATCTGTTCTTGATTTATTTCCTCTTATTTAAGTAATGAGCAAACAAACACACATATTCCTCACACCCAGCTAACTAAGTACATTTACTTAAATACTGTATTGTAATTGTACGTGCAATTTTGTGCTACATGCACTTCAAGTGAAAATATTTCTTTTACTTGAAGACTTAACTCTTAAGACTTACTCCGCTACTGCTACATTTCAGAGTATTGTTGTTTTTTTTAACTCTACTACATTTTACCTAAAACAACATTTAATATGCTCATAATCAAACCAGTGCTTCTGACCTTTATGACTCCTTATAAAAAAGCTGTGTGTATTTCCACTCTAGATTTCTCAGATTGTGTCATTTAAATTACATTTTGAGGCCCTAAGAGATCAAATTATTCAGTATTTTACAAATAACAGCAATAAAAATTAATAGAAATGTTCTTTCCTATCCCATTAATCATCTCATGACCCCTCAGATTTAGGCCGAACTCTTATGTTGTGTACCACTAGGCTAAACCAGCAGTTTATAAAGTAATTAAATCTAGCTCCACCTTGACCAGCTGCAACCGTAAAATGCTACTTACACATCATTTTATCAATGCACCAGTCAAATATAATCCATATCAATCTAATAATCATATATAATAATCATTATTTATCACAGGGGACATGTACTTTTACTTTTGATACTTTGAGTGTTGCTGATCATACATATCTACTTTTACTCAAATAGGATTGTAAATGCAGGACTTTTACTTGTAGAGTATTCTTCCACCACTGCGATCCTTTAATATTTGTGTTCAAATTGTCATCTTTCCAGAGAAAGACTTTGACACCCTCACCCCACAACAGAGATGAAGAATAGGCCAGAAAGACAGAGAAAGGGAAGAGGAACTACAATAAAGACAAGGCTTGGATATATGTTTGTATGTAGAATATGTGGGTCTGCACATTCATGTGAGTTGAATGAAGAAATAATAGGATGTGGGATGAGGAAGGTCAGAACATGAATGAACAGATAACCAGTGAAACTTAAGGAAGAGATTTCATTTTGATGATGAAGCATCTGTACGTATTTGGGATCCTTAATAAATTCAGAAAGTGGAAATTTCCCTTCACTTAAGGCAGACTTGTTTTCTCAAAGTTAAAATGATATAGATGACAGCGCAGGTGTTCACACTTGCACTTTTTTATTTGAGAGCTGCAGTAAAAGAAGAAAAGACACTGATTATGATTTCCTGGTGGTAGAGAAATGACTTCAGGCATGAGAAGACAGACAGTGACATTTATTGTGAAGTCATTCAAAAAGGTTTTGAGCTTTGCATAGAGTGTAGATGACATACTTGGATACCAATTAAAACATGATCAGAAAAAAAATAAACTAAAGTTGACTGATATTATAGGATATTTTTTAAGATTAAATACTACAACCCTGTTTCCAAAAAATCTGCAACTCCCATATTTAACTGAAAATACACAAAGAAAATATGGACACATCATTTCCAAAATTGTTATGTTGATGTTAAATGATATGTTGTCTTTGTGCTATTTTCAATTAAATATGGGGTTTCCAAGTCTTGCACATCATCACATTTGTTTCTATTAACATGTTACACAGCTGGTCAATGTGAATTATCGACTGAAGCTTGGTCTTCATATCTAAATTATCATTGTCTTATCTCTCTTTCTTCACTCTTTCTTTGCCTTTACAAAAAACACTCCACTCACATCATCCACCCCTACCCTCATATCATGAGGTAAAGTGTAGACCTCCAGCCTGATCAGAGTGAAGCCGGTCTCCTTCAGACTAGCACACACCTGGGCCTCATTCAGCGGGACCACAGGGATCTTCACCCCAGGCCCCGCCGAAATAGTAACTCTCTCCTAGAGCTCCAATGAGAAGGAGGTGGCTGCCGGGTTGCAGGAGCCCCTGAATGTGGCCCAGGGCTCTGGTGAAGGCAGCCAGGTCAGGGCTGACGGCCTTCAGACAGAAGCATGACACCAGGCAGTCAGCTCCCACTGAGGGAAGAGCACCAGGTGCCAGAGGCTGAGGACGGTGCACGTCAACAGGGAGAATGTCAGAGACTACTGCACGAAGCCGAGCAGCTTTCTCAGTCCACACCGAGGGCCTAATTGAGATAAAGACACTAAATTCAATACTGATGTGCTCTTCAAAATGTCCTGCACAGCATCTCATCTGCAGGATTTATATTTTCAGTGAATCATATACATTACAGTGCCAGTATTTTACTATCTACACGTTTCATATCTTGATGACGAGACTCCCCAACAGCTATATGGAGTGAACAAATATCTCATCATGGATTGCAGTTATAATCAATGTGTCCATACTGTCGTCCCTCCAGCTTGCAGACGTGCTGCAGGTACGGTGTCCAGTCCAGGCCACAGTCTCCCTTGTCCCGGAGCCAGCGCCTCAGCTCCTGACGGTTGACCTCCAAAAAGTCTGTGAGGATGACTCTGTTAAAAACCTCACAACCTCACTCAGCACCTGGTACAGGGTAGGACCTGAACCGATGTCCACCAGCAGCTCACCACTCACATCACCTGAGAGAAAAGAGGAGGAGGAGAGACTCTGCAAAAAATGAAAATGTTCAAAAGGTCAGCATTTTGCCACTCAGTTAAAATCAACTCATGCGTGAAGTTTTTGTTCTGACAAGTGGCCTGTTGCTCATTCAAGCTAAATTAACATGCAAGGAATGTAACATTACTGAAATATCCTGTTTGACTGACAGCAGCAGTTAATTCAGCAAAGTGTGCATAATGTTTCTGTAATCACAAAGAATGGATTGTGATCAATTATTTTCCTTTCTGATCAAAGCATCCTACTAAACATGCTCCCACATTTCAGATCACAGATCTTGTGTCAAACAAACTCTGCCTGAAGACTATAAAGCAATTGTTTTGTCTGCAAACATTTGCAGCTGACAACAAGTTGATCTTCATTTGACGGTTTAATATCAGCGGAGGAGACCACAGACAATCTTGTTCAGGAAACCCTTTACATTTTCCCGTAACTCTTCCGCTGTATCATATCAGCACAGGTTGTTGTCTCACACAAAGTAGCATTTGTACTCTTTGAGTACTGTTGGCAAGGAGGTGGAAAGATTTGTGCACCTACACTGTTTTAAAATACACACTTTGGGGGTCCCCCTCATGTGTAGATTGTACTTGATGGGTCACTGTGTACTGCATGTTTTTTCACTAATTAAACATATTACATACAAAGTCATCACAAACTCATACTCTTACAGACTCTTTACGTGGGAGGTCTCAAGATTGGGCATGTTTAAGAACACCTCTTTTGATACAAAAGGGTAGCTTTCAAAGAGAATATTAACAACATACCACTGGTTTTGCATATTTAAGCCCACTTTAAATCACACAGATCAGTCTATATGTAAACTGCATAAACTATAACACTGAAAAAGCAGACTCAAGAGTCTGTTGATTTATTTTTATATTTCATATTTCAAATGAATGAAAATCAGTGGCTGCCTGTAATGGTGTAAAACATAATAAAGCGCCCTCTGTAGTGAACCAATGGCCGAGAAAATGTGATCAGATTTTTTTTGTCTCTGCCCTGCTGACAGCCACTACCTTTAACTTTAACACACAATACTTGGTATGTGGGCCAGAGGATGGACCATTTCTACATCTTTGAGGCGTTCTTGGAAAGAAATTTGAATCATCGTCTCACCTTCAGTGAAAGCTCTGTGCAGGCATCCCAGTTTCCACGGCACAATGCTGTCCTGTCTTTCAAAGTCAGCCCTCGGTGGAGTGTAGTTATACTGCAGGTAGGCTGCAGGGTCAAAGCCCTGGTAGCAGGCTGACATGGCCGCCACTCCATCTTCTTTTGCCTTCTCGCACATCAGTACTGTGACTTTGACTAACTTTCTTGAACACTCACTGGTGTTAACTGGTGTCACCTGCAGATCACTCCCTGAATCCTCCCATACAGGATGCTCCAGTGTGTAGAACAATATTATATTGTACTAATGCTCACTGGATGGATGGAGACAAATCGTCTTAACCCTTTGATGCCCCTTTGCACATTTTTGTGTATTTGGCTTTTACTTTCTAGCATATTTTATCATTTTTTCATGCATATTGTTGATGATCTATGCAAGGTTGTGCATTTTTGAAACCCATTCAAAACACTATTTTTGATCCTGCTCAAATGCAAAGTATAAAACATGTAAATTCTCATTTCTCCGCTTCATTTGAGTCCTGAGGCTTTTAAGTGTAGATTAGTGAAGATTTTATGAAATATGACACTACAAAAAAAAAAAAAAAAAATAATGCATATAAATAAATATGGCTGCTAATCTTTCACATACAGTAAGATGCAATAATCAAACCATAAATAATCCAGTTTGCATGAAGTATATTGAAAATAAACTTGGCAATTTAAGGGTTAAAAATAAAAAAAAAAATCATTAATATTTGATATGTATGATTAGGACTGATGCTGGTTTAAAAAAAATTAAAAATATAATAATTTATATGATTTTTACAGCTTGATGTTTTTTATGCACACATTTATGTGCGAAGGGGTATACAGGACCCCAGAAGAGTGGCCACATGTAAACACAGTGCTGATAAATATTTAAGATAACATTTGAATTGATAATGTTTCAGAATTGTTGAGTCACCACATTGACCGTAACTGTGCATTTGTTTTGTTTTTTCGTTATAACACGTTATTAATCATCCAGTTTCACACCATCTTTCCTCTCAGCACGGACTGTTTCTTGTCAAGAGATCAGTCAGCAGTAAAACCGCACAGGAGCGTCACCTCCTGGATAATAATGACATGAAATAACAATAAAGACTTTTGAATACTCTAAACTTCCTCTTATGCCACAAAAACTTTTTTTAATGTCCAAATATTTTATTTAGAAATTGTTTTAATTTTTTATTAGAGATAAAAAGTTTTATTCTCATGACATAAATGTTGTAACTCTCAGACTACACGTTAGTTAAAATGAAACTATTTTGTGTAATTAAACCACAGTGTGAAGGTTTGAAAGTTGCAGTGAGGTTTATAGATGTGTGTGTGGGTCTTTGGGTTAATTTTGATTTAAATCTGTCTGTTCAGTTCAGGTCAGTCGTGTCAGGGCGAGGCAGAAGAATGTCTGTAACTGTTTCAAAACTTAATCTGTCAGCTGGTTTAAATTTTTCAGACAGGAAGCGAGAGATGCAATGCGGAAGATAATAAACGTTGTAGAGTTGTATAAGGGAGTGCGCCAGGGCGCGCGCGCGTGTGTGTGAACCGTGTAGAAGCGCGAGCCACGCTTCGAACAGAGAGGGGTTCCCCTTTCCAACAGTACGCACGGCGCGGAGGGGGTGACAGATGTGTTTTAATGAGTGAAAACTAGGACAACAAACAAGTAGGAAGTGCCGCAGAGGACCGGCTGAACACCTGAAGTCAATCTGCGTTTCTGGAAGTGAAATGACCAGATTGGAAGCTTAAAGTGAATCGGGTTTTTGCGCCTTTTCGTCGTGCGCTCTCACGACGGATTTCGTTCTCCAATGCCAAAAGAGTGCAGGAGAAAGACCTCTAAGGACTTCGGCCTTTCTGGGACTTCAGTAAACGAGGGGTCACGCTTGGAGCGAAGAACAGCCGGGAAGTCATCCCAGATTTGCGATGATCTCATTCTCAAAGCCGCTCAAGTCTCCCCGTCGTCCGCAACCGGAGCGACCACTGTGATGGATGCGCGCCGGGTACCGCAGGTCACCATCACCCCGGAGGGAGGCGGCTCCTCTCGGGAGATACAGCAGGAGGACTGGGGTGATGTGGTGGACGGTCCCCTGCGGAGGAAACTGTCCAACTCCTCCATCTCCTCCACCGGGTCCTCTGCTGTGGAGTCCGAGGATGACTTACTCAGTGACAACGAGAGCAAAAGCAAAGGCATCGTCACTTTGGAGCACCTGGTGGACGCGGGAGAGGTAAGTAACAGCGATTATATAGAGGACAGTAATGTGTTTCTTTAGGTTGAATTTTCATGTGTCACTGGCAGGTTTTTCCAGCATATCAACTGATCTCTGCATGACTATCCATGACTAAATCAACTACAGCTAAAGCCTATTTGGAGCATCTTGTGACAAAAACATTTCAAATTGCCATCCTTGACCTCCTTTGTCCTCCTCTGATCATATTTGCCTCCCTCTATAATTACCCAGTTACAGTAATGAGCTGATGTTTTGAAAACAAGAAACAGTGAAGCACAGCAGCACGGAAACAGCAGTCAGCAAACTACTTCCCCACAGAAGACCTATGGGATCTCTTTGACTGCAGAAAAGAGTCAATTACACTGATACATTTGTACAAAATTTGTTTTGTTGAAGCCCCATAAACACGTCTTATAAGTGAGTTCTACAGCAAATGAATGCTCATGGGAAATTGGTCACTTCTACATTTTTGTCTCTGTTCTGCGTTTATCGATGTTGTTTTTGAGATGTGGGGAATTTCAGATGTGAGATCAGTGCTGTGAGACTTTTCTTTCATTGTTAGATTAAACAAGTTTTACATCCCTGTCAGAGAGCGCAGGATAATCTTCAGGAAAATGCAATTGTCTCCATTGAAATCACGTTATCTCTCCTTTTGTTTAATGGCTTATCAAAGCCTTTCACATCACCTTAATGATCCAGGCGTTGTACGAACTTAAAGCAACACAGAGCAGCTGCTGAAAGCTAGATAGCCTTTGTTGGTCGCATCATTTTGTTTACTGATGATTATTTTAAAGGCCACGTGATACATATTGAAGATAAAAACACAGCTTCATTATTAAATATTAAAAAAGCAGCCCCAATAATCATTTTGAGTCTTTGTTTTCCACAGGAGGATGACTCGTGGACATGTTAAGCTCTTTAATAATTACAAAAACAACACACCTGTTGCATGTTAAATGTCAGATCAACAAGTCAGTCTGTGTTTTGGTACTGTAAGTCCTGACCTTTAACACACGTCGTCCCTCCTTCAGCACATACACCAGTGTTGAAGGATCGGCCTTTAGTTCAACACCGAGGGTGGAAATTTGTTTGCCTTTGACATTCTTGGCTGATAAAGCTTCTCTTGTGGCCGACAAGTCTCAGTCTTATTAGTCGTTCAAATAGTGCCGTTTCACATCGTCCAGAAGAATTAAAAAAAGTCTCATATTTGGATTTGAAAATATTTTCGCAGCTGTGCAGCTTTTACTCGACCTATCGTCTTTGCATGTGATTTGTAGGGAAGTTGAGTGTGATCACAGTGAGTCACCTCCTGGTTTCTCCAGTTAACAACAGAATCTGCTTTTTGTCCACACTGTCACCACGTTAGCGCCGATTTTCACTGGTGTGTGTGTGTGTGTGTGTGTGTGTGTGTTTTATGGTGCCACCACTTCTCTCTGTCTTCTCCATACAAGGCCTGTAGCTGTCACTTTCTTTTAAACAGACTGAATACACATTGCCTGGTAAGCCTGTGTGTTTGTGTGAGAGGGAAATAGAGAGTGCAGGAGATTTTTCAGTCACATTGTCCTATGAAGTTAGGCTCGGTATGAAAGATTTCCCAAATAAAAGTCCTTTCTAGCTCTTTATTGGCTCTTTAAGGCATCGGAACTTAATATGGAAATATGTTGGTTGTGTCACCTCTGAAAATAGCTGCCCCTTCAGCCCACACATCAGCCCACACACACATACACACAGTACACAGCACAGGCTAAAATGTCATTGTGTAATAATGTTTTTTTTGTGGCCAGTAGCCAATTTGAGCCTTGGCCTTTGACATTTAACAAAGAACCACTTCAGGAAGTCAGAAACACTCGTGTATCAGCACTTAGCTTTCGGGAGTTTGTACTTTAATGCATGTCTGCTACAGTGCACAGCAAAGTGCTTTTTAATGCAAATTCAGCAGAGGGGAGAACAAACAGACACGTGGATAAACAAGCAGCAGGATTCATTTGATAAATCTCATAGTGGTTTACATCCCATTAGCACATGACAGTACAGCATCACATGGAAGGAATGAGTTATAATGCTTCGCCAGCAAAACCTGAGTGACAGAGTGAGTGAGTGAGTGATATTCTCCTGGAAATGCATCGATGGACATTGGTGAAGCTCAATTTCAGTGACATCAGTGTTTACAATAGACTACTCTGGCTGTTGAGATCAGCACACACACACACACAACAGATCAGGTGTTATACAAATACAACGTGTTTGACAGAGCAAACAGCAAGTGTGCAGGGTGTGTGGAAGAAACTAAGCTGAAAGCAAAGAAACAGGTTATTTGTTTGTTTTGTCATGTTACTTTGTTTTAAGCAGTTCTGGAAAGTAACACAGTAACAACACCCTTTTTAGCTTGTGTTGCCAAATAAAAAAGTGTAGTTAGGTTCTATGTTGTGTGTTGATGTTAGCAGCTCAAGACCCAAAGAGGTCAAATGATCCAAAACTTAACAAAAACAATACAATGAGGACAAATTCCTTAAAAAATTAACACAAATTTGTAAGACAGAACTTAGATTTTTCTTCTTTCCTGCCCCATTAATTAATCTCACGACCACTCAGTTTTGTCGTGTGACTCTGTGGAGGCAGGATCAGACTCGAGAACACCTAAAGTAGTGGAGCCTACAACAGTAAAATACTACTAATACGCATCGGTGCATGAGTACCAACAATAATGTCATGTATAATCACAGGGAACTAATACTTTTACTTGGAATTTAAATGTTTTTGGTTGCAATGGAACGTTTTACATTGTTGTTTTGTTTTTTTCTTAAGAAACGGATTTGAATATTTTTTCTTGAAGCTGAGTATACCGTAAGCAGATCTGTAATTTCATGAGTGAAAGTAGTGTTATCGGTGTGTTATCAGTACAAACTCTTGTGGTTTCTGTCATCAAGGTTGGGACAGCGTGGTGTGAATAACATGAAGTTTCAAAGTCAGACTGATGTGTAAAATATAAATATTGGGCACAGAGCTGCAGGGTTGTTCTGTTTACATCAAATCTCTGAGCTGACACTGAAGTTTCCATTCCTACTTAGTCTGTGGATAAGACACTGCAACACATGACTCCAGACTTCACTTTATTTCAGCCAAAATGCTGAAAACAGGCTGAAAATATATCTAACTCACTCATTATCTGCTTTCATTAATTTACAGAAAAGTAAAATACCCACAGCAACAAGACAAATGCTCATTTGTGGAAGTCAAACACCCTCAAGGTGCAATATTATCAGTAAACAAGTAGCACTGCAGTAAGTGAAGCATATCACCTGACATTTAAAAAAGACTTGGCTGGCTGCTGCCGAGTTCTGCTATTAGTGAGGACAGTGAGCTGTGAGACATTTGATTGTGAGAATCCCTGTTTCACTTCCTGTTTCGATCAGAACACTCAGAATAAAATGACCCCCCCAGAGTTTAAAGATAGGAGCAGACTACTTTCCTTTTTAATGCCTGGAAGTTTATTTTCCTAATAATTAAATTTGAGATGATTGCATGGGAATATAATCCTCTCTCAGTGGTAAAGTGTGTGTTATTTGAGATATGGTAAGTTTTCTGGGAGGGAATGAAAACAGGCAGATCCAAATAAGTGTGAAGCTCTACTGTGTCTCTGTGAAATATGCAAGCTGTTGCTGTGTTTTTCTGTGTGTGTGTGTTTGTTTGTGTGTTGTGCGGACTGAGAAATAGAAAGGAGAAAGTGAGGGTGGTGGGAAGAGAGTCCTTCAACAAACAACCATGAAAAAAAATAAACATTTCTGCCAAGAAAAAATAATTCACTCGTCTTTTTTTTCTGTTTTGTTCAGTGCATACTTTGATGTATTGCATGTGACACCAAAACATTCGTTCATCGCTATCAAGTGAGAGTTGAGAGGCCAGCAGCGGGGTCAATGTCACACTTAATTATTTGGTGTTAAACCTTCAGATTTTCCCTTGAGAAAAGGAAACAACATGACAAATGTTTGTTTTAGCCAGTGCGAAAAACAGAAAATGTCTTAATGCTCCTGATGTTAGATAGTAGATTTAGATATCTCTCTGTGAATCAAAGTTGCAAGCCCATCACCACGCCAAGTTGGAGATGCTGAATAGAGATGTTGAGTGCAGATATGAGTTTCCACAGAAATGGCATTTAACTGACCTAGATTGGAGGTTTCGCGCAGTGGAAAACCAAAAGCCTGGCATCAGATTTGCCGGGTAGAATTGCTGATGTGATCAGATTTCTGCTCAGACAGTATAGGGTGGACCAAAGTTCAGTGACCTTACAGCATGCCGTCCTGTTATCAGATCATTTATGTGAACAAGAACACTTGCTTTCCAATGGTATCTCATCTGTTACATTCACTGATTTCTTTTCTTGTTTTCTAGAGCAAGCCATGGTGGAAGTTGAAGACCATCGTCCACTGGCCTTTCAGTGCTACACAGAGGAGAAAACTGAACTGGGTTCAGCTTGCTGGTCATAAAGGTATGACCTGTTCAGACCATCACATACACAGTTTGATACTGTTTTGCTTGTCAGTTTTCGGTGTCCAGTCTTTGACATTTCTTTTTGATATGGTTGTGTTGATGTATGGAATAAGAAAAATGGCGATTAAGAGGCCAGGAACAGGCCGCACATTGACAAGGATTTAAATACTTTAGCACAGCAGATGCTTTCTCTCTGGGATGACTAAAGTTAGGCCTGGAATCCAAAGTATTGCTCCCTATCTCATCATGTATCTCATCTCAGGTAACTTCAAAGCAGCAGATGAGGGCAACATCCTGAAAAAGTTCTCGGAGAACGAGATGCAGTGTTTCGAGAAGCTGAGGGATGACGCACTGCTCCCGTACGTGCCCGGTTACCATGGTGTTGTGGAAAAAGATGGAGAGTCTTTTCTTCATATGACTGACCTGCTGGCAAACTTTGATCTTCCCAATGTTATGGACTGCAAGATGGGAGTGAGGTAAGGAAGTAAGCTATCACTTATATTATTTTCCATACAACGGTGTCAAAGATGGACAGTTCTTTCTAGTTTATGCTGCACTAAGTGTCAATTTGAAATGATAACGTTAGATCATTTTCTTGTGTGGTTATCTATTTGATGTTTATGTTAATTCTCATGTTCTGTGTAAATAATTTAATGAGACATTGTGCAGCCTGGTGACAGTATGTGCTGCCTGAAGCGCTTTCGCTCTACAAGGGAACACCTGTTGTAACTGCAGGCTATATGCTTGGCTTCCTGCCACAGCGGGTGGGGTGCCTCTCTGTATTGTGTGCACAGACACAGACACGCACATACACACACACGTAAGACACACATGCATATATGCATGAATACACACATTAATGTATACATGCACATGTCGGTGCATGCACAGGCGCGCAGGTACAGACATTCTTCTCTCTCAGAGCGTTACTTCCGGTTCAACAATACACGCACAGACACGCACAGAAAGGCACACACGAGCACTAAACATACATACACACACATTATGACAGACTTTAACAAATCTTTTCATTGTCCATTAAGTGTCTACATGTATGTATTTCTGAAGCTACAAACACACACACACACACACACACACACACACACACACATACACACACTCAGGGTGTCCCTGGAGACTCCCCTTTGTCAAGAACACTCTCAACCACAAAGTTGCAAAACCGCTAACTTGCACAAACACACTCAGACTCTCACACGGTTGAACACTGCTCGCTGGAGTCTCCTCTCAGCTTCCCTCTTCAGCACAGAGGAAGTGTAGCTCACAAACTGAAACTGAAATTCACATCTGTTTGCACGTTTCTGTCTGGTATGAATACGACAACTGGGACTGTACTGTCCACCAGCAAAATTCAGCTGTGTAGTTCAGTAATGGCATTTTTTAATGCACTGCACTGCTTTTTCTGCATGAGTGAACACCATTAAAAAGGAGCTGATCTGTTGCTTTTAGTGCAGAAACAGAAAAATGAGAAAGTCTTTTGGAAGTTACTGCTGTAAGTTTGGATTTTTATTTAATAAAGATATATTGCTGACTAAGAGTATAGCTAAGGGTGTGGATGCAAGACAAATCCTAAAAGTAGACAGCCACTACTATTTATCTATCTGCAGATAACAATAGTCTGTAAACATTCAGCTTGTGCACTTGAAGGATTTCTTCCTCCTGCTGTTTCAGGACATACTTGGAGGAGGAGCTTGTCCGGGCACGGGAGCGGCCCAAGCCGAGGGAGGACCTTTACAAGAAAATGGTGGAGGTTGACAGCGAAGGGCCGACTCCCCAGGAGCATTCCCAACGTGGCGTCACCAAGCCTCGCTACATGCAGTGGAGGGAGACCATGAGCTCCACCAACACCCTGGGCTTTAGGATAGAAGGGATCAAGGTAGCGGAAGTGATACGACAGTAAAATGTCATTAAAGCAGCTATGGTTAATATTTCTATATTAACAACAGGTTAAAGTAATCTCAGTCTGCTTTGCAGTTTCCTACAGCTCAATGCTCAGCTTATTGTTTTGATAGCACAGGCTGCAATATTACTCTTTTGAGTCTCTTTGACCACAGCAGGCAAGTGTTTTTGTGGAAAAAGCAACATGTTCATCACTTTCCCAGCTCCAAACAGCAGACAGACTAACTAGCTGGTGAGTGTTTAGCAGCTAAAGAGCCTTTTCCTCAAGGGACTAAAACAGAACTAAAAGAAGAAAGAATATTGGACTTACATTAATCAGCTGGGCAAAAACACAACTCGAAATAAATGCTAATGTTGCTTCACGTCTGCTAGATGTGTCAATAGAACGATCTTTTTAACAAAATCATCTTTTTCAAGTGTTCACAGCTTCTTGCGCTGCTGCCAAGTGGCCAAAAACAATGAAATTAAAGCACGGCAGGTTTAAAGAATGCACATAAAATCAGTCCAGTCGCAGAATAGTCTGTCTATCTCTTGACTCATGCTGATGAATTTCAAAATACATGATAAAATATGCTGTAATGAGAAACATTGCTCACACTACAAGTTAATGACTTGCTTCAATGCCATTTTATTGTGTAATATTCTTATTCAGGCCCTTTCTTGTCTTTTAGAAATGTGACGGTACATGTCGAACTGACTTCAAGAAAACAAGATCGAAGCAGGATGTCATCCAAGTGTTCACGGACTTTGTTGGAGGGAACGTCAGCATCATAGTATGTGGCAATGAGTTAGCACAGTGACATGATATATATTCACAAACACAGAGCAGACTTACAGGCATTAACCTGAAAGACTACACCAACTACAAACACACCATTTGAGTAAGCTCTCACATCCGTGTTCAAGGTTTAGTGCTTACATTTGAAAAAGATCAGGGCTTGTCTAATGATAAATGTAAACAGCCCCAAAGTGTTTGAACTATAAGAACAAACCACAGAGTAATTCACAGAGCAAATATTCGCATTGTATTGCTGTTTGAGTTCTCTAATAGGGTGGGAGGTTCTCAACACTGTGTCTACGCCCTGTTATGTTACTACTGTAGCTTCTATGTACTCACATTAAATATATTTTCAGTTTAAAGTTAAATCAAGGGCTTCAGGTAATGTTAATATCTACGTTACACCCATCGTTGTTTGTCCTTGAATCGCAGAAGTCTTACCTGAGCAGACTGACAGAGATCCAGCAGGCCCTGAAGATGTCAGAGTTCTTCAAGCAACACGAGGTGATGACAGAACAAAGGAAAAAGCAAACATAAAAAGTGTTGCAGCAGAAACTTCATCTGAAAGTTTTAAAAGATATTGTGTGTTTTGATGATATGATGGAGAGCGCCGTCTGACACGTAGGTTAAAAATCACTCATAGATGTTTATTTGAACCTTTGACTTGCGAAGGCCTTATCATTTTATACCCATCAAACCATTCAGTGATCTTTGTACGGCAGTGGTTCCCAAACTTTTTTGACTCCCTGTCAGATAAAATCAAGTACTCCTTCACAAGTATTTAATGATATTAAACATATAAACAATAATGTTTTCATATAATTAAACTGTTAAAGGTTTAGGCGGACGGTCAGGTTTGTACAACAGCTTGCAGTGGATGTAGACATTTCACTATTTATCTATTATTTTTTTAGCTAACTACACTCAACAAAAATATATAAACACATTTCTTTTGTTTTTGTTCCCATTTTTCATGAGTTGAAGTAATTTTGTTCACAAATTTGTTAATATCCGTGTTAGTGAGCACTTCTCCTTTGCAAAGATAATCCATCATACTCACAGGTGCAGCATATCAAGATGCTGACTGTGACACAGGTGTGCTCAGGACTGGTCACAATAAAAAGCCACTCTAAAATGTGCATTTTTATTTTGACATTTATTAAGCATTGGATTATGACTATTTCACATAGGACTACAGATGCCAGTTTTTCTCCAGCAGGAGGGCATAGTCTAGTCTTAGGCTCAGGCTTATCCCGATAGTCCAATGAAGGCAATGAGTACTATCCAATAAGACGCAGAGTGGGGTCGGCACAGCTGTGTAATAGTCATGCAAACAGCATGACTATTACACAGCTGTGCCTGCAGCATCTTGATATGCCACACTTGTCAGGGGGATGGATTATCTTGGCTATAGAGAAATGCTCACTAACATGAATTTTAACAAATTTGGGGTCAAAATTTGAGAAATGTGTGTGCATAGAACATCAATCCAAAAGAAAATGGGAGCAAAAACAATTGTTTTGCATTTCTATCTTTGTTGAGTGAAATTTAACTTTCCATTTAACTATTTCACCTATACATTCGCTTGCTAACTAGATTTCTCGCACTCACAGTGGTTGAGTTAATCTACATTGTTTCCAGGTACCTACTTTACTTGGCTACCTGGTTAGGAATCACTGCTGTATCGAAGCATCTGCATGCTTTTACTCATTATTCATGTTTTTCCTTTAATTTGTCACCCATCTGTATTCATTAATGAACAGAAGCAGAATAAAACAAGAGCACAAGTTAATATGAAACCCTTCTTGTTTTTGTAGGTCATTGGCAGCTCTCTCCTCTTTATCCATGACCACACGGGCAATGCCCAGGTCTGGATTATTGACTTTGGTAAGACCACGGCTTTACCAGAGGGCCAGACGTTGAACCATGACATTCCCTGGCAGGAAGGCAACAGGGAGGATGGCTACCTGTGGGGGCTGGAAAACCTCATCCACACACTGGAGTCTGTAAGCATTGAAGGGACTAGCGAAGAAACTTTTTGCTCAGTTACCAAAGAAAATAGGCAAACTACAGAGGGAGATGGTCAGTGACCTTTGACTTATAGATAGGTGAAAAGAACTATTTTAATGGACACCAGAGAGGACGTTGATTTGCTCTAGATGCTCTATGAGCAATGTTAAAAATAGGACAGAAATGCTACAAAAAGAGAGAACGTTTAGTGTATATAAAGCCACTGACAAGAAAGACATGATGGACACTGAACAGAGAGGAGCAGGAAGTTGTCACTAGTTACTGAACGATTGAGCAAATGAACTGACACTAATTCAACTTCCTATGAAATGAACAGAAGTGAAAGTGTAGGGATTCTGCATTTCAGTTTTAGGGATGGGTTTTTACATGTGAAAGAAATACTGATGAAATATTAATTAAAACAAGGAGAAAGTGAGTGAATCAGTGTGAGTGTCACTGTTCTGACAAACTATCTTTCATTTTATCTCAATTCATATTTCTTTTACTCGTTTTATTCCTGTAATCCAACTTTAATTTAAACTTAAAACTTCAAATTTAACTTTAATTATTTTAATTTCTTGTGTTGTTGCAAAACAGAAGCACATTCTTTTGGTCTTGGTCAAAGATGTTCTGCAAATGAAATGAATGAAAATGTATATGAAATTTAAAAAAAAGGGAGAATACTGATACTTTTATGTTCAATAGTAAAACACTATTGTAATCTGTTAATATGTTAATCAGGACTGAGTTCACTTATTTTTCATGCTGTACCACTGGGACAAAACTCTGTAACTGATCAAACTCACATGAATGAGATCAATATATGTTGATTTATTTGGGGCACAGTTAGGTTAGATGAAAGTGAAAGACTGTATATTGCATAGAATGCATTTTTGGTTGAGGCAAACACCCTCAGCTACATAAAGAATGCAGAAAAAAAACAACATTTCGGTGAGTGTGAAATAAAATGCACCCGGCCATAAAAAATAAACACTGTGAACAAGACGAGGATGATTTTTTTTTTTTTTTTTTTTTGTCTCTGTGAAAGAAATTCCTCAGTGATCAATATTTCTGCTATAAAGTCTTTAGAAAACTATGTGAGCCTTACCGTCTCTAAAAGATGTTATTTTCAAGATAAACATTCACTAATATCAGCAGGCCTGAGCATAAAAACATACAGTAAGCCTACAGAACCCTCATATAAATTGAACATTCAACACCTTAAAAAATAAACTATCAACATGTTTAGGTTTGAAATAAAGACACAAACACAACTACCAAACTGATTAAATAAGAATAACTTGAAAACATAAATACCGAATAGAGATTTTCACAATTAAATGATTAATTGTATGAACTGAGATACCTGCAGCAGCATGTTTGGTATATCAAAGCTGAATACCTCCCCCTGCTGAGTAAACATAGGTACTACCAGCACACTATTCAGTAGTATCAGTAGACGCAGTGTGGAGGTATCTAATGGCAGTGATCAACTACAAATACGTATCCATCAATAACATAAATGAATTCAAATAAATGATAAAATAGCTACAAATGCAATGGGTTAATCCAGTGTACAGAAGTGAGTACAAAAATAGCAAATATTTTCACAGCTGCATGGTCAACAAACTCTGCACGTTCCAAGTCCAAGTAAATATTGGGACATGGGGAAAGAGAGCCAGGAGTAGACAAAAAATATTCAAAGCCGAATCATGATCTATGTAGTTTGGAAAAAATAAAATCTCAACGCAAGCTCTGCTAACTTACAGACATCCAGTGTTTACCACAAACCGTTTCACACCAATACAAGGGAATCGTTCGACATTTCGGCAAACATTTTAAATGAAACGATCAATACCACTCTCTGCTACAGCCAGCAGCTAGTTTAGCTTAGCTGAGCACAAAGACTGGAAACAGAGGGAAACAGTTAGCCTGGCTCTAACTAAAGATAAACTTATCTGCCGGCTAGGAGCTCTAAAGCTTAAGTTTTAATCTGTACAAAAAAGTGGGTGGGACAACTTCTTGACTTTGACATGACAACTAGCAGCATCCACTGGGAGGAGGTCAAATTCTGAACTGAACAGGAGTCAGCGGACGGCCAGAGAAATATTCATATTTGACACCTTAGATCATCCTCGAACGAAAACATGGCTCATGATGTCCTCTTTTATACCACTACTTGTTATCACGAGACCGAAATCCCATACTTAACAACCAGTCCATCTCCATGACAACTGAGGAAACTCCATCTGCTCGGCTTTGGAAAACACTGAGTAAGTAGACCTTGTGTTAAGAGTTTTTGCCAAACTGGCGTTTTAAAGGCCGAGAATGAACCTTTAAGCTAAATATAAAAACTGAGAAAACATCATAGATTTTCAAAGAATACATGTTATTGCGGTATATTAGACATATGTGTTTTCACATTGTTTAGGATGACAGCAAATCAGAATCATGGCAGTGTACCAAGCTGTACTCCAACTTCCTAAAGTATGCATAACTTAATGATAATAAATGAAAGTGTTAGTAACTCACTCAATTTTAAACTTCTAAATATAAAGAAAAATGCTTTGAGATTCTCTCTTCCCAATGAGTCAATATTTTTGGCTTGTTTTGGTCATACTGAACACTGAATACTACATATTCCAACAAATGATTCACTATGATGCAACGTAGACCACTGCCAAAGCTTTCATGAAAAAAACAAAAACAAACAGGTAGAAAACAAGTCAAACTACCGCAGTTATGAATGGCAGCCATCACCAGCAATGTGGACATTGAGATAGCGCGGGGCTGCGTACCGCAGTGTTTCAGCTTCAGTGTTCAGCTACCAGAAAACAAGAATCCCAAGAAAGAGCTCCAGTGTCGACTCTCAGTGCAGAGGAATGTTTGAGCGTTTTTTCCATCATTCCACGAGCTCTAATAATTTGATGTTGTGGCTCTCAGACCGTGGTGGAGCCGTTGTGATCATGCTTTTTGTTCCAGGAATCCAGAACTCTAGTCTCAGGCTGTGAGAAAAGGGCCATTTTTTTATCAATCAAAATCCCTGTTACAGTAAGCCATTTCTTAAATCGGGGTAACGCTGAGGTCTTCAGACAGAGAAAAGCCTGAGTCTCGGTCACGTGTGGGTTTCTCAGCTTTGGTGTGTCTCCTGACGTCCTCGTGTCCATAGCTGGCATGGCGCTTCAGCAGCAGCTTGGGCATACAAGATGAGGAGGTATGGAGGCCTAACAGTCCCAGGCTAGTCCCTGAGGAGACACTGGGGGCAGAGCTGGTGTTTGTGATAGCTTCTGAAGCTTTGGGCATAACCAATGGTAGGCTCTCTGCCTCGTAGCTCTGCTCATCGTAGGCATAATTGACGTTGCCACAGGGGAAACTCTGGAGCTTAGCCAGGTCCATACCAGCCTTTGTGCTGCCAGCTGTTGGGGTCTTATGGGAGGCTGTGCTTGGGGCAGCTTGAGCCTGGCAAGAAGGGGATGTAGCTGAGGAGGTGCAGAGGCTGGAGCAGCTGACGTGGGTGCTGTTGGCACTGTCACACCCAGTCGCCTCGTTGCTCTCTGAGGTTGGGTTGCAGGTCTGAGGAGCCTGTGTGTTGGAGGTGGAGGAAGAGGAGCTTGAGAGTGGCATGGACTGAGTGTGAGCAAGTGTTTTCTTTCCTCTGAAGTTTTCCAAAACCCAGGAGCCGTATGTGGGGTTCCACAGGTTCTTTGTCTTGTTCTTCAGCCTCTGGCTCCCTGAGGAGGAGCTGTTTCTGGAGCAAGGCCGGTGATGAGGAGGCTCAGTGTGGAGCCAGTGGCCTCCTGCACACACGCCTGCTGTCGATAAACCTGGGGCAGGAACAGGCTCAGCCCAGGACGGCTCCAGAGCCTCACGGCATGACGTCACTTCGTGGTGGACAGGTTGGGTTCTCTGGAGCAGTAGCCGGGGTTTGGTAGGCTGTGGGGGAAGAGGGGTTGGACCGAGGCCCAGAGAGGAGAGACCCAGCTGGGAGGAGGAATCCTGGGAAATAGGATGGGACATCAAGAGTGGAGTGAGGCTGGTGGAGGTGTGGTCGGAGGGACGGATGACTCTGCCACCATCGTCCTCTGCGGTGGGGGTGTACTCCACTGGTAGGGGTGTGTTGATCACATCTGGGTCCTTTTAAAAAGTAGTGAAGCAGAAAGGAAATTTAAAAAACAGCACAGGAAAATTATAATGAAGCAAAGAAAGAAAGAAGAAATATTACATTTATATACTGCTAATGCCAATTTTATGCATATAGAGTGTATAATAGGTGTTATATAGTGTATACCTGAGAGCAGTAGTTGATTCTCTCCAGGATAGTAGAGAAGTTGGGCCGGTGCTCGGGACAGTGCTGCCAACACTGGGTCATGATCCGATAGCTACAAATTTCAGATATATTGTTTAAGCTGAAAGTTACATAAACTATCTTGTAAATGTAGAGCTATTAAAAACATGATATCATAACATAATAAATGTCATTTTCCTCACTGCGTATACATCAGTTTCACATCAAAGGTGGCAGACAGAGCTGATTCTGTGCCGTTATCGCTAAAGATTTTTGATGAAAAATAAGTCTTTTGTTTAATAGTCACAGCTATAATGTTAAGTATAGTGTTGCACAAAGGGAAACAACCTTTTATAAAAGGTAGCTTTAATGTCATCAACATCAAGTGAACTCAGTCTGCCCTGCTTGAACTTTACATCCAGACTCGTCTCTTTTGATGTGGTCCCTGTCAGTACTCACACAGGCCCTGGACAGCTCTTGGGAGGATCCATCCTGCCACCGCTTGTGACAAACTCCAGCACCTCTTGGTTGGTTTTACATGGATACGGCATGTAACCAAGAGAGATGATCTCCCACAGCAGCACCCCGAATGACCTACAGGGGGAGAGATAGATCAACAACTGAGCTGACTCTCTCACGTGTATCTCATATTCAACCTTGCCTGTTCAATCAGTACTACATATTTCACCGAAGACTACTTTAACCAGCTGGAGATGTGATCATGCATCGGCTAAAAGCACCTCTTTGCACTCATTACAAATGCCCTCAACAGTATGACAAAAATCAATGTTTGCTGCCGACAGTGTCATTGGAGCTGAGCCCTTACCCATCAATAATACAGTCTGGTATTTTAATCAAGTACAGTGGGTCCAGAAAGCACTGCGAGGATGTTTCTGTTCAGAACATTTCTAGAAAGCAAATAATATTTTTGTTAAATGATATCATTCACTTGTTCTTTGAGGTTGATCTTATGTAACTCTTTGTTTTTGAGGGAGCAAGAGGGAACAATCTGCTTCTTCAGAGTGGAACTACACATCTCTGTGGTCAATCTGTAGCTGGTGCTTTAACATATTCCCATCACCAAGTTTGACTCCGTTTTATGACTTGCTCTATAAATCCATCATCTCTACATAAAAATTCTGATTGCAACTATAAAGTTCAGACTATTTTCTTCTGACTTGATCTGTAAACAAATCTGTCTTCCAGTCTTCAAGCGTGACATTGTGACGTTGTTTGGCCCATTTGAAATATTTGACTTCCTTTGTCATTGGTGCAGTGGTTTGGACACTGTTCGTCACTGCGTTCTTTGTTGAGTTGGCTCAGCGTCTTGAATACAGATGCTGTTCTGTCTTGTAAAGATGTTCGCTTGATATACTGCTTTTTCCATGTTGAGTTCGCTGTAGGTCTGTGTGGTTTTGTTTAGAGTAAGATTACTTGCTTTATGAAAATCTCTCCAGTGTGTGTTGTACTGACATTTTTAAATTAGGTTTTTAAATTAGCTGCAGTTAGCTGCTGGGATACTTGTCACCACCCATGAGAACAGTTTGGCTCTTTGTCATTGTTAGAAATGAAAAATTAGTTTTAATGAAAATTGGTTTTCAACAATTTGTCAGTTTTAGTTTTTTTTTTAATTTTATCCAGAAAAACTGAGTGTGGTGTGACAACAATAGCGTGAACACATGATTTTTAACATTAATCAAACAATTTGTGTCAGCTCAAAGTAATATATTCTTTAATAAGTCTCAAACTAAGCAAAAAGGAAAAAGTATCCACTTTTTAAATTAAAAACAGTACCTTTTTAAGGGTTCATACTTTACTGTACAATATACTGTATGTCATGTGTTTAGTATTTATACCAAGTATCAGTCTTGCAAGTGAAGATTCCCTCCATGAAGGCCTCCGGTGGCATCCATTTGACTGGCAGCATGGCACGACCACCTTTCCTGTAATAGCTGGCTCTGCGAAGAAAAGAAAATCATATCTACAAATGTGTATTTATCATCAGTTTAGAAGCAAAGAAGAAAAGGTAAATGCCACAAGGCCATGAACCCTGTAAGTAAATTTAGAGTCTGGCCCTGCGGAGAACAATAAGATTTTCAACTGGTCCCCCTTTTACCACATCAACCCTGGACTCCTGCTCGATGAGAGACATAATCATAAATCAACCCTTGTGCTTTGCTATGTCGACTTCCAGTGTGTGACAATGCAAACTCATCATACAGACCTGTATATGTCACGTGCCATGCCGAAGTCTCCAATTTTGGCCACTCTGTCTGGTCCAGGGCAGGTGAGCAGACAATTTCTAGCAGCAATGTCTCTGAAAAAGCACAACATCTGTTACAGCATGCAGCTTCAGGATGCCACTGAAGTCTCCCACCTGTCAAATTCATTCATTGTATGATAAAGTAAGGTTAAAAAAATAACACAAAATTTCAAAAGGAGATTGATGGGGGAGATGGGCCAATTTTCACCTGGATCACATAAATGTTGTTTCCTGCTGCAAGAAAATGTTGACCACTGTAGTTTACAGTCAACAAAGTTGACTTGTGATGAGAAGAGCTCAGAAAAACAGAGTTGTTGCATTATTCTCACCCATCACCATGTTTGTCTTATTGCTGTTTTTAAATCAGGTTTTCACACATTTTAGAATATTTTAAATGATACAACATTTCAGGATGTTATAAAAAGTAGTGAGTCCTAATGATATGATGCTTCAGGTGTTTTTGTTGCAGCAGAAGGGGCTCTCACAATTAGACACAGGAGATTGTAGCCCTCTACATTTTATTTCTATGTATTGTTCAGTTTGTATTTAAACTGAGCTCTTAGCAGTAATAACTGGGTGTGGATATGAACCTGTGTATGAAGTGGTTCTCCTCCAGGTAGCGACAGCCAAAGGCAATGTCTCTGGCCATTCGCAGCAAGTCCCTCATGGTAAGAGAAGTGGTCTGGCCCTGGATACAGCACAGCTCAATTTAGTGTACCACACACACAAACACACACACACACACACACACACATACACATACACAGAGAAAGGTGTAACACAGACGTACAGCTCGTGGCCTGTTCTGTCTCAGGAAGCTCTTCATATCTCCTCCGGTCATCAGCTCCAGCAGGATGAAACGAGGCAGGATGTTCAGACTGACGCCGATGCAGCGCACGATGTTCTCATGGCTGAACTTGCTGTGTGGACAAACAGTGAACAAGAGCTGGGTTAGCAGACGAAAAGCAGACAAAAGATATGACGATGAGAGAGACAAAGAAGACGGGTGCTGGTACACACAATGTGATCCTTAAAATACAACACATATGCATGCACTAGGTGCGTATCTGTTACAAGTTAGATGTTCAAGACTGCGCCGACGGCTGAGATGTATAGCCTTCATGTCATTAGCTGTAGCATAACTGTATAAATTAAAGCTTTTAATACAGTCATTTTGACGTTTTGTATAGTTCCTGTTTTTATCTATGAAAATGACAATAATGTAACATAAAATGTTGTTATTGTAGGCCAAGTATCAATTTAGTTTGTTAATGAAATTAAATTCATGAAACATTCATAAAAAATGCAAAATAAACACAATAAAATTAACAAATCTTTGGCAACCACTTTGGAAACTATCACAGTGAGAATCACTACAGATATTGTCAAATGTGTCTCTGATCTCCTTTAACTGCATGGAATAAACAGTAGAAATGATAAAGCTCTTGAATGACTACAAAACCAATTCAAGTTTTAACCAGTCTGCAGGTGAAAATCCTGATTTGGTGCATGCTCGGTGTGAAATATTCTCTCCAATAGCTTCAACAGATTCTAAACATTGGGGGGAAAAAAGGAAGTCTATAGGGGGTCTAACGAGCCAATGCTTCACTTCCTGGTCAAATCTAGTGGGTTTTACTCTGCTCTTACTTGAAGTTTCTTCTAAGGAATAAAAACTTTTAAAATAGCAGCACGTAGTTTTGAAATAGCGAGAAAAGGAAGGAAAAGCCCTACTGCAGACAAAACTCCTCTTGTGGCTTCAAAACATTGATTATGCTCCCGACTTTCCAAACTTGTCCTGAGCTAACAAATCTGTTGTGTGCATCCAAATCCACATTTACAAACACCAAAAACTGTCTTTTATATTTATGTCACTTATTACCTTCCATACATGCTGTATATCAGTGTGTGATTTGGCTGTATTATTTAGAGGGACTGAAACCTTAAATTAGGAAATCTTCTTTGATCTGGTTTTTGATCAAGTCTTGTCTTTCTAAAAACATCTTTAATAGAGTGAAAATACCCAATAGATGTTTGGAAGAAGACTAATTACTAGTACTTAACAATTAACATCACACAGGTCATAAAACAAGAATTAAACTATCTGTATTATAGTTATTTTCCTTAGATCTCCCATGTAATTAGCTGAAACTGACATGACATGATAGGCCAGTATATATGCTACATTATAGGAGTTGTTTGTTTGAGAAAAGTTTCACATCTGGCTCCAGATGTTATTTACTTAGAAGAACATGTTAACTATAAAACAAATCCAGTTGCTGTCTGATGTTGTGAGCACACTGCTGCCTTACACGTGTCAGGTGTGCTATACAAAGAATGCATTGGGTGAATCAGGGTGTGAACTAAACTATATGACAGCCAAGGCACAGAAAGTATAGAGCTGCCGTATGGTGCACCTCATAATCAGCGCCTCCATCAGGAAATCCATTTCATCCTGTTCGGAGCAGATTTCTGGAAGAGTCTGTGGAGCAGAAAGAATCAGAGAAGCAGTCTGAGGTGAGGTGAAGAAAGATATGATTAGACCTAATCAGCAGTCTTTTGAAGAGCGGGCAAACCCATGTGGTGCTCACTCAGCTCTTTCTTTCTTTACCATGTCTAGTTTTTAAGACAAGTGATCTGACGTCAGCGACTGAGTGAATTTCTTTTTCATGATGATTTTGCAGTACAACACACAACAAACCACCTTATTACATTTTCATATTATGTGTAGTAAGTGAAGCAAACAACCTTTTCTCTAAATAGATGCATTACAAAATCCCACATGCGTGTGACCTTTAGATCCAAGAAGTAGAAGCTGTGAAGATGTCGTCAAGTGTAGTATACGTAATCAACGTAATTCCTTGTGAAGTGATGTCACCTAATATCTAGGTGCAACTTTTCCTCGTGTGCCTCACAGTGAGCAAACTGACCTTTACGGCCACCTGCATGGGACTGTTATCACTGCTCATCCCCAGAACTTGTCCTTCGTAGACTTCACCGAACGCACCATGACCGAGAGCTCTGAAAAGGTAAAGTTAAAAATACCACAGCTGAGTACGGGCATCAGCACACATTGTGTGACATTGTATTTGCACGTGTTGTACCTGATAAGCGTTATGTTCTTGCGCGGTACTTCCTTCAGTTCATTGAGTGAGGCGGCCTTCCCTGCAAAGCAGTAGTTGGGGTTGTAGTCCGTCATGATGGTGGAGGAGCGGATCTTGCTCAGCTTGTACTCTGGACTCTGCAGACGCCCCCTCACTGCGTGCAGGTCGTTTTTCCTGCGGTACCACACTAGAAACAAAAGACAAGACAGAGGCGATCTTGTTTTACTTCAAAGTCTAGGAAGATTTTTTTTTTTTTTAAATCATAACCCTAACTGGACCCCATAGTTGCATGTAAGTTGTAGAAGCAACTTCCTGCTAACTGTAGGAGCGGTAACACAAGGAGGGATCAAGCCGCATTTCAGTAGTCGATGCAAAAACCACAGAAGAGACAGAAAGTTGGTCATTTTGTTCTTAAAAGAGTACTCCACCAATTTAACATTGCAACTGAGACAGTGCATTGTCTTCCTTATCAATACCTGGTGTCTATGTTACCCACAATGCAACTCAACCACAGAGATTCAGGTGTCTTATAGCAGCGACTAATGTAGCCTTGAGCCCCTCAAACTGATGAGGACCAAACTACAGAGGTCTTGTAACCTCACCTCTTTCTAACTCCACAACTCAAGATTTATTTTCATTTTCAAACTTGCAGTCTTCAGCTCCAAACGACACTTTAAACACTTTGAAGTGGAAAATCGGTGGAGTTCCCCTTTAAGAAGACAAATCCTTCCACACACACAAACACAATGTTTTGCAGGATGCAGGTTGGATGTCCTCTCCTTGGTTACTGCTCCTAGACTGTCTGTGCCAGTGAGTTTGGACTCACCCGCCATGGAGGCAGCCCACGTCCCCAATGCAGGTTGGTAGTCTGCCAGGGAGGGGGCGTTGCGTGCAGGTAAGAGGTGCCGTCGAGCCATCGCCCGGTGCAGATGCTAGGGACTCAGGGGGGTTGGGATGAAGGGTGGGTTGAGGAGAAGTGGAGGAGGAGGATGAGGAGGAGGAGGGGGTAGAGTAAGAGGGGGAGGAGGAGGAGATGGGGTGCCCAGGGAACAGACTACCTCCCTGCATGGGGGAGAGCTCAGGTGAAGAGACACTGTTAACCTAAAGGATGTGTGTAGGTGTGTTTTTTGCAACGGAAAGCAACATGTACTTGCACAAATGTCATATTGTTGTTTTAGTACTTGATTTATTCACTTGCAAATTCACACAATTACACACGATGCAGTTAGTGAAGACGTCACACTGAATAGCTCATCCATTTTTCATAAAAAAGAGGCTTGCCTGATTATGTTGTGCATAGGAGTCAGCTTAATTTGCTCTTTGGTAATTAAACACACGTATAATGTCATGTTGTTACACTCTACAGCTGTTTGTTCATGTCTGGTCATAATTAGCAACAACCTTCTTATCAGCAATTAATATTGTCTGATTACACTCTGATTACACAGTCAGTGCACCTATGTTTAATTCTCACCAAACTTTTTGTATTATTATTTCACAAACTAATATTTTTATTTGTTTTCTGTACAGAATAAAAAGACCATTTATCTGGTGACTCATTTGCCAGCCTTTCTGACCTTAACCCTAGCTCTCCTGTCCATTTCACTTTAATGCATTTCCTATTTCCCCTTTTTGAAAAATATGACTACCATATCAACAATGTTGCCCATTTCCCAAAATCTCTCATCTCTCCTTCAGCCACGAGAACTTATTATTATTATTATAATTATTGATAGTGATGGGGAGCCAATGGACCTGATACGAAAGTTGTTTATTTCTTTCCAGATGCTGAAATATTAATCTCCCTCCATAAATCCAAAAATGTTTGAAACGAGCAACATAGTGATGATCTTTCTGCTCTTAAAACTTTACCAGTAATGTTGTGTACGTAAAGTTTGAGAAAAAAACATTAATCTGAATATAGAAATATGAGAATACGAATGTTCTGTATATTAAATCATGAGATATCTTATTGTATAAAAAGTATAGGACTAAGAATTGAGCTCATGTAGAAAAGGGGATCATCCTCTGGGGAGCTTTTCCTGTGTATAAAGGATCAACAGTAGCGTTGGATTAAAAGTCATCAGAACAGCTCTCACCAGAAGCTCTGAAGGATATTTTGTTCCTTTAATCTGTCAGGTTTACTTTTTATTTATCACTTTCTTTACAGGAGATTTCTTGTGCATGCTTTTGTGATGCCTGGTTTTCTTGTCAGACAAGCCCACAGAGCTGAAAATGTAATTAAGATACAGGAAGTCAGTGCTGTGCAGATTTCTCCAGAGGACCTCACACAAAGTTTAGATTCACCAAAAACTGACTGTGGGAAAGAAAGAAAGAGCGAGTCTCTCACTGTTGCTTAATATTCAGCACTTTCAGTGAGGTTACGGAGAGGAGGAGAGAGAGAAAGAATCTATATTTAAATATCTTAAACAGCATTCAGTGGATTAGCGGGTCGACCAAAATGTCGGGATTCCCTTCCGAATTATCTGCAACAGACGGTTGTCAAGAAGATGATAAAGGTGCAAAAATCCCTCACTGTCCTATATGATTGCAGAATGACTGCATATGTTGTTATTACAACTACGTACACACTGTAATTATATAAAGTGTCTGCAGTTAATAAAGAGATTTAGTGTATAACATACAACATTAAACAGTATATACTGCATAGCAGCTCTGGAGACCAAGTTAAATACTTATACAACATTAGTACCATTAGGTAATGTTATAATTATGATTCAAATTAAATATTAGATTGTCTCATTATCCCAGCTGGCTTTCTCCTTCCTAGAGTTGTATTGCCTCTGAGCAGAAGAATTAAAACCGGTTAATTGTTAATTCCCTAATTATTCCTATGTTAAGCCGTGTGCAAGAATCATCAGTAAAGCATTTTACAGCATGTCTGACTGTCAGATTGTCTCATATTACAGAAACCTCAGTCGTCTCTTCATTCAAAACAGATGCCCACCCTCCTCCTAAATACTCCTTATCACAGTGCTTTGTGGGAATAGCATCTTGCTGTATCACAGCTGCTATATCAATGCCCGTGGGTTAAGATAAATGTGTGATTGTCACCGTGCACTTCCCAAAGTGACTGAAAGGCTAATCTTTTTATCACAGTTCTCTGTTTTCCTATATTATTCTTATCTTCATGCCAATATAATCAGGATTGTTTCAGGGTTGTTGTTTTTTTTTTTTCATCCACTGTTGTGTGACATTTACTGTTATCCAATCTAATCAGACACACCTCCAACTGAGAGAAACCTCCTAGTTAAATGTCAAACCTTTCCACTTGTCTGTTTTATAGCCAATAATGTTTTTGTTTTTTTTAAAGACATACGGTGATGTGTTTTCACTACATCTCTACGCTTTCATGCCTCAATGAGAGCAATCTGTTGGCAATAAATACGACATATAAACTATATGATATTTAACTGCATTATCTCACTCCTCATTTTCGGTATCATCTTGTTTCACACTCAAAAAAAAAAAAAGGCAGAATCCTATTTACATACAGCCAGCAACAGGAGAGCGTCACCTGAAAGAAGTACTTGTCATAAAAGTCTCCATATGTTCTCACTTCATACTGTGTCAGCAACCTATAATTCAGAAACCATCTCTTTCCCACAGCTCCTTCAATCATCCAGCGCACAGCCGGAGAGCATTTAAACCAACACTTATCAAAGGTGTTCCTGTTTCTGTCAGTAACATCTGGAAGCATCTGCATGTCCAGCTATGCTCATAGCCGGTGGAAGGTGGTGGGCACAGACTGCACACAGAACTGGAAGAGTCTCTTACTGAGGATGACGCCGGCGCAGATCAGCGCGATGCCGCTCGCGATGGTAGAGACCACGACTGCCAGGATCAAAGATGTCGACATCTGGCCCTGCGGAGCCGGGCCTTGAGGAGCTATTTGGAGAAAAGGGTCAATCAATAGACGTCAAAGAGTGTTTTAGAAGAAAGGATTCATCAGTTGACATAAAAAATTAACTGCTAACACATCATGGTTATTATTTGTTTGTTGGGCGGTAATTACATACCTACAGCGCCGATACAAGTGATGTTGTCGCTGGCAAGGACTTCGTCGTCGTCGCAGAGACAGAGGATGAGGTGAGTATCTTCATCTCGTTTGCAGCTCTGCGTTTGACAGTGGCTGCAGTTCAGCTGCACCTTGATCTCACATTCGCCGTGACTCTCCATGGCTAGAGGGAACAATGTACACACACATAAACACACAAGCGATTTGTCAGAGGGGGAGATCAGTGCAAGTTTGCAGGATTCTAACTCTAACAAGATCTGGGTTCATTTTGTTAACAGATTCCCTGAAAAGATCAAAACCAACAATGAAATTAGCACACTCACTCAAGTGTTGTCTGTGCCAAGCCTGATGCTCATTCATCTGTGCCAAAGAGCTTTATTGTTGTCCAAAAACACATCAGTGAGCCAGACTGTTGCACTGAATGACATGGTCCTTCATTACAATGAACGTGGGCCACTATAGTTTACTCTAAGTCAGTTACACATTACTCACTAGAGCACCAAATCCACAGCTGAAAATAGTCCCCATCAAATGCACTATTTACTCCTGTTTGAGTCAAGTTTACTAAAAAAAACTACAGTGGAGATTAGTTAACCTTTTATGAATGGAAGTAACAAATGGGCTTGGGTTGGGAAGTCAAAACTTATTGAGAGATGGACTAACTCACTGTTGGTTTTGGTGTTTTCATGCGATTTGTTGTTGCCATAAGACAGCCAGCCTCATCCTTCTCAACACATTACATGTTGTGCTCAAGTATATGTATTCAATTATGTCTGTATTTGTGAAAAACGCAGGGTGTGCTTGTAATAAAATGGTTGTGGTTTGCTCTTATTGTTATCCTTTTTTTATTTTAGCTTGTTAAACAACCTACAACAAAATACAAAGTGACAACCAAAACATAATAACGCACATAAGGGGGAGAAAAAATAATTACACGCTTGAATGATATACTGTATTTGTGCAACCATCTGAGGAAAAAACCCAGATCATATGCTTACCCATATACTGACATATACATACAGTTAAACCTACATTTGATACAATGTGTGACCTTCTCTTTGCCATAAAATTCTCAACTATGTGACCTAAACAGTGCTCCATTGTTTCTTGATACAAATTATGAATATAAGAAGAAGTAGGTGAGTAGGATGTCATGTGTGTCAGACATTAAAACTCTCACTTAAAGATTTAACTACGTTTACAGAATTCAGTTATAACCGTTTAAAGTTAATCTCTTTGCTTAGATCTCGCTCTGAATGTGTTTCATGTTTGAACGCTGCAGAGATAGTCATTGTGTTTAAAATCGTTGACTGGCAGCACACGCAGCAACAACAACAGCGTCTTTCACATGAGAATGGAGGTCTGTCTGTTTGGTGCCGAAGGCAACAGGCTACATGAGGCTGTGCATTAGTCAACTGCCTTCCTGTTCCTCCCGCTGAATAATGAGAATCAGATGGTTGGTAGTCTCACGAAAAAAGAAAAAAAAATCACTACATGTACCCATGCGCATGTGTGAGTTTGTGGTGTTTAGACAGAGAGTTTGGAACAAACAGGTACACACACATACACACTACTACACCCTGAGGTATCGACTGGATCAATTGCTTGGTGAACTAAGTGCACAGACAGCCATCAGCTCAGGATTTAATCTTCACTCTGGCGGTGTGTCTTTCCTTTGGGATCAGTCATGTTTAAGGCTATCTGTTCCTGAAGTGACTCGAAACAGTCATGCGGCTAAATGTTACACAATGTCCTACGCATCGATGCCTTCCCCCGTCTTAAACCGTTCACTCAATGTACATTTACCGGGCATTTCTGGACACTGAACCTCATGGTCTTCATCAGTGGATGGCGTCTGCACTCATTATCTTCTCTACAGTGCACTACTATGATTTATTCCGTTCTGCTTCATTTATATCTAGTTTAACAAAAAAATAAAAAATCACTTAACGTCCACTTACTTAACTTTGCCAGAGCTTTCAACTGCATCTCACTGTCTTCATTAGCATTTGGAATTTGCTCTCTTTGCTCTTCTATTCTACTTTACTTGAATCTATTTCACTTTATTTGACTCTTTTCTACTTAATTATAACTCAAGATCCTCTTACTAGCCAGGACTTTCAACTGCATCTCATCTTCTTTCATCTGGGATGGTGCTTACTCTCAACTCTTAATTCCTCCTCAATTAAATTCTACTCTAATCTATTCTATGTTACTTTACTTTACTATAGTTTGACCACAGAAAAAAATCTTAACTCAAGGTCCACTTACTAACTTTTTTTTTCAACAGCACAGTATTTGATTTCTACTCTCCTCTATTCTCTCTATTCGTCCTCTATTTTCTCTACTCCACTCATCGTCATCAGCATCGCTGATCGTCTTCATTATGATGTGAGGTGGTGAGTCAGTCTCACCTGCAAGAGGCTGAAGGAAAATCTCTCCGATTGGATGGATGAATGAGACTCCATTCTGACCGTCTGCTGTGATCTCATCCGTCAGCGCAGCGTCACCTCCTGTCACGAGATGTATGTTGTGAACTCTCTCTGATCAGTTAGTGCTACAAATAATGTCAAAACCATTCACAGAAGAACAACATGTTGTCTGACACCCTGCATTTTTTCCCCATTAACAGAAAGTTGAAAGACACAGAGTTGTGATTAGATTGGCATAATCCTTGAATAAACCTCCTCCTTCCTGCTGCCTCTGACAGACTGTTATGTTATGTCTTACATGAACATGACAATTATATGTTGCAACGTTTTTCAGTTGAAACTGCGCCTGCTGTCAGGAGCAACCAGACAAGCATAAATTATGCTTCAGACCGAAGCACAAATCAAAGATTTTAAAAAAGACAGTTATGCCACACAAATGATGAATAATCTTTGAGGAAAGAGGAAGGAAGTGTTTGAGAGAGTGCGACAGAAAGCATAACAGTGATTTAAGTTTTTAGTGCAGGGGTCAGCATTTCTAAAACACTGTAGTTTAAATGTAGCTGACAGAATATTGTTACCTCTGTAACCTCCTCCGCCGCCTCCGGCTGTGCAGGCCCCACCTCCACCTCCAAAACCCCCAAAGGTGGACCAGCTAAGCTTGGACAAGGCCAGGGGACACGAGGATCCACCTTCAGCACCCTCCACCAGAGACTTTCCCGCCCTCAGGTGAGGACTGGGACTGTCTTTCCAGCCTCCACCTCCACCTTCAGGGAAACAAACATGAAATGATTAAACACCATGATATCATACATGTTACATACATACAGCAGGAGGGATGATTCGCTGATTAGAGCTGAAAGTGAAAGAATTCTTGATCAGATAATTTCTTTTATCTTGAGTGACGCTGCCGTTCACCTGGACTGAATTTCAATCCACCTTTAATAAGTGAGCAGGGATGGAGAGAGTTCAGCTGTGGTTACCATTAGAGGAGGTGTTGCACCACAATTAGTATTCAAGCAGGAAACCTAACAAGGCTGCGTCAGAGATGGATTTAGGAAGGCTGGAGACGTGTTTGCACGTTGGGGTAGCTGAAAGAGAAGCTAGCTTGATTTCCTGCAGAGGAAGGATGTAAGTGTAAACCTGGAATCTAGCAGTATTGTTGCTGCAACCACATCGCCTCACCCTCGCCTTCGGAGTATGTGGGAGGAACTACGTGCGTGTCTGAGAAACGCGTAGAAAATGCTCAACACTCCTACTCAGAGCCAGTGTTTAATTTGTCTGTTCTGGGCTGCGGTAGACAAACATGGTCCAACATGGAAGACTCATTCACGAATGAACCTTTAAATGGGCAGTGATTTAGCATTACATTTCCATAAAGTTTCTAGGACACACATTTTCAAAAAAACTGTCAAAATCAATTTAACAGAGGCTAACTTTTAGTCCTTAGTATGGGTCAAGCCCACTGACAGTATAAAGAATGGATGGGGTGTCCGTAATGTCACCCGTGGGTTGCTGTTCTGAAGCTCAGAATATGGTCGCTCTGGTCACCACCATGTTGGCAGTCCTGCCTTTGCTAATCTAAAAATCAGCAAAGGCGTGAAAGATGCCTGGGTGCTCAAACAAGCTACTTCTAATGCAACCACCTATCAAACAAAGCAGCCACACTGTTAATGATGCATAACTTAATATAATTTGAGCAGGTCAGTTAAAAAAAACAAAAAACAGACTCAGTACAGTTGTCATGAACGTGGAAATTAGCTACAGAGACCAAAACTGTGTTTTGTACCAGGCTGTAAACATGTTTATTTCTGCCGTGAAGTTGGACATTTTACCAGTGTCCTAATGGAGATTGAATTGTTGTGTAGCCAGTCTCAAGTGACCGAGGAACTGCAGTTTTTGGAACTTTAACATATCCTTCACTTCATAGCCACGGAGGTTGTCGCTTGGTCAAGCCCCAAAAACGATTCCCATAATGTAACTGCATAGGCTACTGTCTTTTCTGAGACCCTTCCTGATAACACGTCTTTCAAACTATATGCTTCTAGTTTGTAATGAAGGCTTTCTGTCATAAAATTGTTTCTGTTTTGCTTTTTTTTAGTATCAATAAGGTCAATTTGGGGCCAAGAGGAGGTAACATTAACTTCCTTAGGGAAAAAAAAGGATTTTAAATCTCAAAGGCTTGCATCCAAGGGAATGAATGAAGATTTTAATCAGTTTTCACAGTAAAGATTTTGTATTTGTACCATTAGTTTTGTGATGTGCATCCTTTGGTTGCTGGCCATCTGTGTGTCAAGCCCTCGCTGGATAACTGATTAGCAGCAGAGGCATTCAGTGGAAGAGAGAAGCCTGACTGAGGATTCAGCCAACAAATTGGACTCTCCTCGGTGTGTTATCGATAAGTCTCTAGAGGGCAAGATTTTTCAAGGAGCTCAATCTTGTTAAGATTACGTCTGACAAGGTGGGAACACCTCCATCTGGAGATCTGACTGAAGCCAGGAGAGAAACACAGCACATACAGAAATAAGAGGGGACAGTCAGCGCAGAACTCTTGTTGTCCACCGGTTTTTGTCGTGTTTCTTTGTTTCTGTTCACAGGCAGCTGGTGGGCCGACATGAGAGGGTCAACAGCATGCTTCAGCATGCTTTTGTTTATCACCTACACACTATTGTAGCTTTTTTTATAATTATATATAAAGTTGGAATTTAACTTTTGCCAGTGATGGAGTCGGGGACCCTTCAGCGATGAATAATAAGAGTCAACAGGTTCAATGCTGATCAGAGCCTCTAATCTATGCTGATGAACAGATAAAAGCAAGTTTTAAATTAATCACACATGTCCAGCAGGAGTTCCTAAGGCTTTGCAAAGTCCACGCCGTGATCCAGGACAAAGTAATATCTACTGCAGCTCTAGTCTCAAGTTAGCAGGATAACCAGTTTCAACATGGCCAGACACACAAATATTCATGCAGACGTACACCTCCTCTTCTCACTGCATATTTTCCCTGACACTCAGATCTTTATCTAAACAATCCCACAGAGGTTTCAATAAGATGAGCTGATAGATGGTCTGTGTTGAGACTCTGCTGGTCAGAGGGGATTTAAAGGGAATGTTTCCAGGAGCAAAGTGAGACCTCACTGCCATATATGTCTCGCTTCAAAGGTCAAGACCTGTCAGGAGACTAAAAATACGATCCAGATAGATCCCATTATCCACAGGCCAAACACATCCCGCTGTTTGGGAGCGTACACGAATGCCAACGTGTGCTGCTTCGAGTTTGTGTGTGCGTGCGTGTGACAAAGTGGGCGACTATCTTACAGTGCGTATGCAGAACAAACAAATTCTCTCGTGGCCTTTAACCGACACGTCTCTATGGACAGATTTTAACCCTACTTTTTGGAGAAATGAAAAATGTGCTTTCAATATCAGACAAAAGTTCAGTCAGTGTCATAAAAAAAGCCTGTTGTCATCTGAGGTTTACAGCATTAGTTAAGAGGGTTTTTTTGTACTATAATGAAAGCATTCTGTCTCTCCTCTCCAGCTCTTATATAAAACTGTTGCTCTTAAGCTGGGATCCTCCATCCAGCCACAATATTTTGGGGGGGGGTTTATAAGTTTAAAAATAGATTTTCAATAGACATATTTGTGTATGTATGAATCTTTTATCTATGTATAATGTTTGTAATATCTGTTTCTTTTCTGAAATGTTACATTCTTGCTGATATTATTGGCGAATTCCATTATCGATTAAATGTCCTGAAAAGATAAACTGAAACATTAGCATTTACACCCTAAACTGATGATTTTGGATATTTTTAAGGCCCATAAAAAAAAGCAATATGAATTGCATCATCCCTGGTTCGAGTCCAGGACCTATATTGCATATTCACGATTTCTCTGCTTTCAAACTCTTTTATCTCTCCACTGTCAACGAGCTAATGAAGGCATAAAATGACCAGAAAATACAAGAATTGAGTTCCAGATTTCTAAATTATTTACTGACCTCACTATTAAAAGTTGTCGATTAAAGAAATATCCCTAATGAGGATTGTTGGCCGTACGTTCTATGGATTATCCAGAGTAACACAGAGCATCATAAATAAACACCCTCATTATATCAGGGTGTAGGGAGTGATCAGATATCTCAAAACCTCCTAAAAGTCTGCATTGGTAGTACCTGAAGCGCCAGTTTGACCGTTGGTACCAGGAATTATGGTGCTGTTTTCGTACTGCTCCAGTGGTATCTGGTCCAGACTGGACTCCGGGTCCTCCAGGTAGGCATTTCCTCCTCCTCCAGCCGCAATCAGCAAGGGAATCAGCTCCCCTCCCTCCATCTGACAAGACAGTATCACTGTAAATCTCACTCATTTGATCCACACATGCACATGCACATGCTCGGTGGTGCACATGCATACTTTTGAACTGCACTGCAGATGAAAAAGTGGTTTTGACAAAGCATCAGTCTCAGTAGTAAAGCAAATTGAACATGACCCAGGAAACCACAGATGATACAGATGATAGATCATAATTAAAGTGACAAGTGAACATTTTTCTTGTGCCGATTCTGTGAAACAACTGCTTTCTAACCTCTGATGTATGTCCAATCTATATCTCAACCCGTGGATTGAGGGGGAAAGACCCGGACAAATGGTTTCAGTATGCCTACAGATATTCTTGATGCCTATCAGTATGTACACGTAATCCATGCAAGTCAGTCTCAAACAAACCAACAGAAAGGACACACAATATTGAAACAGCACAGAGTTTCTTCTGTCACCTTAAAGATGTAGGTGGCTCCACCTCCTCCGCCTCCTCCTCCAGCCCACTCTGCGCCAGCCTCCCCCCTGAGGTTGTCTTCAATCACCGATGACTCTCCCAGGCAGATCTTCTGGGTATGAGCATTTCTCTACAACATAGGGCGTAGAAATTCAAGTTTCAAAGAAAGAAGCCGCCTTCACAAAAGTATAAATCCAGCAGGCAAGACTGTTTTTTTTTTTTTTATCTAGGTCACTTTCTTGTCTCCCCACTCCCTGGAAAAAAATATCCCAGTGAGACATCACACATGGCAATGAATCCTTCCACACTACTCACCCCTGGACATGCATCCTCTCCTTGGTGGCCCACCAAGATGTAAAGTACATCTCCTTTCTCTAGAGGGAATATAGCCGATATGAAGACCCCGTGGTTGCGTTTGTTGTGGTTTTTGGCTCCTTTCCCTCCTGCAGCCCCGTAGGCAGAGATGCTGAGGGAGATCATTGCACCACAAGAGATTAATACTGAAAGAAATTGCTTCCTGGCTCAGGGTACACAGTATATATCATTCTAGATAGATGGACTACAATACACTTGGGCAAAAAGCTATAGATGTCTGGCATTACACACAAATCAGGAGACAGTCACCTGCAGTTTTATAAAGATTTCTCTTACAAACAGACACTATGTATTGATACTGGCATGAAGTACAGCTGTGTATAATTTAGCCAAAGCAATTCAACACCCTGTAAATCCCATGATTAATCCTGCCACTTTTCCGTTGCCTCATTTCATGATGTGAGCGTGATGATGAGGTCCCATGACTGGCTGTGCAAAGACAATCAAATTGCTTGAAGTCTCGATCTGGCAGGACAACAACCAGTTACAGTACGCTGCGCATGGCCAGAATAGTTTAGTCCCCAAGCACGCAGTCACACCTCTGGATTGTCATGCCCAGCTCTCTGAGTCACACAACGGTATTAGCACATGTGGATGAACATGACTTCAATGACTAAGCTCTGAGAGACGATCTATGGATAACAATCAGAATAATGTAAAAAGGTGTAAACAACAGTAGAACGATTTCCCTCTACACCTCCGGCCTGCGACATTGTGCATAATGAGATTTACCACTCTTAAAGGACAATATGGCTTCATTCCCTGTGACTGCCTGCGGCTCTCAACCTCAAGTCGATGTTTTGTATTCCTTCTGAATACCAAACATTTCACTCAGTACGTATTCTTCAAAAAGGCTAAATCATTTCCTATATCCAACACCTGGACACAGCAGGTTTTAGTAAATATTATTCAAACTGGAGCGAATGGTGCATTTTCTGGGGACTCTTTTCAGCTGTTTCAGGCATCAGTGAATACAGACTGGCTTCAGTGTAACTGTGTGGCTCATTTATGTGTTTTTAAAGCAACATTGTGTAGCTTTTCTAGCATTAAATAGCAGATTTAAAATCACTTTGATGCTACACTGGTGTATAACTGGGTGAACGGTGTCTCTCGCTTTACAGCACTCAGCACACAACATCAACTACTTAGCATATTTCGGTGAAACTGGATCATATTTTATGGAGAAAATGTTTTCTGGTTTCCATCTGATGCCCTCGCGCTGCTGTGCATCTACAGCAAAGTAAACTGCTGCGAACTGTAGCTGCTGTTAGCTAATGTCAGTTCAGTTTAGTAGCCAGGCTACAGAGGAATGCTGACGGGGACCGTGACAGAACTGAAATGCGGGCAATGTAACTGGGCTCAACAGCCTCTATGGACTTAATGACAGAGGCGAAAAGACCGAAGGGGACGTTGACAGAGGAGGAGCTTCATGAATTTAAAGGCTGAGACGAGCTGAACTTCTTGCTGCTGGACTAGTAAGTAATATTAGCTGGCTGCTGTGTCCTGTGTTGTTGAACTTGCTTGATGTTTGTAATGTAAGCATAACAAATTTCACGAGATTCACAAGTAGATGAGCGTCAAAGCCACCCCCCCCCGATCACTTACAGGTATCTGTTAGTAGCAGGCACCCTCCACATTTGTACTCCTTTCAAGGGGCCTTCCTTCCCCACAGTAACGCTGACATTTTTGTTCCGGTAGGTGCTGTCACACTGGGCCTGGGTTGGGCCATGGGGACCACTGGCACCGCATGAGTTAAACCACCATGTCATCAAAGAAACCTCTAGAAAAATGAAGACAAAAAAAAAAAAAAAGTAAGTAAGTACTGTGTATTCATTTTCCATTGTAAAAAAAAAAATACAAGAAAAAATGCAAATAAATATGCGAGACCGAAGATGAACAGCTGAACACAGGAGAACAGAAACGACATCCAGGAAAGTCACTGAAAATTGCTTTAACCACCTGGTATCTGAGCAATGGATTAAAAGCTTCTGGTCAGCTGATATGGTAGATAAAGCGTCAAGCATCGAGAGGAATTTCAACTGTACAATTCACCACCTGGTATGTAAATTCTGCATGCAGAATGGATTAAAAATGACACGGTAGACGAGGGACGCTTTAGAAATTTTACAAGGTTTCCAAGGTGACAGCTGAAGCTGCGCACTACCTGAGGCTGAGGGTTCTGGAAGGGGGCTTAACAAATCCTCCAAGTCCGCCATAGGCAGGAGAGAGTTGAGATCTGAGGAGAGGCAGAGAGCCAAGGTAGAGAAAGGTGCATATCACTGAAGCATAAATTATATCCACACAGAAAGTGACACGGATCAAAAGAAATGAGAACAATTCAAGGAAGGGTATTACGGATGAACATGGAGACATTTCGTACGAATAATTCCTGAAACATCGTGAATATATTTTTTCATTAAATCCACCACGTAGCATCGAGACACATTTCATTTTTACAGGATGGCATTGTTCGAACCCATGGTCAACTGCGCTGTCCTTTGCCCTTTCCTGAAACCAATATCACTGATGAGGTCCATGATCTAGTTCATTAATGTGATAGTGAGAAACATTAAGCTTATTTATGGCTTACTAAAGTTACTCTGGGATCCTGAATTGACCCTGATATCTGTTAAAATATGTTCCAGTCTTGCCCAACCAGAGCTGAGCAACAGTCACGTACCACTGTTATCACTGCCTCTCTGGAGGTTTTTAAACCATCCTTCCCTTGAATCACAAAACAAAAACAGATTTGTCTCTTTAATCCAATGCACCAGTCACATTTCACATCTGTGTATCAACTCCGTTACAATGCTAGATAATAAAAGTCATTTTTAAAAAAAAAGCTTTACATGATTGTGAGGTCTAGTGACGATGACACGGGAATGTTGGCTCACATGTTGCAGTACTGCAATCACAGCAATTAAATGTTGATTACCCTCGTGTCACGAGCAATCATTGAAACGGGCCAACAAACAAATGACTGAGGAGCACTCCCCGTATTCATCTGGTCTCAGTTTCATTCAACAAGAGAGATTTTATAAAGTATACGGACCATTTATAAAGTAATGAGGAGAGACATAAGCAGACGCTTATAAGACAGATCGTGTTATTGGACATTGTTACATTTGCTGCACAGTGGTTTCTGTGGCCACAAGTGCTAATTAAAGATGCCCTGCAGGAGTTTTATGTTTCCATTTCGTGTTTGTAACCAAAACACATTGTGTGTGACCGTGCGGTCTAACAGACATGTTAAATACATTCGCTACATTTCCTTAGTACTTGATTTTTATCTTTTATCTTTACATTTTCGACTTAATGCTTGTCATGCACCGTAACACGAGGGAAAATTCCTTGCATGTGAAATCCTTCCCGGCAATAAACCTGATTCTGATTCTTCAATTGCAAAGCCACGTTTTTGAATATTTAAAATAATGCATTGTTTACGTCCACGTTTTTTATCTTTCACTCGTCTTCTTCACTGTATTTGTCGGTGCATCGCTGCGCTGCTTTGAATGTTACTGCCACCAACTAAGAAATGTCAGAAAGATGTATCACACCACCCACGAGCTCATGCATGTGATCATAAAATTATTGCCTCATGTGCTACCAGTGGCACCTTTGAGGAATAACAGCACAATCCCTAGATCCCTACGTATGGAGTAAGACAGTCACAAGTTATAAGTGACTCAGCAACAATTAAACGGTACGCACCAAACCTTTGTTTTTCATATGCATATGAAACACACTGATATTTCTTCACTAAACACAGGCTCCCTTTCTAGTGTGACCAGTAACAGATGTGTTTACTCCCTCTGACGAAGACGACCCACTTAAATCTTTTGTTTGTACTGATTTTACATAATTATTGCTACAGATTTTTATGTTGAACCATAATTAAATGGTGTCATTTCTATTATGGTCTCTACGATTTTATGATGGCACATTAGCAACAGCCTACCTGTGTTGAAACAGGCTGCTCCAATTGCAATGTCATCGAGAGCGATGTCAGCATTGGAGTCTTGTCCCCACACAGCTGTCACCTTGACGTGGAACCTGGAGCAAAGTACATACAATTTGTGTAATTTAAATTACAGTTTTTTTATTTCTATATGAAAGGAAACAAGAATTCAATTCCAATATGTGAACAACAACAGCTTGTAGTGAAGAATAGGTCAAATGTTTCAATGAAAGAAGTAATGTTCCCACCATCAGGCTAAAGTACATGCTCATGCTTGACCTGCTCACCATGACTATAAAATTCTAATAGTTCTGCTGATTTTGTTGTGACATGGAAAATAAGGGAAATGGAAATATTATAGATGTGAAAAAAATAGTTTACTAGAAAGTAAAGGAGGTAACTTTTATACACAAGAGACCAAGCCTGATTCTTTTGCTCTCTCTACCCTTCTGTTTTCATTTTATTTACCCATGATGAAGGCCAGACAGTTGGAGGGCAACATCTTCCCAACGGTCTGTCCACTGACCATTTCTCTCCCACACCAGTGGTGAGGTGCTGGTCCCATTTTCCACTATAGCCACCAGCAAAGTAACATTTAAGTCCCCATACAGGTACAGAGAGAAACGCATCTGCACAAAAAAAACAGACATAATTTCAGCAAATCTTTTGTTGCCTTGCAAGGAAACAAAGGATGAAAGAAACAAATAATTAAACTAGTGTATCCATCTAAATAACTGACCTGGCAGGCAGTAGTAGAGACTGGGGCGGGGAAAAAGGAGCTCTGAATTGATGCCTCTCGAAGGGAATTACTCTCTCTTACCTGCAAAAACAAGAAGTGCCCTGGGGGGCGCACAACAAACGTGACACAGCAGAACACTAACCAGGTCATGAGACAAACTGTTATGAAAATAATGGTCACTTTAGTTAGATACAGTAATACTGAAGGGTTTGTGTCTTGTTTTATTGCTGGATGAGGCCGAGCAATAAAGGCTCATAAAACTCAGAAGAATGAAAGAACTTGGGTTAAATATATAAGTCACCGTGAGGTCTTTTAGTGCAAATATGTTCTGCAGCTGCATTAAAACGATCCATATGAACTCTTCATTGTCATGCGGTGTAACTTCATATGGTAGGAATCTAACAAAGCATTCCTATCATTAGCTCGGTACAGAAAGAACAATAAATGTTTGACAGAAAACTTTCTCACACCAAGCAATGTGAGATCTCTAGTGAAAAGAAATTAGTTTTCTCTCAACACCACCATAATTCACCAGAATGGGAGGAGATCCTTATAATAAAACCAGAATATGAGGTGTTAGTATGCCCATTTCACATGTATTACACACACACACAACCAACCTGGTGTGCTCTGCAGAGAGACACCCTGCATGTCTTCTCTCTCCAGAAGCTCGTCCCCGGCGACCCGTCTCCAGGCCGAGTGCTGGTTGGACACGGACCAACCACATGCATCCCGTTCAAACGAACAGTATGAGCCAAACGGAAGAGCCCCTGGGGAAGAGGAAGATTGTTTTTCACTAAAACAGAGATGTTAAAAAGTCTTTTTCCCCTTGATTCCTCTTTTTTGGTGCACAAATAATACATTTCAATAAGTGCCATATATCTGTGTGCTTGGGCATGTTTCATTTACTCTCCACACTTCATACTGTCTGGAGTCTATGATATGCTTCCTACACTGTTTCTGCAGGTCCTGACGTGTCCCAGTCTCTCCCAGTTTTACAGTCCCAGTCTGAACTGAGAAAAGCTGGCTTTTTTAGACAGTGTGGAAATAAAACTGAAAACTAGACAAACACCAGTTTACTAAGAAGTTACAGTAGTATGTTTAATAGTGTGTTTTAGAGATATTTGTATTTGCATAAATTTAAACTATATTAAGTGCCTAGCTGTCTGCTGCTAGCTGTTTTTATGCTAAGCCAGCTACCCGACTCCAGCTTTGTTCTTAACGCACCGACATGAGAATGACATCAATCTTCTTCTTTCATTTTCACAAAGAAAGCTAATAAGCATATTTCCAAAAATGAACAACTCCTTTAATCGCACAATATATACTGTATGTATGAGACAGTTGAAAGGCACTTTCCAGTCTTTGTTGTAAGCTTATCTAAACAGAGACACAGAGATCGATCAATCTTTTCATCTGATCTTGGGTAAGATGATAGAAAAGCCATTTATCAAATGTCAGAGAATCCCTTTAACAGTATTTTATGAGCACTCATGCAGGACAGATTTTACTGGTGGATTATTGAAAAAAATTACACCACCACTGTGACCCAGCTACTTTCCCCCGGGGATCCACAAGTCAAGAACTCTAAATGGCCTTGACTTCATTGATTTCATTACTGACTAAAGCGAGGCCTTTTGATACTCAGTGTGGTGAAGTGTTTCTCATTGCGCTGAGTGATTGATGTTTTCAAAGAGAAAGAGGAAGCTTGTTATATTTCATACTGTGAAATGGGAGGAAATGAAAGGTACTGACTGACTGTCTTTTCGGCAGCACATTTTTCAAAGCTGAGACTTCAAAACATGAATAAATCCACAAGGGGTTTATCATATTACAATAAACTGTTGAATATCTTATGTTTAGGCAATGGAAGGCACGATTTCATGATGAAAACTTCAAAAGGAAAGCATATTGAATTCCTACAGATACAATAAAAGAATTTCCTGCTAATGAAGAAAAAAAGTAGCTGATTAAAACACTTTGAGGACAGGAGCTTCACTCTTAAACGTCCATACAATACTTACTTCCTGCACAATATATTGCGTAGAGGCCTTTGGCATGGAATAATCTGGTACCTCCGGTCAAAGGATTAACAATTTATCATGGATCTAAATTTAGACAGCTAATATAGCTAATGCAAATGGATTACAGCCTGCCAGTAGCCCCATATTCTGCTTTAGGACTCCTGTACTGTATTCTGGCCTTACTTAACTCTCCACCCACAGTCACACAAACTGAAGCACTCACACATACACTCTTAATATTGTTTTCACACTGCCACTCTCAGTCTAATCAATCCAATGGTGCAGGGCAAATCAAATAAAAAAATATTAATCATCACACATACCTCTCAAGCTAACTGCAAAAGTGCATTTTAAATTATTACTAATAGAAATTTAAGGCCATGATTTCCCTCAAAGCGTCATCCTCTTGATCCTGTGATTTTATTAAGAAAAAAACAAAACCTCACCACAGATGAAGCCCTCGTCTTCTCCTAAAGGACAGTCAGTGTGGAAGTTGCACACTTGGCTCTGGTCGATGCAGCCTCCTGAGTTTTCACAGTGGAAATATTCCCCACATGGTGCATCCAGTTCGACCTGGTGTTCTGCATCCCAGCAACCACACAACAATTACACAATACTGTAATCACACATCCTGTATATCACATAGAACTCAGCCAAACACATGTAACACTCGAAAAATGTATGTTTTTAAGCAGTATTAATAGGAAATATGCTTATTTGTCGAGTGTTAGATGTACCAATCTTTTTTTTAATATACTTTCATGTTTTAGTTATTGTGTGAACACAGAAGAAATGAGAAACAGTGAGATAAAAAATAAGAAAGATACGCAAACAAAATGAGACCACAAGAGGTCTAGATAGAAAGAATTGAAATGGCAGGAGTCTACATAGATATAACAATCCCATTTTTACCAGTATTTATCCCCCTTCTCCTTCTGTAGTCGAAGGGTGGAAGCATTTTGTAATAGTTTAAAGATCTTCATAAAGTATGAGTCACTCCTACTGAGGACTTTAGGAATATTCCCAAGGTACAAAAAGGTAAATGAGAAAATCAGATCTCAGGTCCAGGATCTCTGAGACCAAATGCCTCACATCTTTCTAAAAAAAAGGTTTAACATAAGGGATGACCAGAAAATATGAGCATGGTCTGCCAAAACAGACCCACCTCCAGACGAGAGGCCCACTAAATTTGGATATTTGGTTTCAGGGTAATAAAGAAACCTGTCAGATTTTTTCCAGCAACGCCAAAAGTGCATGCGTCTGTTAAATATGAACTACAATCAGCAGACTGTTAGCTTAACACAAAGACTGAGCTTGAGAGGAAATAGCTATAGCTCAGTCCAAGGGTAACAAAATCTGACTACTAGCACCTCTTAAACACACTAAATATCATAGAAATACTCCACCACACCTGCCAAACAAAGAAGACTGTGGTTATTAGGTACACCTGTACAATCTAATTCAGTCCAATACAGTTATCAACTTTCATAGTTTGTTCTGGTTTAACAGAGATGAGAAATGAGTAAAGCACAGCTCTCTGAAACATGATGAACTCACCTGCTTCACAGTCTATGAACTCCAGAGAGTCCAGAGCCACAGTGGTTCCATCTTCCCCCAAACAGGTAGTGTAGAGGAGGGTCACCTGAAAAGGTTCGTCCACCTGACCAATCACAGTCTCCAGAACGTCCCACTCAGCCCTGCATCAACCAATCACAGAGAAATATCTTTTAAAGTAATCTGTGGGAAGTCACAACTTCCTTCATTTGTTACTGGTTTGTGTGGATACAAGAGACTGCATTGAACAACAACAATCCTCGCAATCAGCAATTAGCAAAGGCTTGAAAATATAAGGAACATCGTTTTTCTAGTTTGTTTGTTTTTTCTGGAGAAGACTGCAGAGCCAGAAGAACTGACATAATCCCTTTGCTGTCATTAAGCAACCACAATCACTGAACTAACATGGTTAATAACATCAGCTAATGTCATTAGCGAACTGAAAAAGATGGATGCCAGTTGCAGCTCCTCGACCCTCGTGTTGTTTATCCAAATATTTTTGTTAGATATCATGATATTCTTAATAAAACAGGCTTCAGCAATAACAAGCTATATTAAAAAGCATTTTACATATTGTTTATAATTTATCTCAAAGAAGAAAACTGAACCTCTGCTTTTAGATGTTTGGAATTAAGAAATGCCAGAGTGATTTAGAGCAATTTCCTTCACATTCTTTGAATGTTATAATAGCACACCTCTCAGGGTCAGGCATGAGTCAGAATTATATGAAAAACACACAGGTTTACTTAGAAAATGAGGGAACTGTTACTGTCGGTCTTAGACTTCCTGAGAAGACTTAAATCTTTGTAATGTATCACATCTGAACATAAATAACGTCTGATTACAAAACATGATAAACAACAGTGTGTCCATACTGAGCTCTAACACATAACTGTGACATTTCACAGCAGTCTAAGAAGGTAAATATAACTAATTTTGTGCCACTTGAGCGCTCTTCTGTCTTCAAAATAAAATAAACATGTTTTATTTGATTGTAAACAGAAACTTCATTTAACGAATCCAAATGTTTCACCAATTTGCACTGCACGACCCTGCAAACACGAATATATTTCCGTTCTCATAACATTTGCAAAGACTTTTTGGCTATAAAACCTGCACTGTTTATATCAGTTAGCAACCTTCAAGTTTTGCTCTTTCATTGGCACCTTTTATGACACAACACAGCCACCAATACCTATGTTTAGGCAGAGGAAATGTCTATCACAACATTAACAATCAAAACATATCTCTGCTGCACTCCCTTTGGTCAAACACTCCACATAATCCATAATCCAGCTGTCACCTTATGTTATGCTTTGGTTTCTTGAGTTCCTACCAAGTGGTAACCTCCGTGACTGTGAAGTGCCAAAAACTGCAGTTCCTCAAATGGCCAGTTGAGGCTCCATAAGCCCCCATGTTAAAATGTCCAACTCCATGTCTTGGTCTCTATAGCTAATTTCACCTTTCATGACAACTGTACTGAGTCTGTTCAAATTATATTAAGGCTTAAAGCTATGCATAATTAACAGCATGGCCGCTTTGATTGACAGGTAGGTGCCAGTACAGGTGCATCATTCGGCCTGCCTCAGGTCCGCCGATGATCCACGTCTGCGAATTTCTGCCGAGATGGCAGTCACGGACACGCTGTCCATTCTTTTTAGTGTCAGTGGTTTTGCTCTTTTATGGCACAGTACCAATGTCTATATTTAGACATTGGTCAAAAGCTCCACAGGGTACTTTCAATACATAGTACTATCCAGGTGTCACCTTGTTATGTGATACTTTGGCTTCTTCAGTTCCTACCTGACCTGTCACAACTTGCGCACAGACATACAGTAAAGTGCAAGATGGGTTATATGTGATATTATTTATTTTTATCTCAGAGTACGATGCTATGTGATGGCAGCTTCACTGAACTTTACTTCATACTATATAAATAATGGATCTCTCAGAGTTCATTTCTAAAAATACTCCTGTACCGTCACGACATTAAAAAAAAAACCTTCACATTTAGCAGAGTAGGTGAGTAATGTTTCACAATTCAGGACATACAGTTACATGGAGATAAGGCATACAATCTAGGGTCCATTTCCAGGAACATCTAGCCTCTGTTTTGCAGGAAAAATGGTCCATTATGACCTCTGAGAACAGTCAGTACAAGTGAAACATCACAACACACACAGCGCTACAGTAAAATACACGTCGTGTAGAATGGGAATGCTTTAAGTGGAGAGTCTGTCCTGAAGTTACATCTACAGGTTAGTATGGGATGAATAGTGGGCTGACTGAATGAACCCAGTGTCTCTCTGTGTGTGTGTGTGTGTGTGTGTGTGTGTGTGTGTGTGTGTGTGTGTGTGTGTGTGTGTGTGTGTGTGTGTGTGTGTCTCATAATGGAATTGCGCAGTCCATTACTGCACAGACACTAACAAAGCCAGTGTACAAACTTATTGCATATGCCCATCCATCCTTCTTCTGTCCTAACCAATTATATATAAATTCATTTCCAGAGTCGCATCCAGCGACATGAATGCTTTTAGCTGCTCTAAAGATGGCTGTATTCAGCATTAGATCAATAGGAAATACCTGTCCCCATTTCCCAAACAATACACAGGGGACCGCTGTCCCCACGTGGCCACAATTCTACAGTTTGTCTCACATGAAACCTAAGAAACATTTTCTTTATTGAACTTTAGAAAAGGAAAAGATATTAGTGTCTGTGCCCTTGCTCTGTCTGAAAGCCTCAGTCACCTTTCACTGGGGTGAATGAATCTCAGCTCCCTATATTTATTTTACAGGCCGAACCTCAACTTGACAAGCACTTCAATCAGTAAAGATGCAGTTTTTTTTTCGCTTTTTTGATACTAATTAAATTGACATGTTATCTGTATAAATAGTACACAAATAAATAAATTCTTCTTGTGTGTTTGCTGACCTGTGGCTGTCACGTCTCCTGTGGTTGAGAACCACAGAGCGAACAGCTGAACCTGAGAGAACCGGCTTGATCAGGAGCGTGAGGTTCCCCACCGCTGGTCCAGCCTCATAGAGAGCCACCTGCAGGATGCAGTAGCTGCTGCTTTCTGGCAAGATCGGGCTGGTTAAGTGGTAGTCGCATCTCCCGGAGGCCTCTGTAGCAGGGGACGAGCTCAAGAGAAGGAAGTGCCCTAGGATAATAAAACAGAGTAGAAATATCATGTTTGACAGTTTTATAGCAGCCTCATAATACTGTCACTCCTGTAAACCATTTGGCAAATGCTTCAACATTAGGATAAATCTGAGTGGGCTTAAGGGAATAAGCAAAAAATCAAAATAAATGTCAAATAAGACTCAAAAGAGCTTTGAGTAAGTCCAAAAATCCATTACTGGGTTTTCTAACCTCTAAATATGGACGAGCAGTATCCTGAAGCACTTATTTAATTTCTGAGTCTCTGCGCTCTTACCATCAGAGCTTCCGACTGAGTGATCAGTCACAGGCATCATCCCAGCGTTTTCTGGTTGCTGTGGCGACACCACCAACCAGTCACTTTGGTCGCTGTGATTTGATGAACTCCAGAGGCAGAGTGACTCAAAATCACAGGAGGTAACTGAAAGACAGACAGATGAGAGTGCAGCCGGTGATTTAGTGTTCGTTTGAGGATGTGGTTAGTGGAACGGCAAGATGGTGTTCATTATTTGGAATGTTTTACATGGCCAAGTGTAAGAGTACATGTCAATTACAACTGCCAAATCAATGCTTTTATACTAGTAAACACTTTTATTCATTCTGAAAACCAACTAGTCAACAAGAAACAGCCTCTGTGATTCCCCCAAAACTGTTTTTTTCATAAATGCGAGAGTGAGGATAGGCAAGGAAGATGTTGACAGCTTGTTTTTTTGGGATCACGAGAAAAATATTTTATGATCTCAACACAGCCAGCTGTTTTTCTGAGATTATGAAATACATGACGTCATTCACCGAAGCTGCAAAAGCTTCTCAATTTCACATTTTCAATAAAAATGCAAAAAAAAAAAAAAATTCTGGATGTGGAAGTGCATCAGAAATACACAGATGCTTTTCCTTTGAGTAATCACTGTAATGATTTAAAAACAAAAGTTCACAGAAATGTTCAATATTTTTTAAAAAATCACACCTGGATCACGACCTCCATCACAGACTAAGTGATCATGGAGGTCATGATCCTTGGGTTGTGGCCCAAATGTCCTCCAAATTTCATTGAAATCCAAAATCTACTTAACAGCCAAACAGAGAGACCCTTTGTAAATTTTGACTGATTGTGCGTCTGTCTGTGTTGACAGAGGGGGTTGACGTGAACAGGATGAGAAAAGAGGAGGCATTCGAGACATCATGTGATGGCTGGAGAGGAAACCGCCACTACAGCTAGTGGCAAACAGCCATAGGAATCCCTCTGGGGATAAAGGACAGAAATATGAAGCACATTATTAAATTTCTATTTCATAGAAGCCCACTTGAATTTTTTCGGCCATAAATCAACTAAAAATATGCTTCTTTTGATCACAAATGACCTAAAAATGTGGCTGGTTTTATCCTTTCAGCGTCAAACTGTTTTCCTGTTGTCAGCTTGCTGCTTTGTTCTTTTAATTTCACCATCTAACAGAGCTGTTACAGTCAGCACAAGTAACATCTCAAGTCGAGCTCGCTCCTGAACCTCAAAATGAGTCATTTTCTGTTCCTTAAAGTCCGTGTAAAGTAAAACTAAATATGTGTTCTGAGTTATTACCCATCGAGTCATTCCTGACCTTTAAAAATATTTCCATTGCTGTATGTGCACTTCTTAAAGTTCCTGCTCATCGCTGTGCTTTCCAGTCCAAACAGTTTTCATTAAGATCAATGACTACTTAAATTGATGCAGGTAATGATTGCAGGTAAAGGCAATTATGACACAGACCATCAGAACATGTGCTGGTGCAAATGTGTGCGTCAGCACATCAGTAAGTACGTAACTTACTTTGGCCGTCATCTTCTGAGCCCAGATGATGAGAAAACAGCTTATCTGAGAAGTTCTCCTCAAGTAATCTGTCCAACAGAGCGTGGCAGGCACTGCTAACTGAGGAGAGACAGACAGAGAGAGTGATTACTTAACAAGGCATACATACATACAATACTTCAAGCTGCAATACAAAACATTTCACTGTCACCCTGTGATTGAGAGTTGGAATAAGATTTATTTTATTGATACTTTGATGGGGAAATTATTTTTTCACTCAGGCTTTCACATATATGGGCCTGAAATATAACCAAACACACACAAAAGGTTTATAGACATGCAAATATGGAGTGATGGCCACGTAGTGGTGCCCTGGGAGCAGTTAAGGGTTTGGTACCTTGCTGAAGGGCAGCTCAGCAGTGCCTAGGAGGTGAACTGGCACCTCTCCAGCTACCAGTCCACCCTCCATCCAATGGTAAAGAATGTAAAATGTAAAAATGTTGGGGTTTGTTGAGGAAATAAATAAGTCTTTGGGTGGCGCTGTGACCAGCACAACCTCACTCACACAGAAATGTACAAATTAAGAAAATTAAAAGACATGGTTAGGCAAATTGCCCACCGGTGTGACTGTGAATGTAAATGTGTCTACATATGTCAGGCCTGTGACTAGACTCTTTCCTGGATGGATGGATGGATGGATGGATGGATGGATGCATGGATTATAACACAAACAGGCTACAGTATAAATAGGATTAAAAGTCTAAGAGAAGGAAGAATATATAGCTCTATCCGTGGAAAATATATAAAAGAGAAAATAAATAAATAAAAATGTACACATAACTCTGTATAATAACTTGTTCAATAAAATCTACGTTGTGCATTCTTATTCAGAGAAAGAGTCAGTGCTTCTATCCTGGTGAGCTGGGTTTTTGGTCTTGGAAGATTTTAAATGCCTAAATAAAAAAACAATCATAAAACAAAGTGAAATACAATAAACAGCATTATTTGTATTTCCCTTTTATGTGGTCATTTACTATGTCATAATTAAGTAAAATATATCTTCAGTGTCACTTATTTAGACATCTAAAATCTTCCATACTCCAGCTCCCTGCCACCCTCCAAATCAATTAGGGATGTGATGCAAACAAGGTAACATAAAACAAAGCTCATGCCTGTTTTGTCAGGAAAATGACACAGACCTTGTTTGTGTCAAACTGTTTCATATGTGTTTTATAGACAGTTCGCATGTGAAGAGTCTTGTTCGTCATCTAAAAGATCATTTTCAAATGTGAAACACTTCACATGTGCGTTTTCGAGTGATTTAAAGAGTGTGCTTTTCCTCATATGGTGTCAAGACCCGAAGCAGATGGGAATCTTCTTAAATGAGATGAGCAAATTGTAAAAAATGTAAAAAAAAAAAAATTAAAAAAAAAAAATGTAAATGAAAAGAGTTAGAATTACAGCAAGTAAAGCACTTCTCATGTACACGTGTTTGTTCACAGTATACTTTAAGTAATGGAGCTTAATGCATTGGGCTTAATTGTCAACAAACAGAATCATTTGAAAGCCACTAATTATTTCTGTTATGTAAGATACTCAACATGATCGAGATTCCTTCAACGTGTTTGCCTGATGGCACTTTAAGCGGTACATTTTGTGTGACCAACCTCTCAGCGCATTAGCTGTAGATGAGGCAATATGGAGGCAATTTAGCAGTTCTGTACTGTGGACCATTTGATGGCATTCCTCACAAGAGCCTTCATCTTACCTTATTTTTTGACTTATTACACACAAACGCCCTCATCAAACATGCTGTGGGACTTCTGATCATTCTAACACCCACAGATCAAGAGTTTCTTTTGCATTTTGAAATACCCACAAGCTGGGAGAAGCTACAATAATGGTATGCAATAAGTATCTTGTTATCTTGAGATAATTAAGATGTGATAACTAATCAGGAAAACAAAAATATCGGACTTGTGATTTTCAGATAAAGGGACAAAATATAAAATGCAGATTAGGTTGATGTGAATGGTTCTCAGAAAAGGCTCAGTTACCCCTGGGGGCGCAGATGTCCCTCTCACTTTTCTACTTACAGTTTCATATACTCACTAAAACATCTCTAAACAGTGTCATCCTTCTGTCCAGATGTCATAATCCAGATGAAAGAAGCTTTGAGTTGTTCAAAATCTCGATACTTCCTCATCCCAGTCTGGGTCGCCTTGAGTTATTACCATGCGCTCACAGCTCTTTAGGTACTTCATGGACTGTTTTTGCCCGGGTTTAACCTCTCAGGTCACAGGCTGCCAATAAAGTTTTAGTATGCTCTAATCAAAGTCAGATGGTCAAACAACTTTCAACCATTTCTGTAACTTTCCAAATGGACAGTACGTGACATTGTGTGTTTTAATCTTCTCCTAAAAAGATGCTTAAAACTGAACATTAATCAAACATGAAAGAACAGTTTTCAGTCTATCTTTTTGTAGTAGGTAAAATAGTAGTAGTAGTAGTAGTAGTAGTAGTAGTAGAGTAGTAGTAGTAAATGTGATTTAAACTGGTGTTAGTGCATTAATGATTCAGCAATTTACTGCACATTGCATTTGTAGTTGTGTTGTTAATACTACTATTTTTACATAAAGAAAATTAACCCACTGAGAGTCCTCATGGTGCATTATTTGCTAGATTGATTAAAATGTTAATGTGATATAAATGTGAATAAATACAATAGCTGAATACAATTAACGGCTTTATTTATTTTGTATTGTAGTCCTCATGATTAAATCTAAACCTATATCCTTTGTTGTCGTCCATGCCTCAGCACAATGCATGCTGAGAATAGCTTCAGTCCCCATAATAGATAGATGGACGTATGAAACATGGGTGTTGATCTAGAAATAGGACCACTGCAGACTGACCAAACACTCGACACAAACTGCCGACAGACACGGTCTTGTTCTGGAGGATGACTGCGATTAGAGGCAGGGCATTTTACACGTGACATAACATTCAACATGTTAACTAGCATGACCAGCAAACATTGAGGGAGATGATCATATCTCCGTGGGTCATCGTAACTTAACCCCCGTAATGGCCTCTTGGACAGTCACATTACTGTTCTCTGGAGCCTGTAAGGCAAGGTCCCAGAGGTCACGCAGGGCAAATTGGATTATTTAAAGGGCAGTTTATTAAAAGCAGTTAGTTATGATAGCGATGGGGGTGGATTGGGGGGGCGTGGGGACTTGAATGGCACCCTAGCTATTTATCGGTAATTATGGAATAAAAGCAGCTATGGAAAGATTCCTGAATACGGAAACCGGAAAATTTAAATAGCCCATAATGAGGGGGATATGGACAAAGAAACACCATAAACAGACTATTATTAACATGAAACAACTTCCCCAAAAATCCCCCTCGAATTCAAACATCCTTTCTTTGCCTTGCACTTGTTCCCTTTATGTCTAGTTTGGGTTTGTAAAATTAAGTGAAAAATACATGATAGCATTGAATGAGCTTTGTATGCTGTCAGTTTTGTAGGAAACAAAGGCTGTATCGACGTAGGCTGCGTCGTAGAGGCTTCAAATAAGTGTCCTGAGCTGAAAGCTGCTGTTGGTTGTAGTTTAGTTCATTTCAAGGTCGAAACTTTGTAGTGAAACAGCTCAGGAAAGTAATCTCATCAAGAGAAAAGGCAGCAAAATAGCTTTGGCCACTTTGCCACTGATGGACTTGGCTGCCAGTGATATGTCTCCTCTCCTCTCCTCTCCTCTCCTCTCCTCTCCTCTCCTCTCTAATGTCTAATTTTTCATTTTAACCTCAGAGTATTTAGTTCACATCACAGTGAAATGTGTGGCAACAAAGACGTCTGGGCTTATTTACAAAGCTTTTAGGAAAATGTATGTGTGAATACTGCCTGCTTGTCAGGTCAAATAACCCTGAAAGCAGCTCCATAAGGTCTCAGATCAATACCCTGATCACAAGGCCCTGCATTTTATACTTGTATCTGCTAAGCCGCATGTATTAAATGTATGCTTATTTCATCAATTTCAGCACTTTATAATAATCACATCCGCTCCTCGCATGCCCATGAAAGTGCAACCTGTAAACAAGATTAAAGATTTACAGCTCTGTGGTATCAAAGTATCAAAATCGATGCAGCAGAATCAGAGACGTTGTCATTTTTATTCCTCCTACTTCCTTGTCCTGCCTACATTACCCACAATGCAACTCAACCCTTGACAATTCAGTTGGAGATTTAGGTGTGCTAGTAGCCAGTAACAGTAAACAGACTGTAGTTCTAGTCTTTAGACTACTCAAGGCACTTTTACACTACATATCACATCCACACCACACATGGTAATTTGGGGTTCAGTATCTTGCCCAAGAACACATGCAGACTCTAGGAACCGGGAATCGAATCATTGATCTTCTGATTAGTGGCCCGCGCCACCTCCTGAGCCACAGCCACCCTTAATCTACCCTGCAGCAGAGATAAGGGGTGGGCTACAGAGGTCCAATAATCTCATTTCTTTCTGACTCCACACTTCCAGATTTTTATCATTTTTAAACTTGGAACTGTCTTTAGTCCAAACTAGCTATGACTCCAGTTACATCACTTAAACCAATTACAACTTTTTTTTTCACATACTGTATGCAGCCGTACTCCATTACAATTAATTCTGAGCAGAATATGAATGTTTGTTCAAAATTTCATGGCAATCAAGACATTTGACTCAAAACCACAACTTCATGGGGACACTATCAGAAAGATCTCCAAAGTCTTTCAGATTCATCGTCTGGGGTTGAATGTTTGTGCAAAATTTCATGGTAATCCATCAAATATTTGTACAGATATTTCAGTCTGGATCAAAGTCCTGGACAGACCAACATTGCCACCCAAAAATACATGCTGCTGGCATGACTAAAAACAAGACAGAGACAAGACTCAGACTACATAATTAACAATAATTGAAGTTAATGCCAGCTTCCTTTAACAACAACACTAAAATTCACCACTGGTGACATTTGAACATGTTGAGAAGTGCTACATGGCTTTTGCACCTGGGGGGTAAGGTTGCCAAAAGAAATGCAATCTTTCTAATAAATGAATAAATGAGAGCAATATGGAAATCTAAAAGCCCAAGAATCCATCTCAATGTCGTTTATGCTAAGTCATCATCTGCTTGCAGTAAGCTTCATCTCTCTCCACCTCCTTAAAGTCCTTATCCCCTCAAATCCCTCATTCCCTCCCTGGTTTTATCGCCAGGAAGACACGTAACAGCTGAATTGATTATACAGAGAGCCATGATCGAAAATGTCCTACGACAACTTCACTGCATCAAGGGTGAAGACAGACAAAGGCTTAGAAGACAAAAGTGCTCCTGAGCAGAACTTCAAAGGTAAGACACATAATAAAAGCAGTCATTGGCTTATATTGTAAATAGTTTACTCAAGGCCTTGTGAACAAAGCTATTGAGCGTGTTTGAGCCCTTTTGTAATCGCTTGCAAGTGTGCAATTATGAGCACATTCAAGTGTGTCTTCATTTATGAGGGTGTCAGAAAGAAATAAAAGAACAAAACACACTGAAATCAAACAAAACTCTCACCCACAAACATTCGCCCTCTGCTGAGTGTTGTCAACTATTATCCTGACTTCTCAGCAGACTATACAGCCCAATCAAAGCGCCACCTCTGACATTAAAGGTTTGATGAATGAAGAAACAACTCTGGACAGTTTCAACTAAACTGAATATATTTTTTACAGAGCTGGCGTCAGGAAACTACACACATCCGAGGCTGCGTGGGGTCTGTTTGCTCAGATAGACCCCCCAGGCTGCCATGAGGACAAGGTCATGGCTCTTCTTAGCTATCCTGTCTTCCAAATATCCAGTCAGAACAAGTTCCTTTCAGAGACATAATGTTGATTAGATGTCTGGAAATTGGCTGGAGAAGCTTCTAACCAGAGCTACTGAGGTAAGAAGAGTACATGCATGGGTAGATGTTGCACTTTTATATGCAGTATCTTTTTCAATGGAGCACATTATAAAGAGAAAGAGACAGAGAAAATACCAGGCTGATAAACACTAACACAGGTTCACTGAGCCTGTCATATCTGCACACAGCCAGAGGACACACATTAGCCGAACAGGCCACAGAGTACACAGGCTTAATGCTCAACACATGACAATTTCTACATGGTTATTGTCATGTAAGGTTGATCCTCCGGGGTGGAATACTTACAGTAGCTTTCACGGTATGTTCATGGAGTATATCAAATTAGTTATGACTCACGCTGTAGTTCAGATTTTGTGCCTGTTATCTAGTGCTTTGTTGGGAAAATTTGAGAGGAAAATATCTTAAAGGGGTCTGAGAGAACAGACAAAGTTTTCATGTTAAATCAATAACAGGTCGAGCTGAGACGAACAGGCCTCAGCTAGTACAGGAGAAAGTCAACTTTAAAGACATAGTTTGACATACACGGACAGCAGAAGGTCAAAACGAGATACCACTCTCGTGTCTGTGCCTTAAATATTAAGCTTCAGCCAACATCTGGTTAGCTTAGCTTAGCATAATGACCTGAAAACACTCATAAAACCCTAACTTGTTGTTTTTATACGTTGGATTGTTCAAATAAAACTAACAAAATGTAACATGTTAATTAATAGCACATGTTTAAGGTTATGGGGAATGATTGTGGTCATGTTAAAAGTAACCCACAAAGGCTTGTGGTCAGACACGGGAAGCAAACAGCAGCCTCCCATGACATTTTGTTGAACCATCAGCCCACCACAACCTTCTCCCTATATGGACTTCGTGGCTACCCGACCTCCTCCTTTGCTCTAGACAGACAAGAGTCATAGTTACTACGCCCAATAGAGGGCTGTGTGACTTGAACATAAATATATAGTATATTGTTTGGCTAATTTCTAATATGAGGTTAGTTGTTTCCCCCAGTTTCCAGTTTTAATGCTAAGCTACGCTAACTGGCTGCAGCTTAATTTTGACTATAAAGACACGAGAGTCTCATTTAAGAAAGTAAGTGAGCATATTTCCCAAAATGCAATTTAAGATTCAACCCTGTTGTGCATGATGCTTTCAGTTTTGCAGTGTATTAAAGCGGAGCACATGGATCTTGTTTAAAACAAACAAATCTGATTTCCAAGATATCTTTTGGCAGTGGAGAGAAAATGAAATACAAAATGAAACCTCAGTACTCTCATCTCCCAGTGACATATCCTGTATAATTAAATGTAAGAAAATGACACTGTCAGACACAAACTGGAGAGCTTCACTTTATCGTCAACTACAAAAGCAATTTAAAACTTTCTGTATATCTGCCCTTTAAACAGGAATGTAAGCTTGTTTCTATGTTCAGAAACAAGGCTCATGTGGGTTAATTGCTTTTCAAAACAGATGGGCTCAATCCATGCTCGACATATTGTAACAAATGCAGCTTGAATGTCCATTTAACATTTTGCCATATCTCTAAATAGTGTGATAGGGTGACAACAAGACTTTATTTCCTTCCTAGCATGAAGGAGAAACTGCGGTTGCAAAACGTCTGGTTCATCATGTCGGACTACATGGAGGAGAATCTGTAGATTTTTATTTTCAGGTGATTATACACGTAAGAAAGCATAGTCATGAATATTATATTCAATTTCTGCTATGTTCTGTAAATACATCTCCCTAAATATTACACACTGGACCTTTAAAATGACAAGGTGAAATTTAGATTTTTAGGAAGAATGAAATATATTGAAGGTGGTGGAAAAGAGGCAAAAATGGGTCAGGCTTCAGCTGTCTATGAGTCCCTTTTTTCCCACATCAAGGGTAGCTGTCACTGACTTCACAAAGCTGCCATAAAGAGCTGACGTCATACAGAGACTCTTATTTTGAAGAGGGGTTTGAAGCTCATGAAAGTCTCTGAGAATTTTTTTTTCTTTTTTTGTATGTCACTTGGTTCTGTTGCCATGTAATAATTACTCCAGAATCATATTTTAATGACACCATCTTTAAAGGTTTATGTCATAACTTGATTTTTTTATACTTTGTTTGAAAGCAGAGGTGAACGTTGATCGCTGTTATCACTCAGCAATCGCAGAGCATGTCCTGAATCTCATCCCTGGTCTTTCCTGTATGTATGATCCTTACAACTTCAAACCGTCTCTTCTCAGTACTTCAGTTTCCTCCCACAGACTCAAGAAACAGCTCAAGTGTGAAGGTTACTTGAGCAAAATCTGGGTTACAATGCTAACGTGAATTTAAAGAGAAATAAACACGTATAGAAACTGAACAGAGCATTGAACTTTTTTGAAAAATAAGTAGTAAAAAGTGACATTTTCTGCAGCCACATATGTGGCCAGGTCCTACTGTACAGCAGTTATTCAATATTCGTTCACTGCTTTATTGAAAATCACATAACCAGTAAGTTACTGGGAATAGAAATAGATTTACATTAGGATATTTTTCACAGTTGTGTGATCAGTTGTAGGTTTCTGCCCCCTTTTGACCGCAAACCATATATATGTCTTTTATGTCACCATGATAATCTCAATCCAATTTTCTCCCAATCAATAAAGTTCAAAATGATCTAATTAAATCCTAAGACATGCCTACTGCAAGTTATTTGGTCCAAGTGAGTTAGACTTTATTGGATTCAATGCCAGATGTTAGAAGAAGACAAAAGGAGAAAACTTTAAGAACAGCAAGACATACTTTTCAGCTGTTTTTCATTTTACAAAACTTACAAACTAGTTTTAAAATGAAATTTCAATTTCAAATCCCTCAAAGCAAGTCAAAATAATCAAACCAGGACTCTCAAAATTATAAATTACTAATTTGTTTTCCCGATTACATTGTGGCAACAGAAGTAGGCTAATAGGAAATATTTTAAAGAGTGAATAGAGCTGTGTTTATCTTGGGAGGCTGTTGGTTGGATGACGTGCAAAGGGCAGGATTTTGACACCAGAGTGCAGTTCACATTCACACTCCCATTAGGCTACAAAAACATTTTGGTTAAGGTTAGTGAAAGATCGCGATCTCACTTCAATGTTAATGAACATGTTGAGTCTCAAGTCACTACAGACTTTTTCTGTATTAAACAAGACCACAAGCTTTCCCTGACCTCAACCAAGTGCCTGGGAGTAACCATAGAAAGATTTAATAATACTGTAGTCACCATGAAAGGACACTGTATCGCAAGATTAGATATTTTGGTGGAACACAAATAAAATACATTGTCAGTGAATATTTTGCTGAACTTGAACTTCCCAGATATGTTAATAAGAAGATTTTCTTGTTATGTTAATGTAAATAATCTGACCTTGTTGTTGAAAATTACTTTTGTACTTTTATGCAGGCCTCAAATCACAATCTGTATACTCAGAAAAAATGGTTATTGATTGATAAGTGGATTTTTTTTCATCAAGAACCTTTTTGTGACCTGGTTTTCATTTTTTTTAAATAGAGACAGTTTGAAGACCTTTAAACAGCCTTTTTGTGAACCTGAAGTACATATGGCCTTAAGTAATGACTTCTATCTGCCAAACCTATTGACTAACTTGTGTCTGTGTGTAGAAATTATTATTATTGTTGTGGTGCCATTTTCAATTGTAAAGGGTGATATTCTTTTTAGAGAGAGCAATCAGTAATATGATAATAATTTATGTTAAGTAATAAAAACTTCACTCAATATTTTTTTTATGTTGCATTTAAAATTAAATATTTAAATTCAAATTATTATATGTTGCATCTTGAATGAACTCAGACAAATACTATTTACACCAAATTCTAGGAAGACTTCTAATAAAGACTACATAATAAATGGTTCTTTGATGAACCGATAGGTAAAACCCCCTATGGCATCACCATTACAGGGTGTATGTCCTATATGACACACATTTAAAGTCACTGGGTTAAAAACTGACCCAGCACAGACGCAATAATTCAGCCACTGCCCATGGGTAGAAAACCGCCTGAGACAAAGGGTTGTTTTGTAACCCGACAGTGACCAACACTGGGTCAAAACTATCCAATGGCACTGACTGAAGTCAACCCATTATTATGTTCATGCTATACTGACCCCTCACTGGGTCAGTTTCTAACCCAGTCATTTTTAGCATGAACCCTCTGGCCTTTGAATCGGGTTCCTCAATCTTTGGTTCAGGACTCCAAGTGGGGTCACTCCTTAAGCAGATCCAGAGATATCTAAATATACTAATGTTTGAAAAAAATGGGGAAAATATTAATTAATTCACACATATTGTGTAATGTTTATGTCTTAAAAAATAAAATGGTGATGTAAAGTGATAGTTTTACATTACAACAGTCTAACTGCTGCGGTCATAATGCCCCGAGGACGTAAAAATAAGTTCAGAAAACGTTGCGAAACTGAGCCTTTGACCCTCAGTTCAGATAAGGAAAAACTCCCCCCTAAACAGAGCTTTGTCAAATCTGTTGGGAGTTTAAAGTTTTGGTAACGTCACACACAAAATGTGCAGCTCAAACGACATTAATTATCCCTCCACAAGGGAACAGCTTGTTTATACTGGAATTCATTATCAGTCAGAAAAAGGGAAGCTAATGTAAAAACATTAGTGTAATTATTTCAGTTGTTTATTTTTGCAAATGCAATGTGTAGCCATTTAAACCTAAACTAAACCATAAACCTAAACACATTTGTTGTTGCATTTCATATTCCATCTCTCATCTGTCCGTCACACACAGCAAAACACATCTGAGCTCAGAGCTCCAAAAGAAGCAAACACTGTTATCACCTCCCCAAAACCTCATCTATTAAGCTCCAGCCGCACACACACATATTTGGAAACCATTTGTACATACCAGCATGACTCTGAACCATAAATCTACTTTCATGTCAGTCATCTGCAAGGTCATTAGAAAGTAGACGTAACAGATATGTAGAGGGAAACTCAAAACTCTCTCAAGGCCCACAAATTGGCCTTAATCTGTCCAGCGGGTAATAAGAATAAACATTTTGGCAACTTGGGAACAATTGCTGGCAGCCTTCACTACTACTGGAAATTGAAGCAAATACTCAGCAATTGCTCAGGATTATGTTTCCATTTATTTAATCATCAGGCTTTTATTAAACCTTTAGACTACCTGTGTGTTTCTACTAAAGATTTATATCTTACCTTGTTATGGAGCTTAGGAGAGACCATAACTTTTGATATTAAAAAGTACAGATTTGATTATATTCTGTGGAAAAAATAATAATTTAGTGATACACCAATAAAACCTCCAAACTGGGAGGCTCCTGACCGTCTGCTATGACCTGGTTATCCCATACCCCAACCGTCCTCAGTTAATGAGTAGAAACGCTGATTTATATGTGTCAATCCAAAACCTTGATTATGAGAAACAAACTAATAAAAGTACAAGTAATCTGCTGGCTTGAGAAATATCAGATAATACCAGGGAGCAGCTTAACAACAAAATCTGAACATGAAAAATATCCATTGTAGCATTTTAAATAAGAACTCACAAAACCACACTGAGCTGTGGTGTACTATAGCTCACACAGCCAAGAGTGGTCTGCTGTAAATATGCTAACAAAGTAGCTTATTGTATGTTTAGAAAAGAGTCTCACATTAACAATCTAACCCCTCTAGTACTGTCACAGTACTTATTGCTGCACTAACACATTCTAGTCACACTGTAACTTGATTGTTTCCCGTTTTTGTAAGTCGCTTTGGATAAAAGCGTCAGCTAAATGACTAAATGTAAATCTGTGTCACATGGATTTAGCCACTGCTGCGCCTCTTAAAAAGACAAAAGGACCAAACTAGTTAAACTCCATAAATGTGTTTGTATTTATACAAACAATTATAAGAAACTCATAAGGCTTTTATTAACATTATTTAACAGTCTATAAACAGTTTTTTAGAAGTGCTTGTAAATGTTTTATATAAACAATAAATTCATAGCTATTAATATATGCTAATAATCTATTAAAATTACCGCAGAAAAAATAAGTGACTTCATGAGCTAGCAGTCCTGTCGGCATCACACACTGATCTGAGTTCTGTAGCATTTAGTATCCCCAAAATGAAATCTAACATAGGCTTAGGTTGTTACTGTCCAGAGAGCAGTGGGGAATCATTTGTCACTCATGTGAGCACACCTCAGAGAACACTAGCAGCTAACTGCTAACACGTTATTAGTTCATTAGTAAGTTCAATTAGTTAGTTAAGTAAGTTGGGAAATTGTTTTATGGATGGTTTTGTTTCCAAACGTTCTCAGGCGTGTTGGATGAAAACTTTATTAATTACTATAACAGGTGGATTGTGCTGCATTAAAAATGTCAAATGGTGAGTCTGAATATATTTTTAATATATTTGGAAAGTGATAACTTTTTGGTGTTTTTTGTGGCCTCGGCTGGTTCGCTCTCTCTCACTCCGGTCTTTGAAGTTTTGCTCATTTGATCTGCTGCTGATGTGTTTGGACTCAAACTATTGTGGTCTGCAGACTAACGTACCGATTTAGGACAACTGTGCAGAAAACGTGCAGTGTTTCTTCTGTGTCAGGTTTGCCTCAGCCCACCCTCGTGTATATATAGGTCATGAATTATGTGTGCCTGTAAAATAAATCAAAAGAAAGTGCTGAGCTTTATATGAAACATAAGGTCTGTAACAATTCATCAACTGAAGGCATGACTTCAAAATTTAAAGCACTTCAGAGCCACAGTTTTAAACTAACAAAGACGAAGTGGAAACAATCTGTTCATTGGATCTTACTCAGCTCCGAAATACGAAAAAAGGGCTATAAATAAAGTGGTGATAAATGGAGCAGCTCCCCGAAGAAGCACAGTAGAAAATTAAGTTACACTATTTGTGGCTTAAAAATAAAATATGTCTTCTTACTGGATGTTTCAGAACACTGTGTGTTCTCAAAACAATCACTCACACAATGAAGACGTTAAATAGATTTTCAGATGGTATTCATTTTTGCACCATTTTCAATAAGAGCCTTTCTTATGTGGCAATATAAAGAATGATAAACAGCCAGGGGGGAAGTAAATACTTTAATCTAAAAATTCACATTCATGCTATTAAACCACTTGTGTCATCACTGTCTACTTGAAGTGAAAAAACAGCATGAAAATGCATTCTCTGATTCACAAATGGATACCAGCCCATTAATTCACACTACCCACTGTGTCCATTAACTAAAGACACGTCTTGCTGCCCATTCAGCCCTATAGCTCGGTGTCCTTTTCTTCTAGAGAAGATGCTCCATTATATCAAAAATTAGATTACTAATTGTGCATGATCATATCAAAATATGTGCATCATTGCTGAGACCCTTGAGTGTCTGTCTGCATGCAGACACTTCTGAAAGACCCATTCATGTGCAGTGAATCAGGCTTTCGGTATTTCCAAAAGAATTAAGTCCTATAACTCAATTTATGATTTAATTGGTTGCATCTTGGCTTCAATTATATGGCATATCGTACCAGTGTGCAGTTCCTTCTCAGACAAAAACACACCGACTTTCATACACATCATGTCTGTTTTCCCTTTTTCTCTTGACAACTACATGTTAATATGAAGATAAAGATCGGCATGCGCAAGAACATTTTAATCCAAGGTGACTTGAGGTTGCATCGAATAAAAGCTTGATGGTGATGGTGAAAAGCCTTTAGCTACTACATGAATGTGATGTGTGATGTTTGCAAGGCATTTTTCATCTGTGTGAGGTGCATTCTTGTCTTTAGTGTTTGTAAATGTCAAACTCCGGGGGGGCAACCCTTTGCTGCTATAATTGAATCACAAGAAAGTGTCACTGTTCATAGGTGTATACATTTGCCTTTTGCTGTAGTTAAATTTTACAATACATAATCCAAATAAAATTCACATTTGAATCAAGATCTATCTCTCAAATTAATTGACTGGTCGTTCAAAGACTAGCACTATTTTTTTATGCTATGCAAGACTGTTTACATCAGTAATATTTGTTCACATAATGCTGATATTGCAATAAAACAGTTGCATGTTGCAAGATGTAGATTTATTTGAAGTAAACTGAAGCATGAACCAAATGTGGCCCCGAAACTCATAAATCACTTTCTTGGAACAGCCACAGGGTGACTGTCCTGACTTTAAAAACAACAACGGTAGTTTGTTAAACCACTAAGGTTTTCCTGACAGGAGCTTTCTGTAGCTGTTCTGTTGTTGTCTAACTGGAGCATTGAAGGAAGTAGCATCACGTTATGATAAAAAAAAAAAAAAAAGAAAAGTCTGACATTTTGGAAAATATGCCTATTCATTTCTTGCCTATTGATAGCACTCACGTGTCTGTACGTTAAACATGAAGCTACAGCCAGCAGCTGGCTAACTTAGCTTAGCACAAAGACTGGAAAAAAAAACTGAAAAATACCAACATCAGTTTTCTGTTTTTACACTTTTGTGTTTGTACAGATTACATCTAACATGTTAATTAATGATCTTTAGGTTTGTTTGGTTTTTAGTTGTAGCATGCAGCTGTTTTTTAACAAAGGAAGCACTAAAATCCCACGACACACTACCTGACAAGAGTTTAATAAAGTTAACTAGCTAGTGAACATAGTGGAGCCTTTAGCAGCTAAAGAACCATATATTTCCATCACGAGTTGGCAGAGATCAAAATAACAGGCAAAAGGAGAGTAAATATTTGTATTTATCATGTCGGGAGGACATGAACACAACTGGAAATGAATGCTTATGCTACTCAATGTTGTGTTTACAGCGTGGTGGGATCAAGAAATCTATTATAGCAGTAGACGATCAGAAAGGGGTTAATGAATGTTATTTGTAATGCTCATATTTGTTGTTTTGGAAGGCAAAGAAGAAGAAGAAAAAAATCTGATTCAGCCTTGAATGAAAATCAATATGTACATATACCATATACATACCTATACTGCAAAGCATTTACAAATTAATACTGAGCTTGCGAGCACTTCATGTATTCTACTGGCTAACAGTGCCTGTACTGTGATCGGCCTCACATCTGTCTGGCTAATATCCTGAGGAGGCGGGTGATTGATGGGAAGGACTAAAGCTGCCCTTCTCATCTCTAACCACAAAGTCAAACACCCACTCAGTCGGTATGGGTTGGTGAGCTGACCTTCCTCCACAGAGATCAAACAGCAGTCACTATGAAAAGTGAACACACACACACACACACACACGCACACACTTCCCTCATAGGCTACGTCTTCAGTTCGGGCATTGAAGCATAAATTAGGCCATAACATCACTGTGACCAACCAGAACCAGCGCCGCCTCCTGTATGACTCACTGCTTTGCATTACTGGACTTGAACATCTGCTGCTCAGTGATTTAAGAGTGATACTTTTTGACATTGTGCAAAAGCAATGTTTCCCACAATATGCAGAAAATTGGAAACACAAGGTCAAATATTAAAAAGCTTCCTGGTAACAAAATGCTGTTTGTCAGTTTGTGCAAAAAATTGCTATATGAGCACCAGAATAGCCCAAAAGTCACTCTGTTTATGGTTTCCTTAATAGACAGACAATAATAGCCGTCTGGGTCTGTTGCTGTCTCAGATGTTGCCTACTCGTTCTCTACGACAGACTTAAAAATCTATTCTGTCATATTGTTACTATTGTTGTTAAATTTCTACCTTCTTTATTTAAGCTAAGAGTCAGGACGGCGCTGTGTGGCGGTGGAAACCCGGTTTCTGGATTGACCAGAATGCAGCAAAACATGAAAGTCTTGTGATAAATTAACATGTGACTTTCTCCCGTCTGCGACATCGGACGCTCTGTTGTTGTGTTTTGTCCTTTTGCTTCCTCCGACGGTGGCCTGTTTTCATTTAACAATGTTAAGTCACAGCCAAGTTACTCTTCACCACATGGAGGCTTGGGGCCCGTGAAATGCAAAACACTTTCATGTCTAAAACCAAACTTAATTCAAGTCTGTCACGTAAGGGAAGAAAGAAAAAAAACATGGAAGACACAGATGTTGGAAAATTAACTCGACAGTGTCTTCTGTATTATATTTTTCTTTAGAAATTAATTTTAATCATCGATTAGATCGTCAACTGTTTCTGTAACTGTAAATTATTCTGACTACACTTAGAAACTATCTGAACACGAGTATACAATATAATGATATTATATATGATAATATAATGATATAAGGAGACTTATTATCAGTAAATTTTGAGATATTTTTAATTACTCACAGTTAGGGCTGAAACTATAGACTCAGTTATCTTCATTACTGTAAATCTGACAATTAATATATGTAATCAGTGTAAGTGTAAAGTGTTTTCAGGCCTAACAGCCACTAAGAAAATGACTGCAGTGGATTGGAAACCCCACACACAGTAACCATCAGACAATGGGTTTGAACTATTCTTGAAGTTATTTACACGGATTTATCGTCAGCTCGTAAAAATGGAGCTAAAGAGGTCAACTGGAATATATTGTTCACAGCAGCTGGAGCACTGGAGAGACCAACAGGATTCAATTTACAACACTGGAAAGCTGCAAATCTGCCCATATGATAAGCTGTTTTTTTAAAATTTGATTAATAAAAGAGCTACAGTTATTTTAATTTTCTGACAATCAACTAATCTGTCATGATAACAGCTTCTTTCTAGAGCCTGACCAGTATATTGATCAGCTCATATTTGCCTATCGTAAACATATAGGTATCGCTGTATATATTTTCTGATATTGAAACTGTTTTTTCCTGGTATATGATGTAAAAAAAATACCTGAGGTAATTTACTGGTGTCACCACAAAGTTTATCCAGCATAGTGTGCTGCGATTTACAATACAGCTTTGCAACCACTAAAGAGTAAAAGAGAAGAAGCAGCTCTCACCAGTGTCATGTTAAATGTTAAATTATTCAACATGTTAAACTTCTTATTCTTATTTTATTTGTTTAAAAGCAGCCTCCTGAGTATCTTTACGTTGTCATATCATTGCAACATCAGTGCGCCACATTGAAAAAGTCTATTTTCATCCATCCAACCAACCATTTTCTGTAACTGCTTATTCTTATCAGGGTCTTGGGGGGGCCGGAGCCAATCCCAGCTGACTTTGGGCAACAGGCTACACCCTGGACAAGTCCCCAGTTCATCACAGGGCACGAAGAGACAAACAACCATTCAGGCAATTCAGAGTCACCTATTTTCATCATCCGTTTATGCTCAAAAATTCACTACATCATCTGCCATATTGGTAATCTGTGAACGATGAATAATATCATCCTCCTGTTAAATGATTACATAAAACACTAAATGTGCATAATGACCAAATGTGGCTGCAAACACATTTACTTACATAATTGCTAAATAATGACAGGCATGCATTAACATAATTGAGATAATTCTCCTCAAAATATGGTTTTGCTTGCTGATAATATTCCACTGGGACTCATCCTGTTACAGCCACATCATATGTAGTCACTTCTTGGATTTCTGTCTATTTATCCAGATAATCATGATCTACAGAGGTCTGGAGTTTATTATCTGCACGGTACAACGTGGTGCTTTAGGTGCCAAAGAATTCATTTGAAATACTCGACAGCGTTGTCTCTTTTCTGAGTCACACCTGCGGCTTTATGAGCAGACGGCGGTGAGTAAACACAAATATCCAGTGAAGCTAGTTTATTGTTTATTGTTTTGTTTTGTTTTTGGTATTTGAACATAAAGTAGCACGATTTAGAGCCGCAGTTAACACCCAACCAACTGAATATGTAATTTTTTGATGACATACAATTGTTTTATCTGTGAAAAGTGACACCTTGAAACTTTCAACCCTTTACACACAACAGTACGAATGTCACCCACCATTATTACTTTTCTGTTTTTCATAGCTTTAATTTCTCTTCAGTATTCCCTCTGTGGGAAAAAGCTGCACCTTCGGTGTTTCATGCCAAGTCTAACATCTCACACTTGTTCAAACTGCTTGCCAACAATCAGCTTGATGTCATGTTGCATCTCTAAATGTTGCTCCCTGTGCCTCGCTTGCCTATTTTTATCTATTTTTTCAGTTTTCAATGAATTCAGAAACATCTCAGTGACTTTGCCCTTGAATGTGAGAGATGCACAGGTGGCTGCTCATCTGAATTTAGTCAACATATTCTGTAGTAAATAAGCACCTAATTCCCAGCCAGGCTTGGACTAATCAATTTACGCCTTAACCCAGCGCCTCCTGGGTCAAGGTACGGTCAACCTTTAACATTTCATTAAATCTCCAAAAAAGGATCAAATTGTGCACATTACCATTTAAGCCACTTAATCTCAGGGTACATCTCATACCTAAACTCAACCAACAGAATTAATCTGACTTAAATGACATGTTGGAGAATTTGTGTTTGTTTATATCAAAGCATGAACTCTGAAAGGCCTATGCTGGTTTAAATAGAATCACTCCAGTGATATGCTGACTTAATCTGTGTGTGTGTGTGTATTTGATCTATAGTGTGCACTGCCTGCACTAATGAGATTCAAACTCTGCTGATTAAGTGCAAATCAAAACCGTCTGCTTTAACATTCATAGAGACACGTGGAGAGTAAGAGGTGCAAAATAAACACACACGATTAGTTTGAGAGGAATCATTAAAGCAGCATGCACACGCACACACACGCACACGATGATTGAGAGTCACTGCTGCTCAATCGACAATCAAAACAAAATCACCTTCATTTACCTGAACCACTGTGTTATTCACTTCTGAAGCATTCGTTTTCATTGCAGTCACGCCTCCACAGTCATTACCTAAGAGGCTCAGCGGTTACAGTGTAAATTAGTAATATTTACTGATCAGCTTATGTTGTTCTGCTGTGTTTTGGTGTCAAGTCAAATTAAAACCAGGATTTAAACTGAAATTTAAGGATCTAATTCGTCCAGTTTTTGTTGTTGAAGACACCAAAACGGAGCAGCAAACTGAAAAGGTAGCACAGACACAGAACCACGAGGTGGAACCGAACTTTTTGTACTCTTATCTTTTTTTGTACTCTTATATTTTAAATACTTTCACGAGAACAACAGCCATTTTTCCAATCCTTGTTTTTTTTTTTTTTTTTTTTTAACAGAGGTTTCCTAGTAATTGGTAGAAATGATGGCATCAGTCAGTGTAAAAGAAACACTTTATCTCAAAGACTAACGGCATCCTTGCAATTTGGCCACGCGCCCCTTCGTGCCATTTTGAAAGATGCTACGTGGCATTTGGCAGAGCTGTTAGAGGAGGGGAGAAGGGAACAGCGATGTTAATACCTCTAGTGTTTCTACTGTACCGCGTCAGGCTGCATGAGGAATACAATAAGCCAGGATACAAAGACAGCTTCACTATGCAAAGAGTACTAACAGCAAGGAAGCATAGACTGCTGGGATGTTAGTCGAGCCACATATTCTATAATTTGATCACAGTCTTTGTCCTTGTACCATCAGTAAATCGTAGGGAGTTGGAAAGTGAGGAAAAGATGGTTTGGGGATAACATTAATACAGTAAACACGGCGTGTCTAGTGCTTCAAGTCACAGTCAACTTTTCCAACATGTAGCCTAGACTACAATCTCCTCCTAACCTTAGCCAAGGGCTGTGATTTCCTCAACATAACCATAAAAGGTTAATCATGCTTTAGTTGCTGGATATATCAACATTTTGCAGGTTGTTTTAGCGTTAGCATAAAAAGAGGAAGTCAGGCAGCATTCCATTTTGCTTACTGTATAAGATATCTGCTGGAATCTGGAATATAAATGTAATTTCAAGCAGACAGAGTTGATGCAATGCTGTCTGTATGCTGGTATGAGAGAATCGTCCCTCACTTGGTGCTAAACTAGGCTGCATGCTGGATACGATTCAGGAACAGAGAGACGGAGAGGGGTCTGACATAATACTCTGAGTTTTGGCAAAGCTCACCCTGGGTTTTCTCCTGTCACTGGGATTGACTGCAGTAAGAGCCATTTACGCTGGTCCAGCCTCTATGGCTTCTGGAGTCAAAGCCAAGAGACTCATTCCTCCTGTGCGTCTCTCAGAAAAGGTGGTGTTGCTGCTACATACAGTGCATGGCACACAAATACTCCGTACAGTGATCCAAATCTGACCTTAAGGTGAACTTATGTTCTCCATGGGAACATTTAAAACCAGATAAAGTCACAGTGATGTCAGTACGCCAGCTCTGCTGGATCCAAGTGAGGTCAGCATACATCTTCTTTGCCCACATGACCGCTCATAAAAATACTCAGTCCATCATATGACATTAAGCCTGGTCGGATCTGATAAGCAAGAAGCACGACTAATTAATTTCTTTCTGTAAACAACATAATTCAGATTTGATACAAAAAAAGAAAAACTAAAGACTGATGAGGGATTTCAAAGTGAAGAAATCTGGCACTGTGAATACGTGTACGGTTTTACAATGTGCTGATAAGTGTGACATAAAACAGAGCATCACCTGCTACACTGTTACCATAACCTCTGTTATTTTATTTAGATTAAACAAACACTCATATTTTTTTCACTAACTGTTATGAGAGAAGTTACAGAGCACATTTCTTGCCAAGTCTTGTTGTCGTGCTGCAGTGTGAATGAATGCAAATCAAATTCCCCCAAGTGTGTCTCAAGAGAATATGATATGTCGACTGACGCCGTTTTTCAAAGTGGATGTGAAAACACCTTTGGACGTGTACGCGTGTGGAAATGAAAGAGAGAGTGAGAGAGAGTCGCTGCATATTCACAGGCACTCAAAGAGATGAAATCAAACAGCAACAAGCTCAGTCTGAACTACACACTCAGTTGGTGGTCCCTTATGACTGGAGTGACACACACAGCAGCTAATTTATTTATTATTTTATTATTATTTGTAATTAAATTATGAGCCACAAAGTTATTTTATGCTTGGCTAAAAACAAAATTAGTAAATTAATCATGACGTACAAGAACCACGTGACCTCAACCACGTGACCTGACCCCGAAGAGACAGAAAATGGTGGCACATGTGTATGAAGTTTCAAAGCAAACTAATACATGAAACAAACATAAATGCCACATTTCCATGTGTTTATTTATTGTTTTTCCGCGTTATTTTTGTACTGGCACTTCTTCTACAATGGCACCTGACTGGAGAATTAGCGCCCCCTACTGTTTATGTCGATTAATCAACTCCAACCAACCAATATTAGCATAATAGTAGCGGATGGAAACAAGCATAAATTCACATTTTATGGTACATTTGGATGTAAACCTGTCTCTTACTGGCAAATTAGTTCAGTCAATCATTAAAGTAATAAAGGAGTGAAGAGGGAAAAGTTTTAGTGTGGTTAAATATGTTGCCCTGCTTTACACACATTACACAAATTAAACTGTACTTACTCATCAAAATGACGATGGACAGATAAGTGTTGTGTTTTTTTATATAATCCATGTCTTCCTCTTTTTTTCCCGGCAGATCCACACAGAGAGTTCGTGTAGTTTTCGGCACCTTTACGTCCTCATGAATACGTCTGAACACAAACTCGGCTCGGGAATCACTCAGTTAACGACACACAGGCGCTCTCCTCCGGACACTGTAGTTGTTTCTCCAAGTTGCGCACTGTTACTCATTCCGGTGATGCTGATGCTGCTGCAGCTCCCAGCGAAGACAACCCCCCTCTCTCTCTCTCTCTTTCCCTTTACCCTCTCTGCTCTCTCTCTCCCTCTGTGTTAGTCACCACTCATCCAGGCTCCTGGTCCTAGAGACATTCATTTTCTCAGGTTCCACTCTGACTGCTGTCCTGGATTTGTTTTTTTTTTTATCTCCAGTTTTTGGCCTCTGAAGAGTTTTATCTCTGTGCTCAGGCTGCAGGTGGTGACAACAGCCTGCCCATAAATAAATGAAAGATTAAGTAAAAGTTGCAACAAACAGCAGAGAACAAAGAGAAATACAGTAATATACACTGTAAAAAAAAAAAAAAAAAAAATGGTGAGATGACTGGCAGCAGCAGCCAAACAAAAGACGAAGAAAAAGTAACATCTTCATTTTATGCAAGTTATGCAAATAAATCTCAAAAAACTGTAAATTTAGCAAATTTTCATTTAAGCTTTTGTGGAGATACACCGTTATTTTACCATTTTTCTTTGAACAACTACAATCAAATGCAGAGAAATTTGTCATTTCCCCTGAATTATTATAATCGAACAGCTTCAATAAAGTGACGATACTAATAATTTTACAGAGAAACACGGAAACACATTTTACGGACTTTTCCTGAATTATTACAATCAAATGTGGAGAGATGATAATAGTTCTAGAGAAAAATAGCATAAATTGGAAATACTGCTTACTATAGAGGCTACATAGGATTAAAACTATCCATATACAGTACAAAAGTAATGTTTTTTTCATAAAATACAGTATAATGGTTAAATTCTGTACATTCTGAACATAAAGGCTCCATCATCATTAATTTTCACATAAAAAATACTACTGTACTACTATTTATGCTGCCATGTGTTTCTAATTAACTGCTTAGAGCCATGTAAACACACATCACTTCTGCCTCGAAGAGGTAAACTACATCATTGCATTCCTTCACTTATGCCAACTTCTGTTTTAAATCAAGGTCACTGATATATTATATGAATCATTGCTGAACATGGAAGACTGTGTGGATTTCTGGTCTCTATATTTACAGATAGAATGTAAACAATACCATTTTTGCAATAATCATTTTGAGAATCTTAAACATTCAGCAGTGTTCGTACAAAGATGTTTTCTTATTGATGGAATAAGTGAATGTATCAATCCACATCAGGCAGAATCAGACATCAGACACTGGCTTTTTCTTTTTCTTTTAAGCGAGAGAGAGATTATACATTCACTACTAAAGTTCGATGCGATGTGTTTTCTGAAAACAGTAAAACTCAAAGCCAAGATTGTTTTATAACACACAGAAAAATCGAAATTTCCTTCTTTGTCTTAAGTATAAAGGTCAAGTTGTCAAATCCGTTTTTTGTGTTCTATTCTTCTCTTCAAAGCTTATAGAAAACAGAGTTTGGCTCATTTCCAGGAAGAAAACTGACCAAAAACAATTTGACAAGCGTAAAAACAGCTCTCTAAACATGTGAATACTTTATTTCTGTATTGCAGTTCATTTGTTTTTCCTCTTCATCCAATGACTGCTTTGTATGCATGTACCTTTGTCTTCATCAGATACAGGTACTTCAATCATACAAGCTTTGCGTCATCTTTTCATCTCAGCCCACCGATAAGAGTACCTTCATGTTCATCCGTGAACCTGTTAATCAATGGCAGTTTGAGGAAAATGTTTTTCAATCTTCAGAGCACTTCACAATGCAGATTTGCAGAGTGACAGCAGAAATGAGGATGACTTTGGAGTGCAGGGAAAATAGCTTCAGGATAGAGAACCCAGAAAGATCGGAGGAGACTAATAACTGCTTCTTTCCTCTATAATGGAGGCCACTGCTCTAACTTGAGACGTGTCCATTTTTTATAGACTTAGACTTATTTTTTATAGCTCTTTGATGGTGCTCACAGTGCTGGAAGGACTAATTGCCCTTATAAACATATATTTGCATACAACCTTTTTATCTGTTATAGCCTTTTGGTTATGGTAGAGGCTGGAGCTGATTCTGGCTGACATTGGGCGTCAGCGCGAGAGGTGTGGTACATTCTGGACAGGTTGCCAGGCCTCAAGTTACCCTCTCACCTGCCTGATTGCCTCACCACCTGTTCCCCATTCACAATCAACTACTTCAGTATAAAAGACCGGCTCTTCCACCCAGACGGTACCAGATTGTTCCATCCCTGTAGTGGTAACAAGTGATATGGCCAACTTTGTTCTTTTAAACTTTGCACTTTGGGATTTTTTGACCTTTGGATGAAGTTTGGACTAAAACGCCCATCTGCTCTCCTCCTGCCATGTTGCTCACCCCCTCTGGATCACCTGCACTTCTCCCTAGTGTTCACAATAAGCTGTCTTTAACTGATTCTTTAACTGAGTCTCTTGGTTTGTGTTTGCATATTAAGTCCATAATCGTTCACCTTGGTAGAGAACATGCCAATGGTCCCAGCCACAGAAAGGCCCCAGCCGGCTGGTGGGTTTCAATGGCGTGACTGTATGAGCAGAATAACAGTAAGAAGTGTCAGAATGGCTGTGTACACCTGCAAGAACATAACTGGACATTGCTAGTCAGCTAACTGCCAAACAACTAGTGAATAAACCAATGATTACAAAGCCAAAACAAAACAGCTGATGCCAAGAATGACTGAAGTGCTCTGGCTGAACTGCCGTTGTGCTTCATTTAACATAGAAATTTTTAAAAAAACAACTCAAAAGTTACAAGCCAGAACAAATGTCTGTCATTAAGCACTGGTGTACTCATAAATCCTGATTTCCTGCTGTTGAATAAACTTTCCTGACGATTTATGCTGATATTTTTCATGCCTTGTATCTTTGTAGATACTTAACTTGTCTTTAGGCTGTTTTTAGACATTACTTTTATGTATTCATTACCAATTCCCCATGTAGTTTTAAAGATGCATTTGATTTCATTTAAAACATTTTGTTTTTATTATGGTGTTATTATCTGTAATCAACTTGGCAGGCCTACAAGGAAACTAGGTAGTTTACAGGCTTTTAAAATGTAAACATCCAACTGCAAAGATTGTTAGTGATGTTTGATGTATTTCTGTTTCTTTTTAAACATGTACATGTAAACATTTTAATTGAAAAACATCATGCATCTCTACAGAACAATTTGCTATCATAAGTGTGCATTTACCAACTTCACTCCAAACTATATTATATCATTTTTATTCATCATATATATATATATATATATATATATATATATATATATATATATACACACACACACACACACACACACACACACACACACACTTCATTTAATTCATGGCTAAAAGTATAAAATATGCATGCCAAAGCAAACATGAAGCAAACTGCTGTAGCTCCAGATAACAAACCACATGTTTGGTTGTGATGGAGGACTTCATCAAACCACCACGGCGTCTCCTAGACATGAAGATGTGGACATTGGTAGCAGATTTACCAAGACACTTCAGGAATTGTTGCACAGGCTCTTAGCTCAATTTCTGGATGTCCTCTTTTCTCACACAAATCTGCCAGCAAAAGAGGTTTTAGTGTCTTCAAAGCTGACGAGCTAACCTGTTGAGTTTTCTGTTAAATGCAAATCCACATGCAAAATTTCCCTCATGTACTCTGCAGGATGCGTCTGCCATCATTATTTTTTCAGGAAACATAAAGTGAAATGGATTTTCACAGTGTGATTTGGCAACAGTGGTTTCCACAGAGCTCAACCAGTGATTGTGATTGTCTGTTTTATTATTCACCAGAGAGGTCTCCATCAAAACGCTTGTCAAAGTCAAATCCAACCTATTAATCACCTCAAATTGCTACATCTGCTGTTGTACAGGAGAATTCCCCATGTTTGCATTTCAGCTATTGTTGCCTTTCATCGTCCAGCGACTCTATATCCTATTATCTTATTTGATCTTTATTTGAAGCTGTCCAAAGGTAATACACAAACTCCTACCTCTGCTCTGTCAGTGGGCTATTATCGTCACATCTGCAGAATTGCACATATGTAAAGTTGACTCAAACAAAATTGCATCAGATTTTGCCAATAAGTTGGTTCCCGCGAAAGAGAAAACATTTGGAAATCTGTTCATAGCAAAATTATGTTTGTACCTGTGGTTTTCTTCTGCACACTGATGCCAACCAATATAATTTCACAGCTATTTGTGGTGAAGCAAAAGGAATACTGCTGTCAGTTAAGCTTCATCCCTGCTGTAAAAACCATACGCAAGTTGCAATTATACAAAACACTGACAGAGTCAACATCTACATGCAGAGAAAAAAAAAGACGAAATAGATTTAAGATGTTATTCTGTTATTTTTTTCTTTTTTAGTATGATATAAATGCCTCTGAAGCAAAAACAGGATAAGGGAACAAACCACAGATTTTCCTTAATTTGATGTTTTTGATGTGATTGCACAAGAGAACAGTAACCGAGAACAAATGATAAGACAAATAAAATATTGGGCAATATATTACATTAACATCAGAGAGGTCAGATGACTGTAGGTGGTCCTGTTTCTTACGTCACTGGACACGATCGCTGGCCTACGTCATTAAATCCTTTTGAGTAAATTACAGGGTCAGGACACTACACTTTGCACAGATTCGTCTTGTTTCTGTGGTAACCTGGGAAAGAGAGGCGCTTTGGGTAAAAGCACTCAGTGTAAACGTAGAGGAAACACACACCTTCAATAGGAGATAGTAAAGTTTGTTCCCATTATCTAAAACGTCACGTGTATCCTGAGGTTTGAGTTTCAGCACCAGAAAACCACAGAGCAGCAGTTTCTTTTCTGTAAGTTATTTTCTTTAAGATCAACTGACCACAGTGCAGTGCAGATACAACTTATTGCAGGTGTTCTTCATATGTTCTTTATACATTTCTGGGAAACATAATCAAAAGTTAAATCAGAAGTAGAGAGGCCAGGAGGGGGCCAAGTAGATTACAATACTAAATCCTAAAATAACAGCTGGAATGCAGTGTACATCACAGACTGATATCTAATTGAGTGGGATTATACAGGATTGGATTTATACTGGAGTGTCACCTTCACATAGCAAACTGTATTAAATAATGCTGATAGTATCATGGAAACCAAATGACCTCAGGTCAAAAGCAAACAGTCTGTACATAAATCGGGGCTACTTACAGGCCACTGAGTGTCAGACATTAGTGCTTCATAATTTTTAGCCTGGGCTCAAAAAATTAAAGTTAAATCAGCTCTATAATCAATAATCAAAAGACTACATGGGGTTGTTCATGTAAAGAATTCATGTAGTGGTTCTCTGCAACTCCACTCAGCTCTGCATTTTAGCAGCTTTCAGCACATTGTTTTGTTTTTGCAACTTTTGGTTCATCAGTAGGGTAGATTTTCTTGTTTCTGCCACAGAAGGCAGCAGTTTCCAGCAAAGAAGCGCTCTAAAAGCTGACCTGCCTAACATAAAACAACAACTAGACAAAGTTAGCAACAACCTGGTGAACACAGAGATACATTTAGCACATTAACTAAGTCCAAATTAATGCTTGAATGTTTGTGTAAGTAAGCAACTGTTTGCTTACAAGTTTGTTTCGGAGTCTTCTTTACTACGCTGAAATATAGACTACAGTTTTATGGAGTGTCTTGAACTTTCAACATGACTGAGTGGTCTCCCTCCTGCATTCAGTAGTGGTCTTTTTGTACACCATGAGGCCCATATGGAGTCTTTTGCTCGGGTCACTGGAATTATTTATTTCATGCCTCCATTGTGGGTTTTCATGGTATTCCTAGAAACATCATGCGGGCTGTCCAGCTGGAGACGTGTAGTATTTAGGCACGTAGCTCTCATCTCTTTCTCACTACGTCCCCCTGACCTTTGTTTGACTACGTATACCATCTCTCAGGATGATCTCAAATCTAATCATGTAATTAAATTAGAAGAACCTCATTACTTTGAATCGCCTGCAGAAGTAAGGCTTTGTCTAAGGTTCCATAACATGACATTTCTTCTTCCATGATCGGAGTCTGGTTTGCTGGCAGCAGGATGGTTGATGGAGGACGAGATGGAGACAGAAGTAATTTGAGAAATCAAGCCCACAAATCGTTCTGCTTATTAGAAGACAATCAAACCGACAGCTGCCAGGACTTTCAAAACATAAAATGCAAACTATCTAATGACTGGTTTTTAAATAATCTCTTTGAAGATTACAATGTTTAATTTCTGTTGAGACAGTGTCAGCGAATGGTCGATTCAATTAATTTTGACAGTTTGTTTGTTGACCTAGTCTGCGTCATAAAATAAAGTCTTATTTTGTGTCTCTGTGTGTGTCCGTTTGAGACCAAAGTTGCATTCTACCGGCCCAGCATGTGGTTTCAAACTTTTCTGCAAGTCACATCTGATTAGCCTGAAGAACAATGATATGACATGTTTTTCTTGTTATCCCATTTAGCATTGTTTGGACACACTTTCTGGAAACACGGCTTGTCGTTTTGGAAAGACGCTGAACATTTGTGCATTTGCAAGAATGCTCACTCGTGTATGAATATATCACTTGCCAAAAAAGAATCCCACTGATTGAAACAGGCTTTTCTTTAAAAAAAAAATCTTTGACACATTGTCTGCTTTTGTTTTGCTGTCGTTACAGCTATATTGTTGGGCATATGTAATTTCATTTCTCATGTCCTTCGGGGAGGTCAGGGTCAACTATACCTTTGGATGAACTGCTGCGGGTTTGATGTCTTGCTCAAGGACTCTTCAGACATGGTGGTTCCCTGGAGATGCAATGACTTGAATCTCTTGATCTTCTGATTGCACTGTGGCAGCCAAGTAAATGTGCGCTAAAGTACATCTGGCAAATTTCACATGACTTGAAGTGAATTTTTCAGTGCCAGACTTCCTCCATTAAATCTGACTTGAGCCATTCAGAAATGTTTTTTCCTCGCAATGCAGATGACGCAGATTGTTTAAACATCTAGTATTTATGAAATTATTTACATATTCAACATTTACGCAGTGGATGGCACGAGCTGAACACAGTTGCTCTAGAAAGGCTATAAATGAAAGGATCTTGTTTTATGACCTTGACATTAAAATATTACTTGATAAATGATGATAAATGTATTCCCTGTGTACATATTTAATACATTTTTATAGTTTTTTTTCTGTTAGATGTGATCCAGATGAATTACTGAACTGAATTTCTACTTCTGTTTTGCTGTACAGTATATCTAAAACTGTAGAGGAAGAGGATGACCTTGTAGTGAATTATTTATTCACTGATGCACATTTCCTATTCACTTACCATCCCTTTAAAAGTTTACAACATGCTAAGCTTCTCTGAATACATAACAATAACTTCATTAGCTAACAACAGGCAGATGTTGTCATGCAGCGGTGAGCATGTTGTTTACCCCCACAGTCGACAGGAAACGACTGCTCTTGATGTCTAATCTAATAAATGTGAAATACGAAGCTGTCTGGGTCCGTCAGGTCGAGTTTTCTCAATCTTTAGTCTGTTTGTCTGTGTGTATAAAGAGTGAAGAGTCTTGTCCGGGCCAATCAGGAAGCGTCTCCCCATTTGTTGTGTCCCAGTTACTGTAAACAAGTCTCCTCATAATTTGCAGAGCTGTTCAAAGAATTTCTCTGCAGTGGTTTGACGTGACAGTTTAAGTACCTTAACTGCGTGGAGAAGTGGACAAATGAGATTTCTTTTTCCTCTTGTCTTTCTTTCTCTCTGATTGGTCCAAACTGTTGAGCACATTGGACAGAACAGTTAATGCCAAGTGGATCACATTCCTTGTCTGTGCAGGTTTGCACACAAGCCACATCTAAGGCAATAGATATCACATTTCCCAGTTGAATTTGTGCACTTTAGCTCAACGCCAATTGATATAAACTCCTAGAGGGACATGAAAGCAGGTTTATGTGTGCGTGTGTGTGTGTGTGTGTGTGTGTGTGTGACAATTAGAAGAAGAAATATTTTGTAAAGGCGCAGTTTTCTGTAAAACTGGCTTGTTTTGCTGCCGGAATGTGCAGGACATCTTGGCACGAGAATAACATCTCTGACTGAATTTCATTTCCTTCCTTCTGGCAAAACATCAAAATCCTGAGGCAAATTTTTAAATAGTTGGAAGCACTGCCGAAGACCTTGATACAGAGCAAACACTGAGGTGATGCTCTCATAAGTGGAAAATTCCTGAACAGTCAAAGACTGCAATGAGCTCAAAAAAATGGAAACGAGCAAGAGAGGAGGAAATGATGAAGAATGTGAAAGAAGGAAGAAAAAACATGTAGAATATTTAACAGATGGAGAAATTTAAAGAAAACAGAGACAGAGAAAGAAGTGACATGTGGACACAAATCAGGAGATAATAAAGAAAAAAAGTTTTGTTTGTACAAAAAAACATTTGTCTGGAGTCTGGAGACAATGGACTTGTTGCACACCAGACATTTTGATGTGTCACAACAGGAAAAACACATGCCGACTTTACAGTAATAAAGACCATAATGAATAAAGACACCAAAGTTTCATTAAGTGTCCCAGCAACAGTGACAGTGAACCAGCACACACACACTAGCAGGACCTCCACTAAGTGGAATGTAGCTATCGTTAATACACCTCTGAGTCTCCTGCTATGACACGTCAAAATGTCTGCAGTGCAACAAGTCCATTTTATTGAGAGCTGGGAGCCAAATGAGAGTCGAGGAATGAAAGGGCTGCATCAGTGCGACAGAAAGACTTCATTCTTCTGCACAGTCTGCGAGGTCTAAAGCAGCAGTTTGATATTTTGGGGAAATACAGTGATTTGTTTTCTTGCTGAGAGTCGATACTACTTTCATATCTGTGTGTTAAAGCAACATTATGTAAACAAATTGATATTTAGCGCCCCCAGTTTCAAAGAGCAATACTGCTGTCGTAAATATGTTGTATACGTATGTTTGTATATGATTATATGGCTTATGATTAAAAACTAGTGAGTCAGCATCTTTGCTAACAGCCAAACATCAACCAAGTGCAACAATACAAGACACAGCAGCCAGCTAATATTACTTATTTGTCCAACACTGGCGTCTGTCTTTCAGCCTTTTATTTCATGAAACTCGCTAACAACTAAAAGTCAGTCCCAGATTTATTCTTGAACAGCGGCTTCTTGCTCGGTTGCTCTCTCCTTTTCTCTCCTTAGCTTCCTCTGTCAACATTCCCTTTGGTCTTTTCACCTCTGTTATTATGTCCATAGAAGCTGCTGAGCCTGGTTACATCGCCCGCTTGCCCAGCTCCGGTTCTGGCATCACACTGGCTCCACTCTCATCAGCATTCCCCTGCCACCCAGGCCTGAAAACCTCCTCTTCCTGGTGGTCCAAAACGTGTGTGGTACAAACACTCACAAACCCGCAGTGAACTCTGAACTCATAGTCTGAGCAGTCCGGCTAACAAACTAAGCTAACATTACCTAACAGCAGCTACAGTTTACAGCAGTTTACTGTACTGTCCATCAGGAAACTGTAAATCACCAAGAGTCGATGCAGAGCAGAAAACATTTTCTCCGTAAGATATGATCCAGTTTCCAAAATAAGTGTAATAGTTGGTGGTGTTTGACTTAAAAAGTAAAGCACAAACTTCTCGCTGGTGATCGTACCTAAACATACCTGATTACACGTCAATGTAGCATCAACATAATTTAAAATCTGTTATTTTATGGTAGAAAAGTTACACAATGTTGCTTTAAATATGAAGCTAGAGCCAAATGTGTGAAATGTAGTGAAATAAGAGGAAAGAAAGCAAATATTTCCTAAATGTTAAACTTTTTATTTGAGTGATCTTTTCTTTGAGTTTTTCACAAGGTTCGGATGAAGCACACAGACAGAAAACAGGTTTGTGGGTGTGTATCTGTGTTTACTCATGTTAAAAACCAGGGCCGTGATCAGGTCTCTGTTAATGTCACTTCTGTAGCTAGCTCTGCCACGCTGCCACTAACCACAACCTTCTTTGAAATGAGAACAAGACTTTGAGCTCAGCTGGAAATATTTTCCAGAGGCCTGAATGTTACAAAGACAAAGCTGAAGAAAATATCATTTCCATAGAAGGAAGCCACAAAGAAACCTAAACATACTAATAAGGCTCCTTTTTTGAGTCAGTTAAAATAGGTTACATATCTCCACTGTCTGTGTATTTGCAAAGACGGATGAAGTCCTGGACATATTATTGAAGACATATTCCCGTCTGCCGTCCTGCCAAATGTTAATCTCAGCTCATTTCTATTAGATATTACTGGAGGAGTTCTTGGCACAAATGTGAGCTGCATAAAGTAATCAATCTCTAAGCATGGAGTGCATTATACAGCATTAGAGTGCATGTGTGTGTTATTACCTGTATTTAGATCGTAGTTCTCAGCGGACTAAATTGTCTTTTCCATGGATATCATTGACCGAAGTTAACATAATAACACACACGTTCATGTAGGCGCTGAGTACTATCCCTTTGCTCTCCCTTAGATACTGTATGTTCACATACCATTTTAAATATTGAACATATTGGCCTGGTTGTTCTTGTCTTTTCATTTTCCAGTAACAACATTCCAGATAGAGCTGTACTGCCTGCGTAGAGATAAAAATCATCCTTTAATAAAGTAAAATATTTTCTTAAGTCCAATTCTATAAATATTTATTGTCTCAGCAGGGAACAAAATAAAAGTATCCACAGAAGAATAATATCAATCTAGACATAAAACATAATGTGTGAAGCATGCTAAAATATTATAATGTTAAGAAGTAAAATTTAAAACAAAAAGATGGTTTGGGCATGCAATACAATATACAATACAAACACACATGTAATATAGTGTACCTCAGTCTGACTCTCATCATCTGTACAAGATTGTTATTCTCTCAGAGGTAGATGAGAAGACTGATACCACGCTCATACACAAACATCGAGCAAATTGGAGGCAGGGTGCCATTAGCCTAGCTTAGCATAAAGACTGGAAGCAGGGGAAACAACTAGCCTGACTGCCAAAAGTTCAAAAATCTGTCTAGCAGCACTTCTCTATTTATTATTTTATATCCAGCATTATAGTGCTGGGTTTACATACGTATACAGATGTTACAGGTGCTTGCGTTTGTCCCTTTTCTAACTTTTCTATTTAACTTATGGTTTAAATGAGGTGCACCTGGCCTGGGAATGAGGTGCTTAAATATCAGACGAGAGGCTTTTGGCCTGAGCACTGCTTGTATGTCTTTTTATAGTCTTGATTTCATCTTGATTTAGTGTCTTGGTTGTTTTAAAGGTGTCTTTCTGAGGTTGTTTTGGGTCAGTGACACCCCATAGGGCTGCTCAGCCAGCAGTGGGAATACCCACTTCTAAATCTCCTCTGATAAACATCATTCATGAGTGGATGGAGTAATTTATTGCAAAATCTGCAATGATCTCAAGTCAAACAGCAGAAGTTAACACAATGTTCAAATAATACTTTCCAATTTTTGGGTGAGCTAATGGCGTAAGAGTAATCTCATGTGTCACTGTTTATAACACAGAGTCTTTATCCTTTGCTGGACGGGCTGCTTTAAAAATAATGTGGGTGCACCCACTTCTCCAGGCACCACTGATTATATCTCCTTTTGTTTAATCCGCACACAAACAGAAATATAAAAATAACAATGTGTTTTTTTATGGAGCTATCAATTCCTTGGCAAACAACAGCTGGCCTCAACAATCTCTGGGCGCAGAGTTTTTGTTGTCAGTTGCAGTGAGAAACATCCAGAAATGCTGAGTGGACAGATAAATGTTGTTCATTAAGAAATATTTACAGCTCCCCTTGAAACCACAAACTTGATTTTACAGTTCTAGCCACGATAGCCCTTTTAGTAAAGGAGTCTAGTCGATATGCTAAGCAAGGCCAGTTCTCTTGATCTGCACATACAGCACAGACATGAGAGTGATACTGATATTTTTTCATGACTCTCGAAAAGGAAATGAATAAACAGAATTCCCAATAAGTTAAACTATTACTTTAAGCAACTAACAGTGAAGTAAGTCTGCTAGATGACTCCAATGTCCACTGGATCAAAACAAAATCCACATTTTTATGTTTCCTCTACAGAATAAGGGACAAAATTTGTGTAAAGGCAATTCTGAGATTTCTTTCAAAATACATTAAATATGTTGGAAAATAGTTGCTGAAAACACGTGAAAAGACCTTGAACAATATATTACTAAAATGTGGAATTAGAGGTTAAAACAGTTTTTCACCAGTTTTCAGTTTTTAGGATTTTGTGGGCGGTCCTAAAGGGTGGCTCGATGACACCCTGAGGCCATCCTGAGCATACCCCTGCACCCCTAGCAGAGAGATAGAGATTAATTAATCTCACTCAGAGTGTTTCAAAGTTAGTCTTGTCATTTTCTGAACTCATCTGACACGTTTCAGTCGCTTCAAAATTGCTGCTTGACTGCTCCCACGAGTGGGCGTGGCTTCAGCGCATTCAGCGGACATACCCCCCACAGTCCTGGACCTGAGAATACTGCTTCATTTTTACCAGATTTTGACACATAATTTCATAAACTTGCTAATATTGTTCATCATTCAAATTTGGCTGGGTGGTTAATAACACTTTCGTCTTTGGTCTGACAAACTCAGAGCACATTTATTCTTACTTTACACAGACTTTAAAGTCAAATATAACTTCTAAGAGTCCAAGTTAACTAGAGACGCTGATAATAAAGGTTCCAATAGTTCTGTCAAATTCCAATTAATTCAGATTTTACAGCACAGCTGAAACAGTCAATTAATCAACAAGTCAAACTATTTTACTTGTCATCGGGGGAAAAACACACATGTTACTAATTACAATCAACAATGGCTCAGTTTTAGTCAAGTGTCCCAGAAAGCCATGTTAGTGTGACAGCGAGCCAATATGCAAAATACCAGGACTCTGAAGCTGGAGCAGCTAAATGGAATTCAGCCATCAAATCTCACGCCTGTGCTGTTCATACTCTGACATGTCAAAAAGATTGTTATGATGGGCATTTTTCACGTTTTATTGACAAAACAACTGATCAATCAAAAAGACAACAGATTAATCATGAACACTTGTTAGCAGCCCAATGCCACATTATCTCATCGACGATAATTCAGTCCATCTATGTTTTTTCTTCCCCTAGCGAGACTTAAACTCTTTTGCATTTGAACGCTGATCATTGTCATTATACAATCTCACGAGTGCAGAGTACAGCGGAAAGTCATATGCTACATATTGTATTTTGTGATGACAAAGGAACCCTTCAGTGCATTATGTGAGCCATATGATTGTAACAACATGTCCATTTGTGGAAAAAAAAACATGAAAATGGGAGCATTTGCATGAAAGAAAACTTTGCTCAGATCATCGAGATAACCACATGCAATACAAACAAACGGCAGCACAAGTATGACATTGTGTTCAGTTGTCCTATCTACAGTACTGAAACACAACCGCTGCAGTCGGCTGGTGCTGCTTTCTCACTTTTCCTGAAACACAGCGAGAAACTAGCAGCCTCTTCTACTGAGATTGGAAGGACAAAAGTGATATGGTCCGCTCACTGAGTAGATATAACACTCTGCACTCCTGACCCTGTGCCTCTCGAGCAACAGGTTCATCTCCGTTTACACTCATCTAACCGTGCTGAGATGCCAGGAGAGATTGTTACGCTCTCATGGAGCGAATACACCTTTTTAAATAATGAGTGAGTCATTTTATAACATCAGTTTCACTCCAGTGATTGAATGGGAGCTCTTGAAAATGAAGATTTACCAACTTTCTCTTCATTATTCTATTATTGTATTGGGATATTCATCTTTATCATCATCTTGATCATGATCGCACCCAGAGTAAACCTACTGCACATGGATCCACTCTTAAGTCTGACTGCCAATGTTAAGATGAGGCTCTTTGCCTCTTAATTTCCCAGTTTTCCCCTTGTTTTCCACTCCACTTGTGCTTCTGTCTCTCTTGTTCCCTCTCACCACCTGCTCTTCATCATCCAGACAACCCATGCACAACCCACGCCATCTATTCACCAGCCACATCCAGCCCTGTCTTGTCATTGCTTCTGTTTCTGGATTCTTGCCACCACCGGCCCTGCGTCATCTTGGATTCCCTCACTGCGGCATCTCAACCTGCCCCCTCCACTATCACCTCTGGATATCAGTAAACTGTTTAAACTGTTCTTGGTCTCTGGCTTGTGTTTGCATGCTAACGTTCAACATAACAGCCAATTTGAGTGTGCAAAGCTGTAACCAAAGCATAAGGTGGCTACTTTGAAGAATCTGAAATACAAAATGTTGTTTGTTTACACTTTTGTTTACCTCGTCATTTCATAGTTCTGACGTCTTCGGTGTTAATCTACAATGTAGAAAATAATAAAACTAAAGAAAAAACATTGACTGAGAAGGTGTGCCCAAACTTGACTGGTACTGTGTGTTTGAGTGCGTCAGAGTTATCGTCACGCTTTCTCCAGAAATGTTCTTCACTGTAATTGTATTGTACAGACCACCAACTGCAAAGCATGCTTTCTGTAATCAGTTAGCTAATGTTCTTAAAACGTGTGATGCTAAAGAAGTACTCTGAATGGACGATTTCAACCCTAACTGGTGAGAGAAAACACAGAATAGACAAAACACAAATGAAAAGACATGACTAATAGGTTTAAGTTGACGTAAAGATAAAAAGATCAAAGATATATCAAAAATATAAGAGGCATGTCAGGTCATAATCTCACATTTGTTGCAAGAAAATTGGCAAAGCCTTGATACACAAATTTAAATAAAATGGAAGAAATGGAATGAAATGAGACAAACTAAATGCAATAACATAATTTATGGTAAAAAACTGTGAGAACACTTTACAACAGCGGTCCCCAACCACCAGGCTGCGGACCAGCACCGGTCTGTGTGTCATTTGCTACCGGGCCGCACAGAAAGAATGGATAAAACAATATGTTATTATCGGAGTCTGAGCAATGGTTTATTTTGAAAAATGACCGGATACATCAGTCTGTGCCTCTTGACACGTGAAGACATGTCAAGATGCTCCGTCACGTGATACATTACCCCAAAAATTAAGCCCACAAGCTAGTAAAAAACAAAAAAACAAACGTCTTTGGAGAACTTCTTTGGAAAAACCAAAACAACATTAGTAGAGTAGACTGGACATACGTAATGCACAGGTGTCATTGTCTCCCATTACTCCTCGATGGGACTGGCTCGTTGCAGAGAAACAAACTCAGGGCTCCCACAAATTCAGCATAATGGTGAATTGTATTTTTTATGCACTTTATATTTGTTTTTATCCTGAGCACATACACACATACCCTCTAATACACTGTAAACATTAATCATTGTCCACCACATTACTGACAAAACATAAAATACTGTGCTGCAACTGAAATAACCATAAAATATGATATAACATGAAAATGCTCACATATATATGAAAAATATAAAAATGAGGCCCTTGAATGTCACTCTATTACTTGATCTTACTCTATGCTAGTAATGCATATTATTCCACCTGTCACACATATACACTCAGCAACTGGGTGCGAATGAGTGGCTTCTAGAGTGAAACCAATTCACCTTAACACCTTGATCCCTGCCAGAGCCAGGTGTAAAATGCTGGCCTCACACTCATCAGATTCAGGTGTCATAAAACACAGAAAATGACCTTTCCATTGCTGACACTCAGGAGAGACATTCAGAGAAGAAAAGAAAGAAGAAAATCAGGCCTCAGAGTCATTTAGTCATCACCAAATTGCTCAGAATTACTTTGTCTAAATTATCTGGGAGCGGGGCGTATGTACAGACTGCAGCCACAGTCCAAGCCAGCAGCTTTTTTGATCTCAGGCCAAGATTCACTTCAAGCTCTAAGTGGCTCACTTTAACAGGGCCTGCCTCAGATAAAGTAGACTGCAGGCTGATAGATGACAATGTCCATGAGATAATGAAGGAGCTGAGGAATAATGAGAGAGACCCAGAGGTGATGCAAGCAGACTGGTGACGAGTGTTGTGTAACTCAAGTGTTTTGTAAATGCTCAAAGGACCAGTGTGTGATTCTCCAGCAGCATCTGTGGCGTAAATCTCCCAGTTTAAACCAGTGAATCGTGATTCAATGATGTCCAAATTAAAAGGGCTATTTTTATGCGTTTAATCTTTAGAGATTTGTTTCAGCGCCATCTGTTAAAGCTGGCAATGTATTTTATAGTGGAGCATACATTTTATATGAGCTGAGTTTATGCAGCTCTCCCACCATAACCACAGGAGATTTTCGGTCTTATCTTTATCTCAGGTGATATGTTTTTTTTCCATCATGGCCAGTAAAGATAGGTGTGAGACATAGTGATTTACTGCTGTGTGAAACTGCAGTGCTTACAGCCTAACGGAGTCAATAAAAAAGGTCTACCATGCACTTACTTTGAATTTGTATGATTTGCATGTCAACATGCTGAGACCGTCTAGACAGGCTAAATGTGGTTAAAGTGTTTGAAGTGTTTCATGGAAGTTTTTAGGACTACATTTCACTTTAAAGATTTCCAAATTAAAATGTCTGAGATCACCCAGACCTATAGGATGTTATATTATGTTGAGTGGTGTACATTATCCCAAATATTTTTAACGATGTTCAAACCCAGGGAAATACATAACATTATGCAAGGTAGTGGTGTGTTTCATTTGGTTGCCTGTCATAGCTGCTATAACTACCAGGTAAACACAGGAAACTTTGGGTAGAACAAAGAGATGGTGGGGCTACTGAGCAATAGCGGAGTAATACACATTTCTCATTGTTATCCTCCCTACCAAACTACTTTTGAAACACGTTTAACATTAAGAACCAAATCTGGAAAAAACTTCAACATGGGGTAGCAGAAAAGTAAGAAAGCCAAACAAGGATATGTCAAAGAGTGAAACTAAACGTAGTGTGAATAAAACTAATGACAAATGACGGGACTCAGTTGTTCACAACAATCAGTAAACGACTGAGTCTCAGATTTTCATCCCATGCTACATCACTGACATCTTTTTTTATTGTTTTGATGTGAGACACCCCCAAGAGACAGAGGTTACATACTGCAGAATGGTGTACAGTTTCTGTAGGCTTATGAAAAATATTCAGTTTAGTATTCCTTGCTGGCGTTTCTCTGTTAATGAGGATTAAATACTGTTAAGACAAAAGATATATGTACGGAGCCCGTCTGGTGACGTGGGTGGGAAAAAAAAAATTCCGTGGCCACGAATTAATAACGCGTGGGAACGAGATCCTATTTCGTGGCCATGACTTGTTTAATGCGTGGGAACGAGATTATTCAAGTTCCAGATTGATGGGATGGTGTCCAGTTTTGGAGCGGTCATCAATTGTGCAGTAAATGCAGGAGAAAGGGCTGGCTTAATTCGTGGCAGCGGCAGCTAGTAGTGGCACTTGCCGGTTTCTGGGGCAGCTGCCGGTGTCCTGCCATGGCAACTGCTGCTGTTATGGGCATTTGTTTTTATTTTTTATTTTATAAAACAGTCGTCAGTGTTGTATTAGACTCGCTGGCGGTATCATTTTCATCACGTGACTTCTGCATCAATTTGCAAGGTTTTCTTAATTAATCTCTCAACCGCTGCCGCTGTGTGGCGCAGTTGCCACTGACGTGCTGCACCAGCTGCCGGTGGCCTCCATGCCTTGGCAATGTCTGAGGCAGTTACCACTGCCCTGCCACAACCGCTGCCGCTGTGCGGGGACCGGAGAAACACAAATCTGGCAACCATTCAAATATTTATTCTTTAAATTAACAATGTGTTTCACACTTTATTTAGCTGCCTACCTCACCGACACACACACACATACATATGCACAGTGGCATGTCAGTGGCAGCTGCCCCACACAGCGGCAACGGTTGAGAGATTAATTAAGCAAATCTTGCAAATTGATGCAGAAATCACGTAATGGAAATGCTACTGCCAGCGAGTCTAATACAACACTGACGACTGTTTTAAAAAATAAAAACTAAGAACAAATCCCCATAACAGCAGCAGTTGCCGTGGCAGGGCAGTGGCAGCTGCAAAAAAATTAGAAATTATACTTTTATATTCAAGATTATAAACCTATAACTCAACTAGGATCGGGGCTGTACATTAAAACACTCTGTTGACCTGATCAGGCCAGTGGCTCATGTGCGCTAAAGTTATCCTTCACTTTAGATGATAATTGTAGGACATTATTGTATGAATGAAAATGTCTAACCGCAAGTGACTTAAGAATATCATTGTAATTCATCCCTAGATTAAAATAAAACAAAATCAGATCAAAATTGTCCATGTTTGCGGCTGAAGCTACTGATAAAATAAAGTCAACGGTCTCACTGATGCAATGACTAACATTTCTCGTGGCCACGCAAAATTACCACGCCTTATTAATTCGTGGCCACCTAATAATCATCTCGTTCACACGCATTTAGCAAGTCGTGGCCACGGAATAGGATCTTGTTCCCACGCGTTATTTACGGAATTTTCTTTTTTTCCACCCATGTCACCAGACGGGCTCTGTATATATGCAAAACTAAATGTCTAAATAAATTTGTACTTTTCAAATAACTTTAACACTTGTTTTAACCTTGCAGATCAGAAAAATTAAAACTTGTTTGTGCAAGCGACTGAATGTGTGTTTTGAATGTGCAGTAGACAGACATTTGAATATGTCATGAGATTATCTAACATTAACATTTTCAGCTTGAAAAACAAGATATGCAAGACTCTGTGCAGTGACATATCTGTTGTGTGGCATTTTAATTTAATAGTTGACAAATTACCTGGTAAACAAACTTGTTGTTGTTCAGGATTCTGGTTATGTTATCTTTAGTATTCCCTGTTTACCACATTCACAAACTGACAACATGCTTCATGATCAATAGGAAACTCACTGCTGTTCACCGCCGGCCTTTGACATAATTGCCATAATTAAAAACAGGTCAAATAAGCTCACTGACCTGTTAGAGCCTCTGCAATTTGGAACAAACAGCTCCATTAAAACATCAATGGGAAGCCAGGCAGACACAGTGTTTCATTAAGGTTCTTCTAATCACACCAGTGGCACTTCGGCTGTGCAATACAAGCCAAAATACTTTTCTAACACAGACACAGGAAATATAAAGCATGAAAAACATGTTTATTAAATAAAGGACAAGGATTTCATGTAAAGTTTGGCTTCTACGTCATGTATCTATCTGTTGTCCTCGGTTACCATAGTAATGATCAAAATGGCGCCTGATTTCCTAAACACAAACATACAGCTGCTCTGTATCTCAAGGAGAGAAGTCATTGTCCTAATAACAATCTAAGATTTGACACAATCTCCACAGTGAGCTCAAGACATACGGTGGACCCTGTAACTACGTTTCATGCTAGAATAGAAAATTCTCTCACACGTATCAGGACATATTTAAAGCTCTGATTAATGTTTTTAACTGTGCATGACTGTAGGGATGGCAATGACGTCGTATTTCATCGGCTATTGCCATGAAATTTGATACACACATTCATGAACTGTGCAAAACTTTAGTTTAGGATTCAAAACTTTTCATCAGCTTCAACTTTCATTTGTGTTTAAGACTAATTATCAATTGTTATGCATGCTAACATACTAAACTAAGATGGTGAACATGGTACATATCACAGCTGCGCATGTTAACCAGTGAACGGCGCTAGGCAGAGGTGTAAATCCAAGTTGCATTGAAGACACACTGAGATCCGATCACTCACCACATTCAGAGATGGTCTGGGCCGCATGTGACCACATTCTTTTACCAAGTGTGTACGCAATCTGTCCTGGGCCACATTGAAGGACTGCCTACTCAACTGATGTTCTGTGAGTACACAGGAAGCACACTGTCTGATTTCTATTTGGTTTGCTGTAATTCAAACTGTTTCGGCTCTTTTATCTGCCAAGACAAACAGCAGATGTTTGAGCGAACTGTTTTAACGGATTTCACCACTGAACTAGCAACCGCAATATCCCTTTAAAAAGGAGTCGTGCGATTTTGTTAGTTGTTGAGTTAGAAGAAACTTTATATAAGCTTTATAAAACGCTGTCTACAACATTTTTCTAATTACTTGGGCATTCTTGTAAATTTGGCAAACTTAAAAACCGTGTCTTTATTTGTCCGGCAGGAAAGACTCTCTGTGGTGCAAGCAGGAAGCCCATTTTTACTTTCTTTGGTCTTAATGGTCTTCTTAGTTATTTAAAGTCATATGAAAACATCAGATTTCCACTCAAAGAAAAAAGAAACGTGTGTTCTGCTCATGTTAGTTATAAAATCCCAGAGTCAACGCAGAGCATCTCTCCTGCAGAGCTGCTGACAGCGCAGGTAAAACCTGCGACTCAGGCTGATATAGGAGGTTTAGTGTGGTGCTGAACTGAAAAAAAATAATTTGAATCTTTGTATTGAACAGCCAAAAGGACAGTAATAAAGGACAGTGCCTGAAAAGCGCAAATATTTATTTGCATATAGAGTGGGGAAGTGAGATCTGATTACAAGAGGTCACTTGAGATGCATTTCAGTGTGTTCAGGTGTGAACTAATGTGCATAAAGCTGCCCACTTAATGGCAGGTCTAAACAGGGCCACAGCGAGCATGTTAGCACGCTGACATTAGCATATAGTGCTAAAGTCCAGCCTTACTGAGCTGCTAACGTGGCTGTAGACTCTTAGTCGTGTTTCCTGTGGTAAAACTGAAAACTTAAGAATAACATTTCAGTTGCAATGACTAAAATGCAACAACCCCAAAAGGGAGGAATGAATGAATGAAGAAGAAAAATACATACTGTGAATATGGTTAAAAACAAGCCGTTTTCAGCATCTGTGCAGTAGTTTGATGTAAAACAGACTCAAAACACGTTCATGGAAAATGTGTACACCATCAATATCACAACCACGGCATCATAAAAAACTCTAACAGGCTGCAATGTGAACGTAATGTTTCCTCACAAGGGACACTGATGATTTAATAGCAGTCCTAAAACCGACATCGCCCAATGTGTTTTAACGACTGAAAACAAACAGCTCTAAGGAAAAAAGATGTTAATAATTAGGCCACTGTTCTTAAAAGTAACACAGAGTTCATAAACATGTAACGAGAGCACCAGAGAGCGGATTTGAAGATTGGTGGTGTTTGGACACAGGCTGTAATTCTGACATGAAATATTTAACAGTCAGTAACTGGAGGTGACTTTTATTTTGTTTTGCCTCTTCTGTTTCTACATTTTTTTTTAAAGGACTAGTTTGAGAACATTTGGGGAAATATATATCTTATTGTCCATACTTACATGTGTCTACATCAGTTTATGGAAACTCAGAGAAAATAAGTACATAGCTGTGAGACGGGGTGTTTATTGTGAAGCTGCTGTGGATAAAAGTCTGCAGAAGAAGATCTTTGTTGTATTTTCTGAGATTCGTCTTTTTATTCCAAGATTACAGAGACAAATAACCAAACAAAACGCTGCTTGTAAATTGTGGGAGAGAGTACAGGTTGCTTGTTCCAATCAGGAAAAACAAGTGAATAAAGTAAAGATAATTGTTTATTACAACACGCTATGTGATGATTAAGTCTTAACAGAGCATCTTCGACTCTACAGGGAAATTTGTGATTGAGGAGCATCGGGATAAATCCCCCATGGAGTCCAGACGCTGGTGGTGGCTGATGAATCTGCAAAGACTGAGCGGTGTTGGGGAGGTGCATGAATGCAGAATGAGAGAAAATCATAATTAAAACGACGCAAGACGATAGGCTAACAATGTAGATGTGTCGCTGTTGGACAGGTGTAACCAGCTGATGACGAATTTGACTACAAGGAAATTAGTATGACAGGAGTGATCAGCAAGATGGGAAGAGAAATTAACCACAGGCCTGTATATAAACACATTTTGTATTTTATTTTTGTTGACTTCCTGACTGAGTTTTTGTGAAGGCTGACACACCCATTAAGCTGAGCGAGAAGTGGCAAGTTGCATGATTAGTTTGCTTTCAGTGAATCTTCTCTATTAGAGATAAGAGAGATGATCAATACTACTCTCAAATTAAGCTACAGCTAGCAGCAGTTAATTTGGCTCAGAACAAGACTGAAAGCAAGGGGGGAAACAGGTGGCCTGAATCTGCTCATAGTAATAAAAAAAAGAGCACCTATTAGCACCTTTAAAGCTTTCAATTAACATGTAGTATCCAAGCAGTTCCTTAAACGTCCACATGAGGCTGGCTACAGAACGAGTCAATCTCCATAAGTCCCCATATTAAAATGCACAACTTCACAACAGAAATATGTTTACAGACTGGTACAAAAAACAGTTTTGGTCTTTATAGCTAATTCCCCTGTTCATGACAACTGCACTGAGTCTGAATTACTGTCACACTCATTCAAATTAAGCACCCGGGTGTCATTCGGCCCGCCTCAGCTTCACCCACGATCCACGTCTTCACCCATTTTTAGATTAGCTAGTAGAGGCAGGACTGCCAAGATGGCGGCAGCCGGAGCCACCACTTTCTGAGCTTCACAGCAGCTTTTTAGAAACCTGTGGGTGACACCATGGATACAACGTCCATGATTTATACTGTCTATGATAATATCTTGTGGTTTCATTGAGGGTTAAACTAAGCCGAGCTAACCAGCTACTAATGGTAGGTTCATACTTAACATGTAATAACATGACACTGGTAACTCTCAGCAAGAACATAAGTAAATTTCCCAAAGTATTCATTAATTTGCTTTCCACAGAATTGCTCTTTGTGGAATATATATATATATATATATATATATATATATATATATATATATATATATATATATATATATATACACAGTATATATACAGTATATATCCTATTATCTAAGGTTAGCAGAATGAAAGTATTCAATTTTCAGCAACGAAGGACAAAAGAGTGCACTGTAAGTACTTCAAAAATGCTGAGTGTTCACTATTACAAAGAAAGCAATGAGGTAATGGGAATGATGACAGCTCTGAATGCAGGCTGAGAGGGAGAGACCGACCTGTTTGCCCTTCACCTTGCCGACCTCTCACTCTTCTCCAGAATTTGGCTTTTAAACTGAGCAGAAGCAGCAAAAATCTGACTTCAGTGATCAAAGACACTGCAGATCCTCCTGCGTCGACACAAACTCTACTGTGTGTATTTGTACTGCAGTGAGACCTGCAGGGGAAGTGCTAATCCATGCTTCTGGTACAGCATGAGGTTAGATCCTGTTGTATGTACTCCATACAAAACGCTGCCTCTATACATACTGGTTGAATTAATCCCTCATGCGACATGTTCTGTGTCCCATAAACTATGTCATACAGGAAAGATGTGTGGTAATCATTTGTTTTGTTTTGAGCAGTTAGCTGAAGTTTTGCATTTGATGTGGTCTGTTGATGTTATTAAAGAGCAGATGCTGGGAATCAGAGGTCAGACTAGTATAAATATTGTTTTTCACATTTTGTGCACATTTTTCTTTAAAACACGATTAACTTAAAGTTTGCAGGGATGACTTCTTTTATTCTACCATACCACTGCAGCTAATGAGATGCCATCTGATTTAAAACTGTTCAGATTTTACAGCTTTTTGCTTATTCGCTTTTCCACAATTTAATCTGACAAAAACAAAAGACCTGAAGCTGCACGACTTTGTCTGAGCATTTTTTATTTTTTTTAATTCAAAGCAATATTTACTCATAAACAGAAAGTAGCGCATGCCTATACGAGCGTGAGAGCAAAGACATTTATATGGGCACATGTAGGACAAGGAAGGCAAGGAGAGAGAGGGAGAATGACACACAGCAAAGGAAACGTCTGTGGACCACAGGCCGAAGTCAGAACCGGGTCGCTGCAGGAAGGACTCAGCCTTTTGTATGTGGGGAGTCCACTCTACCAGTTGAGCCACCAGGTCGCCCCCATTATTGAATGTGTAGTATGTAGTATGCAGTCTATTTTATCTTATATGAAGTACAAGTTGTTAGTTTGTTTTTAATGTACTTAAAGCACATTGTCTTTCCCTCTTTGTTTGTTTGGTTTGCTTTGATTTAGTATTTCTTTATTTTTGGGAGGCACAGAGAAGAGATGAGGATACTCAGTGTACTATTATGTTTGCATGTTTACCCACTGGTGTAGGTTATTTTACAGTCTACAACATGTAAAGATTTTTTATTTTATTTTTATTTTTTTAAAGAAGCTCAGGTTAGAAATTATGATTATGAGACAATGGGCCCTCATGCTTGGACATGCAAACAGCATATTGAATTTCTCCCCACAGAGTTGAAGGGTCTATATTGCATGAGTACTCTGCCCCTCTAAGGTCCTAGATACTGACTCACTTAAAATGTTTCAGAGATTTCTTTCTTGTGACGTCTTCGACGTGAATGTTTTGGATATTCCTTCAGTTTTTCAGTTGGACTTTTGGGGCTGGGTTATTGACATGAATGACTAAGCCTTTTGACTATGTGAAAAATATGCAAAGTTACATAATCACGCACAGACTCTGGCTCAGTGTCCCCCTCAGCCTTGAGCCCCTGGACCTGGGTCTAGTAGGCCTGTTTCATAATCCAGACAATAGTTCCCAGTCTTTTTATCTGTGTATGCCCATAACCCTCTAAAGAGCTTCTTCAACATGTTAGAGTCTTATTTAACACTAAACGATTATATTAAAAAGTAGATATTGTTACAATTATTTTCATACTATAAATATGGATCTTGGATTCTGTTGATGTTCATGTTTAGTTTTTTTCATAAGGTTTAACATTTATACTTGTTATGTTTGCTCAAGCAGGGTACCAGGAACACAAGAGGTTGGACCCGAACACTTACAGCAGGATGCAGAACAGATACAGTTCAATGATTTAATTGAAACTCTAATGACTTACAGGATGGTGAGGCAGTTGGAATGAGAAAACAAATCCAACTGGGAGCAGGCGAAAAAATAAAAGTCCAAATGGCAGGCGAGGTCCAAGAAAACAGGGCACACATCCAAAAACACCAGCAGCACAGAACGAAAAAGGAAATAGATGAAACACTTGAACTGATAATGAAGATGAACTGATTCTAAAACAAAGTAACACGCGGACTAAATACACTATTGAGTGATAGATGATGAGACACAGGTGAAACTAATCAGGGCAGACAATGAAACCTGGAGGTAAACCACACAAAGACAGGAAATGAAGTTAACAAAGACACATGAGGACAGACTGAACATAAAACAGGAAATAGCTGAACTGAAATCATGGCAATAATACTACCACTTAAAATGGTATTTTGCCATTTGGATTTTAGTGCTTGCTTGTGTGCTGAACTAGTTTTCCTGAACTCTCAAATGCAGCTGGTATTACACAAGTGGCAACCACCTTCACAGCAGAAATAAACATGTTTGCAGACTGGTTCAGGTTTAACGAATTTCCCCGTTCATGACAACAGGACTGAGGGTGAATTTTTTTCAACTCACCCGTTCAAATTATATTAAGGCTCTAAAGTTGTGCATAATTAACAGCGTGACCGCTTGATTGACAGGTACGTGCCGTTACAGATGGCTTTTTAGAGCACCCAGGTGTAATTCCGCCCGCCTCAGGTCCGCTGATGATCCACATTTGCCGATTTTTAGATTAGCCGGGAGACGCAAGAAGCAGTACATCCAACATGGCGGTGGCCAGTGTTGCATATTTTCGGCTTCAAAACGGCACTTCGGAAACCTACAGGTGATTATACTCTCTCTCTGGTTATACTCTCATTGATATTACAACTACAACTCACTCAGGTCAATGGGATACGTGTCCTGTGGTAGTTTATTGGTTATTATACAACAAGTAGTTCCGTCTAAGCTCCTCCGCCGCATTGTCACATCCTACATTGCATTGGAAGTCAACTTTTAATAAAGTAACACATTACATTTCAAAATTTCAACTTTCTTTAATGAATATAGTGTATGTTGTGGTGCTGTTAGACCGCCCCGTTAACACAGGTGTGTACCTCATTTGTGTATAACATGTTGGAAATCAAACCGTTTAGTGACTGCAGAGAAAATGGAATGAAGCAGAAAAACCCACATTTCATGGCTACATTAAAAAGTGGGACCCCCTCCTGACTCGAGAGGAAATGGTGAAATTCCTAAACAAATTCACCCTCTGGACTGGAGCCAGCAAGGCGACTAGTAACTGTTAAGCTTTCTCCATATGTGCCGTACACATGCAGCAGATTTTAGGCATAACTTGAACGCCATTCCTTACATACTATGTCTTCTCCTACAGGCTCCACAGTCATTTTCATCCCTGTATGAAGGAGACAAAATAAATCCCAGGAAATGTATATACTGTTTCTATTGGAACTGGTTAATCCGACAGGACGAGGTAAATAAACACCCAACATGGAGCAATGCTTTTCTGTGTCAGCTTAATGTCAGGAGGTATAGGGGAAGAGGAAAAAGATTTCAGTCCAGCAGAAGACAAAGAATCTAGTGCAGCTCCTCTGAACTGAGAACGTACACTCAGAGGGATTCATTAAAAGAATGTCTTTGCTGTATTTTTTACATGAGTCTGACAGTAATGCTACAGCTGGTGTTATTAATGACTGCAACTCTCCAACGTGCATTTCACTGTCTAATGTGTGTTGGGGATGATGGATGAGTACAGCAATAAATAAGCACAGGGCCGTTCTTCTTCAGGTCCGATGGCTCCACTTAAGAGTCTAGAGAAAACTTGTTCAGAGATAATTTATGATCTCTTTGTTTCTGGAGAAATCTTCAGTGACCAATGTGAAAGATGTGAAAGTGACACATAGCCACTCCTGTTAAGAAGAACTCAAGCCAAACATTTTTAGACATCGCATCATTTTGAACAATGTCTGCCATTTATTTGTCACCTTATCAGTTTCGCCTCTTGCCCTTGGCTGACCTGTTATTTTATACTCTTTCAAGTCAAATCATATTTTGTTCCAAAGGCCAATAGCAAATCTCTATTGGTTTTGAAGGCCCACGACGAGGAGCCTGAGCTATTTCAAAAGGTCAGGAAAACATGAGAATAAATAAACAAAATGAAAAATTCAAGGAAAAGCAGAAGCTGATTAAACTTATTCTGAAATCAAACAAGTCATACTTTGTCCTCTGTGAGGCAGTACAGCGTTTCTAGTGCTAGTGTCAGCTTCTTAACCATAGACAATATAAAGAATGTACGTCATATCCGAGACGCCACCCTCAGATTTCTGAGACTCGTATGTGAAGTTTAGATTGTGTTGGCTTTGGCCGCCGCCATATTGGCAGTACTACCTCTGCCGCCGCTCAGCTAATCTAAAAATGGGTGAAGATGGGCTGAATGACGCCTGGTTACTCAAACAAGCTCTGTATCTGCAATGGCACCTACCTGTCAATCAAAGCTGCCACGCCGTTAATTATTCATAACTTTAAGCCTTAATATAATCTGAACAGGTGAGTTGAAAAAAATTCACCCTCAGTACTGTTGTCATGAACGGGGAAAGTAGCTATAGAGACCAAAACTGTTTTTTCTACCAGGCTGTAAACATGTTTATTTCTGCTGTGAAGTTGGACATTTTAATATGGGGACTTATGGAGATGTCTTGTTCTGGAGCCAGCTTCAAGTGGCTGCTGTGTTCGGCACGTCCACCTTCACTTCACAGCCGCAGAGGTTACCTGTTGTTCCTAACATGCACACGTTATCAAAGCTAATATGCTGATGTTTTGCATTTAGCAGCTTTAACGTTCACCATCTTGGTTTAGCGTGTTAGCAAGCTGGCATTTTGTAATTAGCACAAAGTACATCCTGAGGCTGATAGGAATGTCATTAGTTTTGCAGGTCATAAACCAAAATACAGGACAAATGATGATAACATCCTGAGAGGAAGATGAATGTCTGTACCAAGTTTCATGGCAATACGAAACACAAATGTGAACCTCATGGTGGCAATTCATCCAGTGGTTATTGAGATATTTCACTGTTGCCCAAAGTGGTGGACAGACTGACGCTGCTGCTAGCATCTAAACATCAACAGAAAACTGTGACAGTTACAGGAAATTCAAAATACAGCAATGAGATTATAATGGATCCAATATTCCTGTGTGTGAGCGAGAGCAGCAGCAGTTAGCCCTGATGAGCTTACCGCATCTCCTTGTATATTTACATGCTATTCACCCAGTATTCTCTTTTTCCATCAACAACAAAAACGTAATTCAGAAAAAAACACATGGCTCCAAATTATACTTGAATCTCTTCTGGGAATTGTTTATCCAGACTCATGTGAAGAGCATTTCTCTGAGAAAATCTGTGCAGCTTATGGACACTACAGGATGAATATGATACGGTCCTTACAGAGGCAGGAATGTCATGGGCGTGTGCACATGTGGAATGTCAACACAGCAGTACACACACACACACACACACACACACACAAATCACCAGAACTAATGTGGCTCGACCTGCCAGCTGGATGTAGGCGATTAACGCAGGGAAAACCAAAGCAGCAGGGGAGGAAGACCGCCTACCGCCTGTGTACCTTGTTCAAAACATATGTCTGGAATACTCCATCAATCTGATCCTCAATGGTTTGAGAGGCTCCAAATTGACACCAAATTAAATTCTCATAATGAATCACGGCAAACTATGTGAGAGTGAAATAGCTGCATTGGGAGGGAAGGAAGTTCAATTCCAGATTTCGCAAACACAGCATGAGCTGCCTGCAGCAGGCGAGCTCGAGAGCAAAGTGTATGTAATCTGCAGTTATTCAAGCAAGCAGGACATAATAGCTGTTTGTGTGTATGCTGTCATACCTCCATACATGTGCAAACCAAATGTGCTGAAAAAGGCAGATACATGAAGAAAACCTTTAAGGATGAGGACGTACTGGTTGGTATACATGGCAAACTACAGAGAATAAACACCAGACTGCTTTATAGTCTTAGCTTTATAGGTTATTGTAGCATATCTTAGGATTTTGGCCTGCAGCTTTATTGTTTTGATTCACTTTAACTCCTCTCATAGTGTTGTTTTGAGACGCAACAGGCACCAAAACTCCCGCTGGACTCTACCTGCACAGCACCAAACAGCAAACACAGACAAAGTTAGCAACTAGATGGTGAACATAATGGAGCAATTAGCAACTTAAGAGCCAGGTATTTCTCTCAGGAGAAAAGCAGAGCTGGAAGGGAGTCAAGATTAGACTTAGATTCATCAGGTGAGCAGAAATACGACTCTCTAATGTCTCTCTGTATCTCAAGGATCTTTAAATAAGCTGTTTGCTGACATGTTTGCCATATTAACTGAAAAAGTGTGTATGCATTTAGCTTGTTTCCGCTGTGGGTTTGAAGGTCAACATAATTTACATTTACATTTAGTCATTTAGCTGACGCTTTTATCCAAAGCGACTTATAAAAAGGGCAACAATCAAGGTACAGTGCGACAAGGACATGTTAGTGCAGCAATAAATACTATGGTAACAGCTCGAGAAGGGGGATAGATTTAGCAGGTCCAGCTGTTGGTAGTGCTAGTGGAGCTCGATGAGCAGCGGGGATAACGTGCTCTTTTGGGTTGATTGAAGACCAGGCATGCCACTGCATTCTGGATCATCTGAAAGGTTTTCACTGTGCAGGTTATAGTAATCGAGTTGTGAGATGACCACAGCCTGTATCAGGAGTGTTGGGTAGCATGTTGAGTCAGGTAAGGCCTGATTTTTCTGATGTTGTAATGTGTGAAGTGGCACGACCAGGCAACTGAGGCGATGTGATCAGAGAAGTTTAGGTTCATCGATCATGACTCCTAAGGGGCAAGAGATAGGGAGTTCATTTTTATGTTTATGTCATGGTTTGGCTGGGAGGAGAAGCAGTTCAGTTTAGCAAGGTTCAGCTGGAGGTGGTGTGCCTTCATCCATGTAGATACGTCTGAGAGGCATCCAGAGATCCGTGTAGAGACCGAGGTTGAGTCATCAGGTGAAAATGAACCTTGAACCTTGAAGGTGAAAATGACAGCTTGTACTCAGCCTGTGAAAACAGCTGCATGTCTTCTATGCTTTTTCCAGCGTTTCAAAGTGTAAAATTAATAGTGTCATCAGGGTCTCAAATACACATTAAAGTCTGTGTTATGAACCAGAGGTGTGGAGTTGTGGGAGAAGAGGGAATTTGGGTGGCAGATTGGATGTAATGAAAGACGTTCATACAGACGGTTTGCATTACAGATATCGTATGATCCAGCACTTTTGAAGCTTAAAATTCAGATTTCTCTGCCTCTGCTGCAGGACACACAGATGGAAGTAATGACATTAATGTTATGAACCAATGATGGCTCTGTTTCAGCAATTATTGCGGCGCAATGCAAATAATTTTCTTATGAATTACACCTGGGTTTGGCAGGTGCCAAGTGTCTGCTGTAAAAAAACGTTAAAAAAAAAAAACTCTGTGGTTTGGAACTACAGCTCTGGATAATCCGTGCTGTCAGCAGCTTTTCTTCTGCAAAAAAAATAAGTTTTGGTCTTATGACAACTTTTAAGATGTTTTAAAGGTCATATTCCAACACTGAGACTGCAACAAAACATTCACATCCATTGTACTGGTGTGGAGGCAACATGAGATTCATATCGCAAAAGACTGTGCATCATGAATGAATTTAAAACTCGGGGTAAGGAGGATTTTTGGTTTTAATTTTGGGTGCACTGACCCCTTTAAACATGTTTCATGGAAGCTGGTTGCATGCATTGTTAAGATCAACGAGCAAAGAACCGAGTCCTCACTCGGTCAACTGTGTCTCTTGGATGTTTCCAAAAGTCTGCCTCAGTGACCTCTCACACACACACACACACACACACACACACATACATACACAGCCCCGGGCTTGGCTGGCCGACTAAACCCTAAATTATGATCATCCTGCACATCCTGCACACACACACACACTCACACGATCAATATCAGCGTGTGTTTTAAGTGTGTGTATGTGTGTGTGAGAGATAATGATTAACACAAAGCTCTTGTTCAAAGTGATCACTTCGGTATTGATGGTTTTAATGGGTTTATAAGTACATCGATACACCTACCAACCCTCTCTCTCTCTCTCTCACACACACACACACACACACACACACACACACACACACACACACTCTGTGCTCTTGGGTCCAATTAATTGGTGCGTACTGACTCATTCACTCTGACCTCCTGTTTTATCACAGCACGGCTGCTCTTATTGTAGGTTAATGGAAGAGCTTCATTTACATTTCCGCCTTTTCCATTTACGTGGATGTTAATGTGTTAAACTCTCTCGTGGGTGACGTAAACAGAGATAAGTTGTCTGTGATGCCATCGATGATGTTTCATGAGTGCTTCCATGTCACCAAAACTGCAGCCTCAGAGAAGATCGTGTCTCCGCCGTCACATTCGGACAATCTGTAATTGTTTCTCTGTCGCTAATTATCAGTGGTGGCTTTAAAAGTCATAAAAAAAACGTGCTACAAATTAAAAGTGAGTCATTAAATTGGATGGCAATTAGCAGCATTCATCAGCTACAAAACAGGTTTTACAATCAGCAATTTGCAATAATCACCACCTTAAAAACAACTTGATGAACGAACCAAGCTGCAAAGAGACTGAATCACCTGTAGTCAAATAACAGGCAGTTGGTTATAAATAAATTTTACAACCGTAACTTTATCATTCTTATAAATTCTTTGCTATTTGAACTATTTTACAAGTAGCTTGGCAACAGATTTCAAACACAGACAAGAATTCTTTAACAATGAATTAGTAGTGTTTACAATTCAAGTTTTTTGTCTGAAAGGTTTGAGTGTCAGATTTTTTCCTCTGCTGATCACTTCACAGAAAGAAGCTACAACAGCTCTAATAACTCATTATAGACGTTTTATCTTTGTAATTCTATAACAAATGATTAGAAAATACAAAGTTTAGTAACACTTCAACAAGTATTAAAGTTTCCAAAAGCAAACAAAACCAACAACCACCCAATTCTTGCTAAAATTCACTGAAATGATCTTTTTGATCATTTTTGATGTGTTGACTCGATCGATTTAGTGCAAAATAAAAAAGCATGAGAGAATTTGTTATTTTATTCAATAATTCATGTAGCAACATCTTGTTTTTCTGATACATAACAACAACATTTTAAAATGGACTTGCATGCAGTTGATGTTTTCACAAAGTTGGACAAACCTGGAGACCTAAAACCTAAAAAAACTAAACCTACAAAAAAAAAAAAAAAAAAAAACACCTACAAAGACTGAACAAACCACATATAAAGATTGTTTTGGACCTGTCACCAAGGTGACACATTATGTGTCAGCCCATGGTGCATCACCTGCCCAGGTGGGTGAGATATTATGTATATTATTTAGATTTAGTTTTAGTCCTTGCCACGGCAGCCCAGGGTTCAAATCCGACCTGTGGCTCTTTCCTGCATGTCATTCCCCATCTCTCTCTCCCCACATTTCCTGTCACTCTTCAAGCTGTCTCTGTCAACTAAAGGATATATAAAGGACAAAAAAATATCTTTAAAAAAAAAAAGAAGAAGAAACCTGTCATGGACACAACATCTATGTTTCATACGGCCTATGATGGTATGCTGTGACTAAACATACAACAACGCACGCAGTTTCCATTGGAATCAAACAGATTTGCGTTTTCCAAGAGCCTTTCTAGTTTAAAATATTATGAGCAGCGTGAGCTTTCCAGATGGTTTCCTGTAATATTTTGTCTAGCATCCTGTCTCGTCTGCAGGCCTATCTGTTGAACTCATAAGATTTCACTAAACAAATGGTCAGTAACATCTGGAAGTCTGATAGGCGACTGCAAATCCAACGAGGATTCTTGTACCAAAACAAACATGACCGAAAAAAGTGAGCTCTTAGATGTAGAGGTGTGGGGAATGCTTAGTGAACCCATCAGTCATTACACCCAAATATTCATAATCAGCTCAGTGATCCTGATGTGCGTCCACGCCTTAACTGTAATCTAGCCTTATCCCCTGTAATTTATTGTGTCTCAGTAGTTCATAAGAATTCAAAAGCTTATCTTGATGAATCTGATGAATGTGCACTCAAAAGACGAAGCCTTCCGGCTACAGGTCGCTTAATTTTAACAATGAAGTGCAAATTGATGAATCACTGAGCATATGTGCACATGAATATCATCCAAGGGTGTAAACTGAGTCATATGGTGTCCTTCTGTAGCCTCTAAAAGCTTCCCAAAGCTTCATGTATGTGGGCATATTGAATCCAGAGACGACTCTGTCAAGACACCCTCATGAACCCTGAATGAAATTCACACAGAAGGAATTCACAAGCTGTTGGGATCTATCCTGTCCAACGTGAAGTATCACCAAAGAGAAAATTAAGGCATTTAGGGTGTTGATGGAAGAGTCAGGGGTGTTTGGTGTAACTTACAGAGGTGACACGAGGACGAATTCTTTGTTATTTTACAGCTCCCATATGCTACCTGTCCAGCTAGCGAGTGAAAAAGCATTTAGCAGCTAAAGAGACAGAAACTTACCCTTAGGAGTTGAGCTAAAAGAAGAGTGAATATTGGACTTATATTTGTTTGTTTGACCAGAAACAAAACTCCAAATGAATGCCAGCATTGCTCTTTGTCTTCTGAAAGTATAACAAAGAAGTGTTTGCCATAATACAGGGATAATATGTCAGTGTTTTTACAGGTTGTTGCACCGCTCGCAAGGGAGGAAGATTCAGGTTCTGAACAAACTCTGAGACATCCATCACAGTTTACAGAGTTTTCAGTTCAGCTTTGAGCCAGTGCACTTCCTGCACACATAGTTTTACCTCCAGATAAAGTGTTTTAGCTTCTCTGTCTAAACTTGCTTGTTTACAACCTTCTCTGGTTTAGCCATGTTGCACTCTGCATTCAGCAGTTACTCACGAATGCATTTATAGATTTTTATTGTTGCATTATTGACTTGTTAATATGAAGTTGACATGGCGAGCATGTTAGCAATTAAGTTAAATTAGCTATTTACACATCCAGCAGGCATCAATCAGTCAATATTAGCGTTCATTTGTAGTCGAGTTTATGTTCATGCATAATATAAGTTGTGTTTGGTGCTGGGCCGGTGCTTTTTTTTACCCTCTATCTACTCTCTAAAGCGCTAAGATCATGATTCTCTGCATGTGAGTTTGTCATTAATAAGCTTAAAAAATGTATGTTAAGCGATTGCAGGTGCACACGTGTAAAACATATGAAACGCACTGTACTTCTACCTGCACATTCAGGTTCATGGCCTTCACCAGACAAGATAAATAAGGAACACAGAGTTACATAACCCCAGACTTAAATCCAGATTGCTTCTTTTTATCTTTGTCTGTTTCTCCATCTGTTAGTTTTTTCCTCATCTTACTGTTTCTTCCTCACACACACACACACACACACACACCTATCCAAACACACACATACATCACAGACAGCGGAAGTAGGAGAACTCCCAGGTGAGCTCCAAGACGAAAAAACTCATCTCTTTTAAAATGAGCTTCTCATCACTTGACGGAGGCTTTGAGATAGTAATCTGGTGAATCCCACATTCTCCCTTTCATGCCAGGACACACAACCCCTTCAGCTTGACACATCTCAACCCGGCTCGAGATGTACGGCCCTCATTAGCGGGGTGTTAAATATTTAATACTCCCCAAACTACAGAGACGGAGAGAAACAGTGGACAAGAAAGAGAAAGAAAGAAAGATACATGCAGCAAACCTGACATAAATACATAGTGGTACCAAGTCTGTGTTGTGCTTTGAACACGTAATGAGCAGATGACATAGTTTGTGGGTGTTAGTGCAAACAAAGACAGCTTTATTGGGAAAATAAAACATTATATGAGCAAATGTTGGCATTGATGAGTATTTTCTGTTCTTTTTACATTTTAATGAAAGGGCGCCGGGAGAACAGGCTATTGGCAAGTCTGTAACACACACACACACACACACACTACAAACACGTCAGCTCCACAACATTAACATTAATGTATTCAGTGTGTTCTTTTCAGACAGTGAACTCAGTGAGGCCTGGTAGTACGCACAATCTATATTAATTCATAAAGCTTTCACCACATTTCGACAAATGCCGTTAATTTACGTACTACGCACGAATAAACATGCGTCAACATAGTCAAATGCGTGCACGCTGAGCTTTTTTGTGAAGTTGCAAACTGCATTCGCCACACATAACCCTTTCAAAAAAGTTTCACACCAGCTGCTTTGTAAAGTTAGATCTTATTCTAGGTCCCGGTCCTTGTTTTTCTATCTGCCGTAAGAGTAGCTGTTGCCTGAAGGCAGGCTTTGTTAGTGGGACATCGTGAGAGCATCGTGTCCCCCCTCTAATATAATCAGTTTCAGTGAATTACAACAGCGCCTAATGGCATTAGGACCTGGTGACACTCATTTAGTCCACTTAAGTCCCTGCATGTCTCAGACTTTTGAAAATTGGAGCAGGGAGCTGAGAGAGTGACAGCTGTCTAAACAGCATCTCTTCCTGGTGAGAAAGGAGAACTACAATGAGCAAGACTCAAGAGCATAAATATGTTGTTCTTAAAGAGGATTTCTCTTATCTTGACTTGAGGCGCTATCTCAATCTTTGGCTACAATAATCTGTCTGAATTATAAAGTTAAGTGAGTTAAGCTCCACTTTGTCATATTCAGAATTTAACATTTGGTCCAAACAAACCTCAGAGTTCATCCCATCCTTCCATAATCAGACTTTATCAAATGATTATTTTCAAGATCAATTAATCTGCAGATTATTTTAGCAATTAATCTCTCTATAGAATTTATGGAGAATTTTCTCCAGCCCAAGGTGACATATTCAAAACCAGGCTTCCTCTGAAGCGTCAAATGTTTGGCATTTCTGCTTGATCGACACTAACAACGTGGTTGCAGAAAAAAAATTAAGCAATCATTCATTTAATCCAACTGTCAATTGTTATAAAGATGAATAAAGAAATGGCAACTCACTGTCCTGCTTTTCATTTACGCCTTTTGGGGTTATTGTATTTGAGTAATTACTACTTTAATGTTTTCTTCATTTTTACAAACTTTCATCATTACAGGAGGAAACGAGACAAAAAGTCTCTGAGGCTGTAATCATAATGTTAATCATTTTAGTTTTGCATGTTAGCATGATAACATTTGCTAATTAGCACTAAACACACAGTACAGCTGAGGCTACTGGAGAAATGGAGCACTACATTAGTCAATTAACTCATCACCACATTTATTACATTTCATGTTAGGGGTGAATTAATCTCTCTTACTGAGACATTCAGTCTGGATGCTATAAAAAGAGCTAACTTTTTGCTAGCATAGCTAAAAATGAATCACTTGTCAAAACAGATTACAATTAATTTTCTGTTGCTAACTGCTTCATTCAGACACTGAAAGGTCACGGTGGGAATTTATTTCAGAGCCTCTTTTTCTTTACCTCGCACTAGCAAAAGCTGAGCTGTGTCATGATATAAATATTGTATAACGTATTAGACCACTGCTATTTGTGGCGACAGCGTAAGTGGACGCACCCTCAGCTGTTGCTGGCTCAGTCTCAAGTCCAGTGACAGCTAATGTTAAGATAACTCTGCATTGTGTTATGACCGGCTGCTGCTGCTGTAGCTGTGGGGATGCCACCTACAAATATCTGTCAGGTTAAGAGGAAATATGGTGCATGAGGGCAACTCAACTTGCTGTCATGCAGCAAATGATTGTAGCCATGTGATTGCTGCAACTGTGGTTGTTGCTGCTGCAGTCCTGAGTGGCTTTATCATACTTTCTTGGCTAATGGTAAAGGGGTAATAAAGAGTAGTCACAGTACAGCTACTGTAGCCGTATAGCAGCATAAAAACAACCACAACTGCACCATGTCAGTAGTGCAACAGTGTCAGCCATAAGCTGTGCTCACAGTGGCTGTGTACTGCCAGAGCTCGGCCTTTTTGAGCGGAGTGATCAGCAATACATGCATTGTTTCTTGGTTTTGCTGTATCTGCAGAGCATTTCCTTAAATAACTGGACTGAACCAACCCAATAACAGTTCCTATGGATCAGGGAGAGCTCATAAGTTATCGCCAAGGAACAAAAAACACACTCCTCACATACAAAACATGACATGTAAACTCAGCATCTTTAGCAGATTTATACGAACCAAAACTGTCTGACGTAATCATCAATTCCAGATTAAGTGTATACGTAAGCAGAAACTCAGAAGTCAATTCTTGTCATGATTTATTCATACCTGAGTTGCGCCCCTCCATCACTATTCTCTGATTGCTCTTAGCATGTTAAACACAGCATGCATGACCTTCCTTTGAAGATGTTCTGAATGCAACTCTGTAACTAATGAGAATTAGCTCCACACAACATTAACAGAGTTATGATTCATCTTCACTTCTTTTGATGTCAGAGGCAAAAAGAATACAGTGAATGATGATGATACTGAGCTCAAGGGTGTCATAAGTTTTATATATATATATATACACACACACACACACTCAGATTTATGATTACGCCGCTGAGTCATTTAGGCAACACAGTGATCATAAATAATTGGCAGAGTGTCTCAGTCGCTTGTGTTGGAAATATTTATTGTGTTTTTTAATCATCTCTGAGTCCATTTTCTTGGACATGGTCGTCTATTTTTTCCTGCAGTTATACAAACATCTGATGTTTGTTTGGGGTTTTTTTTTTTTTTTTGCATCGCAGTCACTTCAAACTATCTAATCGCACTCGTATCGATGAGTAAAGGCGAGATCGTAGCTCGGGGTGGAATATTTGATGAAGCCTTTAATATATAAAAAGTGGGCAGATTTTTTTTTAACTCATGGTCACACTCCTCTGGAAGCTGCCCTGGTGTATTAATTATTCACTCTCTCATACTGACTTTACAACTCAAATTAAAGAAATTCATTAAAGGATATTTATTTAAGACAATCAATCACAACCTGTATGCTAACAGCAAGTGACGTATATACCATATCATGTATATATCATACTGTTTATGTCACATAATGGCATGTGTATGCTTTGTATAGTGGTGGAAGAAGTAGTCTTTAACTTGAAACTATACTATTCAGAAATACTAGTATTAGTATCAACATATACTTAAAGTACCAAAAGTGAAAATACTCATTATGCAGAATGGACTATGTCAAAAATAATGAATATCATATTATTGTAATACAATTATCGCATCATAATTATGGATGCATTAATGTGTTCATCCGCTGTAATATTGGAGCAGGTGAAGGTGGAGCTCATTTTAGTTAGTTTAGTTTAGTTTAGTTTAGTTTAGTAGTTTTATACATTACAAGTTTGTGAATCCCCCCCTTATCTTATTTTAACTTAATCTATAATAATACATCATATTTTTATATTTTATTTGTTAGTATTATAAGTCTAAATGTAAAATATAAGTAGAAAGTAAAATTATCAGTAGAGTAGTAGCGTGTAGAAGAAGTAGCAGATGAAAACGGATACATGGTACATTGAGTGAATGTACTTGTACTTGTACAGTGTATCCAGAATCAAATATAATCAAACTGATATTTAACACAACAAACTGCTACAGGAGACCAAAGTACATAATACAGTAAGAATAAAACAAAAACAATAACATTATAATAATCATGTTACTACAATGTGATTGTACTGAAAGAGGATAAATAAATACTGATGATGACTTTCAAATGAAATATGTCACGGCCGTGTATATAAAGTGAGTTAACTGTAAAACCAGACAAACATATTAAAATGGACTCCACTAGCCTGCCAAGCCGTTGTAGTACACATAACAGTGACATAACAGAGTTTTGTCTCAGATTTAGAGGGCTCAGGCAGACATGGAATATAATATTCATAACTATGTTTTCATTAGTGTATAATCACCTGAAAATAAGAATCATCATGTGTTTGTTACCTTACAATGAGTCTTTAGTATCTACAGACGCCACAGGTCCTCTTGCAGGGTTTCTGCCATGTTTCTACGGGAGCCCAGGATGGACAAACTGCCTCCTAGTTTCTCCTTCACACCAGGAGGCGTCAGGATTGCGATCAGCAACTACACCAGTAGATGCCACTAAATCCTACACACATTAACTTGGACTTACGTTGCTCGCTCCTCACTTTGTACGGCAATATGTTGGCTGACTTTCTGAGGGGCTGCCAACTTTTACGTAATGACAGTGAGTCTCACGCAATTAACTCTCTCACACCACATGTTCATTAACCTCCAGATTCATACCCGTCGCTTTCCTGCTGATAGTCTGAAATGTTGCACAGTGCTGCTTGTCTGTCTCTCTGCTGTCTATGTCCTGTCTGCAGACAAAAACCTATTGATAACTGTTATCAGTTATCAATTAGTTTTTGTCTGCGTCACAGACCTGTGTTGTCATTTTGAGGCTCGGTTTATAAAGTCAAACATGTGAGAATGCGTCTGACACGGAGAGTCTCCTGTTGTGTGTTACATATGTGAAACAACTCCAACTTAGTCTGGAGTATATTTGTGTAAACAGCTTCATTTAGCAGCTTGTAGCCTGTCCCTCATGAAAATATCATCATCATGCTTTGGTGTTTATCCTTACTCTTACTGATCGGACAGGACGTCTGGTTAATATCTCCATTTGGCTGCAGACTGTCAGATGAAATGCCTTTGTAGTCAGTAAATATTCAGTTAATATGTGTTTGTGAATCCAAACAAAATAGTTCCGCTAACAACTCTTTCCCTCTTTTCTGCTTCTAGGCTGACTTCATAGTTTAATAATAACTAGTTTCATTGTTTTCTGGACAAAATGATGACGTCTGTGAACAATTTGTGTTCCTTCATTTACTTTTCACACAGTGTTCCTGTTTGTAGCTTCTCATCAACCCTCAAAGAAAGTAAGAGATCTGATGTGAATCTGATGTGATCTCTATTGCATGTGTTTAGGGCCACTAAAAGCCATTCAATGCGATCACCCCCTTGAATTGTCAGTTGTTAGGGCCCTCCTGTCTTGCCTGTCACCTCCATGTGTCCTGCAACATCCGTGCACTATAGACAGTCCGCGTACTCTTCCTGCCTGCATTATGTTGCTCCCGTCAGGAGATTCTCTGAGTTTCAGGGTCTCAACGTCTCCATCCCTTTATGTTTTGACAGCATATCTATGTCTTCATGGACCACCCCTCTTTGGGAATAACTCGACCTTCCCAAGCTTGAGCTGGGATTACATGTTCCTGCACGCGTTGATCATACTCTAAACTGCCAGTGTGCTCCTGGCGCACCACCTCGACCTATCTGCGGTGTTTGTTGGTGTTGACTGGATTAACAAGGATTAGTGGGGAAACTGTTTTAAATTAGATTTTACAGTCCATTTATTGGCTCTGATTTTCAGATCTGAGAAAAACTTTAAAGATGCTTTTATTCGAGGAATAATTACCCACAATACTGAAAACATTCCAAGTTTACTCTGCTCTAAAAGCAGGAATAAAAACTAAGCACCCATTTATATGCCAATTATTCAGCCTCTTTATGTAAGGTTTTTGCTTCTGCTTCTTAATTCTACTTAACTTACTGTGTAAAACAGGGCAAATCAGAGGAAATAAGTTTTCAGCAGCGCAACGTGTTGAAATACTATTCTCCAGTGTTCAATATTCCATCCTGAAAAAACTTTATTAGCTGGCAGGAGATTGAGACGTCAGCAAGACTCCTCAGACTGGAGAAAAACAGGACCAGTAGGGTACACGCTTTGGCTTTTGTGGGAAGGAAGCAGATGAATTGAAATGGTTCAAAGTTTTGGGAAATAAAATAAGACAAGAAGGTCGATACCGCTCTCATGTTTTTGGTATTTTTGCAAATCAGTGCCCCAGTTTCAGAGTGCAATATGAACAGCTGTACTATACTGCTATATTTGTTATCATTACAGTATTTATGATCAAAAACAGCCAAACATCAAGCAAGTGCAACAACACAAGATGTAGCAGCCAGCCTTTTATTTCACCAAGCTCTCACCAACGACTAAAAGTCACTTCCAGATTTACTCTTGTCTGGCAACTTCTTGCTCAGCGCTCTCTTTTTCACCTTCAGTCTCTTCGCCATTAGCTATGTCGATAGAGGCTGCTGAGCTCGGTTACATTGCCAGCTTGCCCAGCTCCGGCGCTGGCAAGACACCAGCTCTGCGCCCCGTCTGCATTCCCCCACCTCACAAACCTCCTCTTCCTGGTAGTACAAAACGGCAGCCCAACGCAAACAAACAAACTTAGCTAACATAAGCTAACGGCAGCTACACTTCGCAGCACTTTACTGAGTTGAAGCGGAGCAGCTGGAGAACATCAGAGGGAAACATTTTGTCCATAAAATATGATCCAGTTTCATCAAAATCAGTGAAATAGTTGGTGATGTGAGATGTATTGCTATAAAGCGTTACATACTTTTTGTGTGGGTGATCGTACCCGGAGCTCGGAGCTCAAAGTTACATAGTGCAAGAACAGACGTATGGGGCGCAAAGTGGGAATGACAAAGATCAACATTATTTTACATCTGTTATAGAAAAGTTACACAACGTTGCTTTAAAAGTAAATATGAAGCTTCAGCTGTGTCATGCTTCCAGGCTTTGTGCTAAACTAAGCTAACGGGCTGCTGGCTGTAGCAAGAACGTGAATACGTGTATTTCTGTAAATGTCTATTTCTTCATCATTGGGTTGTTGTGCAATCAGGATTTTACAGTTAAAACAACTTTTGATTTTGTAAGTCTTTAACAAATCACTTAATTTCCTCTACTGATTATACAGCAAACAATGTGCGCCGAGGGATGTTATCTTTCAACAATGATCTATATTCGTGGTTCAAGCACACGTTCATAAATCATCCACTGCAATTAATACAGGAGGGATGTAAGATGCTGCAGGGCTGGACTGTAAATCCACAGAAAAAAGGGTCATGTAAAAGTTCACTTACATAATGTTTTTTTTTTTTTTTCTACTGCGGAAAAGCTCAGAGGAGGCCTGAAAGTAGCAGAAATAACAAAGATTATTGTCTCCATGGTGTCCAAATGAAAAAACTAAATCATGTATTCATATTGGAAAAATGTCCATTGTCATAGTATTGGCCATTTTATAAAAGTAGGTTGGACATTTTCTAATCAGTTTCCCTGTAGATAATTTGCTACAGAATTGCATTGGTCAATTTAACGGTTAAGTTAAGTGGGGCTGTTGGCAGATTCCTCATTTTTGTAGCAGAGTAAATACAGACCAGATGTGGAGAGAAACATGTGACCATTACTAGTACCCACACTAGATGCCATTGTCTTTTAACATAAATTACATGCCAAGGTATTTTACTGCAAACAAGAAACCAGAACAGCCGATCAATCAGTAGACTTTGTCCCAAAAAACAAGAACAGAAATGAAACCAGGTCAGGGCAGTTCATCAGAGAGAGACAAACTAAAGAAATTAAAAAACAACGTGCCATCAAGCTGCCTGGTGCCGGTCCTTGATCTGACATTTCATGAGATGTTTGGTTGTGATGACGAGGTGTGGCCTTTATAACATAAGATCACTGTTATTATTGTTCAGAGTGCAAAAAGGAATTCGATACCTCCCTCGAGCGTGCTGGAGTTTGGTGTTTGACTAAAAAACATCCTGCTCACTCGGGACAAAGATGGACTCCACCTGTTTCTGGGATCAAAACAGCAGCTACACGACTCCCTCCATACATCCAGCTTCACTCGACGAGAAGTACATGACGGTGTAAGTACAATCTGAAGTAATCTGTTATGAGATGGGTGAGAAAACACTCCACAAAGATGGAGTTATGGTTACACCTCTTTGCAGTTTATTTGGAAAAACACTCACATTAATCTTTATGGTGATGTTGGCTGTGTTATTTATTGTTATTGGAGGGCGATTCTTTCAGCCCAGCTGCAACACACTTCGGTTCAGCAACTTGAACAAACCCTGGAAGGTTTATTCACATTTTTAGTTATGCACAACTGAAATGATGAATCGAGATAATTTAGATATTAGTGGCGCGGGTTGGAAATTCACCAAAAAAAATCTGATTTTTCTGGTAAACAAATTATTTTAACTCTTTCAGAATATTCATAATCTGCATAAATAATACAAAAACTAGATTTACTTCTTCAAGTTAGAGCTAAAGAAAAAAAAGAAGTTTCTCTTCATCAATATGCGATAAGTTGTTAGTGTTATGCACGTGGACTCAATCCATCTCCAAACATGTTATTTGAGTACAAGCACATGCACAGGAAAAACTCCGGTCCCTCATGGGCATTTTCCAAATCTGTTTTAACACTGGGAACAGTTAGTGCGGCTTCAATGGAAATTAAATGGGGTCCTTGTGTGTGAGGGACTTCAGAGTGTTACTGATCAGCGACACTGAGAGGGGAACAATGTATTCTGCCTATTTGATGATGAGACTGGATTTGTGGTTTGTGTGTTTTTAAACCACATTTTAATTTGTGAAAACACACTGAAAACATGTTTGTTGCACTTGCGTTTGCATCTGTGGTGTGACCCTAAAAACTCAAAAATACTTTATATTCATGGGCTTCACTTGCAGTGCTGAGTCATACTGATTAAAGAATAAAAACATTAAGCTTACACATACTTGAAATCATGTTTTATTCACAAGGAAGTCCATTGCAGGCACTTGTAAAGTAGGTCATTTGTCTTTACTCTGAGATGCCAAGAATCGTCCTGGTCTGTTTTTCGAGCTCATCAGACACACAATAACTCTGGCAAAGTGCTGGTGTCACGGGGAAAAACAGTGAATTCCTCCGGTTTGCTTTGAGGAGTGGTGCCTCACTGCATCTGCACTTCATTTTTAGTATTTGTAAATTCTTTGCTTCATATAATGAAAAATTTATAAATACCTCTTCATTGAGGGCTGATCAAATCTATTTCAAGTTGGGCCACAGAAAAAGATTCTTGTGACTGTGATGGCTCTTGTTCCGAAGCCTGATCTTAATGAGACGCCTTTAGGATTTGAAATGAATGTCTCCCACCGCCAAGCTTCATTTCTCACACTCAACTTCAATTTGCTCCCATACAGTCTCTCCTCTGCATCTTCTGTTTTTGGCTCACTCCTTACTTGATTTTCCACTCCCCGCTGCCGTCAGTCTCCTTTGTCACTGCCGCCGTCATGCAGTCTCAGGACACTCTCCAAACGTTTCGCTCTAATGGGAGGCAACTGTTCATACGTATCGAAGCCAAACTCTGAGTGCTGTTGTGGCAGACGGAAGAGCAGCAAATGGTTCCTTAACACCTGAAAATGACACAGCGAGAGCAAGGAGGAGGTGAGAGGAGCAGCAGAAGTGGTGGTGTAAATCACTCATTCGCAAGCAGAGGTTCTTCTGCATGTATGTGGAAAGATTGTGAGGTAGCTCAACGAATTTGATTATAAAATGAGATGATCTGTAACAGAACAGAACACCATGTGTTCATTTGAAATGCATAAAAACTAATTAGCAAGGATTTAAAATAGATAGATAAATTAGTTAGCTAGCTTAAATGGTTAAAAGTAATAAACAAATGGTTTAAATATTTATCTAAAGATAGTGGATAAATGGTTTAATTACTACTAATAAATAAATGGTTGAAATATTTAGCTAAAGAAAGGCTGATGTAGTAACAATGAATAAAGGATTGGAATACCTAAGAAAATTTAATAAATTGTAAGTTGATAGTTTAAAGAGGAATTTTATTGCTGGAAGATGATCTGTTCATAAAACTGGGCAGATGTGCAGTAGAAAAATAAAGAGGAAAAGGGCTGTAGTATTCCCCTTTGCTCAAAAGCAACGAATCCTACAACAACCAGAATGCAATGGGCCGCAATGGACCAGCTCCCACCAACGGTCCGGCCGGCGGTGCTTGGTTTTTGTTTGTTTGTTCTCAAGCAGGACAAAATTGCGTTTTGCTTTTTTTAATGTTAAAGATGGGATGTAGATCATTACTTGGTTTCAGTGTATATGTGATACAAGGGGAGCAGGGTTGTTGTTAAAATAACAGACAATCTAGAAGAAAGACAACAACTGGGTGTTAAAATACAAACCAGGACAAACTCTTGGATATTAAGCCAATTACATGAAAGGAATCCACATAAGAGAGTTACAACACACATAATAAAAGCTGAGACATAAAACTGAAAAATGTGGAAGTTCTAAAACAAAGCTACAACAACCATGGATGGTTAACAGTCACTTGGACTGTGCTCAGCTGGATCAGTAGAAACAGACAGAAAACATCAGAGAGGTTCGTGAGAGTCGAGGAGAAGAGCTGGTACAGTCAATAAACACCTCGCAGTGTATAATATCAGAGAGTTAAGTACCTCATCAGTCAGGTAGTAGATTTTCCTCAGCATACTGTGTCGAGCTGCTTCAACCTCCTGGAAAAGGACGAGGGGATTAAAGATCAAAGGTCTTATTAATGTACTGTACTGGTGCAATTTAACTCTCAGTGTTTACTAAAAAAACACACTCCACCTGTCTTTGTGAATGAAGTAAATAAGCTGAAGTTGCTGAATGTGTTTCTTATTCTCGTGTTATGTTAACCGCCAAACCTCACGGTTAAATAAAAGTCAAATACCACGACTTGAATCAATATTTATGAACAGGAAGGAGCTAAGTTGAATTTGTGAGACAAACTCGGGGGCTGCTCCTTTCACAGTTAATCAATAACATGAGGACCAGAGTTTTGTGGACACATGCAAGGATTTCAGGATTTTGCGTCCAATGAGCTCATTTCTGGCTGAGAAAACGTGTATAAATCCCAATAAAAAACCACCGAGTGCTCCTCACAAACCCAACCTCCTATTCAGTGCAGCTGCAGCACCTTCTGGATTCGCTAAATCATTACACATGTGGCAGTGTGCCTTAGGTTTTACTGTGGCTGATTTAAAAAAGCCACAAAGTACAATCTTAACATGATTACAATACAACACACTTTATCAAGACAGACTTGGATCTGTTCACAAAGCCTTTGGGGAAATGTTTTTAAAAACCAGGAAAAGGTTCCCAGTGGTAAAAGAAACCACTTTCCTTCACAGTCCATCATGCAGAGACTGTGTGTGTGTGTGTGTGTGTGTGTGTGTGTGTGTGTGTGTGTGTGTGTGTACCTGTGCTGCAGCGTCCTGAGAGAAGATGAAGGAGTTGACGTGAGACAAGGCAACAACATATAAGACAGGACACCAGCGAGGCTTCAGGGTCCCCGTTACCAAAGAGCAGAAGTAGAGACGGAGGAGAGGGAGGGAGTCTTCGGGAGGAGATGTGAACCGCTCGATGGGGACGGAGAGCTTTAACAGACAGAGAGATAATAAATGAATGTGTAATAAGATGATAGAGTATTTGTGTTATAAAAGAGACAGACATCTTCATGATTACCTGTTCCAGAGTGACTCCCAGCGACCTGAGAATCCCCACATGTTCTCCAAACACAGCCAGCCTCATGGTGACGCTGTACCTCCTCTGCAGGGGTAAGAGGACCCAGCAGCCAAACAGCCGGTCCCCGAAAGACACCGCTTCGTACTGCGTCAAAAGAGCAGAGTACAAGTCCTGGAAGGAAGCTAGACCTGGAGGAGGGATGTTCAGGTCCAAAGAGTCCAGCCTGGATTGCCTATAAATAAAAGAGTTTCGGTTTGAGTGGAGCGTAGCCACCTTTTTTTTCTGCGCTCAGTTTAGGTTTTACAGTGTAAGAAGAAGGATGTCAAACATTTTCAGACCTGGTCAGCAGTCTGAACAGACCCCAGGTCAGTTTCTGAACAGGTCTCTCCAGGAACAAGTCACTGGAACACAGGAAGACACAGGACAGGCGGGCGAGCTTGGCGACGGGAAGGATCACCTAGAAACACGACAAGATGTTCTGGAGTTTTCTTGGGTTGTTTTCGAGGGTCAGAGGATAGAGGATGTTGTAACAGTTGTTTGTGCTCAACACTTGATTCCTTACCTTTAGCGCGTCCTCCCTCCAGACCTCCAGCAGCAGCAGCCACTGTAAACAGTGGGTCCCCGCCTGCAGAGCCCCCTGTGGGACCATATCCACCGCTAACCCTCCACCATCAGCCACCCCTGTTCGCTCATACAGGCTGATGAGCGGGAGGAAAGGCCAATCGGATGGCACGGTGGGACCAGTGAGCTCTGGGAGGAGGTGGGACTTGATCCAGGGGTTGCGGCCGAGCAGAGCGTCTCGGGACGTCATCACGGATGGCTCCAGGTGGGCCAGGTGAGTGAGGAAGCAGCCTCGTATGGATGGTAGCTGGACGCATGCTTCTCTCAGGAGTGCTCCGACAGTCTGGAGAGAGGGTGAGGTGTGATGGTGTGTTTCCTCTCTGAGTTTCAGCTCTCCCAGCTCCACAGCCTCAGGTCCTCCACTGTGGCCCTCTCTGGAAAGCAAACACATAATCATAAACTGAGTTGTACTGTAATAAAGAGGAAGCAACGAATGTTGCGAATGATTTTTGGTGGAAATGGGTCATCAGATAATTTGATCCAGTTCCAAAGAAATGTAATTTTGAAGGGAATATAATGTGTGAAATTATATTATGATCATCTTCCCTGTTTTTTTAAGTACTAATCTATTATTATTCATTATTAATTATTAGAAAGACTGTTATATGAAATTAGCTAAAACAAACCAGGCAGGCTCTTTATCTTGACTGTGTTTGCACTTACTGGCAACGAATCCCAAATTAAACTTACGATATGAAGTCCTTGTTGAAGATGATGGTGGACAGCAGTTCATGTGCCAGGAATTCACTGCCTGGTAATAACCACGGCAGCAGGACCAGCGCCACCTGGTGGTACATTGAGGCATGTTTGGCTACTAGTGGCTCAATGGGAACCTGAAAAGAAAGAAACAAAAAAAAAACGGTGAGACACACACAGCTTAGTGATGATGACATGTGTGTAGCAGCATCAGTTCATCACAGATGAAGCCTGAATTCAAACACAAACTATGAATTGTTTTTTAAAGATGTAATAAACCCCGCCCACGCACGTTCAGTGGTTGAGGGACGTTATGTCCTGTCTAGACCTTAAAAAGATCCTCTACTCAAACTTCTGACTGAAACAAGAAGTTTCAGAAGGTGTGGGGACCTTTTCTGAAATACTTTGAGAATCTTCAGCTCCTCTGTTTTGTTTTTTTGTTTGTCTTTCTGTCAGTTATATAGTCTGTATCAGTCAAAGTCAATTTTATTTACCTTGCAGTACAAAACCTGACTTCCAGCAATTTCCTACAAATACTCCAGGAACAACATTCCTTAGGAATTATAGCTTGTAGTTGTGGCTAGTGGAAGGGGAGTGATGTTTGTGTTTTGACATTTTTTTTTACATTTTATGGACATTTGTGTTGTATATGTGTACATGTATATGCGATTAAAATTCAATAAAAATATCTGAGAGAAAGAAAAAGCAGTAATAAACTAAAGAATGGGATGTTTTCGGCATTCTGATCAGCTGGGAGCAGAAGATAACGTCTCTGAATGAAACAAAGCCTAAACTGCATGTTTCAGGTCAACAGAATATTGTTTAAAGTTGGAGCCTACAAGTCTGTGTGCCAGTCGGAGCAGGAGGTAGAGGAGGTGGTGTTCATGGCGGAGGAGCCAGGCCCTGGTGTGAGACAGGGTGGGCGTAGCTTGACTGCAGCATCGCAGGTAACCGATGACAGGTTCTGACAGGAGGAGACTGGTGAACTAGAGAGGGGGGTCAAATGGAAAAATTGAGATAAGATACATGTACATCACCACAGGATGGCAGCAAAATACACCTTACTGTGTTCTGAGCTCAGTGATATGCCAACAAGCTGCAACAAAAAACAGCTTTGCTGATTAGTTACTTTTATTTGGCTGAAAATGTGCTTAGCAATGATATGTCTAATGAAAGAAAAACTGCACACTCTGTATTTCTGGGCACATTATTGTCCACCCCTGTCCTTACATGACATAAAATACTCCCTCCTCAGTGAGACCTACCTTGCAGCTGAGACCTTTGTGGATGCCTGTGATTGTTTCCAGGAGGAGCCCCAGGCTTGTGAGAAGAGGGAAGGGGGAGCTGGGAACAACCAGTCCCGGACGGTCCCTCCATCCTGAGCATGCCAAACCAGGGAGGGTGGGAGTGATCTCTGGGCCCAGATGACTAGACTGGACATTGCACACTACTGAAGAAGACCTGGTGTAAAAAAAAATGAGAATAATAGACGAGTTAACAAATGAATTGTGCTGTTTAAAGTTTAAGACAAACTTTATAAGCAAGAAAACAAAACAAAGGCAGCTACCATCTGCCGCAGACTTACTTAAGGTTCTTTATCAGGCCTTGAACAACATGGTGAGACAGCAGCGGGAGGAGAACCTCAGACGTCAGCAGCTCCAGTTCTTGAAGCGTCTCTACTGGCTTGAAACAGTTCTGAGGACAAGCGTCACATTTCAGTAATTTTAGCTCAGCAAAATGTCTTTGCTCCCGACAGCTACTCTTACATTTTGTTGACATGCAGCCAGAGCCAATAAATGTCAACTCTTGCACTACATACAGGTAAGAAGTACACAGGAGGAAGCAGTACCTGTCTGGAGAGCTGATGGTAGTAAGCTTCTAGGTAGGCCAGGTAAGCTGGTATCACAGCCAGGCTGCTCTCTTTCTGTACTGGATTATCAAGGCTCTTCACAAAGCTCTTCAAATGCCCCAACAGGGATGCCTGCAGCCCTGAGACATGACTCCAGGACACTGGAGGAGGAGGAGGGCACTCTTCTCCTTGAGAGCTGAGAGGTGGATTTAAAGAAAAAAAGTATTTAGGTGTTCTGTGTGATGCTTCATGTAGCAGCATGGCTTCATAAAACCACTATAATCCTCATCCGTACCTGACCATGCCAGCCTGTAGCTCCTGGTGGCAGCCAGCAGTGTGTGTGACCTGCGTGAGCAGAGAAAGCAGAGCCTGGATCCGCTGGAGCTGCAGGGGCTGCGAGAGAGGATCTGAGGGGGCCAGGACTCTGTGAACTGACTGCAAGGCCTTCGCTAGGCCTGGATACAGGTCTCTGTGGGAAACAATGACAGAACAGTGTTAAAAACAGATGGTGAGAGAAGAGAAGAGGATTAGACTGCTCTTATATTGGGACAACAGCAATGTTCCTGTGAGCTAAAGGATTCTCTACATGGGTGTGCACATGGTTTATTAGGTGTGTGTTTCTCTGTACGTTTGCTTAAGAAGCCCTCTGTCCTCAATGAACAGCATGAAAGTGTTAACTTACATGTATAATTTACAGGCCTGTCCATATCCGGCTGCCACAGCCCACAGCCTGTAGGCCTCAGTGGTGACCCTGATGGCCTCAGTCGGCTCCAGCAGCAGCTCACCGGGCTCAGCGCTCAGCAGACAACAGAGACGCTCCCTCACCCCGAGAGAGTTTAACTACAGAGAGAGAAATACACTATTAATGCCGATACATGTGGGAATAAAGGAATTATTCAGATTATAGCAAACCAGGAACAATAAAATATTTACATTTTTTGTCTTTCAAAATAAAAGGGTGCGATCACTTGACTCTTTTCATGTTTCATGTTTCGTCTTCTACAGACAGTCGAACAGTAATCCCAGAGGTCGGATATCAGATCCAATAAGTGATAATGTGAGAAATGTGTCTGTACACTTCACACGCTGCTGGATACTTTCATATACGCAAGACACAATTCATCCCTGACAGATTCCACAGCAGCACTTACCAGTCTGGCACAGGCGTGTCTGCCAGAGGTTGCCAATACTCTTAACAGCTTCATGGCGCTGGCCAGTGGGAGTCCGTACACAGACTGAGGGAGGGGCGAAGAAGACGGTGTCCAGGAAGTGGGAAGGAACTCTGACAACACCATCTCCATCAAGCGAGGACAGTCGAGCACCTGAGTGTGAGAAAAACACAAGGTAGTAATAATGAATTGCACTGAAAGGATGGTGGACAAAAACTGGATAAAGTTGTGTGTTATTGTCGCTACCTGCGTGGCAGATGAGGAAGAGTGCCGAGCGATACGAGTCAGGATCTCGAGGACGTCCTGGACCACTCGAGGAGAAGGTCGGACCACCTCAAGGATGTATCGTAGCCTGGGGAGCAGTTTCATCTTTAACAGACCCTGAAACACAAATTCAAACAATAATAATTAAACCTTTGTCTGCAGGATGTCTTTATTTGCGTAATAAATTACATATTTGACAAACCCAAATGAAAAAATAAATTCTGCTTGCATACCTTGACAACATCCTGCCTGGCCACATCATGATCACTCTTCCTTTCTTCCTTCTCCTTAGCCGTCTCTTTCATACATTCGGGCAGCCCTTCATCTTCCTCTTCTTCCTCCTCCTGAGCAGACGGCAGCAAAGGGAAGGAGGCCATGCCGCGAAACCAGGAGAAGGTGCAGTCCAAACACTCCTGAGAGGGCAAACACATTTGATATGAAGCAGAGGGAGATTTCTCACTTCATGACCAAACTTTATTGAGTCTTTGGAGATAAACTGACAGTTGTGCATCACTTGGGTTAATATATTGCTTCAAGTTGTCTTACTTCATCTTCTCCACACACAAGAAGAGCTTTAAGTGCGTGCACAGCTGCTGACATCACTCCCTCCACGCTGTCGTCCAACGCAAAGCGGAGCAGGAAGAGCAGCCCGGCGTCGAGCAGAGTGGACATCACGCTGCCTTTCAGAACAGACAAGTACTCTCCAGCGCGTGCCTAGAGGGTAAGAAATGAGCGACTACAGACCTCTGAAGAAGATGTGTGCAACACTATATGTGTTTGTGTGCGTACCTTTGAGAGGATGTTGGCCAGAGTGCTGAGGGCCAGACTCCTCTGCTGGATGACCTGACTCCGAGACAGCAGGAAGAGTTCCTGCAGCGAGTAACCTGCCCGCTGGAGACAAATCCTCAGTGGTCAACAAAATGAGCCACTATAGTGACGTTTAAAGCTACAGGTAGTCTGAAATTTGCTTTGTTAGTTCTTGGATACAAAATAAAATCTTGAAGAAGAGACCTGAAGATGTTACATATGTTTTAAGATGTGTACCACATTAGATACACAAATGGAAATGTTTAATATTAGTAATAAAAAAAGAATGCTTGTATTTTTGACTTCCTGGCCACTGACCTCTGGCTCTTCTCCATGGTGGTGCAGGCCTAAATGGGTGGGCAGATCCTCAGTGGGTGGAATCAAGGTCCCCGCAAAGTCAAACCGAGCCTGCATTGCCTGTCAGGAAACCACAGAAAGTGTTGGCTCACACATCTTTTCACTTTCACTAAAGCTTGAAGGCATTAAACCTCATTAAAATCCAATATTTGAGCTGAAATTAATGAATGCTTGTTTTTGTTCTACTCCTATTGTAAATAATATCTCCCTACCTTCTTGGTTCCTTTCCTTCTGGGCGCAGGCAAGTCTCTCATCCACTCCAGCTTCTCTGGCTCGAGCTTGTTCATGTGGACCCATTCCTTCTGAGGCTTTACGGGCAGGTCCTCCTCTGAATTCACACACACAGAAGGACAAAAACAAGTAGTATTAACAATCACACCGAAAATCACAACAAAACCACGGTGAGGCATCATTGAGACTGTTCATGTTTTTAAGAGCAAACTCAAGACTTTTAATCTGGCTTTTGTATGAAGAACTTTCTTTTTGTATGAAAAGTGCTATACAAATAAAGTCTGATTGACTGATTGATGTATTATTACTTTTATTAATTGGTACAACTGTTGTAGCAAGCACAGACAAAGTGTCGTCTCACTGTAAACACAAACTACTGCTACAAAATAACTGATTACTGCAGCGTTTGTGCCTTTGTGCACATATCTGCAAAAACCAAAAAAAGCGGAGTATGGGGTCCTCACAGTACTTTGATATCAGCAAAGCCACAACACAACAGGTAGAGTATCATAGTTTAGTCCATGAATCCATCTGGATCGCGCTCAGTTTCAGTGACATTTCAGGCTGACTGTGGAGGGTCTGCCCGATCTGAGCGTCTGACTGGCGGCCACAGCGTGACGTCAAACTGCGTTTTTCCAGAAGTTGGATCATGCTCAACTTCTCCGCCACAGGTTGCTGTGCTTTTTAAACGTACACCCCTACAGCCCATGCGCCCCTACACCCATGCGCCATATGATGATGATGTCTCAGTGAAACAATGTCTGCTATTTATTGAATATTGTATTTGAACTTGAGTATTTAGTCGATGCTGGAGAGACTGTTTAAATATCTGTCACAAGAGATCAATACAAATAAAATCCTACAGGATATTATACATATTATACAAACCATCCAGAAAACGTTTGATTCGCACAATACTGGGTATTTATTCTCAAGCCAGAACAAAGATATGTTTCTCTGAAAGGGGACGTTAAAAGGCAATAAATAATCCCCAGATTAATAAAATGACAAAAACAGCTCTGTTCTTTATGTTTTTGTATAACAGAAAAGTATAAATGATGTGAAAGATCTGTCCTTATATGATCCATTAGCAACACTTTGATCAGGACAGGGAGTATTCTTTGAATGATCTGCAGTAACTTAATTGCAGAGAGTGGCTCCTTCTGGCTCAGTCTGGCCTTTCTGCTAATCACACAAAGTGAAGTCAATGATCAGCTTAATGTCTGGATTTTAGCCGTGCAGCAGAAGCATCCCACATTAGTTATACAATTAGAGAATGGATTCTTGGTAGGGTGAGGAGAAGAGGGAGTGCAGAGAGAGAAAGAGAGGGGGAGACGACGGGAGAGCAGAGAGTAAAATGATAAAGTGAGGGAGATAAAGAAAACAGACAGAGGACAGGAGAGAAAGATGACAGACAGATAATCTCAGCAACAAGGTTAGTTTTTAAAAATAACATGAAATAATGATGAAGCGTAATCATCCAGAAAACTTAAATACTGTTGATTTATGTGTGTCTCCTGCAGCAGCAGAGATCAGGAACAACTGACACGGTAGAAGTGATAAAAGGGTTTATTTTGAACCCATCATACCCCTCACAGCAGGTGGTAGTGGCAGTTCCTCCTCCTGTTCCTCCTCATCTCCTTCTTCCATCTCTACTTCTTGGGGTTTCTCAAACAGCATAGCAGCACTGGAGGACTCCGACTCTCTGCTCACATTTCCAAGAGGAAAGTTTTCCTTGCTGCTTTCGCCCTGGGGATGTTTGGATGGGGAGGCAGAGGACGGGACGCTCTGGGCTTTGCGAGATCTAACAAACTCCACCAGTCTAGGATCTGGGAAGCAGAAATAATCCTGTTATACGCAGTGGTACTAGAAAAAAAAAAAAAAGAGCTTCACGAGTTAGGATACAAACTCAACAGAGATCATGTCTTCATCTCAACATATATTATAAACTAATTAACTATCATTGCCTACCAAGCTGACATAATAGTTTCTTCTGCTCCTCCAGTATCTCAGACTGAGACATTCCCTGGATCTTAGCCTGGTTCTCCCTGTGGATCCTCAAGGTCTCTTCTGAGCTGTCTGAACCCTCAAGCCCCTGGCCAGACACCAGCCTCGGACCTGAGAATGCAGCTGGCTCTAGTGAGTGAAGAAAAAGAGAGATGGGAACAAAAAATATAGTGAAAATGGAGGTGAAAGAGAGACATTTAGAATAATACAGCTCCAGACTACTTACGATTATCTGCAGCTTCACACTGATCTGTATCCATACTGGTCTCAGGTGTCTGAGCAGCTTGAGGCGCGCAGTGTAAAGGTGTCTTTCCCTCTTTAAGTCTCTGAGCTGCAATCTGACGTGCAAAGATACTCTTCCTTCCACCGACTGAAGACAGCGGCACCTGGTCATGAGGACGAATGAACTTAAAAAATTAGACAAGAAACCAATTTACCAATCTCAAAATGATTTGCGTATGGACAAACAGCTTGAATAATAAATCTTATGAGTCATTTTTTAAGTAATATGAAATTCTGTCCATAAAAAGAAGCTCATTGCGTTATCGTAAATGTCCAGATTAAATTGGCACTTTTGAATTAAAGGCTCTAAAATCATTAAATTTATGATGAATGGACATCAATATATTTTTACCTGACTGCTGGTTTCTGAGCGATGCAGTACTTTAGGGAAAGCCATGCCTGTAAATGCTGGTAGAGACACTGCAGTAGAGCTGGTGTCTCTCTCCTTAAAAAAAAACAACAACGAATAATGTTACAGATCCATTCATGAAATAATGAAAATAACAACAACAACAACAACATGAGACTAAACGCGACAGCAACAAACTGCGAGAATCTACTGAACAAAATTTAAGTGACACACTGGCTGCGTGTATACACAGAGTGATCCAGCAGGTAAAAAAAGCAACTTTATTTTGTACATGGTGACACTTTTGTGATGCAACATTATGTTAGGATTTACAACAGGCACTTACAACGATCCTGGAGAGAACAGCACTGATGTGAGTGTCGTGTTTGTCCAGCCTCTCCTCCGGATCTTCGCCCTCGAAAGTGACACGACTGGCTTTAAAGCGAGACTTCTTTGCAGGGGCTGGCGTCAGAGACGGGAGCTGGTCTGGAAGATCTAGAGGAAACACAAGGGTTTGATATTAGGTTTGCCTTACTCATATAAGGTCTAATGTTATACCATGAAAATGTGACATACTGAAGTGTGATTAAGTACCATATTGAGCCCAAAATATCATCTGTCAGTGGGTATGGATGTTCAACAAAAGAAAGAAACAAAAGACATATTTCTTTACCTTCTATGGTGACAACATCTCTCTGTCTCCCTTCGTCCTCCCCGTTACTTTCCCCGCCTTCTCCTCCCGCCTCGCCTCTCCTCTTGTCGGGTCGACGGATCACGCTGACAGCAGACGCAGCGCCGGAGGTCAGAAACTGCTCTTGCTCTCTCAGGAGGTCTGCCTCCGAGTCTGTCGGCTTGGGACGCCGCAACATCCCTCTGAAAGCCACAAAAAGATGATAGTAAATACCAGCAATTCTCATTTCATATCCAGTCATCTAAAATAAAACACTACCTTGATGATTCAAGGGGGCCCAAAGCTGGTGGGTGCCCACAAAAATACCTGTTACGCCCCTGATGACAGTAAATTATGATATTTTAACTGAATTAAAGCTGATTGGTGCTGTTCTCTGGTTCATTATACCACACTTGGCTCAAGGCTAACTAACCCTGGCAGACTGGACGTCATAATTTAAGAAAATACTGTAAATTAAAGATAACATGAGCTTTCAATGAGGCTGGTTAACGTTAGCGTGGCTTATCTTAAGGCTAACTAACAAAAAGCGACAAACTAACACAAGATAATACAATAAATTAGACATATATAATGTCAGCTGTCGCTAAATATTATTATTTGTGTTTGTTTTCACGTGTAGTGAAGTTTACACCCGACACTCACCGTAACGTGCAGGAAACGTTGGCTCAACGTTAGCCTGAAATCTCAAACCTCGCTCGGTTAAAGCTCAATTTATCCAACCCAATACAGAAAAAGTACCAACACCATGTGGCTGTCTGTGTTTTTTTTTTGTCGCTTTAAAAATGTGTTTCAGTCTGTGTTAGCTAACCTTCAGTTAAGCGCTGCTGGATCCGTGATACAAAACACTCGGTGCGGAGACAACACGGACGTTTTTTAATGTGACACCAAACTCCACCTTCAAAATAAAAGCACTGCCAGCATAAAGCGAAATAAATGCGTACTGGCTCTTTTTTTTTACTACACCCCCTTATTTTTCTTTAAATTATTAGGTAATTTGGAGCCTTTGGAGCCATGCATTATTTAGCTGAGTTTTTTGGGGATATTTTAATGCACTCCCGTTGATTTATGTCCTGGGACGTCCAGGGTTTACCTCATACCTAAGCTACATCTCGCGTTATCCTTCCTCCCTCCTCCAGCACACTCCAGGCCGCATCTGGATAAACACGATGCGCCGATGTTTTTTTTCATGATTTATAGTTTTTATTAGGCGTTTTTTTTTTTTTTTTTTTTCAAACAGCCGAGTACTGACAACAAGCTTCCCTGCTGCATCATGGTCAACCTCTGCTGCCTTTGCTGCGGTGCAATCCCTCAACCCCGCCCCCCTCCGTCCGGACAGTCGGGACCACCGCGGGATCCCCGCTCCGTGCAGCAGCGGCAGCAGCAGCAGCAGCAGCCTGCTGGCTCCGGCCCAGACGGTGTGGGGCTGAAGGGGGGACAAAAAGGGGGAGTGAACGGAGGGAGCAGGCAGAAGAGCCAGTGAATACATACAAAAAGAAGAAGGAGAGTGAGTTTATAATCTCTCATCTGACATGCAAAAAGCGCAGCATGCTCTCCTCCGATCTGGACTCTGCGGAGGACACCGCGGCCAGCGCTCCCAATGATGCCGAGGGAGAGGAGCAGGAACAGGAGCAGGAGCAAGAGGAGGAGGAGGACTCACCGGCTGAGAGCGATGTCCGGGAAGAGGAGGTAGGTGTAGACATGCCAGTCATTCATTAGCTTATTATTCTACTTAAACAAAAGTGTTAGAAACATGAAAAAGGGAACAGATCTGATCTATGATTTACTTTTAGAAAAGTGAGAGATAACAGCAATACTACATGCTTGTCATGCATGTCACTCAACGATGCATGTTTCCCAAGCTTATTTTATTAAACTCCATAGCAATGTAGCTAATTTAGATATTAAACACATGCATTTTCACGTCTGTGCTAGTGGCTCACTGGAAAATAAATCCTGTATTGACATCCTCTCTGTGCCATCACTGCCTCCACCTGCAGCCAAACAGCCTCTCTGCTTGCTCAAATGTCAGAACAGTCCCATTTCACATAGTAGCAGCAGAGTCCAGTGATGTGGAAACCCATGCCTTTTGTCCCCCCAAAGAGAGTTGTTAAAGCCAGCAAACAATTATTTATGAAAAGCCAGTGACTCTGTCCTTTAAGCGTACATGCCTAGTGTTTGCACTCTGTCTTACTGTCATGGAGTAATTACTGTGATTCCATCTGAGGATTGGCTGAGCTCAGCCAGCCATGGACAGATGACAGGAGTTGTCTCAGATCAATTGTCCGTGTAACTGCTTAGTCCTGTTTTATACTGTGGAGTAGATTAAAGTACACGTTAGTTACATTCAACCTTTTCACAAACATCCTTTTTATTGCAAGCAGATTTAGTTTAGCTGCTTGAAAACAACATTGTCATCCCATTTGAGTCAGGCTTATTAACCTTGACTAGAAGATATTTTACTTGGAAGTATTTAAATGGACATTTTTTTTGCACATCTTGCATATTATTAGGGTATAAAAGCATGATATAAAAAGTCATTAAATGCATAAAAATCTGTACGTTTTCTGCAGTGTCTGCAGTAACGAGGCCTAAGCTACTCAAAGGTCCGTCCTCTCTGGTTGACCAGAAATGAATCCCCCGTTTTCTCCATAAATAACTGAGGTGGAACCAGCAAAGTGTCATCTCCACCCCTGTGTCAGTACAGTAATGGATGGGCTGGTTGTCAACATAAATCCTTTCACTCCATAAAACACCAGAGGTAGTCTACAAGAGCACAGGATCTCATGGGGGGGGGGGGGGGGGGGGGGGGGGGGCACAAGCACCAGACACAAATATCAGAAAGAACCAGAAAGTCGTGCAGAAATCCTGATGAATGTGACTGACAGGATGGGATGAAATTCATGTTTACGTTCCTCCTCATTGCAGATATATACATTAAATGTTGCAGTCCCGCTTTAATCCGTTTATACATCAATGGTTGCGCTCTTGTTTCTTCTACTGTTAGTGTTACTGATGAAATAGCTTTAGGCCAGTGTCTCTGCTGAATGGGACAATTTGACTTGTGCTCAGTATTGCAAATGTGAGCATTTTCTGTTTGTCCTGAGCTAACCACCCAATACTCTGCAGATAGGTGTGTGTGTGCGTGTTTAAGCAGTGCTGGGAGAAGTATTCAGACTGTTTTCTGCATGTAAAAGTAAAAGAGCTAATGCAGCATGATATATTTTTCATTATAATTACTGATATGTTAATGTGTGAGCAGCATTTAATGTTTCCACACATCCATTTTCTGCAACCACTTATCCTCAGTCAGGGTCATGGTGGGCTGGAGCCTACCCCAGCTGACTTAGGGCGAGATAAGTCAAATCGCCAGTTCATCACAGGGCACAAACAACCATTCATACTCACATGGACACCTACGGGCAATTTAGAGTCACCAATTAACCTATTAAGTGCATGTCTTTGGACTGTGAGAGGAAGCCATGCAGACTCAGATAGAGAGATTTTAACCATTTTACATGCTGTTGCATTCTTTAATGCATTACAAAGTGTCATATTAACCAGCTGTTGATATAATAATTTGATATAATAATTTAGTTATTATTTTTAGGTATATTAGATGAATGTAGTGGAGTAAAAAGTATATTTACATCTGAAATGTCGTGGAGAAAAAGTATCTTAAAATGGAAATACTCAAGTAAATTACAAGTGCTGCACTTGAGTAAATGCGCTTAGTTATATTTGACAACTCGCTTTAAATGCATGAATGCCTGTGTGAGTGTCATGTCATGTCCAGCTGCAACTAACAATGATCACTCATTACATTATTCATTACATACAAGAAACTGGAACCAAAAATATTGAATGTTTTTACTTGAAAATTATATTTTTGTGACATTACAATTTTTATTTTTCTGTTATGTTATGCTATTTTGGCTACAGCATCATGTCTGTGAGGCTCGACTAAAAGGTAAGCCTCATACAGTTTGGTCACTTAATAACTTGTCCGGCTGATATTATCAGCACTATGGCCTCACAGCAAGAAGGTTCCTGGTTCGAACCTCGCCTGGGGCCTTTCTGTGTAGCATGTTCTCCCCGTGTCTGCGTGGGTTCTCTCAGAGTACTCCGGCTTCCTCCCACAGTCCAAAGACATGCACTTAACAGGTTAATTGGTGACTCTAAATTGCTCTTAGGTGTGAATGGTTGTTTTTCTCTATGTGCCCTGTGATGAGCTGGCAACTTGTCCAGGGTGTACCCCGTACAGCTGGGATAGGCCCCTGATCAGGATAAGATGGAAAGATGGATATTGTTATAAGTTCATTTTATTCTCCTTGGTCTTCATGATTTTATCTGTATGCATACATGTGTTACCGTGTGACATTAATGTGACAACTTTACAAGCAAGTACATTTGCCCTCATGCAATATTGAATTAATTTCAGAGATAGATGTGTGAAAACACCTCAGTTAATATTTAATCTGTCAGCTGTTTTGACTCACAGCCTCCCGGGCGGGGGACTCTACGTGGTTTAATTGAATCCCACTGAGCTTCCTTTAGTTTGATTTACTTTTTGCTAAGGTATGGAAAAGCTCTGCAATTTATAGTGCTGCCATGGTCATTTGCATTTCTGCTGCAAGTCATAATGTCACCGCCATGTTTCAGGGCCTCATTCCTCTAAGTGCTTTTCTCTCATTACTCCCTCTCTCTCTTCTTCTTCTTCTTCTTTCTTTCTTATGTCTCTCTCTATTTGCAGCAGCGTCCAGTGAAGCAGTCTCTGGGTGCTTGTGTCTGCCGGGAGTCCCATTGGCGCTGCTTGCTGCTCTCTCTGCTCATGTACAGCTGCCTGGGTGTGGTGGCCTGGTGCCGGTTGACCCAGGTCACCAAGATCAGCTTCAACCCGGCTATCACCTCCTCCTTCATGACCTCCTTCACCTCCTCCCTGCAGGGTTCCTCTGGCATCGGGGTTGGAGGACACTCAATGATCTACCACGACAGCCCCTGCTCTGATGGCTACATCTACATCCCTCTGGCCTTCCTGTTCATGCTCTATGTGCTCTACATGGTGGAGTGCTGGCACTGCAGAGCCAGGAGCGAGCTGCAGTGTAAAGCAGACGTGGACAGTGTGTACGAGCGTGTGCTGCGGATGCGACAGGCCCAACCTTGCATATGGTGGAAGGCCATCAGCTACCATTTTGTCCGACGGACTCGGCAAGTCACACGATACCGCAACGGTGATGCCTACACCACCACACAGGTGTACCACGAGAGGGTGAACACCCATGTGGCTGAGGGCGAGTTTGACTACAGCCACTGTGGGATGAAAGATGTATCACGTGACCTCAGAGGCTTGGCGGGACATCCAGCAACTCGGCTGCGCTTTACCAAATGTTTCAGCTTCACCGAGGCCGGTCCAGAAAATGATTACCTCAACCAGAGAGCCAGGTTCTTCTCTGAAATTGAGGGCTTGGACGATTACATGGAGGCCAGGGAGGGAATGCAGCTTAAGAATGTGGACTTTAGGGAAAACCTGATCGCCTATGTAGACCCAGATAGGATGCCTTGGTACAGTTCCCAGCTCGCCTTCTGGCTGGCAGCTCTGCTGATGTTGTCCTGGCCTCTGAGAGTGCTGATAGAGTACCGCACCGCTTATGTACACTACCGCATAGAGAAACTATTTGGGTTGGAGTACAGCCACAGTAGCCCCTCTCCTCTGGATGAAGACAGGCCTTTGGGGAACAACACTACTTGTGTTATTCCAAGAGTAGACACACTGGACAGCACGGAAATGGAGTGGCACATACGCTGTAACCGCCAGTTGATCCCCAGCTACTCCGAGGCCATGCTGATCAACCTGAGCACAGCAGACTCCAACTCACTACAAGACACTGAATACACCTCGTCGTCAAACTGCTTCCTCCTGGACAGCAGCCAGACTGCTCAGAGCTACGGCGCCCTTCAAAGCCAGCGCGACTGCGAGCAGTGCAGCGAGCCTAACGGACAAGGTGATGGAGGAGGCAGGAGGAGGATCATCACCAGCTCCAGCTGCTCCTCCATCTTCTCCTGCCGCGGAGCACTGTTCCACTCCCACCTCTCCTCGGACACGTCCCGCTTCTCTCTCTGCCGCATGTACGGCTCACACCGCACCGTAGCCCTGTGGAGGAGCCACAGCAGCAACCTGACAGACCCTTGCTGCGTGGACGAGCAGTGCTGCCGTTCAGACTCCAGCCAGCTGGCGCTCAGTGACACTCCACCGACATATAGGGACGCCCGGTTCTTCCCTGTCCTCATCGTGCACCGGGCTGAGGGCTGCGGCAGCGAGGAAGGGAGGGAACTGAGGCATTATTATATACGGAGGGGGTCGTCCTGTGTGGAGACGGCTCTGTGAAGGACGTAAAGACACCTATTGATCCATTAAGATGGATTGAAGTCAGTGATGATGGATGGTGCTGTAAGGTTGGTCACAGTTTGCTGCATAGATAGACTCTTTCAGGTAATTCCACTGTAAATATGAAGTAAACTTAAATACAGACTTTCTATTTTTTAACACCAAGAGGTCAAAGAGTCCTCATACTCAATTGCACATGTTATTACAGTTAAATTGTCTGTATGAAAACAGCCACAAGTGTGTGTGGAAACAGTGTGTATTGTATCTAAATGCTCTGGGACATTCAACAGTCTGTCAGCTACAGGAGCTGAATAAATGGTGCATAAAAGCCACTGATACGTGAAAACTGCACAGACCTCAGCATCCTAACCGTTCATCAAAAATCACAGGAAACAAAACCACTGACCTTACATGTGTTGTTATATGTGTGGGGAGACTTACTAAAATTGTGCCATTTTAGAGGCACATATATAAGAACAATACAAGAAAGATGCATGTTATTACCAAAGTCTTTTTAGTTGATTCATAGACAACGAGGTGAAACCAAAGACTGCGTTCTGTTTTAGACTTTTATGAAACATTACAAAGCATCTATTGATGAGAGATATGTGGCGTGAAAAGTGATTGTGAAAATGTAAGCAATAAAAATAGTTGTGAGTTTGCTTGTACTCTGTCAGATTGAAGGGAATATAGCATAAAAAAATGTATCTGGATGGTTATTTCCTCAAACTATTCTTTTAAATTAGGATCCTTTGTGTGTTAATACAGAGAGAGCAGAGTGAAGTTTCTCCAGCGATCATGTTAATCTGAGGTGACGATGTCAGACACTCTCAGACTCACCGGTACCTCTGCTGTCCTCCACTACAAGGGAAGAAACACTGATGTTCACTGACTTCAACCAACTACTGTATTTTGTGGCTATGGGGCAGATAATAAACCGTTTACGCAAACAAAAGGTTAAATTCAGCATGTTAAATGAACTGGAGCAAAGTACAGGAGGTCAATACAGCAGAAGAAGAGAAATATGCTAAATAAGGTCACATAAATACAACATTTTATTTTTTATGAATAATACAGTGTGTCTTGAAGTCCTCGCATTCTGTGATCATATAGGTAAAGCAGTTTATCATGATACTCCGGGGCCAGATTTCAAAATATTTATGAACTTGGCACTTGTACGTAAACTCAAGTGTGGATATAAATGATATTAAACATGGTTGTTTTACATATCAGGCAATAAAACTTCATTTAAACTTGAACACAGGAACCAAAGCTCAACCAGAGGCAGTTCAGAGGAGATTTCTGTTTACGAATGGCTTTTATGTTCGCGATGGAGAGAGAAAAAGAAAGTTGTCATCAGTGGATGAGGAACTATTTACTTTGGTAAAGAAGTACTACAAAAATACTCCATGACTAATAAAAGTCTTGCTCCCCCAAAGTGAAGTAAAATCACAGATTATTGGAATATTATATTTATACAGTGTATTACTTTACTGGATCATTAATCACTTTATAAACTACTAAGTAGTTGAATCTATGGCAGTGCATCCTGTTTATAAGACGACCATGTGATCTGTGCAGAAAATCTGAATCTACAAAGTAACTACAGCGTCTAATAAATGTTGTGAAGTGAAAAGTTATTCTTTCTGCTGACCACGAGATGCCACAATTGCTGAGGACTATATTAATTATTTTATTTTTATATTTTCTTATACTTATTGATGGGTACATTTAACTGTTGCCACATTTAGTTTTTAAAATGTTTGCTAGCCCGTCTACAGGGCGGGCAGAAAAGTAAATACTTCATCTCAAAAACTGTACACTTATTATTGTTTTCCACTCTTTTTTTAGTCACATTTTTAATAGACTTTCTGCTCAGTTGTCATGGAGATATTTCAGTGAGCAACATTCGATGAGGTGGACAATGGGATGCAGTACTGAACTGGAGATCATTAAAGAGTCATTTTTTTCATTATTGATTACTGGTTTTGTCAGACAAACTACCACATTACATATTGTTCAATAAAAAGTAATTATTACCAAGCAGCGGTCTGCTCCTCTGCTGAACTGGGAAAAGGTAAACATGGTGCCATTCAGCAGCCATTTTCCTCTGACATCATGCTCAGGGTTGGAAACTGTGGTCCAGGTTATGGGCCTTATAAAAGTAGGGAACTGGTCAGCGACTGAAAAGACAATGGATAGTAAAAATCCCGTGGGACATTGGGACATATTTCAAGGTAAAGCAACATATTCGATAACGCATTAGCCACCAGGAAATGTTAAATGGTTGTCAAGCACAACCTGAACACTTTGAAACACTGCATTCTTTTACAGTGAATTTACTTGTTTCATTCATCTTTTCCTTTCCTAATTTCAGTTTTTCCCCCACAACTGTCAAGTTTCTCTTCCACTGAAAGTAGCCGAGTCTCCAGTTCACGCTTCAGTGATTTTGGTGTTTCCATCACTATGTACTGGTGCTCCATAGAGGCTTCTGTTGCCACTGATACACTTTGAACTCGCATCTGCTGTGCCTCTTTAACCTCTGATGTTTTGTCACTAGCTGATGTTTCGGCAGCGTAATTGTGATACAGAACGTCAGACACATCCACCACATTCTGTGTTTCTTCCTTTGAGTATATATGATCATGTGAGGCTGTGAAACTGGTGACACTTTCCTCTGCACAGCTGGTTGCTGCCCGCACTGTCCTGTGCTTACTTTTTAGGGAGTATAGTCAAAAATAGTGGGGACAGCTGTTGATGTGAGGCGCTTCCTCCCACCGCTGAAAAAGAAACACGTGTCTTCAAAGTGTAAAGCACACAGCCTAGAGTTTTGATTCGGGGTCCAGGTCTTACGCCGCATGTTGTTCAGCCATCGACGCAGCCTCTTGTTGTCATGCAATGGAAAACTGGAAAACCAGAGTATGCGAGTACATGTTTGTAAATATCTCAAGTATATAGAACATTAAAAATGCTTTTTGCTAATATTAAAAATGTTATTTTACTTTATCTTTAAATTATTCTTACTTTTTAATGATATTATATTGTGTATTTCTGCTGATGTGAAACAGTAATAACTGCTTTTAAAATAAATAGTGAAGCGTTGGTACATGTTTTAAGTTATTATAAAGGATAGAAGGCAATATTTTAATGCACTGTGACAAGTGAAGTTGGACATTTTAACATGGGGGCTTATGGAGATGAATTTGTTGTGTAGCCAGCCTCAAGTAGCGTGTGTTTCAGGAACTGCAGCTTTTGGCACTTCTGCATCGACTTCACTTCACAGACACGGAGGTTGCCGCTTGATTTTGAGCCAGTGTTTGGTTTGTCTGTTCTGGGCTACTGTAGAAACATGGCACTTAAGAGTAACTTTGTTGTTTGTAGATATAAAAGGCTCATTCTAAGGTAATAAAACATAACGATTCGTGATGGAAACATAGTTCTGAATGTTATATTCCATTTCTGCCATATTCTGTAAATACAGCCCTGGACCTTTAAGGTGATATTGTCCTACCAAAATAACGGGATTTGTTGTCCATTGCAGTCTCCGCTAAACACGGCATCTACCTGGAGGAACGCTGCGGCTTGTTTGTGTTTTTTAAACCAATCACAGTCGCCCTGGGCGGGGCTAAGGGCCGCCTTTTTTATATATATATATATAACTTTATTTAAAAATGTCAATAAAGAAACAGAAAAATCACATTCAAACGTATGAATAATTTAGAAAATAAAATGAAAAGCAGCATCAAACAGAAAAGGACAGCAGATACAAAATAAATCTAAATTAAATTAATTTAAAAACGTATTAATTTTATATTTTAATTAATAAAAATAAAATCTCTGAGTAGATTTTACCTTGATTGTCTCCCTTTTTTTGTTTATTTGTCTTAAACGTGTTGCTTTTGCTTACTGTTTTATTTATAGGACTGTACAAACAACCAGCCATACCAATTCATTAACAAAAATATAAATGAAATAAAATAAAATAGTATAGTATATAATAGTAAGATTCATTTTGGTGATCGATTTCTTTAGAGAAACGTCGCTGAGTAGATTTTAACTACTCACATGCAAAAAGAAAGTACATTTAATTTAAAAACTTAAAATGACGATTAGTTAGGTCCAGATGATTATTTAATACATTTATTGTATGTATGTATGTATGTATGTATGTATGTATGTACGCTCAAAAAATATTTCAGGCACTTATTTCCATCCATTTAAATTACATAGTTTTAATATAAATTAACTAACAAACTTAATGTGAAGCAAGTAATAAGATTCATGTAATAGTACTAATAAACTCAAAATGACTGCATTCATTTTCTCTCTTCGGTTTGGGCAAACAAATTGTCTTTATTAATATTGAATGCATAAACCTGGCTACTACTACTCTACTTTGTAGTGGAAGCACATTGAGTTTACTTGTACTATTACATAAATCGTATTACTTGCTTCACATTAAGTTTAAAACTATGTAATTCAAATGGATGGAAATGTTCTATGTAATTGAAATGCATAAGTCCTGCATTTTGGCCAATTTTTTTTTGAATGTATGTATGTATGCAATTGAATAAAAATAGTTACATCAGAGGGTGATACCAGGAAAAAAATAAGATTCATTTTGGTGACAGACTTCTTCAAACAAACAAACAAACATAACAACATAACAATGTTGAGTTTAATTAAGACATTAATTGAAATTAAGCTTTGTGGATATGAAATGTCCCTGATAAAATAAATAGTAGTGCATAACTTGTCAACCTTGTATTATAAACAAAACAGAAGAATTATACTTATTGGTCAAAAAGTACATTTATCTACATCTATTAATCTTAAAATACTCTTAAAATACTCTTAAAATAATCTTTAAAATAATCTTAAAATAATATTTAAATCATCTTTAAAATAATCTTTAAAATAATCTCCAAATAATATTTAAATCATCTTTGAATAATCTTAAAATAATCTTTAAATAATCTTTATTTTATGTTAAATAATCTTTATTTTATGTTAAATAATCTTTATTTTATGTAAAATAATCTTTATTTTTTGTAAAATAATCTTTATTTCATGTTAAATAATCTTTATTTTATGTTAAATCATCTTTATTTCATGTTAAATAATCGTTATTTTATGTTAAATAATCTTTATTTTATGTTAAATAATCTTTATTTTATGTTAAATAATCTTTATTTCATGTTAAATAATCTTTATTTCATGTTAAATAATCTTTATTTTATGTTAAATAATCTTTATTTTATGTTAAATAATCTTTATTTCATGTTAAATAATCTTTATTTTATGTTAAATAATCTTTATTTCATGTTAAATAATCTTTATTTTATGTAAAATAATCTTTATTTTATGTTAAACTTTTTTTTCTTTTTTCTTTTTGCGCGCTCGAGCCCATACGTTTCACCGACGTCACTTCCCACGCGCGCGAGATCATGCTAACAAGCAGCTAACCAACCAACTGACAACTGAACAACAACTACCGAGGACCTCCACAGCTTAGGCTGTTGTAGTTGTAGTTGTAGGCTGTGTTCAGCGTCTTTGACAGCCGTTCCGATGCAGCTCTGTGCAGAAGTCTGCTCTGTTGTTGACATCCATGACGAGCACGGACGTGTGTTGTGTCACTAGCCATCAGAGCTAGCGTTACTTTGTTCGCGGAAGTTTTCCCTCCCTGGTATGCATTCAAACATTTAGCTCAGCCTGACTCGGCATTGAAGCCGGACTCCTGTCAGTTTCAGTATTTGGTTGCGATGAAGCTCCAGTGTGATGTCGAGGTGGTGAATCGGATGCTCCCCACGTTTGGGATGAAAAGTCGGGGCAAAGGGACGAGAGCTGTGCTCTCCATCGGGAAACATATGGACAGGACGAGCCAACGTAGCAACGTTTACATGATGATCTGTACGGCTAAAGACAGAGCAGGCTCCAAGTACAAGGTTAGTGTCTGTTATTGTTGTTATATCCTGTACTGTACAGGGTGTGTGGCCTCTGATGTTGTTTTCCCGAATTAGCCAGATTGAAAGATGCTTCTTAACAACTCAGAGAGCATGTCAAGGCCAACAAATCATCAGTAATCATATAGATACATAAATAATCGTTTTAAAGTAAAAAAAACAAGATGCATATTCACTATAACACCACATTTAGTCCCTATGTCAGTTTATACAGAGTGTCAGTGACTATGTCTTTATTTATATAGTTTATGAATTGATCCGTTTACATTTCGTTTATATTTCAGTCGCCCATCCATCCAGACAGGGGACCAGTTCATATCCCTGCATGCATTTGTGTCAGACAGTCCTTATGTCTTAAACAGAAACATTAAATTCACCTGAATCAGCCCTCTAGTTGACCTTCCGAGTAAAGTTAAGACTTATGAAGGATAAAAACAGTAAAGAATTATTAAGTCACCATGAAACGTGTTTGTATTGTTACTGTCGGATCGAATATTTACACATTAATACAAGAGAATTAATATATCTCCCTCCTCTTTCGCTGGTGTTGTGTGTTTGTAGTGCTGTTTGATTTATGTTTGAGTTATTGTACCAGAGTTGTAAGTAATGTTGTTGTCATTTCAATCCTTAAACTATACATTTGGAAAAAGAAAATGAATATCTTGATGCAAAAAGGGGATATATTTATATGCATGCCTTTGTTTTATGTAATTTAACAGTTTGATACAGGATATCATTCATCCAGGCACCAATGCAGCCCGAGTAGAGTCTGAAATATTGTCCCAACAGTTTATACAATAGACACTGTTTTGAATGTGTAGGATGCATTTAATTGTCGACAAGGGCGTCCAAATTACATGCTGCACTCCTCTTAGCTCTAGTTTAATAAGACAGAAAATGAGAGCTGTTATGTTATTTATTTGTCAGTAAAAAAAAAACAGATATTCTACGACAGTTTCATTTTTAATTAAGTACTATCAAACATTGCATCAGCAAAACACTCCAGCAACTTCTGTTGACTGCATTTGTGTTTTTCCATTAACTCAATCCCCTGAGTCACTTTAAAAAAATCTGCTTTTTCAATTATTCATCATTATCTTTCCCAGAAAGAGACTGGTGAACCCTAGAAGTATTGTTTTCAATGCTGCCTTCAGGTGCACCTCAGAAGTTCCCACTTCTGATTTAAAAGCTCATAGTCGTAGATGTAAACCTGCATGCTGACAAACGCTTTCAGTAATTCCTGTATGAACTTGTTGAGGGAGTGAATCACTCTTTGTCGGAAGATGATGTAAGCATGTCCTCGTGCTGTGAAATTGTGAAATGTATTTTTCCATCACTGACATTTGCCAACTTTCTCTTACAGCTAAAAGACAACATAGAGAAGTTCTTCACTTGGTTTGTGGAGGAAGGCAAGGCCACAGTGAGACTAAAGGAGCCCGCTGTTGACATTTGTTTGAGCAAGGTATGACATCCAACATGGTGTAATACAGTTTGAGTATAAAGTTGTTGATGAGCAATGATGGGTTGTCTTTCCCATCATGCAACTTCATTCTTTGTTGAAGAACTGCCACACAAGACTCAGACCAGACTGTCCGGTCACTCGTGTCAACTAGACTGACACATAAGCTTGTTTTGACTGCAGCTGATGCCTGGACAGACACCGTAGCAGCTTCATTGTTTCCAGCTGCTGTAAAGCTCTCCTGGCTGTTTTGAGGCAGTGTTCACCTTTCACCTAGATTCTAACATCAACCCGTCATGTTGGCAGAAATACACCCACACACCGACAAACAATCTGATAGAACAATCGGCAGGTAAACAAGGAAAACATGAGTGTAAACCCAACTTAACCGACACAACCACAGTAATAAAAAATATATATGATACCGCAACCAGAAATCACAGCCTACCTTTTGGTCATACAGTAGGTCTATTATTTTTCTTGTACTTTACATCCTGAGTCATTCACATTTATATTCAGCATAAAGTCATCTTAATTGTGTCAAGCTTCCAGGTCGTGAATTTAGGTTAGATATTTCAAAGAAATCCAGTCATATGCCACCACTTGAGAAGAAGCTTTGGGTCTACTGTCTCTGTCTGATACCTATCGATCTGTTAATCCACCTGTAACTGTATTCATCGATCTGCAGGCTGATGCCAACAGCTTAAAGAACTTCCTCTCAGCCGCTCGCTTGGCAGACAGAGGAAGAGACACGGCCAGCCTTCCCCTCTCCACGCTCACTCCTGTTCGCGCCAGAGACGTCGAGCAGCCCAAGAAGAAGCTCACCATCACGTCCAAGAAGGACTACCCCCTCACGTCCAACTTCCCCTACTCTCTGGAGCAGCTGCAAGTCTCCTACTGCAAACTGTCACGGGTGGACATGCGGATGCTGTCCCTTAAAGGTAGAGTTATTTCTGTAGGGAAGTCTACGGAGCATTATTGTTTAAGGTTTGACAAGATCACTGAGTTTACACATGGAGTCTGTTTATTCACCATTCTACTTGGCCTAAAAAACAGTTTTGTTGTGTCCTCTGTGACTCTTGGAGGGTTTTTTAATGTGTCTCTTGCGAGTCCCCCAACGTTATAGTTGCTAGAGGTCCCTCTTAAGTAGTGGTATGTTTTTTGTTTTCACAGCTCTCCGCAAGTTAGACCTCAGCAACAACCACATCAAGAAACTCCCTGCCACCATCGGCGACCTCAGCTGCCTCTCTGAACTCATCCTCCACAACAACCACCTGGAATCCTTCAGTGTGGCCCTCTGCCTGTCCACCCTTCAGCGGACCCTCCATCTCCTGGACCTCAGCCAGAATCAACTGCAGTTCCTCCCCGCTCAGTTCTGCCAGCTCAGAGAACTAGTGAACCTCAAACTGGACGACAATGAGCTCGTCTGTTTGCCGTTCCACATCGGGCGGCTCTCAAAGTTGAGGTTCCTGTCAGCGGCGCATAACCAGCTGGCCACGTTGCCCAGTGACTTCCGTAAGCTGAGTCTGGAGAACCTGGACCTGTTTGGAAATCCGTTCATCCAACCTAACTCTCTGGACCACACAATGAAACTCACATTCCCACTTCCGCTTCAGGAGATGGCTTCCAGAGCTGTGGCCAACCTCAGGTTAAAATTAAACATGCCCATACTGTATCTTCACTGCGCTTCATACAGCAAACCCCTCATTGTGTTTTTCCTGGTTCTCCTCACAGGATACCATACGGACCTCACCTCATCCCCGCCCACTTGTGTCGGGACCTCGAAGTAGCCAAGACCTGCGACTGTGGCCGCGTCTGCGTCAGCTTCTACATCAAGACGGCGGTCAGCATGAACCTGCACCAAGTCTCCCACACAGTGGTCCTGGTGGACGACATGGGGGGCACAGATGCACCGGTGCAGCAGCACTTCTGCTCCCTCTCCTGCTACTCTGAATTTTTAGACAGCTCCCTCCAGAGAGGAATCAGATGAGAGAAACACTCTTTTTCGTTCGACAGGAAACAAACCAACAGCTGGAAATTGCTGCGGATTTTGCAATAGACTGCGAGCTGCAAGGTGTTGTAGGAGAGGAATCTGCAGTAGTAAACAGCTCAGTGGTTCAGGTTTTTGTTACAGCCTGGGACTCTGTTAAGCTTTGTTATTAAAAGCGCTTCAAGCTGCCTGTTTTACACTTACATTCAACTTATAATGCACTTCCCACACATCGCAAACGGTGCAAGACATGAGCATAAACACCTTTTGTTCCTGTTCCATCTGTAACCGAGTGACACTGACTTTATGTAACTCACAGCAACACTGACACAAAACGACAGTTACCCTGCTGGTGTGCTGCTGGTCACACGTCATCTTTTCTGTTCTTCCTGCCTCTTAAAGCAAAATGCAGGTTGGTTCACCCACTGACCTACTTTTGCTCAGCAGGTGAATTTGAGTTTTTTTCCTGAACACAGTGCCTCAGGGTCCACGAGTAAAGGGAGTTGTTTTTACTGACCCGCAACTTATACACATATAAATGTGGAAATTTCAATAAAATAAAAGTGTTCACTTTGTTTGTCCTCAGTAGCTTATTCTGGGATGTTGAAATGAGTCATGTGAAGAGAAATATGAATGTTTAATATTGTTGGACACACTACAATAAGAAAGATACCACACATGCCCTCCACTTTGACACACATAGACGAACTTCCCGGAACCCTCGCACACAGTCCTCAGTCCAGCTCAAACATCAGGGAGTTTTGGAAGATGAACCCAGCAGACGTGGAATGATCGCTGATGATCTCCTCGTTACCATCTGTATCGATTTCCCTTAAAAGCACAGGTGGAGGCTTGCGGTCGCAGCGCTCTGGGTTTTGGAAGATTTGCTCTGTCGGCAGGTCGTCTTCGTCTACGTTATCCCTCTCGTCGCACTCTGCTGAACCCGTGGCGAATTCCTCAGAGCCGAGGTTGCCTGAGCCTCCTCCGCTTGACTTGTTTGCTTCATCTGTTGCGGTCATCTTGCTGGACTCCTCAGTCCCCTGGGGAATGCAGCAGTCCTTTATGTTCTGGCTTTGAGTGTCGGCTGCTAATGCAGCATCTTTTTCCACCTAGGACAGAAAAATACAAGTTACCTGCAGCTTAGTTTGATCTCACACACTTGTACTTCCTCTTTAACACAAAGTCATCTCACCTTCAGATTCTCTGTTGTCTCTTCACTGTCCTCTTTTATGTCTGAAGTCCTCGTTTTAGGTGTTGGCTCCAAACAGGAGTTCAGATTTACTTCTTCCTCTTTTTCTCTGTGACTTGAGAGTTCAGCAGTGATTAAAACTGGCTGTTTTTCTGTTTCAGGTGCAGCCACGCTTGAGTTTTCCAAGTGTCTGTCAACATTATCACAGTGAAAACCTGCCACGCCACAATCCTTTTTCTCTGCTGCTCTGTCACGTTCATCTTCACTTGATTTGTTAGGTTCACATATCCATTTATCTTCATCTTGCTGCCTTTTTTGTAGATTTAATTTTCCAACTTCTCTCTCGTTTTCCTGCCTCTGCTCTTTCACTTTCTCCTCCTCCACACTTTCTTGGTCTTTTTGTATCTGCTTCTTCCATTCTCTCTCTTCCTCCACACCAATTTCCTCTTCTTTGCTATTTTCTCCCCTCACCTGCCCGTCTCCTTTCTCCTGACCTCTCACTTCCTCTTCTTCACCTTTCTCTACCCTCGTCTGCTGCTTCAAATCCTCCCCAGTGTCTCTCTCCTCCTCCTGACATTTATCATCCTCTTCCACCTCACTTTTCTCCTCCTGCCCCTCATCATCACTACCACCAGTCTGATCGGGCCCTACGGCAAAAACAAAAGCTTCATTGGAAGGAAGAACAGGCAGTGTGACTGTAAGCTGTCCTCTCTGTCTGTTGAACTTGGCCTCTCCTTTATCTTCATCCACAGGGTAGGCTAAGGACAGCTCCAGCCTGTAGGCTGGTTTCTTGGACTCCAGCAGCAGCTTCGTCTCTTTTACCTCGAGGCTGGCATCTGTGACCGCCTTCAGAAGTGGCACGTCGATGGTAACTACTATCTCTTTGGGCCTGGGGCTTTGGGCTGAGTCTCTAGAGCACCTAAAGTCCTGTAGATCAATAAAAGATCGATATTTTACTGTGTAGTTTGGCTTGGTTGGCTCTTTGGTTTTCTGAGGCTGGACCTGGAAGCTTTTAGGTTCAGCTTCACTGCTGTTTTTTGTCGCAGGTGATCCTGTAGGTTTGGTTTGCGAGGGTGCAATAGGTCGTTTTTCATCTGGGTATGGGAATGCAAGAGGGTCAGGCTTCTCTGAGGGCGTCTTGGCTTCATATCCAGGTGTTGGTTTTCGGATGACACAAGGGTGCGGGGTGCCTTTGTATTTTATACTCATCTCCCTCACATTATTTTTATCCAGAGTCACGTTAAAAGCTTTCTGGATTCCCTGAATGGCCGTGCTGTCCACCATGTCCATGAATCTTTTGTTTTTGCTTGCAATGTGGAGGGTGTCAGGGTGGAAAATAACATCATAGATCATGATTTTGTTCCCCTTTGGGTCTGTGTCTTGTCTCCCTGGGTGCAGGCTGTGAGGCAGGGACCAGCACTGCCCTCTGCGGCCTTCCTCTGACACCCCCCATGTACTGACAGGTTTACCAAGTTTCTCATTGGCACAGATGTTGATAAAACACTTCTGCTTCCCGTTCACACTCGTCCTGAGAGCCCTAAAGGGTTCAGGGTGGATAAATTCAACCGTGTTTCCTCTTTCCTGCTCCAGAAGTTTGATCTCCTCCTCGTATCTTTTCTTATTCTCGGGGTCTGACAATTCTTCTGCGTACTCACGCAGCATTTCTCTGAATTTCTCGTCTTTGAAAGCTTTTGTCAACCTGTCCATTTCATCCACTGTCATGTTCAGTTCTTTCAGTTTATCTCCGACCTCCATGCTGACTGTTATGAGGGGAAATATCGAGGCGCAGGAAGTTTACCGTGAGATAAACGTCCACAAAATATGTCCAAAGTGAGGTTAGCTAAATTAAAACCGAGCTACAAAATGTCCTCGACGTGTTTTTTTGTCGTTTTATGCCCATTAAAATGCGTTTTTAGCTCCTGTTGGACCTCCAACTGGCGACAAACGATCCTAATGTAGTTGTGTTAACGTAACCATAGCAACACCGGGGTCGTCAAGGAAACACTTCCCTGAGAAACGTTTTTCTTTTTGCCTTTAAACCGTCAGATGTATTTACTGAATAAATATAATATATATATAAATATATATATAATTAAAAATGTATATCCTTAAGTTTAACCAAAATATGTGTGTTATAGATTTAATGAATTTAATTTAGTGGTCAAAGACTTTTTGGCACTGTAGTGGTGCAACATTTCAAGTACAAATGAAAGGTGTATTGTACTGTACTTGAGTATTTCTATTTTGTGCAACTTCTACTACAACCTAGAGGCTAGAATATTGTACTTTTAATGCATCAATCTGACAGTTCAAGCTGCTAGTCTGTGCACAAAACTAAAAACAGGTCTGTTGACTTTTTAGAGATTTGTGGTTCTCACAGGACAGCAAACATATGATGATCTTATAGAATATGATGCATTTTTGTGGATTAAACTACCCAAAAGTACATAAAGTAGTGAAAATGAGCAGTAAAATGAAGCATACACGTTAATACAGCAGTAATATTAATCCAAAAACATCATATGTAATAGTAAAACAGTGACAGGGCACAATTTTCTGCATCCTGAGTACTTTTGATAATTTAGTAAGTAACTTTTGCTGAAAATACTTGCATACTTTTACTTAAGCAAGGACTTACAGTATTAATCTTACATTGACACGGCATGCACAATAATAACAATGATCTACGCCTGTTTTTCCTCTTGTGACACAAGGAAGGATCATGTCCAATCACTTGAATTTGCCACAAGTTATCTATAAGACAATCAAAGCAAACAGGGTGGTACAAATAGGACTTTGCACTCTTTTGATTTGTTGAAATCATGTATCTCCTTGATTAATCAAGTCAGCCCTCACTGAAATTAGTTACACAAGTGAGTTAAATTGGTTATTACTGAAGGATAATGCAAAATTTGACCACTGTTAAGTGATTTATCACAGGTTTTGACCACACCTAAATTCATTTTGGGTTGCTTGTTTCTTAGTGTAACTACAGAGTCAAGCACAGAGGAACTTTCTTTAAAACTATCTTCATGTCACAACCACAAACCCTAACTGTCATTTGACAACAATTTGAGTTTGTTTTTGTTTTTTTTCGTTTTTCATCTTTCTATATTTTATTGTTGTTTTATGTAATTTATCATTATGTTTTTTATGCATTACTTAACTTTTTAAATTTGTTTTTATTGTTTTATATCGTCTTTTAAATGTTGTTGGTTCTTCTTATTTTGCCTGAGTATCTTGTTCGTGCCTGTCTGTAAAAGCAATTTGTAAACGGTGCTATATAAATAAAGTTATTATTATTATTATTATTATTATCATTATTATTATTATTATTATTATTATTATTATTACTATACATGGTCAGATAATGGACTCTGGATGGATACGATGGGCCTTTTGACATTAATAACTTATTAATAACCCTACCCTTTATGCAAAAAGAAAAACAAACAAAACAAAAAAACCTATGAACAAAACAAGTGACTTTAACTCTTACATTAAACACACATATTTCAGTCATATTCCTTTTATTTACAGCAGTTCACAATACACAAGGTGGATAAGAAATCACTCATAAATAGGAAATTAACCAGAAAAACTTTAGGATATACTAGAAATAGAAACCTAAATTAAAATAGCAGAATAAAACACAAAGTTATATAAACTATATATACCTTTCAAGTGTACAGATATGCATGTTGGATCATTTCACAGAAATAATTGCGCTGTATACACACATGGTTTGTAGCATTATACTAAAATGCACAGATTTTCCAGAGTACATCAGGAGGTGATTGTACAGTGTAAATAAATAAATACAACTGCACAGGGATAAATAGTTGCAAAGCATAGTTTAATTTAAGTGAGATGTAAATAAGGGTATGTGTTTATAGATAAATGATAACAGTGAAACAGAGTCTGATAGCTGTGGTAAAAATGTAGTATTTGTAGTAAAGGTGCCCTTTTTTATATACATTATGATTATGATATTATACTTTCATACATATACTATTAAAATTAAAATGTTCTCCAGTGTTAGTGTAAATGGTGAAATGATTTGAATCCACCACCAGATGTCGATGTAGACCACTGCTCAGGTGGCACACGGCCAGTGAGTATGTCGGTCAGTAAGGCAAAGAGGCGGGTGTGCAGGGAAGAGAAGTGATTGGTCGCACCCCCAACAGTTCATATTTCTCAATGTCTGATTGGAAGGGTTGTGCTGTTACTAGGTATGGTACCACTGCTTATGAATGTATGGGTGAGAGAGGAGAGAGAGAGGATGGATACAGCAGAGAGAACCACTCTTGATCCAGCAGCATCTTAATGTCTTTTTATTGTTTACTCAGTAAAACGTCCACATGCATCCTCCAGCTGAAAGTGTCTTCTTTCTCACACTCTGTTAATTGCTGTGACCATGGACAATCTAGACTTCAGTAAACAACTTTCATTCGTAAACCACAGGTTTTTGCTCAGCTATACCAGACCACTAAGAGACTTTTTAATGAATAAAACTCTGCAGTGTATTATGCAAGACTCAGACAGCTTCGCAGCCTCCTCGCTCCCATGTGACAGAGGTGATTGGGCTCAGATGATCAGTCAACACAAGGCAAACAAATCTCTGTCTGTCTTGTCTGCTCCAACTCATCAGGCTCTGAGCTAATGAACGGGACGCAATGTCCCTAAATGGTCTCACCAAAAGTGCTTTGAGAGAAAAAATTCATTCAGTCGGGGAGGCGATGGAGGAGGAGGGGAAGTATAACAGTGTGACGCACACAGGATGTGGGCAGGCACCACTCACTGCATTTCTGCATGAGACAGCCAGGAAATATTGCTGACTATACGTAGATCCCACACCTCGTGTGATTAGATAATGAAAAGGTCATAAAAAAGGGAGAGAGAATGGTTCATTTAATCTTTTGTTTATTACAAATATGTATTAAATAATATGAAAAGTTAGACAGGGTGATACATAATCAAAGCATATTCATAGTACTGATGATTAATATTCATATTTACATGTTTTTTCATGTTAACATTTTTCCAAATATAACAAATAAATGCATTTCATAGTACAACAAACAATACATTCACATAGACATATATATATATATATATATATATATCCTTATCGATACAACCAATGTGTCGATACTGTTGATAAAAAGTGTAGGCGGGGGGGGTGAAATGTATAAGACAAACTTCATACAAAGGCTTTGGCGAGAGTGCATACTTATAATCAATTATATCAAAGTAAACAAAAAGTTTCCTTTAGAGAAAAAAACATGTACAAATGAGCAGTTGAGAGGAAAACAAAGAGTCCAGTGCATGTTTTTTTTTAATTTCATTCCCATGAGTAAAATAGCAGCAGCCCCGTGTGCTTGGCTGCTCCCTGTGGTATCTTGGTAATGGGTAGGATGGCTGTGTTCATTGTCTACTTTGAACCAGCAGGCACCAGCATGCTTAGTGTGGCGAGGGCAGGTTTCGAGGGAGTTGTTTTGCCAGCAGCCATTTTGTTCAGGCTCCGAACGTCAGCCTGCCAAGAGGGAATTTTCTTTGTGGTCATGTGACGGCGGGCGTGTTTGGTGAGGTGATCACTACGCATGAATCGCCGGTCGCACACAGGACAAACAAATTTCTTCTCGCCTGTGTGTGTTCGCCGGTGGCGGGAGAGCTCGTCCGAGCGAGCAAACCTCTTATCGCAGCCGTCCCAGCTGCAGCTGAAGGGCTTCTCACCTACAAGACGCAAACAGAGAAAGAGAGAGAGAAACAGGAAAAGTAAGGAGTCAGCAAGTGAGTCACACTGCAGTCATAAAAACTTCACAGGACAACATACCCTGTGTGAGATATAACAATGAACTCACTCTTCCCATCAAGAACAAGAAGGTTGAGAAATGTTTTACAAACAGGATGCAACACTCATCTGTGGCCACATTTTGTTCCACATCCTCATGAGTATCCCACCAAACACTTCTTTATGCAGTAAAACCCTCACCTGTGTGTGTCCTTAGGTGAGCCTTGAGGTGTGAGCTCTTAAAATACGTCTTCCTGCAGCCGGGGAAGTTGCAGACGTAGTTTCTCCTCCTGGAAAAGTCCATCTTTGTGGCTGTCGTACCGCTGCTGGGACCCGCTGGCACATACACAGGAGCCGGGGCCAGAGGTAGCAGCTTCGTGTTGCCCAGGGTCATGACAGTCTGAGGGCAGTGAGGCGCCTGAGAGACGGAGGATTGAGGGAGAACCAGCATCACCGTGCCCTGGGGCATCGCTGAGCCCACAATGAGGGATTGCTGGACAGGGGAGCCGTTAGCTGAGGCGGGTTGGGAGAGGATGGATGTGGTGGCGGTCCGAATTCCAGTGTTAGATGTCTGAACCGTGCCGGGGATGAAGGCTGAGATTATGCCTGATTGGCTGCTGACAGGGAACATCTGGCAGATGATTTGGGGGCTGGTGACGGAAGGCGCGGACAGGGTAGTGGGAGCAGCGGGCGTGGGTGGGCTGTTTTGCAGTTGGGTATTGACATGTGTGGGGGTGCAGAAACTGTCCAAACATGATTTTGATGGACTGGCTTGCTGCTGTGTTTTTGAGGCGGGTGATGTGGGTGTATGAGGGGCAGGAGTAGATGGAGGTGTGCTTATCTGATCAGTCTTTGTAATGTGCTGCTGCTGCTGCTGCTGCTGACAGACCACTGCAGCCATTACTCTGTCTCTAGTTTTCTCTGGATTGGGGGCCACTGGAATGTGGTGTTGGCAGGGGGTTCTGTCTGCGGTGTGGCGGATGACGCTGGTCGCCATGGCTCTGCAGGGCTGTGGCAAACGTGGGAGGGACGGGGTCTTTTCAGCAACGGGTGCCAGGACAGGTTGACTGAGGCTGGACCCACAGTGTTGTGAGGGCACAGCCAGGCCGGAGCTTGACTGGGGCGTTGAAGCCTCAACAAAGCTGGGGCTGTGGGGGGGAGTCATACACTGGAAAGAAAAGAGGGAGGGTGTTAGGAGTTTTACAGTGTTTGCAGAGATACGTATAACAGGTGGCAGGCAGGAACGTGTAAGAATAATGATCACTCTGAGCTATAAACTGTGATTTTTATGACCCTGCCTCTTGTCTGAAGGTCAAACCACCTCACTGTATCAAGGCTTTTCCCCCCTCGAGTCCCACACTTATCTTTACACATTCATTATACATCAAAAGGTCATGGGGTTTCATGCAAACCTTGACTTTCAGGAATATGTTTACTAATCAAACATCAGTTATCTCACTGGTTTCACAGCTCTGTGTGTTTTCAGTGCCTGCTTCAAGCTCAAACTGTTAGTAACTGTTGCAAAACTTGATATTCAATAGTTTGATCCTTACCAGGGAAGAGAGGGACACAAAGTCTTTCGGGGGCTCTGGAAGTTCTGGCGGCAAGAGGGAGTCACAGGAGTCTGAAGCCGGTGTGAGTGGCCTGGGCTTACAGGGGTTCGGCCTGGTGCTGCCGAGGAAGTGACCCTGGCCCCATGAACTCATACACACCAGCGCTTCAGCTGCCTCCAGGTCCGTGTACTCCAGGCCAGAGGTTCCACTTGAGACAGAGTGTTCGCTGTCATGCCTCCTCCTCTTCGCGTAGTGATCCATAAAGTCAGTCTGGAAAGAGGAGCGATAAATTCAGATCAGATAGAAGAAGTGAAATTAAAGTTAAAGTTGACACATCATTAGATTATCATCTTTGACTGCATCACACACTTTAATAATTCATCTTTGATATCTGATCATGGCAAACAAAGAGAGAATTTCTATTCTAACAACAAGCATGATAAGAAAAAATGTATTTCCAGTAATAATCTGCTCTGTCACTCTTCCTCACTCTTAATTTCCCGGCCAAACTGCACGATGCTTCCAATAAGGGTGAGGGGGTGTCGGTGACTACACCCCAGCCCAGCACGCACTGCCTCTGGCTCAGAGCCAGGACACCTCCCATTGCCAAATATAGACCAAACAGTGACGTGCTGCCGAGATGAGCCATGTGAAATCCCCATAAAGCGGGTTTGCATCAGGAAGTGGGTTTATTACATTATAACTTACAATAGTACGTTAAAACAGTAAATAAAGTGCATTAATGATCCTGCATAGAAACTCAACGAGATGAAACAACGTGTCGGCAGTGACATGTTTGAATTATATTTAGATTTTACAGATTTTAAAGACAGAATAAGCAAGCAGCAAATTGATAAATAAAAATGTAATGAAACGATGTTTATTATTTAATTTAATTCGGTTGATCTGGCATCACTTGGACGCTGACGTGACACAAAATATTTATAAAAAACGTGTTAAATAAATAAAGTTGATGACTTAGTTTGAGTAGAGAAAATTCAAATGAGTAAACAAGTGAATGTTGCAGCACTACAAAATAAATGTCGCGCCTTAAAGTGAAGTAGGTTAACAGTTTAAAAAAAAATAAATGTCTTACCCCGTTTGAGTCCATCTCTGTGAATTTTCGCGATGGCATTGAGGAATAAAATGTCAAAATGTGACTTTTTTATTGTCAAAGCCAGTGTAGAACAAAGAGACGGCGGTTGCCAGTGCTGCTGCCTGTACTCGGGTAGGGTTGAGGTCGTTTTTTTTCCCTCTGACTGACTCCCTCTCTCTTCTCTCAGCTGTGTGTGTAAAACATGGGGAGGAGATAAAAAAAAAAAAAAAAAAAAAAGAAAAACAAAACTCACAACACGCACCGGCGGGTGGCAACACTCGGCCAATCACAATTGAGTGTGTGCTGAGCTCCGGCCAATAGGAGAGCAGAGAGCGCGTGAACAGTGCGTGCTCGCTTGACGGTTGGAGGAAATAGGGTGCGTGGCCGTTGGTGGGCGTGGCCGTGAGAGTCAGCAGTGTCAGGGTAAACCCGATGAACTGCCGTCCGGTTAACTAGGGAAAAGGTCGCCCCGGTCTATGCTGCGTTCACGGACTGTGGGAATCTCTTGCTGAAATCTACCTCACAGTTTTGATGCGGTGTTTTTTTTAAGTTATACATGAAGAAGTTATAAACATATCTATTCGCCATGCAACATTGTAAATCAGGTCAGTGAATCTAAACCAAATTCCTTTTTTAATATGAAAATCACCTATTATTTTGTTGTTATATACGTTAAAGGTTAAATGTTCTTATCAATGTATAGCTAGTTAATGAAATTTCAAAAGTGAGAATATACTGCTAATACTATACTAATACTGTATGTATACTAAAACTAGAGTATGCCTATTTACATTTTGTGGCTCCTCAAGTATGAATTGCATTGCTTTACATCACATTACATGTCCTATTGAGATAAATGTTTAGATTTGATTTGACAGAATATCTCAATTTTGTAAAGGTGTACAATTTAAGTTGCCATTTTTAGATCAGATGTCACCTATTCAACCTGAATTGTTGTTATATTTGATTATTTTATTCAATGTTTTAAAAACTGCTTAATTTTACACATGTGGTGCATCTATTTGTTAGCTTATGTAATTTTTCCCCTGTTGTACAGTGTTTTTCTTTTATATTTTGATATATAAAAAAGAAAAATATAACTATTTTCAGACAAAGGTGCAGCTCTAGTTGAAGTCAAAATGCAAAGGTGTGACTGTAGGTGACAATCATCTTTTAAAGAAGTGAGCTCAGCTTAAAGTTAACATGATTAAGTAGTAAGATATTAGGACATATTAACACATTCCCCTTGACTTGATTGCACAGAACTCGTTGTTGCTAATGTAAAAACTAATCCAAAAAAAACGTTGATTTTATTTTCAAGCACTATTGAAAGCGAGGGGACCTGCAGGAATGTCACTTGTACCATTTTTCCCAGAATAAGTGAACGCAACACCATTGCCAGATGAAGCGCGGGTTTCTGTCTTGTTTTTTTTAGCTGTTTGTGCAGCTTTCTCAAAGAAAGAAGCAGAAAAACAAGTGCTTAACTTACATCATTTTAACATTTCATAACACAAACATAAAGTTGCAATGTGAGTTAAATACTTTGTTTTATCTGTGTTGTCATTGCAGCCTTAAACTGTTATATCAGTGCAATAATTTATCAGCATCTCTTCAAAAGCAGATTTTTAATTATTTTTGTGGTTTCACATCAAACTAGGTCACCAATAAGAGGCCAGTTATTACACTCTATAAATAATATATGAATTAGGCAACAGTGTGGTGAACACCACTCTTCCTCATGATCTTGACATTTGTTTTGTCTGAGGGTGTAGCCTCTATTTAAGGGATTCTGGGCCAACCTCAGTGCTCCATATATATATATATCCATATGGACTATGTGTGCATGTATATGGACTTATATTATGTTGCATTTGTAGATAAATTAAGTCTACAGATGCACTGCCCTGATAACCCATTGGCCAGTGTTAATGCATGTTGGGCTGTTTTTTCCTGTGGCCTATTGTCTGACTATTCCCACAAGTACTTGTCAGATTGGTCTTGACCTACATATGATGTCACGTTACCAAATGCAAAAATTAGCCAATGAAGGCTCAGTGTCTGACCCATTATATTCTCTTTTTCACTGCGTATACATAAACACATTTTATACCTTTACCTTGTGTCAAATTGGTGTTTGTTTGCAGCTCGCCTGCAGCAGAAGGGAGTGTAGCAGGTGTGTTAGCCCAGCCCTGTGAGCGTCTGGCTGTTATGGAAGGCCCTGCCTTAGTATGACTCACATAAGCATGACCTCAGGGAGCAACGAGGGCATGGAGCTGTTGGCAGTGCAGCTCCGGTGCCAGCAGTTAGCAAGAAGAGAGGGGAAGAGGGAGGAGTTACGGGTGAAAAAAAACGAGTTGAACGCAGGCATGACAGGCAGCCTGGGCCTAAGTACAGCAGCCTGTTTGTGATATAAGTGGGACAGGCCGCTTCAACTTAGTTAGGGAATCTGGAGGAAAGGTTACGCTGGCCCTATCTGGGCCTCCACATGCACACCTCCCCTGTCCGGCCTACTCCCCCAACTCAGAAAAACTTGGAGCAGACTCAAAAAGGGGGGAGTTGCCCCAGCAGGGTTAAATATACCACCCAGGGACTATATGTCACTAACAGCTCCTGAGCTCTGACAGGCAGCCATAAGTAGTGTCATGTCAACAAGATTAATACTTCCACAGGAAAATGTAACTGTTTGGCTGAATTCATCACATAACTTATCATAATGCTACTTTGTATTGATATTTATTATAAAATAACTCCACATTATAAGTGGCACAAATTTCTAGATTTCTTTGATGATTCATAAATGAGCTTTCAAAGTGGGGATACTGTGCTTGAATGAGATTGTGTATGACCATTTATGTTACATATTATTAACATCTTCCAAAAAAACTCATCAATACCATTACAGGAGGTATAGCTATGATTATTCAACAAGTCCTTATGGTTGTATAACCTCAAAATCATCTTCCCCATGTTATCTTCACTTCCCACTGCGTCCACTTTCACTTTTACCGTACTACTCACAGTCAGATTTACAATTTTATACATGTGTTAGGACACATGAAGAGAAACAAATGAATGCGTCAGTGTAGCAGCAAGAGGAATACTTTAGTGTTGTGAAATCACCTCGTTGCACTCGTGTCAGCAGGTTTACATTTTTTTGTTTTGATGGAATGCAGAGCCAAAATGGATTTTGCAGATTATTGCTGTAACACTTGTTTTTTTATGCCTCTGAATCACTCATTACTTTATATGGTTTGGTGATTTTAATCACAGAAGCTAATGTTAGTGTTATACAAATATCCAGAATGCTTTGTGTGCTCATTTGTGAAAGACACTGTCAATCAGTTGCTCCTCCCCGTCCTCACTGCATGCTGGCATCTGGGTGAAAGGACACAGGAAGTAAAGATATCCAAGGCTCTGTTGAAAACCATTAAAGAAGGATCCTTCATCCATTCTTCTTATCTCCACTGCTTTTTAAATTTCAGATCAATGTCAATACTGGACGTTTACTCTGTGTACACTATGCACTAAATGACAAGCAGACATATGAGTACTTTGTGTGTGTTTTGTTCCCGAAAAGATGAAATGGTGCTTACTTCCCCTGATTTCTGTACGTCACAATGCTATATTAGCCTTCAATGTAGTTTTTATGCATGAGTGGAAAATGGAGTCAAAGAGTCATGGCTATGTGCTTTATGTTTGTGAGCGACGCAGAACTACAGGAGTAAAATGCATTGGGTAGGCAGTTTTAAAGGAAATCTTGTGGAAATCTCATCTCCATGTTTAAACCCATTTCAGCCATTACATCAGCTCCAAAATAGTCACACATCCATCTTCATACAGCTACAAAAAAACGCAAAATGATCATCAAATCTACCACAAATATATTTATCACATTGTCACCTCAAAGTACTAAAAATCATACATGTTTCTTCTGGACTGAGCCATTTTGGGAAAGAGTGAATGCAGCATTGAAGGGTATGTAGTCCCCAGGAAATGTTGGGCAACATAACTGATGTGGTGCTGAAGGAAGATAATTACCTAGCAAAGGTTCTACTTACAGCTAGGAGAAAAGCCATCACAAGAAAATGGCTTGATATAGACCCACCCAGACATTACAGAGTCAGTGGTTATATATATTGTAGAAAATATTCATGATGGAAAAAAATGACTTATTCTAGTAAAAGATGTGTTTAACAGAAAATGGGGGAAATGGATTAGGTTTAAATATGAAGACGTCAGCAATGTATAATGTTTAATTCTAATGATAATAATGTAAACTGATGTATTAAAAGGTTAGGTCAACAGTATAGTAAAATGTACTTTTGGATGTAAGCTGTAATCCCTTCTCGTGAAGTTGCAAGTTATGTTGTTATTCTTTTTTGTATATGTAAAAAAAAAAACAATAAAAACAAAGTGTAAAAAAACAACAACAAGGGAGACTGGACTTTTACACCCACAATATAACTCACAATGCAGTTGCATGGCTACAAAACAAAATATTCAGATAATGCGAAAGTGGATAAATTGACAGAGGTGTGAGAAAAACTTTCATTTCCTGTTCCTGATCAAATTGTAAGCCTTATGTATGTATTTTTAAGTAGTGTTAAGCTGAATTCATGATCACTTATTGCTGTAAAGGTACCAACACAGACACTTTTCATCAATGAAATAACAATTCTGCAACAGATATGTGTGACCATGTTATAGATAGTAAATATTGCCTGCCAGCACACCACAGATGGCCTGTTGTATGAGCCATCTCCTATATTCAACTGTGCACTGAAGGATGCTTTGTGCACCGCACAACACACGTGGCCCCACCCCCCTCTCCTCCTGCACATTAGAAAAGGAGCAACAACAGGAATTCCTCTACAAGCACCTGGCTCCTGATTGGTCGGAGCAGGATTCTAAAGCCAATCTGTTGCTAGGAGACACTGACTCGTGTGCTGCCAGCTCGTTGTCTGTTGTCCTGGCAACATGAGGAACAAGAGGCAGGTTTGAGGCCTCCCTGGAGGAGCTCCCCTGGAGACAGTCTGAGCATGTGCGGTGCCTAATGATGATGTTGTGTAAATCTGATATATTATTAAATAATGCACTTTGAATAATTTTTCTGTCTGGCTGTCTGATTGTCTATCTGTGGGGAAATTTTTATTCCACTGCAGTGGCTCACCATTCATGTCTCTATGATTGTACATGCTGTTTTTTACACTACAGACTGTTGTTGTGCACAGATGGAGACTGGAGACGCACTGAGCGTTTTTCCCTTGAGTTCAGTGCTTTACACTTTCAGCTGTGACAAATGTACTTCAGTTCTTCTAGTTAATTCTGTTTTGTTTGTTAATTTGTTTGGTGTTGTTTTCTTTTTTTTAAATCATGTCGATGTTATGTGACGTGGGGTCAACCTCCACCAGGATTCGGAGCAGTGACAGTATAAAGCTTGGACAGAGCATGAATGAAGCTGAAAATATGGCCTGGGTGCTCAAACAAGCCATCTGTAATAGCATCTATCTGTCAATCAAAGTAGCCAGTAGCCAGCAGTGTTAATTCTGCATAACTTTAAGCCTTAATATAATTTGAATCGGTAAATTATATAAAAAATCAGACTCAGTACAGTCATGAACGGGAAAATTAGCTATAGAGACCAAAACTGTTTTTTGTACCAGACCACATTTGATACTACCTGTCAGGTGAGATGGAAGGTGTGACGCCTTGTGAACCCATTGTTTCCATAAAGATGAATGCGTTGTGCTTCAAGGTGTTGAAAGAAGCAAGTGGCAGTGAAAACGGGCGAGATGGTAATTTAGTCATCGCAGCTGCTCGTGATGTACCAATTTGGTTACAGCTTTTCACACTGCTGAAAAGAAAGAACCTGGCAACTGTGGACTTCTTTGGGGGTGTACCGAGGAGTGCATTCAGATGGATCTTCAGATGTATTGTTTGAAGCGAGTGCCGCCTCCAGTAGCTTTTCTTGTGAGCCAAAACCGTGGCTAAGGCCTTTACAGCTTTGTTGAGTTTTTTCATGATGTTTTGAGCAGAGTCTGTGATGGTGATCTCATTCAGGACCTTGTCTGACACATACTTGATGATGGCGTTGATGACTGTCTCGAGCAGAGCAATGATGATGTTGTTAGTCGTCCTTTCTGTTACAGGAGATGAATTATCAGTTGACACTGCTGAGATTCCCACACATGACTTTTCAGAGCTTGACCCCGGACTATGGTGAGGCACCAAAGTACTTGGGGATGAGGCCACTATGGGCCTAGAAATTACATATAAATACATGATTCCTGAAGTTATACTGACAAAAATCTGACCATCAACAACCTTCCAGGATTCAAACAGTTCAGGAACATTGATGGCATCAGAGGATTCTTGCCTGATGATGTTGTTTTCTCATGGGGTTGGTATTTTTGTGTGTGTTGTGGTTCAGGGAACATGCAAAGAAAAATATCTACACATTTATTCAAATGTACAGAGCACAATATAGATATTATAACTTGTGCAAACAAAATATGGATGTCATTCACAAAATATCATCTTTCAGGACTTTTTTCAAGGTTGCTACATACAGATACTTATTTTGCAAACCACTTCTGCCTCAGAAGGTCTGTGGATGTGTTACTGCAAATGGACTTTGTAAGTTTTAACAGCTAATTTACAGTGTGTAAGTGTATGTGTGTGTGTGTGTGAAGCTGCTGGTGGCATGTGGTTAAATGATAGATGAGATATGAAGCTATTTCCTGAACCTCAATAGATTCTTGTTCTGTAAGAATCATTGACTTTCTGCTTTTAGTGATAATGTGCTAAATTCATTCTGTAATGCACAAACTGATGAGTTTAGTGACAAAGCTATACACGACTAATTGTGAGTATTATACATCACATTGTGTTTATTTAGTTCCTTGCTGCACACCACATTATATTCATGTGACTTTTCAGTCCATCAAGGTTCTACATAGTAAATGCATCCTAGAAGAACAGTAAAGGATCTTGGTTTAACTGTGTGGCTACAGTAGGTGTGTGTCTACTTTTAATGTTTGATTGAAATGTTCATAGATGCCATTTTCAGTACCTACTGACTGAATCACACCATAAAAACCATCCTGTTATGTCAGCAAGTCCACACATGGCAAGTGAATAACTTCACAGCAGGATGGATTTTTTTTTTTTTTTTTTACTTTGGAGAGCGGTTCTATTAAAAAATGGTATGAATCATACAAAGATACACTAGAACATACTGACTCAAACAGCGAGGACAATGCTGAGTTTTTTCTTTATTGCTGTCATTTGCAAATCTGTATTGCTGTAATTGCAAATAAAATTGAATACGCATACGAAAAATTGTGAATTTAGAGGAGAAAACATAAGAAACATAATTCAAATAATGCAGCACTGTCAAATTTCAATCACATTCATTTATTTGAGTACTAAAGAAAGCAGCCCAAGACTTATTTCAATATGTGATATTATCATTAAATCGCATGTGCAAATGTTTATCTGGACTCCAACCTGATACCAGACACAGCGTAGCACGTATCTCAGAGGTAACTTGAGACGGATTACAGTGCTAAGCGAGGAATGTGTTTGGTTTTCTCAAAGTGCGAAACTAGAGCTGCAACTAGAGCTGCACTTGGGATGTTTGAACAGCATCAAAGTAGGTCACTTGTGGCCCGGTCTGCCTATACTGTCATAAGAGTGTGCAATTTGGCAGGGCAGAACCCAAAGTGGTGCAGCATTTAACCTCAGAAAAGTCAGAGATGTCAAGATGAGTCATCTGAATACTGTAGCTAAGCCCATCTAACAAAAGGGAGTTACTACAGAGACTATACAATCACATAAGAGTTTCACTGATGAATCAACTTCATCCATTTCCACCTGTAACCACTTATCCTTATCAGGGTCGCTGGAGCCGATCCCAGCTGGCATTGGGCAAGAGGCGGGGTACACCAGTTCATCACAAGGACGACACACAGAGACAAACAACCATTCATGCTGACATTAAGGACTACAGGCAAATTAGAGTGCATGTCTTTGGACTGTGGTAGGAAGCCATGTACCGTCACAGTCACAGGGAGAACGTGCAAACTTCTCTTGCAGCTGAGGGATTTGAACCAGAAACTTTCTTGCTGTGAGGAGACAGTGCTAACCACTGCACCAACAGTCAACTATGCAATCAACTATAATCAACTATAACCACTTTATGAAAGCTGAATTCTCAGTGTTGGGCTGTTTTTTTCCTGCAGAAAATTAAAAGATTCCAAGATACTTACTGAACTGTGAAAGAAAAGGACTCCACCCACAGAAAGACAAGCTGTATCATCAAAACGTCAAAACAAGAAAAAGAAAAACACTCTGGGAAGTGCAGATCCTGAATTCTTGTCATAAAACATGTTGTGAAATGTGAAACTTACTGAACATTCACAAAAACTGGACTGGGGCCTTTCTGTGTGGAGTTTGCATGTTCTCCACGTGTCTGCATGGGTTCTCTCTGGGTACTTGCCCGTAGATGTGAATGTGTGTGAATGGTTGTTGTGCACACCGTGACAGTGATGAGGATAAGCCGTTACAGATGATGGATGGATGGATGGCATACCAGATATGCAAAGCATCCAAAGGCTGGTGCATCACAGGGCTGACACATCGAGACAAACAACCATTCACGCTCACATTCACACCTACAGTCAGTTTAGAGTCACCAGTAAGCTTGCATGTCCTTGGACTGTCAGAGGAAGCCGGAGTACCTGGAGAAAACTCATGCAGACAACATGCAAACTCCACACAGAAAGAGGATTCGCACGAGGAACCTTCTTGCAGTGAAGCACCCCAGTACAAAGCAAAATAATACTCATGGGTTTTGTAGTCTTATGAAATGCATGGACTACAACAATGGTTGCAAGGACAAATGAGATGAAGAAAAAAAGAGTAGAATAGAGACTTGACATTGGACATAATCAACATACAAATAACCCAGCAATCACTGGATCTGTATATGTAGAAAAAATATCAAAGAAAATAAGAAACTGGTAATGCAATTGAATCGTTTTTATAGTTTTTTTAATATATATATATTTTTTAAAAGTTAGTTTTGTATTTATGATGAAATCTGAATCACTCGCAAGATCCCATTTGTTGGAGAGCCTGCTTGGAATCATCCAATTTCTATACAGTTTGTTGATGTAACACCTGAACAAACTGGTTGGGAAGGATGGAAAACAAAGAGAGTTGTGAACATGGCCAGTTTCCTGACCTCGCTCAGAATCATCTACACTGAGGACAGAAGCTCCATCTTGTCTACGCCAACTGTGGGTTTAAACGAGGACATCTCAGGAAAACAAACTAGGAAAAGAACAGAGAGACAGACCAGATGGCTTCTCACTTAAAGGCAACAGGGCAGCATGGCAACATTGGCGTGGCTAGCGGGTTAAATTATAACTAAATGAGTCTTCAGGTCTTTCTATGCCTGCACACCTGAACCTTTAGAGAGTGTCATCTTTTATGATGCTGCCTGTAAAGCTGCTCCATGTGCTTTGAGTGGGGGCATCATGAGTCTGATATCTGATAAACTTATATACTCATACCTGTCACAGAGTGACTAACACTTCATAGAAAACCATAGAAGTGAGAAGAATGTGATTTGTCAGCCTTGTTTTTCTTGAGCAAACTGTAATGTGTGAACAGGTTAACGTCACAAAGTTGACAAAAGTGTCCTTCAAATATATCATAAATAATATGAAAAAGCCTATTAGGGCTCAAATTTACCCTGATAGGATATTTCATATAGTTGTGGTGGACTGTAGCAGGAGCTAGTCGCTCCATAAGATTGTATTTTAAATGGTCATTATAAAACATGGATGTAGTATGCATGACGTCATCAGCAGGTTTCTGAAGAGCTGCTGTGAAGCTCAAAATGTGGTCGCTCCTCTGGCTGCTGCCATCTTGGCAGTCCTGCCTTTGCTGCCTCCCAGCTGATCTTAAATTGGACAAAGATGTGGATCATTGGTAGAGCTGAGGTGGGCTTAATGACACCTGGTTGGTCAAACCAGCCACCTGTAACAACACCTAAAGCGGCCACACTCTTAATTATGCATAACTTTAAGTCTTACTATAATTTGAACAGGTGAGTTTAAAAAAAAATCAGCCTCAGTATAGTTGTTATGAACAGGGGGAATTTCTGCTGTGAAGTTGGACATTTTAACATGGGGGCTTATGGAGATTGACTCATTTTAGAACCAGCCCCACGTGGTCGGTCGAGGAACTGCCTTTTTTGGCTTCTTTGTTAACATCAGCATGCTAACATGCCTAGAGTGACTGTTAACATGCTGATGTTTATTATTTACCATGTTCACCGGTTAGTTTAGCATGTCAGCATGTTTAAATTTGCTAATCAGCACAAAAAACAAAGTCAAGCTGAGTCTGATGAGAAAGTTCTCAAAACAAACTATTAAAATCTGACCTGATACAAGTGCTAAATGAAAAGCTGGAATGACCAAAGTCATTACAATTAATCATGAAGATGTGTATGTTGTATGAAATTTCATGGTCATTTAAAACCACAATTGTCCACATAAGTCCTCAGATCACCAAAGTCATTAGGATTCATCCTCTGGGAGCATGAATGTCTGTATCAACCTGTCATCACATAGACGGTGAGATAATTCAGTCTGGACTAAAGTGGTAGACCGACTGACTGACAGTACTTCAAACAGCCAACAGTTTGAGATATAAACGAGAGTGTGTTGTATGTTGAAATCTGTGCCCAGGTTTCCGACAGAGCAGCCTCTCTGCACTAGGCTGTCCTGTCATGCCTGTTTCCTGTCCACAGGGTTAGGGTTGATGCCCAGACATCTGTTCCCGTGGACAGACACAGAAAACACTGCCACAGGCACAGTTCATCTCTGCTACAGACCTACTATTACTTAATTAACCCATTTCATGTGCATAGTTTAAATCTATTGATGGAAAGTTTGTAATATGTTCATGAAAAGTAACCTGAGGACGACCAAGACTGCTACAGGAGAGCTTTTATTGGGCACTTTGTGCATCAAATCCTTTACAAAAAAACATGAATTAAAAACATATTCATAACTTTTTGTCCCTTGACATGTAATGTTAGAATAGCTTCATATAAAAAGGAAAAAAAAAACATTATATTATTAGGAATAATAGAAATTTGGGAAAAAAAACAATAACCCACATCCGTTCTCTTAATAAATATATACACAATAAGTACTGTGATACAAAAGGACGGATCATATAGATCCTTTTTTTCAGTGGATATGTACAACAATATTTCCATTTTCAGAAAGTTTTATCAGTATGTATTATATACTGTAGTTATGGCAACAGAGGAGTCTTTTTCCGAATGTGTCTGAACCTAAATGTCATATTGCACTTCCAGAACAGTCTGCGTGAGCTGTACTAGACATTCATTGACCTATTTCATCAACATTCAGAAACCTACTTCACAGGGGGAAGGGTAGCTGTGTTTTATGGTTATTATCAATATATTTAGTAACTATTTAATACTTACAAAGAGGCTGTTATTTAAATTGATCTGAGGATAAAAACATATTTTAACCACTTCACTCACAAACAATCGTATGCTAAAAAAAAAAAAAAATACAACAAACATTTACAGTATTCCACCCTAATTGTACGACGGCTGAAGAAGGTTGTACACACTAAATACTGCCATGTTGTTTGGTATTAATACACTGAACCACAGGGGCTGTTTTTTTTCTCATATTACAGATTGTAATCATCAGTGCTATGGCTTTAGGAAGGGAGCTGTTTCTCCTCATAAAATTCAAACATAAGAGAAACACTGCTGCTTGCATAGCATGAGGTATAGCAGCACCACAAACACTCTGCACAACAATGTACAAAAGCAGGCACTAATATTTGAGGTGCAACTTACTGAATACAGAATAAAAGTGTGTCATAACAATCAAACCTAACCACACGTGTTGATTCTTATGCACAGAAAATGAATCTGAATGTGTAACTTACACATCTAATCAACATCTATTAAGAGCTATGGCTTTTTTTTTAAATACCTCTTGTGGGACTTTAAAAAAAAATCAGTTTGACATTAATACACAGAAAGACAACATGATTTAAGCCTCAGATCAAGTCCATAATCACTGTATAGCTAGACGTGTAAACCACTACTCCTGACGGCTCTGTTTCATTCATCCTCCATCCCTCCGTTCGGGGTGATGACACCTCCTCCTCCGGTCCAATCAGATTTCAGTGAGGGTGAGTTTGTACATGCCGCCCAGCTCCTCCATGGTGATCTGGAAGGTGTCTTCGTTGGAGTAGTGTTTGATGATGTTGTCGTCCATGTGGACTAGAATCCTATTATAACACAGATTAGGGGTGTTAGTGACTTCTTTATTTCATCTTTATCCAAAAAAAACTTAATCATTTCATTCTTTTATTTTTAAAGCAGGATTTTGACATTTTGGGAATCACGCTCACGTTCCTGAAGCTACATGAGATGCTGGTACAACAGGTGGACTTTGGGCAGAACTGGACTACACATTTCCCCCTGTTTCCAGTCTATGCTAAGCTAAGCTAACTGGCTGCAGCTACGTTTTCAAGCGTGCTATCAATCTCATCGCCTAACCTTTGACCAGAAATAAGGATCAAACTCATCAACAATCCCTTTAAGATTTGTTGTGCTACGACCACGGCTTTAGCTTCAGTACGCAAATGCATCAATTACAGCCCATGATTGGCTGATGTGCACCATAGCAGCAGCTAGTTTGTTTGCTAATGCTCAATTAACTCACAAATTAGCAACTAAATAATAAATGCTGCATTCATATTGAATCAGGCAGATGCTAGATGGCAGACAGACAATCCCCTTCTGACAGAACGACAGGACAGCCAAAAGAAACATGCACAATGATGTCTGCTATGGTGATGGCATATTGTTAACAAGGACTGGAATTAAATATATTAAATAGAATTATTATGGGTCTATTATTTTATGTAAATGATTACTTATTAGCTATGTGTTGTCCAGATCTTCCATGTTTTCTCCTTGTGTGCCGTGGAGAAAGGCAAAAAGTTTAAATATTTTCACACTGGACGATGGGATCACTTCGTTTTTCCACCCTAATCTCATCCAATACACTGATATCCGGTTTGCCGTTTACAGTCTGCCTGAATCCATGTGAATGCAGCATAAATTACGCAAAATACCAGTTTTGTTTGGTGTTAGTGTGTAAGAGGAGTGCTGTGTTTGACCTCCCTGTAACAGGGATATGACATAAATCTTGAGTTTGATTTGATTGACACTCATTTGCATTTTAAAGCAGACCTAAAACAACATATTAAAGTAACAGTCAAGTCTGGCCCTTCATAAAGTGTCAGACATTATTAGTGTAGTGTAGGGGCACGTTACTGACTCATACTCACCCTTTCTTGCATTTCTTATAGACCTTTCCGACCTTATCCAAAGGTAATTCGTACTTCTCTGAAATCTGGTTAAAAAAAAAAAAAACAGTGTTAAACTATTGAATAAAACCTCAAACAAGTGCAATCCTTTACAGACACCTGTTCACCTGTCACAGCTCATCAGCTCTACTGTTGGATCTCCATACGTGACCTTTTTACACAATACATGTCATTTTAAACTCAATGAAAATACCTGACATAACCTTATGCATGTATCTCTCTATTCCTTAGTTTCCATATGTGCGTTAGTGACACATTTTTTCACTTTGTTCTCTTTTTCTCCCTCCTCACGACGCCTCCACTTCCTCTTTACCACAACTTTTTTTCCCATCCCGCCCTCCATCCTACACATGCTCTCTCTCTCTCTCTCTCTCTCCCCACTCCTCATCCTTTTCCTTCCCTCCATTTTTTCCTGGGTGGTGTCCTGTCACATCTTTTAGTCAGTATGAAACAGAAACGTGACGTGCAGTACTCGCTTTTACAATAAACTGACGATAACTTACAGCTTCCACCAGGCCTTTCAGCGTGGGATTCTTCAGCATGAGTGCATCAAACACCTCCTCTGTCTCCTTGCGCACGTACAGCAGGACTGTGTGGTGAAAAGAGAAGAGAAGAAACAGGAAGGCGTCAAAGCAAAGCACGTATGTTCATGGACAAAAACAAACCCGAGATCTGGCCACAGACAAAAGTCATCCATAGAGGCCTGCATTTGCGTCATGCTGTACAACTCAACTTCTGGTTCGATTCGTGAGTGTGGGTTTGTGGTTTTGCAACATCCTCCCTCTTGATTTTGAAGCTCAAGCACACATATGTTGAAACCATTAGTAAATCTGCAGATATGATGTATAATGTTGCGGGTTATTTTAACTAAATATTCCCTCTAGCAGACTGTTTGGGCACTCATCCAGACTCAAAGAAGTGGCACTGGGCCCAGACAAAGCACACCTAGAAAGCCTGCTCATCACACTTGGTTGTAAAGAGTCACGAGAACGAGAAGACAGACCCACATCTCATTCATCTCAGATTAGATCACACGCTCAATAGATTTCCTCGTATTTGTTGCAGGAAAATACTACCATCTGTTTTTAAGGAAGCTTTAAAGACGTAACTACGTGCAGAAGAGTTTTCATCTCATGGGTATATGGAGCAAAAGTGAAACGGTGTGGTACGTGACTGTTTGGTTTCATAAGGCTACACTATATATAACCACAGTTTTGCTTCGCTCATTGTGGTCTGAAGCTGCCACAGATAACTCTGTTTGAGACGGGCGTCATTTAAGGGAGGCTGTTCAACACATGATTGGCAGTTCTCTTTTTCAGACGTCAACATGATCCCTTCCAAAAACCGTCGGGAGGCTGCCAATTGTCTGAATGGAAAAACACGACTGCTGTTGTGGAAAGATTACAAAATGTCACCACCTAAACCTTCAACTGAAATTTAATGTGAGAGATAGCGCCGCATAGTTTGAGATAGACCACCAAAGAGTGATTTTAGCTATTTCATTTGAAAGACTATTAGAAGCCTGGTGAAGTGTATTCAGTTTTTCACAAAAATGAGACAAAATCTGAAAAAATATATATTATTTTGTGTAGCAGGAGTATCTGGAGACTCCTTGGTTGTACTGAAAAGCTCTTGAAACCTCACTGTAGGTGTATTTAAGCAGAATATGTGTGAAACCGGTTTAAAATTTTCCTCTTCTAGCTAGAACACATCTATGAATAGGATGTAGGGTAAAGGGCACAGGCTTGTTTGCATGCGTGCACGTAGTGATCAGTGGTATTTTGTTGGGTCAGTGAAGGCCTCCGACACGTGTGTGTGTTTTGAAAGACCTGGAATAATCACATGGCCCAGACTGTGTGTGTGTGTGTGTGTGTGTGTGTGTGTGTGTGTGTGTGTGTGTGTGTGTGGTGTGGAGGGTTGTCTTGAGGGGCTGCTCACAGCAAACACATGCATGTGCACACACTGATTCAGCCCCTGGGAAGAGCATCACTCAAAGACCCCTGATCAGCATGTGAACGGACAAAGACTTTCGCTGCAGCTGTATTACCTTTCTTTGGTTCCTCCGCTCTCGCCATCTTGTTTGGAGGTGAACCGAACTCCTCATCAGTGAAGGGTAATCTCTTCATAGCCGAGCTGCAGTGAACACACAAGCACACAAATCACTGTTTAAATGCCCTCAACAACCGGCCGAAAGGCAGTAAAACACACACAAGCACACATGCCCACAGGCATTTCCTAGAAACATCAACCCTGTACACCTTTTACTGGGAAGGTGCTGAAGGTTGCCTCGGTTCAAAAAGTGTGAAATCAGGGCGTCCATGAACTCACCTTTCCTCTCCATCATCTGTCGAGAAAGGCTGCAGAACAAACAGAAACAGAGAAATTAGCTCATATGGAAGATAAAAGTTTAAAAAACACCACCATAGTATCAGAGATGACTTTAAAATGCTACAGACTGTCATAACATACATTAAATATGATTTTGATGTATATCCTGCAATGAAAGTGCACGTTTAAGAGTCCAAAAGGTTTCCAATGTTGACCTATTTATTCTCTCTTTATTACTGAGAAATCGGGCTGGTCAACAAAAAGCAGCTACTCAGCTGTCTAGTTTTATATGTATAGTTACAGCTGAAGAAACAGTGATCAAAGTCTGCAGGTCTGAACCCTGACAGAGGGTCACAGAATCATTGTCAGGGGTCACATAAACGATAGGAAAAACATGTTTTTTTGAGATTTGATATGTTGATCTGATCAGTTTGCCTGACATCCTGGTAGTCTTCTATTAAACGCCGCTCTGAATATCAGGCAGTATTAATAACTGCAATAATAAGTTGCGATGTGGAGGCTGTGTTAGTTTGTACAGTAAATAACAGAGCGTGTGAAACCCCTTCAACAAACAAATCAATCAAACTAATAAAAATATCAATCGATCATGTTTTAATTCTTGGAAAGTGGATTTCTCTGGAGCTTTTTGCTCTGCCGTTATTGATCGCGGGCTGTTAATAGACTTCTATTCTGAGCGAACAGGTGAACCCAGAGTTTATCAGAAACTGTTATCAGTTCAGTCAGGTTCAATGTCATCAGCAGCACCAAAAATAACCTCCAGTCCCTCCGTAGGCCATGGTGGCAGCAAAGTAAACTCAGTGAGAGGCAAAAAAAAAAGGTAGAAAGAGTAGTTTCTTGTCACTCAGCTGGGGTTGTAATGTTGATGTGACCAGCAGGGGGCACTCAAAGTTCACAAGTAGTCAATTTTGTCAATGCTTTGAGTCATTTTGCTCATGATACATATCACAGAAAACTCAAAAATCGCCTGGAATGACCCCCAAAAATCAAATGTCATGTGTACATGCACGCACACCACTTTTCATGTGACGTGTTCGTCCTGACTGGAAGAAGCAAAGCTCAGAGTTCAACCACAGAAATGAGGGCTGCTGCTGGTCAATACTGATAAAAACTCACACACTGCACGCATGCTTAAAGCATGCTGTTACATGTGTGCGCCACATCTACACATCACTAACAAAAGTGCAGTCCTCACTCTGCCTCTAAATCTTTATTTTCCCTTTAAGCATACGAGCAAATTAAAATGGCAGCACATGTACTATTTTATGAACCATCCCTGTTTGTTTTGAGTCACTGGTAAATGATTCATCCTGTGAGTAAGCAGTCTGAAATACAGCCATCAGTATGTAGGACTCCTATCAGAGCTGGAAACTAGAACTGTCTGTTCCTGCCAACTAGCATGCAAGGAGGTCACCTCGACCCAGCTGGCTGATGAGTGGGTGGAAGCCGAAATCAACAAACTGTTTATGGACCACCTAGGATGTTGCGAAGGGTACATGAAACTAGCAAAACTAATGTTCACGGTCACGAAATGACACATAAGACGTGTGTGCTAAACAGTACTGATACTCACATGACGCTGGAAGGTGGAGAAGTGAATGTCGGGAATGAAAAGGACAGGCTGCGTCTCGAAGTCTGTCATCATCTTGAAGATGGTCACATCATTGCGTTTCTGGAGGATGGGCACTTTGACGTCCGCAACTGTGAGAGAAAAAGACACAATGGGGAGCTTTTTAATAAGAAGGACGTTGTCAAAGCCTTTAAACCTGCATTTATAGATTTTTATGGCCACCTGGGGGAAGTTAACCAAGCTGCAAACACATCATTGACTTATTATCACTTTATAAAGACGTCACAGCAAACATGTTAGCAAGAATTTGTTTATTTACACATACTGTAAACATTAGCATTTATTTAGAGCTGTGTTTCTGGGCGCCGAGCAAATGTTATTGCAATATTAACTCTATTTTTAGTTCTGTTTTGGCTTCCAGTTGTCCTGTGGGAAATATCTGCCATTTTAGCTGCTAAATGCTCCACTATGCTCACTAGCTAGATGCTAATTTTGCTAATTTTTTGTCTGCTGGGCAGGTAGCGGGTGAAACTGTAAAGATGTGGGCGACAAAACCAAAACAATGAGCTGAAACAGGCTAAAACGCTCTGAGGAGAACAGCAGTGAGTTGGTTCATCGCTGCGAATGTGCACTTAAACATTTAATTTGACCCTTTGTTGATATAAAAATATTAATTAGTGCAGCTTTCAGACAAAATGAGATCATCTTGTAACCCTGAGAGGTGATTTGGGGTGAGAAAGAGGCGGGGGGGCTTCAGTCGGGGGAGGAACAGTGATGTGTTTTTCAGTGCAGTCGTGTCTGAACTTGTCAAGTTGTTTTTTATTATGAAGTGTAACTGATTGTACTATCCTCTAATGCACTTAAACTCCGGGATTAGGTACACTAGTTTCAGCAGTTTCAGCCACCTGCTTGTGAATATTATACAAGGGAAAGTACTGAGTGACTCACAGGCCAGGCCAGGGTTGAGCTCGGCAACCTTTCCTTTCCGGCGTGACTGCTTCCTCTCCTCGTCTCGGATCTTCCTCTCAGCTCCCTTGTCACAGAAGACTTTGATCTGGCAGAAGGCACGGTGGATGGGCTTGTTGCTGCGGTTGTTGTAGCTGTAGGTGTCGATCTGCAGGTTCAGAGGGAGACCCTTCACGCCCTTCTGAGAGGAGAAGTCTGTGCTCAGGCAGTTGACGGAGACGAAGATCTGGAGAAGACAAAGAAGACGGAAAGAGTTGTGTTTAGAGGAACTTCACCTGTGCAAAGTTGGAGAAATTAAAGATGAAAAACAGGCGTTGTCAATTAAAATTAACAGCAACTTTAGTTGATCTAAGTTCTTAAATAATAAATCAATCAGGACACTCAAGTTTTCACTCTGCATCATTGGCCTTCCTGCAGAAGAAGCATCATTCAGTGTTCTGTGTTGCCCTCTATTGGTCGGCTCCAGTAATCACAGGCTCATGTTTTGTCTCATGCAGAGATGCTCCTTTGTCCTCCAGCTGCTTGTATTGACAACAGCACTCCACTGTGTCAACGAAACACACTATCATAACAGAGCGCTTGGAAACACCGAATAGAGTCTCCAAGGGGTAAGAAGCAGATATCACTGATGTTATAAATATTATAAAAAGTCCAAAAATATCTAATCTAGTATCTATTTATATTATGTTTATACATCAGTGAATACACTGAGCATGTTACATTTATAGCAACATACCTTTATTCATGTATTAAACCAGTTAAAAGTGCTGATGTGGGGCTTTCACATACCATCACATTTGGTTTAACTGGTATAAAATCACTTGTAAATTTGACTGTATTATAGTTTTATTACTGCTTTCTATTGTATTTGTGTGTATAAATAGTAGAATAATATTTTTTTACAACCTTGAAGTATTTAATAATCATAATTGGAGTAATTATCACAAAATACTTTTTAGAAACATCATTTTAAAGTGTCGTTTTTCTGTCTTTATTTTGGATTTCTGTCTTTATCTTTTGTTAAAATGGCAAATGATACCATGCATGAAGAGTAAGGAGAGTTTAAAATGAAATAAAAAATAAAAACTGTCATGCAGAGCGGAAAGAAAATTATTATCTTCAAAGGATGTTTTTTGTGGTAACACCAGTAAACTGCCCAGAGCAGGTAAACACAAGGGAGGGGCTACTTTTGCAAATATATACTGCAGAGCAATTATCCCAGGGGCAAGCCATACATACACACACTGCTCTTCTCACTCACACACACACACACACACACACACACAGATGTGTGTACACATACACGCATATCTCATTGTTAAACAGATTGATGAGATCAATCATCATCGATCAGACACTCAAACAAAGTGGCAGGGTGGTGCTTCCAAAAATACACACACTGTGAAGTCATGCACACACACAAGGATGAACATCCTATGGACACAGGCCCCGAGTCATAAGACAGTTAGACCCACATCCTGGTGTGTGTGTGTGTGTGTGTGTGTGTGAGAGAGAGAGAGAGAGAGAGAGGTTTGCATGCATGTGACTTTATTTATGTTAAGCATACAGAGAGCAAGATGCTGGAGATGAGCCGAGACGCCATGTTGTCTCTTTGCCTGTCCTCCATCTCAGGCTGACAGTGCCAGAGAGCGGCATGAGGGTCAACAACAAACAAAACTAACAAAAAAAAAAAAAAAATCAGGAGTGTCAGAGAGGACAGCAGCTCCTCCTTTCTGTCACCTCTCCTACCCGTCGAACAGGATTTTATTTGTTAACTGTGCTCGTCACCCCCTGCTGAGTTTCCTCATTCCTGCACTCTTTTGTCTTGTCAGAAATACTTCAGCACACGGCTTCAAAATAGGGGTGACAGGCAGGTTGGACCAGTCAAGATTATAAATGCACAGATCTATATACACACACACACACACCTCCGCGTCTCCATGCAACAAGACCAAACACACAAGAGGAGGTGACAGCATCCTCACTCTTCTATTTAAGCCCCTATTTTTTGTAACGACTGTTTTGGAGGATCACAATGAACAAAGTGGCTGATAATAACCGACAAAGGAGACGTCAACACACGAAACCTTCATTCTGGTCTGTGACAAAAAACACTATTTTTGGCTTAAGCGTGTTGATGTGAAAAGTTCATGGCTCGCGTTAAGGGTTCATGATGTTATGCAAACCTTAGATCACCAGCACCGCACACGTGAAACCCGAAAGGCTTCAAGCATGTCTAATTTTACTTGTGTGTACATCTTTTATTGTCTTACTTTGGCCTCCTCGTTGGTGTCCCAAGTGAAGGAAATGGAGTTATAGGAAATCTCCTCGATGTTGCCAATGGTGTTGAAGCTCTCCTTGTAGTCAGCTGTAACAAAAAAACGAGAGTTTAGTGACTAATTTAGTAGCCAAAGTTCGCCGAACCAGGCTGGGTTTAAAAGAACAAAATGTCAGCTGTACGAAATGCTGTCAGAGACAAAACAAACACTCCAGAAAAATGCTTTTGATTCACTGAGTCACTGAGGTTTAAAGTAAGACAAAGCTAACCCTAACACGGCCAAACCAACTGAACTGAACTGAACTGAACAAACAAACAACACACCTTTTCCTGTCAGTTACCGCTAAGCTGCTTTTTCAACTAGCACTTAACTGTGCAGGCACGGGAGGATTAATCGGCCACATTCATGATGAAAACAGGATGACTTACTGGATCTTTTGACCTCAGACATTACACTTTATAGCAGCACTCTTGTTCTGCCAAATTTGTATACATATATATATTTAATAAACAGTTCTTACCGATATCCAGACACCTCTGTTTGGCAGTGTGCTGTCTGGAGTGCCAGTACTTCCAGTGTTTCAGCTGATCATCTCTGCACTTCTCCTCTCCGAAGACCACCATCACTACACTCTGGCAATGGATGAACACACAAAATGACAACTTAATATGTTATAATGATATTCAGCATGTGATTACCGTCAATAAATCCTAAGTTGTTGCTTAAGTTGTCTTTCTTACCCTGACTTTGGTGATGGGTTGCTGCATGCCTTTGTTGTCAACCTCCCTGAGGGTGATTGGGTAAAACTGGCCCTTGTTCAAGTACGTCATCGTCCCATCTCCTGTCTTCTGACGCAGAGACTTTGAGGCCTCAAGGGTGTACTCGAAATTATTCCTAAAACACAGCAAACATCAAGATCAAACCATCAAGAAAAAAATCATCTCTTCTCTGTAAAACTGGGCAAAACTTGATATCGCATAATGCGGCACGCTTCATTTAGCCGCTGCAGCTAAATGACCTAAAATCAGTGTGTTTGTCTGATAACGCCCGAGTGTGCAGACTCTTCTCTTTCACGCAGAGGGGGAGTCTGGTGTCTCCCCTGTGACTGCGATGAATGAGGCCATTCTGCTGTGTTGTGTCAAAAGCTGAATGGAGGTGGAAGTCGGACGGTGGGCTGGCGGCAGCGCGACTTACCCCGGCACAGTGTCAAACTGAGGGTATTCGTCAGGCGTCATGGAGGCCATACGTAACTGGAGATCCCCTGGGAAGGAAAACACCTGCAGCGCACAAAGAAAAACAGATAAAGTGTGAAGTGAGGCACAGCAAAAAGAGGATATTAAACAGCTACTTTGCTTTGATATTAAATGATTTATATTCATAGCCTCTTCCTATAATTCACCAGAGGAATAATCAGTATTTTAATGTAGTGCCCCTCAGGGTTTTTTCTCTCTTTCTTCCGCCACTTAATGTGGATTTTATTAATTTGTTGCTTCCCTTCATCCCCATTTCTTTGAGCTCAAATGGCTCTTCCTTCATATTGCTAACCCCCCTCCTCACCCCCTCCTGTACAGGGGTTTTGTTGGGTTACTCTTTTCTAAGATAATTCCCCTCCAGGTTAAATAGAGAGAGAGGACAGAGAAAGGGCTTTGGCTATTGTAGGAGAAAAGTACAGCACTTTATTGTGTTGGTGAGACAATGGCATAATAACACATTGGCCGCTATTTTGGCATGTTCAAATAAAACCAGGGAAGGCTGAGCCCACCGCTGGCTCCATGGGATCAGGTGAATATCCTATTGTCTGATGGGAGAGATCTGAGAGAGGAGAGGTGAGGAAAGCGAAGGAGGAGGAGGGGGGCTGTTGTAGGGAGAGCATTAGCGGGGTTTAGCAAGAGGGGGATCGAAACACACACCTCCTGGGAACCATCCTTGAAACTCTCAGAGAAGGTGGAGTCGGGGGGCGTGCGGGACTGGGTGTTGGGGCTGTACTGGACCCCGTTGTGGGTGAGCTGGCGGTCATAGACGCCCACATGGTTGTCGGTTTCGGTGCAGTTGTTTGGTATGGTGACCGAGAAGCCGTGGCTGGGTACTTCTGTCTTGACGGGCGGGTAGTTTGGCACGGCGGCAATGGACACTGTGACGGTCGTGTCTGAAGAGACAAAATCAGCAAACTGACGATCAGATTTTCTGTTTTTAAGCTGCTCGGGTCTGCTTGTGCTACTGAAAGTGAACTGACCTGGTGAGGGGAACTGGTTCCTCTTGTCCTGAGCTAGCTGAAGAATATTGAAGGGCCCCTTGAGGACCTGGATCCTGTTCTCCATACCGGCTTCCTGAAGTGGAGCTATGGAGTGTCCGGCCTGGATCTGGTGCCTGCAACAAAGACAAATACATGTAGATTAAATTTAAAGTGTTGTTTTTGTAATAAATCATCATAATCATGATGATAATCATCTATAAAGCTCTGCTGCTTCTTCTCTTAGTTCTTAAATCTCTAACAGATCATGAGTCCCAAAACTACCCGACATGAGCACATCTAACCATTCATAACCTGTGTATTCTTCTATATTTTCACTTATATTTTCAGTTGTTTAAACTTGTACTTTTGTCTGTATATGTGTTCACATGCTTTCTGTTTTGTATGTTATGTTTGTTTGTTTTTTTGTTTGTTTGTCCTTTGGGGACAAGTAAAGTGATTTATTACCCTTAGATAACCAATACATACACACTAATCTTGGATAAAGGTCCTACCTGTCCTTTAAAAGGAATTAAACACCTCTTTTAAAGATTTTAAAGCTTTATCTGTCACTTTTATGACACTTGTGTTGGATTTTATTATGTATTTTTAAGTCACTTGGTTTTGTGGCAGTTTATCTAATTAAATGAAGTCAGAATAACTTTGTGAATCTTGTGTTTTAACAGCTGAAGAACAAATCTATCAGGTTAGGCTCTTAAATTGTGCTCAAGCTAAAAACCTCCAGTTTTAAATAGATTTTAACAAATGAGCTGCACCCTTGTGCTGCATTCATACATGCAAATACACACACAAAATTCAGAGAATGTGCAAGAGCTCGGATCTCTCCATTCCCATCACGCCGTGGTTCCCCTCTGCTGTGCTTTTATTTTTAAAGGGGGGGTGGTATTAAGCGAGAGCTGCAGCTCACCTTTTGTTGAGATCCACATCACAGACCAGTGCTTCTGGCTTGCTCTGGGGTATTGTTCTCTTTTCCCTGGGCACCTGTATGGGAGGGTAAACACAGCCGCTCAGCGTCTGACCACATCACATCCAACAACCCGGGTCATCCTGCTGTCTATATGTGCAACTAGATCAGTTACATGACAAAAGCTCTGCCTCGCAGATGCTGCATCATGTCAGTATGGAAAAGGATCATCCTGTCAGGATTTGGTAACTAATCCCCTGACATGTTTTGATTTATGATTAAAGGGCTCAGAAAGTTGGAGAACTTTTTCACAGTTACCTTATAGTAGTCGTAGAGCAGGCCGAGAGCCGCAGCGCTGTCCTCGTCTCCGTTTATGCTCATCATGGCCTTGGTGGCGGCTGTCAGCGGGTTCTCCAGAAATGATTTCCAGGCTTCATCTTCTGTGGTGAAGGAGCGACGCTGGCCACCATAGCCCGGCTCGTTCTGGAGAACCAGGACCGCACGCTTACTGTGGGAAGACGAAGCATCCATAATTAATGTATACAAACCAGTTATTAAGGTGTTAATGCTTCTTTTCACGTATAAATCAGCTTTGGTGACATCATTTAAGCCTCTTTATCACATGATACTGAACATATACTGTATGGGCACCACCTATAAGTTTAAAAGAGGACATATAGACTCTAGGATTAACTGGCTTCTTCTGTGACTTCGCATGAGTTCACAAAGCCAAGACCTACAATCACGGCTTCGTTCAAAACAAACAGGTTATAAGAGCGAGAGATCCACCATGTAGAAGCTCTTTATCTGCAAGACCAGTTGATCAAGCTCTCCAATGATTGTGCAACAAATCTCAGCCATCGAACCACTGAGGTGTCTCGAGAAAGATGCTCTACAGGCTCGTCCAGTGTGACGACTGGTTCGGGGATCGCTCATTGGCTGACGAGGTGGCCGCAAGTGACGCATCTCACCTGGCTACATTCCTGTGTTTATAATCAGAGCTACTGTTGTTCGTAGGTGAAGCTGTTCGTGAAAAATAAGTTTTTATGCTCGGTCACCAGCTACGTCTTTCTCCTTCCTCTTCCTCCGCCATCTTGTGAGGCCTCAAGAGTCCCTGCTTTGAAAACAGGACTTCAGTTGGACCAATAAGAACACACCAGCTTGTGTCTTTACATCTTCACATCTCATCTTGCTTGTAGTGGTCTCAAAGTTTTAGTTTAAGTTCAGCGAACCCAAGTAAATGGCTTGAATTCAACACAAGTGTGAAAACATTGAGGATTGAACTTACTTATTTACAGTAGATTTCAATATTTGCTCAGCTTATATTTACTTAGATGTGTTAAGCCTAGTGAGTAAAACAAAGTCATTAGTGAAGCTCTTGTTGTTAAAGTTTCATCCAGATCGTTAGCTTCGCTTGTCAACATATAAACTTTCCTTGGAAACTGCACACCCACTGCAACACATCTCCAATCATCCTGCCACCAAACTCCATCCGAGCTGATTTTCTGCCACAACAGTAGAGTAATTATGACAAAGTGTAAACGGACTGGTTCAGTTTCCACGCTGAGTATCTACAACAAATACAGCTTTTTTTCCTCTCAATGGTCAAAGCAAAGTGATAATTAGTAATCCTATATCTAATTGTGCTGTTCATAAAAGGCAACCTGATAAGATCCTTTATTTGCCGGCAATAAAACTCAAAGGAAATGTAATCCACTACTTAAAACAAAACAAGAAAAAAAGAGTTTGTTTCTCGGACAGATAAAAAAATTAATGTAACTTGTTGGGAATAAAGTCAGTATTGCAGCATGAATTCACAAACTTTTAATGCACAAAAACCATCTTTTATCTTGTATGAACGCTCACAGGAGTGTGCATGTGGTGTCTTACTTTTTGACACAACATTTTGGTCGTGTGGAGTAAAAAAAATAAAACCTCATATAGCCCTGTGCTTGCTTACATTGTCTGTGTAAGTAGCCGAGCCAACGCCTAACAGGTGTACTATTTCACTCCCCTCAAAAGTCTCCTTGTCGTTGCCCTCAAATAACGTACACAATATTTATAGACAGAGCATTTATGAAACATATATTTTCTTTAATAGTTTCAAGTTAAGATCAATAAGCTCTCACTTTGGATATAAAACCCATCAGCAGTGGCAGTTTTCTTTAACTGACAGCTCCCTGAACAAACACCATTAAGACTATCCACATAACTGTTGGAGCTTAAAGCAAAATCAAACACTAAACCACCCCATCGCAAGCACGGGACTGTTTCTATCCTAACAGGCGCCTCTGGCTCGCACGACAGGTGGAGATACACCTGTACAGGCTTGAACATGACAGGTGAAAACAGCGGAGTTACACCATGGGAAACTATGTGATACAATCACTCTCGCGCTTGGCAGACAGCCTTAGAATAAACTTACCCTTAAAAAAGAAGCCATAATAATCCTATAAAGTAATGCTTAAATGTTATAACAGGTATCAGGATTTTAAAGGCAGGAGCTTGCAGGTCAGAGGTGGACCACAGTGGTCTATAAAAAATCCATCTGTGCCATGAAAAGAAGTGCAAAAATAAAAAATCCAGAAAATATTTAAGAAGCTTATAGTGGCAACCTGCAGTGTTGTGCAGGCTAAAAGTGGAGAGTCAGGACAACTTACTTGTCATGCTCCTGTGACATCTCGGTCGGTCGAACTGGACTTTCTAGTTGGTACTGAAAATCCGATCCGTCTTCTTTGCCGTGGAAAACTGCGCCGCTAACGCTGGATGAGGGCCGCGGCAACAAACAAGGTGTCCCCTACTGAGAGAACGGGTTTTGTCGGCTTTTCTCGCTTTTTTGGGGCAATGCTGAGAAATTGAGGCCGGTTTTACCTGTGACAGGACCGCGGATTGGATTACAGGTGAGCTGCAGGGCGGGGCTACACTGTCAATTACCCAATCTGAAGTTGTGATTGGCTCACCTGGTGGCCTAACCTGAAGCTGTGGAGGGACTCACGGTGTGCCAGTGGTTCAACAGGGTTTAACAGCTGTGATTTTATCATGTTGGGTTTGTTATTGGGGGGAAATGTTATGCAAATACTTAATTATTGAGAAAAATCCATGGAAATTAAGGTTATTAGAGGCTTAAAAGTAAAAAAAAAAAAAAAAAAATCACTATTACACTGGAGAAAATCACATTTATTTACACAACCCAGTGAAGTCTTTGGACCTTTTTGCATCATTGTACTTGGGCAGTAATGCTCCTTATGTCTGTGTTACATAAGAATACTTTATGGTCTGTGATTTGTATGTTTGGACTGATAATTTCCCTCCAACTAGAATCAAATAAATTAAAAACTCATTCATATCTGCAGAAATGAAGTACAGAGCCAATAACAGTAAATGTAAAGTCATTGCAATCATTTTTATGTAACATTAAGAGGCCAGAGACTGCTGTGATACCAAAAACTTCCTCAGTTTATGGTGGCAGAGTGACAAAGAAGTTGTTGTTTTTTAAGACAGTTTTTGTCTTAAAACAATAAGCAGATGCCCATATGATCGCGGAAACAGGTTTTACTTGTTGTAATCATTCCTCCCGCTCATCCTGGCCACCCATAAAACCCCTTTCTAACATGATACCAATGGAAGATTAAGGGACGACATCCACAGTCCTCGTTCTATGCAGCAGAAATATCTTCTAAAGTTTAAAGATGAAATGAGGCACCTGCAGTTTGACTCATTAATCAAGTGAGTATCTGACATAGTTATATGTCATATAAGTACAACATTGCAACACAGACTCGAAAATTATGAACTAAAGTGGATCCTTTTATGTCATGGCCGTAACTCAATCTGCTTAAAGAGGTCGGTATCTGCACTGATATCAAAATATGAAACTTTCTGAACAAGGACATCCTGTTATAGAGATTTATGTGCTTGTGTTGGCAAACTGTGACTTCATGAGCTCATTATAATTCATTCATTAATTAAATTTGAACATCTGCAACTGCATGACAACTGTGCAAACTACAACTCCTGATGAAGATCCTATGATGTGGTTGAAAGCTCCACAGCGGAGAGTGTTTCCCACTAAATGGAGCTTGTGGTGAGACCATTTTCTCAGCAAATACTTAAAAAAAACAGGTCTAATTGAGTTCTTTTTGCATCGATTATCATATTTATCTTTAAATATTTGGGATTTGGGATCTTTGTGAGCCTGAAAATCTTTGAAAATCTATTTCAACAAATTTAAAAAATAAGATTTAAAAGCAAGTAAACTGAGATTAGGTGAGTTTTTCTTTCCATCATTACACCCCAAGAGCCTGAACCCTAAAATCTTGTTTCACACTGACATAACAGATGAAACGTTTTCCATTTTTTTGCATCCTGCTTAACGGTCAGTAATCCATTCTCATGAAGAAATACCACACCTGTGTCAGTGTTAATAGATGATGACGCAGAGAGTTGTTTACATCATCCTGGAGGTTAGATTACCATCAGCCTGAACAGCTGCAGATAAAAAACAGGCAAATTTAGTCCTGAAACCTCCAGAAACATCAAAAGTGTGACTTGACGAATTAGCATGCAACCAAATCAATGGAGGTGGGAGGGCACTATTAACGGTTAACAAACTACTAAGTAACAGGAGAAAATTACTGTGAATGGTTTTTCTGTGGACACTGAGTGTAGAAAATTCAAACTTAAAATAAGTTTAAAATTAAACTGTGAATATTTTTTTTTATTTTAATCTACTCTGACATGCTTTGTTTTGCATCATCTCTAATCTTTATAATCCTCTACAAGTAGCTGTGGGCCAATTGTGATAAAATAAACACAAATGTACAATAAAAAACCTTAAAACCCAAAAACATGGGATGAAAAGAAACACCCCGAGTGCAAACAAACAGCTTTAGACAGAGACAGAGGGGGGCTTAAAAGATGCTATCAGCAATATTCAAAGTTTCTCCCTTCAAACAGAGAGAAACTAACAGTAATTCCCCCTCCCCCCATCACTCTCTCTCCCTCTCTGACACATAGCCACAGCCTCCTGCTCCTGGATCCTGGTTTACTGTTTATTTATCCCAGAGGAAGGACACCTGCTTCTCCTACAGCTTGTTTGTGTTTGCACTGAGGACATGGGATAATACAGTGAGGGAGGGATACAAGGATGTGTGTGTGGTGTGTGTGGTTTTGTGTATCTGTAAGGGGTGGCTGGGAATATATACCTGGGCTGCTGATGGTGGGTTTAGCTAGATGCTGACTTGACAAAGAGTCCGAGAGACCAAACCATGAGGGGGGAAAACAGACAAATGGGAAAAGAGTGTGGATCAAAGCGTGGGATCAAACCTGAGAAAAGACGTGTCACGTTACTCTCGGGAAGCGGGAGATACAGTAGATAAGGACAGATGATGAGTAAAAGTACAAAAACACACCATTGTAAGCAAAAGTCCTGCATTCAAATCTTAAATAAGAGTTCAGTATTATTAGCAAAATGTACTTAAAGGGTCAAAAGCAAAAATGCTACCCCTGTGACTGATCTATTATTATATTAGACATTAATAGACCAATAATACTGATGTTTTAATGACCATGTAGCATTTTACTGTTGCAGCTAGTCGAAGTGGAGATAGTTTTAACTACTTTGTTTACAGTTAATTTATATAGTTGGTGGTTCTCAACCTCAGGCCCCTCCAAAGTTAGAAATATGAGATGTCATGAGATGATTAAAGAAGTGACACAAATGATCTTTTCTGTTCCCTAATCTTTGATTTTTGAGCTGTTCAGCGGGGGAAATGTCTGTTCGGTGTAACTGTAACAGCAGTGCAGCACAGCACGAAGGTTACGGGTTTGAACGAAGAAGCTGGCTGAGGCCTTTTTCTGTGGCTGGGGAGTTGGTGACTAGAGCTTGTATTTGAGTTAAGTTACTTAGTAACTTTTAAAATGTAATGGTCTGGTAACTTAAAATACAATGAAAAGCAGTAAACAGAACTTTTCAGAGTTTCGAATTATATAGTCATAATTTGGTGCTGCTGGATCTCTGCAGCTTTTAACACTGTATCAGTATCTAAACTGACAAACTTCTCAGAGTGAGCCCTGGAATGATTCCTACCTCTCTGATAGGAGTTTTTCAGCTTAACATCCTGTATACATCTGTACTTCTGTCTTGTGGTGTGCCCCATGGTTCTGTTCTGGGTCCTGTCTTGTTTACCTACAGATATCAGTCCAGATAAAAGACTTATCAAGAAAAGCAAGCAGACTTTTGTTTATATATCATGTCATTTTTCTGACATGATAGATAGATAAACAGGTCAGGGAAGTACCGTGGAACAAGTAGGCCATGTAGGTGCCAAGATCTAAGAACAGGTCTAATGTGATGACAGCCATGCAGATAATATTACCCATCAACACATGATAAAATTGTCTCATTACGTGATTGGCAAAAAGATATTAAATTTGGATGGCTGATCATTTTCTTCAACTGAATGCTGATAAATCAGACGTTATCTGTGTTCATGTCAGTCTTGTCCCTGAGGTGCAGGAAAACTTTGGTTCCTTCTCCTCATCTGTTGAATCTACACTCAGAAATGTGTCACGTTTGAACAGCTATGTCTTGATCAGTATGTGAAGTGTATGTTTCTGTTTTTGTCGCTGAGGCTAAATTTTAAACCTTATTGTGTCTCAAGCTGGGATGGAGATGATTATTTGTCCGTTGCTGCTTCAGTGCCTGAAATTCAAAATTCTTGTCATTACCTCTAGAGCTTTGTATAATCAAGCTACCTATATTAGAGACCTGGTAACACCTAGAGGCCTGATCCTCTGATCTGATCCTCAGGTTTTATTGTATTTTCCTTGCTCCAGACTCAACGGCATGGCTCCTAAACTTTACAATGCTCTCCTGTTGGAGTTAATATCTGTGGTCACATCTCAAAAGCACCAGTTTAGACTTGCCATTGCTTAGTTTTATTTATTTATTTCATTTTTACATTTCATGCCTGTGTTTTACATTTAATACTTTATTTTACTGTGCTCAATTACTGTACAAAAACAGGCGTGAAAACTCTTCAAAAAGAGAAAAGAGCATCATAAGTTGCCCTTTTGTTTAACTTTAATTAAAGTCTGCTCTCCAGCAGAAGGGAACCCACACCCAGGCCAGGCTTGTTGTAGTTACTGGTGTTCAATAGCCCGAGGGAAAGAGATGATCTCATGTCATGACTGTTTGAAAGAGACAGAGAGACACAAACATACAGCAAGAAATGAAAAGCTCCTTAATAAACTAGACACGACCGGAGATCTAAATTTACCATATGCGCTTCCAACGACTGAAACCCTCCAGGATGTCATCTTTGCAAATTTACTTAGTGGGACTCAACCCCCTCTCTCTCTCTCTCTTTTCTACCTCCCTCATCCTAGAAGACAGTTGGATTTTAACACCCTCCCGCCTCTCTCCAGGCATCTAACTGGGATGGAAATAAGATGCAAATCCATCCCAACTTTTCTAGCATGTGAGCACTTGTCTGAGCCGAGAGCGCTTGTAACCGTATTGAGGTCTGGACCACAGTCAGTTCGGGTCTGAAGTTTGGTGAAATTTGCTGTTGTTGGGTAAACAACAAAAGAGTGAACATGAACAAAGAAACAGTGTTGTAATGTGTTTGAAGATCGTTATCGTGGTGCTGTCTCTCAGATATTAACAGACAAGGTATGAAATTATGTGAGCCGAGGTAGAGCTACATTTACATTTACTCAACGTGAATGCCAGATGAGTCTGATCCCAAACATTATCTTATTGACAATGTGGGACTGTCATTGCTCCCGTGTAACTGATTACTTGTGGTTTGCTTGTGCTTTTACAGGCCCATCCGTTGGGACTGTCATGCTTAGATGAACTCCTGATTTAGGAGTTTTAATGGAGGGTGTTTCAGGGTGTCAGAGTTGAACACAAGCAGCTCGATGGTCGTGATGTTTTTCAGTGTTTTGCTGAGGACGGGGTTAGATGGTATCACACTGTTCCTACTGATGACAGTAAAAACACTTGCAGACACTGAGGGCACGGCAAGCCCGCATACTGCAACTCCTAAACCACTTAATGCACACACACACACATACACACTCACACACACACACACTGAGAAGGAAACCGGTCAGTACTTTTTCCAGGTGTTATGGGATTCTGGGATTCGTAATGAGTGTTTGTGTGTGTGTGTGTGTGTGTTTTGCTTCACAACACTGCTGATGTTTTAGCCCTTAGCTGTGGATACAACTGACCATTCAGTCTGATTAAAGGGACCGTTATAATTCACAGACAGAAACTGTGACTGGAAATTATCAAAAAAAGACATTTATTGATTTTATTCATATTGATTATTTGTTTTCAAACAAATCTTTTTTCTGTTTCCTTTCAATTTAAATTGAACATTTTTGAGGTTTGGCCTATTGGTTGAACAAAATATTAGTGATAATGTGTTTTAAACCTTTTGTAGACCAAAAAAATACTTCAGCTGATGCAGATTTGTTAAAGTGTTGTTAGTTAGGGGCAGGGGCTAGCTCAGTAGGTAGAGTGTGCAGAGGCTCAGTCATTGCTGCAGCAGCCCAGGGTTCGAGGCCTGTGCTGCATATCATTCACCCACTTTCCTGTGACTTTACTATACAATAAAAAGGTTCAGAAAGCCCCAAAATTATCTTAAATATTTAATGTTATTTGCCCTACTTTAACAATTTGTCATTTGTCATCAGCAGATCAGTTAGTTCAATTAGATCTTTTTTTTTTTTTTAACTGTAAAATCAGGTTTTCTCAGATCATGATCATGTTTCCGTCTTTAATTAATCTTATTTTGATTATAGCTTAAAGAACATGAACATCTAAAATCTAAAAATGTAACTTTAAAAGTGCAGATACAGTAAAATTCGTCAAGCTTGGAGGAAAATTTCTCCTGGATAACAAGCAGCAGCACCAAAGATGGTATAAAGCGCGTCATTACAGTATAAATAAGTAAAGATGCGGTGACAAATTAAATAAAGAGTACAGGCTGTAGTTTTATGTTAACAGGTTTAACTGAATAAAAATGGTGTGGGATGCTGCATTATCCAAACATATACATGCCATCCATCCATCACATCTGTTTGGACATCATATAAGCAACTGAAGCTCCAACTTATTTCATTCCTCACTCTATTTTTATTACACATGTCCACATTGACTATTGATCTAAAGATATAAAACAAATTCACAGATAGATAAATTAATAAAATAATAGATCAAACCATCCTTCCACTAACAAGTATGCTGTTCAGCATGTAATGCATGACTTTGTTGTTCACTCAGGAGAAGATTCACAGCTTATTTTACAGAACACAATAAACAGAATAGATGGTTGATTTCTTCACGCTGTACATTTGGTTTTCCTCTTCAAGTGTATATTATTTTTTCCAGTCCTATAAAATGTAACATACTTTTAAAGTAGCGCCAACATAAAGGTTACTAAATTAAGATCTGATTGAAGTCAAATAAAAACAGGCTAGATGAGGTCTGATCTGATTTTTATGGTGCGTCTCTGCTGACATTAACTGTAATAACAACAAAAAAAAAAAAAAGTTTACACCTCGTTGTGACTTCCCCTTCATTTACCTAACGAGCCATTCAGAGGTGAGATGATGATCTGTGAGCCGTTATTGTGGTATTTAACCAAATGACAGATAGAAACACTCACAGTAACCTGAGTGCTATATTGTGGAGCAGCTCTACAGGCCCAGACATTTCCAAGAGTACAAGTTGAAGGATGTTTGTCCCTAGATTGCACTCAAAACATATTCCACCTACAGTGGATTAGAGAGAAATTAATCTTTAATCTTCCTGATTTACCTTCTGTCTGCTGTGGCAAGCACAACCATACTAAATCTCTATTTTGATATATGTTTAATCCCATAAAAAAGTGACACCTTACTGTTTTGTATTTGCAGTCGGCTACAAGTGTGAGGTTTTTATAAGCAGCTGGGCCGGCTGTGTGGTGGCTGTTTAGCTGAGGAATGCAGGCAATCTGAACATACAGCATTCCTATGTGATCATGAACGCTTCAACACACTTTTATTTTAAGACTCACATCCATGGGAAATTTTGTTACTTTGACATGTATTTCATGAGTAAATGAAATGACGATAAGTCATGAGATACGACGTCAGAAATCTTTAAATTTACCTGCAGAAAAGAGGAAAAAACAGCTCTCTGTTATTAGTTTGGATCGTGCGCTCCAGTTTTAGAAACTATCAGACGCAAAAACATTCTGCTATTGTTAGACTGAGTGTTTTAGCGAAGAGGTGAAGAAGTGTGAGTGAGATGCAAGATCCTGATCAGAGATCTCATCAGTTGAAACCCTCAATCTTCTCATCACAGACTCAGACAAAGATGGTGGTTTGTCCGGATCTGCTTGATTTGCTGGATGTTTGAAACATCAATATCAATTTTGCTGACCCTGTGAGCCGATGAAGCATCCAAGATTCAGCACAGCACAACACAATCCCCCCCAAAAAACCAAACAATGTTCAAAATGTTCAAGCTTACTCATTGCTGTCTTGTGACTTACAGGCAACAATGTGCGCTTTATTTATAATGTCACATGGAAGCTGAATAAAGAGGTGGAGGTTCATAGAAGAAGGGACCGGTGAGGTGACTTGTGAATGAAGGCGATTATTGTTGAAGAAGAAGCGTGAGAGACTGCAAAACAAGCTCTGCCACTTCTCACCTGGTTCAGCCTCCCATTCTGCCCAGTCCAGTTTTGTTCCTTTCAGGATTGATTATCACCGAGACGCACGAGCCGCAATCACAGCCTCCTCACTTTCTATCGCATGAAAGAATAAGTCAGATCTTTAAAAAGTTACAATAGCGCAATGTAAAAAATATATTTTTACAGGGTTTCCAACAGACATTAACATTTGTAACAGAGCATACAGTGTTATGTTTCCTCCTTATGTATCAGCAAAATGTACTTAAAGTATCAAAAAGAAAATATATTTTTGTATGTTATTGGACTTTTATGAGTTGGACTAATGCATGAACCTGTAAGAAGCATTTTAGTGTTGTAGCAAGTCAAGAAGAAGGTAATTTAAACTTAAATTAATTACATTCAAAATATGTATTTGCATGCACAAATAAGACATGGAGTGAACTGCAGGAAAAGAAATGTATGTATACAGTATATTTATGCTCATTAAAGGTTTTTAAAAACTTAATATGCAAAATAATTAGTAGCTATAGTTTAAAAAATAAATCTGGAGGAGTAAAAAGTACATTTACTTTCTGTAGTGAAACTGATGTATAAAGTAGCATAAAATGGAAATATTCTGGTGACATAGGAGTTACTTCCAGTTGGATGTTTGGTACACTGCAGTAAAACTGCAAAGTTGTTTCACTCCAGAGAGAAGACTTTCCTTTCTGCTGCCATCAAAAGGTAAAATGAGAGGCTGGATTTATGCACGCCGTGGGTCACAAACACTCAGATGAAGCACTCAGCAGAGAGGAAATCTTTTCTCGACAGATTTGCTGTCAAACCTGAAATGTGTCTTCAAGAGGAAGCAGGAAACAAAAGCAGATATCTCAAATGTTACTGGAAAATGTTCTTAGTTAGAAACAACAGGCTGACATTCACAGTTGTTTCAATTCCGCCTGACGCATAAACACAATGGAATGAATGGTTGTTTGGTCTTTCTATGGCTGGGGACTTTGAGACCGGGGCTTTCTTTATATGTCAGCCCTGAGATGAACTGGTGACTTGTCCACCCAGTGCCATCTGGGATCAGATCCATCCCCCTGTGACCATGATAAGGATAAGCGGTAACAGAAAATGGATGGATGGGATGCCGGTGGAAGAAATGGATTCATAAAGAACCACAACAGAGGCCTTAAAAGCAATCAGATAAATGAATTCATAATTAATAAGACAAAAGTCAATCATCACATCATCGCTGATTTAGTTCCTTTTCCTGCCTTTTAGTAGAGATGTTTAAACTCTTGTCAAAGTGTCATCAGGACTTCACTTTCACTGATTCCCCCCAAAACAAATCCCACTGAGGATACACGAGTACAGCCAGAAACTTTCATTTTGATTTAATTCAATCCTAGTTTATCTTCTATTTATCTTATTTTCTTTTTATCTATGGTTTATTCATGGTTATTACACGTTTTGATAATCTGTGCTGGTTGATTAAGATGGGAGCTTTGTCATTTTAGATGAATAAATTATAATTTATAATTATTAGAGGATAATACTCATCTGAAGGTGACTTTACCCTGTTTTTACACAGAAGAATAAAAAGCTGTGAGACACGTTCGTCTGTGGATCACAGTAATCCAAAGATGTGAAGAATGAGAAGAAGTTTCACTCAGGGACTGATGTATCACAACACACACACTCTTACACACGCAAACACACACACACACACAGTGTCAGATTTGATTTCTTTGTGGCAATACAGTCAGCACGATCTCAGAGGGCATGCATGAACCTGCAGGAGTTTCTGTTGTCTTCAGGCCAACCGTTGATGCTTGGCGATTACAGCGATCTTCATATTGTGAAGAAACGGCTGCAGTGAAACCCATTTGTCTCCTTCAACTGTTTAACCTGTAACATGCAGAGAAGCTGACTGACTGAGTGGACCCTCCCTCATCCTCCATATATGCCCTTTAAACTGAGAAATACTTGAGAAAAGAAGAGGTTGGAGGGAAGTGACAGGGCAGTAAAGGGTAATAAATAAATGAACGTCAGGTCTTGACAGAGAACAGGAGTTTCACTTGAAGCAGGGCCAAACCTCTGAGCCTGAGGGGGGTGAGAAACAGGCATACTCCTCAACACATTACAGTTTAAAAAAAAAAAAAATATATATATAACATTGATTGGTGGTAATTTAATGCAACAATGGAAGACAGTTTTTCATAATGCTGAATAACAAGGAAATAAAATATATCCAGGACAGTAAGCTTATGTTTTTCTGGAAATTTGGGGGTTGTAGTAACTATAAGAGAGTTTATATTCAACATTTAAAGACTTCAACATTTAATTGATTCCAGTATTTTCACTCACTATATTTAAATTTGACTCCTTTCAGAGCAAATTAATACATTAATCAAGTTTTCAGTATTGCCCCAACAACATTTTATTCTCTGTCGGCATGGAAAGATGATTATTAAGACGTTAATATTGTGTAATTGTGTAATATTATGTTAATATTGAATCGATAATATTAAAATCCAATTAGTAAAAAATGTTGTGATCTTCTTTAGGTGAGGAAGAGAGGACTGACTGACTGAAAACGTGTATTTTGTCGTTGGAAATGACAACATTACTTTTCCTATCATGTGTTTTTAATCTTTGCAAGATCTGTATTTTGATTGCATCAGTAATCTTGACTTTCTTCTTTCTGTCTCAACATCACGTGTTCGGGCTATCATGTGAGTGCAAAGTCAGAGGGAGTGTGAAACTGTCACTAAAACAACTTTTGACATATGGATGTCTTTTGTTAACTGATCCTCAGACCAGTCAAACCAGCAACACCTCTGTCCTTAGTCCATCCCAGGGTGGAGCTTAGAAATCACTGCAGTTTACAAGTTGGGCAAGGCAAACTGTCGCCTTTTTTCTTTTCTTTTTTTTTTTTGTTTGTTTGATTGTGCTCAGATTTGTTCACATACGCTGGCAGCGAGACACAACGGAGAAAGTCTCGAGACTTTGTGACATTTGTTTTTAATTAATTCTGAATATTCCTGTTTTTAATTCACTTTTATGTCTTTTTTTCATTATTGTTTTTGACAGAGACAGCTAAAGAGTGACAGGAATGTGGGGAGAGAGAGATGGTGAACGACATGCAGCAAAGGGCCGCAGGTCGGATTCGAACCCTGGGCCGCTGCTGAGCCTTCGTACATGGGGCGGATGCTCTACCAACTGAGCTCATCGACACCCCCACTTTTATGTCTTTTTAACTGAACTGTTCAGATATAAAGTCTAAACTGGAGTGGACTGTATTTACAGCCAGACATGGCTTCTTATTTTAAAGAAACAACAAGCAGGAAGCAGGACAATAAATGCACAGTGAAATCAGTAGAGACCTGATTAACTGAGAGCCCTATGTACAGCAGATCTATATGTAGGTCACACTGTCATATTTTGGAGGGATGTTGGAGATTTAGAAACCAGTTGACATGTGAAAATTTCAAGTTTTAATGGAATACACCAGGATCATGATCATTGACTGCATCAGCTTTTATTTTGAAACTTAGACCAAATATATATGATACTGTATGTGCCCTTATATACTTTAATTGTAACTGTTCATTTAAAAAAAAAAAAAGGTGATTAATAAAATAGAATTAAAACTGGTGGGTGCAGTGTTAACCAGCACTATCACGACTTGTCTGGGGTGTACTTCGCCTCTCGCACACCATCAGCTGGGATCACCTCCAGCTCCCTGCAACCATGTTGAGGTAATCGGTTCTAGAGAATAGATGAATAAAAGGAATTAAAATTCATGAAGAAAGCAGCCTGAACACGTGCTTTCTTCACATCTGTGCTTGCACTTTTTCCAGCTTTTATATAAACTCACTTTTTAATACAATGTGTCTGGAAATTATGAAATAATACAAAATTTATATAAAACTCTAGCTTAATTTATTACAAACAAACAGACAACAATGAATACAGTCCTGCAAAAAGAAATAGATAAAATTAGATAGCTAAAGCGTAACAAATAAAAGCCAATAAGAAAATAAAAACTTAAAAGAAGTTTACAAACAAGTGCATAAAAATTAAAAACCAAATCAATATAAGCAAGGCCACAAAAAAAAAAAAAAACCCTAAAGGAAACAAGTGTTGGAAAGGTAAGAAGAGGTGTTGTTACAATGTTTCCTCATTGGAAATAACAGCGCTGAAGGACGTGCAACTTAACACGTTTCTTAAGGTTCAACTGGAAATCAGAGGCGATCAGTTAAATGCAATAAAGGAAGAACATGTGAAGCTCCTGGGAGACACAGAAGCCGGTGATGAAGTTCAAAGTATTAACCCAGACTAAACAGTAAACTGTGTTTTCAGTGATTCACACCTCTAAGCAAAACTGATACTTCAGTTGAGAGTCACCTAATTCTTTAGAAACAGAGCATCAGCACGGTCACTCCCCTCTGTGCATTCACAGGAAACAGCATCATCTTTATCGGTGCAGCAGTGCGAGGAAAAAGCCAGGAGAGGGCAGCGTGTGATAACATTTATCTGAGAATGACACGCAGTAATCAAACTCCAACTCCTCCCGCTCATGTTTTCAAAGGAACAGGTTGTGTAACGTTGATCTTTTTCAAACATTTGTTCCAACACGCCTTCTGTACTGTTCTGCCTCCAGGCAAGAAACTGACCTTTGCGCACACACACACACACACACATCTGCACCTCGCATACAGCTCACAACTTGACACAACTGAAGAGGGCTTTATGTACTCTCAGCCTTTTCTGCCTCCTCTATTTTTATGCAAATGTCTTCCTGTAGGACAGTGTATAGGAGCTCTTGTATATGGAAATAAGTGAAAAGGCTGCAGATAAAAGACAATGTTTGATATACGGCCTCTTAGCTGAGAGGCCTCTTATGAGGATAATGCTGTGCTTTTTCACACACACACACACACACACACACACACACACACACATGCATGCATGCAGAGCTGCACTGTGTCTGAGTCTTTGTCACTTTCCTTTCTGTTCTCCTGTCTCTCTCTCTCTCATGAATATTTCACCATTTTCTTTCCCCTGTTGAGTTTTGCTCTCGTTGGCTGCTTCTCGCTCCTCCTCACCCCCTGCACCTTCCTCTCTCATCTTCATCTCTCCCCTCCTCTTTCTACATTCTTTCATCTTGACGAGTGCGGAGTGAGGAGGAGGGTTTCGTATTGATCTGTTTGTCGAGGGGGGGTAAAAAATGGATTTATCATCGCAGATTACACCCTTGAACAGGAGGGCGAAGAAGCATCGCTTGCTTGAACACCCCCTGGGTCCTCACTCGATTTATTATCCATGTCCTGGTGCATATTTTCCCTTTTTGTGTGTAAGAGGAGGCATGTTTCCATAACATGAGGCAGTATATGCCAGACGGCTCAATTTGAAAAATAGTGGACATAGAGGGCAGACATGGAGGATGGACGGACATGCTCCACACAGGGAGAGGAAACAGGAAACAGGAAAGCAACACAGGAAGTGCAGCAACAACATCACCTCTCCCATGCTGCACCTCCTCCTCACCACACAGATGTTCCCATGTTCTTCCCTCTCCTCCCAAATCCTCTGCACTTATTAAAAAAAAAAAAAAAAAAAACGTTGGCGTGCTGCTGGTAACCATAGAAACCGCTGCGTGCCGGGCCCTCTTCAAAATGTATTCAGAAGAATCACAATGTGAAAAAAAAAAAAGAAGAAGAAGAAGAAGGGGGGGGGGACCATCCCCTCCCACTAGAGGAACAGGAGAGGCTGCATTCATCACCATGACGAGGGCAGTGCTGGGTGTTAATATGGCTGACTCTGCTGAACACACACACACACACACACACACAAGTTTTATGTCCAAGAATAACATCTCGTCTTGTTTCTTTTGTTCTGGCAGCAAACGTGGATGTATTATAAACACAGTCACGTTTGCAAGAGAAACAATGGTTCAAAGCAGCAAGAGAGATGAGGACATTTTGACTGGATGTATGTATATATATATATATATATGTACACTCTCACACCGACAGTAAGTCAACAAGTACCTGAACCCGAATTTAAAAGCCTAACATCATTACATTACATCTGTGCATTTGTCCTTCCAATATAACAATGTTTGTTTATAATAACTGAACAAAAACTACTCCTACTTTCTTATCTGTATTTATCTCCTTCTGTGTGTCTAAAGAAATCCTTAAATTAATTCTTATTATCTTACACAATTCGACCATATATTCCTTTTCAGAGAATGTTCTTTTATAACATCCAGAATTTATAATGTTTCTTCTCTTAAATGAGAAAATGCTGTATGTTGTACATGAAGTTTCTTTGACCTCATGCAGCATGGAGGACAGATACAAGTTTCATATTCATGGGTGTAATGTATTTTTTTCCCGCTTTGGTTAGTCAAATTAAAAGCTATACTCCTGCTGTTTACAAGCGAGCTCATTTTTTACCCTAAAAACAGTTTAACAGAACAAAATGTACTTACTACCTTTTTCTGGAGCTACTCAACAAGAGACGACCATCAGACCAAGAGATAATAAGGCTGAACCAAGTGGCAACCTCCATGAGGAAGTGACAAAAAAACCTGCAGTTCCTCGAATGGCCACTTGAGGTTGGCTACAGAACGAGTCAATCTACATGAGCCCCCATGTTAAAATGTCCAACTTCACAGCAGAAATAAACATGTTTACAGCCTGGTACAAAAAACAGTTTTGGTCTCTATAGCTAATTTCACCATTCATGACAACTGTGCTGAGTCTGAATTCTTTTAAACTAACCCATTCAAATTAGATTAAGGCTTAAAGTTATGCAGAATTAACAGCGTGGCCACTTTGATTGACAGGTAGGTGCCGTTACAGGTGGCTTGTTTGAGCACCCAGCCCGCCTCAGGTCCACAGATGATCCACGTCTTTTCCAAATTTTAGATTGCTAGGAGGCGGAAGAGGCAGGACTACTAACATGGCGGCGACCAGAGCCGCAGATTTTGAGCTTCAGAATGGCTCTTCAGAAACCTACAGGTGACGTCACGCATACGCTGTTCATTCGTTATACTGTCAGGGGGTTGAGAACTATGGAAAAAGACCATCCTTGAGTTATGCACTGTAGGCATGTAGTGTGTGTGATTTAGTGGCATCCAGTCATAGCGTAGTTTCTAATTGTAACCCCCCCCCCACATCTCGATCTCCTTCATGACATGAAGCAGAAACTCCAGTTGCCATGAAAAACACAAAAAATGCAAAAGACCCTTGAGGCAGCATTTAGTTTGTCCGTTGTGGCTCCTGTAGAGTGGTTCAACAAGAGGACCTGCAATGTCTGTAGATATAAAAGTCTCATTTTAAAGTAACAAAAACATAATTTCCTTATTTTCAGGTCATTATTACATGAATGAAATCATAGTTGTGCATGTTATATTCATATTCTGTCATATTCCGACACATCTGACCTTTAATTTTTTTTTTATTTTGTCAAAACATATTTTCATAAAGGCGTCTTGGTAGCTCAGTGGTTAAGATGCACGTCATATAATCACAAGATCACAGAGCAAGTCAAGTCAAAAAAGCATAAAAGGTGTTTACCACACTTACAGTGTGAACAGAAAAGCTGGCAAACAGAGTACTTGTGTGTAATTTGGTATTTTTATTTATCTATTTCATTTTCTCTTTTTGTTAACATGCATGTAGTCTACCACCTTCATGTCCTCCCTGTGCTTGTTTGTATAACTGTAATTTTATTTATGCAATTATATTTGATAGCATCTATTATTGTGCAATTTAGTGAACTTGTCCTGTATTCAAGAAAAAAAAAATTCCACATAAACCACACCTACCCACACACACCCACACACACACACACACACACACTTTCCTGTCCTGGTTTCTGTCTGGTTTCTCTCATTGTGTCTGGTGCCCAGTTAACGCCCTGGGACAGCTGTCATGGTGGAATGTAAACAGCAGTGATGGAGTCGCATCAAGACTTACGATTATAGAGAGGAGGAAAAAACAAACAAACACTCTACTGTTAGCACAAGAAGCCGCAATGAAGTCACAGACTCACCCTTCATTTTGTCACTCTTCCATTGTGTGTGTGTAGTACCAGGTGTCGACCAGATTACTGACCAGTCGGTGGTGACACACTCTCCTGGCATCCTCCCTCTGTCTAGCCCCCCTCCCCAATCCTGTCTGTCTCCGTCTGACTCTCTTTATCTGTCTGTCTCTCTCTCCCTGTTGAATGCGCCACATGACCTCAGTGCCCAAGAGATCACACGGGGGAGGCCACTGAGCATGTCAATCAGTTTTTCTTTTCTTTTTTTTTCATTATTCTTTTTTTTTAAACCGCCCTTCGTCTCCATAGCAACAGCCAAAGTCACGGAGTGGGAATAAAAAAAATAAAAAATAAAACACTGAGAGAGGCAGGTTTGGTTTGTAGACATTAATCATGGCAGGATGCAGACCATTTAAGGCTCTGAGTGTGACTGTTTCTCACGAGGAAATGCAGAGGTTTTATGAGCTGCTGCTACACTCAGCCTACTGTAATGCATATACACTTAGTTGCCGGTTTATTGGGCACGTGTATTGCAGTCACAGATGCAATAAAATGTAGCTTTTAATGTTCAGTTTATGTTGAATCAGTCTTAGATGGGAGTTGATTTATCTAGTTTAAAGGCTGCAGTTTGAGGTCCTGTTGAGTTGTACACAGAGGGTTATCTCCATGATTTAGTGCCCACGTTGGTTTATAGGGGTGGACAAAATGTTCGAACTACCTCTCAGTATGATTTGAAACAAAACTGAACATCATGACCTTCATTAAAGAAGGATTTATTATAGGACTGTTGTATTAGACAACATTAATTTATCTAGGTGTACCTAATAAACTGGCCACTTAGTGTATACTGCTGCAGCTTTCTTCTTTCTGGGGACACATTAATACCACATAATGGTGATGGCAACATGTAGAGCAACAGAACAGAACAGAACTGTTTCCGTGTCTCAATTCAGATACTTCCAATACTATGTAGTACAATGTGTATTTCCTCTCGTAGTGCATTAATTTCAGGTCTTAATTTGAGTGCAGCTGCTGTGCATTTACAAGAAAATAATGATCGTCAACAGTCAAAATCTGACTGCCAACATATGAATATAAAACACACAAAGATCTTACATTTGAAACCGCTTCAGCTCCTGCAGCTTCCTCAGCTTCCCTTTCCAAAGCGGCGACCATCAAGGTGAGAAGTGTCCCCAGTGACAGTATAAAGAGTGGACAGAGCCTGTCAATCAAAGCGGCCATGCTGTTAATTATGCATAACTTTAAGCCTTAATATAATTTGAACAGGTGAGTTAAAACAAATTTCACCCTCAGTGCAGTTGTTATGAACGGAGAAATTAGCTATAGAGACCAAAACTGTTTTTTGAACCAGGCTGTAAACGTGTTTATTTCTGCTGTGAAGTTTGACTCACTTCTGGAGCCAGCCTCAAGTGGCCCCTCAAGGAATTACAGTTTTAAGCCACGGAGGTTGCTGCTTGTGTAGTGCGCTAATTTCAGCAGGTTAGTGTTGTCTCAGTAAGTTACGAACATGTTTATGTACTCGAAATATAAAGTGTAAGTACTGAAGTATGCTAACTGAGAAACAGCATGTGTGAGTCTACAGCCGCGCTAGCAGCTCTGTGAAGCTGTAGGTATGGAGCTAATGGCTAACGTGCTCACAGTTACAAAGCTAACATACTGACGTTCAGCAGGTATAATGTTTACTATATTTATATTTTCACCATTTTAGCTGGGTGTGTTAGGATTCTAACATTTGCTAATTAGCGATAAACTAGACTAAAGGGTCATATTTGGTCATAAACCAAATGTTTTATGTTCACAATTAATAATTCTTAATAACTAGTTTGATATATATGATTATTTCTTTATTTGTCTTCTTTTCTTCAGCCTCTATTTCCAGGTATATGCTTTGCAGGACTGGGGCGATTTGCGTAACTTGTGATTTGATACGACCTTTAGTCACTTTTCATATTACAATTGTTCATACCCTTCCTTTCTGATGAAAACGATGTCCGACACCTAATTTGGTGATTCTGAATTAGATTTTTTCTAATAAACCTGAGTTAATCCTACCATAATTAAACATTCCTTCACCGGATGAGAAAATCTTTCTCTTCCACCCCTGCAGATGGGAGGAATTTGGTGCAAATTAGCCATTTTCTTCAAAAGCTCTCTGCTGCATCATCACAGAGCAGGGTCACCTTGGGTGAGGAGAGGAGAGGAGAGGAGAGGAGAGGAGAAAATAGAAAGGAGAGCAGAGTGCTCGTCATCAGAGCAGAACATGACCTGAGGCCTGGACACAGATTGAAGCCTCTCTCTCTCTCTCTCTCTCTCTCTCTCTCCTCTGCTGTCTTCTCAGCCTCTTAGCCCGATTACCTCAGTGAGACGAGCCGTTGTGTCGACAGTTTTGTGCCCGTGGACGAAAATCATTCATCAGAAGTGTTAAAGCTTGAAGACCATGCAGATCTCCATCTGTGCGAGTCTGGTAGTCTTGCATAATCAGCTCAGAGGAGACCTAAATAATGGCCTGAAGTTAAATTGATACTCGTACTGTCCTACACGACAACTCCTGTAAATTCAAACTGATGAAACATACAGAAACATCTCAACCATTAGTCCATATTTGGGTTGTAAATCATTTCCCGTTGAAGCATTGTTTACAGAAGACAGTGTGACAGTACTTCCTCCAAGGATATCCTCTGTGTGTTTGTGGCTACAGGATATTTGTACCAGCTCTGGCTCCATGCCTGTTCCAAATATAGCAGCATTTAACATAGTAAATTCATAGTGAATAGTGAATAAGCACACTTTACCAGCCACCAATTAATCATAAAGTAACCTTAGTTTTAAACTGGCGGTGTTTGAAAGTTTACTTTAGATACTCTGTTCTCAGTTCTAGTCTACGCAGCCATTGTTTTTTAATAATGACGACAGAAAGCGTGGGCCGGCAGCTCACACTGCTATGGCGACGAGACCGCAGCAGGAGGTAAGAAAGGCAGAAGAGTAGGAATCTGTAACATGAGAGGGAAGAGAGCGGATCAATTGATAGAGGAATAATAAACCACATTAGAAATAAAAGCATGCAGATAGTGGCTCACTATGTGGCTCTCTCTCTTTCTCATATCATCTCTAATGGAAGTGTAATGTTGTAGAGGAAATGTCAGCAGCTCAGTGGTATCTACAACAAACACTTGAGCTGAAGGGCCTTGCTATGATGGAGGCCTGTGCGGTATTCAAATACAGCCCTGTACAAATACACACAAAGGTCTACACGCAAAAGGTCACGGTGATCCAAGTTAGAAGAATAATTTGACATTTTGGGGAATATGCTGATTTGCAATCTGGTTTGATGAGAAGATAATACAAGCCTCATGTTTGTATGCTAAATATGAACTGACTACTGGTTAGCTTAGCTTAGCACAAACACTAGAACTAGGGGGAAACAGCTAGCCTGGCTCTGTCCAAAGGTAACAAAAAGCTACCTACCAGCAAGTCTAAAGCCTACTAATTAACACATTACATCTAGTTTGTTTAAACTGAAGTGTAAAACAACATGTTATGGTTTGTATCAGACTATTTCCTTTAGCAGTAGCTTTAGTTAGCTTTTAACAAGGTGGGTTTATGTTTGGACAAAGATGTGTGTGTGCTAAGCTAAGCTAAGCCAAGCCAAGCAGCTGATATTAGTAGGTTCATGTTTGTGTGCTAAATATGAACCTACTGGTTAGCTTAGCTTAGCACAAACACTAGAAACAGGGGGAAACAGCTAGCTTAGCTCTGTCCAAAGGTAACAAAAGCTACCTACCAGCACCTCTAAAGCTATCGAATTAACACATTTTTTGTTTGTTTGTTTAATTTGTACAAAAACTGAAGTGTAAAACAACACGTTATGGTTTGTATCAGACTGTTTCCTTTAGCCGTAGCTTTAGTAAGCTTTCACCTCTGGACAGGGCTAGCTGTTTCCCCCCCCCTTCAGTGTGTGTGCTAAACTAAGCTAAGCTAAGCCCAGCAGCTGGTATTAGTAGGTTCATGTTTGTGTGCTAAATATGAACCTACTGGTTAGCTTAGCTTAGCACAAACACTAGAAACAGGGGGAAACAGCTAGCCTAGCTCTGTCCAAAGGTAATGAAATCTACCTACCTAATTAACAAATTAACACATTATATCTTGATTGTTTAATTTGTACAAAAACTGAAGTGTAAAACAATACGTTATGGTTTGTATCAGACTGTTTCCTTTAGCCGTAGCTTTAGTAAGCTTTCACCTCTGGACAGGGCTAGCTGTTTCCCCCTGCTTTCAGTGTTTGTGCTAAGCTACGCTAACCAGTGGTTCATCTAAGTCCCAACGAGAAATATGCGGACAATAATATCCCAAACTGACATCCTAAACAGTACCTAGTCAAGTAGGAAATATTCTTTGGTTTATCTTTCTACGTTTTAGTCATCATTATTCCCACTAAATGCTAAACAAGCCAACAAAGCTAACTGTCTCTTCAGTGTTAAAGCTGACCTGTTTTACCTGCTGTCTCATATATTCTGGTCCAAGCTGCACCCCCCCTCCTCCTCCTCACTCTTCATCATTCTCTCTATTAGGGCTGCAGTCTGACCCGGCTAGCTGTTGCTAAGTTTATCTCTGTGCCAATCTGTGCCCTAGAGGCATGCATGCAGAGGCAACCCAGAAAAGACAGAGTGCACTGTCAGTTAGAATAATCAGGGAACGGGAGGAGGGAATGAAAACTCATGATGGCCTGTTCTGTTTTACATGAGCTTACAAGCTGTAATTAATTGCAGAACGAGGGGGACTGTCGGCGAACATGTGCATGTAATGTGGATGTGTGTGATGGTTAGTCACATCAAAATATTCGCAGCAAATAATATTAGCAAGTAGAAATTAGCTCAGTGCGCTGCTTCCTGGTGACCTTTCTGCTGCTGTTTGCCTGCAAAGCTCTCAAACTGACTCAGCCACTTAATAATTAACACCAACACCCCTGAATCATTTCAAATTATAGCATGTGTGGTTAATCAGATCACATGTTGCAATATTTCATCTTTTGTCGTGGAGATGTTCACATAAAAAAAACATTCGTTATGGTCTAAATATTGCTTTAACTGGTGCAGCGGAATATACCTCAAACCTATCCGTCAATATATTGACCCAAAATGAGGCAAGCTCGTGACCTTGTATGCAGTGAGCTGACATCATCACTCTGGGTCTGGAGCCAAACGCTCTGCCGCACTGGAAAAGCCTCTCCGGTCAGGAGTGGGAGATCTCAATCCTGCTGCTGCTGCTGCTGCTGCATCATATCACGCCCTCGACTCGGCCAAGTCGAGGGCGTGATATGATGTAGTCACTCGCAGATAGGAGACCTTTGGCTGAGGCCTTAGATACTGCACTGTTAGCAGGGTGTTGCTGTGGGTTTTTTTTTTTACTACCTTTGGCATAGCTTTGGAAAAGGATTGTGCAGCATGCCATCTTCTTATTAAATAACAGGCGTAAAAAGTCTCATCAACTCTCCACAAGTCATTACCAAATATCTCGGGGTTCATGCTGAGCTGTTGTTGAGACTGACCTGGACGGAAAACGTTAACGCACAGACTTCCAGAAGAAAGTGAAGAAGTGGGTACTTGGGGTCAGCTCTATGTTCCCACAGCCCTATGTTCCCACACCTCTATGTTCCCACATTACTTAGACTTAATTTTTTTTTTCAAAATTAAGCCCCATGTTCCCCACAGCTCTATGTTAAACTCTAGGATTGGATTAGGGGTTAGGGTTAGGTACATATGGCTGTGGGATCATAGAGCTGTGGGAACATAGGGCCTAAATTTAAATCATTTCTTAGAAACGTGGGAACATAGAGCTGTGGGAACATAGACATGCTCACGGGTACTTTTGTGGCCAGTCTGTATGTTGAGATAACAGCATTACAGTTAATAATATGATTTAGGGTTATGAATAAAAGGGCTGGTTCTGTTCTATATCTTCTCTCCTGAATCATTACAGACAGTTTTGAAGAGTTTGAAACTCAATAAGAGTTTGAAAAATATCTTGTCTTGGTGTTTTTAGCAGTCTAAAAAGTGTCAGATCAATAGAAGGCCCACAGAAGATACAGCCAGCTTTATTAAATACATATTTTTTTAAGTTATCAGTTTGTCTATAACGTCCTCTTCACCCAAAATTCTAATCTAAAAATGGTTGTATGATCATCCGCTCTGGTTAATTATCGAATTAAATATCTTTTCTGAATTATTTTATGTAAGCTTCTGAGTCATACATCATTGTATCTATAAAATTACATTATCAAGCTCTGATTTAGCAGCAGTAACTTCTCTTTGGGCATGTCGAAGCACAAGTCAGGGCAGTGTCTATTTGCATACGGGCCAAGCGATTGAGCCCTGCCCTTTGATGACTCATCATAAAACACTAAAGAAGAGGACATCCGTTACAGGATTCTGCGCTTTGCAATTATGCCCGTTTCGCGGTCAAACTACTATTTTTGTTTGCCCCGAGCAAATCCCTGCATGCATTAGTAAGATATTAGTTACGCCCTGTCACAGGTTGCAGAGCTGAAGGGGGTACAGTCAGCATGTCAATCGCTTCACCTTTGAGTGAAGCGCAGGGAGTGGCCGATGTATCATAAAACCAGTTTTAGTAACTTTCCATTTCAGTTAACCTCACAACAAGAGGAGGAAGGGAGAGGCTTGTGAGAAAGTAAGACGCCATCCTTGTTTAAAATAATCAGTTAAAGCACTGTACCAGGTCCTTGATTATTAATTATTCTCTTCTGATCTGTTGTTTTCCTTTTATTTAGTTTCTCACTGCAGAGTCACGCCATCTTTCAGCAAACTTTCAAGTCTTTATTAATATTTGATCATGCAGACTGCATAATTGTACAAAAATACTGCAAACGCTGACAAAATAATCTGTTCTGTGCACAAAACTTTTATTCTAAATCGATGGGAAGTCTGAAATGGAGGATAAAATGCATCCAAATCACTGAAGCACAGCAGCAGCAGCAGCAGCAGCAGCAGCAGCAGAGTTTGTAAAATATATGTGGGTTCTGGTAAACGTGCTACAAAAAGACAAGGCAAAACCGCCGGTGTGGTCATTTAAGAACTAAAGCACATACTCCTGGTTTAAAGTTACTCTAAGATCACTCCAGGGGATTACGAGGAATGTGTACAGAAAATGCTTTTATGCCCGTGCAGGCTCTGCTTCCTCTGCCGCTATAACAAAATGCACTTTACTGAACTGAAGCTTCTTCTTCTCCTCTCAGGAGACACATGTCCTTATCATCTGCACTTTGTGGGAGAAAGAAGCATTCACTCTTTTTTTTTTTTTTTTGACGGTCGCCTCTACCGTCATTCTTGGCCGCATTCCTGTGCAGCGCTAGCTGCGTCTAATCTCTGCAGGTTGACACAGGTACCTGTCTGATCTGGAAGCATGCACAGGGTGTTGGTATTTGGGTGTGTACCCTGCAAACACAGAGGAACGCAGATAAAGGGGTGTTCTTTCCACCTTCAGAGAAACACGGGAATGCGAGGGAAAGGAAGTGAATGTGACAGAGACAGATGGCAAATGAGAGAGAAATTGGAGTACTTCAGCCTACTCCTATCTCTGTTTCATTTGGCTCTAGTCTCTGGTCCTGTAGCACCCTAGGTGGGAGTATTGGAAGCCCGCTTGTTGTGTAACACCTTTTTCCTCCTCCGCACACTATCGCCAAACTCTGCTACAACAAGGTTGAATCACAGCAGCTTTCATCTTATGGTGTGGGATATTTCAAGTTTTTTTTATGGTGTTTTTATGCCTCCCCCTCTCCCTGCTTCCCCCCTTTATGCACTGTAAAAACAAATCAACAGATTTCAGTCGGTCAGTCAGTGAATCAGACAGCCAAAAGAGGGTGCAAAATGTGTGAAATAGGTCAAGTTAAGTTAGTAATCACAATTAAGACAAGTGTAACATTTGAAACCAGGCATTTTGACCTCAATATACAACTCTTTGCAATCTCATAAGACTTCTGCAGGGCTGAAATCTACTTTAATCTTTTTTTTTTTGGCAAACATTTTGAATGCTTATGTACATGTACAAAATGTTTCAATAAAGTGGCACTGTCATCACCCCGTCTCCTTTCAGCCAGTCAACCGCTACCGGATTTAGCCCGTTAACTCCTGTTAGCTAGACAAACAACGTCAAAGTCAGTATGAGTCAACTATCACAGACAGTCTTTTATTTATTTAGCTTAAGAAGCCTGCGCTTACTAACTACTTAGCTGGCTAAAACGTGCTAGGCAGGGTTGTGGGCTTGGCTTATTACTCAGCATTAGCTCATTCACAGTGACGTCAGCAGCGATTTGATTTTAAAGATATTGTTCAGAGAAAGACACAAAAGTCTGTGGAGATCAAAAAGACAAATTTTCTTTGTGGTTACTCAAACCGACCTAGCTAGCAATGCTAACAAAGGCTAAGTAGCACCAGCAGCCTTGTTAAAGCTAATCAAATAAAAGGTGTATGTGTTTGTTTAGTTCATTCAGACTGACTTTGACATGGTTGTTTGTCTAGCTACATGAGTCAACTGGTAACAAATGTTTAGGCACTGTATACTAATAAAATTGGCATTGGTGCTTTAGCTAAAGGGAGCTAAATGGCTAATTTGAATGCAGTTGTTGAGCTTGCTAGTGCAAAGTGACATGAAATGTGTAACTGAAAACTTGAAAATATGAAAAAGGACAAATGAAATGTCAAATAAAAATGATATCCATTAAGATATATTATGAAAATGAATCATAAAATAACATTAAATAAAAATAAAAACGTATTTTACATAATTTATTTACATTTCATGATGCCTTTTTTTATTTAATTCAGATATTATTATTTAAATTTTTAAATAAATTGATTTACACACTTGCAAATCTACCTGGGGAAATCTAGCATCATCTTCTAATGTGTATGTATACTGGCTGCTCTTGAAAATAAGCTAGCATGTTACTTTGCGAGCTCTTCTCACATCAAAATAGGCTACTTTTGAAACAAATTGACATAACTATAATGTTTTTTGTACTGATAGCATGACTCAGTCACACACACTGTGACCACAGCATATCTTTTTCTGTTTTTTCTTAGCCTGGAGGTTATTTTAGGGCTAATTTATGTACAGAAATTTCCAAATTATACACAAAATAAGTCTAGTAGGAGTCCATAAAACAACTTTTGCATGCAAAGTAAGACCAAACCTTATTGTTCCATAAAGCTGCTGCACATGAGGTTAATGCCTTACATTATATATACCTCTAAAGAGCAATCATGCTTCCTGACAAGCCTCATCGATTTTTCTGCGTGGCTGCTCTTTGTTGACCTCGACATCAGGTCTCTATAGTGCTGAGTTGGAGATTGGCTTTCCTGCATTTCCAGCTTCAAGATTAATGGAGACAGTGATAAAACAGCCACTACATCAGCATTTAATGGTAACTTCACTCTATTCGACGTTTCTTACTCGTACTGTATTTGATCAGCTAATAACACCACAGCCAGTGTGGCAGTGAGACTGATTACACCACAGAAATCCTAAATAACTATTTTCCTTTCCTCAAATTTCCACATTTCTTGTAAGCATAACCTTCATCCTATTATATCCAACATTTCTTATCTGTCTTTTTCGTCCTCTCTGCTAATTTCTTCCCTCTTCCCTTCAGCTAGTATAACATGTTTTCTGGCTCAGATGCCTAGATGGAGCAGCCCGATGGAGAGGCACAAAATCTTGCCAGAAAGAGCCTCGCTCAGGGCTCTTCTACGGCCAACTACCACTGCAGCGAAGTGGAATGATGCTTGGCAGCCACAGCTTCGAGGCTGAAAATGCTGCAGGATGCTGTATATGGGAGTGTTGGGAGAGAGAGAGAGAGAGAGACGCTGTATGGACACGTTAATTTAGGTGCTTCCAGAACAGGACATGGAGGATGAACGTAATGGGGAAAACAGGCACAGTTCTGAACAGGCAGCATGATTTTCTGCCCGTGATGAGCCAGTGCGACCTCTGTGTCTGAACATGTTTGACTGCTGAGTATCCCTGGAAAGGCTGAGTCAGTCAAGAGTAACACAGTGAAAAAGAGAGATAAGAGAGAGAACTGGTTCTGAGCAGACTCTATACATTATGAAATCAGCGTAGGCGGGGAAGGAGGCAAACACTGCATACTGTCCAATCTTGATTAACCTCAATAAACCTTTCAGAAAGATTTGCAGAGGAACCATAGTGAAGTTTTACTGCAATCCATATCAAATATTAAATATCTCAGACGCAGCTTGATACGAGTCAGAATGATTGTACCAAATCAAGGTGGAGTCAAGACTTACATAGTGTGTCGGATCACTTGCATATTATTTGCAAAACAAGAAGAGACGTCTTTGCCCTGCAGCCAGAAACTCTCCTCTACTTCTTATATCTTGGAGATATGTTTTTTCTTTTTATTTACAAATGTCCTTTCCAAACATATCCAAAATTACATGTCATTGCTTGAATAGTGATTGTTATATACATAGAAGAATATTCACAGACTTATGTGGGAAAAACCTCTTATGATATCAGTTGTTTATATAGATTTATATAGATTTTAGATGAACTATTTCCCAAGTCATTTGCAAAAATAAAGCAATAAAAGTATGTCAGTCAGAGAGTATCCCATACGTCAAAGTACAGAAGACTTCCTGCTATTGTCAACAAGGTGCCATGGTGACTGTGTAGCGGCTAGACTCCAAAAAAAGGGGAATCTGCCCCTCCTATTACATGAAAACATAACAAACAGCATAACAAAGACCTTAAAATATGTATTTACTATTATACTGTCAGTTACTCTGTATGTTTTAACTGTGTTAAAGTGTACTACCGCCCTCCGCACTAATCAGTACATGGTATGTCCCCGGAACCTTTAATGGTGGTCAGCTACACTGGGGACTGTCTTCACCCGAACACCCTGCAGAGAAGACAAAAAGGTGAATGACTTAAACGCACATTTCACTTCATAATATTGCACATCTCATTTAACATCAACCTTTTGGTTGCAGTTTAGCACAATTAACACATTTGTTCAGGCTACTAAACTAGCCAAACTCACTGAATGTCCTGAATTTTGCAGGCCTCCAGTCAGTCCCAGCTAAGTGCCAACCTCCGCGGCTTTGAAGTGAAGCCAATGCTGAAATGCCCCAAAAACTGCAATTCCCGCGAACGGCCACTTGAGGCTGGCTGCAGAATGAGTCAGTCTCCATAAGCCCCCATGTTAAAATGTTCAACTTCACAGCAAAAATAAACATGTTTACGGCCCGGTACAAAAAACAGTTTTGGTCTCTGTAGCTAATTTCCTTGTTCATGACCACTGTACTGAGTCTGAATTTTTATTTATCTCACCTGTTTAAATTAAAGGGTTAAAGTTATGCATAATAACATAACATAACAGCGTAGTCGCTTTGACTGACAGGTAGGTGCCATTACAGATGGCTTGTTTGAACACCCAGGTGTCATTTGGCCCGTCTCAAGTCCGCTGGTAAGTTTCACAACCATCCTGAACTACATTGACGTTATGTATTATGTTGTTTCGCCAATGACACACGTCTTTGTCGATCTTTAGATTAGCCAAGAGGCAGAAGAGGCAGGACAGCCAAGATGTCAAGTTTGACCTTCAAAATGACATCACAGATACACTGACCATTCTTTTTACTGCCAGTGGTCCCACCTGAAGGTCAGCACAGGTCCTACAAACACATATTGTTAATACAATTGACAGTTTCAGACAATTTCAATGAAACATTCACTCCTTTGGTTTGTGTCTCATTCCTCCTTTGAACATGTTACTCATTGTGAAATTACCATACCAAAATGTGGGTGATGAAAACCTCCATCACAGTGACAAATGTGTCATCACTACAATGCCATAACTCCTCTTTAGATCTTTATGCAAACTGCAGAGGTCACTGGTGTTTATTTAAACTGCCAATAGAATCGTGTATGCTTTTATACAGGACAGCAGAATTAAACGTTGTCTGAATAACATGCAAATTACATAAAGGTCCTCCCAACCCTTTGGGCATCCAAGAATGATTACTCATCTGTCTTAGGGTGCGACAATATAAGCTGCATGTGATTTCTCACAAGATTACAAGATACTGTGCATGCTAACTGTGAGGAGATGAGCAGAGGAGAGGAGAGGAGAGGAGAGGAGAGAAGGCTAGCTGACTTTGATGAAGGTCATGCTATACAGTGATGGCTGCAGTAAGCATGTCCTATTAGACAGAAAGGCCAGCAGGTGAGCACACCCACATATATATGTGCATCGATATATACAGTATATAAAGCTTTGGTGTTGTGACAGAACAGTACAGTAATGTGCACTTAGTGAGGACAGTTGATGTATTATTCATAGAAGCAGTCAAAGAATTAAAGAGTGAATGTAACCAGCATACCAAGCTAACTAACGCACGCACACAGCAGTTTATGCACATGCACACAATCTCTGTTTAAAGAGCAGTGGATGCAAATATGCAGAGGCTGATTTCCAGTGTGAGGACAGATAAGCAGAGAGGCAGCTCAGCACATCAGCGCCACTACACCAGCTATGAGTAAAAAGCACGCTGACATTACTAAAATGCAGAAGAGTTTAAATCCTTCTTGATAATTCTCTGACATTTTGTGTTGGATTTAATTAGAGCCTACACCCTTTTAAAATCCTGCATCTGTGTGTGCGACAGCCAGCGTAAGGGAGAATGAAAGAAAGTGTTTTAATTACCTCTAATTACAGCCGAGAGATGGGCTGTGAACTGGAGCACAAGAGGCATAATTGTCATGAGACGACCTCCCACCATTGCACGGTGTGGAGCAAAGACCACCATCTCCTCTTACAGTCAGACATTTAGCAGTCACATCCACTGAATAAACACAATGGGGTTTATAATACTACGAACACAAACAATCACACAATTCATCTAAACTTCATTTTCATTACAGAACAAACTGAGCAAATCATTATTAAAGAGAAAGTCAATGATTCTTAAACACGGAACAAGAAACTAATGAGGTTCAGAAAACGGATTCATCTCTCATCTATTATTCAACCTCCTGCCATCATCAGCAGCTACACACACACACACACACACACACACACACACACACACACACACACACACACACACACAGTAAACATGCTGTTGAAACGTACAAACTCCATTTATAGAAGCACGCTGACGGTCTGAGGCAAAATGAAAGAAAGTATTAAAGTGGTGTGTGTGTGTGTGTGTGTGTGTGTGTGTGTGTGTGTACCATTACTGCTCTTTTCCATCTCAGTGCAGCAAAATATGCAGTTCTGTATGTGGCAGATCTGGAAAACCTATAACATACTGCATGAAATTTGACTAATCAGCCCTCTATAAATGCCATTAGGTACCAGTGAAAAACTTCCATTATTTAACATTATCAAGCCTGTACCTTTATATTAAAGAAATGAATTAACTGAACATTAATACACAAACCCTGAAGTCCCATAAGATGACATTTTTGACGCATGTGTTATATGATCCATGATATTGTATGTAAATGTGTGTTTTTTGTTAACGTTCCACAGTATGGTAGACAAAACTCCTCATCCGACCTGATCATTGATGAATCATAGTGAATAACAGATAGGATGAGAGTCAGTTGAGCGCAGAGCCCAAGATACCAACCCACTTGTTCATATGAGAAGAAGAGGGCGACTGCTCTCCTGCCTCTCAGCACCTCTCTGGACGATGAATTATCATCTCCTTCTTCTTCACTCCCCCTACTTACCATCTTAAAGGGGTTCACAAACCGTCACACCTGACTTGTTTGTAGGTCAGATGTGGTGGAAGGTAGGCGGTAGCAAAGATGTTCATTCTTTCATTCAAGATGAATGCCATTAGACCTTCCTCACAGTGACTATTTTGACATATCATAGCAGTTGATGTGTTATATTCAAGTGTAAGCCACTCCTGAATCAAATTCAGTTGAGCTGCGTGGCCGCACGGCAGCTCAGTATTTAACCCTCACAGCAATGTTCAGGGTTGGATTCCATCCATCCATCCATCCATCCATCCATCCAGCCATCCATCCATCCATCCATCCATTTTCCATAACCGCTTATCTTGGTTGTGGGGGTATGGAGCCGATCCCAGCTGACATTGGGCAAGAGATGGGGTACACCCTGTACATGTAACCAGTTCATCATAGGGCTGACACATAGAGACAAACAACCATTCACAGTCACATTCACACCTACAGGCAATTTAGAGTCACAAACTAACCCGCATGTCTTTGGACTGTGGGAGGAAGCTGAAGTATCCAGAGAAAACCCACACAGAAAGGTCCAAACAGGAACCTGGTGAGGTGACTGTGCTAACCACTGCACCACCGTGCAGCCCACATTTCAAATCATAACATCGAAAATAATAATCGCAATACCAAAAATAAAAAATAAAAAAATTAAATCAAAAGTAAAGTTTCATTCTGGTCATGTTTTCATCTGCTGTCAAATCAGATGCTGACAAAAAAAAAAAAACTCAGGTGGATTCTGTCAAAAAGTGTTGTGTAATTTTCAGCTCAATGCAACAAATTAGCTTAACAATATAAAATATATATTTTGTCTGATAAAATTAACTGCTGGAGTAACAGTTCAATAAGTCTCCAGTGCCTAAACAGTGGCCTAATGTTTTACTGTGTGTTCACTGTCACTGTGTTACTGTGCCTCTGGCACCAGCACTTTACTGAACTTTAACATAGAACTTTACTACTATGTAGACTATTAGTACTATCAAAAGTGACATTACTATGAACATCAAATTATGCCTGGGAGATATGGATAAAATTAAAATTTAAAGTGAGCTATAAAGTGAGATATGAATGTATAGATACAGGTAGATATATATGTCATCCTGTGAGCGACATGTTGCAACATTACCCACAAAGGCCTAATACGCCCAGGGGTTATTTAAAAGATAAGCACCGTGGTATAAATGGTATGTAAGATGTATGATATATGTCTTCTCTCAGGGTACTGTATATCATCACATTGTCTGACTACCTGCATATGCGTTGAGTCTTTTTTAACATTGACATTTCAAAATGTCTTAAAGCAGTCTACCATATCCACAAACAAAACAAATGTGAACGAAACTCATTAAAGTGACTTGCAGAGATACATAATGGCAACACAAGTCTAATGCTGAACAGCAAAAATTGTAAACATTCACAGAAACCTGCAGGTCGTGTCGTGGTTTGGTTGTTTTCAAATGTAATTTGTGAAGATGAACTGATGAAACTAACCAAAAATGCAGCTTCAGGTCTCAAGTTGGGTTTGGATCTTAAATCTGGCATTTGTTGGATCAGTTCTCAAAGTCATGGGTAAGGGTTGGGTTTGAGTCTCAAGTTTTAGGCTTGAGCAGGACATCTCTATTACTTGAGCTCAATTATTTTAAACCTAAGATTCACGTATCAGATTCAACCTGAGCTATAGAAGCCGCCGTGCTGCTGCCTAATATCCACACAAGCAGCTCAAATCTAGAGCTGAAGCCATGGGATTTCCCAACCTATTAACCATTACTATTTATAGTCATCTGGTCTACTGTGAATAGAGTCTCTTCATCTGAGAACAGCATGTCTAATGACAGGAATAGATGTCTTAGTTCTTAGCCTATGGAGTGTAAGGTGGTGATTCAAAGATAGACTTTAAAGTTTAGAGAGAGGACTTGGTTGTGCAGGAAAGTCAAAATGCCTTTTTTTGCTGAAAATATTGAAATTTGACACTTTATTCAAAGTGTATATCCTCACAGTACCTCCTATATACACTTTATGCAGTTCACATTGCAATATCTAAACATCTATCAAAGATTAGTACATTACATATGAATGAACTATTCATCAGTCAGTCCTTTACTGTGGATTCCTCTGAACCTAAAAGGCAAGAAATGGCTTGCTGTGCGGTTAGGTTTGGCCGCACGCAGGATGTGAACCTTCATGTTCTTTCCTGTCAAGAGCAATTGTAGCTGTCGTAATGTATCCTGACCTGCATCGATGGCTGTGAACGAGGGTCTTCATGCACTGCCTGCTATCAGTGTTGACACAGCACATGGTCAGGTACTTTTCAGCGCTTTCCGGAAAACATTTGTACGGCTTGTACCAACGGGAGCGGACATATTTGCAATAAATAACACAAAGAATCAACCAAGGAAGCGCAACTCATTTATTCACAACTTTTAAAGCATGTTTGGATTGCACCCCAAGATTTGGTGCAGCATTTTACATTACATTAGATAGCTTATGATTCTTGGAGACATTTTGGAGAGTTGGCTGTCTGTCATGAGCATTTCCAACTACTAATTAAAATTTGATAGAGCGAATGAATGAATTCAAAATGGATATTGTGCTGCCAGCTCTTTAGCTTGCCTTCACTCTTCACTTAGGGCATATTCGCACCTGACAGGCAGATTGGAACAATTTATACAAGTTCTGAAGAGTTTTATTTGTTTGTGGCATTGTGAGAACAAAAAAAGAACTGAACTTAGATGAGTATTAAATACCTAAAGAAACTGAGAACTCAATGAACAAAACACTCTGTCCTGTTAAATAGAACTTAAAGGTCCAGTGTGTAAGATTTAGGCAACTCTATTTTTAGTATATGGCAGAAATTAATTATGTTACATGCATAATTGACGTTAATTGGTGACTCTAAATTTGCCGTAGGTGTGACTGTTTGTCTCTATGTGGCCTGTGAGAAACTAGTGACTTGTCCACGGTGTACCCTGCCTCTTGCCTGAAGTCAGCTGGAATAGGTCCAGCACACCGTGACAGACAAACTAAACCTTTTTCACATGTTTCGTGTCCATCACAGTGTCTCTATCACACTAGGAAAGGAGACAAATGCCTACCATACACTATTAAAACTTAAAGGTACAGTGTGTAGAATTTAGTTGCATTTAGTGGTCCAGTCACTGCATTGGAATCTCCTCACATCACCCTCACCTTCCAAGTGTAAAGTAGAAACAACACTTTAAGGACCCTGTTTAGAGTCAGTATTTAGTTTGTCTGTTCTGGACTACTGTATAAATAAGGTGTTTCAACATGGCGGCCTCCATGAAAGGGGACCCTCTCCCACTGTAGATGTAAAAGGATATTTTTTAAGTAACAAACATAAAAAGATTCTTATTTTCAGGTGATTATACATGCATCAAAACATAGTTATGAATATTATATTCCATGTTTGCCTTATTCTGAAAATAGAGGCCCCAAATCTTACACACCGTACCTTTAAAAGACTAAAGTACCAAAGACTGAAGGTCGAGGTCAAGGAATCTTTATTATCCCCGAGGGACAATTTGTTGTGCAGCAGCAGAACATAATATAAATAACACAAATAATACAAACAAAAGTAACAAACAACCAGTAAATGATGATGCTACAAAACAGTTTCACATTTCACATTTCACTGTTAAAAAGGCCTTTGGCAGCAGGAACAAAGGAGTTTTTTATTTCTATTTGTTCTGCATTTTGGTAGGCCAAATCTGTGGCCTGACGGTATAATAACACAAAACAGCAGTTCACAGGGTGACCTGGGTCGGCCAGGATTGACTTGGCCTTCTTCAGGGTCTATGGGCTGATGGGATTTCTTCACACAGCGTCAACTTGTGGCTCGAAGGTCAGTTTGTCATCAATGATGGTGCCAAGGTACTTGTATTGCTTCGTGATCTCGACAGCTTGACCATCTATCATGGTGGAAGAGAGGGCATGGGGGAATCAATCAACATCTCTTTAGTATTAGCCACATTAATATCAAGAAAAGACGACTTGAAGGTGGACACCCTCTCACCTCTAAAGACAATGTGTCCAACTCAAACATTTAAATCAATCAAAGTTTTCAATCAAATAAAAGTACTGAATGCAACACTTTGAAAATAATCAGTTCATTTCCTGTACATTAAGGTCTATTATATGTCAATGTGTCTGCACTCAAACAGTCCTAGGTGTGTGGCTCTCTCTCTAATATGTGACTCATTCACTGCACAGCTTACAGTGGCTCAAACATCAGATAGCACGTTTCCGGGAAAATATTATAAGGGCAGTTTCTATTCAAATCTTACCATCAGCCACCACCTTCTTCAAAGGTCTTTTGTAAGCCTATGCCTTCTCTTACATAATTCAAACCTTGTCACTCTGACCTTTGGTGCTTCATTCATCGTCACTGCTGCTTTACCTGTCAGTCACAGAGGAAGGTTGAGTGACAAGCTGCTGAAGTCATGAAAAGGCGTTGGCTAGTGTAACGTGTAGAAACCCCTGGGTGTAGTTGGTCTCAGCTGAAACTTGTCTACCTGGCAGCAGCTCTTGCTCAGTTCCTGTGATTCTTATGATGACTGATATGACACAATCTGAAGAAACAGTAGTATAAATGAAATGTAAATGTTACTAGGGCTGCAGTACTAACATTGAAATACAGCCTCAGAGTATATTATTTTTCCCAGATTCTGTGTACTTATGCATCACTAAGGTAACCAGGTTATTATTTACCATTCCTGACACACAACAGTCGAGCTAATGAGAGCTTTAATCAAAGCCTCAGCTATAAGAGGCCCTGACAGACAGATAGACAGACAGGATTAAATCTTTATAAAATAGGCAAACACTTTCTGCAAGTTGCTTTGTTAGATGGATTTATTCCTTCTTTATGTTAAGGGCTGGATTGCAGGACCTAAATAATCACACTACAGGCTGATAGGGAACAATTGTGAAGGATAAAGTAATTAAAAAAGCTGTCGTTCTATTTAGATATTTACTTTCTGACTCTTTTCCTCTTCATGGTTGACTGCAGGCCTGCTCTTGCGCCGACTCCCTGATGATGAAGCCAGCTGTCTGATGCGGTCTGAGGACTTGTTGGCAGGGAGGAGTCACGAGAGATTTAAGGAAGAATTCAAACTGAATCACATCGCAATCTGGCTCACGTTAACAATTCATCACTTAGTCTATGACACAGGTAAGAGTTTACCTCCTTAATCATTAACTGTGATTTTGCTATTGCTATTTATATAAAGAAACTGACTATATTTGAAATCAAGAGATGTGGGGCCACAGACGGAGACAGTCTGAAAGGACTAAGAGACAAATAAACAGATGAATGGTTTTGCAAACAATAAGAAAAAATACAGAATAATACAGAATAATGCCAACCTAATCCTTAAACAGCAAAAATACTAGCATACCAGCATGCGTGAGTCAATCCTTGTTTGCTCGCCTGTTGCCAAAAGGTTTAAGGTAGAATTTCAGGTGTCCAGGCAGGGGACATTCCAGAGTGAAAACTGATCCTTCCCAGGATGTACAGAGGCCATTTTGATCCCCTACACACAGTGGGACAGCACAGCCCATCACTGAGATACCAGACAATAGTCAAGTGTCTTTTTATGTCCCTGTAAAATATGCAATAAATGAAGGTGGCTTTAGTTTAGTGTAGGATGGGATTGTTAATAACACTGGGAGACAATCTACAGACCACTCTGTGGACTAATTGTGAATATTGTGTATCCTGTTATAGACAGTTAAACTGCAATGTGTCACTCTTTTGTTCCATACCGACATTAGATTTTGTTTACTACCAGCAGGCTGGTTGAAGTAGCTTTTTGATTGCCACAGATTGACTGGAAATATAGAGGACAATCAAGTTAGAGCTCTTTGTAATCAAGGCTAGATTACCATTTAGCATTTAGACTGCTAATACAACAGCAGACATAAAAAGAAATCTGCACATTGCACCTATATCCATGCACACTTTGCACCTTTTATCTCTGCTGCTACTTAATTCTATTCAATATAAACCTACTATACCCACTATAGTCATACTGTATATAACCATTTGTAGCATATGTACATACACCTCCAAGTCTGTTAGTCTGTTTCTTGTCATTTTGTCTGAACATACTGCACTTTATTTAGCATTTTTGTATTCTGTGTTGTAATGTGTGTGTACTTTATTGTAGCCCTGTCTGCACTGTGTTTCATGTTTTATGTGGCACCTTGGTCCTTGGCGAAACGAAATGAAAATAACAATAAAACTAACTTGACCTGACCAGCTGCTTCATCTGATCTGAGTGTGTCAAAAACAATTAATTTCAATCCTACCAGTGTACCACAAAGTCAAAGTCAACTTGATTTGACTCCTAGAGACACATGCTTATTAAACTGTAAGAATTGTTCTACATACCATATTTGACACCATAGGTCCAATAACAGTTTGCCCTTTTGCTCTTTGTTTTGCTCTGTGGTGAAAGGAATAAGGATAAGGATATAAGGATAAGGCTGGAGTTGTTGCAATCTCCTAATATCAAAGTGTTAGTCCATCTCTGCTTCAGTTTTTCCAGTTTTTGGAGGTCTACAATGGCACAGACAGATACGCTACATTAGGCTACACACACAATTCTTGTATATGAAATGTTCACAATAAGAACATTATAAAAATGTCACCAGATAATCTCTAAATAAAAACCTAAGAAAGATAAATGTGTCAAGTGAGTGCCACACCCGCCTACAGTGACTCCACCGTGTGAAAGCAGGGAGTGATTGGATGAGTATCACCATGGCAATGCGATGACGTCTTCATCCCTTGCTCTAATTGGAGGAAACCCCGTGGCCCCAACCGCTGCAGCGTTCCGGTCTGTCAAACTACCCCCGAAGGCCCGCCTCTTGTCCCCGCGCTAGACAACCATTGGTTAACGCCGCTGAACATTCCTGTCGATCAGGTGACATTACGATTTATGATTGGAGAATCGACGTAGGGATCAACCGCCCTATTTTAGCACGTTCAGTTGTATTTTCGCTGCTGCTGCCGTTCTTTGCCTTTCGGACCAACCTCTCAAATCGGATCAATTTGAAGAGCAAATTTGGACCTCAGTAGGTTAGAAACTATGATTAATTACTTTATTCTTTTACTCTAAATACAATACCAGCAGGTCGCTCGCTTTACTGACAGATTGCGGTTCGTTTAGTGTTCTGTGTGAGTTGCGCTAACGTGACATTTTTTCATTGAAAGGAGTGGCCGCTGTAGCTAACACCAGCTAGCTTTGTGCTAACTCGCTGGCTAGCTGCTCCAGACAGCTTTGTGGCGGGTTGCCGTGCGGAACGGGCTCGCAGGCAGATCTTTGCTTCCGTTGTTCGCAGTCAAAAAAAAAAAAAAAAAAAAAAAAAACGTTTTTAAAGACAAAGAAATTGGTTGTTTTTGTTTTTTTTTTTACACCGAAGGTTATTAGAAATTCTGCGCGGTAATTGTTGTAAAAAAAAAAAAAAAAAAAGCGAGCTGGCGGTTTTTTAAGTGTAGATGTGTGAAAACGGGGTTTCTGCTGTTACCTAACGTTAGCCAGTGCCAGTTTGCAGCTCGTCGCACACGGATGCATGTTGTTTAATGTCACGATAATAATCGACTATCGGCTATTTTGTCCTCCAGTTTGCTCATAGTTTTATCGACACCTACTAATTTTTATCACCTCTTTTTTTCGCAGCTTGTAACGTTACTGTTGGGAATAACATCGTCGATCCTTCCCTACACCCATTCTTCAACTCCATAGTCCTTGACTGTGACATACTCCCGGATTTTTTCTTTTCTTTTTGGCTTGAGTCCCCCCAAAAAATATATAAACTATGGATAGAGCGGATCTTATTCAGAAGGCCAAGCTGGCGGAGCAGGCTGAGCGCTACGACGACATGGCAGAGAGCATGAAGGAGGTTACAGAGAAGGGAGGGGAGCTGTCAAACGAGGAGAGGAACCTGCTGTCCGTCGCCTACAAAAACGTGGTTGGGGCAAGGCGATCCTCATGGAGAGTTTTGTCCAGTATCGAACTTAAGGCCGAGGCGGGTGAGAAGAGGCAGCAGATGGTCAAGGAGTATCGGGAGAAGGTGGAGGTTGAGCTGCAAGAGATCTGCAACAACGTTTTGGTAAGGTGTCACCTTTTTTAAAAGAATGTCCAGATCCAGAAAAAATACTCTTAAAGCAGAGTTATATTGTTTAACTGTTTAATCTATGATGCCTATAACTGCAGTGTTTTATTGTATTGTATTTAGGTGGAAGAAACTATATTTACTCATCTTAAAGGTTAACATGTCTGTCTTGATCCCTTCACAGCTGAAGTGACGAGTCATTGTTAGTACAATAATGTGTGTCAAATGGCATCTACCCTGCTTCCTGTGATCTATGTATGTTGTATAAATATGACCTCCTAAAACTGGAGAGGACAAGGAAGTATTATGTAGTCCTCCCACTGTTCCTGCCTTGGGGAATCTGGATTTAGAACAATGGGCTTGAAACCTTGCGAGGGCGTGAACTGACAAAAGGTCATAGTTACTACACCAACAAGGTGTGTCTAAATGGGTGGAGAGAACTCGGAAAGATACGCCGTATACTCTTGTTCTGGAAAGCTGTGCTATGTTCTGTATCCTTGCGGTTTAATGTGCCAGATATCAGGCTAATGTGCCAGAATTTACACGCATAAGCAACTCAGACTTCCCCTAAATCCCATTAACCTACGTACAGATCACCATAAATGACGCCCTCCGGCAGTCACTCATTCAAATCAACGAGACAGTGCTTGATTCTTGAACTAAATGCATTCTCAGACGTTACTGGGGTCATGCCTTTACCTCCTGTTTAATATAATGCAGCAGCACAGATTGGTGCGTTACATTATTTCTATCCTGCCTTGATAATGGATTAGAAGAGATCTGGGTGGAAGCTTAGCTGTAAGATTGAGATAATTTCCTTGAGTGGCTTTTAAAGTCTTTAAAAATGCACTGCAAAGCTGCAGGGGCCGTTCTTTTTCAACCAGCTTTCCATGTGTGTTCCTGAGGCACTTGCACATCTGTGACTCAGCTTTCAGTATCGCCGCTCCTGAGTGTTGACTGAAGGTTTGTCAGCAGAGGAGGGTGTGTCAGCCCTCATGCCATAACTTGTCTGCAGAAGCCTGACAAGTTACTTATGCACACACAAAGGCAGAAGAGCGGAGGCCGCAGTTAGACAAGTCGGCTTGTGTGTCCCTCTGTCTTGGTTTTTCTGCACAGTAGACTGTGAAACCAGACAGACTTTCATCTCAGCTGAAAGCAGGTCTCAGTTGGGAAGCAGAAGAGGCTTGGGGATGTTTGGGTTCCAGTTTCCATACAGGATGTGATTGTAGGGTTTGTAGACCAGACAGGGTGCCTGCTGAGCAGATTCAGGCCCTGCAGTCTTTTTCAGAACACGACGCACAGACTGTACCTCGACATGACAAATGTGAATCAGCTTCTTTCAGCATATGCATATGTATCATGTGTCATTATCATATTTGCTGAGTTTAGATAAAACCAGGAAACCTCTCTCAGTTAATTGTAGTGTTGCTAAGTAAAAAAGAGGAATTAGTTCATGGTTGGAAAAAACAGAGAAATTCCTGACATGTAAAGGCACTCACACATAACCAGCCAGCCTTCAATCCAGCTTTCTTATGAGTACCGATGACTGAAATCAGAGCTTTGTGTGAAAGCGCTGAGAGCGAGGCCACTCTTCTTGTCTATTGTGCTGATCACGGAGTGAAAGAAGAATGCTTAGCACTTGAGACATGCACATGTTTCGGCGGAGCCAATCTTTGTGTCAGTAAATGACTGGGGAGTGGCTGCTGCGGTGGGTTTGGCTCAGACGAGGGTAGTTTCTTTCTTCCAGGGTTTGGATAGGAAAGCTCTCTCTCTCTCGCTCTCTCTCGCTCTCTCTCTCTTTCTTTCTTTTCCATTAACATTTTTAAAAATAAAATTTAAGTTGAAGGCTAAGATACCTCTTCTAAACACCGTATAGCCTCTTCGTCAGGACAGTCGTCATGGTTGAGGTGTTGCCCGAGCGTTTTCTTTCTGAATGAACGGTTAATCTGCTCTCTAAATCGGTTAACTTGAACATAATCCACGGTTTCACTGACACAGATTAGCCCTGGTAATCTTCCCATGTCCATTGAAAGACAGATTACTCAGCCTGGAGTGTAATCACAGGATTTTATGTTTAACATTTTTTGTTTTTTCTATATTAATTTATTTTACTATTATACTATATTGTTTAAATCGTTTTGCTGTATTTAAAAACTGTAGCTTTTAGAGAGTAAACACTGGAAGCTGCTGTTGACATTTTTAATTAGAAAACGCATTCAGTTTTAATTTAATCTTGACAGTCCTGTCTGTAGGATTTAGTGGCGAGGCTGCAGAATGCAACAACTGAATACTGCCCTCTCCTTCAAAGCAAAACTACAGTGACCCACAAAGTGTTACCTTTTGATCTCATTTCAGCACCATATAGACTAGATGGAGGCTGAGGTTGCATGCACATTCTGCAAGCATGCAAGCGGTTTCATGTAGTAATTGTGTCTTACACTTGCGCCTTAACTTTGCTATGCAGCAACTCATTACTGAGTGAATTTCAGTAGGGAATAAAGAACACAATAAGACCTCTAACTTTGCTATACAGTGCTGACTGGAGAAGAGTCCTTATTGAAAGAGTGTTGAATCTGGGGCAGAAGACAGTTGGACACACTAGAGGCCTGGCCTGGTTGTAGGTTATTTTGGAGCGACTTTAGCTGAAACAGAGTAAAATGTTTCTTCTAAATGGCACTGAGTGAGCACATACACTTTGCTCCTGATGGAGCAGAACTGTACCCATTTATCTGTCTTATTTAGCCGAGCAGCTATGAAACACAAAGGGAGTAGTGCTCTCTGGTGGATGGTGGCTAATGGGATACTTATGATGGCTGAGCCCCACCTATATTTAGTGTTGTACCATGCAGTGTGGATGTGTTTGTTCTCACACTTTAATGTGTGCCCAGTTTGGCACAGTCGGTTTCTATTCTGTCAATATAGTGTGACCGCTGTTACAGCTAATGATTATGTGAAATCATACTTCGGATTTGACTCATCTGTCACAGTGTGTTGTGGTTTGGTTGATTGTTGGAAAACGTCTTACCATTGATAATTAACAGAGTGCATCTAATTGTATTAATCTGACATTTTCTCTCTTCACAGACCCTGCTGGATGAACATTTAATTAAAAACTCCAAAAACCCAGAAAGCCAAGTCTTCTACCTAAAGATGAAGGGTGACTACTATAGATACCTTGCTGAAGTTGCCAAAGGAGACGACAAAAAGAGTGAGTTTACATTTGTGCTCCATTATTTTCCTTCATTTCTTTCTGGAAGAAACACTTTCATGTTAAGTTTTCAGTTTTTTTTTTTTTTTTTTTTTACAGTGGAAAGTCTCCTCCTTTTTTAAAATACCAGCAGTGTGTAAGATTTGGTAACATTTAGTCGTGTAGTTGGTGATTGTAAACGCCTCACTTCAAGTCATCTTTCTAGCAGGAAGGAGAAACTAGAACTAGAAACTACAGTGCCCATGAAATGGAGAGAAAAAAAGGGGAAATACCCTATCTAGAGGCACTGTTTAGTTTGTCTGTTATAGGTAGAAACATGGTTCGCCATGGTGGACTCACAATTGAACCTCTGGTGTCTGTAGATATAAAACGCTTATTACAAGGTAACAAAAACATAATGCTTCTTACTCAGAGGTGATTATACTGTCTTCTATAAAGTCTTACACACTGGGGTAAGTTATTAGATATTATTGAGTTATCTAGTTAATGTCTACAATGCTCTAGTTCTCAAACTTGTTAAGGGAGTTTACTTCTGAAAAACTTACCATTAAATCATTACCACTTCCTGTGTCGGCTGTCACTGCCCCACATCCCTTTTTGCTCCTTTTAAATAGCTTTGAGGTTTAATAAAACATATTTTCAACAATTCAGTGATTTGGTACTGCAGTATCACCTTACTACCTTTTTCTATATCGATTTTATTGTCCAAAGTGACGAATAATGGTTCAGATTGCCTGTTCAGCATATTCCCAAAGTGCTGAGAGGATGGAGTGATGATGAATCAGTATTTGAATTGTAATTGTGCTTAGAATAAATTGTATTCACTGGACATTATGACATGTCATGTTCAAATGTTTTATTTTGTATCTTTGGATAAATGTTGGTAAAGTCAAGCTTTAAAATGATGTATCTTAACCTTGACATGTACGTACATTGACTGTCTATTCTTCTCTGTCTCCAGAGACCATTGACAACTCGCAGGAAGCATACACGGACGCATCTGAAATCAGCTGTTCTAAGATGGACCCCACACATCCCATCCGCTTGGGCTTGGCGCTCAACTTCTCCGTCTTCTACTACGAGATCCTGAACTCCCCACAAAAAGCCTGCGAATTGGCTAAAAAAGTCTGTAAACTACCTCACAAAAATATAGTCACTGTGTCCTCAGTTGGATCATCTTTGTGTTAACAAATTTCCTTTTTGCTTACAGGCATTCGATGAAGCCATTGCAGAGCTGGACCAGCTAAATGAGGAGTCCTACAAAGACAGCACTCTCATCATGCAGCTCCTCAGAGACAACCTGACAGTGAGTGTTCACTCTCACACGGCACAGAAATGATCCTCACTGTGTGACAATAGTGCCATGTTGTCAAACGCATTTGTGACGTGTGATTAATCATAAAAATGGGTACTTTGAAATCCCAAAAGGTTTACGAACCTTCACACCTAAAGGATTTGATGCAATTTGAAAATAAAAATAGGGTTACAGTCTTGGAAACTCGTTGGCCAATATGTGCATGAACCCTGACGGATGGTCTTGTACTTGGTTGTATGCTAATAAAAGCCACAAAGAGACGTTCACATCTCCACACACCCGGCCATTTTTGCACAGCAGCCATTTTGATATAAAATAGTCGGGTCAACGCAGCTGTTTCCAATGATACTTATTAAGGTTTGGTTCCATTTACTGCAGCAGAGCCTTTCCAGTGAGCCGACTGTTTGACCTGAATGGAACGGGACCTTAATTTGTATCATTAATAACACCTGTGTTTACTATTTCCTGTCAAAATGGCTGCTGTGAGAAAGGTCTATAAAGAAGCTTAAAAATGTTGCTGCCCAGTATACTGAGTTGCCTTGTCAGTTCATTTGCCATCAGTGACCAAACTTTATTGAAAGATAATAAAATGTGTATATAAAGATTAAGGTTTAGTATTTGCAGCACTTAAAATTTCTACATTATGCATAATACAGTCATTTCAATGCAAAAGCACCTTTTGATCTGCGTTTAGTTAGCTCTACAAGCTACTAAGGGTGAAAGAGTTTGGGTGTATGACTGAACTTCAAACATATCTGTTTCTCTCCACAGTTATGGACATCAGACAACGCTGCTGAGGAGGGCGAAGGTGGAGAAGGAGAAGAGGGCGGCGAGAATGAGAAATAAATAATAAAAAATAAATAAATAAAAAAAATCACAAACCCTCAATGTCGGGGTCATCTCCAAAAACAATAAAAGGAAAAAAAAAAAACTTTTTACACATCCTTCATTCCTTATTGCTCCACTCAAACATTCTACCAATGAAACCTATCGCTCAAAAAGTCATGTAAGGAAAATTAAAAAGTAAAAAATGATTTTCACAACGCAGATTTGGACAACTGGTGAAAAGAGAAACCCCCTCCATTCCTTTTGATTTGTGTTCGTCCTGGCCTTCCCATTTGTGCAGTTTCAGCTGTAGAAAAGTGATTGATAGCTTGATATGGTATCAGACTCTTAGCCAAATTTAGAGGCAGTCCCATTGGTGAACAACTGGAAGCCTAAAATCCCATCAGTCGAAGAAAGTTTTGATTTTTTTTTCCCAATAAGAAATATTAGACATAAAATAGTTCCCCCCTCCCCCGCATACCTCCTTTTTTTTAATTTTTAATTATTTTTTAGTGTCTGTCTCTACGCAGTTATGTGGTACGGTTACAGCAGCTGAAGTCCAACTTCAAACAGATTAAATTTTCATACTGCAGGGAAAGCTAGTGCACTTTACATGCTGGCAACAAATACTATAATGCAGCCAAGTAGTGCCAATTGGTTAAAATCCTCACTTTCTGCCCTGGTTATGATGCCACTCTTTCACTGAAGCATGCCTGTTTGGGAAGGGGGTGGGTGGGTGGTGGTGGGGCTTGTCTGACCAAAACGCAGGGACCTTTTCAATGGGAAGAAGACAATTCTGTCATGCATGTCTCTTGAGATATTACACTGGAATGGGAACAAATGCTGTAACACACAAGTCCAAGTGTCAAGTTTAGTCATTTTCAATGCAGGTTTGTACACATCCTTACAGGAGGGTGATTTGTTAGTCTGTCCAGTGATTGTCATTAGAGATTTGGACCACTATTGTTTTGCTATTCATTCAATTGTAGTCCCCAAAAAGCCTTGTGGAACTGTTTGAATCCCTATGTATCAGCTATGTTAACATGAATAAAACATTTTATAAACCAAGTTCAAGTTCGTCAGTGTGTTTGTTTTAGTTGCTTAATAACGTACTTTGATGTTTGTAAATTATCTCTATCTACTCGTGCCAAACTTGACCTGTAAATTGATTTGACAACGTGAGAAATGAGATTTGACTTATTTTAAAGAATTTCTACTTATTTAATGTCTTGTGTATTAAAAGTTTATGGTGTTTATGTTGTATTTCTGTGCAGAGAATCAGCATTTACTAAATTTATTACCCTCTTTCCCTAAACCTCTTGTCCTCAAACTGTGGTATGCAAACACCCTTGAGTGGTACGTGGAGGAATCTCTGAAGATCAGGAGGTTCTTTCTGGTTCTTGCACTGGTTCTGTTCAGGATTTAACAGTCAATAATAAAAACTTCTTCCTATTAGGAATAAACCTTCCTGCGTCTGTAGTTGAATAGGGTCGGCCTACTGTATTTTAACGTCTGTTATGCTGGTGGTGCTTGGAGAGCCGACAGTTCACAACAAAGAGCAGTTATTCACAATGATGGGAACATTACCTCTGTTAATTAAGAGAAAAGAAACAACTATAATGATAAATGACTGATTGATCTTTGGGTGATAGCTGAATACGCTGTCATACATCAGTGTTGGTCAAGATTTTACATCATACATTATAGAAATGAACTGTATGCAGACAACTGTCCATACAGATGATTTACTTTATGTTGTGATCAATATATCCTTGGCAGTGGTGGAGAATACTTAAGCAGATTTACTGAAGTGCAGTGCTTGTTCAATTTTGAGGCTTTAGTTGAGTAGTTCTATTTTATACGTCTTTTATGCCTTTGCCTTTATACCTCTACTACATTTTCAAAGGAAAATACAGATAAAGACTTTACAGGATAGATGCAGGCTTCTCCCTGCCGCCTTCTGGTGGGAGGCTCTGCAGTCAAAGGGGCCAATAGTGCCAGGATGGGGATGAGGAGACAATCAGATAGTTAAAGGTACAGTGTGTAGAATTTAGTTGCATTTAGTAGTCCAATCACTGCATTGTAATCTCCTCACATCACCCTCGCCTTCCTAATGTAAAGGAGAAACAACACTTTAAGGACCCTGTTTAGAGTCACTATTTAGTTTGTCTGTTCTGGACTACTGTATAAATAAGGTGTTTCAACATGGCGGCCTCCATGAAAGGGGACCCTCTCCCACTGTAGATATAAAAGGATATTTTTTAAGTAACAAACATAAAAAGATTCTTATTTTCAGGTGATTATACATGCATCAAAACATAGTTATGAATATTATATTCCATGTTTGCTTTATTCTGAAAATAGAGGCCCCAAATCTTACACACTGTACCTTTAAACAACAGGGAAACATAAAAATATTACAAATAATGTAACAACAAACATGAGAAACAATCTGCACATTGCACATATATCCATGCACAGTTTGCACCTTTAATCTCCACTGCTACTTAATTTCATTCAATATCTACCTCTCTACTTTACATACAGTAACCAAATGTAGCATGTTTACATAAATCTAAGTCTGTTACACTCTGTGTATGTTGATTCTTGTCAGATTCTACTGTCTAAACATACTACACTTCATACAGTGTCAACACCTTGTGTAGCCCTTATTTACTGTGTTGTTTTGTGTTGTAATGTGACACAATATAATATCTACAGACAGACAGACAGACAGATAGATAGATAGATAGATAGATAGATGTAGTAATATGACACTTTAAATATATTTTGACTCAGTAGGATTTTGTATGCCATGCATGACTCTTACTTGAAGGCAGTATTAAGTACTTTACTGCTGCTTTTACTTAAATAAATGATATTTTAGCACTCTTAAAGGGACATTTCCGCATAACACAGACTTTACATTTGAAGGCAGGGCTTTTTAGCTGTAACAGACTGTCTTTACATTGTGATATGACCACTTTTCCTTAAATAAATGATCTGATTAAAGAGTATTTTACACCACTGTCATCATTAATCTACCCAAGTGCGCCAAAGGCGGATGTTTTCCAACGGGCGCACTTCCGGGTAGCTGACTAGCTAGAACAAGTCGACTAAAACTTGTGACAATGACAGCGCCAGTATAGCTGACGGAGCTTCCCTGAAAATGAGGAGTATAGTGTTAATTGTCCTCCTGGCTCCTTGTTGGGTCAACGGTGCGATTAAGTCGAGAGTTACCGAGGAGGAGAACCGCGAAGAAAACCCGGAGTTCGGTAAGTAACCTAGCGAGCTAACACAAGCTAACGTTAGCTTTGCTAACTGACTTAGGGATAATATGAGCGTTAAAATAGCGACGATACAGTAAAATAATGCAAATTATGTCACGTTTACAACACTAATAATTGTATTAAGTCTTATAAAGTGCTATATCACTTGGTGACTCTTGTTAAAATGTTAAATTAAATCACATAATCAGGTTAGAAACCGAACTGTCAGCTCCAGATTGTAGCATTGCTGTTTCTAATGTACAAACACAGTTTCTACATATGTGATCACTGTCGCCTCTCTCTGTCTGCCAGATGCTCTGAACTCCATCCTGTCAGACTTTGAGGTGCTGCCGTTGTCAGGCCTCCAGCTGCACTCTGTGAGGAAGAGGGACGTCCACACCCAGTCCCACCTGGAGCGCCTGGTGAGCTTCAGAGCCCTGCACAGGTACAGCAGCACCCTCATATCTGTTACACCCTCAAAGTACTGGTGTTTTTGTTGTTGTTTTGATCATCTTTTCCAGTCTGTATTAAAACAAAAGTCACATGCCCGAGCACAGGCTGCAATCATTCCTGTTCATCATGCTGCCTGAGAACAGATGCAGCCTTAAAGGATCTCCACTGTAAGACCCAACTCATAATACACTGATTTGACACCGTCCAACAGAAATTGTCCTGCATTAAATTATAATACAAGAACCAATCCATGTCTTGTTTCTGACGCGATCAGATTAGAAAATAAGAGAAAGAAACTAAAGAGAGAGGTGAGCATAAATGCAGAAGCAAATGATGAAAACCTAAATCATCTCACTTAGTCATTGTGGCCACTTACTAAATGGAAATCCCCAACTAAAATTCACAGATTGTGGCCACACAACAGATTTGATGTTTAGCTGAAAAGTGAAACGCTGTTGCAGACACATCGAAAAATATCAAGCTTCGATGTGTTGATTTTCTCAAAGCATAGGTTGTTGCCTCTGAGACAGGAGCAGCCCAGCTGTAGTGGTAATGGTAGGACACTATCAAGCTGTGTTTTCCCCCCTGCATGGTACAGCCTGACTTGACTCTACTCTACTCTGGGGGATCGAAATCTATAGTTTGTACTGTGCACAATTATATTTCAAAGTTCAGATGCCAGACAAAGCTAATATGATGCTTGAGCTCGGTCGTAACTAGTCAGATGAAGTGCGTATCTTCCAAAACGACAGTGTTTCTAGTCATTTATTTCCTCTATGTTGCTCTGTGTCCACTGCAACTCATCAAAGAGACACTATCAGTGCAAACAAAAGGAGGATTTTTACTACAACAACTGTAATCTGGAAGATACCCTTACTCTTGATTTGTTTAAAACATATCTTAAATTGCTTAAAGAGTCATGTGGATATTGAATCCCATCACTTACATTAAAGTCAGACTTTGCAGCTACTATGAACAGAGCGTACAATTACATTTTACATTTACTGCGACCAATAACCTCTGTGTTGAGAAGTTCATGTGACTCCTCACGGTTTTTAAAGCAGCCATGTTATCATGTTTGGGTTCATGTAGATCCGTTTTTCTCCTTTTCGTCCTCAGACAGTTCAAACTTTATTTGACCACCAACACAGGCCTTTTCACTAACGACTTCAAAGCCGTGTTTGTCGATAAACACGGAGAGGAGAAGAACTACGATGTCCAACTTCAGAACTACTTCACTGGACATGTTGTAGGTGAGTGAATGACTCACAGGATCAGAGATGCACCAGTATGTTTTTTTGTCCCGTAGTTTACATGTTTAAAACAAGTTAAGCATAAGGAGCAAATAATTTTTATTTTTATTTTAACCAAATAATTACCATTTATTTTGTCAAACATGAGTGATCACTGTTGTTGGCTGATGTCAGTACTGCTTTATTAAGAGAATACCGACTGACTCAATGTTATGTTAATGTTTCTGAGCATCTATACTTAATAGATTACTTATTTTTAGTCTGCATGTATCTTTTAGTGAGTGACCTCATTTGTTTTGTGTTTTCAGGAGAGGAGAATTCACGTGTGCAGGCACACATAGAAGGAGACGAGTTTTCTGCTCACATTCTAACAGATGAAGCCGAGTACAACGTAGAGGTAAGAAGCGGCTGTAAAAACATTCATTGTTTGTTTTGTAAGATACCTCAGACATTTTAACCGAGGCATTTGACTTAAATTTGACAGAAGAGGGGCCACCCTGTTGAAGACTATGATGCAGACATGCAAGAATTTATTAAAGCCACAAAGAAAATCAAGTAAAAAGACAACCATATGCTAAATGCTCCCAAAACATTAATTGAATACAGTGCTGTACTCTGGGGAGCTTCTCAGCATGTGAGCGCCTTCTTCTTGATATTGCTTCTCAGCATTAAAAACAAAAAACTACTGGTAAAGAGACTGTATAGGCACATCTCTGTAGTTCTTGCTCTGTTATATATATATATAATAACTTGGGCTTACGGTCTCAATGTCACCAAATGTTACTGTAATGGTTTAAAGTAGTTTCATAGTAGCTGATGTAAAACATGCTAGAGGAGGCGATGTTGGCAGTTTAATAGTAAATGCTTTGTAGCCTAGTATTATCATGAGTTTGTCTCGGGATAATTGTTCTAATCTACGTCTATAATGTAGTGTGTGTATGTGAAAGTATACAGTGCATTTCGTGAGTATTCTGATGACAATGACACATTTTGTCTTCTAGCAAATTAGCTCTGAATTAAAAAGGTCACAGTGAGGGTAAAGTTCAGACTCTCAGCTTTCCAGATCGGTTAAAGAGTGTAGGAACTATAGCTCAATCTATTGCTCAACTGCACTGTTTGGGCCACACTAAATGATGCATAAATGGTCCATTATTCCTACTTTGTTCATCTAAACTGGATGTGAACACCCTCGAGGAGCCTCACAGCTGAAAGTCAGCTCTTAATCTCAGTCATTTAAATCCAAAGTGCTGAAGTACAGAGTCAAAACAAACGTCTACATGTCAAATGTCTACACTGCAGTGACCACCTCCCTTCCTGTCTGTTTTTTTCTTGTTCTCATTCTCATTCTCATTTTGTTGCTCTTTTTTCTTTGGTGATCTCCTCTGACTACATTGTTTTTGTTCTCTAATCCTACCTCTCTTCTTTGTCCATTCAGCCTCTCTGGAGGTTTACAGATTCTCCAACCGATGGCAGGTTGCTGGTTTATCGCTCAGACGACATAAAAAATCTGAGCCGCATCGCCTCTCCAAAAGTGTGTGGTTACATTCACGCAGAGTCCAAGGACCTGCTGCCACAGACTGCCAAGAGGGACTGGGACGGGCAGGAGGAGGTGGACCAGGAAAAGGGTGCGCACTGTTAAATGTTTCCCCTCACTAGAGGTGGAGATTATTGTACGTGTGTGTTAATATTTGTGCCTGTGTACTGGAAATGTGTAGGAGGAGAATGGAGTATGTAAGGAGTCAGAGATCACAAGCTGGGTGCAGCCTAGGCTCTTGTTTGTGGATGGTAAAGAGCAGATAAAGAGTAGGAGGATAACAAATGTTAAAGATGGAGAGAAGGAAAGAGGAGGCTGTAGTAGTGAGACAAAGGAGGTGGGTGTTAGATTCTGTAGTCACTTTAATAAAAGCCTTTTTATCTGTACAACCTAGTCTATGTTATGCCCAATCACACTGCTGACAAGTGGGTATTATGTAACAACCAAATGCCTTTTGATTCTTGCATGCTGCTTTGGAAATGTAAAGCGTATAACAGTGATAATGTGCCAGAGGAGAAATCTAAAACACCCTCTCACTGGCAGCTGGTTGAAAACACTCACTGGGGATATGAGTTGAGGTGAAGGTTCTTATGGAGGAGGCATTAAAATTCATGGAGGCTCTGCTGCCCAATGAGATGACTCTGAGTCGTCACTGGTCTCCCACTGCTTGTTGTGGAAGCTAGAGCAGCGCACGCCCACACTCCTGAACAGTGCATAGCCAAGTGTATGATGTAATGCTCGAACGGTCTTCCTGTAGTCCTTTTCTGTTACTCTGCAACTACTGACTGGTTGAAAAGTTCAGGATGCATGTGGTTATGATTACTGTAGCTCTGCAGATTTTGTGTTGTATGCTTCCAGTTCCTAAAATACGAGGATTTGCTCCTTAATTTATGTTTAAACTAATAAAATACACAATTTTAAGACCTTTCCATGAGCTATGGAAGGTTCAGATTTTCACTATTTTCTAGTATGTTCCCAAAGTTGAGGGCATTGGCCAGTTATAGGAGGGAAATACACGACAAGGGGGGAAAAAATGTGGAGGGCTGCAACTGTTAAATGCACCTGAAATTACTATTTAGGTTTACAATTATTGTGTCTTTTGTGTATAAAGCAGTTAATTGGCATTGTTCAAACAAAAGTAACAAACTGACCTGTTTTATTAATATTCTCGAAGACCACATGATTAATTGATTAGTTCATTTACTTGAAGTTCAGATTATCCTCATGCAAGGTCTTCTCCCCAAAAAACCAAAACCTTCTGCTGTAGCTGGATAAGTGAACGTAACATTGTTCGGTCTGTGTGTGAAATCTATCTGTCAGGATACACACCAGACCTCATACGTACTTATTACTATGCACTCACGACTCTACTATAAAGATAAGCTGCTATTTAATTCTGTCTTAAAGAACAGAGGCAGAGTTTAATCAGTTCACAGGCAAACAAAAAAAAAAAGAAGACGTCGTGCTAAATGTGAAAATGAGGGCAATTAACAATGGGATACTGGAGCATGGCCTCATTGTTAAACTTCTTGATGTCTTTATGTTTCTGTCTTTATGTGATTTTACTTGTTTTGTTTCTGCTTCCTGTCACCATTTTTCTTTCTCTACCCTTTTTTTCCTGCTGCTTCTTCCTCGCAGGGTATCACCACAGAGAGAAGAGGCAGGCTCACGACCACAGGAAGAACACCTGCCCCCTGTTGCTGGTTGCGGATTACCGCTTCTTTAAACACATGGGCCGCGGACAAGAGAGCGTCACACTCAACTACCTGGTCTGTCTTTATGATACTATGTACAAAACTCAGTAGCACAGAAGGAATTTACCATGTAAAACTTTAACATGAGGCATGAGGGCGTTAAGCAGAACAGAAGTAGAGGATAAGGTGTTGTTTTTGTAGTTTTACATCATCAAATTGACAAATATGTGAAAGAAACTTAAGTCTAAATAAATGTTTTGTAGTATCGTCTATAGATTTCTGCATGTTAATGATTTTTCCTCTTTCTCTCTCCAGATTGAGCTCATTGATCGCGTTGATGACATTTATAGAAACACAACTTGGGACGATGAATTCAAAGGCTATGGGGTCCAGATCCATCAGGTGTGTGTGACTCTGTGTATTGTGATTTGCTGTAATATGATTGAAGTCTGACTTCTGGAACAATCGCTGCTCCCAGCAGCACGATAGCTTTGTTTTACACCGAGTAACTCTCCGGAAGTGAAGCCGAGAAGAACACTGACCCTCAGTGGGTCTGAGAACAGCATTTTTAGGAGGAACTGAAAGCTTTTGTGTGAGCCACGTGGGGTAATTTAATTTGTTCCACTGGCTTTGGGAATGAATGGAGACACTGTTTGTCATATTGTGAGTCCTGACTCTTCTCACTGAAAAGATATGCATTCATTTAGCTGCAGTAATTTTCCAATTTTCCTCGCCATACATGTCAAGAAGAACTTATAATATGCCACTTTGAACTACTGTTGACTGATTGAGAGTCACATGGTCTTCTCTTATGAATAAAAGCTTCTTTGAAAGCTATTTCTACAGGTTTGCGGCCACTTGAGACAATCTAAGTTTAACGTTGAATAAAAAAAAGTTCAGTAGTGATTTGAGTTACAAAATAAATCTAATGTGTATCTTAAAATTTGGATTGATTGAGCCAATATGCTAAGATTTGTTTAGGTGCTTCTAAAATTACACTTGATGAACTGTTCATAAATGTTGTATTTCATTCCCAGATCATCATCAACAAAGAGCCTACAAAGCCTCCCCCTGGCCATGCTGGAACCGGCTGGGTCCACTATAACATGGAGAACAGCCCTGTGAGCGGAAAGCAGGTCTGGGATGTGAAGAGACTTCTGGAGGTAGGAAACAGAGAGAAAGATGTATACACAGACAGAAAACATGTTTATGTACACGAAATTCACTGTGAGTGTCAAGAGGGAGGAGTTATGGGCAATACAATGAGTCTATTTTTAGTCAAAAACCTTTACGATTTATGATTCAGGCTCACGTAATGAAAGATGTAACACTGCAGCCGATCCGCGCGGTGTCAAAGTTAAGAAGTCTGGTTTAGATGTGATAAATGTGATGAGCTTAGTTTTATTGATGTCCATAAAACGGGGGGATCATTCTGCAGTGTTGTTGTGAGTTCTCGTAAAAACAGGGAGTGAAACTGATTGATGTTTTTTAGATGTTGGGAGATAATTGTTCTCTTTGCGTCTCTCAGCAATTCAGCTCAGACATCGCTGACAACGCCTCCACTGTGTGTCTGGCCCACCTATTCACCTACCAGGATTTCGATGAAGGCACACTAGGGCTGGCCTACGTCGCCCCCTCCAAACCTCAGGCCCTGGGTGGCCTCTGCCCAAAACGTAAGGACTCGTCCCTTAGCAGAGAAATGCTTGTAGTAGTATGTGTATATATACATCTGCATCATACAACACCTCCATTACCAGTATGTGTTTAATAAGACTATCTGTGTTGCAGTATTGTGTTTAAGGCTGGACTGATGAGAGAATTGCCAAAATGATGTGGACGTGGGGAAAAACTGTTCGTTGAAGCCCTAAAAAACAAAAACTGACTTCCTTCTTTGTTTCATTCTGTAGCATACTACCCATCACACTCTGTAAAGAAGCCCAGTTACCTCAACACAGGCCTGACCAGCACCAAGAACTACGGCAAAACCATCCTAACAAAGGTCTGCTTTTTTTTTTTTTTTTTTTTTACCACGTTTCTCAATCTCCATCTTTGACAGAACTAATTACTAGTTGCACTCCGTTTTAGCTAGTATGTTATGCAACATGTCATCCTGCCAGGTTTAGGCTTTAAGTAGGGCAGACACACCTTTCTGTGTGGGTGTTATGAGTAATGATGTTAACCCCTTCACACTGTGACACCTCAGGTGTCAGCATGTTGCTTGCTCCTCTGCAGTTTACAGCTAAGTTTCAAAATATTAATGTGAGCTGGGCTGGGCTGGCCCGTGGGTGGGAAATTATGGGATTCGGGAGCTATTGGTTGAGTGTGAATCTTTCTGTTGCGTAAAGACCTCGTGCAGACGATTCGATGCTCGATTTTAAAATGTAGTATTTGTGAGATTTGTTCTGAATTGACTTGGTGTTTGTGTCCCATCAGGAGGCAGATTTGGTGACCACTCATGAGCTGGGCCATAACTTTGGAGCAGAGCACGATCCTGACAACATCCGTCCCTGTGCTCCCAGTGATGATGACGGGGGGAAGTTTGTCATGTACCCTATTGCTGTGAGCGGCGACCATGTTAACAACAAGGTACCTTCCTAAAACAGTGGGATAAAACAGAAACTGTCTGCTGGGTAGGTAGCAGACTGTACTGACTGTATCAGGATACACTGAGTTAATGATGCAAAGTGTGAATTACATTTTTAAGTGAGCAGCTTAATCTACAGAGTGTTGGATAAATGTGAGTCACAGTTGTTCCTGTGAAATATAATGACAGATTTTTTTAGTTTATGTACTGCACCTCCTCCGCCATAATATGCATACGAGCTCTGCTGCAGTATAAGGTGAAAAGTGCCGCTGCTTATCTGTTGTGAGTCGTTCTCACTCGAAACTTGTCTCTCATGAACATATCTGCAAAACTCAATCTTGAATCACATCAGTATGCTTCAATAAAAATGCATACAAAGTCCATGAAACTGTTAGGTGTGGCTGTATGCTTCAAATGAATCATGCATGTGTCAAAAGATTTTGTCATTGCAGGTAGAAACACCATTGTTTCCTCAACTTTGTAAGAAAGAGATTTACATCTGTATCATGTCGGTATTTTAGTTTTGTAGCAGTCCTTTGCCACACCTTTCACACTTGAGCACAAAGCATCCACACTTAGTTAATATCTAACCACCGTCCACTTCTTCTTCGCTCCTAAAGCGTTTCTCCAGCTGCAGCAAGATCTCTGTAGGAAAGACGTTACGTTTCAAGGCTCCCGTGTGCTTCAAGGAGAGGAACAGTAAGGTATGTGGGAACTCCAGAGTGGAGGAGGGGGAGGAGTGCGACCCGGGGCTACTCCACCTCAACGACGACCCCTGCTGCTCATCCGACTGCAAATTCAAGCGTGGTTCACAGTGCAGGTATGAGATCCAAAAGACAGGTTAAAGTTGTAAAAAGCACACTTGATGAAAGTCCAAGTATACACTCAAATATTAGAGTAATTGATTGACTGGATTGACTCTTTGTGGGACTAGTTAGAGGCACACATGTATTCATGTGTCTCTGTTCTCTTCACAGCGACAGAAACAGCCCTTGCTGTAGAAATTGCAAGTTTGAGCAGGCAGGAGTGAGGTGCCAGGAAGCCATAAGTGCTACCTGTAAAGGCATATCCTCCTGTACAGGTGAGTGCCTCCTGCTGGTGTAACACAAGAACTGCAGCAATCAACGCAAGCTGATTTGTTGAGGTGTTTGATTTGAAATTGATAAATTATAAATACCTTGAAAAACTCTCTGCTAGATCTCTCTGCTTTTTCTTCACATTTTAGGCAACAGCAGTAAATGTCCACCTCCTGAAAACGCTGAGGACAACATGGTGTGTGTTGACAACGGCCGGTGTCACAACGGAGAGTGCAACCCTTTCTGTGAGGCCGTGCAGAGCCTTCAGTCCTGTGCCTGCAACGGTAAAGAGCAAGACCAAGGGAAGAGTGTGCAAAAGCCCCAAACTGATAAAAAGCTTTGAGTGGGTTGTATAACTAATGTTGGGCATCCTGTGAGTCGGAGCTGTAAAACAGCAGATTCCCTGTGATCATGAAGGTCCAGAAGAGGCGTGTCTCAGCCAGGCAAAATTAAAGAATCTGAAGAAAAGAAATGGAAAGAATTAAAGCATGATTAAAGATTTTGTTTAGTTTAAATTGAAAAATAGAATAAAAAAGGAAAATAAAACCAGACAAACCAGATAAAATCAGAATAAGGAACACGAGCACAGAGGAAATAAAACAATAAAATGAAAAAGAACAAATATGTAGAAAAACAGGAAAACATATCAGATATTTCCAAAGTCTTTCACAAAAGGTTTTAAGAAAAGATTTAAAAGACGTAAGTTATTCACTTAGACAGGAAGGACACAAGAAGACACACGTTTTTCTGCAGATAAAAACATAACACTTATGTTTTGGCAGTTTTCATATTTGCTCTTAAATTGAGGGATTAAATAGTTCTCTATGAACATCAAGCCCTGGGCTTATGAAACCCTTGAAAACAGTTTAAAAAACTTAAATAGATTGACACTAAACTAACAAAACAACAGTTTCTTTACTTCCTGGAAAGTTAACATTAGATATCAGATTTTTCCAGATGTCAGTGGGCTATTAAAAAGATTTTAAGAGGTTGTTCACATCTCGTCTGAATTCATCTTTTAATCTCTGTTCAGAATAAAACACACTGAAGTTAATGTGTGCACTCCCACTGTTAATGGAGGGAATAATTGCTCCGGTTTTGCAAACATAAAATGGTTATATGTCATTAAAGTTAATCTCCTCTTCTGTTTGCAGAGACGGAGGACTCCTGTAAAGTGTGCTGCAGGAGAAAAGACGGCACCTGCTCTCCCTTCATCCAGCACGACGGCAGCTTCCTTTACCTTCGCAAAGGAAAACCATGCACTGTGGGCTTCTGCGATGAGAGCGTGAGTCACAACATCTTTTATATCTGTCCCCTCTACAATGTTTCCAGCATGTTTATTATTTCTTTAGTTACAGCCCTGGTAAGTCTCACAAAGTTGTGTGAATGTTACAGTGAGTTCATTGATTTCTCTTGTGAAAACAGGGAAAGTGCATGAAGCAGGTGCAGGACGTGATCGAGAGGTTGTGGGATTTTATTGACAAGTTGGACATTAATACGTTTGGTAAGGTCGTTACATCACGCCACTTCTTCTGAAGTCAACCATCAACCATGACTATAGTGGAGTCAGTGTGTTGTCACTCTTGTTAACTCAATGCCACCTCTCATCAGGGAAGTTCCTGGCTGATAACATAGTGGGCTCCGTCGTGGTGTTTTCCCTCGTCTTCTGGATTCCTCTCAGCATCCTGGTTCACTGTGTGGTAAGAAACTCAGTTTACACTGGTTCCCAGTGTCTTTAGTCTGCCATTAATTCTTTTATTTGGTCAAATACTGACAGTTCTGTGTTTTTGTGTTTCCTCTGCAGGACAAACGACTTGACCAGCAATATGAGGAGAACACAAAGTGCTTCTACTACCCTCCAAGTGTAAGTTTCTCCTCTCTTAAATGCCCCCCCGTATATGATCCTGTGCACTAGCCTTGCTGCCACACTAACCAGACTAAAACAACACTTCATTGCTTTTTTTAGACACACTGACATCTTTAATAAAGGAAAGAGACAGGAGCATGAAGGTTGATTGTTTAGGTATTTGCCTGGAGTTCTGCATGATATGTCACCATTAAACGAGGTGCTACAACATGTCAATTCAGCAAAAATAGAAAGGAAAATTACAAACAATAAAATAAGAATTTAGTTACTAATTTACTTCAGATCACTGTAGAAGAAATATAGAAACATGAAAATGTAGAAAAGAAACAAACAGCAATGTGTTTGCTGTATATATTCTTCTAATTTAGACCCAACAACACAATTTGCTAATGTTAAAAGACGTGTGAAACATCTGGTTTGTGTTTTTATCTGTGATCTTTTCACTGGTTTCAAGCGGCAGGGCTTCAGAAAGGGGATGTCACATACGTTTGTCCACCAACCAGGATTTTAGCAATATATGGATTAAAATCTGATAACAGTTGTGGGATTGTTTGCTTTTGCTGCAAGCCACTGTCAATCAGGTCTGATCCAATATCATGCATACAGTCCTGATTGAGCAGATTAGCTAAGCTTTTGAGTGGTAAACGCTTAATAAAGAATCACTTTGTTGCTTATTTAGTCATGAATATTTAATGTTATTGAGGAAAAGGTGAGATTTGAAACCAAGTTTCAGAGAGAGAGTAATGCACAAAAATCACAGGAATACTCTCTGTTAAACAATTAAAATGCCTTTATTGTCACAGTAACTTGTAACTTGACCATGCTGTGACAATAAAAGATATTTCGTGTGATTTTTGTGTCAATGTGTATCCAAATACTACCACAAACCAACTCAAATTGAGTCAAGAAACACTCCTACTCAAACATTTTTTGATTTAGTATGTGTTACTACAAATTATTCATACTCTAAATCTTAAACATTTTTCAGCCAGACAGTCCTGAGAAATCTGGTGCTAAACCGGCTTACACCACAAAATACTATATACTACACAAAATACAGAGCCGAGAGCAGGACATGAATGGATTTAGAAGCCGTGTGAACTCGTGTTCGAAGGCCTCACTGTCACTGCTGGGTTCAAGCTCTGAATGACCTGTCCATCACTCTTTGCCTTGGCCTTTTCCATTCACATTGGAACTGCAGCAGATGGTGGAAGTTTGTAGTAGAGCTCCCGCCATAGGTGAGTGCGTGCGCCATGGTTTGGTGTTGCGATGCCATTGAGTCCATGATGGTGCATGGTCGGTGGCCCACGTTTGGGATACTCCTGCGTTCACTTACTCCTTGATGTAATTACTGATCTGGTCGCACATTTCCAGCCCTCAGACTCACCTGAAACTAATGACAAAAAAAACAAACAAACACTCAAGCTAATATTTTAACGTGACTAAAAGCTGTAAGTGTGTTCCTCTGCACAGATGTGGTCCATGCAGAGTCACATCTGATCAGAAATTACTTCAAGAAGGCAAGATGGCATTTGAGGAGTATTCAAACAGAGAGAGGAGTGAACAGGTTGCACCTTGTTGTCTTTTGTGAAATCTGATGCGATGTGTGTTGACGTTTTAAGTTTGCATCTGGTGCTGTTCAAAGCCATAAAACGAAGAGGGTATTGTCCTTTTTAGGTGGTTGTTATTTTCGTTTACCGTTTCTTCTTCTTTTTTTTTTTTTTACTGGCTGTCTGCACTGTGTCGAGTCGTTTTTAGGTTTGATTGGGAAGACGTGAAGACTGAGGGTGCATTCCTCTATGGACATTTCTCACAGCAGACATTTTGACTTGTGATAGCAGGAGAAGCACAGGAGCAACTAATGACATTAACGATGGCTTAATTCCATTTAGGTGTAACAGTGAGTGAGCCAGCATGCACAGTGCTCCTAAATGGACTGCAGCCATTATTAATATTAGTTCCACCTCTGTTTGACAACACAAACTGTCCTCATGAGAAATGTTTGTTTTACTCATTCCCACTTTTAAAGGGAGTACTGGGGATGATAATGGGATTGAGATATTATTGATTTCTCTTGAAGTAAAATAGAAACAGCTTCAGGGTTTTGATAAACTATTTCATGACGTTAAACTATGAAGATCAGAAGAATTATCTAATGGTCTAACTTGAGCAGAATGCAGTAAAAAGGGAATGGATCCCACCTCAGTCAGAGACAGTCAGCTCCGATGTGCTGCAGTCTCACATACTGTTCTTTGCCCTTCAGAGTCAAGAAATGCTGAGCAACCTCGAGTCAGCATCCGTGCGCATCGTCAAGCCTCCTCAGCCTCCCTCCTCCTCCGGCGCCCGGACCGCGCCCTCCTCCCTCCCACAGCAGCAGCAGCAGCAGCCTCAGCAGGCCAGCCAGGTCGGGGCAACTCCCGCGGCCAACAGCAGCAACAGCAACAACAGCAGTACCCAGGACCCCGGCCCGAGCTGCGGCCCCACCCCGGACAGCGCAGGGGGCCTGCGGATGGCCACCATCCAGGAGGACACCAGCAGCGACTCTCACCTGGGAGAGGAGGGCCTGTCGGACGATTTCACAACCGCAGGAGCCTGCTCGTCGGCTACGAAATCCTCCTACGAGGATCTGACAGAACAGAGCCATCCAACCAGGGACCGACGGCGCCTCAAGAGACAGGAGTGCATTGACTCTAAAGAGACAGAGTGCTGAGAGCAAACGACCAGTACTGATACGTGTTTTAGGGAACATGCAAACACATGCCGCCTCATATGCATTTAAACACAAAGCACAGACAGCAACTGTTACAGCCTCATGTCTTGTAGGTCAGATTTGAAACTAAGAACAAGATTTCAGCCAACACTAGATGTGGATTTTATTCACTCAACCATACAGATAACATACGAGTAGTCTCAAATCGCTGTGACTGCCAATAAAATAGTTACTGATCCAGTTAGATGGGGGGGGTCCTCGGCACAGGTCTGTGGAAATTAATCTACCACGGGCTGATCGCCCAAACATATCATGAAGTTAAATTATCCAGTGGCTGGTTTCAGTTATCTCTCTAGTGGCTCTATCTACCTTTGTGTCCTGTTTTTTTTTTTGTTTTTTTTAAAGAAGCTGTGATTGTGGATCAAAACTTTAAAAAACAAATCACCGTGTTAACAGCTTCGGCCTTTCATTTCCTCCCTTTAAAGTACTGTCGTACCAGTTTGCACCACTAACTGTTTAACAGGCGAATGATGTAACATAATATCGACGTTGTAGATGTGGTTGTTTTCCTGTGAAAGGAAACATTTCAGTGTGATATATTAATCAGCAAACGCTGAAATTTGATCTAAAATGACCTGAATCTGTGTCATAACTGCACTAGAAGTATTTTTCACATCACTGGAAGAAATAAGTTGTATACATGTTTTAATGTGTTGTCATCAATGGCTTCTTTTGAAGACTCGCAGGCTTGTATAATATGTTGCCCCCTTTGTACCATATTGTTAATACTGTGCAAGGATTGAGTGGTGGTCTCCATCAGTATTACACTTGTTTTATTCGTCATTGCGTGGTTTGATCGCTGTATGAAACGACACGGTGCCTTCAGATCTCGTGCCTAACCGTTCCGACTAATTTCTGTGTTTACCAGTACACGAACATGAATCTGGACAATCCTGAATTTTAGAAACTGTCCGAGGTGCTTGAATGTTGTTTTTGCGCTTGGTTTTCTGTCCTCGTGCCAATGTGAGTTATGCACCTCTCTCTCTGATTTAATGCCGTCTCACCACCGTTGCCTGCTGTCACGTTAAAATTGTGAAATATGTATTTAACTGTAGGTCAAGGAAAAAAAGTAGACTGTGTAGGTAACATTGACTCTACCGGATGATGTGAACTGTTAAAGAACGAGCAGATGTTCTGTCATATATTCTTATGATGTGTATATTCATAATGTTTCTCTGCGTATAAATGTCCACTTATGACTTTTTTTTTTTAGTTTCTTGCTTGTATTACGTTCACACATCTCAAAATAAAAATCTTTATTGTGTATTTTACACATTAAGACATGCTCTTGCATTTGACATATACAAATCACAGCTGCATCAGTGTCCGTTCTCAGTTTAGTGCAACACATGAAAGCTGAGTGTTTTGATCCCTGTACGATCCTAAGGGAAGATGCTCTCCGGCGTCTTCACTGGTCACAGAGGAGGCTGCTCTCGGGGTTCTTGGCGTCGACGTCTCCCCAGTAGGGCAGGATGAAGGGCAGGTTGGCCACGCGACTCTCCAGAAGTCCCCACAGGTGCTGAGCCACAAACTCGTTTCCCCTCGCTGAGAGGTGCAGCCCGTCGGACAGGTAGACTGTGTAGTCCTGCAGAGCGGAGGACAAAAAAGATGTCTGAGAAGATTTTTGTTCAATGATGAATTTAGAGACAGATAATGGAAAATTCTAGTATTGTGTCTGGTCACATTAAGATCAATGCAATACACACAACAATATCACCTGTGGTGAGAGAGGACTGCTTGTTAAAGTGGTCTCTAACAACACAGAGTAGCTGTTCAGTACAGTGACAAGCACCACCCACCTGTCCATCTTTCTGCATTAGTGTCCACAAGTCTAGGACGTCTGCACCACACTGACCAGCAGCCTGGACACACGCCTGAGCGTACTGCCCCGCTGCAGAGTTGTGCCGATTGAGAGGACATCCTGGGAAAAAAAACATGAAGAAGTACTCATGAACTTTGTAGGCCTGAGGTGTCAACGCGGTCTGTGTGACAATACAAGAAGAGCAAAAAGAAATTGTGGATGAGTGTTACCTTTTAAAATGCATTCCTTCTCCCAGGCCGCCTCGTGAACAGGTGGAGGGGTGATGAAGATCACTCTGTCTGCTGACACTCCAGATGAAGCCAGCAGCCTACTGATCTCCTTCAGGTTCTGTGAATACTCTTGCACGGGGACGTGTTGTTGGGGGTTTTTATCTGCATGACAGGAACAGACGTAAATCATTCAGAAACTTTAGGAAAGGAAAATTCACCAGTAGCGACAATATTTCTACGCCAAACATTGTTTACAATTAGTGATGATGGATAATTCCAGCTGGATAAGCAGCGAACTGCATCAGTATGACAAAAGGAAACATTATTGCACCTTCATAAATGTGAGCAGCAGGAGGTGACATATCCTGGCTTTTAGTCCCAAGTGTAAATTATAAAGATTTATGCTTATGAACTCTATATCTTAATAAATTGCATCCAATAATTGTTGTGGGCCATAACTCGGTCCATAGGAAACGCTCAGCCCTCCATCTTCACTTTCAGCCGTATATATATCCATGTTTACCCTTATGCATATACAATTACTGTGACTCTGTCACAGTATTTCAAACCGTACAGTAACTATATACAATAGAACCAAGGGAGCTTACATTTACATTATTCACCTCAGGAGAAGAGGAGACTCAATTGAACCACACTGTCTCCAACACATCAAACTCATATTTCTGTATCTCTCGTGGTACATACAGAGAGTTTGGAGCAACATATCTATCATGTCAGTGAAGCTGTACCTTCCAGTGCACAGTCGTTGGCCCCAAAGAAGACAGTGACAGCTGCTATGTTGTTGTTGTTGTCTGCCGAGCTGTGGCTGTTGATGAGGCGAGGAAGAATGATCTTGGCCCATCTGGAGTTGTAGCCAGACAGCCCTCTGTTTACTACATCACACTTCCTGAGGGGTTAAATACAGATTCAAATATCAGCCAAAGGCACATTAGTCAGGACAATTTCTGTTCATAACTCTGCCAACATCTGTGATGTGTATGAGAAATTAGAGCACTTAACTCATATTAAAGTTAAAACAAACCAACAGCCAATGTGTGGGAACTACTTACCTCGCTAGTTTGTTGGCAATGTCTGCACCCCAACCACCGGCTTGAAAGGAAAACTGAAAGAAACAACAGCGCTGTGGTGAGACAGACAATACACGTAATGTTACTTTAACCTTTGTGAATACTAACCTGTGTGATGGAGTCTCCAAATAAAATCACTTTAGGCCAAATGACTGTTTTGATCTTGGACATCTTGAAGTTGTAGGCAGGAAGTAAACACTGGCTGCACTGAATGAACCGAAACTTCCGGTCAGGGGGCGTGTTAGCATCCTTCACAATAAAAGTCTGAACCTCATGCTTTTATTTTATGAATGATGAAATATAAACAAAAACATGTATTTTCATTATTTTATTTTGCAAGCCAAGTTTCACCAGGAAAGGAAAAAAATATGTTAGGAATTTTAAAAAATATATATTATTTTTATTTGAATTATGAGATACTGAGTAAGAACAGTAAAGTATGACTTACTTATTTATTTATTTATTTATTATTGCACAATCAAGAAAAAGATAAAAGTCCAAATCTGGCCAATTATCACATAATCTTTCCCTTGAAAGTCAAAATTTGGATTTATTTCAATGACGGTGAGCTAAATAACAGAAAGACCATCAGCACTGCAAACTACAGACTTCAAAATGATTACTATATCTTAAAAAAATATCTTGCACATTTAAATATTCATCATACTGTTGCATACTACTTTTAAATTCCAGCACAAACCTGTACAAACAAAAACACATTTTTCTAACTTGATTTTACTTCTAGTAGTTATATTTTTACTTAATGTTTGTTATGCACCAAAACACCATAAATTCCTTGTATGTGATTCTGATCATAAAGTTGGATAAACACCCCTTCATTTGCAACGAAAACTTCGTAAAGGTATATTAAAAAAGGACTTTTTTTTAGGACTGCAGTTCGCTTTAGCCAGGTGTACCTGGCAACTGAGTGTATGTTGAATTATATATTGTAAGAGATAATTCACATTTTTGCAAAGTGAGCTGACCTGCTGTGCTAGTAATTAAATAGAATTAAATAATGTCTCTATTTTCCCATCGATTAACATATTACATCATTGTTTTTTCGCTTTTCTTTTCAGGAAACTATCAGGAATTATTGGAACATTCTAAGAAAAATTACAGACCTTTAAAGTAAAACGTTACAAAGATATGTTGTCTATATGTTTTATTTTTAGCTTCTTTAAACCTTAATGCGTTTAAAATGTTCATAAATCATCAATCAAAGTATATCTGCAGAACATCACGGTGAATATTGATTGGCGTTTGGTTGTACCTCTTCAGCTCCGCCGCTGGGGGGCGCTGCAGTTTTCCGCGCCTCCCTCAGCGTCACGGAAGTCAGTCTGTCTTCCTCCTCCGCTGCTCCCTGTAAACATGGCGGAGGTCAGGCACCGTCTCGGAAGGGGAGCGTACGACTTTGCACAGAAAACGTGTCGCCGTTACCTCCTGCAGAGTCAGAACAAGCGAGGAAAAAGTGCAGCACAAGCCTCGCCTGTCTCCGCTGAGCTTCTGCTGGCTGAGATCCAAAACGGAGGACCGTACGGAGCCGAAAACACGGAGGACGGAGTGACCATTGGAGCTCCACGGGAGAGTTACACAAGGGTAACGCCGCTGTTTGGGACTGACATCGACGCTTTAGAAAGCATTAAAGATGGTTCACCTCCTAACAACACCTCGGATAAAAGTATAGGAAGAAGTTATGCCAACTTTCCGAACTCTTCCTGCGCCTTCAGCCGGCTGCAGAGCCTCGGTGGTCGGCGTTCACGTTGGGGACATGGACAGTGTGTGTTTATCAGAGCTTACAGCGGCAACGGGACCCGATCTGAGCCCCTTTACAAGTCCAAAACAGGCTACTATGAAATCCTGGAGGTGATACCTGCCGCCACTCACGCCCAGATTAAAACAGCCTACTACAAGCAGTCCTTCATCTACCATCCGGACAGAAACGCGGGCAGCGAGGTGGCCACCGTCCGCTTCTCTGAGATCAACGAGGCCTACACTGTGCTCGGCAACAAGGCGCTGAGGAAGAAATACGACCGGGGGCTGCTGAGTCAGTCAGACCTGGTCGCAACAGCTAGACCCTCCGGGAAGGACACCACCGGGAGCTCCGCCAAACAGCAAACCGACAGGAGACGGTCTGTGATGGACCCAGACGCCCGAGGAGGTGTCTTTGATTTCGACACGTTTTTTAAGTCTCACTACAACGAGCAGCTGCAGAGAGATAAAGACATCAGGGTGCGCAAAGAGGAGATGCTGAGGAAGAAGCAGGAGACGCTTGGGGAGAAGAAGCTGGGCAGGATGCTGGAGATGGGAGTTGGGGCGATGCTGGCGCTTGCTGTGACTATATTGATCAGCTTAAAGCGGGGGTGAAGGAGGAGGAGGAGGAATGTAGTCCTTGTCCCATCTTAAATGTATTGTCCCCTGAATCATCAATACAAACAAACCCAACACTGCTTACATGACTGCCTCCGTCTCGACCCTGTTGTGCACCCCGGGGGCAGTACAATTGTGCAGTTTTCTACAGGATTACACTGAAAAGCTGCTGACAAGACTCAACTGTGATGTGCATATGTTTCAGTTCCTGTGTCTCTAAGCATGCATCTCAGCACAGTACTGTATACTTCTAATTCAGCACAGTATTCATCGGTTGTTGAGGTGATTCTGTGCACTGGTTTGTGCACTTGGTGTAGCTGTTGACACGGTCACACACAGCCAACATGACTCCCAGAAATACGGATGGGTATCTCTGAAAATCGCTTTACTTTGAGGGATATCTTAAGAAGCCAAACTTAAACATTGTCTGAACACAAGCTACCAAAACAAAATGATTATCCAGATAAGTAATTATCTGATTAAAGAGTATTTAACAAGTTTAGGCTCTCACAACTTTCAGTACAGAAACATATGAGTCAATACACAAAAAGTATTGATGTTCAGCACCCAGCTCGACCTAAAAGTCATAAATGTGCAATAAATAAGTGCCGCTTTTAAACGTACTCCACAAATACTGAGTGAACATGCTGACTGAGGAAGATCCGGTGGTTGATTTTCAACCTGGACACGCTACGGTTCAACTCTTTTGGCTTTTATAAAGTCATCTGTCTGGCAGATTTCTTTATTTTTAATGGCGAAGTTTTGATTAAGTTTTAAAGGTACAGTGTGTAAGATTTGAGGCCTCTATTTTCAGAATAAGGCAAACATGGAATATAATATTCATAACTATGTTTTCATGCATGTATAATCACCTGAAAATAAGAATCTTTTTATGTTTGTTACTTAAAAAATATCCTTTTATATCTACAGTGGGAGAGGGTCCCCTTTCATAGAGGCCGCCATCTTGAAACACCTTATTTATACAGTAGTCCAGAACAGACAAACTAAATACTGACTCTAAACAGGGTCCTTAAAGTGTTGTTTCTCCTTTACATTAGGAAGGTGAGGGTGATGTGAGGAGATTACAATGCAGTGATTGGACTACTAAATGCAACTAAATTCTACACACTGTACCTTTAAAGTATTGCTATTTATAAAACATTTGTAGCAATGAAAGGAAGTGAGGTACATGGATTAGTCCTATATTCAGGGGCATTTTGGGAAGTGTAGGTTCATGCTCAGATAGTTAAGTTAAAGAATGTGCCTTGGATGATATTTATTGTATGAATCAATGGTTGTATTGTCCTGATATTTAACTAATAAATGACTTATGAGCGGTGCCTGTCAGAGCACAGTGAAACAAATGTCTCTTGGTCAACAACACCAACAAACCTAACCTTAATGAACATTTCTGACACTATCTGATGACTTAATTGTTCATTGATTGATGACACGACAACATACACGTTTTTGTAAAAGTCTGCTTTAAACATACTGAACACAAACATTTAGTGCGTTTAGAAATTCAAACCTCACATCACAGTTAAAAGTAAACAAGTCTGACATCAGTGCACGTTAGTTACAAACTCAGGTCAAACAAAACACAGTGCATCTACAGACAAACAGTAAACGTATTTTAAATGGAATTAAAAGTGCTTGCATAACAGAAAACAACACAAATCCTATCTACACAGCTTATTTCCTTTTCTTACATGGTAGCTCTGTGGTCACTGGTCATAAACATAATTAGTAAAAAGCCAATCTAGTCTTTCAAAGTTGCATTCACAAGGTGGGACCAGGTAGTGTCGAAATATGGACGTCAGACAGAGCGCACAAATACAAGCTGCTTGTTAACTTCAAGAACTTTCAGACTTCGTAACAGTTCTGGTTTTTAACACGTCCGCAGACCTGCGGTCGTGTCTCCGCTCTCAGATGACTGGGTTCAGTGCATCATAGAGCCGCTGCACTGCCAGCTCCACCATCTCTCTCAGGGAGTCGTCCTCTGTGCATTCATCCTCGTAGCACGCCGACTGATCAGGAGAGAGGAAGTCGGTTATAAAGATTAATAAAAGAAACAAGAATCCTGCACACCACATACATCGCTCTGTTCTGCTTCTCACCCTCGTTTCCAGGCAAATGTGAACAGTTTTCCCGTCGACTGTCACAGAGATGTTTTTACTATCACTGAAATCAACACATTCCTCTCCAAACATGTCCCTAAAAACAGAGAGAGAGCCGAGATGTTAGATAAAACTAAAGATCAGCTATTTCTGATGACATTTTATATACATCATAAACCAGCTGAATTCAGATAACTTGTGTGCCACTCACTGCAGCATGACTCCTAGTCGGGTTTGGAAGACATCCATGTCCATCATGGCGCTCTGGGTCTCCATGACTGTTGATAAAACACGTATTGAATCACGTGAAATGAGAACAAACTGCACGGTAATGTTGTATGCTTCAAACAGGTCATAAAACATTGAAAACTAATGATGCGGATAAATGACGCATGCCAAACGGACCTTTCTGAGCCTTTGGGTTTGACTGGACTTCCAGAACTACAGTGGTGACAGCATCGGCGTACATGTCATTGAGAGGGTTAGCTATCCACTGAAACAGGAGATAAAGGGAAGAGACGGTTGGGTGAAGAGGAATTTAGAGTTAGATAGGTTAAATAGAAGACAGGATGAAAAGTCCGAAAGCAAAGTCTCGCTATCCCACATCAGGACCACCGCTGGTGGTTGAGCCTGCCTGGCTGCTCACCTCGAGCAGCACCATGCCGACCTCGTGGGTCAGAGTGATGTTTTTAAAGATCCTCAAAGTGTTTTTCACGGTTCCATCCAGCTCTTCCACGTCACCTGAAAGAAACAAGAGAACCAGATCAGTGAAGGTGGAAACAGCTGCATGAATTTATTTGGAAAAGTTTGCATGCATACACGTCAAACAGTAAAGGGATTGGTCGCTCTGTTAGAGCTGTAACGATTAGTCAATTAATCAATCAACTTTCTGGTTTCTATAGTCCTCGATGACATTCAACTGAATATCTGTAGGTTGTGGACAAAACAAGACATTTGAGGACGTCACACTGAGCTCATGAGACATTTCATGGACCAAACAACTAATCATTTAATAGAGGAAATGATCTACAGATTCATTCAGATCCACACCACACCACGCTCAGTGTTGCATACAAAAATATGGCAGACTTACCTGTGAGGTTCCTCAGGTGGCAGACGAGCAGCGAGTAGGGTCCGGTGAAGGGGATGGCCTGGGACTGTTTCACTGTGCTCATGGCCAGCTCTGTGTACGCTGTGAAACAGACACATCACTTCATGAAGCCTCGCTCTCTCGTCAGATATTAAAAGATGCCGGCGTCACAAAAAAAAAAGCCAGTCAAGATAAATTGTCGGATTTTACGCAGCTAACATCAAAACCATGGACTCCGCCGAGGCTAATGCTAGCCCGACTCCGAAGGATAAACCATCGGATAGAAGCAACGAAAAGACGGCGGGAAAGTCCGGTCCCATGTCGACTGCCAATCTGACTGCTATCAACGACATGAAAACGGGGTTTTCCACCAGGTTTGATGGCATATTGTCCGCTATTGAAAGTGTCAGGAAAGACATCACTGACTGTGCGAAGCGTGTCACGGAGGCAGAAACAAGGATTTCGACAACTTAAGATAATGTTGACTCGCTCCAAACAAAAGTACAAGTCCTAGAAAACATAAATAAGGACTTGGAGGGGAAACTACTGGACCTGGAGACGAAATCAAGGCGCTCCAATTTGAGGCTTGTCAATTTACCGGAGGGAGGGAGCGGAGGGTGAAGACGCATGTGCCTCTTTGGAGAACTGGCTGCCGGACGCACTGGAACTCCCGCTGGGGCGCACAAAACTGACGGTGGAGAGGGCTCACAGAAACGGGCCAAGTGCACACAACAATCCTTCACCCCGAACGCTGATAATGAAGTTTTTGAACTTCAGGGATAAAGAATTGGTGACGAGAGCAGCCAGAACAAATAGAGAAGTGCGATACAAGAACCAGACAGCTCTCATTATGTAGTCCGATGTGGGGAAATGATCTCTTCCCCCCAGGAGGAGGTGAGGGGGGGTTTAAAATTTGGGCTGAGCAGGGGTTACAAAAATAGGAGATCTTTGTAGTCCTGATGATAAACATCTGTTGTCTTTTGATGAAATTGTTATCAAACATGACATAGCTCGCAGCCAGTTCTTCAGATTTTTACAACTGAGAGATTTTATTGGAACTCAACAAAATCAGTCCTTGTCCATTCCTAGCCTATCAACACTTGAAGAAATGTTGGTGAAAGACTGCCAGGGAAGGGGCTTGATCTCCAAAATATATAACGAACTGGTTAGTGAATCTTCAGAATCCTCAGTAAATAAGCTTGAGTCCTGGAGAGAGGACCTACACGAGAATATCTCCATTGAGGAGTGGGAGAGGGCATGTACCAAAGCACAATTACAAACAGTGAACACTCGTTTAAAATTTCTGCAGTACAACTGGTTAATGCGTTCTTATATGACTCCAGTTAAACTTAACAAATTCAGTAATGCTATACTGGATGTTTGTATAAAATGTGACAAAGAAAAGGGCACGATTTTCCATTGTTTGTGGCAGTGTTCTCAAATAAAGAAATTCTGGGAAGAAGTGAAACAGTGTATTGAGGAAATATTAGAAATAAAATTACATCTAGAGCCAAAAATATTCCTATTGGGTATCTACCCAGCTAATTGTAACATAAGAAAGAAGCATCGATTATTTTTAGATATAGGCCTGTTGTTGGCCAAGAGAGTCATTGCAATAGCTTTGAAAGAGGTGGATAGACCAAGAATAGGTAAATGGCTTTCTGAATTAACAGCAACTCTGCCCATAGAAAAGATCATGTATACAATCAGGGGTAAACAATCTATTTTTGATAACATCTGGGGCCCATTTAGAAACTTTCTTTCGAATAAAGACTTGTCTGGTTTGGTGGAAACACCTGGGGATGACCCATAAGAAGCCCTCTGCAGTTCATTTGGTTTACTGTCTGGTGTTGATTGATTACTATCTATTTTATGTGCAGTGCACACTTGTGAGTATGAGCAGTGTATGGTTGGTTTTGTACTTACTCTCCCCATTTTTATTTAGTTAATTATTTTATTTTATTTTATTTTATTTATTTTTATATATATTTATTATTATTATTATTATTTTACTTACTAAAGTAATATTTGTATTATTATTTTATTATGTATTTAAACTCCTGTCTTTCGTTAGTGATTCATATTTATTATTTGTGCTGTTGTTTTGTTATTATGCTTTGGTCCTGAATTGAAGACGTGGGTTCTGCACGATTTGGGGCAGATGTTTGGAGCCCCAGTGGTTATACAGTATGTATGTGCTATTATGTTTGGAAATAAATAAAGATATTGTTGGAAAAAAAAAGATGATGCAGCAGTGTGCTCAGCTGAGGACAAAGATTATTGTATTCTGAAGCGCCCTGGAGCAACAGTACAAATATGTAACTAGGGACAGTTTGGAGAACTTAAAAATACTTACTAGAAAGGTCAGAGGGGTTGAGGATGTGGTAGTTAAAGTTCTTTTTCACCAGTATGCCCGACACCCTCTGTCCCTGAACACATTTCTTATCAGCCAGAGAGCCCATCACCTGAGAGGAGGAGTCCTGTTCAGTACTTTTCAACAACACCAGTGGCATCTAATACATGCAATAATCATGATTAAGCATTATAATAATTGACCTTGGCCAGTTTCTCTCCCCTGAAGTTGAGGGTAACAGCCTCTGTGTTGCGAGGGTTGTGGACTTCGATGTGAACCTGGTCGTTATCCTCGTACTCCCTGATCAGCGCAGCCTTCAGACGGGCCATCTCGTTCTGCTCCCCATGGACCAGAATCTGAAGATAACATGCAGATTTATAAATGTTATTAACAAACAAATGAGAATTTTAAACACAAATCAGTCAATGTTTTTTTTTCCCCCTACCACGTGTGGGGGTTTGAGAGCCCTGATGAACTCGCTCGTCTGTTGGTAGTCAGTATGGGCGGAAAAGGAGATGTAGTCCACTGACATCTTCAGCTGCAGCTTCTGTCCTGACATGGTGGTAATCTCCTCCGGCTCCGACATGATGTGCTGCAGCGAGCACACACACACAAACACACCATTATCCAAGAAACTGGATGTATCTGTAACCCAAAATATGACTTCACACTTCGTCCTCTTGCAGTCTGACCTTGGCCAGTGTTCCCTCCACACAGTATCCAGCGATGATGACTCCGTTCCTCTTATCAGTGCACCAGCTCTCAAAGAGCTCTCTGGAGAGCCCGCTCTGCATCATACCCGGAGACGCCATCACCACACTGGGACCGATGTCATCAAAGTGATCCATGCTCTGGAAAGAACCGACACCACAGTTATAGATATTAAACTTGCGACAGTCTGGGTGTCTGTATGTGTTGCGTTCTCCACCTTGAGGTTGCTGATGTGCTTAAAAACAAAAGGGTTGTTGATATTGATGGCCTTGCGGATCTTGTCGTTCATTGCGTTGACGTAGGTCTGGTACACGGCCATGCACTTCTTTGCCAGGGATGAAGCGTAGTAGATGGGGATGTCATGGAGCTCTGGGTGGTTCTGCCAGTACTCGTCTACAGAAGAACACGAAACAGATGCAAATATTAAGCATGATTAAGAGTCATAAATGATAGCATAGATAGTATTGTTTGAAATTGACTATTTAGAGGCATAATCCAAATCAGGGAGGGAAACATGACTTCTCACCCAGGATGAGCAGCAGTTCCTGGGCTCGTCCCAAAGCGAACACAGGGATCAAACAGCGGCCTTCTCTGTTGACAATGTCATGGACTGTGTTACAGAACCGAGCTTCACGCTCCTCCCTCTTTTCATGGATGTGGGTGCCGTAGGTCGACTCCTGCGTCAAGAATAACAGCATTAACATATTGCGACCACCCAGAGATCCATTAAAAGTAGTGTTTGATGTGAGTTATTATTTGGCGTACGATGATTAAGATGTCAGGTTTGACACTGGGGATCTCGGCTGCCATCAGATGTCTGTCTTCTTGGCGGGAGAAGTCTCCCGTGTACAGCAGCTTTGGAGGAGAAAAACAGGTTGACAATGGACTTGTTAAGTGAACTTAGTTTATGCATCAACAGGATATAAAAACATAAAAAAGACAGGAGTGAATACCTTGACTCCAGCTATTTCAATCATGAACATGGCAGCTCCCAGCACGTGACCAGCGTGGTAGCACCAGAACTTAATCCCAGCCACCTCCTTGACCTCGTGGAAGTTGATAGTCTCGATTTTATCCATGCTCTCCTCCAGGTCAGTCTCAGTGTACAACATGTCGTCTGCAGAAATGTTGCTGCAATAAAATTTTTTTAAAAAAAGACAAAATGATTGTACATTATTGATTTTGGGGTAGTAGTACTTGATGATGAGCTCTCCTGCTCCTACCTGACTTTAACATAGTCGGACAGTAGCCAACGGTAGATGGCCTTAGTGGCGTGGGTCATGAAGGTCCTGCCTTTAAAGCTGGTTTTCTGGAGGAACCAGGGTAGAGCGCCACAGTGATCCAGATGGAAACTGGTGAGAGGATAAAGAGAATACAAGTAGAAGAACATGCCTCATTAAGGAAATTACCAACAGAGATGGTATTAAGCAGCTATATCCACTTTATAATTCACCACTCAAAAAGAGAGGAGGAAAGACTCACTGGCTGATGAGTAGCAGGTCTATCTCTGCTGGGTCGATCAGGTCTATATAGGGGAGAGCATCCATTCCCTCCAAGCCAGGGTGGATACCACAGTCCAGCTGCCAAACACAAATATTAGTTTATTTATTTCACCCAGGATAATTTCATCATCAACACTGTTTTCCAGGCTGACCTGGGTACATAAAATCAACACAATAAAACAAATAAAATAATAAGAACAGCCTGTATATTAGAGACTGTGAAACTACAGGTTGCACTCCACAACTGAATAACACTGATGCAAATATGTTACTGGGTTAAGGTGTATTGCTAGAAATTTTAATCAAGTCACACCGCTGCATCTCCAGTCATCTGTCCGTCATGCTTCTGAAGTTTGCGAATGACATCACCCTTATTGGACCTAATGGGAACGAGTCTGCCTACAGGTGGGAGACTGACCATTTGGTGACCTGATGCATGAGGGAACACCTGCCCTCATGACTGTGTGTAACTCCCCAAAATGAAACTGTGGACGCTTCCTGGGAACCTTCATCTCATCAATGATGTACTTCCTGTGGCAGCTGAAGAAATTCAACCTGCCAAAAACAATTCCATCTTCATCACCATCTGGTACGCTGCTGCCACCGCCAAGGACAAGGGCAGACTGCAGCGTGTCATTCGGTCTGCTGAGAAGGTGATTGGCTGCAACCTTCCGTCTCTTCAGGATCTGTACGCCTCCAGGACTCTGAGCCATGCAGGAAAAATTGTGGCTGATCTCTACCACCCCAAACACAAACTCTTTGAGTCACTCTCCTCTGGCAGGAGGAACCTCCACCCCAGACCCTCATGTCACATTGACATTGGATCTACAGCCTCTATGCATTACATTACATCTGTTTCATTCATCTGTTTACAGCCTAATTTAGTTGTACACAGTCCTTTATCCCCATTTGTAGTTCTTTCTCATATCTTTATAAAACATTTTTATTTCTATGGTCACTTTCTATTTTTTATATAGTTTTCTATTTGTATAGATGTTAGCACGGGTTAACTTCTTAACACAGTTATATATTTATTTTCTATGTAAATTTTTAATTCCTCTGCAAATGTTTAATTTTGCTACAAATGTTTAATCTCTCTGTACATATTTAAATTCAGCTCTATCTCAGTTTAATTAACGTATGGATACTGTGTTATAGGTTAATTCTAAAGTATGTTCAATGTATGTTTGCATGCTGCTACTGGATGCTTGAATTTCCTTCGGGATCAATAAAGTATCTATCTATCTATCTATCTATCTATCTATCTATCTATCTATCTATCTATCTATCTAATAACGCACAGCCTTTATGTAACAGACTATCCAATTTTGATAAATATCTGCACATTTAAAATACTCTGCACACTGTGAACGTTTGCACATTACCTGGCAAATACTTGCACATTCCTGCACAGACTGTAGAGATCTTTTCATTTTAAAACATATTGTATATATATTTTTATTGTTTATATTTTTTAATACTTGATTTTTAAAAATTTTTCTTATATTTTTACTTAATATTTGTTATGTGAAGACCTACTTGGCAATTAATCTGATTCTGATACAAATACACCTTTAATACTATCTATATATATATTCCTATATATAATAGTATATTAATACTATCTATAATAAAGTCAAGAGAAAAAATATTCACCATAATTTTTCTTCCTTTGAACTCCAGGATGATGCATGACCTCCCAACCTCCTGACCAGCACCCCTGTACATACATGCATGAGAAAACAGCATTAAGCTAACGGTGCATGTATTTGTTGTTATTATGATTGTTGGTGTATTTTAATCACATAAAACACAAAATTAACTCACAGTGGACGAATTAGGAGCTGGTCACTCTCCTCCGCGGGGACAGCCACCTCTACTTTACGTTTCGTAGCCATGTGTGTGTCAAATTTCACGTGTAAAATTTAAAAACAGAATAAATAATCGAGTCCGGCCATTCTGTGACGAATGAATGAGAGGGGGCGGCGTGGACGTCACACTTCCGCTATTGTGCCAAAATACCGTCGGCGAGAAACAAAAGCGTTGACGAAGCGTTCCGAGAGAGCCGTTAGTCGTTTTTTTATTTGCCATTGCGAATAAAATAATTAAATCCTACAAAGGATACACGGTTATTATAAATATATCTAAATACAACCTCAAGCTTTGTGTACACCTAACAATATATATGACTTACATACGTTTAGGCTCAATATTAAAGTATAAAGATACTCTTTGGCTCGTCGTTACGTCCCCTTTAAGGGGTGTTGGGTGTAGGCTGTGAAACTCAGAGCGAAGCTAAAGAGTCAAAGTAGATAAACAAAAAGCTTCTTTGAACTATATTAACCATAAACGGTACATTAGGACGGTCACGGTACAAACAGGTGTGTAACTTTTTTTTTTTTTTTTAAATAAATTTAATACATTTGTGTTTATCCGCCGCCCACCTCTCTTTAAAGTCTTCGGTTATAAACTTGAGTGTGAAAATAAATGCGGTGGGGGACATTTAAGGTGGAGTAGGTTGAGCTTCATCCACATACTTGCTACACTAATATTTTAGTATATTTAAAATAAAGCTAACGTGTATTTTTTCAGCTACATGTACATTAACTAGCTAGAGTCCAACGTAACCTGTTGATTCATGTGTCTGCTGTATATTTTATATCGTAGAGGGGCTGTGTTGTAAATATTTTATGCCCCCCCCCCAAACCTTCACCTAAGTCCGGATACACCCTCCAGACCTGCAGACCTGCAGTAATAATTTGCTCTGACATGATGGAGGTAGATGGTAGTGTTACAGCAGCAGCAGCAGCAGCAGCAGGTGTAACAGATCAACTGGTTTCCGATTTAACTGGTGCCCAACAGCAGCCGTTACTCAATAATATAAGCACCACAGATGTGTCATTATAGTGTTATATTAGCATATTATTGTTGTAACGTGCAGCTTTATTCTCCAAAATCATCAAGTAATTTTAAAAAGTCAACCCTACTCTTATAGAATTAAGGTAAACTGAAAGTGAAACATACGTTTGAGTCAGTTTGTACTTTGTTGTTTTATTATGTTTTCAGGACAGAGCTAACGTGTGTTGGTTTTTCTGTCTACTCATTGATATTTTTCACATCATATTTGTGGTTATTTTAATTTTTTTCTGTATGTGTCACGATTGCTTTGATTGACTGGATTGTTTGTTCACAAGTCTCTCTTGCAAAATAGATCTTCACGAGACTAACAGTCTGATAATGTGAACGGCTGTCACCACCGTTGTAGTCAAGGCCACCTAAACCAAAACCAAGACCACAATGTATTGAGACCAAGACAAGACTGAGGCTTTGAGGGTTTGAGACCAAGTCAAGACCAGAGTAGACACTGTATAGCCTACTTAGGTAGCTAATATTTTCCAAATGTCTTTGGGTGAGTGCTGCATAGCAGAATTTACCTCCTGCTGTATTAAATAAAAATCCAGAGTCCAGAGACAAGACCGAGGAAAGATGCAGTCAATTCCAAGACAAAACAGGGACTGGTCTCGAGACCAAGACCGATCTTGAGTACTACAACTCTTAGATTATGTTATGATTTACTTCCAGTTATTCATCATCTCTGTTGAGACTTGAGGAGTCAGTCCTATCGTGTGTTTAACGCTGTGGTCCGTGATGATTCAGGTTGCTGGACTGGAGGGCTGGATGTGGTCGTCATGGTGAACGATGTTCCGGAAAGTCAAAAAGCGCCACAGCAGCAGCAGCTCGCAAAGCAGTGAGATTAGCACCAAAAGCAAAGTACGGCAACACACACATGAATGTCATGACAGAGCCACTTTCTCCTTGTTGAATTTAAGATGACACCCTCTCATGTTTCTAACTCTGCGTAGTCGGTGGACTCCAGTTTGGGAGGACTCTCCAGATCCAGCACCGTCGCCAGCCTCGACACAGACTCCACCAAGAGCTCAGGTCAGTCTCTCTTTTTCCTCTTCGTCTTCCACTCCTCTCTTTTTCTTTTCTAAACTGATTATTCGATGCACGCCCTCCGTAGGTAACAGCACGTCCGAAACATGTGCTGAGTTTCGGGTGAAGTATGTGGGAGCCATCGAGAAGTTACAGTTTGACATGAGCAAGACCCTCCAGGAGCCTCTGGACCTCATCAACTATATCGATACTGCTCAGGTGAGATGCTGGTGAAAGATATTGAAATGATTTGCTCTCCTGCTCGCTCCAGGCTTACAGTAATCAATATCATCATCATTCATCTACGCTGTCGTAGAGAAGACGCTGTAAATATGCCGCTCCTTTTTACAGCAAGATGGAAAGCTGCCCTTCGTGCCTGGAGACGAAGAGATGATTCTTGGAGTGTCAAAGTACGGCGTCAAAGTGGCTTCACTGGACCAGTGTGTGAGTAGAGAAGTGATATACTGTGCTTCAGATTGAATGGATGTGCAGCATTGCTGGGTCATCATTTTTCACACAGCTCTGCACAAAAGCTGCTGAAATATTTCAGCATTTTGGACGCTGCTGAATTTTGGGTTCTAGCTGTGCAACGGTCTTTCTTAAACACATAATACACATAATACTTCTAATGAGTCAGTAATAACGTGTTTTTAATTGTACCTTTGGTCAGGATGTGCTGCATCGCCACCCTCTGTACCTGATAGTGCGTATGCTGTGTTACGATGACGGCCTGGGTGCGGGGAAGAACCTCCTGGCTCTGAAAACCACCGATTCAAAGCAGGAGGAGTGCAGCATCTGGGTGTACCAGTGCAACAGCTCGGTGAGCACGACTGAAAAAGTTTACTGGAACTGGGTATATCATCTGTCTGGGGTCATCTAGCCCGTCAATAAATGCTGTTTAATCATCTGTCTTGAACAGGAGCAAGCTCAGTCCATCTGCAAGGTACTGTCGGCTTCTTTTGACTGCGCTCTGACATCAGACAAGTCCTGAGGCTGGATACTGTCTAAAAGAGGAATGAAACAACTGCAAAACCAGCAACAGTAAATCAGGAGACCAACACCGTGACTGCATTTTACAAAAAAACTGCCGTCATTTCCCTTTTTTTTCCTTCAACTTTGCTTTTTTTTTGGAGAGATTAACTGCAGGAAGTTTGCAGGAAAACATGATTAAGGCCGTAACATGATTAAGACGGTGCGTCACACACGCCCAGTGTTGTGATATGTATTATCACCATCCCATCATCCTCCAGCTGAGACAGAATTACTGTGAATTAGTCTGAATCTTTTCCTTGGAATCTGATTCCTTTACCTCACGTCATCCTGTGTGACCCGACACATAAAGTCACGAGCAAACAGAGTAGAAAAAAGGGAAATGGTTGCATTTTTTTAAAGCATGCGGCAATGTCATGTAAATGAATCATATTTAATGTAAATTATGGCACAAAATGGTACATAATGTTGTTACCCGTCTCTATCCAGCTTACGATAATTCAACACGATACACAGATTTGACGACGTGAACACGGTTCGGTTATCTTCACATGGAAACCACTCAGATTATTTTTAAATTTAAAGGTCCAGTGTGTAAGTTTTAGGGCAAACATGGAATATTATATTCATAACTATGTTTTCATGCATGTATAATCACCTGAAAATAACTATATTTAAAAAAATATCCTTTTATGTCCACAATGGGAGCGGGTCCTCTTCCATGGAGACCGCCATGTTGAAACACCGTGTTTCTACAGTAGCCCAGAACAGACAATCTAAATACTGACTCTAGACAGGGCCCTTAAAGTGTTGTTTTTCCTTTTATACTAGGTAGGTGAGGGTGATGTGAGGAGATTGCAATGCAGTGTTTACACCACTTGATGCAACTAATTCCTACACACTGGACCTTTTAAATATCCTTTTGTTGTGTTTTTCTGTGACAAACAGTATTGGTACAATAACAGTCACTTTTTCACTTGAAGGTACATTATACAAACTGTGGCACACATCCTGTATTTTTTCTTAACTTGTGTGATTTTTACTCATTTTTAATGACTTTTATTGTGTCTAGTTTTATTATTATTATTATTATTATTATTGGTACCAAAAGCTTGATGTGTTCTCTGATTTGTTGTTTTTAAAATGAACTGCCTCCATTAGACTTGCTGAAACCACATACATCCTACTAGGCTGTGGTAAGAACATGTTGTGGTACTAACTTCACCTTGTATATAACAACAGCCCTATTTTCCTGTCCTCCTTTTCAACACGGTACGGTTGAAAATGTTTGATAAGAAGAAAATAAAATGATTTGATTTGGTACAATAAAAGAGTGAAAAGCTTTTGTTTTTGATAATTATTAAAGTCTAATTTTCCCCCTTTTCTTTGTTACCCTTGAGTGTCATTTTCTGTCTTGCACTGCTGTGTAACAGTGTATGCTTTGACACTGCAGACATGCTCAAATATTCGCCATCAGAGGGAGCTCTTGATACATAATCAGACTTTTGCTTTGGGCAAAAATCACATCAGTCAAGCTGCGTTATATTTTTAAAATTCAGGCCATTAGCTTAAACTGTTGTTTCGACTTGAAACATGATGTGCTGCCAGCAGTAGTTTTGTAAAAGTAGGCGTCATTATTTGCACAAATGGGTCATACACTCCTTGTTACACTTCAGAAACACACCAAAGCCTTGTTAATATTTCATATTTTTATTATTCCAGTTTTATTTTTCCCATTTACTTGCACAATAGAGTTAAGAGTTGATGCAGTGACAGTTAATGAGAATGAATTATTGTCCCAGTTTTGGTGTGTATGAGTGTATTTGTGTTTTCAGTACACACAAACAAACACACACAGGTCCAGCTGAGGTCGTATCTGTAACTTCTTGTCACCACGGCACGTTAAAAGGCATTTTCTGCCCATGTTAATTTTTTTTTTTTTTTTTTTTACATTTAAATATCAACAAAACAAAATCTATTTACACGAATAGATTAAATCTTCCTGTTTCCAGTGAGTTCATATTATACGTGATGAAGAGAGCAGATCAGCTACGATTCACATGCTTCTCCTCTGGTCATTCACAAATCCATGGAAGGCTCTGGTTTCAGGTTAAATGCCTAAATATCAACATTATGAACAGAAAGAAAGTTGCTCTGCAACCAAAATGGAGTTAATTACATTGAATGTTTTATATTTCTTTCATAACACTATAGATAAACTCACCTTTCTACATTATAGGACCCCGGATGTGAGAGGTTTAAGCTAGTAGAAAGGAGATTCCTTTCTCTTTATGTCTGGTTTGTATACGCAATGAAAAATATGGAGAGCCTGTCAGAGTCTGAATGCACTCAAAGGAAAGAGGAAGCAACAAGTCACAAAGCTACCTCCTTCTTTTCATCACATTCCCACAAGCTCGCTCTCTCTCTTTTTTCCTTACTTCAATATTCTTTCAATCTGAGCTTATTCTGTTCAGACAGGACATGCACACACACACACTTTCCTACTCCTCTAATAAGGCAGGTGACAGGCGAAGGTAGTCTGAGGTGACAGACTCAGCATAAAAAGGTAATTACTGGCTGTTGCAGCTCCAGTCAGTCTCATCGTTTGACCTAAAACAATACAGGAGGAAGAACTGATGCCGTTGAATGTTATCTAACTAATAGTACAGGCAGTGTGTGTGTGTGTGTGCGGAGAAGCATTCACAGAAGATGGGTGACGTGGAACTCATGTGCGCTCATTCACTCCACACACTTGTGTGAAACCACTTTCTCACAGGTGTGTTGAGTTGGAGGCTATTTTTACATTATTTTTCCCCCCACAATGGCAGTCTGTCCTAAAAAAATCAGGGACAGGGAAGCGCTCCCTCGGGCGCAGCTTCTAGCATATTCCAGGGTTAATTTAGCACCATTAGAAAAACCTCCACGCAGGAGGCCTACTACGGAGTTGGAAAGCAAGGTAGGCATTTTAAAATCGCTCATGCACGGAGGTGGAATGTAAGCACGTCGACTGTTCACATTTACAGTTGTTAGTAAGATAAAATACATTGCTGTCGTCTTCTCACTTCTATCACTTTCAGGACTGTCTGTCTATACAACGCAGCTGAGCAGAGAACGGTTGAAATGAATACTGTACATATAACCTTCATTATGTCACATGTCGTCTCGTGTTGTAACAAGGATAAAGACAAGGAAAGTGCATTTATTGCGAGAGGTCATTCACTACAATCATTTTTAAATCTTAAGAGTCTTTGTCAGCAACATTAACAGCAAGCATTAAAACCCACACACACAGTCCCACGAGTCCTCACTCCCCAGACTTTCTGGGTCCAGGCTACGGGTTGCCATGATGACATGACGTACAGATTTGCAGCCGAGGTGATGATACAGCAGTGACGCTTTAACAAGCTCGACGATGATGCCGACAAAAACACCGGGACGATGGTGGAGGTTTTGTTGGCTGGCAGACAGAGACGGGGTGAAGGAGGAGGAGGGACGCTGCCATCCCCCCCATGACGCTTCCTGAGACCCAGAGGAGAAACCGTTCAGTCAGCGATGAAGTGTACAAACGTAACCGGGAATGCTCCTCTTCTCATCGGATCGCCTTCGATGTGGCCCAGCTGTGAGGAAGAAGAAGAAGAAGACACAGAGGCGAGGTCAGAGGATGACAGACGGCAGCTACAACTCAGAAGTTTATAATCGGGTTGGATCTACTGGGTCATTTGACTCAAAATAAAATCACCTAGAGCACAAACACAACACAAAACACTAAACACTAAACACTAGGGCTGATTTTCAGATTAATCACTACTGAAACACCACCTAATGCAGCACATAGTGGACTATGAGAAGCTTAATCACTCAGTAATATTTAAAATAACATTGCCACATTATATTACCTTGGCTGACAGAGAAGCCAGAACTTATTATGTCCATTTAAGTCACTTTAAACGTCTTTTATACCTGAAAATAAAAAGCTAGGACATGAGTCTGCACGTTTAGACGAGGCTAAAAGTTAAAATAAATACAGAATAATGTGAGTTAAAACATGCACACTGCTCTAAACTCTGCTTCTACAAACAAAAAAACATCCGTCTGTCATTTAGTTTACTTCTTTCATACAGTTTTCATTAAAAATGAAACTTGGTGATTTAGCTGGAAAAACAGGCCAGTTTTATGACTCAAGCTACCAATTTCACTTCCAACTAAAGCACCACAGTGACACTCGCTCCAGATGACTTCATCCCGTCTTCACGCTGCCTCATTACTGTGCTTTCATTTCGATATTTTAGACGCACAAAGAGTGATAACGCTGGGACAGAGAGGAAGCATGGTGAGGACCCCGGGGGACTTGCGGGTCCATGCAGGGACACAGAGGGAGAGAGTGACTAAATACGGTCATTTCTGCAGAGGTGGCTCGGAGGAAAACAAGTTGCAGCTGGTTGATGTTCACACAAGGGGCTCCACAGAGGAAGCTTCAGCAGGCGGAAAAAGAGGAGGAGGGGGAATATCGGCCAGAGTGAGGTCATGGCTTTTTGCTTTTTAGCCGCCATGGTTACAGAGTGCGCTGACATCCATGGGACCGGAGTGAGACATGAGCTGGACTGGGAAGAGCTTTGTGCTTTAATCTGATAACATGATGCAAGAATCCAAAATGCAAAAACACACACACACACAAACAGAACTCACAGCAGCGTGAGAGATACTGACCCACCACTCCTGGTCCTCTTCTCCATCCACCACGATCACCTCGCCCTCAGAGAACGTCAGCTCGTCTGGGTTGTCGGCTATACAGTTGTAGATGGCTTTCACTCGCTTCGGCCGCTGCTTCTGAGGGATGAAACAAAACACGCAAACAGGTTTGAGTTTGTGCAGCAGAGGAAGAAAATGGTAGAATCGTGTGTGGTGGATACGACGACGCAACCACAAAGCATTCTGTCTCATTTTTGTCTGTGTTATACTGTTGGGTTGATTTTTATTCATGAGAACTGAGGCCACGTTACACTGACAGGAGATAAAGTCATGTGTCACGTTACAAGATAAAACTCCTCAGGATGATTCTTCTGGTATTTCTCTAATATTTGTCTAGTTTTTCCTTCAAATTAAAGGTCGAAGAACAGATGGTGTTAGAGATTCTGAATCCTTTGAGACAAATTTCAGATTTTGGGCTATGAAAGCGGAAAACGTTTTTCTTCTGTAAATTTAGTCTGTAATTTTCAGCCAACAATAATAAAGATAATGCACACGTCTATGTCTACTTTTATTTTGTGCTATACAAATAAAACTTTCTTTTAGGGTTCATCTCTCCATCACCATTTTTACCACATCAGTGAACTTTCTGCAGCTCTGAACAAATTAATTGATTTCTGTGCACATGAAAAGTTAAATGTGATTTTAATTTGACTGATTTTTAGAACAGTCCAGTGTTTCTCAAACTTTTACCACCTCAAAAAATATTCCACTCTCTAAGTTATGCCAGACGGTAAAACTATAGCAGCATAGGGAGACTTTATTCAGCCTTCACATTCCTAATAAGAAGATTGTTTATTGAACAGAGCCAGTTCAAGATTTGATTGAAAAGGGGTGGTACTCCTGATCCGCACCTGATCTTCCTAATATTTCCTATCTGAACCGTTCATTTTATCTCACTGTCTCATTTGAGCTCACCTCATAGTTTATTTTAATCTGAAAAATTGTAATATTTTGCTAGTATAATGTTTGTAAATAAATCTTTTTTTAATTTTTTTAAATAGTTCTGAGATTCCTCCACATACCTCCACTAGAGAGAGACTGCGTACCACCAGTGTTAACACAAGTTGAGAACCAGTGCAATATACTAATGGTTAAAAAATAAAGGATATAAGACATTTTAAAACAGCTGATTCATCCAGTGATAACTGTAATTGGTGCAGCATGGGCACAACATGAAACAAAGAAAAAGTTTCTATAGTCGTACTCGTATAGTCTTTCTCCATTGCCTGACAGACTAAAATAAACACCATTACTATTTGTAGTTGTTGGCTGTAAATTTGAACATTAACCTTCCACCTTAAAGACCCTAAAAGAAGCTAAAAAGCTCTTTGCCTGTTAAGAGTACAGGAAGGAACTTCACTGCATAAGTAGACACTGGAAACACTGAGACAATAGGTCGACCTCAGTGTGCTGCAGGGAATTGCACAACACTAATAACGGAATAAACCATGACTTAGGAAATCAGCAGCCTGTGAATCAGTACGACAGTATGAATGAAAGAGCACTTTACAATAAATATCTGGATCATAATGAGAGGAAGAACGAGGGACTCACTGGGTAGGCCTTCCTCGGCATGGGGGCTGGAGGCAGAGATTGACCTATGGAGTTCTGGGGGCATCCTGGTACTTCCTTAGCTGGAACAGGAAGAGGAAATTATATCACAACGACAACAAAACTTTCCACGTTTCTAGAGAAGGAACAGGATCTGACAGATAGTAGAACAACTTGAATGCGACTGTACACTGAACAGACGCAGAGTCAAAAGAATTTATGTTTTGCTCTTCTTATCTGTGTACTCACCTGGCCTTTCGATAGATTGTGTTCGATTTAGAGGTCCCCTGTTGAAGCTTTTATCATTGCTGGGAAACAAAAAAAGGACGTAAAAAATGTGTTTTATACAACACAGTAATCAAATAAAAAGACAGGAAAGCTGCCCAGCTCTTAAACAGCTCTGTTACAGATTTATTACAGCACCATCAGCCCTGTGGGAGATAAAAAAAGACAAAAGGGCGACTGTGGAGGAGAGTTATTGCTCGTCTGGCTCGTCACAGGACTTAGCCTGGAAGCTAATGAGGCAGCTAAACAGCAGCCATGTAGGATCATTTGTTTTGGGAAACCACATTACAAGACAAGAATTCACAACAGTAAGATACACAACCTCTGTTCCTGTGTGTGTGTGCGGTGACTTTCTACTGAATGAAGCTGCAAAAACACCACCAAACGTTGAACTGACGCTTGCAGACACCTGCAGAAAAGTGTCGTTCTTACCCTGCAGGAGATTTAGGTGGCACCACTCTGGACCCCACCGGTCCCTGACCCGACTTGGACTGTATGTTCATGGCCTCCATCTTTGCCACAGGAGCAGGACCCAGACCTGGGACACATTGAGATTTTGTTTCATGTTTTAGCAAACTGAACACACCACCGGACGGTCACCATTACAGAAGAGGCAATCCAAGGACATCACACTGGGTTTTAGTGAAATGTTTTTGTGCATGCTAAACAGATGCTTGCTGCGGCTCTGGTTTTGAAGTTGAAGTTTAAATATCACATCATCAGTCTGCCCATTCATTCAAAATGATGTTTACACATTTAAATCAAATTCAATTAGAAAAGATTTTGTTGATCATGTTATTGTAGAATCAAAGAAGAACATATGCAGGTACTTTTTGTGCAGATCATAGTTTCCCATGTTTTTAACTGTGTACATTTGTTTTAATAATATTTAGCTGATGTTTTATTTCCCCTCTCTCGGCACAGAAGTCATTTATTAGCTTTTAATTTAAACAAAACCAGCACCTGCAAACAATTTACAGGTCACTGTACAATGCAACATTTAAATTCTTCCCAGCATTAAAAGGTCCAGAGTGTAGGATTTAGTGCCACCTAGCAGTGAAGTTGCAGATTGCAACCTAATGAATACTCTACCCACGTCTCACCCTCTCCTTTCAAGCATGTAGAGAAAAACTATATAAAAAGCGAAAAGTTCAAATCTAGATCAGTGTTTTGTTTGTCTGTTCCGGGCTACTGTAGAAAAATGGTGGTTCAACATGGCGGACACCGTGCAAGAGGACCCGCTCTCACTGTAGATATAAAGGGCTCATTTAAAGGCAACAATTCTTATTTTAAGATGATTATACACTAATGAAAACATACTAAAGAATATTGTATTCCATTCCTGCAAAGAAATACTCCTTTAACCTTTGATTCACTATAGGTCTACTTTGAGAAGGAGGAAAGTGTCAATTTGTGTTCATACCTCCCGATGAAATGAGTCTCATGGGAGGCATAGGAGGATGCATGTTGGGAGGGTCTGAGGACGACCTCTGTCGACCGACCAGGTCTAAAGAACCGGGCTTCCAGCTGGTTGACGGTGAAGACTGACCGATCCCTCCTAGACCGGATAACTGGACTGAGAAAGAGAGAGAGACGGAGGGAAAGAGGATGACAACAACCACTTTGAAAGCGAGGCTGAGTGTAATTGAAAGCGACAGTTAATGTGGAGAGGGAATGTGCAGAATGCCACGGCTGCTGTGAGACGAGGTGGGCAACACAGCTGGTTGTTTCTCCCGCGCTCTGCTGGCAGATCTCCAGACGGCCACTAAAGATATTAAAGAGTGACCGTGGTGGTGGACAAGTCGGCGGGCCTGTAAAGCTGTAGTGACGTTTTTTTTTTTTAGCAGCACATAAACAGATGTGCATCACTAAAGGTTTTAGATTAAAAAAAAAAAAAAAGAAATCCTGCCCGCCAGATTTTGGATGGTTTCACAAGTAAAGAGGTCAACAACTTTCTGGCAAAGTCGTCCATCCATCTGTCTCCAACGTGACTTCTCCCTCCAGTACCCAGACACATCTGTGGTGCTCAAACAGGTCAAAAAGTCACTGAGGCCTGCATAGTAATTAACATAAAGGCCTTGGAAACCGGTGATACTCAGCCAAATGAGACTAGATATTGTAGATCTAAATGAGGCTGTTTATCTAGGGCGTATTTTATAAATATCGCGTCCCTGAGGCAAGCAAACAGGTCAGATTCAGGTCACAGAGGTCATCAGGTATAGTTGGATCTTTTCATCCTTTCATATCACCTTCAACATATCCATAAAATCATGAGAAATGCTACATGCATCTGCCTTCCATTCTTCCAGTTCTGAGCTTACCCAGGTTCCTTGGGGGCAGGGGCGGAGCAGAGGTGGTGGAGGGCTGAGGCGGGTTGGTGCTGAGGATGGTGCCGTAGGTCTCGTTGTTGACCAGGTTGGGCATGAAGGCACGCTGCTTGTCCTTGGTGATTAGGCTGGCGCCGTCACGGCTCGCAGAGCCCAGACCGGTCTGGTGGTGGGAGTTGCTGCTCGGGGTGTAACAGCTGACCGGACGCTCGTCTCTACGATGAGGGCTGGGCTGGAGGGGCAGCAAGACGTCAGTGTGCATCATAGGTAGGGTATGCATGTAAGACTGTGAGATCGTGTGAGGGTGTTACGTGTCATTCAAAAGGAGATTCATCTATAAAATGCTGTGAGCTCAGGTTTAAAACATCTCATTGTATACATCAAATTTAGTCATTTAGCTGACACTTTTATCCAAAGCGACTTACAAAAAAGGGAAACAATCATGGTACAGTCTGACAAGGACATGTTAGTGCAGCAATAAGTACTGTGACAGTTGTAGAGGGGGTTAGATTTAGCATGTCCAGCAGTTGTTGGTAATGTTGGAGAGGAGGAACTCTCTGAAGCGCTCGGTCTGTATGCCTGTATAAGGGCGTGCAAATAGGTGGGTGCAGCACCAGAGACTACTTTGTAGCGTGGGATCATTAAAGTCTATCGAATCTTATCTTATCTTAACTGAGAGACTTTCTTTGTGTGCAATATTTCAAAATTGCATGAAAGAAATCTTTTGTCTAACACCAAACTTTCCACATAAAGCTATCCACTCCAGATCGAATGCTCGCGGAGGGCAAACCAAACCAAACCACACATAAACAAACAAACTGACCTGCAAATCATCAACGCTCAAAGTACTTTCTTTCCCTCACCGTCTCAGGGAATGTTTACTCACAAACTGACATCATACAAAATTGTATTTTATCGAAACAACAAAAAACATGTGCAATTTTAATGGAATGAAACAAAGAGTCACCAAAAGCAATTTAGTTAGTTTGTTTTTTTTAAATAAATACACTACAAGTTCAGTATGTTAAAGCAGAAATCATCACACTTCAGGGCTCTTTGGGTTTTTTTAGGTTTTATCATCCTCTGCAGCTGAATTTATTCTTGTTTTCTCTCTTAGCTGTTTAGCACTCTTCTTCTGCAAAAGCACAAAAAACAAAAGCACGTCTCACCTTCTCATCGAGATCTTCATCACTTTCATCCAAGTCTTCATGCTGCAGACACCATTCATATTCAACGTGGACGTGGGCGTTGAATTTTCCTGCCAGCGCCTGGTTCAACTATACACACAAACAAATCCACACAGATACAAACACAAATGACGGAGGGCTCTTACACGGTCTCGGGAAGCAATATGTTTGCAGGAATAATCCAGGACTAAACACAGTGAGCTCACCAGCTCTTCACACTGTAGGTGTTTGAGCCTCCGAGCGATATCCAGCGGTGTCTCCCCGGCCTCATTAGCTGGAGGGGAAAACAACAGAAACATATAATCACGGTTGTATCCACACGCCACATGAGCACAAACACACGGCCCATTTTCTTTCCTCCCTTTTCACTGTGACATGAGAAATGTGTAATTAGACTGTTTCCCACACTCAACAACTCTCTGGTTTCTCCCTGTCCTCCTTCTCTGTATCTATTATCTGGCTGTTTTTTGTTGATTTCAGAGCTGAGTAGAAAGATTAGTGTTGTGAGAAACAGTTGCCATGGTCTGCTGGCAAAGCCCAGACCTCTGGGAACTAAACCTGAAAGACTTGGACCGCATGGTGAGAGAGAGGATGAGAGCCAGCGAGAGAAAACATTTGTCTGAGACAGTGGAAGAAGAAGTATGCAGATCATTTACTAAATAAACTTAGGAAAAATAATACTACGACAATGTAAAATGTTCTGTTACAAACTGGAGTAAAAGTGCAGAAGTATTAAATGTATAAAGTACTAATTATGCAGAGTCTCCCCTTGCATAGTGGTACATATATTATAGGATTATTATCACCCATGCATTAACAAGTGAGCAGTATTTTGGCTGTAGTTGTTTGAGGTGATTTTAAATGCTTTCTAATGTAAACTGTATCGCAGATTAATCAACAAAAATCTCCAAAGTTATGAATCCATTTCTATGTTTAACTACTAAAAAACCTAGTTTCCCAATGTTGTTTTCATCAAATCTAATAAACGTGAGTGTCTTTATCTCGAAACGGTTTAGCCGCTCCCCTGTAAGAGACCAGCAGCAGGTCCTGAGTCAGTTGACTCTTATGGGAGAAGTGAACGTGAGTAAATATTGGACTCATTTTTCACGAGCCACCATATGTTCTGAACACTCAGACACAAAAATGCTGTTTTCAGACCGATAAATCAGGAGAAAATTAACTTTTGAGACCTCATACTACTTGCAAGAGACTCGCTTCTCTCCATCGGTACTAAATCGTCAGTCTGTTTTCACCAAATATTATTTATAACAACTGAACTAAAACTTAACTTTCTGAATCTTTCATCCATCTGCATGATGTTCACACACTTCCAAAGAAGTTTTGGAGACCCATTTAGGAGACAGGAAGTGCATACCATTGCTGCAGATTGTAAAACTTTATCTTCTCTTACAGAAAATCTTTACTGACAGCGTGTTTTCTTACCGATCTCTATGGAGGCTTTCCCCCGCAGCAGCAGTTTCAGACACTCACTGTTGTCGGTCAGGCAGCAGTAGTGCAGCGCTGTGCTGCCTTTGACTGTCTGCTTATCCAAATTCAAACTGCAGAGGGACAAAAAACACAGAGACGAAAACTTAAAATCCAAACACAGGAGGCCTCTCCAAAAACATCTACACATGATCAGTGACAATGTTCGGGATGAAAATTACTTTCAGCGGGGATGAACTACTCTTTGGGTAACAAATATGAAACAAATATTACTCCTCCTCCTGTTAGTGTTTTTTAAGTGTCGTATAATTTCTTTTTTCTATTTATTTCTTAGTCATTTTTATTTATTTGTTTTTTCTATTTTTTATTTACTTCTTTACCGCATATCGGTATTGCTGTCCACTTTGTTCACATTTATTTATTTCATCTAATGGACTTCCACATCTTATTTACCATGACATACACTACTCACAAAAAGAAAGTAATTTCTGACTTCTCAGAGAAGCCCGGTGAGCCGGTTCAGATTTGGGTATAAAAACGTGAATTCAGTTTGAAATTCCTCATTCCTGTTCAAAATGGTAAAACGTTGAGAGTCCGCATTAAAGCACTTCATGATGCTGGATGGTCTCTGACAGGTGGTCTAATAAATTTGTTAAGCTCTGTATGTTTGAGGGCCGATGTCCAGCGCTCTTTATTTTGTTATTTATTTTTTAGTTTTGTTGAAAATTCCATGAATAAATGATATATAAAAACAACTATTACAACAAAGCATATGGCGTAAGCCAGACAACCCGTCTGTAAAGGAATGTTATGACACAGAATACACAGCTCTATGAGAGAAAGACAAAGAAGTAAAATACATAAATAAGCAAATATGTTCAACCTAAAATGAGAAAATGAGATGTGGGTAATAAGGAAAATTTGATTTTAGGTGTTTTACTGCGTCTAACCAATGTATTTTATTCTTTAAGTGACAGATAACTGATGTGAAATACAAAGGTGTCGTGGCCCTCTGTCGTCTTCTTGCTTTGTTTACCTGTTCTGAGTGAGGAAGTCGACGATGTGAAGAGACGTTCGATCCACCAGTCTGACAGCCAGATGAAGCGCCGTCTCACCTTGCTCCTGAAATAACAGGATGAAACATCAGCATAATGTTTTTTATATTCCCCGGGGAATATGAAGGGTTTGTAAAGAATCATGAAAGAAGGTAAAGAGCAAGAAGATTATCAGGAGTAAGAACTCTGTTAGATATGTTGTGTACTGACGTGTCCGTTGGCCAGAGGTATGGGCTCCATGAGGTCGACTCCCTCGGCGTAGACCTGGATGAGGGAGAAGATGTCCCGGGCCTTCACCGCGTCACACAACGTGTGCAGCCGCGACGTCGGATCAGGACACTTCTTCCTCGCGAAACGTTTCTCGGTGTACTTGGCGGTGATGAAGTCTTTCCTCGCCTGCCTGGTGGGAGACACGATGAAGTCGCTGCTCAGTTACAGCTGTTTCATTTATGGTTTGATGGTGCATAAACACTGAGGATAACACACTTAATTAAACTTTTTTACCAACTGATTTCCATTTCAAAGGTTGATGGAGCTTTATAATTAGGTATAAGTAATAAAAAGTAGATTGTAAACCTTTTTTTAACCACAATAACATTATATTAAGGGTACATTCAGACATAATCCGGTGCTGCCGTGAATCACTGCAGGGTTGTGGAGCGTGTGTGAGAGTACAACTTTTTATTTTATCGATGCCGGTGCTCCCTCACACTCATTCTCTGTCTATGTCTTTCGACCAGTGCTCGTTTTCTCCCTCTCTCTCTCCGTCTTAAACCGTCGGACACAAACCGAATTAAGCTTCTTCGCGTCTCTATTTTGCAGCGTAAATTGCAAGTCAGACACAGATTTAGAAGCTGGGTACATGAAATAAACAAAGCCAGAACACAACAGGTAGAGTGTCAGAGTTTAGTCCATGAATCCCCCTGGATAGTCTCAGTTTCAAAGACATTTCAGGCTGACTGTGGAGAGTTTGACTGATATGAGTGATCAGACTTCTTGTTTCTCAAGAGCCAAAATCTGTGGCCGCCGCCATTTTGGCAGTCCTGCCTTCTTTGCCTCCTGGCTAATCTAAAAATTAGCAAAGATTTGGATCATCAGTGGATGAGGTAGGCCGAATAAGGCCTGGGTGCTCAGACAAGCCATCTGTAACAGCACCTACGTGTCAATCAAAGCAGCCACGCTGTTAGTTCTGCATAACTTTAAACCTTAATATAATATGAAAAGGTGAGTTCACCCTCAGTACAGTTGTCATGAACATGGCAATTAGCTATAGAGACCAAAACAGTTTTTTGTACCAGGCTGTAAACATGTTTATTTCTGCTGCAAAGTTGGACATTTTAACATGGGGGCTTATGGAAATTGACTCGTTCTGTAGCCAGCCTCAAGTGGACGTTTGAGGAACTGCAGTTTTTGGTACTTCCACACTGACTTCACTTCACAGCCACAGAGGTTGCCGCTTGTCTCTAACACTTTGTTAAGAGAATGTGATCAATCTTAAAATGTCTTAAATGTGAAAATATGATGATTGGTGAGTTAGTAAATCAGCCTTCAAGAACACGCCAACTATACATAATCAATGTGTTTTAACCTTTTAACCTCCCCAGTATATTAGTGGTTAAAAAGTGCCAATATGTCACAGTGATGGTGTCACTCTTTCTGTGGCAGACTGTAATGGGATACAAGTAGGAAGACAGAGAGATGGAGTGTGGAGGAGAGAGAGGTTGGAGGGGTGACTTACATGTCACTGGTTGGGTTGGGTTTCACCGCATTTTCAGCACTTAAACAAGCCTCCATGATTTCATTAAAGCCTGCATTCCCCACATTCTTGGCCAGCTGTGGAGCACACACACACACACACACACACACAAACACATGAACACATTAAAAACAAGACATATTAATTCATCATCTTTTCCAGATCAACTCACACCTCCGTCAGGAAGCAGTGCAGATCATAAACTGTGTGTGTGGAGCGTCATAAACGCAGCAAACGCCCGTCTGATTGTGGCGAGCGCGACTGGCGTCTCAACACTGAGGCAAGCAATCACGACTGGAAGCATTTAATCCCGACCGTCCCACAGGCGGTAAATCTCCACACCAAATAGTGATTAGAAAAGCCAAAAGAAATCTCAGCTATTCTGAGCGTGGAGACTTCCAGAGCTGTTGGAGGAGAGAAACGAGGAGGCCTGGGAGAACGCTATTCTCGATTTATCTTCCCTCGTCCTCCTAGATTTCCACCTGTGCTCTCCTACAGGTTTATCCTGCCTGAAAACTTCCGGAGATATTTCAACGGAGAGAAATCAATGCAATGAGATGACTCAAACTGACAAAAAAAAAAATAAGGTGGATGTGAAGTGATTCAGCAAGAAGATGGACTTTACCAAGAGCTCTGAGGTGCTGAGTACATCCAGAGTGAGGGACTGGATCCTGGAGTAGTGGACTCCCAGCTCCCTGTGGATCCCCGAGCATTCAATGCAGGTGAGGATGCCCAGGTTGGTGGACAGCCACGTTGGGTCTAGGAAAGAGAGAGTCATTAGAGCAAGGTAAAACGACACACGAGGGAAAAGAGGGAGAAATGAATATGACAGTGACACTGTCTCCTTGAGCAAAAAACGCCAAAGCAAAAGTAATTTCTGCAGCACGTGAGCTAACTTTGATGTGTCCTTGTGGAAAAGCTGTGAGCTCTGGAAATGTAATAGCTGCCTGAGGGGCTTCTCACTATCTCATAGCACACAATGTCAGAGGAAAGTGACCGAGCCGGACTGTGGGTAAGTCTGACCTAGATACTCTGTTCATGTGTGTTCCATGTGCAGTATGTAAAAGTATCTAAATGTCTGCAGGAGGAAATTTCACAGGATTTGAGGAAAAACTGATTTCAAAGTCGTAACCAAAAAATATCCCCACAAATGCAGAAGATCCAGTCTGGAAGAGTTTTCTGAGCCAAGGACTCACCATAGCAGTAGCAGTGGTTTTACACGCTTTAGCTCATAACGATGCGTCAATGTTACTAATAATACTTTCCAAAAGCATGCCACACATTTTTAAACTGATCTTTCAGGCGGCAAACCATTTATTTTTCTTGACACATGCTTCAAATTCCATCATTTTCATTGTTGGCTGCATTTTCTTTAAGTTAGGAATCAAAGACTAGGGTTGAACTTATCACTTTTTTTCCCAGGAATCCCTGGGATTTTCTTTTCCTAAATGAAGTTAGACTTTAACCACAGGGTAGTGGATAATTCATTTACGTTCCTGACTGATCCTGGTCGACGTCACCGCTGCTGTGACATCTTACGCAACACGTGCACAGTCTTTTATTTTGGAAACGTGCCTATCGCTCCAGCTGATGGGTGACGACTAAAATACGACGTATCCAGCAGACTGTGCATCAGTACTGACTCTCTGCAAAACCTCAGATTACATACAGTGGCATGTGAAGGACACTGGTCTGTTAAAGAGGTTGTTGGAGAAAAACAAAAGAGGCTAAACCCAACATATACGAACATGAACATATATGAGCTTTTGTAATTTGGGGAGGACTGCATGTGCGGACCTGCACAAACTAAAGCAGAGGAAATTGTGGGAGTAGTATGATCATTGCATCTTAACCCATTAATGTCAGCACTTTAAATACTAGCTGGGCTAGGCACACCATTAATGGGTTATGGTCACAGTATAGCTACAACAATTACATGATGGTGTTAATGAGGTTTGGAGATACATCGACAACACTCAGGCGCGCACATGCATAAACATGGTCACACATGCTAAATATCCTGAGGTTCCTGCATGTATTTCTCCTGGGAAATGGAAGCAGATGCCTGGAAATCCACTTATTCTCAACTCTCAATTAAAGTGTCCATTTTCACATTTTCTATGGCTTTTTAAATCTGTGAGTCAGCTTCCAACAACATTACTCAGCAATCAAATTAAAAAAAAAAAACAATAAACAAGTAAATATGGTTGTCATTAAAACAATGTGAATTTGCTCATTTCCTTGCAAGAGCTCTGGAAAAACTCCACAATAAGCGCCACATCTCAAACAGTGTCTGCTTATAACTTCATTATCCTGCAATGATCACGTCAACTGGAACAAAACAATAAAATACAAACTATAATAAAATGTCACCATGATCTGATTTCATCTCAAACAAGATCATGCAAGTTGATCTTTAAGCCAGAGTGAAATAAAATGATAATATGTTGCCTGTAAAGTAGAAAAACGTTTGGTATGCTCTGGAGAAAAGTCTGCAAGAATGTAAAGTATGTCCATTTGCAGTTAATAAGCTTAAAAACACACAAAACCACTGCAGAGACCCTTTTTTGGTCGGCAACAATCATTTTAAGATCATAAAAGTTGTCTCGATTCTCCATCTCTGTCACTCACTGGGCGCTCCGCAGTCACAGCACACATCGTTCCCCGTCATCCTCTTGACCTCTCCGAGGATCGCCTTGGTCAGCTCCTGCACGATGTTGTTCTCGCCGACATGTTGGTCCCCTTTGAAGGCCTGATTCAACGCCTCCTCCTTACTGTTCTGTAGCACCGAGATCCAGCTGGAGGAGAGGGAGACAGGAGAAGTGAGTCAGGCGGATGGAAATGAGAATAATGACGGAGGTAAAGTAGGTTGAGAGGTGGAGACGGGAGCAGACGAGGCAGAAAGTTATGCGATGACAAATGGAGGTAGTTAAAAATGGATGGGTTAGATGGGAGTAAAAAGGCAGGAGGTGGGAGGTAAAGACAAGGTCAAACGTCTGACTGGGTGTGAGGTAGGAAGCGTGTGGAAAGTGGTCGAGGTGGTAAACAGGATGCACTTATGCACAACAGACACACAGAAAGGGAAGGAAGGAACAGGCACTTACATCTGACAGTCCTGGTCGTCCTCGGCTTGAAAGTGATACGTTCTGTCATCTGAAACAAAAAATAAATGAATCGCACAACATGAGAGAGAAAAAAAGAGAACGTGAATCAAAGAGCAGTGGAGATGGGAGTAAAAAAAACGTCCCTACAGAGGTCAGACAGAAAACAACAACAAAAACTCTTCTCGCTCTTATTTCTGTCTTCAGATATGAATCACTCAATAGTAACCACGGAGACTGAGAACTATTTTTACACCACTGTATCCAAAGCAACTTAAACTATGTCATGTCTCCAGTGGCAGAAGATTAGCCCCTGCAGCTCAATGCCAGAATATCTTATGTGTGGCTGGTCGGACATTAAAATATAATGTTTGTTGCACATCATTCCCATTCTCTCTCTCTCCGCCACAATCATTTCTTGTTGCCTCTCTGCTGTTCATTTATATGAGTAATAATACGTTTTTAGCGACATCTCACAGTCAGACAGAAAAGACAAAAGTCTGCAATGAACTGCTGATTCCAAATTAATTGAAACGTCTGCAGCTTCAAAGTGCTGTGAGGTTGATTTCTTTGACAGGAGAAGACTATTTAGGGAAGAATAAACAAACAATGTTAACTATTATTTTCATAATAAACTGATTCCATTATGTGAACAGTAAAAACTGACAATTTCTCTGAAAAGAGACTGAAAAACCAGCTTAATGTTGGCTTGCTGCTGTCTGCTAAACAGAAAAACCTTTTGAAATCCACACTGCTGCACAGCAAATCTTGGCCTGCTGCTGCTGCCTGGCTAAATAGAGCTAATTAAACTGAGGCGCCTGAGTGCAACATACACAGATTGGGGAAAGAAAAAAACAATAAGAGGGGGTAAAAAGTGGTTGTTAACAGCGAGCAGAGACCAAAATATAACGAAGGCGACATATAGGATGAGAAGGAGAGTAAGGCAGAACGCTGAACTTACGGGATATGAGGTCAAAGCTTCTCTTCTCTTCGGGGTTGTGTTTCACCTGGCAGGTGAGCAGGTTGAGTTTAGCTGGTGGCCGGTTAGCCTGCCAGAGAGAGAGGAAGGGAGTGTAACAACAACAACATAGATGAGCGGGAGTGTTGTGTTTTATTGGACTGCTGCCGGAGCCAAATAAAACATCTGATAAGCTGATATGTGTGAGACGAACAGTTCTGGTGAGAGGAGTTGACCGGGCCAGAGCTAAATCTTTATATGGGAACAAACAGAGTTCAAAGTTAAAGAGACTGAGCCGAGGCAGCGAGCGATGTGAGACGAATGCTAACTTGTGCTCTCTGCTGCTGTCTGTTAATATATTCATGGTTAATGGGTGAAGATAATGACCGGACACGGCCTGCAGCCAGGACACTGACACTGTAATGTGTGTGTGTGTGTTTGAACTGAGGCTAAATGAAGTGTGTGTGTATGTGGAGGTCTGCTCACATAAGTGTGCATTTGTTTTAATCAGGGCAAACACTTGTGATCCTGTCTTTTGTTTCAGAGCTTACTGTGCCGTGTGAGATGGTGAGGTATCCGTTCTTTGCTGTGCACTTTCTCTTCTGCCACACTTTCCTCAACCTGTGACACACAGAAGACGCCGATCAGCACGTCACTTCGACAGCGGAAACAGACATTTATAAAATATTCAACATGATCACGTGTTATAATACAGAACGCATGCATTAGTTATGACACACAGGCGGAGCGGTGCAGTCATATCTATCTATCTAAAGCTGCATCGTTAGATCTAAACAAAACTAAACTAAATAATCTTGTTCCAGCTTCTCCAACATGAAGATATGCTGCTTGTAGTTTGTTAATATTTATACAGTAATACTTGAACATTGTCACAACCTTGTACAGTGTATAGAAGATTCAAACATACATACATTTTGTATTGCATGCATATTTATATTTTTCTCATATTCTATGTAAGAGCCACTTAATCCATGCAGCTCTATTTGGTAATGCCGTTAAGCCAGTCTTAGTGTGCATGGGCAGAGAAAAAATTTGGTTAATTGGTTTCTGGAATTATCTCTGAAGTCAAATGAGGCTTGGATCGAAATAAGTTTTATGACCGGCATTTCACGTGAAGGATATCGTCTAATCGGCAGTGGACCGGTTTTAGACGTTTGAACATTATAAGTTGTTAATTTCTAAATACACCACCTTCATCTCATTTCGTGATTGCAGTGGGGTTTTTCGCAGGAGGACTGAGTTAGGTTTGTGGACACGTGTCAAAAATAAGATTACTCAGTAGACTAAGTGGCCTAGGCGCCTGGGCCTACATTCTATTTCTATATTTTTTATATTTTCTATTCTTTTTACCTACATTTTTTAATAGTATTGTATTTTACTTCATCTGTTACACACTTTTTAATGCTGAGCTGACCGGTTCCTCTTGTCCAACACATTTCATTGTATTGTTGACCTTGTGAAGACGTTAGCTGGTGCTCTGGGACATATTTTGCTATTTTGTGACATTTTATTAATAAATTATTTGTTCAAATAAGAAAAGCAAACCCTTATTTTAACATGTCTAAAAAACACACTTCTGCATGTATTATGTACAGTATGACTAGAATATTTCAACTGCACTACCACAAATGATCATTTAAAGTTATTTTAAAAGCTCACCCGTCACTCTTCTTGTAAAGGTAGCCGCTGCGCTCTGTGCCGTGCTCCTTGTTACCCTGTGGCTGGTGCAGGCTGTATGTGGTGCTCTGCCGCACCTGTGATTCCTGGGGGAAAAAAAAAAAACACACACACACAAATAAATCAGAGCCTTTACACAAATAAAAAATAAATAAAAAAATCAATAAAATGCAGGCGCTGCATGTTGGATTTGCAAATCCACATTGCAGTCAAGTGGGAGCCAGTGAAGCGTTAAATGGCTCTGATTTACGCTCTGCTTCTGGGTCTCCTCTGGGAATTTTCAAAGCAAGTATAGACAACAATAGGAGGGATTGCTGCTGAGAGCTGGAATGATTTTGTACACGAGGTGATAAAAAAAAAAAAAAATAAGAGCAGCTTTTCCACCAAGACAAATCCCAGCCTGGATGTGTTTTACGTGATTTAACGTTCAGATATTCAGGTTTAACTTCAAGGTAACAACAACAAGGACGAAACAAAGGCCAGATTTTTGTATGAGTGATGTCATTTCCTTTCGGGAAACACTACGGGAAACAGAGAGGACGACTTCTGAAGGCAGGCGTTGACGGGGCGTCAATGATTTCATTGGTGTGTGCCGTTATCAGCACACACACACACACACACGCATACACACAGGATAATCTTGGTAGAGCAGGAATGCAGCTACAGCTCATCTCATTGAAAACTCATTTTAAATAATAATAAAAAAGCACAACTTAAATAAAAGACTAAAACGTGGGAATTTTACATGTGAGCAAAAACATAGATTATCTGCTGAAAAGAAAGAAAGAAAAAAAGAACACTGATGTAGCAACTACAACTCAAGTGACACCACAATGAAAACAGGATGCAAACAACCACAGAGAAGTTTGTGTTTTTTTCTCTCAAGAAATCCACTTACTCTCCTAGACTTGTTTCACAAAAGATGGAGGCAGAGAAGGAAAGAAAGAAAGAAAACAATCTTCAGATGAAACCAGGAGCATATACAAGAGTTTGCTAAGCACAGGCCTGGGGTCAGTTAAAAAAATCACTGCTCATTCCGGTGGTGGAGAAAATGTAAAATAGCAGTGCATAAAGGTGCACAAGAGAGCTCTTAAATCAGTTGATAGATATTTGTGTGGACCACAATCGTGATAGAGTCTTAGTTTAGTACAAACCAGGTTAAATTTAAGAGATTAAAGGTGTTCAGGATTGTAGAATCTGATTTTATTCATAGGAATTAAGCTGAAAGTCCATAGTGTGTGTGTGTTACCTCCTTCTGCTCCACCTGTAGCGCTGACTTGAGTACGTCTCGTAACTGAGTCAGCTGTTTCCTCTCCTCATCCTGCACCTGTTTTATCTGTCGTAAAAGGGCAAAGTCGAGAACACGGGAGAGAAACAACAGATGATACATACATTATAGAAAATGTCAAGTGAAGAAGAGAAGACACGAGCGCTCCTGGTTTTCTCACCGTGTGCAGATCTGTGGCCAGTTTTTCTATGGAAGGCTTCAGGTTGTCCACGGCTTTCAGACCGTCCTGAAAGAAACTGAACAGGAAGCACGTGACATTAGCATTATAGACATGTTAGAAAATAAGTCTGCATTGATTTAAAGTGTGTAAACTGACATTATTCAGGTCACATGGAGACATCAGATGATAACAAAACAACTATAATATCACTTAACATGTTTAAATCTGTGTAGGACTTGTATCTCTTACTTGCACTGTGCGTGGAAGTACTTGATGAGGTTCTGCAGCAGGTCCACTCCCTTCTTGATTTTGATCTCATTGACTTTGAGCAGATACTGTAAACATATTGAATAGTCAGACAGTGTGAGGCATCTCAGGCTCTATCTCAAACATATACACCCCTTTCATCTCGTATCTGAACACTTCAAAGTAAAAATCTTTATCTCTCAAGTTAAGTTTTATTAAAATGAAACATTACAGACCGTAAACAGACCGCACAAACATATGAAACGTGATCTAAGACTTGTGTTCCAGAAGTCTGTACACCTGTTTTGAAATATACAAACTTTTTTTATTTATTTGTACGCAAGTTGGTAAAAAGGTTATTTTTCCAAAACCACTACTACCTGTTATAAAAGATAAATACATCAAGTACTGAGTTTAAAGTACAATTTTGAGGTAATCTACTTGAGTGTTTCCATTTTATTATGCTGCTTTATATTTCCACTCCACAATATCCTGCTGAACGCAGGACTTAACTTGTAACATAAACTACTTTTGCTAAACTATCTAAATAGCTTTTCCACCGCTGACTGTGTTTTTTAGGATGTTTTATGGTGCATATTTTATTTTAAATTACTTGTTTAGTTTGGTAAGCATGTTTAAATAAACTGCAAACAGCGTCAATCAGTCAGCTGTGACTTCCCATCATAATCCGACTAACCTCACACATCTGCAGCTGAAAGAATCGTCTCTCCTTCTCCATCTCTTCAGCGATTTCCGCCCCACTGATTTCCGTCCTGATCATCCCGTGTTGCCTCGCGTGCTCCTTCTTTTCCTTCTCTATCTTGGTGCTGCGCGGAAGTGACATCGCGGGGGTCAAAGAGCATACAGAACACCCACAACAACATAAACACACAAAAACTGAGGTATTGTGTAAAATCAGCCCTGTTGCCTGTCTGTCAGATAAAGAAGGTGGTCTTGTTAGGTGAGTTTAGAGGTGGTTGGTGTTAAATATGAAATTAGATTGTGATTTTTGGGGTTTATGGGTTAACAGTAATGTCAGTGTATCTGTGCAGGTTAATGTCAGCCATATAGTTATATATAGAGCATCATCTCCTCCATTAGAGATGCATGGTATCCTCCACAGGGCAAAACACTGACAACAGAACTAAAAAAGCCATTCAGATGCACAGCTAACAGTCATTACCTCTTTTTTAGTATTGCATCTCCATATGTATAATGTACTGAAGTAAAAAGACTCTATTAGCAGAGGAGAAACATCTGGCTAAATGCACTGAGGCGGCACAAACTGCACAAAGCTCATCAGTGCTTTTAGACTGTGTCAACGTTTTTAACAATTAACATAAAGCCTGCTAACAAAATCAAACACTTGTAGTTATTGTTGTTTCTCACTGATGACAGAAATAAAAACCAGCACACAAGAAGAAGAAGAAATTAGAAAACAGATGTCAACCAGTGGGAATAACTCAAGCAGTCCTCATTCTTTGAGTCAGTCTGTTACAACAAGTTCAAATCCCAACAAGAGGACTCTATCTTTATACATAACTAATGTGCTTTAGGTATTTGTTTATGTAGAGATGATTAAGGTAAGATATGAGCTTAGTGTTTTAAAAGGTGAAGGATATATCTAGGACGGCAAATGAGATAGGTGATTAAAGATTTGGATTTGCATTCTTGCACTGCAATCTTTCATACAGTACACCAGCTTGCCTGACAGTCAGTAATAAGGGCTGATTTATCACACAGACCATAAACTCTGCATACAGTATCTCGCACAGGCAATCAGGAAAAAGACACCACACACAGGAGGGGGAGGCACCAATCCATGCAACAGGGCATTCTTTTCCCATATGCTGTTCAAGCATATTCCCTACAAAAAGGATGCAGCGGTTTGTTCCCTCTCAGAGAGGCGGGACGAGTGTGCCGACGAATGTCGCAAGGTCAGCCCCGGTTCATGTGCATCGAGACAGACTTCACAACCCTCATGTTAAACTGCGTTATCTGCAGCTAGTGCTCAGTGCAATTTATGATTTAAAAAAAAAAAACAATTAAAATGGATATTTTAACTTTAAATAGGAAAGTGGTGCAACAGCATGAGCCATATTTTAACCACAGACTAGTCTTAAAGGAATACTCTGACATTTTGGGAAATATGCTTTCTTGTTAAGCTTGATTAGAACTTTTTAAACTCAAAGTGTCTGGCTTATTTCAGTTAGTATGCTAAGCTACGTTAATGGTCTTTCAAAATGTCAAACCATTCCTTCTCTGTCATGTTATATTGTGATTCATGATGTACCACTTTAAAAAACGAAGAAGAAATTCTTCTGGATTTTTGCTGTTGCATAATAAACAGGTTTGTCTGTACAGTGATCTCCACTGTGAGTCATGTGGGAGGAGACACGTTTAAAGTCCTTTATCTTTCTGCTATTGCTAAAGAATAAAGCTGTTTGTTCCCCACAACGTAATCGACTCAGACATGGTCGGAAAAAAACAGAAACAATCAGCCTTAAAAGACACAAATAGTAAGAAAATCCAGAGAGCCTTTAGTTTAGGTCGTAAACTCGCCATTTTGCCAAAATGAACGAGCTAAATTGAATTTCACTGCGAGTACACTGCCAGCTTTTGTCAGCACATGAATCTTCAGCCCTGACAGCATTACAGCATCATCAGGGCTGTGACTAATAGAGAGACACATGTTAGCCAGACCGTTTGGCCGGCAGCCAAACTGACAGTTGTCCAACTGATAACTGAATCCATTCACTTTCAGTCCCGTCAATTCAGAGAGTGATTCACCAATTCGGATATAAAGACACATATACTGGACTTTGGGTTTACAAAGACGCGCCCAAATTTAGGAAACATGGTCTGATTTTAGTGATTAAATTTCAGATTAAAACACTCCTCGTGAATTAACAGCATTCAAAGTGAGGCGCCTCCCGACCTGGAGACTGAAAACAGAAAACTCGGGGTGTTGGATGCAAAGAGCTTGCAAACCAAATTCGGGAATCAGAAATCAATGCTGCGTTAAGACCAAATAAATTCATCTCTCTGTGTCTGTCTGTGAATATGAAAACAGTCTTATTGACAGCAGACAGCAGAGAGATCAGAGACGACCAAAGGAATCACGGCAGGAGATGTCAGGGTGTTTGGGCGGTTTTCCAATCAGACACAAAACTGAACTCTATTGATGACCTCTTGTTAGTCATAAATAGAGTCAAATCATAAGAATAAGTTGGTCAGGACATAGCATAGCATCCGGTTGGACTCTCGATGTCAGTACAAAGCCCGCACTGTCTGATCGAAACGGTTTGGAGAGAAGATGCATTACCCTTTCAGTAAAGAATGTCCTTTGCAGCTTGTAAAATATATGAAAGTGCTATAAAAAGTCATGTGTTCGTTTTTCTGCATGCACAATCACAATGGTGTGTCGGTGGAAATGGTGTCTCGGTGTGGAGGTGGAGAAGTGATGATGAGGGTTGGTTATTCACGTTATCAAGGATGTGCCGACAGATAATCACAGGGGGAGGTTAGAGGGGGAGAGCGGTTAGTCGAGACAGAGACAAGACACATACTGCACATTTCATTTTAACACACTGACACATTTATGGCTTCAAATCAGCAAGTTAAGACGAGTCTGAGGAGCTCAACCGATTAATTTAAACTAACAATGAATGTTTTACGCACTGGATCAGCATTTTTTTAACAAATTAACTAGCAAACATCAAATATCTGGTTCTATTGAAGGAAAATGAAGTCAAATATACATATTAGGTTTCTTACACTTTTGTTTCGTAGTCCTTCCAGGCTTTGTCAAAAGGCTTTTTCAGATCCTGTGAACACAAAGCAGAACGTGGTCAGCGAATAAACAAAACAGTTACTAAATGGACCTTATAGTGAGATTTTTTTCATCTGCTGTTTACAAGATCAAAAGAATCAATCTCGACTTGGGAGCCAACACGAACAAAGAGTCTTTAAAGTTCGGAAGATGTTCAAACAATTAAGGATTTTGTTACCTTTGGACAGAGCAAGGCTTGTTGTTTCTACCTGTTCCCAGTCTTTGTGCTAAGCTAAGCTACTGCTGACACAAGAACGAGCTCATCTAACTCTTGACAAGCATGTCATGACACAAACTAACATATTAATCATTAGTTAGCAGCCCTACTGAACACAATTCAAATTCAGGGTGGCGTAACACTAAATAACACACGATGTGCACGCAAATTTCACAAAGAATCACAAAGATTCATCATCATTTTCAAAGCTTACCAACGGTCAAAGCTTACTGTATGTGTGTGTGTGTGTGTGTGTGTGTGTAGGGGGGGGGTTGCAGGTGTGTGTTTCACCACAGTGTGAATCAGTAAGATGAATCATCATCCTCCTCCTCCCTTTCACAGACGCAGATCAGCCCACAGCTGTTTCAGCAGGGAACTGGGTGAAAGTCACTTTTTTTTTTTTGGGAAATCAGGAGTGTGATTGTGATGTGACATTTCTAACACAATTCCTCTGGTTACACCGACAACAGGCAACGGCTGATTTCTTATCTTCACGGGTGTGCTTTCAACAGCTGCTTGAGCAAAGCGCTTGATTAAACAACATCCCTGATGCCGCGGCGCTGATTTAACAGCTATTAGGACAAACAAAAGCAGAGAGTGCCGGGTGCAATTGGCCCTGTCTAAAAAAAATATAATAGCAGAGCAGGAAAGTCTGCAGAACAGCGAGCACCAATAACAACAAATAATGAAGAGAATTATGTCACATTTAACACGAATGTTCCCTTCATACCAAAAACAACAGTAAGCACCTGCTCAAGTGTGTTTTTTAGCCAAAGAAAACTGAAACCAGCACTCAAGCAGCACTTATGTCTGGCTTACTGGGCATTTCTGTCTTTGAATGTGGAAACCACGCATATTTCTGTTCGTCTGGACCGACAGCTTATGGCTTTAATGCACTGTTAGAGCTCCAGAGAGGACTGTGATCCCACTGTTGACTTCCACTTCAACAGCAGAGGAGTGGCCGGCTCAACCTGTCATTCCACCGAATCATGGTCTGATTAACTGGGCCAAGCCAGGCCGAGCCAAAGAGCACTCAGCCATTCAGTCAACCAGCTCGAGGGCAGAAAGTACCAGAGGCACGGGAGACTGTAAAGATTCAAAAGAAGCTCGAGAACGAGCCAGAGCAAAAGAGGAACAAACTACAGGAGAGAGCCAGAAAGAAAAGCGAGGGCGAGCGGAAGGAAATGTCAGAGCCAGAGAGAGGACAAAAATGGTAACAATGGCTAAAAATATCAGATCCAGGCATTGATGGGCAGGGAATGGCAGAGCAGAATAGGCCAAGGCACGGGGCAAAACACCCCATGGGAGAGAGAGAGAGCAGAGAGCAGCGAGCTCTTAGCCTGATTCCCTGGATCCAAAGGACAGAGGAGAAATGTCATGCCCTTGACAAGGGCCTCCGTTTGCAAACTTATCACCTCTTCCTACCTTCTACCACCACACACGTCCAGGAATAGCACTTCCTGTCAGACATTCCTCACACCTTTTCCCACCTCAGTAATGAATGTACAACCTGGACGGCAGCGACGAAGACGAAGGAGTTTAGTTTGGATCTGTGGTACTTTTACACCACTAAGTCAAACATGCTCATAATAATTTGACTGAACTAGTGATGCTGCTGATGTTTTAATTATCTCATAATCATGCAAACAAATCCCTGATTAGTTATTTGCTCTTATCTAAAATCTCCAGCAGCGAGCATGCGTGGGTGGTTTTGGCTGTTCACGACCCGCTGAACCACAATGAGATGAGGTGCAGCTGGACTCGCTTCATTGCTCACTCCTAAAGCATTAAGACCACAGACCTCTTTCCTCACACTCCTCCCTTACATAAACAGACTGTGTGCTCTGCAGCAACTATCCAGACACTGTAACTGAATAGCGATAAGCTGATATGACTCATGGTGGGTGAGAGAGACACACAGACTGGTCAATAAGCAGAGGATGAGAGGGTCGGCTGCAGGCATGACATCATGCCGGCGTTCACTCTGAAAGTCCGCTGTTAGCAGAAAGGTCTCGCGGACTCAGCACTTTCCATTTTCCACCGACTGGAGTGTGTGTGTGTGTGTGAGTGTGTGTGTGTGTGTGTGTGTGTGTGTTTATCTTCAGCAATAACACCACTGGGTCTTCCAGGGACCCCACCCCAGCCCCTTTTTTTTCTGACACCATTTCAGTTCAATATTTCTGTCGAACGAAGTTACCTACTTTTCCGTGCTCTACGTCGCTACGCTACAGAAAGTACAGATTAAAAACCAAGTACTGATGGCTGAAGGTCACTTTCTTTTTTTCTTTGCATGAGACGCAAATTGCCGTCTGGTTAAATGGCCGTGGAGGTAGATGAGGTGGAAAAATGAGGTGGGTTTTTGTAGCAGAGTAACAGCGTGGACAGGTTGCTAGGTGGTAGCCCTCTAATCACAGAGCCATTAGTGGCTGCCTCCCTCAGGGTTAGTTCAGTGCACTCATTGCCAAAGACGGCACCAGGCAGAATATTAACACGCTCTGAGGGAAGAGCAGCCACCAGAAAGCCATTAAGTCCCGAGTTAAATTAAATGAAAAGATAGGTGACTATTATAACTGCCATACACACACACAGCTTCAGTAATTGAAGAGTATTTTAAGAAACCAGACTGCTCTTTTTCTGCATTTGAAAGAAAATCAGGAATTACTTTTTTAGGGTTATGTCACTTCTTTAACGAGACGTTCCTGTTTTTCTGGCTGTTTTTTTTTTTGTTATACTAATACTTTGCTAGCTTCAATCTGTCCTCTGTATGCTCAATCTTCCTGTTGCAAAAAGAACCGGGCTTGATTTTGGATTTATTTACAATTTGCTGCACAATTTGTGCACACACCACGTAACACACGTGATCATTTATGTGTGCGTGCGAGAGTTTTAAGACATTTTTCACAGCATCTGATCCACAAATTAATGTTGCGACTACAGTAAGTGCTGGTAAAAAACTCTTTCAGCATATGTATGTGTGTGATTTCAAAGTAGGGAAGGTGTTTTCCAGAGACAAACAATAGTTCATTATCAGATAATATTTAGGTATGTTTGCATGTATTATTTCAGTGACATGTGGCTTTGATTCTTTTGTCATGTCAAGCACGTACAGACAAACTGAACTCAAATCAGTTTTTTGGCAAATTCAGATTGATTTTAGCAGCACATCACATAATCGGTTTAAAGCACACATTTGGAGGTGGTTAGAAATGTGATTTCAATCAGATTCCTACAGATGCGCTCAGTCAGGATGCCCTGGTTGCTCATATCAGATTTCAAAGTGTCTTTAAAGTCAGTCCAACCATGACACACGACGACAACATCAAATCCAGAGTGAACGCAGTGCAGCTGAGCAGCTGAGCAGAATCATACTGCTACTAGCTTAAACAAATTGTCTGCTGGCACTTTGGGGAAGTCCTCTGTACAGACAGAGTTGCTTCCACTTTGGACCAGTGCCTGCGTCATTACCACAGCGATCCATGCAGATAGGTTGGTGATGCATAAATCTAATCTGATCACAAATAGCAGTGTAGATAGTGTCTGAGAGATCTGATCAACAAAATCAAGAAACACATTTCCTTGCAGCCTTGATGCACAGCATACGAGGCTTAGATTGCTGAACTTGATATCAAGTAAAATTGTTGGTTACAAATCATCATTCACATCTAGTTTTTAATTTGTGGATCATGAAACTCTCTTTCGCTCCATAAACATCTCTTATCTTTCAAATGCCGTACTTCTTTCTTCCTCTTTTATGACATCCACATCAACTCATTACTTCATCTTCCTTCTCTCCCTGCAGTCTAAACAGCTCATCACGCAGGTCTGGACTTCTTCCTGCTTCCCCCTCTCCTAACAGGTACTTCCCCCTCGAGAGCACAGGAGTGAAGCATCAGGATAATGACAGAGGAGGAGGAAGATGATGAAGGTGAAGGGAGGGACGGCTTTGGGCTGTGGAGGTGAGCAACAGGTTGGGAGGGGATGACTCATTCTCCACTTTCTTCCTCACTTTTCTTCTCCTGACACAGTTAGTTTGTCTGAGGTTTACTGACATTAAAACAGTGGTGACATTTATGTGAGCGTGTGTGTGTGTCCTGAGGTATAAAATAACCAGCAGCTCAATTAGTCCCATGTCATTGGGGGTAATGAGAATCATCCCAGGGCTAATGAGTAATAAGTGGGCAAGCATTACAGATGTGACTGGCTGCCAGGAGAGAGTGAGGGGGTGGGCGACGAGGACAGAGTGAGGGAGACAGCGAAGGAAAGAAAGAAGGGGAGAGATAAATGAGGAGTGAAGAAAGAGACAAAGAAAGGAAGTCGTGGAAGAGAAAAGCTGATAGAGGCTGAAAAGAAAACACACAGCACTCGAGTGACGCGCTAAAGAGCAGCGGAAGAAAAAGGACAAACAGTTCAGAGGTCGAGACAGAGCCAAGTGGTCGAGGGGTCATGGGGACAACCGGCGTTTCTATGGCAACCGGCCTCATTACAGAGCAGACTTAATCGCATCATACCTCGGTGGCAACCGCAGCCAATCATGTGCCTGGAGAGTGAAAGGTCACAGACCGCCACGGACAGTAACGAGGGCTGATTGCATTACAAAGCTGCAGAGCCTGTTAACGAGTGTCTGTCTGGGTTTAGTCCGATCGGTGGACACACATGACCAACGGGGTGACTAAGTAACACATCAGTATATGGGGTTGTAAGGGCTGCGTATTGAACCTCAATACGTTATTGGTACAGGACAAAATGTGCTGAAAATGTCTGGTCAGACTTGGCCTCTTGTAGAAAAGAAGTGTTTATATTTCTCAAAGTAAGGTATTAAAAAATAATTGCACTGGTACTGAAACGTAGGTATTGTATTGACACTGAGATCCAGAAATGTCAAACAATACTATAAATACTATAAATACTGTCGAAAAAGTTCAGAAAAGTTAAACTTTTCCAAACAAATTTTAAGGTGTTCTACTCAGTTCTGAGACAGAAATAAGAGTTGATCAGCGTATTGATTCATAATATTGGATCACAAACGGCGAAATCCTCCATGTGTCACTGGTAAATGGTCAACCCCGACGCATAACTGTGCTATGCTGAGCTACTGTGGGCTTCATACCAACACTTTTCATGAGTTCTGCTGAGTAACTGCACGCTCTCTGCTAACACTTGCACATAGATTATGTTGACTGATTTTATACTTCACACCAAAGCTGCAGCACACATTTCATGCATCAATCATTGATCACAACCTTCATGTTATCAGTTCTGCACAACTTTCATCATGTTGAGCTACTGCAGGCACGCTGCGAACACTTTAATACTCACCTAGTGATGAAGTTTGTGATTTTTATTTTGTATATTAAAAGGTAAAGCCAGTCTCTGAAGCTAGTCTCTACTTAACTTTGACTTTTTAATAGAAAACATGGAAAAGCTGCCTGAGGCAGATAAAAGCAGGTTGTTATCAACCTTGTTAGAGAGACAGCGAGACTTCAAGGATGGAAATGATTGTCATGTTTGCTTCAAACCACTTTGAACCAGCAGCACGGCCTGTGGTTGCAGCTTAAACTCTTACTGCTGCTTTCTTAGAAAGATTAAACCGAGATGAACACGTTCTGATTGATATTTACATTGAATTTTGTTCTGAGGGTCCACGAGATGAAAGTTAACTTTTTAGATAACGCTTGTCTTCACATTTCCTGTTCAGTTGCAGAGTAACACAAAACCGTGCTGTTTTGTTGCCTTACCCCTTTGACTCCCTTCAGGTCTCCTTTCAGCAGGCTGTCCAGAGGAAAGGTGATGATGTTGTTCATGTTTTGGAACTGGAGGAGAGAGACAGATAAGAGCTGAAAGGTTACATCAGAGGATTTAAACCTGCAGGAGATTAAGGGTGGTGGCCTCTGAGATGTTATGTGTCCAACGGGAAAACAGAGTTACTCTGTGTCAGTTCTAGACACCGTTTTTTACACGCTGGGAGATCAAATTTTCACATCATTAGAGCGAAAAATATAAAATGATCCATTATAAGACAAGTAACTGTCTCCCCTGTTTGCTTTTACAGTTAAGGCCAGCCTCTGTGTGTAATGCTGCACATGTAATCTAAGAAACCAGTGCTTGCTAAAGCTTTGAGAGATTACATCTTCACATCCAGGTCAGGCAGCAGCTCATATTTCTTTAATATAAGGTATTGAGATAACATTAATACAAAAATCTCAAGCTCCCGGTCTCAGTGTGAGTTGATACAGTGTCCAGGGGAAGCGACATGATGGTGTCAAATTTTTCTAATAAAGCTTTGGCTTTGATACAAACCCCTGGCTTTAACGGAGCGGGATCAGGTTGAATTAGATCCAGCAGATATTTGGTGTTTACTGCCGTCTCAGTGGAAAACGAGAGCTACCACCGGAGGGCTTTAAGTTCCAGCTGGACTTGGTATGTGCTCGATGTGTGTGTGTGTGTGTGTGTGTGTGTGTGTGTGTGTGTGTGTGTGTGTGTGTGTGTTAGAGAACACACACCGAGACTCCAGGGGATAGAGACAATTAGGGACAGGATGGAAATCTTTCTTCGTCCCAGAGGATTTTACCCCCTTCCAACTCCCATCCACTCCTCCACAAGCACACATACAGCGTAGACTCACCAGGTTTTTGAAGAGCGCAGTGAGCTCCTTGGTGAAGACGGAGAACTTGAGGAACGCTGAACCCAGATCAGGATCATCTCTGTACACACAGTTTTCTCCAAACTTCTCCAGGGCCTGAGTGTACTGCTCCTCGTTCTCTACGTGCGCTGGAAAACACACACACACAGGTCAGCTTAGACAGGTAAAAGGACTCAAACTTAGGTCTTTACAAGTCAGAAATCAACCACTGGGTATTAATAATGTATGCTCGTCTGTCAGTGAACAAAGAAACACTTTTCCTGCTGGTCAGTCCATCCATTACAGTTCAAGGTTTTCCTCAGATTGGGCTGTTTGTCTTTATTTGTTTGTCTTTGTTTGATGAAGATGAGAACTTATGAGAGAGGCAGGAATCTTGTTATCATCTTGCTTTGGATCAACTAACACTTTGATTATCAAGTCAACAGAAAGTTATCCAACAACAATTTGGATAATTTAATTACTCCAGCATCTCCAGTGTGGGAAATAGCTGCTTTTTTCTGTTTTGTATCATCATAATTTGACTGTTTTTGGGCTGCTTAAACAGTTTAAAGGATGTTACTTTAAACAAGTGAAAGAATGAATTGAACAATAAATAATAACTAATGAAAACAGCTGTAAGTTATCGTCTTACTTCTGACAATAAAAAAGAAGAGAGGTGATGTAAATGTGGCAGTGAAGGACGTAAGTATCCAGAGTTTGGACGGTTATCTTCGTCTCCTCTCTACCTCTATTAGCTGTGATCAGACACACCCTCTCCCCCGTCATGCATTTGCTTACAAGAGACTCCACAGGAAATCACGATTGTAGGGAGACGGAGAGCGAAATGAGAGGTAAGTCCAAAGAGAAACACGCGGCAGCAAAGAAAAACGTAAAGCTAAAAATGAACAGGACGACGAAAAATAAAAATACAGTCGGCCCCGACACTAAACAAACCTCCAGTCAGGGGGAACCCCGTAAACTAGCCGTGACCAAAGCCTCAGAGCGTGTCTAAAGTCGACTTAATCTACCACGGGGGTTAGGCCGAGATGATTCCACTTAATACACTTCACGCCAGACTAGGCAGCTGAAAACAGCTAATGCCACTGGGACAACGGTGGAGCGAGGGATGGAGCACTAGGGTACCGTTGCTATGACGACGCTCACTAAGAGACAAAGGGGAGGAGGGGGCGTTTCAAGGAAAGACTAGAGAGAACAGAGAGAGTCGAGGTGTGTAGAAATATGAGGATGTACGCTAAAAGACACCTGCTGCCACATCATGACTCGGCTTTTTATCTTACACACACCGATAGATGTGCACACGCACACACACATGCACACACACATGCACACACACACGCACACACACACGCACACACACACGCACACACGTAACAGGTTTATAAATGAAGCTGGATAAGCTAACGTCTCCGCCGCAGAGATATCCATCATGTTATTAAAAAAAGGGAGAAGCTGAAAGCCTCTCAGTCACTACGAGCTGACCTCACATCAGACAAATCTAATTTAAACCACCAAATATCAACTGATGTAATACTGAGCTGGAAGATAAAGATGATGAGACTCACCCACTGTGCACAAGTGGCAAAATGAGATCAGCTTCTACCATAAAGATAACAGTTTTTCTTCTCACTACAATTAGAAAAATAACATAGAAAGCCATATTTTGGTTACTTGATCAATAGTTGAGTCTATAAAACAGTGAAAGAGCCCATCACATGTTCCTAGAGCCCAAGGTGACACCACCAAAATTTCTTGTTTTGCTCGACCGAAACCCAATTTACTATATAAACTGTCATCGTCTGCCACCTTCCCGGTTCCCCAAGCCCTTCCATTGACATTTTACATCCTTCTACAAGACCCTTTGGGACTCCATTTCACCGTTTTCTCACCCATTTTCCACTCTCCCTGCTCTGCCCTGCAGTCCAGCCTGCTTTCCACTCACTCCTTGTCAATTTGTCAAAGTTGCAACATGTCATATTTTCAAGCCTGTTTCTTTTTTTTTTTTTTTTTTGCATCCTGCCTTCCTACCCGACTTGTGCCTGCCTGTACACCTTTAAATCCTTGATCTGCTTCGCCTCTGACTCCATCGTTTGCATTCAGGGTCCTAATCCTGTTGTCTTGTGTACACCATTTGTACCAAAAACACACTAAATCCTCACATTTGAAAGGTTTAACTCATAATATGTCACACCCCAATCATTTAGCAGGCTAAAAACTAGAGCAGAAACAGTTAAGTCTATAAAATTAGTCGATCAACAGTTAATCAGTATCATTTTGATAACTGATTATTAATTTTTTAAGTGATATTTAATCTAAATTAACTGACTCCAGGTTCTCAAATGTAAATATTTGCAGGTTTCTTTGTCTTCTAGCAAATTAAAATATCTGTTGGTCAGAAGAAGCGATTTTAATATGTCAGCTTGTTTACTGACTCCAAGATGAATCGCTAAAATAAAGACATAATCCTCCAGTTGCGGCTCTATTAAAAACAGCTTCAGCTTCAAAGCAGTAAAATAAGTCATTCAGAGCAATATAATAAACTTCAATCATTGTCATGTGTCAGACACTCACCACATACCCGCAGCCTACTGTTTACACATCAGCTCCAGCTGTTTGGTCGTGACTCTGCCAGACTCGGAACCAACAGGGCGGCGGCCTGCTGTCGTTTTTGAAGTGGCACATGAGAGCTCCGCTATTCACCCAAACCTCCCCCTGTGCTGCTTAGTGAGTATTTGTTGTATCATGACCTAAACGTATCACACATGCAGCCTCTGCAGTAGAAGACTGCATGACACGCTGAGCTGGTTTATAAGTAACTTGGTGGGAAAAGTCTGGAGACGTGAGGACAGAGGCGGCCTTTTCTATAGTTTACACTTTAAATGAAAGCTGCCCTGCACATGTTGCCTAAACATTGCCAATACGTTAATCTCATGTTCAGGGCTTTCTTAAAGAAACAGGGGCTTTGCACTGGTTCAAACCTCTGAGCTTTTAGTCACTCCAAAAACTAGGCACCTTTACTGTAATGTTTTCTTAAGGTTTTGTCAATGTTACACGCCTTTCATCATCATCTGTTGTATGTTGGTGCTGAAACGACTTAGATTAGTGATTCCAGACCTCTTAAAATGAAACGATATCTACTTGCGACCCCTCCATCATCAGTACAATAAAAAAGGAGCTAAGATTACAGGACAGTCTTTAAAAAAATAAGAAAACTTTGCATAGCAGAAATCTAATTTTATAGATCATTTCAGGACACCTCAAATTTATCTTGCGACCCTTTGTGGTGATCCCGACCCGCAACTTGCAAACTGCTGACTTAGATCTTGGCACATGCAGCAAAAACATGCTAAGCAGTTTATAAAACGACTTAGCTCTGTCAACGTTTTGATTGAGTTGATCTTCCCAGTGTGCTTTGCCTTCCAGAAAATAACTAATTAAGAGTCTCATTAGAATCTGAGAGCTTGCCAACGAGACTAATTGGTGCTTAAATAAAAGTGGAACACTGAAGACATACGGCAGCCATCAAAAGTGAACAGAGAAACTATTATTACACTGAGGGATGATAGATTGTCTTAGGGTGCATTCAGGCAGGATCACGCGCTGTGGCGAATCACAGCAGGGTTGTGTGGCGGTGTGTGGGGTTGAAGCAGGCTGCTGGGGGTGTGAGTATTTGTGCTGAATGTAACCGCTGTGAAACAATCTTAAATATTTCGCTGATTAAACAGCTTTATCAAGGCCGGCACTCACTCACTCTCATTCCATGTCTATGTCTCTCGACCAGTGCTAGCTCCTTCTCTCAAACCATCGAACACAAACCAAATCCACCTGGATAGTCTCAGCTTCAGACATTTCAGGCTGACTGTGGAGGGTTTGCCTGACCTGAGCAGCCACAGCATGACGTCCGGCTGCGTTTTTCCAAAAGTTGGATCCGGTTCAACTTCTCCTCCACAGGTTTCATCGTTTTTTGGCGGACACCCCTGCGGCCCACACCGCCGCAGCAAAAACGCACTACCTCCACTCAAATGAATGGAAAAACCTATATTTTCACTTCAGCAAAACTTTCTGCCTGAATGTGTCCTTACTGCCTATAACCTCCACTGTTTGAACCATGTTACTTTAAAAAAAAACATCATTCTTCAAGAAGGTTAAATGTGCGGCAACTGGACCTGGTTCTAGATTGAGTTGCCCCACATTTAACCTTCTTAAAGAAAGATGACTGAGAACCTTCACAGTGCTCTTTAAATTCTTTGAATAAACTTTAAACTTTGTGTGTGGGATTTTTCTGCTTCTCAAAGCTGCATTTTAAAAATAAAACACAGTTTCAGACACAGACAAATGCATGAAAAAGTAACGTCATTTCCCGAGGTCTACGCACACCAACGCATGGTGTGTGGCGACCTCAGGAAATGATGACCTTGTGTTTACTGGCGTACAGAGGCTATGACATTGTTTAACACACACACACACACACACACACACACACACAACACACACACACACACACACACACACACACACACACACACACACACACACACACACACACACACACACACACACACACACACACACACACACTAACAGCAGACAGTAACAGCAGACACAAATTGCCTGTTAATACCCAGTTGTATACAACATTCTTTACTGTATCTTCCCTCCCAAGGAAAAAAAAACATAATATACAGCTTCCAGGCGACTGCTGAGGATTATCTAACATCCCAAAGGCTTGTTTTGCAGCTTCTTCCATCACTCTCTCGCACACACAGACACACACACACACACACACACACACACACACACACACACACACACACACACACACACACACACACACACACACACACACACACACACACTGACACAGGGTTTAATCACCAGATAGCAGGCTGGCCTCTGCTTCCTCTCTCTGTCTCTCCCACACTCATTCCCTTACACTCGGCTCCATCAGGCCCGGTTGGCTGACGCTCTGTCGCTCGCCGACACAATGTGCGAGACCAACCTCAGATCAATTCCACATCTCTCTGCGGACTCTGTGAAAACAACACTGGACTACATGGCCACCGGCGCTGAGACAAGGGAGTGTGGTTAACATTTTGCATGCAGAGGACAGAGACAGTTTGACACTCATGATACACTAATGGAGATTTGCTGACGGCTAAACTTAACAGATTTGGGTATTTTACCGACTTACAATAAGATTCAAAAAGACTTGAGGTGGCTCTTGTCTTTTACACTTTCTTTTTGAGTCTTACTTCTCCTTTATCGACCTTTTCCTCAGACATCCATGCAGTTTAATTACATGATTACATAGTCTCGATTTCTTGGTTACCTGGTAGCCAGGAGAGAAATGTGTGTGTGTGAATGTGTGTGCACAGCTGCAACCCGAAAGACACGGCCAGATCAGACGCCATCAAACTCTGCGTTTTCCTGATGCAACACGGGCCGAGTGCTTCATTATTCAGCTGCTCCATCCAGCCGTCCTGCCCACCTATAGGTACAACAGCTTGAACACAGCGTTCACTCGTCTGCCTCCAGTCGTTATCTGTTCAGCAGCTTTGGCAGGCCTGTCCTAGCAGCTCTCCTCCATCAGCTCCAGGTTCTTTAGGGACTTGAGATGCTGCTGCTGGTTTTTCATCAAAATACACAAGCTGACAACCTGACAGGTCCCTGCAGCAACACTGGGCTCTATCACTCATCTATGCAGCTTTCTCTGTGTTTTTCTGTCTCTTCTACCTCTCTCACTCCCACCCCCTCCATCTTTTCTTACTTTCTGGTAAAAGCTTACAGTGCTTGCTCAGCTTTTACGGTTCTCCCTAGCAAGGTAATTCTTGTAATTTTGTTTATTTTTGCTCACCATTCTAACCAAACCTCCATCTTCCGCTCACCCTCTCCATCTTCTCCTCCTCATTACTATTCCTCAAGTCACTGCCGAAAATATCTGTGCCAGGTTTGAGTTCGACAGCCAGGAGTGTATTCTCTGATTATTGAGGCAGCCAGTGTTGAGGCTCCCTGTTGTGCGTCTCATTATTCAGGCTTTATTCCAGCATCGTCTCAGAAGAACATTCATAAAACTCAATGTTTTCCCTGTTTTTCCTCAAAGATGGCAGATATTTGCTTTAGATAAAGTAGCACAACTGCTTTCCTACGTGTCAGCATTTACAGTTATTGGATATGTTGTCATTCACTTTTTGCAGTGCAATGCAGTATTAAATCAAGACCGCAGAAATTCAATTAAATTTTTAGGATCTGGGGAAGTTTCCATGAATTATATTATTTCTTTGGAAAGATTCACACTCGAAACATTACAAACTGTTGAATGCTGATTTCATTGAGTTGCATTAAACATATTGGATCTCACAATTGTTTAAATGGAGGAGAAGAAGACGGGGATGCAGAGCTGGATCTAAGCGCCGGGAGCGGAAAAGACGGTTCAAACCATGCAAACCGTCATGGGAAACGCAAGCTCTCCCTAACAAGACGTACAGGCTAACGGCGCTAACCAAGCTACAAAGGGAGTATCGAGAGTGTAGCATCACAGAGACGTGGCTGAATGAACTCACATCGGACTCGCTGGTAACTCTGGACGGCTTTTAGCTTGTGAGAGCGGACAGCTGAAGCCTCAGCCTTTCATGCGTGGGGAGCCCACAGTTGACAGTTGAGCCTGCAGGGCACCCCTATTTACATGTATTTCTCTTATCCACATTGTATACTGCGAGCTGCTGTAACAAATGAATTCCCAGGTGTGGGATCATTAAAGTCTATCCTATCTTATTTTATCTGATAAAACTGGTCAGTGTGTTTCCAGTTTTACTGCTGATTAATTTAAAAAGTCTAAACTGAATTTACTCCTGTTGATTATATTACTTTAACCAAAATAAATACCGAACTGATGTGTGATGGATCACATAATTTAAGATTACACTAACCTACTTTGTAATCAGACAGAGATGAATGGAAAACAGAAGATTCTAAATGTTAATGGTAAATGGACTGTACTTATATGGCGCTTTTCTAGTCTTCCGACCACCCATGCAAGGTGCCGTCTCATCAATTTTTAGGAGCAAACCATTCATACGCATTAACACATCGATGGCACAGCCTTTCGGGTTCAGTATCTTGCACAAGGACACTTCGACATGCAGACTGGAGGAGCCGATCATCTGATTAGCAGATGACCTGCTCTGCCTCCTTCGCCAGAACAAAACAAGAGCGCCTTGGTTTGCAAAATTAGCCTAGTCGTTAAACCTGCATTATTTTTTGTACCACTTGAGGGCATCACAAACAATCTGTAAAGACAAGACCGACATATTAACACCTTATAAAGTTGTGATGTTAAACTTAGCTGCTTAAACAGCAACCTGGAGTTGTGTATTAGTAATTACTCTCCTTCTAGCTCCGTTTTTGGTCTCCACCAACTCCTGAGGATAATATCTGGCTCTTTAGCTGTTTGATGCTACACTTTTTTTTACAAGCTAATCTCCATCATTGTCTGTCTAGAGTTTGGTGCTGGGTAGGTAGTGTACAGTGGGTTTACTTTGCTGAACAGCTGCCAAAAATGACGCAGAGAGAGTTAGCTAAAACAGCTAAGTTGGCTGGCCGTAAAACCAAAACAACGAGCTGAAACGTTCTGTAGAGATGAGGGAAACTGCAGAGGCAGGTAATAATTCTCCGTGGGTTCGTCAGTAAGAGCGACCCCTCTCATATTACACATAGTCAGCTGATCCATTGTTAATGTAAAACATTGATTAGTGTAGCTTTAAGTGTGCGGTATCTGTAGTAAATGGGCTAAAACAGCAGACTCTGCTCTATATTTGGAACATCTATCATCGTCATTATGTCTCTGTCTCATGGTCGACATGGGAATAAAATAGAGGGCTTCATGGAGTCATCTTGGTTGTTTTCAAAACAGACTGGAGTCTGAGCAGCTTTTCCTGAGTGCTAGAAGTCAAGGTGACCTTAGTTAATGTGAGTTTCCCTTCACGTAAATGACAGCACTGGCATTTCCACAGACAAACCACTGTTTCTGTTGTAAACACTGATAGAAATCTGAAGTCAAAAAGGTTTATTTACTTACTTACAGTCATTTTTTTTCCTACGGCAGATAATCTTGTTCAAAATGCAAACAAATCTCAACTGCCTGAACCACCTGCAAATCTCAAACAACACAGATTCAAATGAAGGTAATTTATCAGCGACATGGGGCATTCATTTTGGCAGCTGAACAGCGTGAGGACACGGAACAAGTTAATCTTATAAATGTACACCTGCATCAGCCTTTCATGCCATGGGATGACAGAATAGAGGTTCTGCGTCTGGAGGCCACACACACAACAAGGCGATATGTATATGTGTAAACGCACGTTTAACAGTGAAGTGAAGTGAAAACACGTCCATGCCTCAGCACCCACACACAAACACAGTGTGCTCCCCAGCTGTTCCTTTGGGGGTCTGGATCAGACAGCTGTCCCTCTGGTCTGAACAGAGCCCACACTGTTCTGAAAAAGACATGCTCAGCACATTGTTCAGAGGTCTCTCTCCCTCTCTCTCTTCTCTCAGCGGGGTTCTGTCAGGCAGGCCAAACAAAAGACACTGGAAACAGCCAATACTGGCGCAGACGGCCACAATGAGCATGGTAATAACAGACACACAGTGGCAACAAAAAACCTATCCACCTATCCACTCTAAGTCTACCTCAAAGGCAGCGAAACAAATGCTTTAGGGATACAATTAATAATTATTTTCATGTCTGATCTATTGTGCCTTTTCTGGATTAAGCTAATTAAAAGCAGCTCAGTGTGATGCCTTGAAACTGTTTGCCAAGTCTGTCCCGCAGCCACAAAACCTCTTAAAGAGAGAAATAAATTATGAGAAATATATATTGAATTAACAATTAATAGACCTTCTTCACAGCAGCCATTTTGACATGAAACAGTAGGGTCAACACAGGCGTTAACAATGATACTAATTAAGGCTCCGTTCCATTTATTGCAGCAGAGACTTTCCAGTGGACCAGCATGCACCACAGCAGCACCCTGACTCTGTTTGACCTGAATGGGACTGAACCTTAACTTGTATCATTGGTAACACCTGTGTTTACTATTTCATGTTAAAATGGCTGCTGTGAAGAAGGTCTATGGACTGATTATTGCAACGGCAAAAAGAAAAAAACTGAGTCTGAAAACATATTGGACTAAACTTTTTTGACTAAAGTGAGAGCAGTAAGATGAGGAAATGAAAACATTAAGAGCAGGCAGGACGACTCACCGAGACCGGACGTGTAGATGGCCTTCACAGACTTCTTCATCTTGTACAGAACACTGCGGTCCACATCCAGAGCCTGGACAGACAAACACAGACAGACATTCAGAAGTCGTCACTCAAGTTGTGTAGATTTATTACTTTAAAGAAATGAATGGATTTTGTAGGTGGTGAGATATTGTTCAGCTTGCATGAGGTTATCTGTCTGTTATCACAGGGCACTGATACTGAGACTGTATAATGCATTCTGATAATCAGACTGAATTGACATTCACTCATTCTTCAAAGCTCTGATTGGTTGACTGTTTCTCCAAATCTATTGGATATGAAGGCGGTGATTCAGACGTGTAGAGCCAGGTTAGTATTCTGACACAACAGCTCTGTAGTAATACAGTATGTCACCTCTTTAAAGTTCAGACCGTCAAGTCAACTCTACTGTCATGTTTGAGGTCGCACTAAGTTGATTTGCACTGTTTGGTGTTCCTGCTTTTTTGTCCACACCCTAAACACATGCCTCATGTGGTAGGTACAGTTTGTGTGTGTGTGTGTGCGTGTGCGTGTGTGTGTGTGTATGCCATCACCACTCTGGCTGCCAGTAATGAATTATTCAAGGAAAAGCTAAGAATAGACTTGAGCCCCCTCGTCAATCATTGTGTTAGTGTGTGTGTGTGTGTTTGTTTATCAGTATCTTGTAGGACACGAGCAGTGAGCATCTAAGGTCCCTTACATGAAGGACACGCACACACATAGAAACCTATGAATAACCATAGTCACACACACTTTCACATGTACATATTGAGCCCAGACTCACACACACACACACTAAACACTGAACGTCCAGCTGAGACAATGCAGTACTGTACCAGTGATGAGTGAGGGGAGTCTCTCGGGATGAGGGGGAATGAGTTTTTTTAGGGGCTTTATTAAGTACAACCGACCGAGCTAAAGCCGGCGCCACTTTTCCCTGCCCTGCTCCCTATCTGACTGACACATATCAGATCCCCTGCACCCTCTGAAAACAAAAACACACAATGGCCCCCATTCAGCTGCAAAACACACACCAATACCGTACACACACACACACTCTGTCCACTTTGCACCACCACTAGACGTGATGACAAAATTTATTAAATCCATAAATCAGTGCTGTATTAACTTCCAAGTTATGAACAGTGTGTTACTGCAAAATAGAAGAACCACTCAGCACTTCGTGTTCCCCAAGGTCTAATTTCACACAAGCAACAAGAAGACAGAGAAAGACAGACGTGGACTTTGAAGGGATTAGAAATGAAGTGCTACTGGTAAAGAGACGGGCAGAATAAAAGAAGAACACAGCGCTCAAAGGAAAGACAAGAACGTTGACACTGTGCTCAGTCACTCTGGTGGCTCATAGGGGCCACCTATGAAGTGTAGACGCAGTCAGTCTGTTAGGGTATAAAGTTACACTGGATGGACTCAGTGGAGAGGAAAGATAACAGGGGAAAAAATCCAAATGATGTAGGCTGAATGATCAAGTGAATCACATCTGTCTTATTATTTATATTACTATATATTACTAGTACAAAGTTGAATATTTGTGTCCATTTTAATGGAATATTTTGGACAGAGCAGGTGTATCAACATCTGCACAGTTAACTGGTACTTTAAAGTGGAGGTGCACGTTTTTATTACACGCTGGGCTCATTAAGCTTCAAGAAAAACAAACAGTGGCGCTACGTCACACAGCAAAAATGACAGAGGCAAATGTCTAAACAGTCATCTAGTGATGACGTTTACGAGATAAGGTGCGCCGGTATCTTCAAGTCAGGAAAAGCAGAGACCAACAGCCTAAACGGTCACAGTTAGGTGCTAATGTGTGAGAAATGTGTTAAAATAAAGCGATATAAAAAGATTAGAATCTAAATGACAAAAAAAAAAAAGTGGAGGTTTTTTTTTTTTAATCAAAGGCTTTACCCAACAAATGTGTTCACACCACTGAACTTCCAGACAGCAGTGCTTAGTAAAAGTAACGTGCTAAAAATAAAATGTGATGTCTTTTACCAGGGGAACTGTGCAAATTAAAAGAAGCCGACCAGAAGCTACTTATTCCTCTGAGTAAAAGTAGGACTTTGAGCGCTGTGGTTTTAGTTCCTTCATCTCCTGTTAAATGACTCATCTGTTACATATGCCATTATCCCATTAGCTCCGTCTGGCTCAGAGAGACACTCAAACTCAGACCCCACACAGCCACGCGTCTTGGCATCCTGTTAAACATGTATTTTCAAAACAAAAGCCGAGACAAAGAGTGAGAGAAATGCAGCTGTTCCACGAAGCGACACAGAATACTATCTCTGTCTACATCGTCAAACCAATCCAACCACACAAAGACTTTTGAAAGGTAACTGGAGACGAGCTCTGAGTGTTTTCTTAGCCGAGTTGATACTACCTTGGGCTTCCCAGTACTCTGAGCCTTGACAGTGAAAACATTTCTTCTGATAGAAGGCTTGACAGTGGATCTACGTTCATAGAGTGTCCAAAAAAACCAGCCATTTTGGAAGAAAAACTGCTCTAGTATTGCAGGACCAATTTCAAAATGAGCCCATAAAACAAAGTGTAATTCATTTATTGATTATGCTGTGAATGTGTTTGGTGTGGAGGATGTGAGGTTAAACAAGGGTGAGCTGCTGACATCAGAGCATATAACAGTGTTTAACAGCTGAGTGGTGCACAGAATCAATTAGACACCAGACTGTATGTGTTTAATTCACGATTTTCAAATGAGAGCCACAAAATTATGACACAATACATTAACTGTAACGTCTGCGTATAGATTTAGATTAAGTGCAATTTGCACATTCTTGCGGTTACGCGTGGTATCGCAGCTTCATTAAAAACGTACAAAATTTGACAAAAGAGGAGGCAAATAGAAATGTAGTACTCTGACCAACTCAGCTGGGCTCCCTGGCAGTAGTGTTAATGTTTTCGTGGAGGAAGACAAGCCAAATGGACAAGAGATTTATAGCAATCTGTTCACTTTGTGACTAAAGCTTTTGGTGCATATGCTGCATCAACACAGTCAGATGGCAGCTATGTGTTCAGCTCTTGTATCATGTCACTGCTTTGGTATTAGAAGCTTGTAGCTACTGCTGCATACAGTACAACTGCAACTGTGCAACCCGTTTTCACTGGTCGCATTTAACCCTCTAGACTCCATAGCGCCCCAGAGCTCCCGTTCTATGTTTCACTATCGTGCCTGGGAGTGCCCGTCATTTTAAAATCATTCCCAGTGTATCAAAACACAGAAGAAGAAGCCCTGAGCTTTGTTTTTCAGATAGTTTTAAGTTGTTATCAATAACTGAAACTGGAAATCAAGTGGCTCACATAATCACCATCAGTAAACTGTGGGACTTCCCCGGCTTTCACTGCGCAGATGGAGGCTGTTTTCCCGGGGAGAGTCGGCAGAGAAGACTGACCGAGTTGCGCCAACTTTTCCACATAAATTTGTACAGTAGATCTTTTCTCATGTAAGTTTGTTATAACAATGAATGTTGCTCGATATTTCATCACACAATCACCAGTAGATCAACAGTGGGACTTAACCAGCTCTCACTGCCAGAGGGGACAGTTCGCTGAAGAGTCGACAGGGAGGGCTGACCGGGTTGAGGTGATTTTTATATAATTCTGCTGCAATACACCAGATAAAATGTGACCTTTTGCAACTTGATGAGCCAAACCTTTGGTGTATCCCATTTCAATACTACATATTAACCCTCAGCAGGTTTGTTTTTAGTGTTTTCACAAAAACAAAAATGACATCATTGTCCCACAATACAATGCACAAAGTAAATAGAGGAGCTACTAACAGCTAGAAACATATAAAACACATTTGCAGATGGTGGTAAAACTACTTCTGGAAGATCTTGTAAAATAAAACAGCATCATATTTTGCTTTGTTTCTGTTTAATTTGCAGTCGCAGTTTTATTGATATCCGTTGGTGCGCATACTGTGTCAGTATAAAAAGCAATCAACACTTTGCCATAGCGACTACAACGCTCTACTGGTACATAGGTAGATCTAAGCCCCTCGTTGACCTCTACATAACGCCGGTAATGAGCCTGTGAATCACTCTGACCAGCCGAAGCCTTACATGTACATTGACACGGACGTCACAGCTCCCATCGACCCAAGGTCTTCCTCACTTTCACAAAAACACACACACACACACACAAACCAGTATCACGCTCCAGCAGGTCTTTTCAATCTGCAGAGAGTGGTCTGATGAGGGAAAGGGGGCGAGACAAGCGAGGTAATAAACCAATCCCAGCTGAACACGACAAAAACACTGCTCTAAATCATTCACACACAGAGGACTCTTCAATCACTTTCACACGTTTCCACTCTGATGTGCTCTTCAGGGTTTGAGCTAAGTGACTCTTCTCTAAGCACTGGGCTAACCCCCTTATGTGTGAGCCCTCTTGTTTGTAGCGAAGGCTGCTCTAAAATTAGACACTTTTAACCCCCAAAAAAGAAAAAAAAAAAAAGTTTCACAGCGAGAGGGGGAATTCCACCGCCTTTCACCGCCGCAAGATCAGAGCCGAATCCTCACACAATAGAGGCAGCCTCCCGAGCCCGGAGCTGCTTCACAAGCACACTTCATGTGACATTTCTGCGTTGTCAGCATTTTTTCCTCTCCCGATAGCGACTAACAGTAAACTAACCAGAGCGGCTTTTTTTCTTCTTCTCTCCCTTCCTGCCGCCAACGGAGCAGACAGGAAGAGACAAACTGAACTGAATTAATCCTCGTCTTAATGCATGGCATCATCATCGCCATCATCATCATCATTATGATTACAATTGGGCACCATCTGCTGCCAGCCAATCTACAGAGTCTACCACAACACGGCTGGGTCATGAGGGTCGTTTCCAAGGTGATCCATTCGCTTATGGTCATGCATTTCCTGAATAGTAGAGTAACGTTGTGTCGGGTTACTGATACTGCACAGCACAGACAGATAATATCTAATGTGTGTGCATGGACAGATAGAGAGGGAAATAAGATACTGTAAACCTAATTAATGTTGATGCTCACATAGATACAGTATGATTTCATGTCCAGAGGCAAGCTTTCCATCCTTGTTCTGAACGAGAAAGTGCAACTATTTTAAAAAGATAGATGAATAAAAAGGCAATAAAGCAAAAATAAAGTAAATCCTGAAGAGATTTCCTTCTCCCAGCCTTCTTAACCACCTCCTGTTGACCTAGCAGTTACCACAACCACCTTTGGAAAAAGAAAAAAAAAACTGCGTAAGCAAACTAGAGCCCTAAAATAGGTGTAGGTAGGTGTAGGTTTCTGTATAAACTAGCAATTTTGCCTGCTGTCACGCGGCAAAGCTCAGCTGGGTAAGCACAAACTTTGACTACGGGGAAGCAGAGCAGAGCGAATGAATCCAATGTGCTTGCACCAGCATTTGCCAAGGTCTTTAAAAACCAAAATAAGAAGAGGAAATTGGCGAATGAGGGTCACCAAGTCTTCGCATAGGGCAGCCATTGTCCACTTTCTGAGATGTTCACATCAAACACTGAAAGTCCCTTTATACGGCTACAACCAGTGAGGAATGCAAAGCCAATTCTGGATACCAAACAAGGTGAGGAAATTGCAGTCATGTTGGATAAGGTAACAGTGTAAGTTAAGGCTGCTGCATTATTTGTTTTCATTATTGATTAACCAGCTGATTAAACATGGGGTAAGCGATTCTTCTGATTCAATGCGCTTTTTTTTTTCTTTCTTTCAAATTCAGCAAATATCTCCTCACTGCCCACGAGCTTTCCACTCTGTATGCGCACTGAAAGAGAGAACACAACACAGGTAACTTAAATATGGCTGGGGAAAATATATTTTAGCATAATCTTGACTAAAACAACCAGATTCAAGTACACTTGAATATCTATGCTACACATTTGAGCCCGTGAACCACATGAACTGAAGCAAGTTTTGATGATATTATGGGGTAAATATATTTGATGTATAGTATTAATGTTTAACTTGCAAATAGCACATGAAAATGTATTCATACAGTAGATAGCTAGCTGATAAGTTAGATGCTACATAAGCTATACCTAGCATCGTTTCACTGACCTTTTATGAGGCTCTCTTATCATGATGCTAGCTTACCCCAAATTATTAAATTACCCCCAATTTCCAGTTAATTCCCATACATTTCCATAATTCCCATGGCAAGTTTCTGATTTGGAATATTTCCAAAATTCCCCAACTTCCCATGGAACGCTTCTGGAAATTTACCTGAAATTTTCCACCCCTTTGCAACCCTAAACACAACACAAACTTCCAGCCGGGGTTTGTGTGTCAAGTAACACTGCCCTCAGATATTCGGCTTAGTTTCTAGTTAGATCTGCTGTTGTTGTGATGTTCACTACAGTAGCAGGAGAGCTGTGAGTATCGCTGTCTGCAGCTGGCGTGCTCACTCTGGGAAACAGATCATCCCTCTGCATATTTCTCCAGGCTCGCTTACCCCACCTGTACACAACTCACTGTTTGCATCACAAAGACAGAAATAAAAGGAAGTGTGTGTTTGTGTGAGAGTGTAGAAGACAGGTAACCAGCACAAATTATTTATTATTTGTTTTTTTTAATTCCTTCAAATAAAATATGTAAGCGTCTGTGAATAAAAAGCTCAGTTCACATGAAAACAGAAGGACAGCGAGGAGGGCAAGACGCTGCTGACTACGAGAAAAGAGAGTCCGGCTAATGAGCCTGTTTTATTGCGGTGCTCTCCGCCGCTTACTCCGCCATCTGAAGAAGAAAGACATTCCTGGATGATTGCACGCTGGAGTGACTGACAGACAAGACAGAGACCCAGCCCCATTGTTCCTGCCGACTAACTATCTGCTGATGACAGCATGTCTGCTTGGCAAGACGCTGTCCTGCTTTCCACAGAGGCCCCATCACCATACTGCACACACACATGTCCAATTTTAACAAAACACAATCCAAGCAATCCTCCATGTCTGTAGTGTTGTTATTGTCATCACCACACACTTCTTTAAAGCTGACACACACACACACACATCTGGGTTCTGTCTGGTGTCACTTTATAACTTGCCTAAACCTTTAAGCCGTCATGCGAGGAAACAGTCTGCCACATACTGAGGAAAATCAGGCAATAAGACGGCTGCAGTCTGGGATGTAATTATCCAATTTATTTGGTGCATGTGTGGGTACAGTATCTGTGTTGGCTGTGGTGGGTTTTAAACCATATTTCATGAAGTTGCCAGATGTTACATGATAAGCCAAACAAACTTCACCCCTCAAAGAAAACTAATAAAACGTCTGAGGAGTGTGTTAAGGCGAGCTCTCCTATAACTCACACACACTCGCAGCGGGAACATAAATAATGGTTCTGATGTGAAAATCACGGGCAAGTCTTGACATCACGTTAATCATATTTTATTTCACCACTGTGGTGTGGTCAGTCCGCACTGTTTGGAGAGGCAAAAAGTGGATCAGTCACCGAGACCGTTCTAATCCATTTTCCTCTTTGATCAATTGTCAGATCAATAACCGCCACTGGCGTCGGCGCATTCACAATATCCGTCCTTTGGACATGAAGCATCGCTCCACAATATTACAGATGAGCTGTGATATTTTCACAAAAAGCCAAATGGCATCTGAGTAACAGGTCTGACCACCAGCAGCAGTAAATCATGACGTGAAGAGTAGTTTGGATTCGGTTCTTTTCTACATTGGTTTGGCTGTGTTTGTCGAACAGCTTCTCAGCTTTCCAACATTGAAACGATGCTGCATTCACATGGATTCAGGCAGACGGTAGACGCAAAACCTGATATCATTTTAGTGGACGAGAGCAGGATGGTAAAATTAGGCCCAATGTTAAAATATTTGAACTTACTGCACAGTAGAATTTACAACCTGATGTCCCTCTCACAAGGAGAAAACATGGACGATCTGGACAATGAGAGCCTAATAAGTAATTACATTAAAAACATTTTCCTGTGTCGTCTAGAGGGTGTATATCTGCCATTTAAGTCCGCATTTAGACGCAGATTTTTCCATTCATTTGAGTGGGGGTCGCAACTTTTGGAAAAACACAGCCTGACGTCACACTGCAGCCACCAATCAGAGGCTCAGATCGGGCAAACCCTCCACTGTCAGCCTGAAATGTCTCTAAAACTGAGGCTACCCAGGTGGATTTATGGACTTAACTCTGATACTCAACCTGTTGTGTCCTGGCTTTGTCTATTTCATGTACCCAGCTTATAAATCTGTGTCTGGCTCACAGTTTACACTGCAAAATAGAGACACAAAGAAATTTAATTTGGTTTGTGTCCGATTGTCTGAGAGAGAGGAAGAGAGAGCAGTGGTTGAGCAACACTGACAGTGAATGAGAGTGAGCAGCAGCGATAATAAAAAGTTATTTCCTGATTGTTTCACAGCGGTTACGTTCAACACAAACAAACACACCCCAAGCTGGGAGGGGGTGCGTACAACAACTTTTGTAACTTTGTGAAAAACCAATAATATGACAAGGCCAGAGGTCAGAAGACAGGCAGGGATTGAACCTCTCTCAAGAAATCTTTCTCAACACTGACTTCCATCACTTCTCACATGCACAAACCAAGCACAACAGACGAGCTTTGAGGAGAGACAGTCCAGAAGTTCTCACAGTTATCATTTTTATGATTTGCCCTGCCATTTGGAACAGCTATAGGCTACTTTGTATGAACTGGCTCGTTTCAAGTATACCTCACCCCTGCCTCCTCCCTCTTGGTGTTAATGAGGAGGACACATAATACACAATCATGAAAGACCACAAAGTTGTTCTCCTATATATGGCTGCCAGCAGTTATGTTAGGTCACCGGAGAGCAATCTATGGTGAATTTCCTTGTAGAAAGATGAATAAAACATCATATCATTAGTAGGCAGACTTATCCGCTACACTGCAGAATGAGACACGTCAGCTTTTCTGCAGGTGTGGCGTTAAAGTGGTCGCCTGGTGCTGTATATGTACTGCCGGCCAGTTCTCAGCCAGACACTGAGCTGCTGTCTACAGCTCCACATGTGGTACAGTCAGGGTAAACACAGGAAGGGCGCTCTCGCTCTACCTCAACATCTACAGAGGAAAAGCTGTGACTCATTCAAAACATATGTCAAATATACAGTTGAACCCTGCAGGCATCAGAGAAGGCAGATCCCGGAGGAAGCTATGCTCAAGTAAAACTTTTTCTCCTACAGAAGTTCCGTTTTAGAGCCGCCTGCTGTCGTAAGGCCGACTCTTAACTACAGCCTAGTCTGTTCAACAGACCCAGAACTTTAAATCCACTATTAAAAATCTAAAAACACACACTTTCAAGTGTTTCATTCACAACTTTTCTCCATGCTGAGTGAGTAAAGTCAATATTTGGATAGAAGTGGGTTCCATGGAGCCGACCGCTAACAGACCATGGTTGCAGGGTTTCTCTGTTCTCTCAGACATCTGAGATGTGTGTAGTCAGCCTGCCCCAGGGGAAGCATGGAAAAGTCCAGTGTGCAAGTTCAGTGGAAGTGTCGGGATGGAGGGAAAAAGAGAGGGAAAGGGGGCTTTTTACTGTGTCATAAGACTGTCTGACACGAGCTCATTAACTCACATAAACACACACATGCTCATGTAAGCTGCACCACAAAGCTGAGAGTCAATATCTGCAGGAAATAAACCAAAACTTTCAAACCGATATTAAAACTTCCTTTGTGGGAGCTCTAAACCAATCCAAGATTTACTGCAAACAACTAGCAGGATCTGACTTTTTTCTGGTTCAGTTATTCAGACTTCTCATCCACCTATAAGCTTTGTGGTATTTTAGCACTGGGGCACTTGGTGCTTTACAGCTCCTCAGTGAGCACTACAAAGACCACTGTTAGTCCAGAGCATCGACCGCCAGCTGCCAGAAATCACACAGAGATGACAACATCAACTGCAGTAATTAAAAAGTGTTAAGAGAAAACAAACTTTCATGTTAACTGCTAAGCCGTTGTTCAGGGTGTTTTACAAGGTGAGAAACCCTGGGAGAACTTTTGTTTCCGTTTAGTTGTCCCAGACAGCTGTGCTGCATGATGGTGATAAATACTCCATTGTTTGTTTTTTTTGTCTCATGTCAGGATTTATCACAGTCCAACATGTTACTAACCAAGTTACAGATTTAGTTCTCATTTGAAGAAGAGCGTTGTCTCGATTCCTGCGTTTCTTTAACCATCCTTAAAAACATTAAAAAGGAGGGTTAAGTGCGGAGTGAGCACATGAACGGGTCTAACACAGACGTATGTCAGGGGTCCTGAAACACAATGAATAAAAATCACAGTAGAGACCTGATGGCGCCACGTTTAAAACCTGTTAAAATGGTCTCCCCGGCTTTGAGGGCAGTCTTTAAGGAAGTTTATAAACTGGCAGGAGACTGATAAAAACCAAGTTGGAAGGAGGGGCTGGGAAATAAATACCAAATGTGCTTGCTGCACTGTGAGGGGGGAAAAGAAAAAGAAAACTCCTCGGACTTCACCTTGGAGTCTCTTTGGTTTTTTTTTTTTTTTTTTTCACGTAGACGTATGCGTCATCCTCATGGTGTAAAGCTGTAGTGCCAGAGGCAAAGCGCCCAGCAGTTACTGCATAGTTGTATATGGTGTGCTGATGCAGCCCAAAAGAGACAGGGGGGAAATAATCTGCTTTCTCCACTGCAGTGAAACACTACAAAGAGCATTCATGTGTGTGTGTGTGTGTGTGTGTGTGTGTGTGTGTGTGTGTGTGTGTGTGTGTGTGTGTGATATTGTGAGCACACTTCAGTCGCACCAAAAAAAAAAAAAAAAAAAAAAAAAAGACCTTCATTTCAAACAAGTCCTTTTGAACTCCGCTGGGAACTTAAGACATGAAAAGAGTTTTGCTTGACATAAACCCAGCCCTTCAATGAAACCGAGACAATCTGAAGGAGAACTTCACCAGCAGGCTTTACAGATAAAACCTGCATGAGTGACATTAGAGCAGGTTTCATTTCAAATATCAAAGTATTTCTTGTGCTACTTGCACACCCTAAAGATTCATCCTATTGTGCAAAAGACAGAAATATTTTTTTGGAATATTAAATTAACACAGTCTCAGAGATTTCCTTCAAAATACATTAAATATGTTGGAAAATAGTTGCTGAAAACATGTGAAAAGTTTTCAGTTTTCAGGATTTTGTGGGCGGTCCTAAAGGGTGGCTCGATGACACGCTGAGGCCCCCCTGAGCATACCGGTGCACCCCTAGCAGAGAGATAGAGATTAATTCATCTCGCTCAGAGTGCTTCAAAGTTAGTCTGAACTCATATGCCACGTTTCAGTCGCTTCAAAATTGGTGCTTGACTGCTCCCATGAGTGGGTGTGTTTTCAGTGTATTCAGCGGACACGCCCCCACAGTCCTGAAGCTGAGAATACTGCTCATTTTTATCTGATTTTGACACCTAATTTCATAAACTTGTTGATATTTTTAATTATTCAAATTTGGCTGGGTGGTTAATAACACTTTCTTCTTTCGTCTGACAAACTTGGAACACATATTTATTCTTACTTTACACAGACTTTAACTCAAAAATGCCTTCGTGCAATTTGTAAAATGTTTTTTTTTAGTTTGGTCTCAGCTGAGAAAAATTGGAATCAGACTACAGTATCAGACAGGAGTTCAACATTTCCCCCAAAGAGAAGAGAGAAGTCTGGATCTGTTCCCTGAGTGAAAGTGACAGCAGGACAACACAATTGTGAGGATTCATCCCCTCCCACCCCGACCATAGCCCCAAGCAGAGCCAAGTGGCCAGGACTACAAATCAATGGTGGAGTTCATTAATGAAGAGGCAGGGTCTGTCAGGGAACAATAGCCGTCAACAGGAGCCGTCTCAGACAATCTGGGTCGGGACACTCTGATGGATGAGAGGAGTTTTAAGTTCCCATTTACCCCCAGTGCCCCTTGTGTCTAACCCCCTAACCTCTGTGTAGGACAGAGAGCAGCCAGTCTCCCCTTTCACCTCAATCCCTTACACCATGCCGGACTGAGAGCTTCGGGAACATTTCTGCTACAGCAACTCTCCTCCAAACCAAAGAGACCTACCAGGACTGACAATGGCCAATCCCATCACTTCTAAATCCCACCATCCTCACTCAATGATGAGAATAGAGTGAATAAAAATCATATAAAAGCTGACACAGTCAAAACCCATCAGAGGAGTAAAGAGATCATGGCTTTAAATCGATTGGGACAGAACCGTGACCTTTGCTCCTGGCAGATCCATGGGGAGGGCTGCTGCATGATAATGCAGGCTGGCACAGAGCCTGTCTCTGAATGATAACATAGACCCTGCTCTATCTGTCCCTAGAGGTGGGAAGACACCTTTTTATTTCAAACAAAGATTCAATAGGTTCCCACATAAAGGATGAAAAGGGCCTTTGCTACAACCGAGGTTAGGGTGATCCACCACTGAATCTGTAAGTTAAAATCTGAGACTATTCCTGAACTATAGAGTGCAAAATGAGTTCAGTAGTGCAGTTTTATTAAAGCCTGCTTGCCAAATTAGTTGAGTTCATAAAAGGTAGCTAGCTTCATAAGTATGGACAACACAAATGAGATGCTTGAGCTCCTAAATCACCGATTTGGGATGATTTCCCAAACTATACTCCTGCCAAGAGCTCAGCAAGTGTAGGCTAACAACGCGTGGAGGCGACTATGAAGTTCCAGTGTACTGGGCGTCATTCTTAATACAAATGCATCAGGAACAGCTAAGAAGGAAACTCAGGAAAGATCAAGGCCAAGTTCTCGCTCAGGATTTGTAAGAATGGATGTAGTTGGCTTTGCTTCAATGATCTTGGCCTACTCTGGCGCATTAACTACAGAAAGGCAAAGTCAAGGGACAGTGGGGACAGCAGATCCAGAGTGACGGTGAAGGGAGGAGACAGAACTGAAGTGATCCTGCCAGAAATCCCATTTCAATTATAAGAAGCATTAAGCTTCTTAGGTGGTATACTAAAGACTGGACAGAGTGTCTGGGGGTTTGGACTGCTCACTTAGGCCAGACTGCACATTTAGGCCATGTGTGTGTGAGGGCTCATAGATCCACCCATGTGTCTCTGAAGCTATTAGATGTGGGTTGTCCCTTCAACGATAATCCTACTGTCTGAAACCTTGTTAAAACTTTCCTCCAGGCCACCTGTTGCAGGGGGGCAGCTGTTGTCCCCAGCCTGGCCGCAGCCGTTCCCGCCAACCTTGCCTGGAATGGGGGGGGGGGGGGGGGGGGGGGGGGGGGGGGGTCATGGCAGAAGGCGGCCAAGCCTCCCTCTTGGCTCGGGAAACACTCCAGCATCAACACAAGCCGGCAGACTGACACATGGAAAAGAGTTACGAGAGCACACTTGCCTTTGGATGTTAACACATCAGCCATAAATTGCTGCACTTTAAATGAGACGCTTCATCACCAAGCGGTGGTAGAGAGCAAGTGTTCTGTTCTGGAACAACCGGTTATGCAAAGACAGAGCTGCGTAGCTACTGAGGCAGCTGGAAATGAAATGAGACATCATCTTGTATTAACAGAAGATAAGGGTTCTTGTCACAGTAAAGCATGTACCCAAAACAATCGGAGATTAAGCTTAGAGGTGGGACTAAAGACGCTCACGGCTGACACATAACTGCTTTTTAAAAAATCATGAGTTCTTTGAGAATCTACTTATTATTTTCAAGCCCCCATTATCTTGTTGTGTAGCAACATCGGGAATGGTAGAAACCGCCCGTGAGAACCTAGAAAGAAGGATGGTGTGGCTTGCGCAGACAGTGCCAACAGTTGCCTGTGGATGCTGTAAATGCCATCGCCATTCCCAGAGATACTCCCTAATAACCTCTCAACAAAATTAAGCAGCGAGGCAGCGTGCCTTACCAGTGAATAGCTGGCATACCAGTTTGACGGACCTCTGTTGGATGAAATAATAGCCACATGGAAGACTAATGACGCTAGCCTACAGGACTGAATCGCCCCCCACCCCACAAACCAGTAGTGGCCCATGAAAAGCTGACTTGGCTATAAATAACCATTATTCATCGACAAAAAATGAATAAACTGGACAAAGGGATATGGGCCAGAGGGAGAGGCCTAGTGGATGGGCGGGTTTCTGGCACTATGTAAAGGGAGAATGTATAGCAGAAGCTGCTTTCTCTCTCGGGATACGGGCCCACGATTAGTGCACTATTGTTGATGATTATCTGGGCTCATGCGAGGCGCAGGATCCCACATTCTTGGTCACAAAGAGCTTCTGCAAAGATGATAAAGACACGAATGAGCAATTCAAATTTTGGACAGTGTTAGGGTTTTAATAATACATTAACCAATGCCTTACCTGTGTGTGTGTGTGTGTGTGTGTGTGTGTGTGTGTGTGTGTGTGTGTGTGTTTTAGACTTACAAAGAATTACAATTACAAAGCAGTGAGAGGTGCCCTTTCGAGAGACATCATTCTCTGTTTGAAGGGATTTCAAAAAGGGAAGAGAACTCAGAGGGGATCATGAACTGGCTCATTTGAAACTCATCTTGAAACTGTTTTCAAAGACACGGATGATAAGTAACCTTTCATGAACATTTTATGGTACTTTGTCTTGTGTGTTTTTCTGTTAAGAAGTGTGTATTTAACTTATTAATTCCGTGGTATGTGGTACTGGGTGACGCTATGTACTTGTCCCTGTAAAAATAAACATTTAAATAAGGACATCAAGCACAAAACTTAAGAGCCAAGAGGGTCCGAAACAACTTGGAGATATCTGTATTCATGCAACATAAACAGAGAATATCCAAGACTGAATTACAAGCAAGCACTCTACCTGTCAAGCAACTGTAAATTACAAAGCAGCTGTAAAGTCATGAAACATATTGTGTGTCAGTCTGAGCAACTGTATGCAGCTGACATGCTGATCAAAGGGCTACACTGCTGACAACACAAAAGCTTGTCTTGAATGTCAAGTAGTGATGGTTGTTTCGTAGCCACAAGCCGTAAGACTCAGCACTCAGCAATCAGTCTGCTGTATGAGTCAGATCCTTTGCATGACCATTGTATTCAGTTCACCGACACTTCCAGATGGCTGTTGATGTGATCCTAATAACTGATCCACTCTGTCAGAGAATTAATATACCATTTAACGCCTGCAACAACAGCTCAATGAGCTCTGATTGCAACACCGTGTATTACACAAATATATCAGTCTTCATACCTGAGCTGGAAGTGAATGTACTTGAGTTGTTCAAGGAGACAACTCTATTGATTGCGTCATTTTTAGGAGTCTCTCGCTCTGCCCGGCAGGATTCAGTAACTGGGGCATTAAAACAGTCACAGATATAAAAATAGACCTAAGATGACTACAATGTGTGCCAGTTTCTGGCCTCAGACAGACATCCTCGTGAGGTTTTCTTGGGTGAGACAAAAGCACTGGGGCGTTTTCGTCAAGATCAATACTTCACGCTGAGGTCAGCTCAACCCTCGGGCGCCTCCGAGGTCATGTTTTTGACATGTGAAGTTGAGAACACAATTAGCTTTGTGTTACAGAGGTTTACGCTGAGCAGAAAAATGGATTTCACCTTTATAAAATACGGAGAATCTGCATTTAAATGTCCAACTTATAAACCAGAAATCAAAGAGTAAATTCTGCAAGATGCTGCATTTTTAAACACGTTAGCATACATCACATTTTTAAAGTTATGAATGACATCTGGAGATACTTTAACACAAAAATATCTGACAAAGCAATTACTATCAGGACTGGATCACAGCATTCCCAGTGTACTTAGAGTAGTCACGTCTTGGCATACAGATAATTTTGAACAAAACGTTCAAGGCAAAACCAGTTCCCAGAGCTCTTATTTCTGAAAAGTCTGGACTTGCAAGAAGAAAGTCAACACTGGCGTAAGACAAGCAGTGTTTTAGCACGAAGGGGGGGTCATGACACAAATCCCAACATCCTCTTACTGGATAAACAGGTTTTTATTGCTGTGGTTTTACCAGCGCACACGCACGCATGCACGCACGCACGCATGCACACACGCTCTCTAGATGGCCACTTAATAGCCAAGAATTTAAAACTTCTAGCCTAATTAAAGTTGTGTCAGATGCAATTAAGTATAAAAAGAAGTAATTGCAAACGTTTGCGCACCTATTTCCGTAAAAAAACCTCAGAGTGCTCGAGTCATTTAACGCGTTTAAATGCTTCTGTAAACAACCAAACTCAGGACAGTTTTAAAGGTGTTTTATGAAAATGAGGCTGTAAACACGTCAGATAAACAAGTGCGAGCTCAATTTGGAAATGCATAACACACTGGATGCACTCTGTTTCATACATCTGTGGTCAGATGGTTTGATAAACTGGGAGAGAGATGCATGAAGAAACTGAAGAGGCACTGAAGATCTGCTCAAAACAGTAAATGTTACCATTAATTATTGACCGAGTTTAGACTAAAAATTTAATTTGTGTTTATGTGTGCCATATTGTTGACATATACACTTATTGTTTTTAGGATCTGACATATCTCCCTGTTCAGCAGTTGGTTTGAGCAGCAGAACTTCTGTTTTGTATCAAACAGAAAGCAGCACTTCAGCCACCTGGAACAACAGATTTTCAAATTAATCACACCCCTCTAGTTCCCTCTACGAATTAATCCCCCTTGTCACCAAGTTACACCCACATGAAGTGTAAACTGATTTAGAGCGTGACACACAACAGTCTGTTTACAGGAGTTCGGCATATGTGGGAAAAAAAAGTTGTATAAAGCCTCCAGAGGGAGGTGTCTGATAAATCAGCGTCTGGGGGCTCAGCAGACATCTGTAGCCCACTCCACATCTCTGTTTGAGGCTAGCAGCTTCAGGATACATTAGCCACTACCAGACTGAGATGTATTGTGGGTTAGATTTTTTAAAGTGTGGAATAAAAAAAATGTGAGGAGATACCTGTGGTTCTGCTGCATCGTTTTTGTTTTAAACTGTCCACCACTAATACGACAAAGTCATAGGAGCTGAATAGCTGATAGTTGAATTAGTGGAGAGCTCTCATACTCTCATACTAGGCTGTAAAATGCATAAAGTCAAGCAATAAAGTATAATTCCCCTCTTTTTCCCCTCTACTGAGTGGATTATCATATTCAAAATATTTATGCATTATGGTAAATGGTAAATGGACTGTACTTATATAGCACCTTTCTAGTATTCCGACCACTCAAAGTGCTTTTACGCTACATATCTCGTTCACCCATTCACACACACACATTTATAAACTGATGGCATTGTCTGCCATGCAAGGTGCCATGCATTCACACACCGGGAGCAGTTTGGCGTTCAGTATCTTGCCCAAGGATCTTGCCCGGGGATCGAACCGCCGATCATCTGATTAGTTCCAGCTCTACCTCCTGAGCCACAGCCGAACGTTAAAAACAACAATAGAACAACAGGAGACTGTGAGCAAAAAACAAACCCATCATCAAAACTCAAGAAAGGTGCCAATTCACAAAGCAGGGCATCCTGTTAAATGATACACCAGCCCACTGTGGCATTACAGAACACAGTGCTGCTCCAATCAGCTCATCCTCAGCTGTCAGTTCAAGGGTAAAAAGCTGAGAAGTGAGCGCTTGTATAACAAACTGCTGTTCCAGAGAAGGTCGGAATCAGCACAATGTTTGGAAGTCAGCACAACGCTGCAAACAGCAAAATCTGATATTTTTATTTTCATTTAGACTTCAAGCTGCCAGATGTATCGTTATATTGAAGGGTGAATGAGTCATCCTCTTGACGGTCTGTCAGATTCATACTTTATAAACCAGCTGCTTGTGGATGCCCGGCTTGTGTACATTATGTAAATGTGTTTCTGTTTGCGTGTGTTTGAGATTCCCCGCAGGCCGGCAGACAATAAGTGGAAGTGTTCCCCATCCACTGCAGTGTTTAATTGGTCAAACAGACCAAAGTGAGCGCGGTCTTGTTGTCTCAACAATAAGGCCTTGTGTTCCCTGAGCCTGAGCGTGGGGAGGTCAGTGTGAAACAACAACACGCTGCTATACGTCTTCTGCAACAACAATTCAGCTCATCTCTGCTGAGCTGTTTTTCTCTTAAACAAAATAAAATCCACACACTTTATCTGCACATTCCACTCTAAGGAGTGCTGAAATTATTCCCAATAGCAGATTAAATGTTATTTCCAGACCAGCAGCAGAAGAGGTTTGAATGAAAACGGTGCATAGCAAGGTGTCAGACGCCCTCGTGAAGCACCTGTCAGCCTGAGCAGGTGTTTGGCTGCCTGGCTTAGTCCTCCTCAAACAGATTTAAAAAAGGAGGAAGGGTAAAACTGACATTAGACGCCAACGACATATAGGACATGAGTCATTAGCTGCACATGTCTGTGTTTGTTTTTTACAATAAAAATGTGTAAGTCTGTCACGACTCAAAAACTTTTCCACGGTGAAAAATCAGGCAGAAATGATCCATTTCCTCAAGCCGACACCTAACATCTGCAAGCGTGCTTTAACATTACAGAGCCGAGACACACTAACACACATAACACGACGAGCTGCTCATGTGGGAAATTCTATTTTTACCATCAGGCAGGGCGAGGCTCGGCTGCCATACAGCACACAAAGTAGGGAAACTATAACAAGGGGAGGGAGGGACGGACGGACAGAGAGAGGAAGGTGGTGGAGGTCTGTCAGGGAACAAAGCGGAAGTGTCCTTCCTCCTGATGACCTGCAAGTTAAAGGAAGAATACAAAGTGTTCTCTGGTGGGCATACAGTGTGATGCAGCTGGACGTATTTGCAATGACCACTACTGAAAAGTGATATACATGCCGACGATAATCCTCTTTATTACTGTCTATGTTTGAACTCTTTCTGCTCTGTGCATCTATTGATGTCTCTCCTGGATGAGGGATCCCTCCTCTGTTGCTCTCCCTCAGGTTTCCTCCCACCACCATAGGGTCTATTTTGTGAGTTCTTCCTCATCCACATGAGGGTCCAAGGATAGACGGGGTCGTATGTTGTACAGGATTTTGAGCTTTACAAACATATCTGACATGACTTGGACATAACTTGGCACACTATAGGCCATAAACAGCCTTGATGAACAATGGTTGAGGTGTTTCTTTACAAATTGAGTGACTCTGAGCTGACATAGATCTTTTAAATTAAAACAACATGATCACACATTGTGTAAACATAAGAGATGATACATATAATAATATATAAAGCCACTCACCTCCTCCAGTGCAGTCACTGTATTCCTGCAGTGGGACATCCTGGTGGTGAAGTTGGAGGCAGTGGGCGATTTATAATCTTCATTGGTCTCTGCCACAAACTCTGAAACTGTGATTTGGTCCGGCATAATTAATCCCTTTGCTGATAAAAAGAAGAAGAAGAAGAAGAAGCACTTTCTGTAATCCCCCCTTCTCGCCTGTACAGTTGTAGGACAGAAAAGTTCACAGCAGCAGCAGCAGTCGTAGTAATAGTGTCTCTGAAGGTCCCTGCGGGTAGTAAACCATCTCTGGGTGTGTTTATGTCATTCCCTTGTTTGCTCCCAACACAATCCAGTGCAGCAGCGGTGTTGCACGCTGGCTCGAGGAGTTGCAGCCTTACCGCTCGCCGCTCACACCGCGCTTTGCTACAAGGTGATGGGGTAGGTTATATCCCCGCTGGCTTTCAGCCCACTACTCTCTTTCCATGCGGCTTCACAGCTCGCCCTCTAGTCGCGGGAGAAAGTGGAGCTTTGCTTCGGTAGTGCCTGTTATCCTCCTCTCGTTATGTTCCCAAACCTTCCGAACCAGCTGCGGGGTGTTCAACTTCTTCTTCCTCCTCCTCGCCCGGGGAAACAACAACCAGGCGCTTTCAACGGGAGCGCAAGAAATTGACAAAGGTAGAGGAGGGGATTCAATGGACGCGCAACAGCCAATCAGGAACACCAGCTGGTAATTGGGAGCCAATCAGGATTCATGGAAGGCGTGACTCATGCTGCCTTCAAGTGCGCCTCGTAAACTCTAGAATCCTTTCAGTGACGTCCCTCAATGTCCTTACCAAGCGTTTCACCAGTCAAGTGAGGGTATACAAAATAAACGTGAAGGGTCTTAAAGCTTCTGTGTGCAGTGTTATGTAAATATATACACTGAAACTAGCTAATACTTTGAAGTATCTCAATAACGCTTACAAACACTGTGGGACATTAGATGCATTATTAACTTAAATGCTAGTTAGCAATATTTTTCAGCTTAAAGTGTGGCAGTTTGCTCCATCAAAACAATATAAAAAGGCCAAATGTCCTCAAAAATTACTTTTACTTAATTAAATTTACTAATCTGTAAACCCAGCAGTTAAATTCAACGTTATAAGGGTGTCTTGAAGTGGTTTTACAGAACTGACCGACTGTATATAAACTTTTACAACGTCAAATCATTGCAGTGTTAGTCTCTTTATTAAACTTTATTTTTCTAATTGTAGTTTTAATTAAACATCAATACATAGGAGAACTAAACAGACAGGTCACCAGGGGTAATAAAATTAATAAAATTAGTTTTGATTTCAAAGTTAGTTCCTCATTCGTCCCAAGAAGGAGAGAGATAACACCAATAGGACATCAAGTAAGGATCACCTCCAGTTCATATTAATCTTAGTCACAACTCTCTTTTCTCATTAGTTTCATGAGCCCATATAAATATTGATTCTAGGTCTGATTCACATCAAGGTCTGTGTTTAGTTTAAATATGTCTCTGGTGCAGTTATGGTCATCAGTGAAGTTTCTGAGATGCTAACATTTTGATTGATGGACTTTGTTAGAAGCAGTAGGTTACATATAGGAGTAAAAAACAGGCAGCATAAGTAACAGACAGTGTTGATAGAGTCAGAAATAATGACAAAATAGAGCCTGTAATGGCTTTTAGGTTTATATTATTACAGCATACATCCAAAACAAACCTCACACACGTGACACTAAATCTCACAAAATCAAAATCAATTAAAGTCCCAATTGAAGTCCCATACCTTGCATACTATATGACTGTCATACAAATGTCATACACATTTCACTACTTTGCAACATTTCCATTTGAGCATATGATTTATACAGTGCAGTACAAGCTCTATGTAATCCAAATATTTCCGACGGCACTTAAAAGCAGCATCTTCATTCGGGCACCACTAGTAGTTTCTTTAAGGTGGAGATGGGAAAAGTGGTTATCAGTGTGAAAATGATGCGGTATCATAGTGAAAGGATTTGGGTTTTTAAATGTATGTATTAATTATTTTAAGTGTGGATTAATGGTGTGGATGCACATGTTTTTGCTGAGGATCAGCTGTCAGCTTTGAAGACAAGCTGTAATTCCAGTGTGGCTGTGGCACAAATGTCTAAAGTTAAAACAAATTAGACCAATAACATTTTATTTGTTGTAACATTAGGTTTTGGACCTAAACATTCAAGGATTCAGCCAAAGATTTCCAACAGCCCAGCTCAATGTACTGAAGAGGGAAAAGAAGGTACAAACATTAAAATACATACTTCACAAATAAATGGATTAACTCTGATTATTACCAGTTGCAGTAGTAGTAGAAGGAGGACTCGGATTGTAGTATTTCTTGTTTATGGACAAGCACTGTGGCACTGTAAAGCAACCCTTCTTTTACAATGATATCAAACAAACCTTTGAATATGTGTTTTCAAGATGCTTTGAGGCGGCTATAGCTCAGTGAGACCAGTTGGTGTCGACTGGTTGCTGGAAAGGTGTCAATTCAGCTCCTGAACTCTACCTGAACCCTCTGACATCTTTCCATAATACATGTATAGTAGGTGCTGCATGAGTGTGTCTTTCTAAGTGTTCATTTTCTTCATCTCCTCATCGATACAGAGACCTCAACAACACAAACTTGCTGCCTCGTCATGATGAATTATCCACAGCACAATACGTAATGTAAACTACCATCCCTTGTCTGGTGAAGATTATAGTTTTTGCATATTGTCAAGAGATTTGTCTTAACTTCCAGATGATGGGAGATAATTTATGTTACACCTACCTGATCAACAGTGAGTCTGTGATAGGATGCTATCACATGTATCAGATAAAAAGGCTTATTAGGTCAGTTATCAACAGAGTACTATTAACTTTGTGTGTGTGTGTGTGTGCTCCAGAGTTTACCGGAAAGAAGCTATTGCATTATCCTCTATGTGAGAACATGTTTTGTTGTTTTTGTGTAGACCACAGCCAAAAATAAATGTCATTAAAAATATCTTCCAAACTGCTGTTGTGAAAAGGCAAACCAGAAAGAAAACTTTCTATCATATCTCTCTAGACACTGCCTGAACTTTTGTTAACAGGAGCTTGAAAAAACAACGGCGTCTGCTCCCAGAACGCTGGAGTTTTTTCCTGGGCTTTGGGATGAAAAATCTGCTGATGTTTCCCAGCCCATTCAGCCCCGGCAGGACAGCTACCGGTATAAATAGTATCACAGTGGCAGAGGCAAAAACCCTGGGCAGCCTTTAAATCACAAACTGGGCAGTGTTCACACATTCTTTCAGCTCTGCAGCGTCTCCTGGCAAGCTGCTAAATGAAGAGCTTAAGACCCAGGCTGACCCTGACTGGCTACTCAGGCCTCGACTCCCTTATGAAATGAATACACATACTCCCAGCGAACATCTGCTATCCAGAGACAGAGCGGCTCAGTCAGTGAGGTCAGTAGAACTAAACAGCATCAGCCTTCCTCTTCACCACTGACATGGCTTTATATCTTCAACACAATCTGTCTTTCTAAATGAAGGTTTTATCTTTTAAATCAAGACCAAACCAACCTAAAAATATCTCAACTGTCAGTGATGCATCACTTTGATTTTCTTGTTTCTGTTGCCGAAGAACTGCACTGGAAACCAAGGTGAGTAGGGTCATCCAGCAGGTACCGGCTGGGAATATAATATAAAAGGCACGTTGTTTTATATTTTATGGGATCTGGAAAAGCAGAAATGAGGGATCATAAAAATGCAGCTCAAGGAAACATTGATAAAATGATAAAACATACTGTGTCATGAATGTAGCCTTTGCATAAATAATCCATACTCTAATTTTATTGTACCATATATTCATCAAAGCCTCGTAAAGTTTTGTTTTTTTAATTTTACAACCAAGCTGTGTTTGCTGCACATTACCATGAAAAAAAGATGTTAGAGCAGAAGCTGTCAGCTGCTTTATTAAACAGAACAGAAGCCTCATTCAGCAGCAGCACCCATCCTCAATATAGACCTTGTTTGCATGCAAACAACTTACAGCCTTGAGTAACAAGTGAGAGTGGTAGTTTTTGGATCTGCCTGCTGTTTTTGAACGTCTTCAAGTGATTTAGCGTGCCACCAAACTGGAAACGTCCATATTATTCACCGCTTTGGTGCACAATGTGCTATTTTCACTTTCCTTTAAAACCAAAGCTGATTTGGTGCCGAAAAACTGAAACTAAATGCAACCCACGCAGCTGCAGAAAGAACAACAGCCAAAGCAGATCTCATACTGTACACAGAGAACCTCTTGGAAAAGATGCTTGTAATTTGTATTAGAATAAAGCACAGGGTGTGTCTGTACACAAGCATCCACTATAGTGATTTGGCATTTGAATCTTAGCAGGAACGTACAACATGTCATAGCAGTAAAAGGGGACTGATGTTTGACTGGGAGTCACTTTTTCCTAATGACACCACCATGACATCATGATTGTGTAACAGGTGGGATAACCTCACAGTCCAGCTTCTTATGTCTCAAATGAGTTGAATGAATGACTTCTTTGTTTGAAATAATTAGCAGCTAATTCTAACCATTTGGCAGCTGAAACTTTCCAGCTTACAAGTGGATAAAATGGCATATCCAGGGCCAAGCTCAGCTCCACCGCTCCGACAATCTTATGTGGGGAAATTATCTCAGCTTCTCATAGATCAGAAACCACATTACTAACCAGAGACTGCGCTAAAGAAGAGCTCATATGAGGATGAACTGAACAAGCAGTTCCCGGCGAACCTGAGCGCTAGCTGCACGCTGTGGGACTCCTAATGGAAGAAGGATGAGGAGAAGGAGGGAGGGGAAGGAACAAAGGGAGGGAGAGGAGCGCTGAGGAGAGGGAAGTGAACTGTAACGAGTCCTTTCTCACAAACTGTCAGAGAGAGAATTCAGTGAGTTCATTTAAATGGATGCTTGGTACAAACATGGCCTAGCTAGACCATATAAGAAGCATATGATACAGAATTCACTTTACCACCATATGGAGCTGTTTCTTTGTTGCTTTAGGCAAGTGTGGAGTGTATTTATGTGATTGAATTTCTACTTCAAACCCTGTTTTTAGCTCTGTTTTTATTTCAGTCATGCAGCACTCCCAACATGGGGAGCTATCATCTGAACTGTGGTATCTGATTAGCTGCAGATGTTAGACATCTTCAAATGTAGGATCTCTGCAGTATTTATTCCTACATGCTGTATTGATATATGCCAACCACGGTTCTGATAGAAGTGCTGGCCAAAAATTAAAGAACAGTTCTTTTCTTCTGATACTTTTGTGAGTGTGATTGATTGTACCAGGTCTGCACTGGTAGGCATACATGCTGCTTCCAGGAAATAGCCATCGTGTTAGCCTGTGAATGTTATTCCTGTCCTGCAGAATTTGTATAGACAAATTTAGTACATGCTAGCGTTGATAACTGGTTTGAATATTGATTCAATACTTTAATATGATAATGAAGCACCTTGGTTTACTTTCATTCAGTACCATATTATTAGTGGGCCCTGTATTCTTATGGAATGAACCAAATGCACAGGATACTCAATATATTTATAAGTTCATTCACGTCCCAGCTGTTCGCTTCCTTAAACACCTCCAATCATAGCTTAGAGTCATAACTGTAACGAGGTCCAGCAGGCCTGTCGAGATCTTTCATCATATTGAAATCGTGTGCGTGGGGTGATAATATAGAATAAAAGTTGATAAAAAGATAGTGTTTTCTCTCTTTTTATTACATTAACCACAAATACAAGAGCAAAAGTATAAGTAAAGGATGTTAAACTGTGCGTCTGCTAACAAACTAGGGTTACAGGTTACATAAAAAAAGCCACATGTACATTCACTGTGTGGCATTTAACGACAACAAAACCTTTCACTAACATACTCTAGTAATTCAACAGAAGTGGTAAATTTGAAGTCAGTCACTCATAGACTCATATATTATCTTCAAGCCAGGTGAAAATGTCAATAGGGTCAAAGGTCAGTGTTGGATGCAATTACACATCAATCAACTATGAACAATGGAAATTCAATTAGCTCTGTGGGTATTGAAAATTCTCCTTTCCGATGTGGCCGACTTTAATATATGACCTGCACACTGTATTATGATCGATTGTGTTCCTTTCTCTTCACTGAAAAGCACGTAAATAAGGTCTCTTGACCAGTAAGCAAAGAATAATCATAGCTAAAACAAAAAACAATGGAGACACAGTTTTACTCTCCAGTTTTCTATTAATATCCAACTCTGAGTACTCCCAGACACGTCAACCAAAAGGAATGCTCTGGCTCATGATTTTCATTTAACCTTGCTACCGTGAAGGACACCCAAGAAAGAGTGGTGTGTAAAATAATTGCATGACATTTTTAGCCAGACCCCGTACACACACACACTCATCTGAGTGATGATCGCAAAGAGCTGGGGGTTTGCAGCTGCTTCACTATCATCATTAGGAGCAAGTGGCTTTTACAGTAATTATTGCTCCTCTTAGGATTTGGCACTGTGAGTCTGAGCATATCGAGTGTCCCTGTACTTCATTATATCCTGACAGGCAACGTGTCAACCTGCCCCATCTTTTCTTGGTTTCCTAGTTACCATAACGCGAGATACCTAATCGAGCGTTTCACTTCTACTTTGCACCCTTAAAAAAATCTCCACACTGTGAGAAAGGACATTTTGTCTTGCATACTGCAGCAAAAATAGTTCCAGTGTTATTTTAATGCATATAATAGTCCCAATTTTATGCATATAATCCCATTTTGTACAGTGTCCCCTGAGTGTGAGGGTGAAGACACCACAAGTTTGCTGTCACCGGCTCTTTAGGGAAGGTCAGTAGCTGCAAAATTTCTCTCTGTGTTTATTTACTGACAACTCCCCTGGTCCAAACAATGTAAACCACAGGATATTAATTGTTAAACCACAGGACGAAAACACAAACACACACAAATTATGATCTCTAAAATCTTAGCAATTCATTCCCTGCGGCCTTGTGTTGGGAATATACAGCTGGTCACAAACATTGCCGTGTATTTAGAGGGTAAACTACTCATATACCAAGAACAAGAGCTAGATGAACAAAAAGGAAGTGCAACCTTGCCAAATAAACAGAAGTACATGTCTGCAGTACACTGCACAGGATCTAACTAAACGTCACAAGGTCAGTGCAGGTATTTGAACGTATGCTGACCATGGAAAACATCTCCTTTATCATAGCATCATCTTTTTTAATGTCCACAATGAAATATTCATTCCTCAGCTTTATTTCAGCCTAACAGCCTCACTGAACGCAGTGCAGTGCAGGTCCAGTCATTCATCTGAATCAATATATATACAGGATATATAGGGATTAATGGAGGAGCTTTGTGAGACAACAATCATGACGAAAAGTGACACACTTGGTCTCTCCTGAGTCAAGTCACATGGAAAATACTCACTATCTCTGAGAAAACGAACAGTTGACATAAATGAGATCACTGCTGGGGGAAACTGTCAGGCTCGTTCTGTTCATCCACTCAGATTTAATTTAACCCAGGGTAAGAATTTAACCAGACTGTAGCGTCTCACTGAATCAGCACCTCTGCAGCACTGTGAATCCAAATCAGCCTCATTGACAGTCCTGAATGCTCCTTGAACGTCTGATGTCACGGTGCAAGTTCCCAAGCTGTGCTGCATCTGTTCTGACGCCACAACAGACGGCTTGAAAGCGTCTCAGGCATTTGAAGTAGCTGTGTTAAAGGTCCAGACTGATGAGATCATGGGGGACTAGTAGTGGATGAAAGACTACCTCGAGGGTATTTGCATTCTGTTCTGCATTGCCTCAATTAGACGATTAACTTCACAACTGTGTATCTCAGTCCTTATCACTTAAAAGGTCTGGTAAGTTTAAAGAGAATGAGGAGTTGACGCTACAGTATGGTGTGCCACAGGAAAGAATAAATTGGAACCAGCATTTCATGTGGAGTGAATCTGTCGGTATCCTCTTGGGAATGCTAATGGAGGGGGGGGCAGTGAGTTCAGTCCATGTAACTCAATGATTGTGCCTGTACCACGCAGAGTGAACCATTCAGCCAGGACTGTACGCAGAGTGGAGCCTTCACATCCATCAAATGTTCATCCGTCTTTATGACTAGATCACGAATTTTAGCCATACGGAAAAGCTAGTCATGGAAAATTCGGCATTATACAGAGTACTGAGTGAATTTAAATGGAGAAACTGAAGCTTGTCATCTTTTCCTCGTTCAATACACAAGCCGATGGGGACATTTTACATCTAACACAATTTGATTACTAAAAAATAAATCAGATTAGACCAAAGATTAAGCTGCGTGACTGACATCAGCTGAATCTATGCTGAAGCTATGATAAGTCAATGCCTTACAGGCTTATTGATTGATTATTCAAAGTCACCTTGACTAAAAGATCATTAATCTTGATCTCTCCTCTTTTGGAATGAAGCAACAATGAACACCAGAGCTGTTTTTTTGTTTTTGTTTTGCTATATTAAATATGGATACACACACATGCTCTGTACACCATTTTTCCACTTGGTTTTCTGCACAGATTAAACAAACAAGATATAATATATTATTTTGTGAGCTTTAGAGGTGCTGAGAGACAGAGCCAGACTAGCTGTTTCTCACTGTTTCCAGTCTTAGTGCTAAGCTAAGCTAGCTGGTTGCTCACAATAGTTGATATGGAATCAATCTTCTGATTTAGCTCTCATTTAATAAGCAAATAAGTGCACTGAGCAAACTGTTCCTTTAATTTTAAAGATAAAAACAATTAAATTCACAATATCCATGCTGTGCTGAATCCCTTTCTAAACAATTATAAAATAAATTTGAATTTTGACCTTAAAATTAGAAGATAATAAGTAAATGTGTTAAATGTGACAGGCCTCCTTAAATTCTGCTACACTCCCTCCAAATTACACTCCCATTCTTTCACCCACCTGCAGCCTCTATTGTGTGTCCACTTTGCATGCTGCATCAGTTTGTGCATTGCTGCCGAACTTTAATGTGCTGGCCTTGAAGTGACTAACATCTAATCCCTACCTGGGAAAAACAAGAAAGCGATTCTATGAAATGCGCATTTGTTGTTTCTATGTGCATTTGTTGCCGTTATACATTGAAAAATACAGACAAAAATGTGCGTTTACATGGAATAGCTGAATGGAAATCAAGCTTTAGATCTTTTGCTCTCCCTGTTTGGAAAAATAAAGGATGGTTTCTTTTAATTGAGAGGGATGGACAAAGACACTAGATGACAGGAAAACAGAAATAGAAAGAAAGAGTAAGGCATATAGGACACATAAGGTCATACTGTAAGTGAGAGAAAATGAATGATTGCCCCGCCCTCCAGCTAACTGTGGGCAGAAAATGAAACAATGAGCTGAAAGAGCTCATGTTTCTGCCACTGGAATAGACAGTGGTTACAGATTTGACCCCACACTTTTCAAATGTGTTGTTGACGTGTGAAACGGACAGGCATGTGTTTCTGTACTCAGCGGTCTACATGTGGATAACATGTAACTGATTTGGGGTGTTAATCCTGTAATTCTCCTCTCCTCTCCTCTCCTCTCCTCTCCTCTCCTCTCCTCTCCTGCTGGACAATGTTGTACAATAAGCAAAACACACTGGCCAGGAAAAATGTCAAGGGATGTTCACTGCCTTATTTATTATTAATGTAGAGTATATTTCTTGGTTTTTGAATATTACACTACACTCATGTACAGTGTGTTTTAACTTCACATCCAGGAGGTCTTTACACTGATATTCCCAGTATCCCAAAGCTGGGATTGTTCAGGAAGCAGGAGGAAATTGATTGGCTAACACTGTTTATTGATTGAAAAATATGGCCCTGGTCTTAAGCAACATCTCAGTGATTCCCACTGGTTGTGCTACTGGAGGACTATTTTGAGTGATGATGATAATGTGCTCCTGGTGGAAATCCCACTGGGATCGCAGAAGCATTAAAACGGTCCACACTGTGCTGGCTAAGTAAGCTGTCTGTGTCTGCAGGCATCGCTAAACCAGGAGATCGACAAAGCTCCTAACATGATTCTTAGGCATAGAGGATTATTGTGGTAAATAAACAGCAATGTTCATCTCTGCTGTTCTATTTCAAGAGGCCTTGTCCAGTGGGGGAACTCTGGCCTGACCCCGAAACACAAAGACATTTCCTGTCTGATCTGTAAAAAGAAAGGCTGTATGTCCCGGGAGAAGCAAGCCTGAGTGCAAAACATAAACTACTGACTATATAAGGAGCTTATGGGCTTTGTCACCACAATACAGATCAACCATAAACAACAAATGTCAGTCTAACCATAATGATGAGTACTTTTGGAAGAGATTAAAGAAAGAGAAGAAATGCAAAGTTCTCACACATGTATACACTTGTGAGTTGCCTGGCCTTCGTTACAAATGAATGGGAACCTCCACTAACTCATCTCCTGTTCACATGCTGCTACTGTCTAGTTTAAATAGATTAGCAGAGGCTTTGTCTCGCCTTGCTCTTTCTCATCGTCTCTTTTCTCTCCTCAAAAACCAAGCTCTTTAGGTGGAGTATCAGTCTGTGAGAGAGGTGACGAGGAAGGGGATGGGGTTGCCATGACGATGCCAACTTTAACGAACTGTGTCGCTCTCCGTGATTGTGGGTTTAATTGGATATCATTGAGGAAGAACAAAAAAAGCAGCTGAGTGGAGCGACATGAATGCAATGAAGCTGCGTCTGTCGAGCTGTCTGCCCATCTTAATGTCATACTCCCTCTCTCTCTCTCTGTAGTTATGAATGATTAATGGTGATTATATAAGAGCTGTAGTACACGGAATGCATGATGAGTGTTACAGAGAGCATGTAGTGATGTAGAGGAAGAGAAAAGGGACTTCCACGGGCGCTTGCCATAAATGAATAACTTACAATAATAAAAGTAATTATGTCATCCAGTCTCGCATGTATTTAAATAAGTAAAATGTTTCTTGATTCTTCCTTATTCTCAAGAGATAATGAGTCATTATTGCTGCACTTTTCTCTGCTCGCAAATGTGATCTTATGTAAGTTACTTTGGGCAACAGTGTGTGTTTTTTTTGTTCAGCCAGCTTTTCTTTAACATTTTATGGAATCCTTTTGCAGTCGATATGATGTGCAGACTCAAAAAACCCTGTGATACACCAGTGATTGTTAAATAATTTATTATGCCCATCCCTCGCAGGCAGGCAGACACACACATATGCACATACACAATATGCGCTGAGTCATTCTTCCACACACACTCAAACTGACTGAGATTCAAAATCAGGTTCACTGAAACGTATTTCCTGCAGTGAAATGCACAAGGCTTTGACGCTAAACTTTTTTAAAGGTCCAGTATGTAAGATTTTGAAAAGTGGAATATAATATTCATAATTCTGTTTTCATTAGTGAATAATCACCTGAAAATAAGAATCATTATGTTTTTGTTACTTTAGAATAAAGAGCCTTTTATATCTACAGATACCACGTGTCCTCTTCCAGGGAGTCCGCCATGTTGAACCACCATGCTTCTACAGTAGCCCAGAACGAACAAACAGATTAGACATTTTGTGTGTGTGTTTCATGGCTAACACAGTTTCTCCTTCACACTATAGCAGTGTTTCTCAAACTCTTTATACCACGTACAACCTTAGAAAGCCTATTCGTCCTTCCAAGTTCCACTGTTTTGACAGACATTAAAATCCAGCAGTGTAGACTGACCCAGATCAACTGTGGACAGTTCATGCAGGAGGCAGGTTTATTACTTTACTGTTTACTGTTGTTGAATCCTGAACAGGACTGGTTCGAGAACCAGGGCTAATTTAATAATTCCTAATATTTCCTGTTTGGAGCCACATTTTTGGAGTTTTACTATCTCATATCAGATTTTAACTAATCATGGATAACTTTAAATTAACGTGTCTACATAGCAGGCTGATATTGAAACAAGATATTTCAGGAAATGCAAAACTTCCATTCCAGCGATCCCCCAGTTTGATTTAATTCAAAATGTTGTAGATGCTTTGATATGTTTTTAATTATTTCATTTAAAAAGAAACAGAGATCCTCCAAGTACCACTACAGTTGCAATCCATAGTCTCTAGATGCCATTAAATCCTGCACACTGTGCCTTTAAAACTAAAGCAAGCCAAAAGTGAAATTGAAGCAGAGTGTTTGTCTGATATTCAATCACAGGTTGTATTACCACTGGGACTGTAAGCACTAAAAATGTATGCAAACGTAAGAAACAAAAATGTTCTAATGCTATGAGCACAAAATGCTATTTGGAAAACACAAGCCAAATTAACATGCCTGAGAGAACTTTTCTTTGAAATGAAAAATGTTATCATGCATAAGCAGGTGAGTTTCCTTTAGCCTCTTGCATTGCTTGGTTTAGGGGTATTAGGACAATTTGTCTCTCTGAGGTATGTGTTTTTGTGTTGTTTGGCATACAGTAAATAGCCCTATTTGAATACTGCAGTAAACTTTATTATGACAAGAACCGCTTTGCTAAGTACAGAGCAACAACAGTACATTATTACTTTAAGACGTAAAGGTCACTCAATCAAGTTGCAAAAAGCATCAAATGTTACAATGAAACTGGCTCTCATGAGGACTACAAGAAAGGAAGACCAAGAGTTCATTACAGTTAGCAACCTCAGAAATCACCAATTAACGGCACGTCAGATTAGAAGTCGCATAGATGCTTCAAAGAGTTCATGTAGCAGAAAGCTACTTGCGGTCAGCTGTTCAGAGAAGGCTGTGTGAATCAGGCCTTCATGGTCAAGAGGCTGCAAATAAACCACTACTCAGGAAGGCCAAGTAGAAAAAGAGACGTACTTTGGCCAAGAAACACAAGGAATGTGGAGTGGAAATCTGTACTTTGGTGTGACGAGTCCAGATTTTATATTTTTGGTTCCAACCATCATGTCTTTTGATACATAGAGAAGGTTGTCTACATGTGTGGTTCCCACCCTGAAGCATGGAGGATGAGGATGAGGTGTGATCACCAGCCCTAAACCCAACAAAGATGTTTTACGATGAGTTGGACTGCAGAGTGAACTAAAAACAGGAGGTGTGTCCAAACTTTTGACTGGTTCTATGTATCATGCACCTTTGCACTGTATGCAAATTAGCAATTTTTTATTTCTGCAGTAGTGAACATCTTATCTCATATCTCACCGCTCAACTTACCTAATTTAATGTAATTCAAGGGCACATACATCAGCCAGCTTTCAAATAATCACTTCCCATCGGCTTGAGCTGGTTAATGCCCTATTATGTGGTGGAGCTTCACTTTCTCCTCCTTGTTCCCATCTTCCTCCCCATCTTCATATACAAAAGACGAGCTGTGGCATATTATCTGGAACCAGGACACCTGAAGGTCTTTACTGTGTATTGCTCTACTACCTCTGCCCCTCATTCTTCTGTGTCACTCCTCTCTGCTGTTATTCAGTGGAGTTTGTGTAGAGCTCATTTATTCATGTGCAAGGAGGAACAGCTGCAGTCTTACTGTATACACTGCCGTCTACTGTAAGATCAGTGATATGCATAGTTTTTAAATATGAAATTTCATTAAATTTATGGATAATTAATCCTGACAGTTTTTTTTTTGTCACTATGACAAATTGATCTATATCTGAATAAAATGATTTTTAAATTTGACAATAAGCACATAACAACAAACACAGCACATGGCATAAATCTTTCTCACTTGACTGATAAACCTCATATTATTACCTTTCCATTCTGGTATTGCACAAACTTTGATTTTTAAAAAAAAAAATGTTGCGGGAACTCCTTGCAATGAATGAATAGAAATGGAAGACCGCAAAGTCAATTGAGTTTTTTATTAAGTTTGTAAGTGCTGCCCTCTGTTGGCTACTGTGCCTTGTTGCAAACATTCTTCAAACAACACATAACTATATAACTTCAGTGAAAAAATCTGTAATTACAAAGTATGATCACAACTTTAGAAGAATAATGTTTATGGTTAAAAAGTATCATGGTACAAATTTAAACCGACAAATATACAAATACAGTTTGAATAAATTATGGTATAAATTCTTCTGTGTGTGTCCTCAATTTTGAATGCTTTCTTATGAAAATATTTCCTTCACAGACTTAATTAAGAAAACATTATGTAGCCTATTCATTTACCAAATTGTGTCTATGTTGGGCTCTTGGGGGAAAATCATTAAAAACCACCAGGTGGTGCTGATAGACAGTAAAGAAAAAAAAAAGGCTGCTGCATGTGGTTAAACTTCAAGAGGCTATTGCATAACAATTCATGCAATCAATAACTGTTTAATTGATCACAATAGCTGGATTTATCATTCTTAAATTTCACCTTTATATGCATATTTATAATTGCAACGTCACGAGGTAGTGACATCAATATTATGCAGGCATGTAGTGTTATTATTAATCATATTACAGGCTCTAAGTCCATGGATATCTTGTATAATTTGTGTGAGTGTGTGGTCACAAAACGTGGTTACAAAAGAGCTTTTGATCTTTTTTTTTTTTTCTTTTCTTTCTTTCTTTTTTTCTTTTTTTTCTTTCATGCGGCTAAAAAGAGGGGGTCCAGTGGAGATAGCGTGCACACACACATGCACGCCTCGTTGATCACTTTGAACAACCATCACTGGCCTCAACAACCAAACGCACCCCCCCGCCCCTTACGTCACACTTTTTCTCCTTCATATGAGGAATGCTATAAATGTGGGAGGGGAGGGGTGGGGACCACATGCAACACTGTTCCGTTCAAATTTAATTTGCCTTGAAGCCTGTAAATCAAAGCCCCCCCCCCACCACCCCGCACCCCCAACCTCTTACTTCCATGCCCAAAGTGGGATTGGCTGATGGACTTCCCTTTCTCCACACGATAGGTCAAAGTGGATGGTTATTACAGAGGGCTGGGCCGCCATCTCTCCACCCACATTATCACCATTTTTATTGTCGTCAAAGACACTCTGCTACAGAGATAGTTCCCGTCCTACGCTAACGTGATGGTAACGTTTGTGTCTTTGTATGAAAGAGGTTAGCCAACAGGTAGGCACACATTCTATTTGTATGTAAAAAAAAAAAAAAAACAACGCATGCGCACGACGGGAGCGACCGTTAAGTTTTTAAAACACCGATAAATATCGTTATTTTTTTTTTTTTAACTTTTTAGCTATAACTCTTAACGTACGCTAATTTTAACACAAATACACGGACCACATTCGTAAAGACGGCAAATTTGCGTCATTCTCACGGTCTGCTAGCTGAACAATACGACGTCTTTTTGCTCCTTAACGGGCGAAAGAGAAAGTGTTCAAGCGGGTGACCATCTCGTCTCGCTTTCACACTCTTTGTTGGACGTGTGCTGTGGATGACAACCGTCCAGCCCGTCGCAACAACAGCAGCAGCAGCGGCGGCAGCAGCGTATTTATCATCGCAGCAGCCGCCGAGGGGAGTGAAGTGAACCGGAGGAAGAGAGAGAGAGAGAGAGGGGGAGATAGAGAGATAGAGTGTGTGTGTGTGAGAGAGAGAGAGAGAGAGAGGGGGAGAGAGGGAGAGAGAAAGGATTTACGGACATCGACCAAGCATGGCTACCCAAACGACAGCATCATGCACTGGATCCACTCTGTTGCAGCCAATCAGCGAAATTATCAATCTCCCTCTTGACCAGGTATGTTTTTTGGATGGAGAAAATATCGACACATGAACCGCCCCGAGTTGATTATATGTTTTTAAACAGCATAGTCAGCTATAGCGTGTGTGTGTACATAACGTTAGCAGGAGGCTGATGATGCGCAAACGTTAGCCTAGCCTTTATACATTGCGGATTTATTGAAAACGAGCGCACAAAATCACTGTTGGTGTTTCACTGTTACCACCAGCTAGTCCCCCCCCTCCCTCCTCTCTCCTGGCAAGCTACACCACAGCTAATGCCTTTTGTCTGTTCACTTAAATACCCAGAGCTTAATCCAGTGGTTCCCAAACTCAGAGATCCTCTTTATCACAAGTATAATCTGGATTACCTAGTTAAATTTCACCCTAACATTCACTGGAAGTTAGCCCTGGAATAATGTGTATTTAGGCCGCAGTGGTTAATCTGCCATATTGTAACAGGAGAAAATGAGCTGTAAAATGGGTTCTTAAGAAGAAAAAGGTTGTGGACCTGTAGTTTAATCTATGTTGGGATGAAGTCAGATATTAATATGATTATTCAGTGGTCCTTCAGTTTACATGAAGCACTATGTAGTCTGGAGAAGGCCATGCAGTTCATTGTATTATGAGGCAGAGCTTATATTTGAATATTTCATAACTGTGCATTACATTTGCAAACCTAAACTAGGTCAAAATAAAGTAGAAAAACAAACAAACTAATAAACATAGGCACAGATTACTTGCTGATGATAGTTTTTGCACGTGTAATGAGAGAGGGCACCACACCTTCTCTGTCAGATGAGCGGTTGAAATGGGTTGGGTAACCTCTGTGGCTGTGGTTAGTCTGGAATTATGGGATTATAGAAGCAAGTGATAGTTTTCTCAACTGGAATTCATTGCAAAATGTTTGCATTGCAAACACTTTCACATTCACAGGTACTACACCTACACCATCACACATGGCGTCTATGCAAAGTACATTTCCATAGCAGTGATTTCAAAACACACCAGACATGGTGTTGTATAAAAGCCCCCAGTCATATCCGCATGAATCAGTAGCTCAGGGTTTGTTAGACAGGTTTCTGTGGGAATTTCTTCTCTTCCCGCCATCGGCTCAACTGTTGATTGTACTATAATTTGTGGCTCATCTGAGGGGAGTTTGAAGCTTGACATGCTAGCCTCAGTGGTTTCCTGCAACTACCTACGTTTTTTTTTTGATTTTTCAGATTTATTGGACACATACCCACCACACGATTGTCTTTTCCTCGTAATTATTCATAGTTTTGTAGTGCATTTTTGCCTAACGTCATCAGTAGCAGAATCACTTGCCCTTATCTTTTTTTTTTTTTTTTTTACGTGCGAGCCTCTAGCTCTCGACCCTTATCTTTTCATTGCATCTGAGCAAAGCCTTGTTGCACACGTCATAAGGGTGTGATCTTTGCGTTCTCAGCTGTGATCTGGTTAAAGTTTGATTGTGTTTTGAAAAACCAAATTTAATAATTTGCCAGTGACCGGTGTGCTCATGTGAACGTCTTTAGCAGCCCTACCATGTACCCAGCTACCATGCCATGTGACCAACCCTCGAACTCTGTCCTGTTGTGGTTCAACCAACAAACCCATTCCACCACCATCATTAATCCTCCATACCTGTACGAGCAGACTGGCACGTTTCATTTCCACCCTGAAAAAAAGCTCCAGGCTCTTCCAGGAATGTTGCAGGGTGGGAACTGAGTTTTAAAAAGATCTGCTCCGCATTATAAACACATTCTCTCACTCTGAAAGCGGATATCAAATGCTGTGTCTCTAATATGAGGAACAATGAGTACACATTACTGTAACTCCAAAGTTCCCTCTATGTTGTAACTGTAGCTTTATATTACAATAAGTATTTATAATGAATATAAGAAAACCTTATTAAAACACTACTACTAGTAGTAAAAGGATATACAACAATAGCTTATGCAAGCTCAAACATGTGTTTTGATGAAGCCATCTACAGAACGTATTACTAACCCATCATGATTGCTGTATAACCTGCCATTTTTAGCATGCATCCACCGCACAGATTTACATTTCTATGACTGTTACACTTTAGTTATTAGCTACATTGCTAATTGTGATAATTTGCTTAACCCTGGGACCACCACCATTGTCAGTCATAACAGTTGATTTGCACATGGGCTTGTTTTGTGTCTGGACAGCTTACATGCCCTTTACCTTAGTGCCATGGCACTGCAGTCAGACAAAGTCTAGCAGTTGCAATGCAGAGGAACTGAGAAGTCATCCATTGTCATGTATTTGTTTAATGAAATATTTGTATTGAGTCTTGGAGTTACGTGCCTCTGGCTATTCTTAGTCATTTCTCTCTATTTGGATGAATACTGGCTGAGTAGGATCATGGCCCATCATGGCCCACGGTACTTTGTTGGACAGGTGTCACCCCTGGGACAATGTGGTTTGTTAGCTTCCTGCCAAGTGGGTGCCCTAGTGTGCCAGGGCCGCTGTCAACACCACAGAAATCAATACGGCCACTCAGATACAGTATGATTCGTGTGGCCCACAGACATTGACACTCATTTTTATGAAGCCGCTGTAGTGTGGCACCTCACTGTATGTTGTTAGGACTGTATGTATCCCATGGGAGTGACAGGCCTCTGAACTGGCCTGTGTCAGAGCTATAATGGGAGCAGTGAAATCTGAACTGACGCTCTGCTTCTGTCTTCTTCTCTTCTTTTCTTTCTTTCTCTCGCTCTCTCTATCACACACAGCCTGTCCCCTCTCAGTAACATGCTGTTACTACTTTGACTAATTCCTCCTACTGCATTTTTTTGTGCACCCACACAAACACTATGTTCACCCACTGTAGTTCAGGGGTTCTGGTATGAAACATGTGATTTATAGGCTCAAATTACACATCCTGATCCCAAGCTGTGACTGCCCCAGATTTGGTTGCATTTAGCTATTTGGTATGTCATAAACCTTGAGTGTACTGACCAGTATGAAGTGCTGCTCTTGCTCTTGAAGACATTGACGAGAAAATCCTTGACATTTTACTGCATTTCATTTGGCCTCCCTCCGCCTCTAGCATACATCCATCTTATCCACTGGACCTGCAACCTCTTTCTTCAGCACAAAAGATAACCTTTAAGTTCAGTCCTCTGTTAGAGCGTCACGTAGCGCACAAAGACATTCACTGCTGTTCTTGATCTACACGTCCTGGGTACTGATCTATCTCAATCCCTTTAGGAGTTAGCATACACATTCTCACAATGAAGCAGAGCTGCCTTGCAGATCTGCTCGCATTTTCAGGGGCAGAGTTAGGTTCAATCTCTTGGGTGGGACATTTGCTGTCAAAGCCAATGATACATGTCAACATCACATCGGTATTTTGTGTAATTTTCATGCTGACATCATAGGCGGCGTCATTTCAGGCCCAGTTTTGCTTTTCCTCAACAGTGCATCAAACAAGCCAAGGAATCAAGAAGCACAGTATCACAGTAGTTACTGAAATTGTCTAGTGTCTGAAATTTGGGAACCAGTTGACTCATAACAGCCTCACTGCAGTCATCAAGTGTTCCACACATTGTGTTACTTAATGTAGCCCTATTAAGTAACTCAAACAATCCCTCTGAAATGTAAGACTGTGCCAGAAAAAACCTGGGTACTTTATTGAAATGAAGTTTAAAGACTAGGATAGGATCGTTTTCAAACCCTATCCAGCCGAAACACCCGCATTTATCTATGTATTTATTAATGATCTTGAAAGGTTTATTTGCGCCGAGAAGAGACTTTAGTAACTCTGTAGATTGTAGCATCAGCTGTAAAGTCCTCCCACAGCTGCAGCTGTTTCAATATGCAGCAGCTGGGCCCCTGATGATTCCCTCCACTGGCCTTTTTCACACATACAATGAACCCGAACAATGTGCTGTTTTGTTTGTCCTGCATCCAAATATATTTAATGTTTTGCGTCCTTAAAATAAAAACACGCCCCGCTGTTTTTGTTTTGTGTTTTGCGCAGGTTAAAACTAAAGGGTAATGATATTTTGAGTGACTCGCACATGCCCTTCTATACTGTCAATTTAGATAGTGTATTGTATCTTTTGTCTGCCGTGTTATGTTAGACGCTCTTGGCAAAGGTGGTTCGACTTGATGGGGTTTACTGAGGCTCGCGTCCAGCAGGTTGACAGCACTGCTGTCTGCAGGACGTCTCTTCAGAGCATGGCAGTGTGGAAATTTCCACCTGCACCGTGTTGTATGACGGTTTTAACCTTGAAATGTGAGGTTTGTTATTGTTGTTAGGGTTATTTATTTGATAAAAAGGGTAAATAGTATTTGGATCAGTTGAAATTTTGGATGATGTAATGTTTTTAGTGTCAGCAGCAGTGGCCTTAAATGCAACAACACCAAGTGCATGCACATACAGGTGCAGATAGAGCTTGTCAGTTTTTTTTTTTGACAAGAGCGTGCAGGTACTGTCAAGTAAAATGGGTGTATTAGATGAACATTTCTACCTCTTGATGGGCCCCGTGATTAAACGACAAATCAAAAGACATTATCAATCCCAGCTTTGCTGTTTTATCTCAGACGGGCAGACCTTTTATAGAAAGGAATGAGAAATCTGCAGCCGCCGTGCTGCTCTTCCAGCTCATCAGTCATTTCAATCAATGTAACAGCAATGTCTGATATACAGATGCAGTCGTATAACTACCAGCTTGCAGCGTACAGGCCGTGCTGTCGTGTGTCCCACAGTCACAAAAGGCTCGCAGCCCAGCTGTACAATCAGTCTTCTGTTTATGTGACATATATTGGATTGCAGTTTGTCACAGTCAACAGCCACGTCTTTTATCACGATAACAAGCGCTCTTTTGTCGTCGCTGCTGCTTCTTCCGCCGGGCTATTGTACCGTAGGCCTCTGTGCCCACACAGTGCCGTGGGTTTGACTCCCAGCTTTTCTTTTATCCACTGACAATTCCCTGCTATCAGTGACACAAGTCTAATACTGTAACAGAGCGAATGGCTCGGTTAAAATGAGATTAATTGAAGTTTGATATAAGCTGTCGAAAGTGGTTGCGTGTAATGGCGACTGGGCCTCACTGCCTTACTCTCAGGAAGTTGTTCCTAATATCTCTGGATCTAAAGCGATCCCATTAGCACTCATATTAACATTTGCCTTCATTGAGTGGACTTCCGAAGTGTTTTGGGGATTTTGGGGAGCTTTTGTATGAAGAATCTCAACTTGGCTTCCCTCTAAGGTCACCTGCTGCTGACTGAGTCCCAAAGCCTCCTGGCTCGAGACCCTCGGGTGTAGTCAGAGTTTCTCTACCTCCCCTTTGTCTTTAATTGGCTGCCCTCTGGGGAGTCTTATCCCTTCAATTGATTTCTTTCCCCTCGGCTCTCTCTAATGGAGTGCTGCCGGCTGCTGCCGTTATTATGGTGCGCAGTCAAAACAAGCAAGTGCTATTCCTCCTGGGGAATATGGAAAGTCTTGGCTCTGTTGTTGACATTAATGGGCGGTTGACAACGGTCACAAACAGGCAGGTCTTCATAAAGGTGAATTAGACTTTATGATCGTGTGTTTAACAAGGTTTGGCTGTCGCAAGTGAAAATAGAAAAACTGACAATAGATGAAGAGTCGGTGATAAAGTTACCGCAGCACACAGCATTGTGTAATACTTACTTACTTTCTTATGATGTTTTGGATAAAGATAAATAAAAGTCTATAATGATTGATTAGGGTCCATCCAGTTTTGACCTCATGGGACTCGTTAAACTTTAAATGAAAAGTTTGATAGTGTTTTAGTGTATGTTCATGCCCTTTTCCTCACTGAGTTTGATGCTTCCTGTCACATCTTGGCTACCCTTTGTCCCACTAGCTTCTGTCACTCAGCTCAACCTCTTATTCCTCATTTCTGTTATTAATCTTTCTAAAAAAAAAAAAAAAAAAAAAAGACTACAACACCCATGACAACTTTTGGGTACGTCTGTCATCCTAACATGGTTTCTTCCACTTTCTTTTTTTTTGTTGTCATCTCTATACCGTCTAAGTCCTCTCCGTCCTGCTGTTATTTCAGACACGTCTGATGTCACATCGTTTCACCTGTTAAACCGTTATGATCTTTGGGCTCAGGTATTTGGTATTTGTTAAAGGCGGCTAAAAACAGCTAAAAGATATTGAATAAACAAGACAATGTTCCAAGCCTGGATTTTTAGCTTATTAGCATGATAACAAATGGGATTTTGTTTGTCCTGAAACAGAACCTGAAAGCTCTTCTTTCCCTTCAGCTCTCTTGTGTCCTGTATTGTTGGGTTAAATCATGACTTATATTGGTGTAGGTTCATTTCTCTACTAGAAAAACAGTCAAGGTCTTGCAAAACCATTATACTAAAAGCATCAATAAAATGTGAAACATGGCTTGTGTTACGTTGTTAATATTATGGGAAACATTAGTGGTTTTTCTGTATCTTCTGATAGAAGATAGAGATGGGAAATATGTGCATCTGTCATCCCTCTTCACTCTGAAGTACTTGGCGTTGCCGCAAAAATGGACGTCCGCATGACTCAGCTTACTAACTCATTAGTTCCGTCGGTAATGGTATGGTGTTATGAGGGTGGATCGGGTTTCTGTGCTAAAAAAGCCTGCACTCTCAGCTAAGAGCACCAATTTAATGTTTGCATGGCACAGCCCATAGTCAGCACAGAGAAACATACTTTCAGGGAATCATTTTAACAGCTTCAGATTACAGGCCAAGCTACTAGACATATCTGATGTTGTAGCCCAGCTTTGAAGATTTTCCTCTGGTCATGATCGAGGCCTCACAGTTAACATTAATGTGTTTCTTTCTTTGATAGTTGTTAGTCCATCCTGGAGGTATTTTACAGTGTGAGGCCTATAATCTTTTATTTTTATTTTTTTATACAAAACTCTTCTGTGAAACAGCTGTTGTTCTCAGAAGTCCAATGGGATGAAGGAGACACATCCAATATAAATGAGAGGACATGAATATTTATTAGTGTGACTTTGCACTGTCACTTGTAATTCCATTGAGGTGAGCCAGTAAGGGCATTCAGCTGATTCACCTTCACAGGAACAGATAGACTCTGACACATTCACCAAGTCTCTGTCACCTTACTTTTCAGTGGCTCCAACAAATAGTCAATCTGAGTATTGATCATCCCTAACTGTAAGTTGCGCTGTCATCGGAAAAGTTAGGCTCCTAAATGTGGAATTGATTCACAGTGTTTACTCCTCAGCGCCTTCTGCCATTGACGCCATTGAACCTGGTCACCTGTGGTATACCACACATTTAAATGTCTTACATGGGTTCTTAAAAAAGATATAAAAAACATTTAGATCATCAGAATCCTGCCAAACACTGATGAAATTCATAGTATTTTACATAAAGGAAAAGAAACGCAGTAAGATAACATTTTAAACCAATCAGGAAAGGACAAATCAGCAGTATATAAATGCTTATTTGTCAAAATCCTGCTGTTATAAAGTCGGCCCTAGCTTTTGCTTACCGACATAACCCTGTATCTGTCTGCATCAAACATGCTTGGTATAAGATGCCATACTGATTGTGTTACTGCAGTCATAGAGGTTTCAGTGGTTTCTATCACTTGTGTGTGCTACTTAAATGCACACCTGCTGCTATTCAATGCTGAAAGCGGCTGCAGTGAAATAACTTAATGCATAATGGTTTCAGTTTCTGTTAAGTTTCACACTTTCGCGTTCGTTATTTCTCGTGAGGTGTGAAATAGTGAGATAGCTCCTCGCATGGCTTCAGACCAAACCTCTTTCAGCGGCTGTTGGGGCAATTGATGTCAGTAGTGACGTATCTGAGCGGTACTGTAGTAGATAAACTCACAGAAGATTCACCCAGCCAGCAAATGTATCATTACAGTAAAACCTGCCTTTTGTGCTGTGTTAAGTTGTGATACTTGAGGATTACTGAGTGGATTTTTATTGTGAATTACGCAGTGTAAAGCCCGCACACTCAGCTGTAGATGTAAACACTAACAATTGTGATCTGAATACTTGACTGCACATTCTTACCAGAGTGCCTTCAGTCATTTGTAAAGATATTGTTCAAAGGTTGTCCCCTCACTCATAGCACACCATTGAGGACTTTTGCATTGTATACTGCTGTATCATAGCAACTGTCTGGTTATGAGTGTTAGGTTGCTCTGCTTCACAGTGATCCTAACTGCGCTAATGAGCAGATAAAATGCCTTTTTGTAACACTTTGTAATACTGACCTTTAAGGTGGGATAGGGCAGAATTAGTGCCTCCAGTGGGATATGGCATGTTTGTACTGTCAAGGGCTGAGGCTTCTGAGACACTAAGGTACACTGTGCTGCATATATTAGGCTATTTGTTTTGTGTCTTGTGACAGGCCTCATGTTTTCTGGAAAAGTGACATACAGGCAGTTGTTTGAGAGCTTCTACTGTGCTGCTTTACTGGGCAAAAAACTCTTGAGGATGTAAATTAATGTACTGTAATATTCTCAGAGAGGCTCAGTATTCATTTATAGCGGTTTATATTTTTGTTAGGAGTTGTTGCCTGGGTTTAGACCACAGAACGACAGGAATGAAGCCCACCAGAGAGTGGACAAAATGTTCTGCGATGATTGATTTCCATTTCTTTAGAGAAGAAGTTGAAAGTAGACACTGTTCTTCCACCGATCCCTTATGGACTACAAACAGGGAGAGTAGTATGAATAAAAGAAAAGATGATCACATTTGGAGGTTTTTGAGTTTAAGAACAAATTGTTCTGTTTCAGGCTGTTCATTGAGGGTGTCATCGCCACACACCTCTCTGTTACACATTAAAGAAGGGCTGTGATTAAAGTTCGGTTGGAGGCTGTCTCAGAAATGGCAAAGCCCTGAGCTGTTCTTCATGAGCTTAGCAACAGGATTTTTCCCTCAGAAGCTCTGTGTGAATGGAATGGGGTAAGACGAGCAGGCAGTAGCCCAGAAATGTTGCCCTTGGTTCAAGAATTTGAAAACATTCTGACTCACTGCCTTTTAGCTTGCACTGGCCTCTTGCACAACATACACAACCTACCATCACAGCTTGATAGAGGTTCACCTTCTAACTCTTTTTTTTTTTCTTTTAAAAACTGGCAACTTACTAAGTATCATTTCTTGGGCTATTTTTTTGCTTTATTGGTGTGTTTTTCTGGACAAATAAAGATGTGACGTCACGTCGAGATACAAGCATTTAAACATTTAAATGCTAACCAACCAGTGCCATTGTTGAGATGGGCATTTCAAGCAAAAATACTATGACACCCATGCACTATTTACCACCTGTAAGACCCTCAAATGTGTGGCGTGAAATTACAAATTAAAATTTTTCAGTTACAATAATATTTTTTTCAAATTATCCTAACTTTTGTTCATGATTTGGCTCCATATGATAGACAACGGTGCAATGCTAAGAGTAGTTGCACTGTAACGAAACTTAATATCACTCTTCACCTACGTTTACAACATCATACGTCATCAACTTGATACAGCATGTTCAGGTTTGTTCTTTGTGGCTTATTAAAAGAAGCTTTTTGGAGAATTGCAGCAGTACAGTCTGTTTGGATTTGCTGAATATTGCCGACAGTAAGGAGGAAAAAAAAGTAAGAAACGGTACAAAAAATAAGAAACATGGGCAGTTTTAGCTGCTTTAGCATCGTGATCATTCATGCAGACTGAGATAAAGTGTCCTGAGCTAGCTGGGCACAATCCCTGATACATGAGATCTGGATGATATTTTCTACCTTGCTACTGTGGCTATCCAGTGTCCCTTTTTTGGCACTTGCATTACACATTGCCGGAGTATGTCGTCATCCTTTTTCACTGATGCTATCCACTGGCAAATCTGTGTTGGCTCGAGAACTGTCCACATATCCGATTAAGACTCCTTTAAAAGAAGTGGCTCTCCCTGTGTCTCTCAAGTAAGTCATATTATAAATCAAATGGCTGCAGCACCGTCAGCTGTTTGTTCAGAGTTATGTGCGTATCAAAAGAGACTGTCAAACAGCGTTCCCTGCTTACATTGTTAGTCATCCACATGCTTGCACCGGCATCATGAATATAACTAGTAGATGACAGTGAGCAGAAATTTCGTCCATTTATTAGTTTATCTGCTGCAAAATACTTAACTATACCTTTCTTTAGACATACTGTAGATTATTATTTTTAGATTCTACCTGTGACAGATGCCGATTATCTCCTGCCTCTCTAGCACATTTATTCTGGCAGTGTCCTAAACTGTCCACTTACTGGAGTTCAACCTTCAGAAGATGTTGTTCATTTTGGTGATTTAGCCAGATCCTATGATAGATTTATGGATTTTTCTTTTGGCAAAGCAGGAGAGAACAAACAATGTGTCACTCTGTTAGCACAGAGAATGGAAGACTCCTCATCCACTGAGCTTGACAGTGAGGCTGAGGGAGGTGCTGCAGCATCTTCAACTTTAGAAAGTGAGATTAACAATACTCCCTTGATAACTTCACAGAATTTGGAGTACATTAGAGCTAAGAGTCGATGTAGTAAGTCACATTTATTTATTATTCTGTATATGTTTGTGTTTTTCTATCACATCACAATAGAATACACCTTATCTTTTACTTTGAACAACAACCTGTTTGTATATATGTCTATGTTCATATACGTATATGAAAAATATATATTTCCCTCTCTCTGTTTCTCTGTCTCTCTGTAATGATGCAGTAAATTTCTTGTAAATTATATGTCTGGCAGTCGCTTGCTAAGAGTTGCATGTATCAAAAGGGGTAAGTGGTGTCAAAGCTCTTTGGAGTGTAGGGGCGATAAAAGGAAAAAGAAACCTAGAGAAAGAGACAGTATGTCTGCACTCAAGAGTACACACACTCAGACAGAGGCTGGCACCACACAGGACTTTTTCTATAGAGAGTCTTTCCTCCTATCTTTACCTCTGTTGCTCTGTTTGTTTTTGCACTGACATGGTAACTGTATGTACATAAGCCTGCCTCCATCAAGCCACGGCCACTCATCACTGTGTAAATGTATCTCGCTTTGTCAAGATAGTTTCATCATTACACGTTCCTACTCGGCACCAGGACAACTGCTCAGAGCGGCACAGATGATGTTTCTGACCGAAAGCAGCCCTGTAATCTTTGCTTGGGTCGGGTTCATGTGTTTCAAGAAAGGATGCACGCACACACACACGCTCACACACATTGTGTGCGTGGTTCTGGCCCAGTGCTGCTGCCTGCCTTGTGGGGAATGGTTGATTGTTTGGCTATTAATAGCTGGCCTGACCGTAGAGCCTGACTGGGATCTGTGGATCAGCTCAGAGAGGAGAGCACCACTCTGCAGGCTTTAACACTGCGTGTGTGTGTGTGTGCATCAATGCATGCTTCCTTTGTTCACTCATGATTTCTAGCATCGACTTATTTAGCCTTTGTGATTGCACTAAGTGTTTCAAACGTGGCCTTGGATATATATTTAACGCCTTTGTTCCGCTATCTCCATGCATCCAGTCTTTTATTCAGCAGACAGGCTTGTGATCTGACGTGAGGTGAAGAATTTGTCAAAGTGTCCAACGTTTCTTTCTTTGATTTCTCTGTGTGTGTGTTTGTGAGTGGGCAGAGAGAGCACCACCAGTGGCACGAAACAAGTCAAATCTTTGTTGTATTGCTGCTAAGAACAAGAATACTGTTGTTCCCATACTGTCAGTATGATCTATTTGCACTGAGCAAACACACACACACGCGCACACACACACACACACACACACACACACACACACACACACAAATCAGTTTGTTTCTGTGCGCTGTGACCAATTGTGCCACATTTATTGGCCAATAAAGTAGTGTCATGACATTGCTCGTGTCTCTATCTGGCCGCGGACAGTGTATGTATATGCACGTGTTTGTCTGCAAGTGTGTGTTTTGCACGCGGGAGAACGCTGGCAGACACTCCACTGCCCTCATTTTCCTCTAGCCAAGGATGGGGTTCAGTGGCAGAGGACGGCGCACCATTATGTGTTGGCTTTCTGCACTACATTTTTCTACCCATATTTCTGTCTGACTGCTAAATTTATCACTTCATAAACAGTGCACGTAATGCTATAACTTGTCCTCATATGATATTCAGCACTTTCCCTAAATTTTGCACACAATATGTGACTCTCTTTCTTGCTTTCTGCTCCACCCACACCTTTGAATACAATTTGCTAACACTTATAATCAGCTGTTTTTAATCCTCTGGGGGAATTAGACATCAATGATCACTCCAGTGTGCACCTAACATGAAAACTGCTGACATTAAGGTGTTTCTGTATGTGCTTGAGTACTCTTCAAGGAGGATCGGGACAGTATAGTCATGTAGCATGTTATATATGGTCCACTTCTTGCATAGAACACAAACTGTGACACTAGTTGAGTTTAACTTTAAGGCTGTGAATCCCTCCCTCCACTCTAGCAGAATCTGCATGAGTCATTGTGGACCACAGCTGATGGAAATGAAATGAGACTGTGCAGAGCGTCACATAGGCTGTATGGGAGGGGGGTGAGGAGAGAGAGGAGAGAGGGGGAGCCTGGGTGGTGGGTAGTGACTTAATGACATGGAAAAAAGGGTTTTATGCTAATGACTGTCTAAATTTATCCCCCACTTTGTGTAGAGACACACAAACAGATGCATGAGCACACGCACAGACTGTGAGTAAGGCTGGGCTAGGGGAGGCATATACTGCTCTTTGCTGAAGGAACTATTTTAGTCTCTAGGTGCTAAACATGGACCATGCACAGGGAGGGGAGCGAGGTGTACTATTTATGAAAAGTTATATTATCCCAGCAGTATGTGTGTGTATCTCTGTGTGTGTGTGTGTGTGTGTGTGGTAGTATTTGGGCTCATTGAAGGAGTGAAAGTCATTACCCAAGCAAAAAATCTTTCCCTTGGGAAAGGTGCCCTGCACCTACAGAGAGCAGGTCAGACCCAACAAGCCTGTTTTATTGAGATGTTTATCTGTTTTTGGTGCCCCATGGGAAACTTACGCATCCAGACTCACACAGACAAATGAAAGTCAGAACGTGTCAGCAGACAGGTCAGTCAGATTGGATGAATGAATTTTCAGTTCCTGCATATTGTTCTTGTTTGAATTCTGTTTACATTATTGGATTAGCTTTTTTTTTTCTTTACAGGCTGTACTGTAAATATATATTTCCACACAAATGCTGCAAAATGTTGAAGGTCCAGTGTGTAAGATTTGGAGCCTCTATTTTCAGAATAAGGCAGACATGGAATATAATATTCATAACTTTGTTTTCATGCATGTATAATCACCTGAAAACATGAATCTTTTTTGTTTTTGTTACTTTAAAATGATCCTTTTATATCTACAGTGGGAGCAGGTCCTCTTCCATGGAGGCAGCCATGTTGAAACACTGTTTCTACAGTAGCCCAGAACAGACAAACTAAATACTAACTCTAGACAGGGCTTATTTCTCCTTTGCACTAGGGAGGCGAGGGTGATGTGAGGAGATTGCAATGCATCCTAAATCCTAAACTAAATCCTACGCACTGGACCTTTTTAATGCTCTTAGTATTCATGCCCCCTGATGTTAGCTGCACTAGCAGTATGGCTATTTTGGCAACGTTGGTCAGCCGTGCTTTGCTACTGGATGGACAACTGTGAAATTTACTACAGATATTATGTTACATCAGCATGTTAGTATTTAGCTCAAAGCACAGCAGTGCTGAAGTGGCTGTGGATTCTTGGTCTTGTTTTAGTAGCAAAAGGAAAAACTGAGAAGCTATGCCTAGAGGACAAATGACTCGCCATCCCTCTATTCCAGGGCCGGTGTGGCTGCAGGTTTTCTTTCCAACCAAGCAGCAGCACACCAGACTTGACTCATTTAATCAACTGATCTCAGTCTTCAGAGAGTTGATTGGTCAAACTGTGTGCTCTTGGTTGGTTGGAACAAAAACCTGCAGCCACACCGGCCCTTTGTGGAACAGGTTCCCCATCCCTGCTCTATTCCCTCCTGCGCCATCACTCCGTCCTTTCTTCACAACCTCACTGCCTGGCTGCAGCTCCTTTCTGACATGACGTCTCCAGCTGATAAGTTCAATTTAAACATTATATATAAAGTGTCCTTTTAAATTTAAATTGTGCTATTTTCGGTGCTATTTCACGACTCAAAACTATGAGAGGAAGAAGTTAAAAACCAAGACAGTGAATGAAAAAAATCAGGGAAGTGGTGGGAGAATGGCATGAGCAGGAGCAGTGCTTCAGCCCTGAGGGGCTTTTATGTTGCCCTCCCTCACACGTACACAGGCAGATGGACATGCACAGTGTATTGCACTCAACAATGAGCTTCAGGAAGCTGGCTTATCTCTGTCTTCCACTGCATTCACAATGACTGACTTCCTCCCTCCCCTTCAGCTTCTTTCCCACTGCCAGCCTGTGTATCAGTCTATAATATAGCTTCTTAAAGCTGAACTGAGCCGAGCCCCATGCCACAGCTGCCAGGAGGAACTGCTCGATAGCTCATTGGCCTTAAGCGCTAATCACTCCCTGGCGCCTGCTTCCCATCAAAACATCTGCATGTTGTCAGTCTCTCTGATCCACGCACACTGTAATGATACACGATTGATCTCGTCTTGTGTTGAGATAAAGTGAGAGCATGCTGAAGGGAGGAATGAGCTCCCGCTGTAAGGGCGTGTTCTCACCGAGCCTGTTTGGAGCCGTTTTTTTGGAGCAGATATTGCATCAATGGGATTTGTTTACACAATGGTCTTTGATGGAGCTTGTTAGAAATAAGAGTGGCAGGTTACCAAAAACTCTGTCTGTCCAACTTTTGTTTACAAGCCTTGCTTTGTTAATACTAGTTGCACAATTTTCTGGTTTGAACCATAGTCACACCTAAAGTTCATTGAGTGCTTTTGGCTCACCCACACTTCCCCCAGTTTCATATTTTTTTCCCAGGAACATATTTGAGGTGGGTTGCTGCAGCGGATTCTTCTAGAATAGTGACTTCTATTTTTTCCTTTTTGCTTTCTTTGAATCTCTTACAAACTGTTCTGCAGTACAAATATTCTGCTGTACATTCTAAAACAATAAGAGCGCTGTACCCCAGGGTAGGGTTGACTTCAGAGTGAATCAATAATAGAAGAGGAGATCCATGTATTATGAATGAAGAAACAACGCACCCTGGCACAGGAGCTTGTCTATTGCAAAATGTTTATTCAGTAAACTACTATCTCAACACAGGTGACAGGCACAGGGAAAACACATTTAGCCTCGTCTGTTAGCAAAATCCTCTGAATACCGAGAACGATAGCCTCTTTCAGATCTTATTTTTTGTCGTGCAGTGGATTATCTAACATTCTCGTGTTACCATAACTTTGCTGTAATGTACAGCGCGCACCCAGGAGACAACAGCGGTTGCTACGCATCCCACAACTCCTTGCATTTACGTGAAAGGGATCTTTAACGTGAGACCAGAATCACAGCCCAGGATGCTATGGTGTCGGTACACAGTGCAAAATCACATCTGTGAGTGAAATGTAGCAAGTCGACTAGCATGTGGTCTCATTATGTAACTGCTGCTCAGGCGAAAGAACTGTTTCCAAAAACAGTTGTGTTCACTTTGCCAGTTGATTTCTCAAATGCTGGCATTAATTTCCAATGTTGCTCACACTATATCGCAGCATTTCATGGATCTAGTGAATTTAGCTTCATTCAAAAATAAAACACTGAAGTGTTACTTTGGCATTTGTTGCTATGACATCTCAGTAGCTAAGGACAGGTCTTTTAAAAATTTGAATCTCTGACTTCTGCTTTTAAAAGTAGTTATCTCTCCGGCTAAAGTTGAAAACTTTTCATTGGAATTAACAGGAATTTATGAAGCCATACATTTTAGCCCTTGAACTACATGAAGTGAAGTAAGTTTTGGTGATATTATGGGGTAAATATATTTGATGTATGGTATTAATGTTTAACTTGCAAATAGCACATGAAAATGTATTAATACAGAAGATAGCTAGCTGATAAGTTAGATGCTAAATAAGCTAGCATCATTTCATTGACCATTTATGAGGCCTATCTTATCGTAATGCTAGCTTACCCCCAATTACTAAATGACCCCCAATTTCCAGTTAATAATTCCCATAATTTCACATCAATCCCATGTCCAAGTCATGTCATCCCATACATTTCCATTATTTGCATGTAAAGTTTCAGATTTGGAATATTTCCAAAATTCCCCAGCTTAACTTTTCATGGAAAGTTTCTGAAAATTTACTGGAAATTTTCCACCCTTTGCAACCCTAGTGACTCTGATACATAGCATAGAGATACTGCAAGGTGAAAGTGTAGTTTCAAGTTTTTTGACATGTGGGCATCATGAATATATGGGAAAACTATGCTATGCTATGCTGTGTGCTATAAGTTGTTCATATGCATATTGAAATGTGCTTTTTTTTTTGCGTGTTTTTTTTTTTTTACAGTGATCTGGAACAAGTACTGTCTTTAAATATATTTCCCACTTCATTAGTTATCTAAGCTTTCCGTCTCTGTTTTATCGAGTGCAGTTTCGGGGCACCAGAGATCTCTGATAAACTGGCCAGTAATCAACAGGTCCAATTACAAGTCTACACAAGTAGACAGCAGCGAGTCTTTTCACAGTCGGACAGAGCGATTTCCACACATCTCATCACCACCAAAGATGGCTCTTTTGAAAAGCAGGTGGAGCTAATCTTTGCAAACAAACACAGAACAGCTACTTAAATATTTAGAGGTTTAAATTTGGAAGCTTGTGTTTCGTTGAACATGCGTTCTCTTTGTCCTGTTAGAAGCTCTGCTTCAAAATCATCATTTCTGTGCCTCAGATAATTTTTCCACAATAGTCCTTAAAGTAAATTGTGCGTGTAATTGAGTCATAACAGTGAGAGTTCAAGCTGTTCAGTGGAGAGCCGCTCTACAGGTTTTTCATGAAGCCACCTGCTGTTCTCGTGTAGTCCTCCAAGTTCTCTATTAACTCTATTCTGCTTCATAATTAAAATGTTGCTACTGTAAAAAGTCAACTACTGCGGTCTTCTTCCTCATATTAAATAAAAAGCGTAAGAACAGATAATTCACAGCTGATAAATTGCTCAGTCAGAGCTTTTGCCACACAGCACGCTTTCAAGTAGTCACCCACAGCTTTGCCTTGCTGTGAACAATACAGTTCCTCTGTCACGCCCTTCCAGTCTCCCACATGAAATTCCTTCCTTTACAAAGCAAGAGTTGATATCCAGGGAGGGGCCGATTTCACACTCTCTTGCTGTAAGGCTTCTGCAAAACATAAGTTGAAGTTCAAGTTCAGGTTCAACTACAATTTGTAACACTATAAAAATGGCACCACTTTTGGTTCTTATAGATAATCTTATAGATAAAAGATATGTTTGTCTTTAGTTTGTTGACGTCTTTGCTGGAGAGCCATGCACATGAATATGCACAGGAAAACTAGCTATAAACTGGCTATTTTTTTCCCCCTCTGTGAGTCGCATTGATAAATCAGTGACTATAATAAGTGTGGAATGTTTGCTGGTTTGCAAACGAGCCAGTCAGTCCTTCTGTGTGCAGGGGCGCAGGCTGGTAAAGTGAGCTTTTTAATTCAACCAACTAGCAATGTCCTCTTCTCTAAGAGAGCAGCTTGAAGTCATCAAAGCGTGGAAATGACATCCAAAGCTGTGGATTGGGTAAATACCGCTTGCAAGAGACGGGGTAGCCAAAGTCAGTCATTATCATACTTTATTTTTAGCACTTCAAAGGAGGAAAGAGGGTTGATTTGCAGTTGAACCTGGGTCTAATTTATTACTGATTTGTTACACTGGAGATTGACCAAACTTAATCAGCACAACACGAGGAGGAAATCAATCTAGACTCAAACTAGGCTAGGCTACTTCCTGTATTATTCATGGTTGAATGATTGAAACAGTCTGAATAAACACTTTATTGGCACATAGGTGGGTTGGGTTGTTTGCCTTTGATCCATAACAGCTTGACGGATGACTGGCAGTTTGCTTTTTGATACCATAGGAACATTATCTGTAGATACAATGACACACCTTGAAGGAAAACAAATGGACAGATGTGGGTGACTTTTTATTTGTTTTCGTGTGTCGCTCAGACAGCTCAAAGTTCTTTTTCTGGATTATTTCTTAGTTATACTCATCTTAGTCCCATTACCGGCCATGACAAAAGAGGCCAGCTCCTGTGCTTTGTGTGTGTGTCTGTGTGTATTCATGTACACATGGCAAAACAACCCCCCCCCCCAATATTTGCTGCCAAATGCCATCTGATATAATACACTCAGGCTAATGCCACAGATGATTTGTTGCTACATCGTGCAGACTAAAGGACCTACATACTAAGGACTATATCTGACCCTGTCCCTCTCTCTTTCTCCGTCTCTCTCATTAATCATGCAGGATCCATAGATAATGGATGCCGCTCATGGTGTCTCTAGCCTTTCACTGCTTACTGGCCAGACGGATCTGTTAACATGACCTATATACATGGACGGGCCATTGTGGCTTCAGACATGCATCAATGAACGTGACATCAAACAAACATGAGCGGTTCTTAGCGGAGAAGTGTTAATTTCACCTCTTACAGTATTTAGTGTAATGTGATTTTGTGTCTGCTGTGCACGTTTCCTGTATCTCTTTGTCCCTAATCGGCCCTTAAACACTCTGTAATGTAGACGTGCACTGTCACTGGCCATGTATGACCGCAAATGTGAGGCGATGTCCCTGTACTGGAATAATAGCGTGTGTATTTGCATTTGTAAAGGGAGATTGAAGGCAGCGGAAGCTGACTAGGAGAGGAAATGGAGAAATAAATGTGGGATCTTTCATGATGTGTATGGGTGAGCGCAAGTGTGTAGCCTGATGATGAAAGTGATGAATAGATCAGCCACACGAGACACATCAAACATCATCCCTGAATCATCACTGTTTATGGGCTGAAAGGACATATGTAGACACACACAAACACAACACTGTGTATTACCTACAGTAATGATGTCAGTGAGGGATAATTGACTGTCTGAGGAGACGCAAGTCATGATTATGATGGTGGTTTAATCAGTCTTAAAATAATCAAATTTACAGGATGACTCCATCCTGTCAGATCGATAGGACATCATATATATGCCCCTCTTTTCTATCTCACACCGTATAGTTCAGGATGAGTAGAGATAAAGTGCTAGTAATCTAACAGAGAGGTTCCCATTGTGCTCCTCTCGGTGGATCCGGTCAATCTCACTATTGTCTGGAGTAAAGCCTCTTTGCTGTGCCATTTGGAGACATTAGGGGATGAAATAAGGTCTCAAACACCCACTCTAACCCAGCCGTACTATCTGTGACCTGTCACACTGAGTGCATTGTATATAACCCAATAATGGATAGTTGCAGTGCACTACAATTGAATTTACCTGAGCAATGATCTGAATTTGTTTGTTACAATTAGCTTTAGTTGATCGAAATAATTACTAAAATATCTAGAGCGCAACTATTTGGCTAATATATTTTTTAAAAACTAGCAGTAGCAGATTTATAGGTTTAGTTCAAGAAACCAGTTAAAGTTTGTGTGAAGGCTATTCTGAGATTTCATTCAAAATACATTAAATATGTTGGAAAATAGTTGCTGAAAACACGTGAAAAGACTTTGAACGATATATTACTGAAATGTGGAGTTAAAACAGTTGTGGAGGTTAAAAAGGTTTTTCACCAGTTTCACCAGGGCGGTCCTTAAAGGGTGGCTCAATGACACGCTGAGGCCACCCTGAGCATACCCCTGCACCCCTAGCAGAGAGATAGAGATGAATTCATCTCGCTCAGAGTGTTTCAAAGTTAGACGTGTCATTTTCTGAACTCATCTGACACGTTTCAGTCGCTTCAAAATTGCTGCTTGACTGGTCCCACGAGTGGATGTGGCTTCAGCACATTCAGCAGACATGCCCATACAGTCCTCGAGCTGAGAATACTGCTTCATTTTTACCTGATTTTGACACCATAATTTTAATCATATAACTTTGGCTGGGTGGTTAATAACACTTTATTCTTTGGTCTGACAAACTCAGAGCACATTTATTCTTACTTTACACAGACTTTAAGAAGCTTCACTTCTAGCTAGTTAAAAAATTTCCTGTTTTAACTCGTACAATAAAGTTGGAACTTGCATCTCTCTGGATAACTACTAACTAAAGATGTTTTATGCTACTTTCATGCACCTGTGCATTCACAGTTGTGTCCATTTACACAGTGCCCCTCTCTTTGAGGTCAATTTTGTGTTGTGCTATTCATTTATTTGCCTTAATATTGTTCTAATCCCAGAACTTGACATAGGCCTAGCTCTAGTTGTGTTTTTGGGTTCATCCATGATGTCATACATACATGTAACATTGTTTTTGCGTGTCTCTCTGTGCAGGTTAACTTTGTGGCATGTCAGCTGTTCGCCCTGCTGATGGCTGTGTGGTTTCGGCTCTACCTCCACCCGAGTAAGACCAGTCCTTTTATCAGACATGTGGTTGCCACTCTGCTTGGCTTCTACTTGGCTCTCTTCTGCTTTGGATGGTGAGTCACCGCTCTGTTTATCCCACAGCTCTTTTCTTGTCATCGCTGTCATTTTATTCTCCGCTCCTTTCCTTCCTTCCTCAGAATTTTTTCCTACAGTATTATCTTAGTAAGATGCTTTTCCTGCAGACTGTGGCCATGTCCCAATTTGAAGACATTATTAAATGCTGCGGTATTGTTTGATAATCTCATGGTTCAGGTATTGGTTTATAAAATATTATGTAATGTTATGTAATGAAAGAAAACGTAATATGCTGCTTAAGTCAGTGATTTCCTACGTTTCCCAGAATGCCTTGCCATAAACCCCAGAGAATGTACCTGAATGAAACAAATGTAGCTGGATTTGAAGCTTTTTTTTGTTACTGTATATGATAGTAAACTGAATATCTTTGTGTTTTGAAGTGTTTGGCAGATAAAACAACCAATTTCAATACAGCACCCTGAAAAATCATATGGAAATAATATATTTTTCACTATTTTGTGTTTTCTTTATGAACAAAATATTTAATTGACTTACCAAAATAAGAGATTTATTGATCAGGAACATTATCTTTACTTGCAACCTGATGTTAACTGTGTTATTCATATGGAAGAGTGACAAGTCTTTCTGTTTGATCAAAAGAGAGCATGACATCCCCCAGGGCTGAACACAACAGGTTCTGTGGCTGCATTGCATAACGTCACTGATACAGTATATAATACACACAGAAAGAAAGAGACTGAATAGTAAGTAAAACTGCATATTGCCATATTTGGACCCAACTTGATCTTCCAGTTTGGGCAACATGCTAACATCCTGGAGCTGTGGGAGCTCCTGTTGATTGGATTGATTGCACATTGTGTAATAGTTAAATGTTATGTGAGCAGAAAGTGCAGACGATAGATAAGGAAGTGAACAAATAAATCGCACGGCATATTTCAGTCATAAAGTCACATTTAATCTAGAGAATAATTTGGAATGAACTTATTTCATTTCTAAATTGAGTAATAATGAATTGAAACAGAATAATGAAACTCAATTATTAATTAAAAAAATGGCTAATTGTGTGATTGCGTGTGAAATTAATTAACTGTTTAATTGATTGGGTTCAATTTCTCTGTTAATTATGTTTTAACTAGTAATCACTTACACAGCCTCACTGGCTCACTGACATTATTCATCCATCTTCATCCACATTTATATAGGGCAACAAGAACAACATTTTTATTATCAATTAATCTGCCAGTTATTCCTCGAGTTCATCTATTCATCACGAAATGTCAAAAATCTTGTAGAATGCACCTCACAGTTTCATAAAGCCCAAGGTGACACCATCAACCATCTTGTTTTGTCCGACCGACAGTTCAGGACCTGAAGATACTCGATAAACTGTCACATGAGAGAAAGAAAAGCTGGAACTAGACAATGTTTGGCATTTTCAGTTCCAGGTTATTTTGCTGTCAATCAGCTAATCGTTTGAGCTCTTTTAAGGTAGATTTTCCCATGAAGTATTAAAATGAAATGAGCTATTTCACTGTCTATTAATGGTTGTATCATTGGTGTTGGTTGTTTTGAGTAATAAGTTTTATATATATAAAGAACCTTTCTTTCGTTGTCCTACTTAACTTATGAGTCACTCCATCGAATTTGCTGTTCCTCATTGTGCTCTTGTTCTCCTGTCATCATCCTACACCCTTTTTCCTTGTTTGCTGCTTGTCTGCCATCATCCTCCTTCTCTCCTCTCACTCCTGCCGACTCCCTCACTGCCCTTCCTCTCCTCGCTCTCCCTCACCCGTCCTTGTTCTGTTCATCTTTGCCAAAGAAAATGGATCGATCGGGTAGTAACTGATATCCAATTAGAGAGCTATTGCCCTGTAATAGACAACCCACTGTACCTCTGGCAGAGTGCCACTCAAAGTGATGCTCTCTCTGTGTGTGTGTGAGTGTGTGTGTGTGTGTTTGGAGAGCAAACCGAGGAAACATTAGCCTGTGATCCAGATAGTGGGATAATGCTGATCAGGTGAAATGTTACCTGGTCGTCAGGTTGTAGGTGATAGGGTTTTATTTGATCACCTCGACGTTAGACGCTTCATGTACACAATGCAACTGACACCGAGCTGCAGTCAGATCAGGTTATTTGTTGTGGCTACAAAAAGTCATGTCGTATAATTCATCACTGAATCAGATGGCATGGCATGACAGCGTCACTCAAAAGTGACTCATATTGCTAAATCAAAGATGATAGCTAACTGATATTTATCAGAAATAAACCTGTTATTGTTTAGAATAAATGTCAATTAATAAATCTGCATTCAAAAAGAAGAAAATAAGTTTCAAGTAGAGGTAAAAGATAAATATGTTAATTAAGCACTGTAGATGTCAATATCCATTAGCTCACTCTTACTCTAAATTGGTTCACAGATTATGAAGATTGTGGGCTAATTTCTGCGATTAGACATCTACCACATCCCAGCAAATACACTAGAATGACGTGTGTAAAAATAAGGAAGTAAAATCTAAAATTATTTAGGCAACACAAATAGAATGACAGTTGCTGTTGCCACCGAGCTGTGAATGGGTGCTGGTTTGCTGGAAAACAAGTTAGTGACATAAACAGAAAAAAAGTGTTTGTTTACACAGGTCAGGACTCTTATGTTGGATTAGCCTGTTCATTTCACCAAGACATGACAGCCTCTTTGTCCAAATGGGCCAAACAATCAATAAATGAAAGTTTACATCTGTGAAAGCCTGCCAGAGTTTTATTTACTACAGTAATTAATTGACCATATGCCCGATTTTAAATATCTATAAACGGATTCCTTTTACAAAGCTGGTACTTGATTCGTCGCTCCAAGCTTTGTGTTTTATGTTATACCCTAATTACAGTAATAAATGTGCTCTTATCACTATAAATTTCTGATTTTACGATATCATACAATATAATTACACAGAGGCTGAAATTTGGGATTCAAAATGAAAAGTGTTTTATTTGCTAACAGAGCAAGGTCACACTAAAATGTTAAATGTTTATAGGATCTCAATCAACGTTTGCCAGTGGAGCTTGTTTGTGCATAATGCATGAATGCATCTATGCACACGCTTGAATTCGCACACTTTTATTCGCGTGCACACAAACACAAACACACGCGCGCACACGCGCACACACACACTGTTCTGTCTTAGAGGGCACCTGACTGCACCCTCAGAGGATCTGCCTCTCAGATGCTGCAGAGTGTTGGTTTATTTTAGGATGTATTCCCCCTCTGTCAGGCGCACAAGCTCGTTTCTGAATGTCACTGGAGGCAACAATTTGAGATTGTTGAACAGTTGAAAAAATGTCTGAGAAATGTACATATCGTCTTTTCTCATCACTTCCTCGGACGTTTCTGTATTCTTAAACCTTTTTATTTGCTGGGCAGTTATTTTGTCATTTAAATCACCCAGTTTGTGCCCTCTTGTTCCCGTTCAACCCCTGATGCCCTTGCCCTCTTTTGTTGACTCACCACTAACACATTGTGACATCTCTCCTCTCCTGGAGGGCTTGACGTCGGTAGCACCACACACTGTGCCCTTCAAAGACCCATCTGGTAGCTGCTGTTGAACTGTGTCTTTGTGTGTGTGTGCGTATGTGCGTCACGGGAAGGGAGAGAGGTGGATATAAGTTACAATTCTGTACAGTATAAGGATTCTTGCAGCTGGAAGGTCTGTACGTACGTCACGATGCCCTGTGACTGGAGATGACACCTTAGTGGTTACAAAAGCCTGGTTTCGCATGACTGATTGTGTGACTATGATTTCGCAATGCTGTTATTTCCTCTTCCTAATGACTGTATAAAACATAGGATGTGGACGGCAATACTGAGAACACACAAAGCCTGATATAAGGAGGAGGCATGTGTGTTAGAAATGATCCATTGTCCTAAGAACTATGCCACGATGAATGTTAAAAGTTGAATATTAGATAAGTGTAACATCATTCATGCCGTGTGTCTCCCAACAGGTACTCCCTCCATTTCCTGGTGCAGAGCGGTCTGTCCTACAGCGTAATGATCTTCGCCGGCCTGGAGCACATGCACAAGTAAGTTCAAGTGGGAGTATAAATGTTACATTTTATTTGGTTTCCACTGAAATTGTTATCTGGCCTCATGATTCCTGGAATTGTCATAAAGGCCTTTCAGCATTTCCCACATGAATAAATCTGAAAAGGGCACGTGAAAGCAAAGACATTTGTCCAAGCCAGTAGAACCAAAATCTGCAGATATTTTGTCAGAAGTCTGCGTTTTGGAGAGCATACAAGCCTCTGTCATGATGACAGTGATGATTCTGCCTGTAGGCTTCCATCTGTGAACCATGGCTCATCAGCACAACCACACATACACATACACACACACACACACACACACACACACACACACACACACACACACACACACACACACACTCTCTATATGAAGGTGCAGTCCAGGGCAAAGAGGAGGAGAAGCACAGGACACAGGGCAGGATGCACTGACATGCTCGTGTTTTCAGAGGACGTTGAACCCACTGCCTCAGGTTTTTGCATAGCAAATGATGGATTATGCAACAGGTTAAGATTTACCTGAGAGCGCTGTGCTTCGGGTGACTGAGTGTACTCCCCTCAGTGTTTAACCTATGGCCATTGCTCTGTGAACTGCATTTGAGTCGGATGCACAGGAGGTCAAAGGTTTCACTGTATGCATACTGTATGTATGTGCAGTTCTTCTGAGGTTCCTTTTTTGTGTTGTAACACTACATTGTCACCAACATCTTATAATATTACATCTACACTTTAACTCTGCATTTTTTCTTGTGCTCGTAAGTTGTGTCTTTGTCTTTCTCCATTTTTTTTTTTGTCCCATCTTTTCTCTACAAGAGCTTAATCACATCTCCATCCCCCAGTCAGCCATCCTTCCTCATTATGTTTCTACAGAATTACATAACACTCTTTAACCCTTGCTAATGACAGCACAGCTGAGTAGAGATATGAACTGAATCTGTGTAGTACTTTTATACTTTTAATCACACCTTCCGCTACGAGATTTGCCTGCTGCAGTGACGACAGTTAGGGCTTTGGAAAAACACTCTGATCAGTACACCACTCCCTAAACCAGCACACTGTGGCAGGACTTGTGTTCCCTATTTGTTGTTCTGCCACTCTGATACCCGACCCTCGGGGGGGAAAAATGTACAGTGAGTGCAGTGTGACAGCTTTACGGAGTTGCTTAAAGCTCTTTTTTTCTTTTTCTTTTTTGGACTGTGGAAATGGCTGCGAGTGTAAACCCTCGCTTAGTGTGACTCTAGACTTTGTTCAGTGGTGAGGTATCATATTTCATACTATTCACCCTCGTGCAGCTCTGGAACCTTCCTCCTCCCCTGTGCCACTCCACCCCTCTCCCTTTCTCTTTGACAGTTCACCTGTTGGATGTGTTAAGCAGACTGGGAATGTTTTAGACACTTCTAGACTCACTGGCTTGCTTCAAGTGTGAACACAGCACTGCCTGCTGGTTAGGCGGCAAGGAGAGGCAGAGAACTGTGAAATCGTTAGATACGGTGTAACCAATGAAGACGGCTGTGACAGTAATGCGAGCACCGTCTTTAGTTAATACTGGCACTAAAGAAGAGCCATAACAAAATTATAATAACTGAGACTGTCGTAGAAATCCGACAAGGCATGCTGTCAAGCTTGATGTAAATATAGTCTTTTTTAATGATCTCTAGAGCCCATTTTACCTCAATTTTACTCTCTTGGTGAAGCAAATTTGCAGCATGGCACTTTAGCAAAGACAATAAGAGTGTTCCCTCATGTGTCACTATGGACATTTTTCTCCATTTAGGCAAATTTTCCTCTTTATCTGGCCATCATTTTGGCTGTGTTAGTGCATATGGCACATTTTTTTTGTAACAAAGACTCTCTTGACAAATTTTGGAATTCACATTTTAATTTTTCTAATAGATCAAAAGAACTCTGTGAGAAAAATGTACTACCCTCTTAAGACATTAAGGACAAAAATGCCCACTTCCAAAAAACTGCAGCCCTGCTCAAAAGTACCAGTTTGATTACTTGATGTTATTTATGAGAAAAAAAAGGGAAACACAAACTCATTGTTTGTGTTTTTTTTTTTTATTTTATAAATAACAACAGTGACATCATGTAAAACTGGAATTTAAAGGGTTAAAATCCTCAAAATGATTGAATGTTTGGTAGTTTTGAGCATTGAGCGTGAGATTTATGCAAAACAAATATTAATTTGTAAAGTTTTATAGCAGTTTTTATGGAAGTGGACATTTTTGTCCTTAATGACTTAAGAGGGTAGTAAACTTGAGGCATGAGGGTTAATGAAGCAGCCCTCTCTACATATCTACTGGTTGTAACCAGAGGTTTTCCCTTGTTTTTTGTCTTTTTTTTTTTTAATATCTGTTTTAGAGGTAAAATTAGACTGATTCACAAGAAATGAAGCAAAAACTAGAGGAAAGTATGTAAAACAAACACAATTATGTTTCCTATCCTGTTAATCCTCTTGCAACTCCCCCATTTGTTTATCTTGTGTCTTCTTCCCTAGACTCTGACCCACAGTTTGGGAGCCACAGGTAAAGCTCCATATGTCTGTTTATTACCTGAAGCAGTGTGGGTCAACTGACTGGCTGTCAGACAGGTTTCAACATGCTGACAGTTGAGACTTCACCCAGTCTCTCAGCCCCGCTCTCACCATGACCGCTCTAGAGCCCCAGAGCAGAGCACTGATGTTAAGCTCTCTAGGATGGTCTACCTACGCCTGAAACGACTCTATAGACATCTCCAGCTCTAGTTACAGCCAATTTACCCTCAGGAGGGTTTGAGTTAGGGATGAAATTTATTCTATCTGTAACATAGGCGTGCAATTTAATTTGAATTCATATCAGTTTTGGTGTGAAAGCATGACTGTGAACCTGACGGTGATAAGTGTGCAAATTACTACCTCACAGTTGCATGCTGAACAGATGGAAAATTTCCTCTGGATCTGTGTAAGCATGAAGTGTGCCTCTAGGCATTTACTATGTGTACACAACCTTAAAGAGATGTCTCAGAGTGTTCCAACATTTATTCATAGCCTGTTTTTTGTTTTCATGGCTCCTCATACAGTGTGTATACATACCTGCAGCTCCTGTGTGGCTCCTTGTCTACGCGTTGACCCGTCTACTGCTGTCCCACAGTGGGAGGCCAGCCTACTTTAGTCCCAGGCTCCGATCTGAGATGCCTTGAGTGGAAATGAAACACACCCCCCTCTGTGCTGTGAATTACACAAACACAAATCAGATGAGGATAAAGACAGGATCCCCGGTGGGCCCACTGCAAATATAGCTGCTGCAGCACATATAGCTCATATCCTCACTGATAACTGCAGCTGTGAACTGCGAGTAGAGAAAGCTGATCTTGGTGAAATGGGGTTGTTGCTAAGGAGTGAAAAATCAACCGAATTATCAGAAAAACTTTAAGATTTCGTTCATCGCTAAAATGTCCATTTTATATATTCATGCAGCCTAGTACTGAGCATACAGTATTTAGTCTTGCTAAAGCTAGTAAAATATCTGCCAAGCAAGTCTAACAGATTCAGATGTTTCTTTCTGTACAACACACCAGTGAACACTGAAAACAACTTACTAGATTCACTTTTAATTTAATTATTTTACAGTTTCATTGTTTTGCAGAGAATAGTAACATCATTTATTAAGATTTTTGGCCGTTGTGGCAGATCCCTGCAGTGACAGTGTCGTCCAAAGCTGAAAGTCATTTTTAAGTTGTGTCGGGTGGACCTTGGTAAAGCTGCTTGCAAGTCTAGTTTAATTATTCTTTGTATGTCCAATTAACCAAGATTGAACCCTTTAACGAGTGTCATGTTTTGGAGCTTTTGTTCATCTGGTCACATAAATGCACCAGAACATTTGAGAAGGTTATGCCAACCAGGTTAAAACATCGTAGAAAGCGGTCAAAGTTGGGTCTAAGAATCCGTTTTGTGTTCTTTGGTTGAACCTCTGAGCATAAAAGGAAAAAATGAGCTTTCAGCTTTGATTCTCCTTGAGGCTAAAACCATGTTATTACACTTAAGTTGGTGTAATTCCTTGTTAAGTAGAACCATCCATAGCTTCTAGCTCATATTTGGCAGATCAAAAAATTTCTGTCTTCTGTTGTGATGTTATTCCACATCTCTAGAAAAGGCCGAAGGCAATAGTGGACAGCACTTCCAGGATATGAATTCTGTGGCTGTGGACCTGTGTTGCACATCATAACCCCTCCACTCGTTTTCTGTCTCTCTCTCTATGGCTGTTCCAGAAATAAATTACTCACCACAAAACACACATTTTAACTAGTATTACTGAACGTATCCATGCAGCACATTTAGATGAAGTCTGGGAATATGGAGGCTTCTGTAAAGACCCTTCCAAGATTCTGAAATGTGTTATATACTCTGAAAAGCATGCCAAGTGTGGGCTGGATACAAACACAGAGCCCTCAGAGCACATAGCAGGATTGTATTGTAATTATCTCTTCTGCGTTCTCTGAGGATCTTGTGATTAATAGTAGTGTGTAATCTTTGTCTGGGTTTTTAAGAGACTAAAAAAGATCTTGAAGGGTCTGAAAATATAATGAAATATCATAGAAAATATTGCAGCTGTGGCTTATTTTATTTTGCGTTATAAATGCTTGGCAGTAGAGACCTTGGGTGCGTCTTGGACTGCAGATACAGAAGGCCCTCAGAATCAAGAGGTGCTGTTGTGTCTTATCAGCAATGCAGCCTCCCTCTAGCTGGTGTGCTGTACTCCTTCTCAGGGCAGCACAATCCTCTTATTGTTGGCAGCGGAGGAATGCTAGCTGGTTAGCTTTGACTTGGGCTGACTCTGTAACAGCTTTTGTACAACAGGCTTCAGTGCTGCTCTGTCTCGGTCTCCTCTGTCTTTGGTCATGTGAAAGGTTGCGTTGTCCTCTGTCTTCCACCAGTGACGGTGACACATTATCAGAGCCTCGTCTGCCCTTTTGTTCAATTTTCGACTCCCTCCCCTTTCCGCAGCGCTGCCCTGTTACCGAGGCCACTGTCTTTTGTACTGTACTGGAAGAAAGTCCTTGTTCTACCACAGATTCGAGAACAAAGTTTATTTTAGTTTATTTAAGATGTCCTGCATGAAATGCTCCATATCACTGTATAGATTAAATTGTTGTTTGAGAGCAGAACATGTGCACCAAGATTTCATTTTGGCCTTTGAATGAAGCATTTTCTGTATCTGTCTTTTACCTATATGTCTCATTTCTCTTTTTTTTTCTTCCTTTCTCTGCACAGGTACTGCTTCATCGTGACGCTTGGCTATCTGATATTGTGTCAGATCACACGAGTCTACGTGTTCGACTACGGCATGTACTCCGCAGATTTTACAGGGTAAGCTAAACTAAGACCACAGATGCAGCTCTCTCGTAGCTCTCTTTTTAGTCTTTTTGGTTCTAAATATAAACGGAAGACCTCCGTTGGCCTTGATTTTGAATGCTAAATGGAGTACAGATGATGCTAAAAAAGAGACGTTACCAGCAAGAGTCAAGGGAATACTGGATATGACTCAACCAGTCTGAGCTAAACAGAAGCGGGAGCGTGTCACACTGATGTGTCGGCGGGAGGACGTTGATAGCGACTATAGTTCCAATGTGGTTGGTTCCCACTCCTCCAGACTGTCTGACAATTCAAGCAGACAGCCTGCACTCCCAGCAGGGTGGGGGTGGCTAGTTGCTAAGCAACCAAATGCAAACCCATACTGCCTCTGCGAGGGCAGAGATTTCACTATTTCAACCACCTCGTCTGTGGTCTCTCTGTTTTTCTTGTAAAAGTCATGTTCCTCTAAATATCAGTGTGGCCCTTGTAGCCAAATGTGCTTTGTTCTGCAGGATCAGGTAGACTATAATTCTCAATACTCAATTTCTGTCTCTTCTGTAGCTCAACTCAATTTTTGGCTTTTAGCTTTTATAGATGAAATTAGTCAGGAACTTGTACTTCCTCATGCAAACAGAAAGGATGTGTGTATATCTAAATGCAGACTCAAGCACATGAGAGCAGACTTTACAGTGTTGTTTGAGAGGAAGAGTGAGAAGCATAGGGCCGGTTTGGACTTAAAGAGAGAAGAAGAATAGAAAAAATAGCTACAGGAAGTTCAAAACGTATCCGCAATTAGCCTGGAGGAAACTTGCCATTGTGGAGGTATTACTGGAGCTGATACTGTGACTGTTATTACTGAATGACTTGGCATCTAAGGCTGCTAATTACTCAAGTAAAATGCAACAATATGGACTAGCAGTTTAGCATGATAACTTCTTCAAATGTCAGCTTGTGAAGAAAAAAAGCATTTTGACGTCCACAATATTAACTTCACCTTTTTTTCTTGTGTGATGCTCTTTATCAGGCCCATGATGGTTATAACACAGAAGATTACCAGCTTGGCATTTGAAATACATGATGGTAAGACATGCTTCAGAGCTTGTGTGTGTGTGTGTGTGTGTGTGTGTGTGTGTGTGTGTGTGTGTGTGTGTGTGTGTGTGTGTGTGTACACATCCTGTGGAAAAAAAAAAAGTGGTGAAAAAGTGGCAGAGGTGACAGAAGTGAAAATGGTTCAATTCTCTTTGGAGTTTAAAAACAGATCACATGGCCATGTTTCTGAGCCAGTAGTCAGTTCTGACAATGGACTAGTGAACCAGAAAGCATAAACACAGTTATGTAATGGGGCAGTGACCAAGTATGCTCTCTCTCTCTCTCTCTCTGTTTAATGGCTGACTTTAAACACAAGCAGAATCCTGTTACACACTGGATACTAATAATATAACCATTTTATTACCATAAACAAGCTGCAGTGTATGCAGTTGGCCGGTTCTGCCATGCTAATCATGGAGTTAGCTTTTGGAAACAATGAAGATTTTATTCCTGCTGCTGAAACACCACACGTGCTAATGAGCAATTAAGATAGAGGATTGACACTCAAGTAAAAATAAACTTCTAAAGTGTGATCAGTGTCAGAGAGGGTTAGATACAGAGAGGATGATGAGAGTCACCCTCAACGTTTTAGTTCCCACTTGGAGCCTTGAGTCCCTTCAGGATATTCTAGACTGAACAGTCGTCTAATAACAGTTTGTCTATTCGTGTGTGTGTTGGCCGCTGCATGTATGCACTGTAGAGTAGTGTAGTGTATTCAGTTCAGGTCACTGATTCTCCTCGCAACTGTGCGTCTAATGAGAAACTAAGACTGTAATCCCCATCCTCAGAGAACTGTCACATCCTGATACCTGACTGCTGTTTATACTTACACACACACACACACACACACACACACACACACACACACACACACACACACACTGCACACATGTTCATACAGTAAAACATGTACTGACTGAGACTGCTTATATTCCAAAAATTAAAAAAATAAAGTTATTAAAGGCACAGTGAAGCTGCTTCAAAATGCTTCTTTTTGTTCATTAAATGGGATCAGAGGTTTAATTGTGGCCAGAGGACCAACAGAATTTAACTAAATGTAGTCTTAACTAAACATAGCCTTACATATAGCCCACAATGTCAAAGCTGGGGGTTTTTTAATAAGTTGCAGGTGTTCCAAATAAAGAGCAGACTGGTTAAAACAAATATACTCAGACAGTAACCGTCACCACGATGTTTGGGCGTGGTGTAATTTGTCCGTTAAGAGCAAAGATAAAAGTATAACCAGTGTGTATAACCTGGGTTTGGTAATGAGTTCTTATGCACGTACATGTACATAAATTGAGTGTATATGTTTGTGTCCGTCTGTAGGTTTGACCAAGCGAGATGCGCAGCTGACTCCCAGTCAGAAATACCTAGCTATCAGGTATGTGACTCAGGTATGTTTTTACTGCTTCAGGTGAATGAGTTCATCCAATCAAGCTGAAATTAAAAAGTTGAATAAAAGTTAACGAGCTCAGTCTGAAAGAAATGATGCCCTTCATTTTAATAAAGGCTTCACGCTTTCTGCGTGTGGAGTCACCACACTGCCCCCCACTCAGGCTCTCTCTGGCATTGTCATGCAGTTGTTAGGCATCCAGTATCCACGAAACCACTCTCATGTGACCTGTATTGTAGGAATGCCCTATCCTCCATTTATCCTGCATTCCTTTCCCTGTTACTACTGGAGATAGCAGTGCAGCTGAGGTTATAATGTACACACGAAGATTTGAGTGGGGAGATGCTACTGTAAGCTAAACAGAACAGATACGAGACAAAGAGCAGGATTCACGTCTTGACATCATTGTTGCAAATAGTAAATGTACTGACCAGTGTATCTACAAGGTCCCAAATATGAAGCATCAAACCTTTGTTTCATAAAGCTTTGCTACTGTGAGATGGCTACTGGGAAGGTGAGGAATTAGCAGTTGAGTTCCTGTTCAGGCAGTTACATTGCTTGGTAGATTAAATATAGCAAGGAAGGGTAAAAGACCACAAGATTTCCAGCCAAAGCACTCCTGTACTGGTTTGTCAGTGGACAGATAGCCATCCCTACTGTATTTTCAGAGTTGAGCACTAGTGCACGACATGAAAACATCTTCTAATATCTGTTTCTTTATCTTATATATCTCCTCTCGTCTCTTCTGTGGTCTTTAAGGCGGATGCCCAGCTTGCTGGAGTACCTGAGCTACAACTGTAACTTCATGGGCATCCTGGCAGGCCCCACCTGCTCTTACAATGACTACATGGCCTTCATTGAAGGCACAGGATACCAGCCACGCCACCAGGAGAACGCCAATGGCAAGGAGAACGGGAAGTACAAGCAGAGTGAACCCTCGCCCAAGGTAAGAGACGGTTTTAAACATTTTAATAGACGTTCATGCATCATGTGAAGTCTGCAAACACTGTGGTAACATAGACTTAAAACTCTAAAATTCTTCAAACCCTCAGCTCGAGGGGTTATGATATTACAGAATTTGACTTTCAACTATGCAGTTCTTTTTTTAAATAGTAGCAGAGTTGTTTTAAGGGGTGCATGATTATAACGTGTTTGATTCCTGTTAGAGAAAAAGAAACAGACATTATTGAGAATTTAATGACTCAAATGTCTGAACCTCAAGGTTATTCATGTTTTTCTTACTGCATAATGCATTATTAATTTAATTACACTCAAAGATTTGAGTCTGTTTGTCTCAGAAGAGAGAGGAACAAAGTGAAACACAGACGATGCTAAATATAAAACATGAAAGAACGCTCAAGGACTCGAGTTAACCTCGAGTCAACTTGATAGTTTTTGAAGTATCACGTCTTTCAGTGTGGTTATTGTTGGTTTCGAATGTAATCTGGTATAATGGGTTTTAACAGGACTTCTTCTTTGTACCCCCCGCTTGTCTTCTCTCACCTCCGCCCAGAATGACGTCATCTCCAAGCTGTGCACATGTGCCATCTCTCTGGCCATCTATCTGTCACTGTGCAAGCTGCTTCCAGTGGAGCACTCCATAGACGATGACTTTGTCAACTCCACACCCTTCCACCTTCAGGTCATCTACCTGTACCTGGCCATGCTGGCTCTGAGGCCAAAGTACTACTTTGTCTGGACACTTGGTGAGAATGACTTAACTTTATTAGTGATAACTGTAATTTCACCTTTCCAGTTAACTCTGTGTAAAAGTGCTTCCATCATGCCAGACCATTCACAGACTTTAAATATGTAACATGCAGTAAAAGTGAAGAAAAGCAAACCTCTGGAAGGAAAGGAAGGGAACAAAATTGTTGTTATTTGCCTGCAGAATCACATATTCAATCAAATAATTGGTATTGAAAGAGACAGACAGCACTGACAGTGAGTTGAAAGTACCTGGATGGTCTTTGTGTATCTCTGTCTTCTTCTGTTGATCACAAACTTGACTAAAGACCCTGCTCCATCACTTAGAGTCTTACTGCTGCAGTATTGGTACAAAGAGAGTGAATTTGGAGATGAAGAAGGACTAAAACTCATTTGAGTAGTATGAACTCAGTGAACTGTTCTGGGTTCAGAGAATCTGGTTATTTTTAACGTACAGTATGTTTAGATGCAGCTTAAAAAGTCTTATTTAATAGCACAACAGTGCCATCTAGTGCTCAGTTGAAAACTGCAGCTCCTCCTCCTCTAATGACAAATACATGTGATGCTGTATCTCCATCTGTTTCTGTCATTGCTGCACAAACTAATGTATTCTAAGGCTGCCGGATGTCACGCTTTATTGCTCCTGTTCGAGTACTCTGAAACATTTGTACCTTTCTCCTGCAGCTGATGCTATCAACAACGCTGCTGGGTTTGGCTTCAATGGATACAACAAAGATGGCTCCCCACGGTGGGACCTGATATCAAATCTCAGAATTCTGGACATTGAGGTTAGCCCCCTTTTTAACAGAGCTTATTTTATCCAGATGAAAGCCTTTTTCAACGAAAGCCTGAAAGTATATTGTCGTGTGTCCAATTTCAGTTTGCCACCAGTTTCAAGAGTTTCCTAGACAACTGGAATATCCAGACAGCTCTTTGGCTCAAAAGGTAAAAACACTGTGAGAACAAGCTCTGGCTGTAGAGGGTTGCTGAAATATCTGCATAAACTTATGATGCGTATTGGCATATCTCATGTCTTGCATTTTGAAGTCCAGTAACACCTGAGTGAAGCCACAGTTTAAATGGGTTCATTGCAAAAACGGCACGTTCTGTTCTAATTACAAAAACAAACTTTCATTACTAACTGTGTCACGTCGGTCTTCTCCCCAGGGTGTGCTACGAGCGCTGTGCCATTAACCCCACTGCTGCCACCTTCCTGCTGTCAGCAATGTGGCACGGGGTTTACCCCGGGTACTACCTGACCTTCCTCACTGGCATTGCCATGACCATGGCTGCACGTGCAGTGAGTACACACACCGTTTCTAGTCTATAAAGCAGCTACTGTTGCAGCTTTTCCTTGCCGGATTCAGCCAAATAGATACAAATCATAATTCTAGAGTGGTACATTAAGGTTCTGCAGTTTAGGAACCATAATAGAGGGTGAATCCTGCAGTCCTAATAGGAAGTTTGCCAAAAATTAGAATGAATTAATTTGTTTTCCATTATTCTGCAGAAGTCTAAGAGCTCTTTAGATTTTCCACAGCTACTTAGCAGACCCACAAACACGCAACAAAATCCCTTTTATGGAGAGTAAGGGGATAATGATAAAGTAGTATACCACTTATACATGATGTCTAAGTGTGTGGCCATTACCACTAATCTCTGCTAAGCCAGACCTCTTCACTCTAGTCTCGTGAAAGAAAGAGACGAGAGGATATTTATGTAGTAGTAGAGTGATGATAAATGCAGGAAATGCTGATTAATTGAAATAAAATGTGTTGTGCAGGTGAGTTCCTGCAGGGACTTTGTTCTTCTTTATCTAAAAGAGGACAAGGAGACCACTGACCCAGTTACACCATAAAACTACTGGCCACTGCCACGCGGACATGTTCAGAGATGGATTTCTCTGAAGAGTTATGAGATGGAAAAAGATGGAGAGAGAGGCAAAAAGAGAGAAGGATGAGCAGATAAGCAGAACTAGGCAATAACGCATGCTGCCACGAAAGATTTCAGGAACTAGGTCGATTGGGTCAATTCAAGTTTAGTTTGCTGTACAGTAGAATGAGGGATGCAATTTAAAGTTTACAGTCACTTGAATGATGTCGAGAACTCACAAGATGTTTTTCTGACCTTCCAGGTAAGGCACAACATCAGACCGTACTTCCTGGTCTCTGACTCGTACAAGTGCGTGTATGATGTCATCACGTGGGCATGGACTCAGATTGCCATTACATACACAGTGGCGCCTTTTGTCCTACTTGCTGTAGGACCCTCACTCAAATTCTACAGGTATGTGTGTTTACATTGATATTGCTTTTAGCTGTTATGTTAACATTATGGACTCCGTTAAACAAAACACCTGGTCAAGAGAGAACACTACATCCTGCTTTTCTGTGAAGTAATTAGTAGAGTGAGTTTTGTACACTGCAGTTGTTTTATTCAGCATGGAAATGAAGTTACTGGCCACAGTGTAGAAATTAACACTTTTTCATTAGCCCGGTTCCCTCTTGTCAGGCTGTAACAGTTAACGAGACAGCTTAATGAGCGAAGGATGGGGAGGATTGATGAGGTGCAAATAAAATGAGTGGCCTTAGCAATGCTCGGCCGCTGCCATGAAATAAAAGCCCAACAATGGTCAGTGTTGTTCACATGAGGGCTGCTGCTTAACAGGCGATATAAAACGGACTCATTGACGCAGCAGGGATGGGAAGAGGAGGAGGTGGGGCTGAAAAATATTTAGATCTGTGGATAGTGCTTAGGTCAATAATATTATAATAATAATATAATAATATTTAGGTAAGATTGACAACTTTTTTTTCTCATTTCTTTGTCAGCAAAAATGAGTTGTTTTCAATCATTTTAGAAATTTCCTACTTTCCTCTATATGACACAAAATTAGCCTCCTCCCTGTGTAACTATGACAACTTGTGATGCATATTATAGGGTCATTATCCACGTTTGAAGTTCGTGTTCAAATAGTAACAAGACTAAAAGTCTGGAGCCACCCAGTGAGGCTGTGTTTAGGCAGAAAACTAATGCTGACGTCAGCATGCTCACAATGACTCACAATACATTCTTTATCAGATGTTTGTTTTTTTGTAGTAGAGCTGCACAGATTCATTGCCATCTTTAGTTGACTGCCGTACTCATGATAAAATCAGTCAAAATAAATTCTCAGCATCAATATACTCATGTTTAGCAGGTTTAATGTTTCCAATGGTCACCATCTTAGTTTAGCGTGTTACATTAGTAGTGTTCCTTTCAAAAAAATCCCCCCCAAAAATTAAAGTTATGATTATTTTCTTGTTTTTCTCTCCAACTACTACTTATAATAAACTGTGTTGAGATAACTCTGACTTTGATATGTCGCTGCAGGTCCTGGTACTTCTGCTTACACCTCCTCTGTCTCCTGGTGGTACTCGTCCTACCTGTGAAATCGAGACGCCGGCAGGCCAAAGAGCAGCAGGACGGCCTGCTGAAGGACAAACTACAGGACAACCAGACAGACCACAACAGCACAGACAACAACTGCAACCAGAAAGACAAAGCCACATGAGGCTCAGGGCGGCAACGCACAGTCCCCTTCAGCAGCAGAAACACGAACTAGAAACCACTGAGAGCTGGAGTGTGGCGAGTCTGTTTACCTGACAAAGAACCAAATATCGGACGCTCTGAAAATCCTAACAGACAGAAAACACAAGTCAATGTTCTGTCAAAACTTCCAGTAGCAAGGATGACAGCAATCACACTTCTGACATGGATACAAGACCAGGATGTAACAATGGCCACGATGTAAACTAATGAGTGATAGTGGTTACTTTACATTACATTAGTGGAAATGAAGACTTCCAAGCTGCCTTAAACCCTCTATGTACTCATCTGGTGAAATAACAGTTGGATGGCACGCTGCACGAACCTAAACGCAGTTTCACCATGTGAGGTTATACAAACAGAATAGAAGCGCAGTATGTGGAGGGTTTTTGTCATTGTCTGGATACAAGCCTCTGTTAGGTGGAAATGGTGGAAAAAATGTGTTCATGTAAAAGAAACATAACCTTTATCATCAGCTGCCAATTTCAAACAGGCCTTAGGATCCTCAAAACATTGTTTGATTTCTATGTCTTTTTTAAAATCTTTATTGGAGAAGAACTCACATTGTACGTGTTTTGTATTTAGATGTTTGTGACAACACTATTTAAAATCCATCCTCAATGCTCTTTTTTTTTTCTTTTTTTTATTCTTTTGTGGGATGAATTGACTTTGCATAGACAACATAGAGAGCCCCAAAGTGGAATTCAGATCTCGTCCGCCTCCAGCAGTGGAAAGTGTAGAAGAGGCACTCGTGAGTTACTAAATGGATTTCTGTTTCTTTTTATATTTTTCATATCTGCTGTTTTTTTTTTTTTTTTGTTTTGTTTTTTTTTGTTTTTTTGACAAACATGACTCATCAGAAAATTGTGTGTTTGACATGGAATTTTATTTACCCTGTCATGATTTAGTTTTTTCTTTTTCTTAAGGATTTCTGACTTGGGTTTCAGGGGTGTGATTTGTTTTTGATTTGTTTTTTCATGTATTCATAATTTTCAGGTTTCCTCTGTGTTCAAATGTCTTTCCTCTGTAAAACAAATATCCAAAACTATTTAAAAAAACTAAGTAATAAAATTGTATAATTGGGGAAACACAGTGGATTGTTAATGTCACTGTTGAGCACTCGTATGTTTTAATTAATTGTCTTTAAATCCTACAAATCTAATCAGATTAGAGAGATATATCTAATTTGTATGTGTTTTATAGCCATAATTATTATAAGCCAATTGAATGTAAAAGAAAAGTTTCCAATTTGATGCACAGTGCATGAAAGCACATATTCAGGCTGCAAATTATTTAAATGTGCAATTTGGATTTGTCTGTGAGGAAATCTGATACAGTTATTTGTGTACATGGCATCATAATATTGTACAAAACTCAAAGTCATAGACCAGCTGTTGTTGTAAATGGTCTTATTTTATATTGTGTGCACTTATGTTAGAATAGGGGATGTTTCAGGGTGCATTTACTGTAGGGTTTAAGAGACACTGGTTCCCTCATGTTGTTTTGGTCCACGGCTCACCTTTAGCCTTTCAAATCATGCAGTTAATTCTTTACAACACGCAGAGGTTCAAACAGCCACCCATGTGATTAATTTCTGTTTCATTAGACATCGTTTTTATGGATTTAGTCAAGAAAATGTGGACATTTGTCGGAGAGGAGGCAACCTAAAAGTCACCTCACTGTTGTTTAAACAGTCCAAAGACACATTCTGTGTGTCTGATAGAGCAGGAAATAGTCTGGGAGTTTCGAGCTCACAGTGCCACAATTTGAAGTTGTGCATTTTTTGTGTGTGCATTTGTGTAATGTAAAATAACAAAGCGGCAGAGGAGAGCTTTGAAGTATGGACCTCTTTCATTTCTTTTTACAATTTTCTAACATTTGCATATTCCTGCCATAACTGTGTGTGTGTACCAGTATTCATGTGATCCGTACATGTCAATGTGGTCTCATGTGAACTATATTTGTAGCCTGGGCCCCTGTGTTAGGGAGAGTGTGGCCCACTTAAGTGAAAGGGATGTCATTCTACAAACATAGCGATTATTGCACTGCATGGCCACCCAAACCAGCAGATCAATGCAAACTGCTCCATGTGTCCAAAGTGCCAAATCAAGAATGGCGCATTTTGTTTTGTGTGTATGTGAGCATGCGTGCCTGCGTGTGTGTGTTTTGCGTGCGTGCGTGTGCATGTGTCCATGTAGTATGTGTGTACGTGCGCCCGTGTAACATAACGGTTATTTTTGTGTCAGAAGGAAATTTATTGAAAGATTTGTATAACAGTACATTAAAATTCTGATTTATGTGGCAAAATAAAGAGAAATTATTTTTAAACACTAGAACTGAAAATATACGTCTTATTCTTTATTTTATTTTTGTCCATGGAGGTTAATTTTGTGAACAAATTATTAGAAAAATAATAGATATAATGTTTTATTACTGATGAAAATGTAATATTAGCAATATTAACTGATTATCCCTGCATGCAACAGTATTGTGCCTGTTTCATGGCAGACATTTTGAGGTGTTTTAGCAGGAAAAGTTGAAACAATTTTTATTGACGATGCACAGTTCTATTAAAGGACCAGTGTGTAGGATTTAGGTGATGTGATTGTTGCATTGCAATCTCCTCACCTCACCCTCGTCTAGTGTGAAGAGGAAATGACCCATTTAGATCAGAAGTTTGCCTGTTTTAGGCTAACACAGTGTTTCAACATGGTGGATTCCATGGAAAAGGCAAAGTGGCTCATTTATTTTAAAGTAATAAAAACAAATAATTGTTATTTTCAGGGAATTATTTACTAATGAAAACATAGTAATGCATAATATATGCCATGACTTCTATATATAACAGAGTCCCCCCAAATCTTACTCATTGGACTGGAAGTGTCTCAAAGTTTACATCACATCAAACACATTCAGAAATCAACTGTTAGAATTAACCCAATTCAAACTATGAGGACGTTTATCAAGGTATATGTTGTTAATTGTGTAGGCAGTTGTCTATCTCACCCAAGGAATCGACATCCACCCTGTAGAAACTCTTTTTTTTTTTTTTAAATCTATTGTTTCATACATAAATGGACTGCCCTCTCGACTCCTTAGAGGAAGTGGGGGAGAGGAGGATGTTAGCAAAACTGACATCCATCATGAACAGCTCCTCTCACCTCCTGCATGAGACCGTGGGGGCCTTAAACAGCTCCTTCAGCAATAAACTGCTACTCCCACCATGTAAGAAGGAGCGCTACCACAGGTCCTTCATTCCAACAGCTGTCACACTCTTTAACACCAGCATGAAGCATGACATCTTATACATGATTTCAAACATAAGAGAAAATAGATTACAGGCTTTTGTGTGTGTAAAGAAAAGTAGTCAGATTCTTTACTCAAGTAAAAGTAGTAAACAATATAAAAACTACTAACACTTAATACAAAAATATTCAATGATGAGTAAAAGTTCTGCATTAAATTTGTACTTGAGTAAAAGTATAAGAAATATGATTATGCATACAAATGACCCCATTTTTATATTATATTAATAGATTATTATCACTGATGCATTCACGTGTAAGCACCACTTTAATGTAGTTAGAGCACATTTATATTTTATATTCTGTTGGGTACTGGGAAGTAATAAAATGTCATAGGCTTTTGAAATCTAACTATAGTTACTGTAGGAGTAAAAAGTACAATATTTCATACTACTAATAATAAAGTAAACCAGCTGTATGTAAGTGAATGCTCTTCATTGTTCCCCAATTTGTCCTTAATATAAGGAAGTTTAAAATAAAAGTGCGACATATCAGCTGTGAGTGAGTCATATTAGGCTGTTCTTTTGTTAAATAAAAATATGATCAAAGTTGGGGGAGGGGTGCCTGCCTGACCCCGTCTGCTCCTCCACACACTGTAACCCTCCGATAGTGGGAGGTGGAGCTATTATTGACTTCACCGCAGCAGCAGCCAGCCGGGGAGCAGGTTAACGTGGAAAAACACACACGCAAGGAAGCCACAGTATGACGTGAAAAAAGTGGTCATTTTGGCTATATCGACCGGACTGGAATCAAAATACAAACGGTCACAGAGCAGCCCAGCCTAGGTAAGAAGACTTCAGGTTGTGTACTGTACTTATTTTATCTTTTAGAGGTGATTAAAAAGCAGTAAGGACCTGTTGGAGAGGTTAGCCACTCTGAGCTAGCTAACGTTAGCCTGTTAGCCGTTGGGAGTTCGTGCCGCTGCCGTTGCGTCCTAGTGATATTGCTAAACACGGGAAGTCATCATTGTCCGTGTGAAACCCGATCATTAGAGAGCAGAAAGTAAATTATAGCTTTACTTTTCTTTGAAGCCACACATGTTGGCGTGTGTGTGTGTGTGTGTGTCATCCAGATGTTTTTTTGACAAGCCGAAGACGCGCACCCTGAGCGGCTGGTGTGCCTGAAGTTACCCGGCGGTGTTGAAATGCAGTTTAAAGTTGCATACTGAAGCAGGAAACACTCAGTCAGTATGTTTATCACCACTGTGTGTCTTCGTAGGCTGTTTGTCAGACTTTTAGTGTGACTCTGTACACAGGGTTTTTGTCCCCAAGCACAAGGTTTACTCAATAAAACCCAGGGCCACCTCCACTCTGGACCACAGACTTTGGTTATTAGTTTTCCAGACAACACTGTAAACCTGTTTTTGGAGCAGACCCCGGTATGTGTTAGGGAACTGAACCCTCAGCAGTTTCATACCCACATGACAAGCCACGAAGAGCTGACTGGTTAAATATAGAGATCATATCCAGTGTTGCCTCCCAAGTTCACGTCTGTTTGGGTTCAGATAAGAGCACAGCTGACAAAGAGTTTATTTGAACTTTCATGATGATTATCAAGTGGTCTGTGTTTTTACATAAATACTGGATCATACCTGAACTCTTACTCCTGCATGTCGTGGGTGTGAGAGTTCCAACTGTAACACTTTTCTTTTTACTACAGTGTTTTTATATAATATGTCTATTTTTATGTTGCTAAATGCAACATTTTGGTTGTCACACCGGTCAATATGTATTGTCAGCTTGCTTTGGCTGTAGTGTTCTCTCGACCACCACACAGAAAGGGTTAAACCACCCGGTTACACACATGCAAACAGGTAACAAACCCCAGATCATAGTTGTCCACTCCACAGTTTAATATTGTACAGAAAGAAGTTGTATAAGAATGAGGAGGAGGGCTAAACGCCTGATAAATCTCATTGTATTAATATCTCATAAATCTCATGATATTAATAGGGCGGCTGTGGCCCAGGAGGTATAGCGGGTCATCCACCAATCAGATCAGAAGGCTGCGCCCATCGGTGTATCGAATGCGTATAAAAGGTTAGCTCCTAGACTAGAAAGGTGCTAGTACAGACCACATTAATAAAGCCATGACAGGACTCCACCGTTTCATAAAGGTGGATTTTCAAGGTTCAAGGCTGTCAGCAAGGCTTTACTCAAGGCTGCTGTAAGTATTATCTTTAAAAGGTATTCCTTGTTCTTCCCATTCACACTTTTAGGTATTACTCTCAGTAGTGCCAGGGTAGGATCTCGGGGTATATCCTGTTACCTCTCCCCAGAATGTCTTCAGTTTGGGATGTAGCTCCTGTAACTCCTCCAGCATGAACTAGAATGTGATGGGTCCATTCTGGATACTGTTTTCCATTTAAACTCCCTCCATGTATTCACACCTCCTCTAAGGCATCTCACGACATGATCATCTCTGCTGTCTGCCTCCCATCTGTAGGTAGCTTCAAATATATAATTTACTGATTATTTTTTCTTGCCTGGCTTCTTATTTTTGTTTATAGATGTCTACTGAAAGCATGAAAGCTGAAATGATTAATCAATTAATCCATAAATCGATCAACAGAAAATAAACGAACAACAATTTTGATAACTGAGTAATTGTAGTTTATGCAAAAAAAAAGGCCAAAATGCTTTCCATAACTGTTAATGTTTTCTGACATTTTAGAGACCAAATGATGAACATAATCATCAGATTCTACAAATCATGAGATAAAAAAGACATTTGTTAGCTGCAGGTCCACTCTAAATATATTCAATTTATTGTTAAATGTCAATATTTAGGTTTTTATTTTAAAATATTGTGATATTTTGTCCATATTTTTCAGCCCATCCTGAAGTTTAAGGGCTTTCCTCTGACCATTAGTAACGGATCTTTAAATAGAACTACAGTGTTTCTGGATCAGTTTGCCATTTTGGGTTTATCTGATGAACAATGGAGTCATTTAAACACACCCAGGTGACGGGAGTGATAATCTACCAGTGACAACTGCCATTAAAACCAAATGTTTCTTTATTGCCGTACTCATGGAATTAAATTGCACAAATTAGGCCAACATCGTAATTGTCTCTCCTCTTTTATCTCTATCAGTTGGTGTCGAGCCAGTGCATGTAATGAATGAAAATCTGGCTGCGCGTGTGTCTATTGTGTTAGACAGGGATGGGCGTGGGCCAGCCCCCTCATTTAATATTCAGCCCTGAGTGAAGGGGGGATGCTGAGCCCGGCAGTGCTTGTTGATACTGTGTGCGAGTGAGCAAAAGATAAAGATTGGTGCTGAATAGCCAAATAAATATAAGCTTCACCCTACACCAAGGTAAGGAGTTCCACTTTTTGGCTTTTTAGTGTTTTCTAGAGAGCATATGTCACTCTTTTATCAGCTTTAATCATTTGTTTTAATGGCTTTTATTGTTTTAATTGGTGTTTTGTCTCTGCTGTTTTTTTCTCGGTGTGTGTTTTGTTAAAAATGACGTGTGTGTGTGTGTGAGCTTCCATCTGATCATTGCTCAACAGAGAGAGAGAGCCAAATGTTTACTGATTGGTTCTTGTGTGGTGTTATCGTCCACCCATTGTGCTGAGAGACAAGGAGCTGAGGAGGGTGTGCCAACAGGCTCCTATTGCCTTCACTGTAAACAAAGGATTTTTTTCATTAAAGCGTGACACTGTCTGATATGAGAGAACAGTTGGCAGGTAATCCCTGACTGTTGAAACAGGGTCAGACTTTAGAAAAAAGGGAAATAAATATAGTTATTCATTGATTGGCCGCTCTGAATTTGACTGAAATTACTGTTTTGGGCCTACGTACCATCAGGCATGTGACATTTACTTTATTGATCCGAGCTTGAGCTGCTTGTCTCGCAGATTACGTTGAAATATTGAGCAGCGATTTGGCTAGTCTTTATGTGAAAATCATTGCCAAGGCAACTTGAAAGCAACGAAAGCTGCTCATTAATTCTGTGTTACTGTGGGCAGGAAGTGAGTCTGACCATGATGGAAGAGCTCAACTTGATGAATCATTAATGAGTTTTTCATCGATCGGATGAATCCCTACTACAGTTAAAACAGCCGCGTTCGAGGGAGGTTTCCTTTTGTTAGGCGAAATAATACATTTAATATCTGGGAAGCTTTGACATCTTACAGTATGTTATCGTTTTGTTGTGTGGGATAGTTACAGAAGTCTCTTTTGTGAGTACTCCAGGTTTAAAATGGTTAAAATTACTCAGCTTTTACAGGAACACGCCAGTCTATGTCTGGGAAACCGGTGGAGCCTAATTATAGATAATCTACCTAAAGTGGGCCGTGTGCATTGATTTGTCAGATGCAGACAATTGCCTAACTACATCTTACTGCCATTTTCCCATCAATGCAAAGCAGCTTCAGTGAAATAGTGTGTAAAAAACAAAAAACAGTACTTTTCTTGTTTAGTGTACACAAAGTCCAATTTAAGGCAGTGGAGGAGGGTAGGACTGAGGTCGGTCTCGGTATAATTGGAGCTCACAGTTGAGCGCACCAATTGTCTCAAGGAATCATTACATCAAAGGATCAAAAAGTTTAAAGACTACTCTTCAGCGGTATTTGATGACTTCGTGGACTTTTGTGAGCGGAGCATTGCCTTCATTATACCAAGCAGACATATTTCAGTTCACGTTTTCAGCATGAGCAGACAGACCGAACTGAACCAAGTGCCCCCCCCCCCGCGGACGCACGGACCTGTGTCCTAAAAGGTTGAGGAATCTATTTGTGTCGGTGTGTCTGTGCCTGATATGACAGTAAAGGCTGACACAGGTGATTGTACAGCCAAATGTCACTTTCTAGCAATCCGTTCTTACTTTTAGAAGCAAAAAATAGATACAAAAATTCATGTTTATGCAAATGCAAGGAAGTGGACACACTTTACTATGCTAACTTGTTCAATGAATCTGCATTTATGCAGCAGAATTTTCATTCTTTTTTTAATAAGGTTCATGTTTTTTACTACACGACATCCTCTTTTGTGATTGTATGTCGTGATGTTTGTAGCTGGGCAGATGCAGCCTCTGTTTTTTGGTTTGTATGGGTGAGTTTGTGCGTGTGAGCTAGGTTTGGACAGTACTTGTTTATTCCCTAGCATCACTTCAAAGATACACCACACCCTCTTCCTGGCTTCCATTTAACAACTTGCTTCTCTCTCAGTAGTGTTTGTACATTTAGCTGTGCAGGCCAGATAGATATTGTTGGTGTCTTTTTTAGCTTTCCGTGAATGCTAATCTGCTTTCCTCTCACTCTCCAGCGGTGTACAGGTGGTTAGCAGTCAGCCATGGATACCACCACCTCCCTGAAGATGACCTCTCTGGCCGTCCAGAGTCTGTTCAGCTACGTGGAGGAGGAGAACCTGGCTGCCATCAAAGCACATTTGGACAAGTTCAAAGATGTGGACAGCAGGAGTGATGTAAGTCAGCCATTAGTAAGCTAGAATGTGAAGTAATGTGAGGCTCTTGGAGATCATGTAACAAGTGCTTTGTGGAAAAAAGGGCTAATAGAATCTGTTGTGAAACAAAACCACTAAAACTGATTGTAACACCATTCGCAATGAGCAGACACAGTACTTTAATTTGTGTTTGGCTTATGTAGCGTTAGCGTTGTCCTTTTAAATTGGCGTATGTGATATAGTGCCTATAAAAGGTATTTTACCCCGCTTGGAAGTTTTCATGTTTTATTGTTTTAATGGATTTAGATCACTTTTTCTGTCGATCAGTGTCTAAAAAGCTGCATCAAACCTCGATTTTTGATAAAAGAATTTGTACTTTCTGAAAAATGTAACATTGAAGCATCCTGAAAGAAACAAATACAGAGTCTACCTGTTCAGCACTGATCCATTGTACCTGTTGTAGTTGTGATGTGAAGTCTGTTACCTGTACATACGGGAAACACATGAGATTATTCTTTCACAAGTTAAAGCATCACCAACAAAGCCCACAACGAACTGAACAAACCAATAAGTATCGTCTGTGTGGTCAAAGCCTGATATATCTAATCCTCCATTTTGTCCCAATGTATCAGGGAGCCACATTGTAACACTAGGTGACCCGCTCCTTCATTTCAACGACCACGGACTGTACTGTAGTTTATTTTCATGTCATTCCCACATAAACCGTCCTGCTGCTGCAAATACTCACTAAAAAACCACATCCACGTCTGAACATAGTCCCCGGTAAATGCACTGTTGACTCCTGTGTGAGTAAAATTTTTAAAGAATTTTTAAGTATTATAGGTATGCACTTGTCAGAAAGTACTGAGAGACTGTTGGTTTTTATTGTCAGTAAGAAAAATATAGATTAAACCATCTTTGTCCTTTTAGCCTGAATAATAGAAAAGCCTTTTGTGTGTAAGCCATATTGCATGAAGGGATCTATTATCAGGTTGTCTTACAGAATAGGATTAAAGTTTAATCATCAAATACTATCACTGGCTGTCATTTTTTTCTCAGAGGGTTACACAGAAAACAGTATATTTAATTGGCTTGCTGGTGGGTTAAAATCAGTATCTGTTCCTTCCCTCTCTCCTTGTTCCAGAACGGACAGACTCCCCTGATGGTGGCAGCAGAGCAGGGCAATCTGGAGATAGCACAAGAGCTCATTAGGAGAGGAGCCAACGTTAACTTGGACGATGTTGTAAGCATGCATACGCACACACAAAACCTCTCAAACTGCCTAATGTGAACATCCCCTCATGCACAGGCACACGTGGCGATATATTAGAGTCCAGGCACAGGTGAAAAACAATGCGGTCATTTTAACCACATCATCCACTTGACAAAGAAGACGTAGCTGAACTAGTGGTCTTGATCTTCCATCTTGCTGAACTCACCACAGTCAGGCTTAGTCCACAGCTATTATGAGCTATCACGAGCCATAATGACAACTCATTACACACTTTTACCTTCGCTCTTTTGACTAAATGACAGGATCCACTCGCTGGCCAACACCCTGTTTCTTCAGGAGCCAGCCCCTCCACACGCACACACTCACGCATGCATATACCCTCCCACTTAGGCACACACATACATGCTCACACACTACACCTCTCATTAACATCTCACGTACATGTAACCTGCTATTACACATGGCACACTCAACGCTGTGTTCAAGCTCGTACTAACGCAGAAGAAGAGAGGTGAAGTCTGTAGTCGCTGTTATCTTTCGCACTTTATTCTCTGACACTCCTGTATGCCCATGCGACACCGTGTTCCCATGAGCACCTGGTATGACCAGCTGGTAGGTACAGTGCTTTGGGCGTCCCACGTAGTGCTTGGACAGACGTTTGTCGCACTGGATTCGGAGTCTGATGGGGGTTCCCAGGGTAACAGGTTGTCTATGTGTGCAGGACTGCTGGACGGCGTTGATCTCAGCAGCTAAGGAGGGCCACATTGAGGTGGTGAGGGAACTGCTCGAGAACAATGCTAACCTGGAACATCGAGACATGGTGAGAACAAAGAGTTACTGGAAGGTTTTTCTTCATTTCAAATCTGCTGTCAACACCGATATTCTGTTTTGTATATTAAAAACTTAGTTGTAACATGACATTATCCAAAACTTCATACTATACGATATTAAGTAAAAATATGCTGTGAATATTAAGTCAAAATTTGTTAAAACAAAAGTCCATTCTGGTGGTTTAGTGGACGAGACGTGTGTCATGTAATCACAGCGTCCTTAGCTTGATTCTGGAGATCTTTAGAAGAAAAAAATAAGTAAAATGAAAGACTATTGGATAGTAATGTATCCTCAGCACCAATCTGACATGACAGTTTGTGTTGATAGGAAAAAGATGTGATAGCTAAACAACATGGGACACTGAGAAACAGTGTCATATTCCTAAATATACTTTAAACATGAAACTTAAGAGGTGACAAGTTGACAATATGTAGCCTTCATACTGTTGTGGCTGTTGTAGTGTGCTTGGGCAAGACACCTTACCCACCTTGCCCCGTATGAATGTGTATGAATGTTTGGTGGTGGTCGGAGGGGCCGTTTGGCGCACATTGGCAGCCACGCTTCTGTCAGGCTGCCACAGGGCAGCTGTTTGTGGCTACAAAATGTAGTTTACCACCACCGGTGAGAATGTGTATGTATGAATAATGGTTTCTGTAAAAAAAGCGCTTTGGGTGCCTTGAAAAGCGCTATATATAAATCTAAGCCATTATTATTATCATTATTATTATTATTATTATGTACATTAATGGTTTCTGCTGGTTGAACATTAGCTATGAAATGGATATAAAATGAAATTACTTCATGTGCGATGGCTCCTCTCTAGTAGTAATCCCATTTACTGAGCTCTGGTTGTCTCAGCATTTGGCAATGATATGATTTAGTCTCTGCGTATGGACTTGTCAGAGGCAGACAGTTGTCTGCAGGCTTGCTGGGGCAGCTATTCTGTATATTCATGAGTAAACTATTGGCAAAATGCAGATGAGCTTCACATATTTGTTACTTGGGGCTGAGCGTGTGCGGCATTAGTTGTTTTGTCCCAGCTCAAGAGGTGATGTGAATTTCCAGCAGCCAGCTAGAAATGTAATCCTGTAAGCAGTAACTCTCAGTGGGTGGTGTAAGTGATGTAGATATTTCTATATCCGCACTCAAAGATTACATTTATTTCCATTCCTTCATTATTTTATCATGTATGACGAGACATGATTTTCAATCATCGGCCTCTGTGACTTTATAGAAGTGACTCAGGACAGCTCTATCAGCTGACTCATTACCGTGCGGGACATGTCTAAGCTGCACAGGACAGATCACAGCCAGTCATCACAGTGGGATTATAATAAACCACACAGTGTGATACTGTTCACTCACTGGAAAGTGTGTCACACCAGCTGTAAATAGCACATTTTCCTACCACAAAATCTGCTAGATTCCACCTATTTTGCAAGGCTTGAATTTAATACTCTTGTTGCCCTTAAACCTCATTATGAAATGATACCTGTAATTAATTGTCCAGAATATTACACACACATATTCTATATGTAGATCTGTTGTGTAATCATGTACAAATCTTATTTTTTCACCTCATTATTTAACTGTTTTATGTGTGTGTGTATCCTACTCAGGGAGGTTGGACTGCTCTCATGTGGGCAGCCTATAAAGGTCGTACAGATGTGGCCCGGCTGCTCTTGGAAAAAGAAGCTAACCCCAACATCACTGGTCAGGTACTGAGACTGGACACACTGTATACCATCATATCATTTGTTGTAAATGACAGTAAACATAACTTCAGAGCAACAAAAATGTAAACACGACGACAGGCCCTGCTCTTCACCTGCAAGTACGATGCTCCCCCCCCCCCCCCATCATATGCTGTTTTCAGTCATGTGAGGTGGCTTAAAGTGTTAGTACGACCGCAGGCCTGACACTGATCATTAGTTACTGTCAGCATGACTTCACCCTGGTCCTCTGCCCCAACAGTACAGCGTCTACCCCATTATCTGGGCGGCAGGTCGAGGCCACGCTGAGATTGTCCATCTCCTGCTGCAGCACGGAGCCAAGGTCAACTGCTCCGACAAGGTAACTACACGCTGGCAGATGTTCGTCATTTACTTGTTTTTAATCACACGGAAGATGTAGTTAAAAGATTCTTCCTTTATTTATTATCCTTGCTACATAATTATTTACAAGTCCCTGGGTTGTTGACTAAATCATCTCTCACCACTGATGTCTCATGCACTATCATATTTTCTTCGCAGTATGGTACCACTCCTTTGATCTGGGCAGCCAGGAAGGGCCACTACGACTGTGTGATGCACCTTCTAGCCAACGGAGCTGATGTGGATCAAGAAGGAGCAGTAAGTGGATTTCCTGTGAATTTGTCTGAAGCATTCAATATCCAACTTTCAACGTAACTTTCTTTACAAAGTTTAACTTTACATTTTGGCCTTTTTATTCACACTGCTGTTTTCATTAATAGTGAACTGCAATTAAGTACAACAACAGGAAGTCTTATCCATTTTACATTTCTTCTATATGGCTTTGCACCCACACTTATTTGGCGTAGCGTTATTTATCAATGTTCCCTGAGCAGTGTTAACATCAGTAGTCTGAACAGGTAGCTTAACAGCTGAGCAGGTCTAATTTCGTTTTGGGATCACGGGTACCACGACACACAAAGCGTCCTGTTCTCACCAGTATAGTTTTCACACGATCAAGATTTAATGCGCCCAAGCACATTAGTAAACAGCAATATTAAATAATTGATTGGATATGTGATGCAGCACATCTGTGCTCCTTCGAGTCATGTTGCATCTGTGCTGACACAAACTGAATGATGTGATAGTTTGATGTGAAGCATCAATAATCAGATGGAACTATAGTAGCTAATGTTGCAGAGCAATTCATTTATATGTAATTAAGACTCTAGTGCCTGGAAACAATCTCGCTCAACAATATGTCAATAATGTATTGAGCCTGTAGTGTCTCTCAGAGCTGTTGAAATAAGATGATAACATTTGAGTTTGCTAATCTTAAACTGTAAATTATTCAATATTTGACAAAAAAAAAAAATCACAATCAAGCAGAGAGAAAAATCTGTAATGCTTGATTAAATGTTGATCATGGTGACATCCTCAAATGTTTTGTTTTTTTCACATCCCAAAGATATTCAGTTTACTGTCATAGATGACTGAAGAAACAAGAAAGTATTCACGTTTTTAAAATTAAATCAGAGAATTTGGATACCTTTAGGATCAAGAATGAACTGAAGGTTTTAAAATTCTTCTTTTTGTCGTTCTTTTCAGAACTCAATGACGGCTCTGATTGTAGCAGTGAAAGGTGGTTATACAGAGGTTGTTAAGGAGCTGCTGAAGAGAAACCCAAACGTCAACATGACGGACAAGGATGGCAACACAGCCCTGGCCATTGCTGCCAAGGAGGGACACACCGAGATCGTACAGGACCTGCTTGATGCTGGCACCTATGTCAATGTCCCAGACAGGGTGAGGCCACCCCACAGCAGCCTTACAAGCTTTCTGTGTCTGTTTAAAGAAGTAGAAGAGTGCTTGAAATACATATGCAAGTTCAATTCATTTCATGTCTCTCTCTCTGTCTTATTTTCTTTTCTGTTTCTCTTTCAGAGTGGGGAGACAATGCTGATTGGAGCGGTGAGAGGAGGTCATGTGGAGATAGTCCGAGCTCTGCTGAACAAATACGCAGATATTGACGTCAGGGGCCAGGTAGGAGCTCCTCTGTCACTATATCTTCATGACCCTATTGATGTTTAGAAGGAGGCGGGAGGCCTTCTTATGTTCTCTGGCTCTGTTGTTTCTTGGAGAAGTGAACTTTAATCCACGAGTTAGAATTACACAAACATACACAAGTATTACTGCTATATAAACAGACACACTTAGGTGCTCTTTGTGTAATGCTTCACATTATACTATGCACAACACTATGCCTTTTTGTATAATCTGACACAGTGTATTTTCTCTAAGATAAACAAGCTAGTGTTTGCCTTGTCTTTTCCACATCAGGATGGAAAGACTGCCCTCTACTGGGCAGTGGAGAAGGGCAACGCTACCATGGTGAGAGACATCCTGCAGTGTAACCCTGACACAGAGAGCTGCACTAAGGTACAGTAAAGTGCACTTTACTCTAAAGTAGAGTAAAGTGCACTCTATTTCATCCTTCAGATTTCTTACAAAGAATCATGTTTTTCTCTTTATTTCTCTCTTATATTGAGTTTAAAATATAAGTTTTCTTATTTCCATATTCAGAAATCTGCTGTTTCTGAGAAATCTGTTGACAAGAAATGCAGGCAGACAACTAATGAATATTGCTTTATAAGATCCTACAATGCCCCTGTAGTATTTTTCACTCGAGTATTATTGATTGATTGTAAAATCCAATCTGTATAGACTTTTATGTTCTAAATAAATGTCAGAATGATATTGATGAAGTGTATCTTTGTGTTTTAGGAGGGAGAGACTCCACTTATTAAAGCCACAAAAATGAGGAACATAGAGATAGTGGAACTGCTGCTGGATAAAGGAGCCAAGGTGTCTGCACTGGACAAGGTACTTTTTAAAACACACTTGCACTTTGAACACACCTGTATAGATAGAAAAATCTTGTCATAACACTATTTTCAGTGCGTTGTTTAGTTTTGTTTCTTTTTTTCCCCTGTGTTTTTCTTCACTCAGAAAGGAGACACGCCCCTCCACATTGCCATCCGAGGAAGAAGTCGAAAGTTGGCCGAGCTGCTGCTGAGGAACCCTAAAGATGGCCGCCTGCTTTACCGGCCCAACAAAGCTGGAGAGACACCATACAACATCGATTGTACCCACCAGAAAAGCATCCTCACACAGATATTTGGAGCCAGTACGACTCGTTTCTTTATTTCATTTAGAAAGAACCGTGTGCTAAAACAAGCTCTTAGCTGCAAAAGATTAAACTGTTTTATGTTGTCTTCTCTCATCTTCTATACTTTTTTATCATTTCTCTCTCTCTTTATCTCTCAGAGCACCTCTCCCCATCTGAGTCAGATGGAGACATGTTGGGTTATGACCTGTATAGCAGTGCTCTAGCAGACATCCTCAGTGAGCCCACCATGCAGCCGCCTATCTGTGTTGGACTGTACGCTCAGTGGGGTAGCGGCAAGTCTTTCCTCCTTAAGAAACTGGAGGGTAAGTAAGCCCACAGCATTAATAACTGTCTCATACAAAGATGAAAAGTGCCGAATTGTAGAAATTTTCTTCTTGGACAGTGCCTCTCATCAGTTTTGCCTGGTTGAAATACCTGCCGTGAAATATTTTTCTGACTTCTTTTACCTTCCTCTTGTCCAACAGATGAGATGAAGACCTTTGCAGGCCAGCAGATAGAGCCATTGTTCCAGTTCTCTTGGCTGGTAGTCTTTCTCACCCTGCTGCTCTGCGGCTCGGTGGCCGTGGTTCTGGGTTTTACTGTGGATCACAGGCTGGCAATTGCTGTTTCTCTCAGCCTCCTTGCCCTGCTCTACATCTTTTTTGGTGAGAAGACAGATCTGCTAGTGACGCACTAATGGATGACTTTAAAGAAACTGTGTTTTCATTTGACCTGCTCCAGAGGGCAGCAGCCTCCTTGGAAGTGACTGAATTACATAATTATATATTAGTATTAGTATTCTGCTTTCAGGACCACGAAGGGAGTTTTAAATTGATTAAATAGAAATGTTATTTTATATGTTTATACAAAGCTATTACCGAAACAAATGTCACCTAAAACAAGTGCAATAATGATCTAATGTTTCCAGTGTTGGTGTACTTTGGAAGTCGACGTGAGAGAGAGAGCTGGAACTGGGCGTGGGTCATCAGCACCCGTCTGGCTCGCCAGGTCGGTTACTTGGAGCTGCTGCTCAAACTGATGTTTGTCAACCCCCCTGAACTTCCTGAGCAGACCACCCGTGCTCTACCTGTCAGGTGACAGTGACACACATACACACACAAACTCAGTAATTTCTGTCGGTTCCCCGGGTCCAAGACAAAAAAATACTAACACTTCACAAAATACGTAGGTTAATGCTAGTGACTCTTGCATCTATCTGCAATTTGCTGTGTAACTGAACAAATCATCTCTTTCTCATATGTCAAACAGGTTCTTGTTCACGGATTATAATCGTCTGTCCAGCGTTGGAGGGGAAACCTCCATGGCGGAGATGATTGCCACGCTCTCAGATGCCTGTGAGAGGGAGTTTGGCTTCATGGCCACCAGGCTTTTCAGGGTTTTCAAGAACGATGAGGTCCAAGGTGATGTCACAGTCTTTGGTCACAGTCTGTGGTCATTTAACCAGCACACAAAGTCACAGTCCTGTAAACCTGTTATTGAGATTAAAAAGAATCTGCTATGCAATGACAAGCTCAGTCAGTGGCTGACAAATTTAAATACATACAGCTTTTGTAAAATCAAAATTTCAAGTGAAATACGTCATTTTTTAATAAAATTAACTGTTTGTGCAGTCTTTTCAAATTATCTTAACATGGAAGATCGTGGTAATCTAGTGTGCATAAAAAATATAGCTTTTGTTAGGCGTTTGTACTGTGCATCTCTCACATTGTCCTCGACCTTCCTCTCATACTCCAGGTAAAAAATGGAAGAAAACATGTTGTGTTCCCTCCTTCGTGCTGTTTGCCTTAACACTGGGATGCCTGATCACTGGTATGGCCCTGTTGGCCATCTTTAAGGTGGGTCAGAGCAATGATATGGAGACCCTTCGTTTAAACCGTATGTTCTGAAACCGGTAGATCACTGGACAGCCCAGTAATCAGGTCCAATGCTTTTATTTTCCAGGTGGACCCTGAGAACTTGACAGTAAACGCAGTGCTAATAGCCATGGCCAGTGTGGTGGGCCTAGCCTTGCTGCTCAACTGTAGGACCTGGTGGCAGGTGGCCGACTCCGTCCTCAACTCCCAGAGGAAACGACTACACAGTGCTGCCAACAATTTGCATAAACTCAAGAGTGAAGGATTTATGAAGGTAGACTAATCCACTTAAGTCATTGCACCTAATCAGGGACAAATGGAAATCTTTTGACATCCTGTTGTCATGACTAAAGGGGCTTTCCATTTGCTTAAGAAGTTATGAAGCTGTAGTTCCTAATCCAATCAATTTCCCATCCCACACAAACATTGAAAATTAAATTGTTTTGGTACATTTTTTTTCCCCTTACACCAGGTTCTGAAGCATGAAGTGGAGCTAATGTCAAAAATGGCCAAAACCATTGACGGCTTTACCCAGAACCAGACACGCATGGCCGTCATCATCGACGGACTGGACGCCTGTGAGCAGGACAAAGTGCTGCAGATGCTGGACACGGTGTGTGTTTGCACATGATCCTGTGGGTGGGCACATGAACGATGAGTGCAGCTTGATAACAAGATAACATCCAAATCTGTCACTTAAGCAAATTTACAACCATGAGACAGTCTGATGTAGAGCAGCTGCCATGTGGCCTTAACTTTTAGTGTGTCTTTCACCTGTGCACACAGACCCCACACATCTTCAGTAGCGTGCAGCTACCCTGGTGTTCCCAGCTGCCTCAGTTCGCCTCCAACTTTAGATTTGTCCTCCCAGCTGCTGTAATAGAATTTCCTTTAGCTAAATGTTATTATTTGGTGAAGTAATCCCAGAGAAGATGGCAACCTCCTGTGTGCTAATGTAATCTTCTCATCTCTGAAAGCACCTCCCAGTCACTCTGAAACCATCTTCAGTTCAGAGAGATTCAAACACAGCATTCTGAAATCCGTTTTTTTTTTGTAGGTTACACAAATAAACCCAATTTTTTTTATCTTCAGTCTGTGCTCTTTTCCTACTAGAGAATGTGCGTTTATGATGCAGACATCATGTGATGGGAGTCTTATTTGATGGTGTCAACAGCTGCTGTGGGGACAGAGGTTCATCATCCTGTGGGTCGAAGCTGAGGGTGCTGGCCGGGCGTTAACAAACCATGTGTGCATGTAGCACAAATCGATGTCCTGTGATACTTGGACAATGTCCCTTAGTTAGCAGAGTGGAAATCCCCAACACCATGTGCTGCGGATAGTTTACAGATTGTAAAGTACCCCTGTTGACATTAAAGTAGAGAGATCTGCCATGCTAAAAACTTTTTTTTTTTTCACACGACTGAACCAAATCAGTTTCATTGCAGAAAGTAGTGCATCTGGCTGATTAAGATTATGGAATAACATAAAAAGTTGTAGAACATGTTCTTTACAAACTAACTTATCCTTCTTTTCTCACCCCAGGTCAGGGTGCTCTTCTCCAAAGGCCCTTTTATCTCCATCTTTGCTAGCGACCCCCATATTATCATCAAAGCTATCAACCAAAACCTCAACAGTGTGCTGAGAGACTCTAACATCAACGGACATGACTACATGAGGAACATCGTTCACCTGCCGGTATTCCTGAACAGCAGAGGCCTCAGTACGGCCAAAAAGCTCTGCACGGTGGCTCCCACCAATGGAGAGGCATTGCCTGCTGAGGGTACGGACAAGGGCTATTATACATATTGTATTGTGTACACATACATGGAGGATTCACACCGTTTTGGAGATAAATCTAATACTTTGTGTGTCTTCCTCTCTCTCTCTCTCTCCAGGATGGCATGAAGACATGGACCGGAAGATGTCTCAGACCAGCCTGGGCCAAGACCAGGCCAAGTTTGGCAGCAAGAACGCGTTAAACCGCAGGGTAACAGCTATTCCAGTCAAGTTTATTTGTAAAGAACAATATTGCCTGTAGTGATTTGTTGTTTACAGACCCACATCAATGGTTTACGACCCCACCCAAGCTCCTTAACATAAGGAGACAAGGATGGCACATAAACAAAACACTCCTTCTCAGATGGCTGGTGCGGCATGAGTTGTAGGTGGAAGAATTGTGGTAACAATTATAGACAGGCAATAACAGAAGTACAAGTCCAACAGTAGGATTGTACTAAATCCAAATTGGATATACAAAGGCCGATACATCAACCTCTATATATTCTACTTGTCACCATAAATAGACACAGTTTAAAAGCCAATGATAACAACAAATTGCAGAGAAGCTTTTGATACACAATTAAAATGCAGACAGCTGTATTGTTTCTAGAACATGGTAAAATAAATTTGTTTCCCCATCACACTTATTCCCACAACACTCATGTTATCTGGAAATATCATAAAGCTGGAAATGAATGCTTGATGTCTTGACATTAATCAAACCAAATTAAAATGTTAGCTCACCACAACATGAATAGAAAGCATTGGATTAGGGTTACAGTTGCTGCCTTGGAAACTGTCACTGCTCCCTCTGTTTTTCCCCCTCCTCCCTGAAGGGGGGGGGGGGAGGGGTGATCAGTACAGGCGTGGTGTTGGCAGGCGGCGCAGAGGCCAGAGGACAGAAGGAGACACACCGAGACGAGAAGAGAGAGGTGCTCGGTGTGCGGCCAAGGTTCCTGGTGTAATTGATGTAATGACTGTTTATCCTTCCTGCTGCGTTGCCACAGCCTAATGACAAGGCCTAGCAGCAGTGGGTCCCTGTGACAAAACACTGGCACCAGGTCTGCTGGCAGGAGGCTAAGTGACTCTGCTGCTGTCGCTGATGCCTACCTCCCCCCCCTGCGAGACCTTCCCACTACCCCTCCTTCCTTCCCGCCTCCCTCTCTTGTTTGTTTGTTTGTTTGACATTTGTTTGTACCCCGGGTTTATCTGGTACCCTCAATTATTGGTGTTGGCCTTTTATTATGAGGCGGCATGCTCTTTTTATTTGCCCTCCGCCACTAGCTAGCTCTTGGCAGGAGGGCCCTCTTTCTACAAGTGGAGCTTAAAATGAGGGCGAGGGGTGGGGGGAGAAATGATTTAGTGGCTCTCCATTTTCATGTGGATTCTCAAGTTGTGGATGACATAAGGAGTATCTCTGCAATCTTATTTCCATTTACCGGAATTAAATGAATCCCCTTTTATTAGGAAAATATTATCACCTGGAACATTCAGTATTTCTAAAAAAAAAAAAATAAAGGAACAACCTTCTCAAACCATTTTTCACACAATGATTTAACGGTGTATCAGTAAATTACAGTAAAAATAAATATATGTAATGGAAAATCAGCCACATAGGACTGACTGTATGATAGACCTTTTCAGTTTTGACTGAGTGGTGGCCATATGTTTCATCTCTCTGAGAAAGAGGTCATGAGACTGGTGTTACGACTTCAAAGTCAACCAAAAGCCTCGCCTTGGCTCATGACCATGGCAGCTGTCTGATATCATCACAGATGTTCTCCGGTAGATCTGTGTCAATAGCTCGCCTGTGTGTCATGACTGTTCAGCATTGGACAGTAGCTCTTTGATTTTTTTTATTTGCAGTCGCAGAGAATTATGTTTTTTTCTCATGAAACCATAGATGATGTAAAAGGAAGGAAGAGAGAAGAAGTTTATCCTTAGAGTGACAAAATGAAAGAAAACATCACTTTTAATTGGTTTCAGTCACTCACCATTCATTAGCTTCAGTTGCATCGTTACAGTCAGTAACTGCTTGCATGCTCCTGAAGAAGGTCGAGTACCATTCACATAACAAACATAGATAGGGTACAAAGGACAGTGACAGGACCTGAGATCACATGGTGACCCTCAAGTGCCTGTTCTCCTGTCTCATGATGCACAGCTTGTAGCAGTGGTGGTGTACACTGATTGAAATCTTCTGCAAGGGTTAAGAGTGATGTTCTGCTTTTGTTTCTTTCACTTTGTCTTTGGAGAGTGCATTTTAAAGACTTCCCAGTACAAGTATATGGCTGTTAATTGTCTCCTGTGGCTGTAGTGGTTTTACATCTATCACTGAAAGGCAGTTTCTGCTCTTCATTTCCCACTGATATACTGTTTTTATTGACGCTGTGATTGGATTTAATTCATAGAACTCAAATAAAAATGCAGTTTTGATTCTTTTTTTACGAAATTCTGATATGATTTCTTGCCTGCCACTTGATTCTGTGATTGGATGATTAAAGTTGCATTAAAACGTCAAATGAAACTGTAGTCTTGGAGACATATTAGAGACATTAATGTTGCCAATCTAGGCGGAAACAACAATTTGTGCTAATGTAAGTTTCTGTTTTTTTTTTTGTGTACTCTGTTAAGGACACATACCGGCGTCGGCAGATGCAGAGGACCATCACCAGACAGATGTCCTTCGACCTGACCAAGCTGCTGGTGACCGAGGACTGGTTCAGTGATATCAGCCCACAGACCATGAGGAGGCTGCTCAACATTGTGTCTATCACAGGTAAACCATAAACCATATTCTGCTTGAGCACCGCCCATAATTATTAACATGTGGAATTTTGTCTTTACAGCAGCATCAATGTTACTTAGCCCGAATTTAACCATGTTAAAGGGATTGGATGGTTAACTTTAGTCAGCAGTTGGGAAAATATTACTCATGATGGAGAAGGAAAACACAAAAATAAAGCTTTGATGAGATTCAAACATTTGAGGACGTCATCTTGGGTTTTGAGAACCATGTTGTGACATTTTATGGACCAAACAACTAACTGAGAAAAATTATCAACAGCAAAATTGTAGTATATAGTAGCTCCACTGTAAATATTTTAAATCACATTTTCATCCTATATAAAATCATCTCGGTTTAAACTAAAAGGTTACAACCTCACCTCTCTTTTTTAATACCACAACTTTTGAGCAGAAGTAGACCAGAGACTTGTAAGGCCACTAATCATCCATCCATCCATCCATCCATTGTTGACAGGTCGTCTGTTGCGGGCCAATCAGATCATCTTTAACTGGGACCGGCTGGCGTCATGGATCAACCTGACAGAAGAGTGGCCTTACAGGACTTCGTGGATCATCCTCTTTTTAGAAGAGACTGAAGGAGTGTCTGACCAGGTCGCTCTCAAGACCATCTATGAGAGGTATGAACACACACACACACACACACACACACACACACACACCCGTCTCTTGTTACTTATCTGATCTACAAGGCGTACAGGCGTCTTCAATACACCTGCATAGCTTATTCTTTCTTGTTTTTATTTTAAAGCCATCACTCTCTCTCTCTCTAACTTGGGGTGTGACATTTACAGACTCAGACTACCTTTGACACGAGACAAAATAGAAATGAGGTCACATGAGTTAAGCTCCATCATCGTAAGTAAAACGCTGAATCACTGCAGTGTTACTTGTGTCTTGACCTTCCTGACGAGATCAAATAGCCAAAGCAGAATTTAAGAGTCGCAGTTTCTTGATGCTCTCTCTTTGAAATACTGATATAAGCCACTGTGACCAGCAGGTGGCAGTAGAGGCTTTTGTTTTCCTTGTGGGCTACATTAGTCGACAGTGACTGCCAGTGGCTGTGAGCACCACACTAATTGGCAACTGACAGACAGATTTTGTAATTGATCATAATGCACAGGGCAAATGATGACCGTATTATAGCCTGAACATGTCCAGGATCGTGAAAGGCTACATTTTCCTAAAGTTGAGAGTTAATTTAAGCTCAGACATCTTTAGTAGAGCAGTAAAGGAAAAGTCTCATACCTCTGTGTGTGTGTGTGTGTGTGTGTGTGTGTGTGTGTGTGTGTGTGTGTGTGTGTGTGTGTGTGTGTGTGTGTGTGTGTGTGTGTGTGTGTAAACAGTATGACTGCTCATGCCTTTGTACGTGTGTGGTCACGGATGCTTTTAGGCGTGCTCACCGCACACGAGAGGAGAAGAACCGACACAGGCTGAGTCGCTGGGCTTGGGTGCTGTTGTGCATCAGTCGCTGGCCTTTAAAGGTTGCACTCTGTCACAATACACTAGTGCCTACGACTCCTGCGGCAGTGAAGTGTCACAGACTGTTACTGTCAGCCAGTCAGCCAGCTAGATTCAGCAGACAATCCTCCCTCCCCCATCTCTAAGGCAAGCCGCTGCTTCATTAGACTAGGTTTTCGCTGTACGGTTTTCAGAGGACAATAGGCATTACCTTTTATTTTTTTTATGACAGTCAAGAGTTGGATCTGTACAGGAGGGGAGGGGAGAACAGATAGCAAGGTATTAGATGAGAAGCATCCTGTAACTCGATTTTATGCCGGATATGATGATATCTGCCTTTTTATTTAGGCAGAAAAATAAGTCACTACACTTTCCTGTTACACACTATCTTTATCATGTTTAAGTATAGTGAACACCCTAAAGGAAATACTTGGAAAATAAGCCTGGGAGATATAATTATACTCTAAGACGTCCATAAAATTCTGCAGTTTATACACCGAAAGGCCTGTATTGAAGTGCCTTTACCACAGCATGGGACAGGGCTTACACTGTTCATTAGACTTAATATAGCCATCGTCTTGTTTTTGACCAACGGTCCTGTCTTTCTTTATCTTCCTCCTCACTGGATGTCGTTCCAAATGGCTGCTCTGTTCTGCAGTGGCCATCGGAGAAGCGGCCTTAATGATGATGACAGGAAGCCTCAAACAGCCTAAACACAACGCCTTGCCTAGAGGCCTTATCTCTTGCGCTAATCTTCCGCTGATAAGACTCAGGCCTCTGTCTGTGTATCTTTTTCTGTCTCTCTGCTCTTTTCTTCCTCTTTCTTATGATCTCAGGCTCTTTAGGTCCCTTTTTTTGTTCTGGCTGAGATATTCTGTCTTTTTCTCTTATCAATGGATAGGCACTTGAGTGGCCTCTCAGAACCTCAGCCCCCTTCTCCTGACTGTCTGTCTGCTTGAGAAAATGGATAGCTAAATCTCTTTGCTTTCCCTTTACAGCAGTGTGTATGCATAGCACACATGCTTACACACACCTCCCTTCTTACTTCATACAATTTCCTGTATCTTATGGTTAGTATATATTTTGTTTACGTCTGTTACTACAAGAGAAAATTGGTTCCGACCTCATGCGTGCGCTTTGTGTGTGTTTAAGCATGCATACATGTGAACTAGTTGTTGTGTAGAGCCATTTTTACACAGCGAAACTGCACATCCCCTGAGCGTTACTAAGTGAATATATTAGTGGTGAAGTGAACGTGGGGGTGAGTCAGCCCCTTATAGGTCAACTGTCGCCCTGCATCTCAGTCACAAGGCAGCATGCGCTTCCTCTCCTCTCCTCTTTGTCAGGCTTGCTGCAGCTCAGCAGGCCACTGTACACAGAGCTTCAGAGATATTTTGTAACTCAGAGTGCAGATGAAATATACAACTAATGTGGGTCTAAAAAGATGTTTTCACCTTCATCTTTTTAAAGGTGAAAACAAAAGAGACAGTCTGAGACTTTATGCCCTACCTAGCCTTCTAAATTAAAACGAAATTAACCCATACACTACTTAACAATAGGGAAGTATTGCATGAGTGCTATACAGTGCCTCTCAGTGATGAAGGTGACAGCTACTCTCTATGGCATGTACCTGAACTCCTAGAAAAGAGAGAAAAAATAGACACCCGCCCACCTTCCTTCATATCTCACACAAACACACATGCTTTCAAAGCGGCTAAAAGCTGTTTTTAGCAACTTGCCTGGCAATAACAAGCGTCCATGAAGGGCTGTGAAGTGTCATTGTAGGACACGGCGTGAAGAGAAATGCGTAGCGCTAATTCCCGTAGCGGGAGTGAGCCAGTACAGCCCTCCTAATCTGATGGAGAATGTGTAATCGGTTAATAACCTCAGCGATTTCTATCATTAACGGTAAGACGGGGGGCTGCCCAGACTAATGCAAGGTAGCAGGGGGAAAAAAAGCTGTGCAACAAAGATGGCACTGTCTGTAGGAGATATTGGCTCAAAGTAATCAAGCTCACACACACACACACACACACACACACACACATGCACACACAAAGCGTAGCTAAAATGTTTGTCTCACTAGTTCTGCAGGGAAAACTACACATTGCACCTCGAGTGGTGAGCCAGCGTCGTGGCCTCCCCGGCACACTGACAGAGACGGAACAGAAAACAAAACAAGACGTGTTTTGGACCAACCCTTATATTTGTAGCTGTCAAATTAACGTGTTTTGAATGCTGTTTTTTTTTGTTTTTTTTTTTCTTGATCACTAGCAAATTGAATTTGGAGCCTGCAGCCTTGTGACTATCATTTTCAGCTTTATCATTTCTTCCTTCTCAGTATCGGCTCTTCTCAGGAGTCAGTTGTTCCTTGTTTTAGCTGCCATTAGAGACTTAATGACTCCAGCTAACCTAGCTCTCTCCTGCTTCATGGTTATTGCTTTAAAGCAGCTCTGCCATTTCCAAGGGCCGTTAATGGGCTTTTGTATTTTTTATTTCCTTGATGTTGTTTAGACTCATTACATTACATTTAGCTATTTAGTGGAAGCTCTTCACTAGAGTGATTTCAAGTGACTGAGCAAGTACAGGTTCTGGATGTTACTCAAAGACACTCTTGTTGGGCACACGACTGTTGTCATGACCTTTACTGTTTTACTGGAAATCACCTTTATTATTTTAATTCTGTATCTGAATGGTTGTTAGTCTTCCTGGGGGCCTGTGTGTTAATGTTTTGTTTATTCAATAACAACCAAAGTTTCATATTTATGTTTATAGAAGATGTCATATTTAAAGATGATGATTATTTTTTGTTATAGCACCTGACTGCATAAATGTGCTTTATAACGTAGAAATGTGGTAGAACATTAGGTACTTTAAATTAGTTGATTGTCAGATAGCTTTTTTGATAACCAACTTATCATTTAAGTATTTTTTTTTCCAAGCAAAACATACACAAATTTAGCATTTCCAGCTTGTTGACAGTGACGACTGGCTGATTTTCATTGTTTTCTAAGATAGTTAACTGAATATCTGTGGGGCTTTGGGCTCTTGATCAGAAAAAAGAAGCTTTAAAGATGTCAACTTGCATTCTCAGAAATGATGGTAGGCATGTCCCTCTGTTTTTCTAATATTTTATAGGCTGATTAATCGAGTACTTGAGAAAAGTTGTTAGTTGTAGCCCCAGTGACATGTCAGGCAAGACATAATGTAGAAGAGAAAGCTCTGAGAGTCAATCTAGCATTAAAGAATAAGTGAATCCATGATTAGGGGACATAATCAGTCAGCTTCACACCTTCAAGGACTTTTTACGGACTCAGTGTCAGTCAGTATCTCTAATTATTAGTTTTTATTTTTTGACTGGAGTGATTTGTTTGAAAATAGTTCTGTGTTTCGGTTGAGGGGTTAACATATTTGGACCTAATGATGTACGGGGGCGGCTCAGTCGGCCCCTCAGAGAGTTTATTCCTGGACGCCCAGATCCCGTTTTCAGCTCGAGATAAAAAAAAAAAAAAAAAAGTGTCACTGGTCCACTGAGCAGGTTCCTGCACTGCTCTGACATCTGGTGCCCTGTCTGTGCCAGGATGCCCCCGCCGCACTCAGGAGTGTGTTTCTGGCGCTGCACCTGAATCCTCTGTTCATTACACACACCCACACATAAATACACACAAAACTACTGCATGTCATACACTTACAGACACACTTACACACACACATATGCTCAAATTGTGGCAAAATGCATGCAACTGAAACAAACACTATTTGCCGCTACAAGTATTTGCAACTGAACACATGCATGCACACACCTCAGATCACACATGGTACACATGCATCACACACACACACGCACACACCTAGCTCTCACACCAGTGCAAGAACATATGTCACCCCCAACTCCTCTGAGAATCAGTGTAATTAATCAGGCCCTGAGATGCAGGCTGCATTCAACAAACACACACACATTGACACAGCACAGGAAGCAGAACACAGTAAAGTGTTGTCAGGTAAAAGTCTCATGTTTAGAAGTGCTGTTCACTGTGCTTTATGCTTTTATTTTGTAAGCACAGCTTAGACAGCTCGTGAAGGCCCAACGATTCCTCTCTTCCCTTCATCCTCTCTTCCCCTCTGTTATGTTGGCCTGACCCCGCATTCATCCACCAAACAATCCCCCTCAGAGACGTGACTAGAGCCAGGCACTTCTCGGACACTTCAAAACTTTTTTTTTTTTTTTTTCCTCTAATCAAACTCTGAATGAATATGTAGCCAGGCAATTCAGTCTTAATTAGAGAGACTCTTATCCCAAGTACTGAAACATTAAGAGGACGCTCTCTTCTCATTTAGGATTACTTTAATTGGCACAATTATTGTAATTTGGTTGCAATTATGTGCCGGGATAAAAGTGCTGTTCCAGAGCTCATGTGGGTGATTCCCTTTATGTGGAATCCTTTAATAAGCTCTTAAATATCTTGCTACAAAAATGGTGAGATCCTATTCTTTTCTTATGATGAATACTTCTGAACTTTTTCTGCCCTCAAATGAAAAGTCTTTGTTCTTTGCCACGCTGTGTATTGTTCCTGTGAATTCCCATCGCATTTGTGACAATTTCAATCATCTAGATGCACGGCAAACGCTCAAAAATGTTTTTTTCCTCCTCTGTCTATGTCCTCCTCCGAGGGAGCCCATTGTCCCCGTGCTAAATCCCTCCAGGAGGTATTTCAGTGAAAGACGGAGCAAAAAACTGCTAATGCCATCGCTCATTGCACTGCCTTTTGCCAAGAGGCCTGAAGATGTGTGTGAATTTGTAAAGGCTGGTGTGAAGCCACCTATGTCTCAATAGTGTTCTGGCTCCATCACTGATAGGACACCGGCATTGATTCTTCGCACCAGTGTGCTGACAGACCACCTGACTGACGAGCCGATAAAGACAGGCGGAGACAAAAACCAAAGTATGGTTGGCGCGAGATAAAGATGGACGAGAGAGACGGGTTGGTATTAGATAAGAAAGGGCATGAGGAGAGAATGAGAAGAAAAGAGGGTCCGGTCTCGGGAGGTAAAACGAGGCAAAGGAATCAAAGTGTGTGAATACTGTAGAGGATCAGAGCAGATACCAGCAGGATTACTGATAGACGAGTTTGCCATTGGTGTGTCTCGGGTGTATTCAAAGCCTCAGGTGATGCTGCTGCTCCAAGTGAGATAGTCCAGGTGGTGGACACACACAGATCCATGCACATGTCCCCTGGGTCCCACATGGCTGTTTATACAGTGAAACTGGTCGTCTGTTGATTCCAACTGAGTGTGTGTGTGTGTGTGTGTGCGTGTGCGTGTGTGTCAGCCCGGCCTCCATTGTCGTTCCTCCATCCCTCAGGTGTTTGGCGGTGGTGACTCAGTGATGAATCAGCCACAGCCAGCTCCACCACCACTCAACCCCCGCTGAGCTGCTCAAAATGTAAAAAAAAAAAAACAAATACAAAAAAAAAAAACAGCCACTGCCAGTGTGTACAGGTGACACAGAGGGAGGTGTGTGTGCATGCGCGTGTGTGCAAGGTTTTTTTTTTTTTTTTTTTTGATTGTGCATTCGTGCGTGTGGAGGCTACAACGTGAGGACGGAAAGAACGTCATGCAGCATTCTTTGTTAGAAAATCCTTAAAGCCCTTTTCATTTCTGCCTGTAAGCCGAGGTTGAGGGATTAGTCTAATTGGTCTGAAACAAGAGAACTGCTCTGTTCCCCTTTTTGTACAAAGCATAAAGAGTCATTTCAAATGCAATAAAGCCTCTACTACACCTCTGCCTGGCCTCTGCTCTTTAGTCATAGAGTCGTCCATCAGTGACGACAAGGTTGGATTAACATTTAAATGTGACACTGAGATGGAAGGAAAGGAGCGCAGGGAAGAAGGAGCAGACATCTGCCTGATACTCTGGTATTTCTGTGGCGCTGAGCGTTATTGCTGATGTCTCTCCCACTCTGCTGTCTCTCTCTCTGTGCTAGAACTGCTAGAAGGTGGTGGAGGTGGGGGTGCTGATTATAAATAGCAGCACAGGACTGCAAGAAGGTTCAGCGCTGACCTTTAAGTGGACAACGAGATTTGCCACTCAGCCGCCGCGAGAGCCACGGGCACACTTGATAGTTACACACACACACACACACACACTCACGCACGTACACATCTGGCCCTTAACTGATGTTAACATCCCGGCCCTTCAAGAGTCAGCGGAGGTCAGGCCCCTTTTTAGGGTGTGTGTGTGTGTGTGCATGTGTGTAGAAGCCACACTGAAATGGCAAAAAAAGAAAGCAAGCAAGCAAGCCCAAAGAAGGCAAATTTGAAGATTGAGTCTGTATTGGGAGTATCCTTTTCTTCCCAATCTTTGCTTTTAAAGCAGCTTTTAATTTGTCTCACGCTACCAGCTACGGAATAGCTCCAGGATTTAGTTGTCAGATTTGTCTGCTGGGGTCTCCCGAGCAACGTGCTTCAGTTTCTAAGGAAACTTCTTAATAATCAGCAGTGGCTTTTCCTCGCTGCCCCTGACTCAAATTGGGGTAAAGTAAAAAGCCAGTTTTACATCGCTAATTGACGTTCTCATGTCCCTCTCTCATCTTATTTGCGATGCACACATCTCACTCTGTGAAGTTAACTGGAGGATTACTCAGGATTACTTCAGCCCGAGAATCCAAAGCATTATTCGTCACATTCATCACTTACTGTATGGATTTCAGCTCCGCAACAGAGTTATTCCAGATGTATTATCTGCTGCAGAGGAGCACATTTGTCTTCACTTTAGCAGTCCACCCCACTTAATTCGGCATCACACGGCCTATCACTTGGCCATTACAGTTATCAAACAACCACATGTGCTGATATGAACTCTATGGTTCAATTAGTGTCACAATGAACGAACTCTGCCATGGCTCTCGGATGCTCCAAACTCCTCTAAAGCATAAATCACCACGCTGAGGTTTAGTGTTTTACTATTTGTCAAGAATGAAGCCTTAGTTACTCTGAGTGGAGGGTTCAGTTAAGGTTTTTGGGGTCTGGAACAAGGAGGCTCCATTTCGGCGCTACACATGAGTTTAATCAACATTTCAGGGAACCACTGAAAGTCCTGAGCCCGTCTCAAAGGGAGGCCGTTCGCTCCGAAGCAGCTCGGTTTTTATCAGCCTGGTGTGTTTCCCATTAGCCTGCTTGTCTCTGTGGTTTGCTTTGGGATGCACAGGTCCAGCTTAGTACAAGAGAGTTTCAATTATTGGACTAAACTTTGCCACGAATGTATATGGAAAGCAGACGCTGCCACAAGATGTCAGTTGGCACTGCCAAGACAAGGAAGCAAGAACGAGAGAAAGTTTGAGACGGAGACGAGAGCAGAGACAGAGGGTGTCCACAGTACTTGAAGCATTTGATTCAAATCAAGGAAATAAGTCTGGATTTTAAGGAGACAAAGAATGTGGCGTCATCTAAAGTGAAAACATGTTTTTGCTCTCCCCCTCTGCCTTTGGGGTGGTGGAGGCTTTGGCAGCTTCCACTGTAACAATAACCTCTCTCAGAATTGATGCTGAGAGTCCACGCGCCAGCTTGCTGGTCTCTCCGCCTGTCCACTGTTTTCCCAGAGAGGGCCTCGCTGGGTTCGTCCACACGCCTGGCAGACACTGTGCCAGCGACTCCAACATGACTCTGACCGGGATAGGAATGTGCCGGACCCGGGCCTGGTAAACTTCTTCACCCACTCACTGTTGTACTGGCCGCACATTGTCTGACATCGAAACTCTTGAGCTTCTTCAAACACAATGTGCACAGGCGTTTGTCTGTTCCGCAGGCATCTCTCTCTGTCTTTGGGCCCCTTTATGGAAATGTTTGGCAGCTAGACCACCTCTTTGTGGTGTGCGCGCGCATGTCGTCCGTAAGCACAGAGGGCAACTGTAAAGCAAAGTCAAGTGGCACATTCATACTTTCAGTGCCCAAATAGCAGATGGAAGGGATAGAGAGATGAATTCTGCTCAGTCCCGTCAGCTGCAGCGTGTGGGAGGTTGAGAGGAGAAGAAAGGCTATGCTCCAGTCAGCTTTGGGACCTATTAGCATTTGGATAAGCTCAGAAAGCTCCCAGTGGCCACGCCACACAGAGAGTGGTTGGGCCTAAGCGGCTGTACTGCTGCAGCTATAAGCTGGGTCCTTGTCAATGGACCCATTGTGCAGGGACGGCTGCTCGGAAGCCTGACGGCCTTTATCTCACTCGTCCTCGGTCTGCTTGAAAGTAGCACGCCGGTTTCCTTGGCACTCCAACTCGAGCATCCATCTTGTCATTTGGCAACTGATTGCTGATAAGAATGGCTTTGTTCATTTTGTCTGTCTCGTCTGTTCACTGTGAGGATGACTAAGTTTGAAGTGATTTGTGTCAGTTGCTCAATGCCAAGGCCGGCAACTCATCATTAGTTAGCTGCGAATGATGTCATTTGTGGTGGTTAAACCTCATTGACAAACTGCTGTTGTCATTTAATAGGTACTGTTTGTTCTGTAAAAGCATGCAGTTCAGCATGTTGGCCAGAATCACTCAAATGGATGATCAGGTGTCAGCTGCCAGTAATTGTGTTCTTTCTTTTCTATAATTCACCTCATCAGCTATCCAGTGATTGGCGCTCTGATCTTTACCAATGATCCTACAAGGCAAGCGTTGAAGTGCGAGCTCCACTTTGTGTCTGGCCAGTCGCTCCTGCAGACATGTCTGAGCAATCAGCTGGGAACGTCAGGAATGGACCTCTGACTCTCTCTCTCTGCTTTTTCTTTCCATCTGTCCTGGGTGTGACTCAGTGATGGATGTCCTTGATTTGTTCTTCTCACCACCTCCTGGTTGTCTTTGGAAGACCCAGCTGTTTGTGCTGCCGCGCGTTTGCAGTGTAACGACAGCAGGCCAGAGCAAACACACAGGTCAGCAGAATATGCGCGTTTGTAGCTAGCTTTGTGGACGCCGTTGTCGCTGGGCGTTGTAGGCGAAGGATTCATTTATATGGAGCACTTGTCTTAGTTTTCCACAAGCTGTGAGAGATTTCTTGAACTTTTTAGTAATTACCAGCAGTTATATTCTCAATAATACTATTTAGGCTAGAATAAATGTATGAAATAAAGAATCTGAAGGAGGCAAAAGTGTCTGATATTACTAAGTCTGAGTTTGAGTTCATTATTATTGTCCGTTCCGACTTTTGGCCCAGTACCGACCAAAGTGTGTGTACACACCATTGAGTTATGTTAGATGGTCCTATAAAAAGACTCAAAATTCCTTAGAAAGTCTTTGGAGGTTGTTCTGTGTATAGCAAGAGGAAGTGCCATGTGTGTGTCTGTGTGTGTGTCTGTGTGTGTGTGTGAGTCACTGGCTCCTGTTGGTCTGTGTCTGCAGACCCACAAATAAACAGCAGTAAGCCAGCTGGAAATGGGGAAAAGCACAGGCTTCTCTCATTTTGCATACGGGTTAATACAGTTCATGGGAAAAGGAACCAAACACCCACACATATACTGTATATGTAATTTGCACATGCGCACAAGCGCACACACTCCATCCTTCATTTGCGCCTTTGTATTTCCCCCAACCGCCCAGGTCCGCCCAGGTGCACTGCGGCGGACGTTACACAGTTGTTTTTGTCGATGCTGTTTGAATCAGCACCGGCGCCGCTCACTGGCACTGTTTATGTGCGTGCGTATGCAGGTAACATCTGTGCCTTCAGAGGTCCAACTCATCCTCCCCAGCGGAGGTCACACGAGCGGGGGGGGGGGTTCATCTGTGTGCCAACATGGAGCTTCCTTGACCTTTTTGGTCTTGTTAAAGGTTCTAATGGAAGGAACACTGAGAGGGCTTTGTCCACTGGAGCCCAGCTGTGCCTCTGTGTCCTCCTTGCTCGCAGCCTATTCTCTCTCTCTTTCAGTCTCTGTGTGTGTCTGTACTGGCAGTCGGGTAGGAACAGCAGGGTTGGGGTGACCCACCTGGGCTGCTGTGCTGAGAAGTGTGTGGGAGAAGTCTCTGCAGGGGGATCAAACAGGATTTGGGAGATGTGTATAAATGCAGCACAGTTGCAAAAAAAATACAGCTTTAAATTGATAATTTAGAGGTAATTTGAGCTTTCATGTGAAACTCTTTGGTATAGTGTTAATATCTACACATTTGAGTCACTCACTTTTACTTCTTAGCATGCCCCATCCCTCTATTTTTTTTTTTTTTGACAGACTTGTACATTTGGGTGGAGACATCCTGTAACCACAAGGTCACAGGTTTGAGCCCTGCAACAGCAGATGTGTCCATCACCAACCATCTGTCCTGTCAAAATGTCCTTGAACAGAAGACTGGACCCCTACCTGTTCACTCACTGTAAGCAGTCTGGATAGGAATATCAGCTAAAATATAAATGATGTAACTCGTGGTGCAGTGTGCTTCTAAGGTCTTGTTTTTGTCCAGCTGTCACTGAGGTATGAGAACCTCGCTGGACTGTGCTGACGGGGGGACATTTCGTTTTTTTTAACTGGATTAGCCGAGCTGATAGTTTTGGATTATTAGCTAACAGTGTGCTGTGTTGAACCCTCGCCAGATGCTGACCTCACCCTGACTTAGCTAGCGTGCTGCGGCGATGGTACTAATCATCCAATCAAGTCACAGAAAGGCCAGCCTGTGTTCACTCTCAAAAACAGATCAGGTCCGGGGAAAAACCCAGCTCATCAGCCCGTGTTCTCAGCTGAGCATACCGACACACAGACTGGGTGATGCATGGGGAGGAGGGTGAGTTGGGGTTGAACTGGAAGGAGGGAAGGTTAAGCAGGATGTAGGCAGAGCGAAGTATCCTCTGAGAAAATGATGAAGGGTTCGGATGAGAAATGGAAGCAGAGATGAGAAAAATATCTGCTCCCTCCTGGAGTCTCCTCATTCATCTGATAAGAGCGGCACATTCTGGTGATGAATGGCCGGTGTCATAAGTCACTCTGAGTTTCATATTTTCATGTCTGAATGATGGGATTAACGAGATGTACTGATTAGCTCTGTGTTGTTGGTGTTTGCTTTTCTTGTAGCCTCTGCCACATGTTAACACTGTCCTTGATTAAACTAATATTTTTCTTTAACCCTGTGCTGCTGAAATTGGATTTCCCACATTTATAATTGCCGGTTTAAGCTTTTGTTTATATCGTATGACGCCGGTTTTTGTGTGATTTTTAAACTGAACATGGTGTTTGTTGTTTTGATCTGCTGTTTTAAATATAATATAATGTCGACTGCAGCATGGACAGGAAAAACTATATTACACAGTAATGGAACAATCTCCAAACGTTGTGTTTACTTCGGGTCTGTGATAACAAACATCATGTTAACTGTAGCAACGCATCATGACGCGCTTCCGTCTGCTGCTTGCTAAATTACCCTGATTGTCATCTTCTCAGGTTTCCTCCTCTGCTGAGAAAAGATAACATCCCTCACTCTATCTGTCCTCAAACATCCCCCCTTTCACTATCTTGCCTTCTCTAAATCCAGTTATCTCTCTGCTCTCATGATGATGATGACCGTTGCATATCTTTTCAATCTTAACAGTGCTGCTTGTTATTTCCTCTTTTCTTTTTTCATAAGAATGCTACTATGAATCTAGCACTCAGTGTCTTTTTTAAGAACTTGGTTCTCAACAGTAGAATTTAGGTGTATAGCACCTGTTTTCTTTTATTGTTTTCTTTTTTTTAACTCAGATTTTATTAATTTTTGGTATAGAACAATAAAACACAGCACAGCGTCAGTGGGGTACATGTTCTTAGAAATAATACTCAAATGTCTCTGACATCAATCAAAGTTTTCGGTGGTGTCTCTGCATTGAGATTTGTATTCTGTCCATTTTTCGCAATTAATATCGAATTTTGCTTGCTGGAGTCTCAATATATATATACGTGAGTCTTTCCATGTTGAGTATCTCCTCGACTGTGTCCAGCCAGTTCCTCCGAGTGGGAGGGTCCTCTCTATACCATTTCCTGGTGATTGCCTTCTTGGCCGCAGCCAGCAGAATTTTAACCATATCATATCCCAGTATTGTTTTCAATTCTACCCACACATCATTCCAATCCATCATTCCCTAGTTGAAAATTTGCTCTTTGTTTTGGAAGTTCCTGATCATATTTTTCCAGCAAAATTCTCTCCACATCCTGGAGCTGGTGGTGGTTTGCTGTACATCACATATGTTAAACCAGTCCTCTTCAGTTAATGGTATTTTACTTTCTTTTACCCATCTGTCTCTTATATACAGTGTAGAAGTTTCTCTGTTCTTCTCTAGACCCTGGTACAGTGTTGAAACCACTCTTCCAGTATTGTTTCTATATGCATTACACAGTGTTATAGTTACTTTATTCAGCTCCTGGGGAAGATCTGGTTTTATTTCTTTCTCAAAGAAGTCTCTAACTTGTTCTTTTATTATTTTCAATAGTTTCGTTCTAACTGTCATGTTGAGCAGATGTAGCATAACCTACACTGCATTATCTCCCACTAAAGCCCCCGTTTCTTTTTCTTTTTCCTCTACAGAATCTCCAAGAACATCCCCACCACTAAGGACGTGGAACCGCTGCTAGAGATCGATGGAGACATCCGCAGCTTTGAGGTCTTCCTCTCCTCCAGGACGCCTGTCCTCACTGCCAGAGATGTGGATATGTTCCTGCCCTGCACCGTCAACCTGGATCCCAAACTGAGGGAGATCATAGCAGGTTCATACACTCACAGTATTTGTGCAGACCGGCGAACAAATTAAAGGAAAAAGCAGCATAAATGTCTTAGTAAGGTGTTGGGCCATTTTTAGCTGCCAGAACAGCTTCAGTGCACCTTGGCATAGGTTCTACAAGACTCTGGGGCTCTGCTGCAAGGATTAACATTCTTCCAAAAGATATTCCCTCATTTGGTGCTTTGAAGATGGTGCTGTCTAACACGTCAAACTTTCCTTTAGGTGTTTTATTGGGTTGAGATCTGGTGACTGGCAAAGGCCACGGCATATTGAGTGTGGATTGACCTTAGAAAATCTCAACACAAAGTTCAACTCTTTTTTTTTTTTTTTTCTTTCTTTCTTTTTCTTTTCTAAGCCTTCAACCACATCCTATGGCCTTCTTCAGTAAGTGGACTTGGTCAGTCATCATAGATATGGTTTAGCTGTTATCACGTGTCAGCAAAACAACAAATAAAGCATCTCCACGACAACAACAAGATGTGGTTTTTATAAACTCGGAAAAGTTTGCCACCGCATATAACATCATTTTTACACTAATTAAACCAATGAGTGACCTATCTTCAGTATACAAGCAACTACAGAGTATAATTCTGCTGACATTTACATGTAGTTAGAGCCATTTTTATTCACATTAAGCTTTGCTGTTCATTTTTCCTGACAGTAATCAGGAAGATTTACTAAGTGCAGCTTCAGAAATATTTACACATCATTAAATCTGATGTGTATTTAGAGAACTTTAAATTCCCGCTCGTTCAAAAATCTTTACATGCAGTGACAACAGATAAGAGGACATCTTTGTTTCATAAACTATTTTTTTTCTCCAGTTAGCTCAAGAGCTTACTAGCTCACTCTTTCCGTTTGTCATCCCGATATGAAGTGTGTGCATATATTGGTTTGTGTGTGAGAAAGAGAAAGAGGTTAATTGTACAGCTTTGTCTAAAGTACATAAAAGGGGTTGGTATACAATAGCATGGCGAAACAGAGAAATGTCCTCTATGTGATGTGTTGAATTCATTGCCAGCTCATTTGGCAGTGACATTACTCATAACATTGCAGCAGGGTCTGCTCTAAAATCGCCCACTGCAGGGGCTCTCAGAAACCCACAGCTCGCTTCTCATTTCCAAACAATCAAATGTCGAGCAGGTTTCCACTATAGCGCTGTGGGATCGGGACAATATTTCCACTCGCTGTCACCAATCTGCCTCCAGTGCCCGCACCAAATATCACAGTTTGTAGTTACAGTGACGTAATAGTTGTATCCGTTTTAAACTGCACGCCAGAGCGGCGCTGTACTTTTGCTACCGTGCGTCAGCGTCCGTTCAGCCTATACAGGAGTGTCAATGACGCCTAGTGTGAAGCTGCTGCATCATGGCGTTATGAGACCACAAAAAACACACAAAGTCACACACACAAAGTCTGTTCCATTGAGCCAAGGTTGAGTCATGGAGGGCGCAGCTGACCAAGCTTCACAAGCAGACAGTCCAGTCTGTAAGTACAGGATTCCTGTCCTCAAAGTGTGTAGGTGCGTATAAGTGTCCACGGAACATGTGTTTAATTGCATGCGCGCGTGTGTGTGCGTGTGCGCTTAGAAGTGTGTAGGTGGTTTCACCTCCACACGTGTCCCCAGGGAGCGGAAGGTGACCAATGCTCCTACCCAGTCATCCCGCTCTCTCCACTCCCTCCTCGGCCAGTCAGTACTTGGTGCCCAGTGTCCTGTGGCCAGCCAGTGGGTAGTGCTGTCAGTGATACCCGCCCATGAGCCTGACTCACATCATAAGGCCCCCATTGTGTTCGCAGGCTGGATTGGGTCTCACTCAGCGTGTCATTCAGCAGCCACTTGTATAACCAGGAGACATTCTGGTGCCTGCTTCTGTTTCTGGTTCTTACTTTCTTGCCAGCCACACAGAGCCACTCTGTTCTGTCTCCGGGCTTATTTAACTTTAATTTGAGAGGTTTTACCAAAGCTCCCTCCTCCGCTCTGACTCGACTCCTCTTGGAGTCAAATTGATTTATGTGAAAACAATTGTGGCAACGCACTTTTGCTGATAGCGTCTTATGAGTTCACATGGTCCGCTTTGTTTGTTTACATGGGTGACTTTATTTTGTCAGGGACAGCAAGGGGCTCCGTGTGCCAGAGCCGTCACGTGGTCGGCATATCGGTTGAGAATGCCTGCACGCCTGCTGGTTTGTGAGCAAGCGGAGTAATGGAAATCAAAGTGAGAATGGAATATTCACAGTTGAGGTTCGTTGTAATCGAAACATCTGCGTCTGCTTTCTCTCCAGCATTTAGCTATTTTGGATAAGGAGAGCACGTTCAGGAACAACGCTCTTGTTGTATTCCCGACAGTGCTTTGAGATTCCGTGTACGTCGATTGTTTGATATGTATTTTTCTCAGCGGATTCAAAACTGTCTAAACTCTCTTGAGATGATGAAATAAAGCTAAATTATTGATGCGTGGGTGGATCTGAAGGGTCTTTATAGTCATAGCCAAGGCACGATCATCAGCATCGCAGATAAACACTTCCTTCTCCTCTTCCCCTCTTGTTCTTTCTTACCCCCTGGCTCTCCCCTCTCTTAGATGTGCGTGCGGCCAGAGAGCAGATGCACATGGGAGGAGTGACCTATCCCACGCTGCCCCTGCAGGACCCAGTGCCCCGTCCCCAGTCAGGTTATGGCCAGCACTCTGCCGTCTGCTCCCCTACAGGCTCTTTCGCCGGACCCCTGCCTCCTCAGCCCCACAGTTCCTACTTCAGTGGGATGACTGGCCCTCAGCACCCCTTCTACAACCGGGTGAGTCAGGAAAGGGTTTAGATTATCAGTCCATCAGGTGTCCGTATAATGTAGAAAACAGAAGGAACAGTTTCAGCCACTACAACCACAAACAACCACAAACAACCACACAGTTTCCATAAAGGCTCCTTCTGAATTTAGCTGCTCAGTCTTCTGTTCTGTTATGACCACTTGGCAGTTACACCTGAGTAAATCATGCAGTTAACAGATCTTTGGGTGCACCACATGACTGTTTTTAAATAACCAGCACGTCACTCTGAGAAACAAGTTAGCAACAGTGTTTTTTTTCCTGCAGCATTTTTGTTTTTATGTGCTTAACCCAACCCCCCCCCCCCCCTTATATGATTTTCATTTTATTTACTTGTGTTACCTCCTCTACCCTTCCCCCTCCCCCCATTCCTTTCTTTTACCCTCATAGCCTTATTTCCCTCATCACGTGTACCACCTGCCACGACATTACTCCCACCATGCCCCCTCATCCTTCCGCCCCTCCATTAAACCACCCGGCCAACCTAAGGACAACACCAATGGACTTGTGAGTAAAGAAGCGGTGCTAGATCCGTCAGATCTCGCACTAGGCGATCACAGCCACAGATATACTCATTGTAGTCGTATTTATATGATGTAATAACATTGTTTTTATGGTTGAAGTGATTAAAGGTTTAAAAAGTTGCTCTCTTTAATGTTTTTTGCAGTTTCTATCATCAGTTACTCAGTGTTTCCTATTCCTGTTCCTATTATTATATGAACATGATTAAACTTATAAATGCTCAGGATAAGTGCTATCATATTACTCAATATTTAATATGCTACCAGGTCCATTGTGTCAACCCACAGCTACAAGTCTGACCTCCTTTTTTAACACTTCCTCTTCTCTTTCGTACCTCTTTCCTCCATCTCCCTTGTCTCCCTTTCCTCGGTGCATGTTACATGTTTTACCTTTACATTTTAACATCACCTTGTTTTCACTGCTGCTGTGCCCGACATCTGTCCAGCTCCTGATGGATGGCAGTGAAAAGTTATTTCATAAACTGAGTGGTAATGAACCCAACCTTCACTGGCCTTTCTCTCTGTGCAATCCTTGTCTCCATTCTGTGCCCATGTCAGGATGTTATCGCAGAGGATAGCAGAGAAGGCCTCCCCTCCTGTCCTTCTGATCCTTCCATGGTAACATGTAGTTACAGCTGTAGAGCACTACAAATATGCAAATATGCAACTAGTGCTTTTTATTTCCTGTACTGCATGCATAAAATGCATGCATATGTGTTTGACAGACTGTTCATTTCGTCGCTGTAGTTTACAAAAGGCGAGAGGACAAATATAGACTGTCACACTCGCTCACAATAAATACTTAAGCGGTGTGACTACGACCGCCCGATAACAAGAACGAGACGTGTATTTTGTCACAAATTGCAGCATATGTAAATATAACAAGCCGAATGACGTTCAGTGTTGACGCAGTAGCAGTTGCCCTTCTCTAGTAAATTAACATAAAAGTGTTTTTAACCCACTTCAGGATTGCATGGAGTCGCACTGACAAGAACTGAATCTCTACGCCCAGATATTCACACATTTGTAGAGAAAGCAGCCACTATTAGAACAATTTGAAGATAACACTACTCAGGAGATTTCTGCTCCACAAAGCCACTTATCAGGGCCCTGCCAGCAAGCATTTAAAGGGGCTGTATGAAAGATTTGAATATAGATTACTCCTTTTCCTTCCCTTCATTTTTCTGTCTTTAAATATTTGCTTCAATCTTCCTCCTTTCCTTTAAACCCTCGATCGCTGTTTTAAATTTCTACAACCTTTTTTGTCCCTCATATCTTCCCTTGCGCTCTTATTTCCTCCTTAGTATAAATTTTCTCAGTTTCATACCATTCTTTTTTTTAAAATGTACATTAGCCCATCTTATCCCTTTCTGGTTCACACTTGATCTCTTTGTGTAGTGTTCACATGTGCCTGTATTTCTGCAAATCTGTGAATGTGAATGTGTGCGCGCGTTCGCTCATTTGTTGGATATGTAAGCAGGCCTAGCCCAGTGTAATTGCTTAGCTGATATAAGTGTGAGTATGGATTCCTCGGGCTGCTGGGATTATCATCAGAGCAACTGTTGGGACTGGCAACACACACGCTCACACACATACACACACACACACACACACACACACGCTGACAATGAGCCCAGCGCTGGTAGAGCTTATCTCCTTACCAAGACGCTTCCTCCCTCACAGAGCTCTGTTTCCTCTTCCCCATCCTTCTGCCCAGCCCTGAGCTCAGCCCAGCTGTAATTACAGTCTTATCACATATATACACACGCACACACACACACTGGGAGGGTTCACACAAACATACACACACACACGCAGACATTTGTGCTTTTGCTCACGTTCTTAGAATACATGCTTTGCAGTCTAGTCTAGTCGTATTCAAGGCCTTCCCCTGAATAGGAACTTCTGCTTTTTCTGCTCGGAGTAAGAGATGTCTCATTCTCTTACCGAGTCTTTCTCTGTCTCCGTCTCGTCTGCAAAGATTATGACTGTAAAAGCCTGCTGACTCCAGCGAAAACAAAATCTCCTTGTGTAACAATTCTGCTTCCAGTAGCCTCTTCTTTTCCAGTCTGACGTGCGGCGGCTGTAAAGGAGCCGTCTCCTCCCTCTACTGCGAGACAGATAAATGTCTGTTGTCAGTGTCTCTCTTGTCCCCTGATGATGAGTTCAACATGTGTGCTTTCTGCTTGTCTGTAAGCCCTCCCTCATTTTTTTCTTCCACAGGTACAGTCCCGGCTTCACAATGTTGTACGTGTCTGCGTGTATTTTTGTCTGACTATTGTCCGTCTGCTTCTTTTTGTCTCCTTTATCAAGCATTTAAAGTCGCTGCCTTACAAATTAAAGCAGGTACACCTTTGGTTTCATGGCTACCTTCATCTCCGCATCCGACTCTTTACTCCATCTTCCCACGTATCTCTAGCTAATTTCTAACACACTGGTTCAATACTACCAAGCATGCTGTAGAAAGAGATATCATAGACTCATCATTTAGACTGGCAAAACTTCACGTCCTGTAGTCGTTCAGTAGATTTACTAACAGTTTCATTCTGCCATGTGGACATGAACAGTAGCTAAAGTCCCCGAGTGCCGATCTTCATCCTCTTGCCCACCACTCCAAGAAGTTGGCACCTATTCTTGTGTACTGTATTGTGTGAGCTTCTTGTTATTTTGTTTAACAACCACTCACAGTCCGACTAAGCTCTCCCTCGAAACCAGAAACAAAGCCGGGGGGGCTTAGACTGAAGCCACGTCTTAATGGTGTTAATAGCCAGAGAGAGAGCAAAGATGATGAGGGAGGGAGTAGGAGGAAGAGATGGGGTGGGGGAGAGAGAGAAACAGAGTGATGGAAAAGAGAGTAGGAGGTCAGGGTAGGGAAGGAATGTGAGAGGAAGGAAGGAAGGAAGGAAGGGAGGGAAGGAAGGAAGGAACAAGAGTGAGGGTTCATAAAGACAAGCAGAACCAGAGGGAGGAGGGTGGATGAGGTTTGTTTAGTTTCTGTGCCAGCGGGTGGCATGTTGGCTGCGTGTGAGGCCGTAGACAGCATCAGCAGGCCACTGGAATTAGTCACATCAGGCCTCAGAGCTGCTTGGCGTCCGCCGCTTTCAATGTGGCTCGGCTCGACGGCCACTCGCAGACACACAGACTCCATCGCTTAAGTGTTGCGCGCACACGTAACACGCTTGTATATACACGCCGAGAAAGAGAATAAGAGCAGGTAACAGTGTATTTGGATAGGTTGGCAGCTTTGTTTACTTTTACACTTACACTGTGTGACTGATAGAGAGAATTACTGTGTGGGATTGTGGTTTTGCACCTCTGTGTGCCTCACAGTAACAAGCCTGCACGTCCCTTCGCCAGGAATCGTTGCTCGTTTTTTTGCTCTTAATCGATGAGTTAGGAGTGATGAGCTGGTCTAACAGAGTGCGAGTTTGCCCTGATAACCCTAACACACAAAAACACTCTGAATACGTTGTTTATATTCTAATTATATATGTGTGTGTTTGTGTGTAGGTCTCTCCTGCAGTGCTGCTCAGCTCTATGACCACCGATGCAGTGTGTGAGCGCGTCAAACAGATAGATGGAATCGACCCCAACATGCTGGCTCAGTACACCGCCACCGTCAAGAAGGTATTGACAATCAGACTCTGACCTGTGTTGTCTAAACCTGATGGAGTCTTTTCATGCTCTTTGTGTAGCTTCTTTTCCTCATACAGTTTGTTTTTCTGGACTCATCCCTTTCCGTTGCAGGCTAATATAAATGGCCGAGTGCTGTCTCAGTGCAACCTGGATGAGTTGAAGAAAGAGATGGAGATGAACTTTGGCGACTGGCAGCTCTTTAGGTCAACGGTGAGACTCCAATTTTTGCCTCTACTGTTTTATACTCGTGCATGATTTTATGAATACGATGGAAGATTTTAGTTTGTCGCTTCAAATCTAAAGAAGTGGGTCGCAGTGTACATGAACAAAGTATCAATCCACCAACAACAATAACAACATGGCCTTCATTACTCTGGAGTAAAGGCCTGTAATAGATTTACAACAGCATCCTCACTCTGACACTTTGCAGACACTCAGCCCGGCCAGCACCCTCCTGTTGATACACGTCACATCTTGTTTATTCCAAAAAAGAAGTAAGACAGCATCTCGTTATATGACATCTTGTGCTGCAGCTGAGATATTGGGACGGAGATTTTATAATCCGTATTACGGGAAGGGCGCTAGTCAGTCGGCCAGGAGTCCAGTCGGCTGAGCCGCGGCTAAAATCACTAACACATGTAGCCGGCTCCACTTCGTCAGATGTCAGTCTGTGCTCCTAATACCAAACCAGAGCCGGGGATTGGTCGTGTTTTACAGGAGATCCAATGCAGAGCTCGCGCAGGAGCAGCTGGAAAGTGCAGCGGCCTTACAGCTCCGTGCACTAACTAGTGTTGTGTTGCCAGGACGCAGCCAGCACAGACATCTGGTTCAAGATGGCTGACTGATATCTGGATGAAGGGAGGTTATTGTCAGTGAGGAGTGGACAGCTGAATAGCTCTACTTAAAGAACAGCTCACTCTCACAAACACGTTTTTGTTGTTGCTGTCTATCATACTTGTTTTGTATGCCACATGCTTTAAAAAACATGTTTACCATCGACTCTGTGTCCTGAAACAAATGTCAAACTGCTTCTGAAATATTGAGCTGCGATGTCTTTTCCCAGGTGATGGAACACCGTCACGCAGAAAGCCAGGCTCTTCTTCAGGATGAGTCCCGAGCTGCTAGCGAGCAAGGCAGCAGCGTGCACCACGGGGAGCCCAGCAGACGCTCGGGGGGAGCCCAGCATGAAGCGGCGGCCTTCAGCCTGAACCTCAGCTTCGAGGAGCTCAGCGGGGCTGGACTGGAGGAGCCTCCAAGACACAGCAACAACTCACACTGGCCGGTCAGTCTTCCTGTTAAGAGCTTAGTGTAAATATACCCAAACAACAGACACTGAGCTGCGTGTAGGCACGTATATGCATATCATACTCACCCATATACATGTGCAAAGAGATAAGAGGTATTAAAGTTGCTGGTGTAAGCAAATGTGTGAGCGTGTAACAGTCGCAAATGGATATGCAAGGTCACACACCCCAAACTGTCGCACAGTCACAAGTCCGCTGCAACTGAGTCAGTGTGTTGGTGACCTCAGTGGTTTCACATCAGTGTGGGGTTTTTTTTGAGTGTGAAAAGAGCCCGGCAGAGGAAGCTTACGGTGCTCTTGAACATTTAAAATAGACACACACCTAAAAGGTGTCAAGGGGGGCCCATGTTTGTTATTTTCACCTTCCCTATTCCTAATTTGCAAAAATCTCTGAGACACGAGCAAACGCTGACACGTAGACAGCTGTCTCTGCTGCTTTTTTATATCATCGCACTTTGTGATCTTTTTCAAATTCAAACCATCCGTCACTAAAAACGCACCACGACTTTCGTTGCCACTCCGTGTGCGGACTCTGCCAGTAACTTTATCGCTGTATCCACTTCTCACATTCTAAATATTTCATTGGTTACTAATGTAATTATAGCATTTTTAAGCGGTGTTGTAAGTGCCACAGTTTTACATTCAGGTGTCAATCCGGAGTTTGCCTCCTCTTTTCTCAACAATGTTCAACTTTCTTCACGTCCCGTCAGGTGACAAATCTCCGCACCTCAAGCATGTCCAGCCTCAACTCTCAGGAATCCTCCAATGACATCTGTAAGCTGACAGACAAGCAGCAGGCTGAGTATCGTGATGCCTACAGGGAGTACATCGCTCAGATGGCCCAGCTGGAGATGTCCGGCAGTGGGGGAGAGAGGCCCGTGCAGCCCCACCCTGGACAATTCCTTCAGTCTGCCAGCTCAGAGGACAAAGGGGTGGGTGGACAGTCACAAGTACACTGTCGAGTTTTTATCATCACAGCATAAATGGTTCAGTCACATCAGTGTAGAAGCTCCCAAATACCTCATGGTAATTGCTGTCATTAACTTTTACAGACATACTTTCTGAGCCTGCATGTTATGTAGTTATTAACTTGTGTTTTTAAATGTTTTATTCCTCTGGCCTGTGGAACGGCAAAAGTCTTACTCTGGGCCGGGAAAGGGGAGATCACTGCTTCTTGTATTTCTTAATTATTAGCTTATACGCTTTGTTACTCTTGGCACATAAAGGAGAGACAGGAATCCCCTCTTCAGAGGCCTCTCGGCCAACAGGACACAGGATACTGTATATTTTCGTGTTTTTCTCATCAATCCTCTTCCCTCTCCTCAGGCCAAGGAAGGAGCTGACCAAGACAGCCGCAAGCCCTTCACCAAGAGAGGCTCCAAGGCTAGCGATGCCACAGACTTCCCCTCCGGGGCTGATGCCCAGCTCTTAGACCCCATCAGTGAAGAGGATGAGAAACAGGACCACAGCTCATCCTCCAGGACTCCAGGCACCAGGAAGAAGGGAGCAGGGGCATTGTACCACAAGCTGCCCAGCGATGAAGACTCGGGCCCAGAAGAATCTGACAACACCACACCTCTCCTCCACAGAGAGGCTGGTGCTCTGCCCTCCCACAGAGTCTCCCAGCCCACCGGGCTGCTGACCAAGCCTGGCTTCCTCACCGAAATCGCCCTGGACAAGAAGGACTCATCCGACTCAGGGATGCGCTCCAGTGACAGCTCCTCGGACCGCTCCCTGGAGGAGGCTGAAGGAGACGCCGACGGAGAGAAGGGAGCACTGAAGCCCAGCCTGATTGAACTGGAGTTGGAGGGCCTGGTGAAGAAGCGAGGCCTCCTCCCCAGCAGCCTGAGCGGCCTGCAGGACACGACCGTGGCCCGAATGTCCATCTGCTCCGAGGCTCCGTCCGAAGTCAGCCTAATGGCCAGCAGTCCAGATGAGGGGTGGCCGTCCAGCGGGGTCAGCAACCTCAACCGCACCGACAGCAACAGCACCCTCAATAACAACACAAACGACACCACCACCAACAACACTAACACCAACAACAGCCACCAGCGGCCGGCTAACATCACAGGCTCGGAGTCCAACACCTCCTCCTCCAGCATCGACGTCTCGCCAGCTGTCATCATCACCCCCGGCAGCAGCAGCAGCACTGCCAACACCACGGCTGCCACCATCCACAACCAGAACCTGCGCACCATCAGCCTGGGAGATGAGAGGGAGAGTGTCCTCTGAGAAGCTGATTCTTATTCTGAGAAGGGTCATGTAGACTGTTGTTCTTGATGTTGTCGGTGACATTATTATGCTGACGGTGTTGTGTTCCAAAGAATTAGACTACCTTTGTGTTCTACTCTTAGAAAGAGTTGCTGTGGATCAGGTGTAGTGCATTTAAAAGCTTTGATTAGTCGGTTAGTAAAAATAAAAATCACCAAATCTAAAGAGACATTCGTAATTGTATTTGGAGTCAGTCAGGTCAAAGTGGGATCTTCTTTTCATGTTCCAAAGTCTTTAGCTGACCCGTTGGATCGTCTGAGTGTGATTTCTTCTCTCGTGATCGTGGTACTGTCATGGAAATGGCGTGTTTAGTGATGAAATGTTACATGTTTGTTACCAAAAAAAAAAAAAAAAAGGGCTTTTCAGGAAATGTAGCCTCGCCTGGAAAAGCTCAGTGTTACTGAGGACTCTGTGAAGTGTTTTGTGCCGTGCTGTGTTTGGTAGTTAGAACGTTTTAAATAGACGACGATGTAGACCGTGTTGCGGTGTGTTGTTGGTGAGTTTCTGTGATAGAATCGCATGCCCCAGTCTCCAAAGTGGTGATCATCTTTTCTCCTTGTGAAATGGTGTACCGTGAATCAATAAACATTTTTTTTTGCTATGTGGACCCTTAAAATTAGTCGACTGTTTTCTCTTTTCTTGCAGGAAAATCAGCCGTTTGTAGAGCGAAGCCTCCGTAGACTTGTAAATAAACCAGAGTATTTAAACTAAGGCTCTTCTCTACAGCAATTTAATATCTGATCTGATGCAGTTCAGAAGAAAAAGAGAGACTGACATACAAGAGGAGGGCGTCAATGACAGGATTTCTATTCTCCGATAGATGGCGCACTCTCCATACAAACGTGCTGCAGGCTGGTGTTACGGACACAGCCTGTCAGTATATTAAACTACTGGGGGTAACAACTTCAGCTCAGTGACTCAAAATCCGGTGTGAGGACCTGAAGGGGACCTTTGAGGAGATTTGTGAGGTACTGTTGAATTCATAGTTTACATGCATCAGGTTTCAGCGCACCCACTTGATCAGGAAAGATCCCATAAAGTGGACTTTGGGTGGTCTTCATAGCTTCAGTTGGTGTGAAAATATTTGAGCCATGCTCTGTTGCAGAGAGATGATTTACAGTTTTCATTAAGTCATATTGGCCCCTCTGTCTTAACACTTACATACAATTTTACAGTACAGTGCGCACTGCCTAATAATAATTCAGGGCATCAGTTTAAAGTTGAATTATCCCAGCACTACATCCCATCATCGCTTGGTTCACTGTGTTCATATTGCCTGCTCATTTTTCGGCAACAAGCAGCGAAGTTTCCTGTCACCAGGAGCTCTCACTGCTTTATTTCATCTGGCTGATAAACTCAAACACTGGACACCGGTGTTACTCGGTCTGTCACATGACAGGATCATGTTTTAACGGAAGGCAACACAAGTTCAACCAAATAACTGTTTAAAAAATATAAAAGGAATAAAAGAATTACTGCTCCGGTGAAGTAATAAGTTGAATGTTACTTTTGGAATCAGTAACGCACCAAAAGGTCCAGTTTCACCTTTAAATTTCCTATTTTTTGCTCAAAAACAAGAGCATACAGCTTGCTGCTTTAGTGGCTCGGTCTGTCACACTAAACCATTTAATCCTATTTACTTTACATAGCATGTGAGAAAGTAAAAGTGCAGTCAATGCGCCCTAAATACGCATTTATGAAACTGTGTGCCTCCGGGTCGTTTTGGCCTCGGGAGGGAAGTGTTTATGGGTCACATAGGGCAGGTCTGATAAGGACACTTTGTTGTGGGATTTGTTTTTGAAGTGCGTCAGATGTTCTCCTGTACATATACAGCGCTGCCATGTCCATATAGTGGTGTAGAAAGTCAGCTGGACGCGCAACTGGGAAACTGGCTTTACGCACTGGTTTTGGTGTCTTCACACTCTTTTCCCCCCACCCCCAAAATGAAACATGTTCAAATAGCGTTTTTGATTTATTTTTGTATAAAAAACGGTACAATTTACATTACTTTTATAAAAAGTTTCAGCATAATTAAGTACAACATTACACTTTTGCAGAAGTTTCAAATTCCTGCAACTATACAAGATAAACTCCCGATAAGAGTTCACACGATTTCATTCTTTCATTTTAACTTTTTTTTTTAAAAACAACGTCCAGTCCTTCATGTGCCAACAATTCTGACAAGACAAGACTACATTTTTTTACAGTAACTAACCAAGTTGTGTCTTTTTCTATTCACGTTCCCACCTCCGCAAAAAAAGCGAAGACTTCAACAAGGAGAGGGGACAAGAGGGGGTGAAAGAGGAGGGGAAATAATCCTTGTGACAATAATCTCGTTTTTCCTCCCTCTGTCGGGAATATAACGCGCCTTCCATTTCCAGAAAGGACCCACAAATAATAAAAAAAAGTCTTAAGTTAAATAATAATGAAGTGTCCAAACAGAAAACACATCACATAAAGATTGTCCCATAATAAGCAAAAGTCTCTTGATTTCAGCGTCAGAAGAAAAAAAGAAAAAATCCAGGGCCTGGAGGACAGAGGTTGGAGAGAGAGAGAGGGGGGAAAGTCCTGCTCCCCAGGTCCTGTGTGTGTTTTTTTGCGTCTTGACCAAACACCTGCAAAAGATTGAGAAAGAGAGGCGTGTTTAGAAAATGCAAACAGGGCAGAGATCCGGACAGACTGGCGCCAGGGAGGAAGCCGCAGTTTTTAACATTTAACCAAACACTCCCAATACTAAGCAAACCCTGCGCTCCAGATGTACACACACACAGAGACGGAGAGAGAGAGAAGGAAGGGGGGACTCTCACACACACACACTTTTCGCACAACTTCAGCCTACAATCTGGGGAAGAATCAGCGTAATTGCCGCTCAGCTGGCGCCTACCCACTTCTTGTACCAATTATGTGCAGACATCGTAGTAGCAGTAATCCAAACAGCCATTATTTTCCTGTTGCAGATGCTCTTCATTATAGACACAAGAGGGTATAATACAACCCTGACGACTGCTACTTATATACAGTAACCCAAAGCAGCCTGGGGGCGAATATCTCCCATTTTATTCCACCGAAACTCCAAAAATATGTGCCAGCGAGATGTCTTTGGACACAGCAGATGAGTCAGAGATTATTATGATTAATCTGGGTCACTTTACTGACACAGTGAAGTCCTGAAAGAGCTCAGAGACAAAGCTACATTTCTGCTTTTAGTGCTCAGAAATAAACATATGATTAAATTTGGATTCAAGTCAAGCCAACTGTCTTCGCCATAACTGACGCCTTCTCATGCAAAAAAAAAAAAAAAAAAAAAACAACCAAAAAAATAATAAACATATTGGGACCATTACAGCAACGTGAGACGAGAAAGCACATTAGCAGAGAGAACAAATGGATTGGTAAATGGTAATTCTAGCTCCATTCTGCTTCAGCAGACTGGTAGACAGGCTGTAGAGGAGCCTAAAAGCCCTGGACAGAATGCAGCAGCAGACATGAGGACAGCCTACTTACCGCTTTAACGATGCAGAGTCCGGCTGTCATCTGTCATCAGCTCTGATGGCAACTCCGGGGACTGAAAACAAACAAACAAACGGACCAAATGTTAAATTCTTTTTTACGCAGCATCCGATTGAAGTGTCGTGCGTTGCAACAGTGTTTTATATAGATATACATAGGTCGAATCTCTTCCTCGTCTGATTCTGTACAAAAGAAGAACAAGAAGAAAAAAAACATGCCATTTTCTTTTCCAACAAGCCATTTTGTGCGAGTTACGCATCGGCTACAAAAGGCGCACAGGCTATGCGCACGATTCAAAAAAATATATATCTTCTACAACACACCAGGTTATCGTTTCCCCCCCCTGAATTAGGATGCTTGTTTAGCTACAGTGTAATTACCTGTAATGACAAGATGCTGATATCTGTGTTGAGGGTGGTCAGAGGGGTCCTGGATGGAGCCTGCCCCGGCCGCGCAGGGTGATGCAGGCTGGTTAGTGCGACACTGGAGTCCAGCGCAATCTGCAGGTCCAGGATGTAGTCGATGACATGCTGCAGGATTTCCATCTTGCTGACGTTCTTGTTCTGGGGGATGCTGGGCACCAGCTCCTTCAGCTTGGAGTAGCAGTCGTTCATGTTGTACAGCAGGCTGAGCGGGTCATCCACCGGGGTCTTGCTCCGAGAGATTCCCAAGGAGTGCTCTGATAAATTCGCGTTGTTTTTCCGGAAGGATCGCACGGGGCTTATTGCTTTCATTTTGTCAGTGTTAAGTTAGACGAGAGGGGTTTGTGTGTGTCGATATCTTGCTTCCTTTAAGTCCTGTTTTTTGCCAGACGATCAGCGATCAGACTGGATTACCAAGCTGTCAGTGTGGTTTATATAGGCAGCAGGCTGGGCATGCGACACAGGCGGGTCCAACGCGCTGATTGGCCCAAGTTACCGCGTCACTCAACGCCCTTTAGCTCTACTATTGGCTCCTCATGTTTAAATCCCTCCTCTCCTCCGCCGCGTTACCAGTGGCAACGCATGTTGGAGGCGGAACCCAGAGGGCGCTTCAGCAGCTCCGGTGGGCAATTTGGAAAATTAAGCCCTTACCTGTTTCTGATCAAGAAAATTAATGATTCGCATGGCTCTCAATTGACTATGGCAAAGTGTGAGCACGCTCCAGTGCCTTTACCTGCACCGTTTGAATGAGAGATTGCAGTTTTATTATGAAAATGAAGCCGGAAACAAGAATTTAAACATCAAAAGGGTGTCAGATGCATTAAAAAAATCATATATTCATGTCCAACACTGTGATAATTTATGTCTAATAAGTTATTTTACAAACAGAGCAACCATAATATTGTCAGCCATCACTCATTCTTCTACTTGGACTCATATATTGAGTTGACGTGCGGTTTTTTGGAGGTGTGGAGCAGTGATGAAAGGTACCATACCAGGCGCGCCTGATGATTCCTAATTCACTCCAGCCCAGACCGGTGTGAAGGCAAGTTTCTGAGACTTAAAAAAAATCACACCGAGAGAGAAATGTTTGAATAGCTTCCTCCAGGAAAATGGTTTAGACTTTTTTTTTTTTAGTGTTTTTACGCACGAGGAAACAAAGCATGGGGATGCAGCTGAGCTAATGTGGTAATATTTGTACAAAATATAAGTTATTATCTTCTTCTTTATTCACCGTCACCAGCAGTGAAGAGTGTTAAGTTTGATCTGTGACCATTTTGGAGATCGTGCGCCACAGTGGTGATAAAATAATAAATTAATTATCCTCAGTAGTCCACAGACAACTTTAATTCATTGTTTTCACAGTTCTCCATCATAACAAATATATCAGTTATAGAGATTGAAAGATTTGTGTGTGTGTACCAAATTCCACTTTAAAATGTGAAGTTTTTACGCTTTTACGCATTGTTTTTGAAGTGGTTGTGCGTATCCGTCTAAACGCATCAGTGAATGTCCCGTGCACTTGAGTGTTAATTGTCACCTGAGTCTGTTGTGTGTCAAAGTTCATTTAGTCACGGCCCCTGCAAATGTGGCTTTCATGTGTGACCACGTGAAGAGGTGATTAACTACTATTGACACTTTAATGTTTTCTGAATGAACCATTTGTTTGTAGGAATTACACGCTTCATTCTTCAGATGGAGGTGGGAGACTGTTTAGATGCTGCACTAACTAATTGGCCCCGGGGGCAACTGTGGACTGTTGTGATGTCGATTTTTTTCTCTTTTCTTTGTGGATTTAATAAAAAATAATTGTTATATATATAAAGAGGTGAGGTAAAACTGTTACAGAGAGACTTGGGAGAAAAAGATTAATTTATTTTCAGTTTATTCAGCTGAAAGACACAAACTAGGAAATCCTAAAAGCCGAAGTAATCCTAATGGACAAAAAAACAGTGCACAGCCTGTAGAGGCAGGTAAGATCTTTATAAAAAGCACAAGCAGGCTGTTCTTCTCTGGATTACTGTGAGCACAGAGGGTGAAGAGAAAGAGAAAAAGTTGCTCTAGCCTGTAATAATCTATATGATGATGATTTTGCGCCTGGGAGACTATTCAGAGAAATGTCAGTCAAATGTTTTGCAGTATTTTACAAGATCCAGCCAAACACCATCTGTGTGATTGTTTTTTTACGCGCGGTTCTATTCACCAGGCACGGACACCTTCTCCTTCAGCTGTCTGCAGATCCTCGGAGTGTGTGAGTGTGTGAGTGTGTGTTTTTATGCATCTCTAATCTGGAACTCCTGCAGTCTGTGTCCACATCTGGTGCAAGAGGATTTTTCCATTTTCTCCTCGTCTTCCTTTCGCTTCCACAGCTGTGTACATTTCGCACAACGCCCCTGACTGATGCCTGACAGGCAGGTGATGAATTGGCGCAAGAGCACGTCGGTGCAAAGCCGAGCAAACCTCCACTACCTCCACCTCCAACACCATCACTAGCAGCAGCGGCGGCAGCAGCTTCACCCCTGCCTCTCTCCTCCTCCTCCTTCTCTCTCTCTCTCTCTCTCTCTCTCTCTCTCTCTCTTTGGAGCAGACTCTCTGGCGCCGGCGCCGTGACGTCACCCCATTCACAGCAGCCCTTGAGCCAACCCTCGCGGCGCCGCTGAGGCGGTTTCCATGGATACAGGGTTTCGGGGGTTGTCAATCAGGGGTGGCTCTCAGCTGATCAACCCGAGGGGCCGAACCTGGGGGAATGCAGGGGAGGGTTTGGGTCGCTGTGTGGTTTCTTCTTCGGTGGTGTCCGGCACATTTACATACTCTAGTACTGTATCTGACAGAGTTGTAGCCTGCTTTACTCGAGTATTTTCATTTCAGGATACTTTTTTGGGATACTTTTTTACCCCTTTACATTCATCTGACAGCTTTAGTCCACAGATTAAGATTTCACATACAAAACATGATTAAATATAATGCTCATAAAATGAGCTCCACTTTCACCAAGTACAACAGTAAAGTGTTTCTTACACCTGAATGCATCACTAATAAGGATCAGGGGGCGTTTTTTCTGCATTCTGAGTACTTTTGATAGACTGTTATAGACTGTTTCAAATGGATTTTATTAATAATAGCCAACATAGGACTTTAACTACTAATTATAGACTTCTAGAACTTCTAATTGAGTATTTATATACTGTATTATTTGTACTTATGTAGGCTATGATCCCAATATTTCATCCACCAACTCTTTCTGTCATAATCTCGATTTTAGGGTGCCAAATTGCCATCTTCTTTTTGTTTTCTTAACTCTGTCAATCAGCTGAGTCTATATTAAGTTTTAAGATAAACAGCATGTGGAGGAACTCGTTAATACTTTAGGGAAAATGTTAAAATGTTTTTTTAAAAATGCCCCTAAAAATATTGAACTTGTACTGTGAGGTTTAACCCAAGTTAAATTAAACTTGTTTGTTCTGGGAGGACTCGATCTGTTCTGGGAAATGTTGATTAAACTACCCAACAGTGATGTCTCATACTTGTCTCCAGATGTGGACGTAGGATGACCAACGTCAGCTGAATTAATCAATGAATGGCCAAGTGAATTCATTTATTTATTTATTTATTTAATCACCATATGCCTTGTAAACATAAAAAATAAAAGTTTGTGACCAAACAGTCAAACTTTTCCCATGCAGCCCACGCACAAACCAAAGAGCCACAAGTCATTTTCTCTTGCTCCTCAGAGACTCAAAGACATTCCTCAGTCGCAGTTAGTGAACAAATAAAAGCCTCCACATGCCCTCTTCTTTTTCGGTCACCAGCCTATTAGTTTTGGTTCAGGAGATAAGGTTTAGGAAACAAAGCGGAGAAGTGCGCCCTGAAGCCCCGGCGACGGACTGTCTGCGCTCCGGTCAACTTGTTGATCCTCCGCCCTGCATCTGCACTCAAGTCTTTGAGCAAATATTAAGCTGGTTTGAAATGATTTACTAATTTTGGTCCTGATGCCAAAAAGAAAAAAAAAAAAAAACATTTTTATGACAGAAAATACTCACTAAGAAACCAGCTTTTTTTTTTTTTTTTTTTTGCATGAGCTGTCCTGAAATTAAGACAAAGTAACTTTCCTCAGTTTTATCCGCGCTTTCAACAAAGTTTAGACTTTAAACCACGATGAACCACACATAAGATGAAGAAGAGAGTCGCTTTGAACGTAAGAAACAAACACCGACATGATTTAAATGTATTAAATATGCACAGTCGAGTTTTTTTTAACCTTTTTTATCCCCCAGTTTTGCCCCTATCTGCACAAAAACGCGCACTTTTACGCATTAAAATTCCGCTTCTTTCACAGTCCGTGTCCTCCGTGCCGAGTACCGTAAATCTGCACCTCCACCGTCCAGGACTACAGAAAAAGTCTCGAGCTCTACTCTTCTTCACAGTGCTGCCACGCGCCTGTCGCGTGCGGGGAGTGTACAGATCTGCTAGTGGCGCGGGGACTCTTGTAGCAGCGTCGACCCTGCGGGGCGTGGCCTGTACACCCCCCTCCAAAACACAGCAGTGATGTGGTGTCACCAGGAGTGAAATGTAAAAAAAAAAAAAAAAAAAAAAAGGGGGGTGAACTGTGATCTCCACTGTGGGTGAGCATGCAGCTAAAATGCCAACAAAATCTGGCAAATACTTTGTTACATTCATTGGTGTTATAAAGTGCTTGCAATGCAATCTGGTGCTACAACAACAACAACAAAAATATTATATATTAATCAGCCAATAGACCTTTTTCACAGCAGCCATTTTGACATGAAGTAGTAGGGTCAATGGAGGTGGTCCCGTTCCATTTATTGCAGGAGAGACTTTCCAGTGAACCAACATGCATCGCAGCAGCACCCTGACTCTGTTTGACCTGAATGGAACTAAACCTTAATTAGTATCACTGGAAATACCTGAGTTTAACTACTACTATTACATTCATACCGCTGCAACACAAGCTGTAATATCTTATTCATTTCAATCTGTCCATACTGTTAACACTGTATATATAATTCATATTTATATCTGCTCTGTTGTTTATATATCTTTATACATATGTACATACTCTGCACTTTACTGCCTTTTTGCACTGCATTTCATTGTCTCAGTACTTGTACTTTGTGCAATGACAATAAAGTGGAATCTAATCATCTTATCTAATCTACTTGATGCCAAAATAGCTGCTGTGAAACAGGTGTATTAGTTTTGTGATTAATAAGCTGCCTTTAAAATCAGAGAGTAGTTAAATTTTTCCATAATTTTCCTAAACAAAGTCTTCAGATTCCTTGTTTTGTCCAATCAGTGTTCCAAAACCCAAAGATGTTTTGGTTTACAATCAAACAAAAGTGGGAAATCCTCATATTTGAGAAGCTGTAGCCAGAGATTTTTTACCCAAACTAACTGATTATCAAAATCCAAAAACAACAAAAGTTATGTAAAATTTATAAAAATTAAATAATATTAGGAGCTCCATGTACATGAGGCTCAGTCCTTGCTGCAGTGACCCAGGTTTGACTCCGGCCTGTGGTCCCTTGCTGCATGTCGTCCCCTCTCTCTCTCTCCCTGCTTTCCTGTCTGTTTTCAACTGTCCTATCAAATAAAAGCACAAAATACATCCTAAAATAATAAAGTTAATATAATGAAGTTCAGATCTCTGAGTAGTCTTGGACACATTTATGATCATTTAAAGCTCTGCCTGAAACAATCATAAATTTAGCATGACTTCATCTGTTTGGAATAAAAATATAAACTACATCAAGGTAGCGTGTAGCTCTGATTTAACCAATGTTTGGCCTCAACTAAAATACATCTGGTGTGTCGTTGTCTTCCTCCCTGTCCACATCCCGTCTCTCTTCAGTCTCTCCTGCGGTCCAGATGGGACTCTCTCTCTCTCTCTCTCTCTCTCTCTCTGCTCTCTGAGCAACAGCCATCGAGGCCTGGCTTTATTGTAACGTGAGAGGCTGCAGCGGGCATGCGGGCAGGCAGGAAGCACTGGGAGGAATGGATGGATGGATGGGAGAGATGAGGTGGCCAGATTGGACTGGGAGACAAAGGCGCCATGGCTGCCCGAGTGCCTTCCAGGCTGGTCATAGAGTGGCCACTCCAAGCCTCCCTGGAGGCCGGCCCTCCTCTGCCCTGCACACACCACTCTTCTATGACACACAGCTGGCTGCAGGAGATGAAACAGGAGGTAGATGATGGAGGTAGACAGCTGTGGCATTAAATATATATTATGCAATACCTTGCAACTATAATGTAAACAACTCAAGCAACTACAGTCATGTGAAGTTGCTAAAAAATCCACTTATTTTCTCTTAGATTTGAACCACTCAGATCTTTTGGCCAGCGTAACAACCACCAACCAGTTGGCAGTGTGGAAAAGTTGGCTGCAGTTTAACTTTTGGGCAATATTGCCCGTTGGCATACAATCACACGTTAACATTGCTGTGTCGCCCACCTATCACTGCGGCACAGCTGTCACTGCAGCTAGCAGTCTGTACCCCAGTAATCAGATATCTGCATATCTCCACTTTCACACAGGGAGTATGACAGTGTGGTTTTTTGTCGAACGTGCTGTCAGGAGATGATTGTTGAAATCAGATTTTTTTGCACTGAGGAGAACGGAGGTGAGGTGCTGTCTGCGTGTAAAGTAGGAGTAGTTAAGTTAGGGTACATTATCTGTCACAGAGTTATGTTGCAGAAAATTATCAGCATTAACATTTGGCGTTAATGACCACTGAGTCAGTTACTGTGGGGATGTAACAGGTGCAATCCCAATGCAATGTCATTTTACTGGGCCTTTTTCCTTGTCAGCTCTAACAGAAGCTTCAGTGAGTAAATTGATGGAGTTGGTGTCGTCTCAATCCCAGTGTGCAGGCCGTCAGGTTCCTCTATTCCAAGGGGAATTGAGAATGTATACGAGACCTGAAACTAGCTTCTGATACCACCGTAGCCTGAGACTTCTTGGATTCTGTGGTAAGATGGTTTTGTGTCCATGTCTTGAAGACGTTGTGTGTCAAACGGCAGCCCACATTTAATTTCAGGCAACCTCGCCGTTGCATATGTCGATGATCACTGCCTTTTCTTGACCTTGACCTTGAGCCACTAGTAGACAAAACAAGGCCATAAGGTCCGTTTAGTAGCTGTTCTGCTTTTGTTCATATCGTACATGATCTTCCTCAGGAGACCTCAGTTCACAACAATAATCTTTTAATCTAATTTTCATTGTCAAAATCGATGAGAAATCCAGACACTGCTCAAAAAAGCTGCAAATTTAACCATTATAAATCCATGACCACTGGGAAAACTCCAAATCTGTTGAGGAAAATCATGTGATATGATTGAAAGCTTATGGATCTTTCTGTCAACCATCATAAATATGATTCTTCGAGCATTAAATATGCAGTTTTTGGTGACATTTCAGCCCCAGGATTGAGTTGTACCAGGTATACATAAATCCATCACTTATGTCGGGGTCAGACTACACAATATTTTTGTCTGTTAAGATGGTCACTGTGTCAGATTAGGTGAATATAGAGTAATAAATTCTTGGCGTGTCATGGCTCAAGACACATGACAAATTAATATTGTTCCCTGACCAATCATTGCCCTCTTTCGTCATTTGTGTGATGTCACCGGGAAGGAGGCAGTAGGGAACAACAATGTAAACAAACTGGTCATGTGTATGATACTGGCGATCTTGTGTTTGGTAAAGCCTAACAAAGAAAGAAAAGGCGATGGTAACCTTTCACTTCTTTCATGGTTCCTTCTTGCAGCACCAATAACATCCTTCCTCTTTTGTTTCGCCATATTTACAGTTGTGAGCATTCTGTGAAACATGTTTTTCCGTGGAAGGCACATGCTTTGTGATGTCCCAGATGTCATCCACATTATTAGACACACCACACGAGATTAAACAATCGACTGTCATTCCTGAACAGACCCGACACCCTATGACTGCCAGATCGGGTTGATATTGTGTAGTGTGACCCTGACATCAGTTTGTGTGTAAAGTCATTCCTAAATTCTTAAGAACAATAAGCTCACTTCTAACTAGTGATTTACTAAATCTGTTCATCTAAACTAAGAAATAAATTGGTTGCTAAACATCTTTATCACAGTCCAATTAAAAGCAATCAAGTATATGAACGAGAAAGTCATTGTAGCATCACAAGCTGTAGCATTTTCTGTCTGAATTTGGATACTTCCATTGCACAGTTTTATGTAGTACACTGCGTACACTGTACATAGTGCTGTGCACTTACCGGAAATGGCGGTCGCAACATTTTACCACTTTTTCTACTTCTTCTTTGCTGAGTTCCAGCCAGTTGGAGCATTAGCACCAACATTTGACTGCTAAAATATAAATATAAAACATATTATTGTGTCGGTCGCCATTTTGCCTGTAGTATTTTGCCATTACGGACAGTGTGAACGCACTTCTGTATTCAAAATAGTCTAATTACGGAAGTACGCAAATTGAGACTCAGTACATGACTTAAGAGGCCAAATGATATGTTCAAATGTAGGTATACAGTAACTTGTTTTATTTACATCCTCATAAACTGGAGAAATCTCTGGTGTTGCTAACCCAGCTGACGTTTACTGTTTAATTTAAGTTTATGGTTATGTAAATGTATTATTCTAGGTAGACCTATGTTATGTTAGTTTTGTAATTAGTTACTGTAAATAGTTTTCATTATTGTCAGGTTAGATGTATCGATTAGCTCAGTGATTAGCTAAGCAACAGGTAAACCTGGTAGTTACTGGGTGTAAATATTTAGTACCAGCTGATCTCTGAATAAGAATGAGACACGGTGGTACGTCTTCTTTCAGTAAGCACTGACACTATATATAGACGAAATTCAGGGGCCTTAACTATGACAGAATTTGGGTTATAATCCACTATTGTGACCCTCTCGGCCCCGCACAGACTGAACAGAGCAGGAACATAAGAGGTCAACATTTTCAACTGAGCTCTGCCTGCAGCAGAACTCTGTTTCCTCTTGCTGTATCGCTTTGTTACAGCAGAGCCCACTTCCTTATAACCCTAAACCCTCTGACCACAGTCATCTCGCTCTTACTCAATCTTTATCTATTTATACAGCGCAGAGGGAAGAGAGAGTTAATGTAGGAAACACACTCCTTTCTGTGAAAATGGCAGCTCAGTCCGGGCTCTGTCCTATGCCATCTCTGACCACCCATGCTTGTGTTGTTTCTACTGAGGTAAGTTATGAGTCTGGTGTTTGGAGAAAGGCGGCAGCAGTCGGGTGTATGAGCTACAAGGTGCTGCCATAACACACATATTCAGGTGTGCTGGAAAAACACTCAACTCCTACACGGCCATATAAAGAAATGTCTATACTTTTTATTGAGTATAGACAATTTTTCAGTCCCACAAGCATTTGCTGATCATTCTGTAAAAATATTCCATCCACACTGAAATGCCAAAACAATAGAAAAACACTTAAATCTTTTCTATTCTAAGCCAACAGCTTAACACGACTACTGCCAAGATGCTCTCCACTGTCTTTGAAGCATTATTTATTGTTTACAGAGTGAGTGTGAAAAATGGAGTACAGCAGCAAGCCCAGACTCTTAAAAACTGGATCACATGTCAGTGAGGCTGTCCGAGGTTATTCATTTACTCTCTCATTCACTATTCTACTGTTTTTATAAAGGCTATTCTTTGTAGAGGGCAGGGCCGTAGCCAGGATTTTTTAGAAATATTGAGATCATAAGTCAAAGTCCTCCCCAGGGCACCCCACCAGACACCAAAAGAAATACTCTGAATTTCAAGGAAATTCCTCAGATCAAATTCTCAGTAACCAGAAAGTCTCATAGGTGAGTCAAGTCAAAAACTAGCTGATTATTTTCATTTTATTCACAATATTTTGATCTTGAAACGTCATAACTAAGCTCATTTCTTTTATTCTTTCAATCAAGGAAATGCCTCTGGAAGTCAACGCAACTCAACTTAAAATGAAATAAATGTCTCAGACATTTCACTCCATTCTCCCTCTAATTAGTACCATATTACATAGTTCTTTCCAGGAAACTATTGGACCAGTAAAATAAGGTATTACTGTTTAATTTTTCCAACATGAAGGTCTAAGCGCTGTTTCAATACCCTCTTCACACTGCCAGGAATAAAGTTCTGGTGGGAAAATGCTGGATCTTTTATGTTATTATGCTGACCTAAAAGCAGTGTCAAATTTTAAGCTGCGTTCATTTTTTTATATTAACAATGGATCAAATAATTATGTGTATATCATAGGGACAAACCCACAGATGATTATCATCTAACTCCACAGTTCCTCTCAGCTTTACGGAGCTTTTCAACATCTCTCGGCTCATTGTTTTGGTTTTACTGCTCAAAACTGATTTGGTTCAATCTAAACTGCTCTCATTGCGTCATTTTCAGTCACATCAGGAAGCTGTTTTCAGTGGAAAAGTATTAAAAACTCACTGTACGCGGCCTGCCTGGCAGCAAACTCCCCTAAGGTTGTAAATTCCCCTAAGGTTGAAAAATGAAAAAAACAAATTCCTGGTCAAAAACACAGAGGACATAACCTTGCTGTCCCCAGTGTTGGCTAGATAGAGGACTGCGTAAGGTGACGCAAGTCCCTGCAGTGCCTCTGCAATGCATTATGTTGTTTGCTCCTTATTCTCTGCTTTTTATGAAGTCCACTATAGTTTATAATTCTCACTAGACATATGGACAACACCAGAAAACGGCAAACACATTACATAGCGGTGGATAGCGAATGGTTATGGTCACAACCTGGGATCACATGGCAATCATCCAGCAGTGTTTTCCAAAAGTGCTGCAATGTGACACTTTTATATCCAGACTTATGTCTTTTAGATGAGCAGCGGTCAAAATTTGCTGCACTCGCGTCCTTGCGGGGGTCATTCAAAGAGCTGCCAAAGGTGTCTTGTCGTCCCTCGCATGCAGATTTGCTGCTGTAAGCACGTTGAAGTGGTCAGGTGGATCATTGAGAGCCAGTGCTTTTAACTGATCACAACAACAAAGGTTCTCACGGCCCTAATCCTCTTTGGCTCTTATCTCTCACCCCTCCTCACCCGTCACCCATCTCATCGGCTCACGTAGGATCAGACCTACCAGCACAGACTTTCTCATGCCTTTCCCTTTTGGCATGCTCTTAATATCCCTATTACCTCCCCTTTCTCTTTCCTCTCAGATTATCTGTCTTGCGCCGCCATCATTTTTTTTTTTTTTTTTTTTTTGTCTCAGTTTCATTTCTGCCTCTTTTATTTTTACCAGTTTATCTCTAGCCCTCCCCCCCCCCTCCCCCAAGGGCATCTGAGTCTTTAAGGACCCCCTTCACCCTTTGACTAACAAAAGCTGAGTCACTTTTGAAATGAAGAGCAGAGTCTTTGAACGACACTTGCTAAGCCCCATTTGAAGAGAAGCTTCAGTCTCTTATCAACAATAGAGTCAGCCCTGTGTGTAGACTATGATCAAGCATAAGGCGCTTCATTCAGGATGGTGGGAAACTAAGCAGCAACGGCGAGAGAAAAAAAGCGTTTGAATAACAACTTTCTTCAGCTGTGGCATCTTTACATCTTTGTGATGTAATTACATTAAATCCTCCAAACCTGCTGTGTTTCATATTGCCACCAGTTTTTACTTCCTCTCTATGACAAGCTCTGCCACAGTTAGTTCCAGCCAGCGCAGGTTAATGTGGCCATTTACTTTGATATCAGTGGAATGAATCAACCTTTAAAGGCTATTAGTGTTATTAAAAATACCCCAGAGGGAGCAGCTATGGCTCGTGTATTTCCAGCGTCTGTGTATGTGTTGCAGTTAGCTTTAGATTATTGGGACTTATTGGAGTAACAAGCTAATGGAATTAAGGTGCTGGATTTCATGCGCCGTTGCCAAGATTCAGCATTAAAAGGATGTGTGCTGAATAAATAGTGCTTTAAGTAGATGAGATTCCGACACGGGAGAGATTCGCTTGTCAGAGCAGCATTGTTTGCTTGGCTCCAGAGCCAGTGAAACTGTCAAGTGTGCTAGTGGCCACGGATAGATGGATGGATGGAGGATTCAGAGAGCGGGTTTCTCTTCTTAAAGTGCATGTTTAGAAGCTGAAGCTGACAAACTCTTCAAAACGCTGAAAGCAAAGAAACTTTCCTCCTCCTATCTACTTTTACGCATGAAGCAGTTCTGAAAAGAACTGTGCTGGAAGCACACCTAAAGACACCAACACCCAGCAAGGATTTCTATACAGATCTATATTTGCCAGCTAATTACGTACATGAAAAGCAGAATCAAAATGAAATCCAAATATTTACCAAAATAAACTCATGTTTTGTTTCATTTCTCCGTCAGCGGTGCCAGAACAGAGTCCTCTCCATTACAGATAATTCATCTGATGTTTGTGTTTGTTGGTGGATTAGCTGGGAGGCGTTGCTGTTGGCCCAGGCTGTAAAACGCTCTCATCTGTATTTTAATGGACTACGAAGCAGTGGGAGGATGTGGCTCCGTGCCACAATTTCACACTGAAAGAGGGGATCGTATGTAGCAGGTAATCTATTTGTGAGAGTGTTTTATCCGTATAAATGGAATTAGTGGATGGTTTGACGACACATTAAAAAGGCAACACTGAGTGTGTGTGTGTGCGTGTGCCTCCGTGCCCGAAGAGCCATATTTGATCGACCCTAATTGGGATTTCTGTTTCTTCTCTTTAATGATACTGGGGATGTGAGGTAAAAAACGATAAATGAAAGTCATTGCTATGAAATTAGAGTGCACGTAGACTTGAAGTGGCAGCTGATACAGCTGTATGTAGCGCATTAGCTGCTGCAAGTAAGATGGGAGTGTTTATGTTTGGTAGTATGATGGTGTCTTTTCACAGAAGTGGCTATACATTTAAATTAAATGTTCAACCAACGCTGCCAGCTTCCTGTTAAAATAAAGAAGTTGGTTGTCGCAGAACCTGCAGATGCTTCATTTCTTACATTTCACAGCAAACGTCTGAAAGTTGAAAGCAAAATGACAGCGTGTATGCATCACACACACCGACATGCACACTCATGCAAATACACACACAGAGCTTGCAGATGGTAGGGTCTCTCTAACCCGGCTCTTTGTAGCCCTTTCACAGTATGAGTAGAGGAAGAAAAGGCTTGTCTTTTATCAGGCACTGAACGCAGCAGTGTTGACATTGGGATGGCACCTAATTAGGTTAGGCCCAGCACAGCATGCATGGTTAACTAGGCTGGCCTAGGCCTCAGGCTCCACAGATCCCAAGGTGAATGCCACGCTACAGCTGAGGAATGATGCCTGCGACTACTAATGTACTTTTAACGTTATCTATCTTCTAAAAATATGACCACAACAAATACACGCAGCCACAGTTATTTTTCCTCTCCCTCTGCAATTAGCAGGTAAAACTCTTGGTTCTGGCAGAGTCTGACAAATATGGTGGGAGGTGGGATTTAAACAAAAGCCAAGTTTTGTCTGTCAGAGTTATAGTTCCCATTACTTTTTATAAAACAGACTAATACACTAAATAGACTGCTCATATTTTAACATTAGGATTTTTTAAGGAGCAAAATTCAGTGGACTGTCTTAATGAAAAACTACAATTTATTAAAATGTGGGTTTCTTTTTGGTGACAAAAAGTACAATGTATTCATAAAATTGATTGCATGGATCTTGGAATGGATCAACATTACTTAAATTAGGTTCAACAGGGTAGGAAACATGAATTGAGAGGAGATCTGAAAAGTTGTACACAAGCCAACAGTTTTTCCAGATTAGTTACTAATTTATTTGGAGGTTGAACCATGTTAGTGCACCTTTAGTGTCACTTATAATCCCTCAATACGACAAAATCGTAAGTGCGTATGACTAAAGCCGAACCGTAACTGTAAACTGAAATGTAACCGTGATTTGTTTTCTATTGTAAGTTTGACTCACCAGGGAATTTGTCTACAACCTGTTTGACCACTCATGTTTGTTTTCTCAGGATCTATTTTTAGTTCTGTCGCTGTGTCCTGAGATCTCACGGATTACTTTGGTTAGTACAATGAGCCACGGAAAAAATAAAAAACAAGTGTTAATAAAGCGTTGTTTTCCTCTGAGGCTGAGTGATTTCCCAGCAAGGATGGAATTGGTGGTTTTCAGGTCAAATGTCCTGTAGACATTGTGGTTAAAGACTTTTTTAGTTACAAATATGTATTGTTTTGTGACATTTTGCTATTCTGTTGTGGTATTTGTTTCATTGTTCATTGTTATTTCACTGATCTATAGTCACTTGAATGACACTTTAAAAACTGCCCTTTTAAAATCAAATTTAAAGGATAAGTTACTATTGTATATTTTTGTTACAAATCTCATGAAAAGACCAAAAACTGATGTGTTAGTTAATCTCTACTAATCTCTCTCTACGTACTTTCCAATTTCCCAAAAGCCCATTGGTCCCTAATGAAGATGTAAATCTTTAAAAACAGGTCACAAGTATATATTATATATATTTTTTAAAAAGCTAAATAATTTGCTTCAGCTTGGCATTGTGGGTTAAATACTGCATTTGTTTAGGATTTTTTTAGTACTCTACTCAGTATTTACTATAGCAGGGACGATTTATGCCGGGCTGGCTCAAAATAGATGACACTGTCCGAGTTCATCATATTGAAGGCATCACCCAGTGCATTAATGTGCCTCATTGATGAGATTTTGGACAACAGTGGAGGACTGTGGCACAGAGGCTATAAGCCTATAAAAGTAACAACAATAAGCTAGATCAGCTACACAGACAATACTTTTTGGTTGTGGCCTTTTCATGTGAGTAGTTGCCAATATAGCTTGTCCTTTAAACTGTTTGCCAGTTTTAAAAGTTGGAGTCAGTTTTACCTTTTAACCCAGACGTCTCTCGTGCTACAATATCCACAAAACCACACTTACCAGGGTGCACCCACCCATTTAGAGTCCTGTAGCTAACAGGGCTGTAAAAAAAAAGAGCCTTTTTTGTCCGCTGACTAAAGGGCCGAGTGAAACAGAGGGAGGCTGACAGAAGCTCTGTTTGGGTTTCATTTCACAGTCCTCTTACTTCCCCCAAGGGGCCACGCTTTGTAGCATCATTAACAGTTTCCTTGTGTGGAATCCCCTTCTCTGATTCCATTTCCGCTTTATCACCAGTTTGGCCTCATTGAAGTGAGATGGTCAAGCTGGAAAGGGGATGTGAGCTGAAAAAAGAGGATGTGGTCTGGGAGTATCCAATGTTTGTGCTGACATGAGGGACTGATGATTAACAAAAATTTAATTTTGACTCATCTCTGCTCACTTTAATATGTATAAATGTAATGCATGAGTGTTGATGGTGATGCAGCTGTATAGTCAGACTGGCAACAGAACATCCTGGCCACTTAAGGTCACATTAGCTCTTTGCAGGTGTCAGGGAATGAAATGAGATCATTTGAATGTCTGAGAGTGGGTAAAGGGAGGAGAGGAGAGTGTCTGGGCTGTGTATAAAGAAAGACAGAAGGAGAGAGGAGGAGGAGGAGGAGGTGGAGAAGGAGGAGGGAGAGCAATAGGAAGAGAACAGGAGGGAAGGAGGAGGAGGAGGGGGTGTCCGGTCATGCTCAAGCCCGGCGCCTTTGAGAGAGAAGAGGGGAAAGACACAGGGAGAAAGAGGGGAAAAAAGAAAGGAGAGCGCTTTGCAAGCCACCCAGGCTTCATTACCACGTCAATCTGAAGAGAGAGAGATAGAGAGGGAGAAACAGGCCGGCCAGGGCCCAGCAGTGGGGCCGGATCCATATGGTGCTGCCGGCTCTGGAATGAATAGTGAATGGAGCGGCTGGGCGCTGGGCTGCTGGAATCTGCCTCCAAGCCTTTGTGAACAGGATGACCAAAGACAAGAGGGAGCTCTGCAGATGGCCCGGGCTATAAATAGGTAGCTAGTCTATCTCCGTGCTGTCACTCTTCTTGTCTATCTGCCTCCCAGCTTCCCCTCACCCCACCCTCACCCCACCCCACATGCTGCCAGGCCCCTGGACACCACTAAACCCAGGAAATAAAAGCCTATGGTTACATGCCTCTATGATATCGCCACCGGGCTGAGAACCGCCGTCCTCTCGTTCCCCCCCACCACCTTGTCTTCAAACATTTATCACACGGATTTGTTACAGATGCAGCAGAGGTATGGGACTCCATGTGTGGGAAAGTGGGTGTGTGTTTGTCTGTGGAGAGGAAGATAGGGAGTTAGTCTAAGTTGCTCAAACACAAGCCGAGGACGGCAGAGAGATTGAGCAGTTGTGTTTTCAGTCCAAACTTCTCGCAGATGGACTTTAAAGTGAGTGATAAATCCGTGTCCAGATTGAGGGTCCTTTTGTCATTAAACTAAGCCTTAGCACTGCTGTCCATCTGGCTCTGTGTGTGTATGTGTGTGCAGTGTGTCTTTGTGTGTAGACACTGGACATGATCCGGTAGTGGGAAGAGCACTTCAAGCCTTCCTTTTAAAGTGTTGCTGACTGTAGCACACTATAAGCTAGCCTTCTGCTGTTACTTCTCATACATTTTCTCTCTTACACACACACACACACGAACACACACTTTACCCCCAGTTCTTGTAAACACATTTCTAGGCCAACGTGTGTTTCGTCTGTAACAGCCCCAGACTCTGAGGTGCCCGATCTGTGAGCTAACGCCAAAGATAATTGTTAGGAGTGATGGAGCTCAGAACCAGACCTGTGGAGACAGAGTAAGAGATGACGTATGTGTGCATGTGTGTGTGCGTGGGTGAGTGTGTGTGTAAGAAGTAACCCACCAGTAAACAGAGTGAAGCAAGTGGCCTGGATGACTTACGTCTGGACCACACAGAGTAAAAGGCATCAATCAGGCTGGTGCTGTGTAAAAGCTGTGGCATCGCAAAACTGAGGCTGGGTGGTACCAGAGAGAGAGACAGACAGACAGACAGACAGAGAGGCAAAGAAAGCGAGCTCTCTCCAAATTGACCAGGTTTCTGTACCATCCAACGCATTGTCATGTTCCAAGTTTTATTGTTTTGTCTAGTTGGAGTTGCATACCAGCTGCTGGCTCTCTCTGTTCGTGTGTGTGTGTGTGTGTGTGTGTGTAATGACTGTGCGCTCTAAACACCTTCCCGACATGTAATGGCTCTCTTGCGGTGAAAGCAGCCAGGTGCTCACCGCAGGCGACATCACCGGGTCAGCCACTGATGTGATGCACCGGCTCGGCTTGATGACATCATCACCCTCCTTCTCCTTGACAGGATTGCTTGGGCCGAACAAGCAGCTTGTGTGTGTGTGTGTGTGTGTGTGTGTGTATGTGTGTGTGTGTGCGTGCGTGTGTGTGTGTGTGCGCAACAAAAAATGTCTTAATTAAGTCATTAAATCTAGTATTGAGAATATTAAAATCATATTTTTCCCAGAAGTGATAAAAAAAAAGATCTTCCAAAAGCTAATTAGCAGATAATTTCAGTTGGTTCTGAAATTGTTTCAAGATTTTCCCGAGGTCAAGTAATATCTTGAACATATTTTCAACCATTTTGAAGAGAAACTGCTTTGGAAACAATTACACATCCCTAACAGCAGGTACTGTTCATATTTTAAGAATATGAGAATAAATAGCCTGTTCAGATGGACATGTTTTGCTGTGTTTTTTTCGTAGGGGGGAAATACTGTTTAAAAGCCCTTCCCAGAAGAGGCCGTCCATCTGTTTAAACTCCAGCAGACACCTTGTATCTGCATCTTTACTCCTTGAAGATGGTACAGAGCAGAGACAGATACATGTACGCCTTATCCAGCCAAGCAGTCAGATATGCTGCTCTGAAAAAAAAAAAAAAAAAAATACAGTGTTTATCAGCCGGAGCGAGTTTTTTGTTTTGGTGTGTGGCAACAGTCGTTATCCATCACAGTGATGTTGTGTTGTGTCGCAGCAACCCAGAGGTTGTCTGCTACTATTGCTGCGGCGTTCAACTCGGAGAATGTGCTATTATCAAGCCTGCTCTACGCGGATGAGCATAAAAATATCTACGTGGTGGCGCCATGACATCACAAGCGCTCTATTTGGGTGGGGAAAAGGTCATGTAATTGCAACATACTCTGTCATTAGAAGGGCAGAGTGTCATTATATTACATGAGTTACTACAAAGATAAAAAAAACAAACAAACACATTCTTCTCCTGCTTTGACCTCAAGTTTCAGCGGGGTTTGGAAATGTCTCTCTCTCTCTCTCTCTCTCTGTATATATGTCTGCTAAAGGCTTCAGCTCTCTCTCTTCATCTTACCTTCGTGCTGCCCGGCCTTTAGGACAGTGAGAGACTTAGTACATTTAGAACACAGCGATCAGGAGACCACCATAGAGAGAGAGAGAGAGAAAGGGAGGGATGAAGGAAATAGAGGGAGGACAGATGGGGCAGGGATCAAGACCCTGTGTCCCTCTGTCCATCTGCATCTCTGCCACTCTTCTTGACTTGTCTTCTCTTTTTGGTTCAGGTCTTTCAGCCACTATGTAAGACCAGATGACACCCAACCTGTGAGTCTCTCTCATTTTAACCACAGATGTCTTCTCACAACTGCTCTTAAACTGTTGTTATAATACTCTTTCTATTTCTGAGATGTAGTTCTTTATTTATCACACTACTTTGGGCGTGAAGGATTTTACCCAGCAGAGCTTAATCTGGCAACCTGCCTTTCCCATGACCCCCCCCCCCTCCACAACTACCACCAACACTCACCACCACCACTGACACATGCACATAGAAAGCACCAGAAAATGACAGACAGTGAGACAGAAGTTGTTTTTGTCTTTCCTTTTTCTCCCTCGCTTCCGCATATGGTCATCCGTTCTGCCTGTCTATCTGTCTGTCTGTCATTACAGTAAATCAGAGGGCTCTTCGGCTTTATCCGAGCGTCCTTCTGGCTGGGACGGCTGCAGCAGATGTTGGAGCCTGGGACAAAATGGATTTCCCCCCGCTGAGAGCAGCTTTTCTTGCCCTCCTTAATGGAGGCTCCTTGAAATGCTAATGCCCCACCATTAGTATAGTGGTGGTCTAGCATAGTGATGGTGGGAAAAAAAGGAAAGACCGCGATCCCGGCTGAAAAACCTTTGTCGCTGAACAACCCCTGGAAAATATACTTTCCTGATCCACGCAGACAAGCGTCTAGCAGAGGTTTGAGAAAGAGAAAGCGGATATTTGTCTCACCACACACAGAGTTAGGGTGTGTGATGGCATCTCATCCACTGGCCTCCTCCCCTTTCCTCCTCTGTCTCTCAACCCCCCTCCATCCCTTCCTCAAAGTTTAGCTCAAAAGAGGGATAATGATTATTGAGCACATGAATGGAGCAAAAAAAAAAAAAACAATTTCTACTTTGCACCGAGCGCTGGCATTTCAAGGATCAGGCGGCGATTCCGAAATTAGGAGGCTTAACTCGTTGAAAACATTTGATGATCAGCTGCCGCTTGCTGTTATCGGAGGAATCAAACGGCGAAAGGCAAAGCTGCTTTGCTTGAGCAGCATGTGCCACATGTTTTCACTCCTGGAGGCGTACTGCAGGTACAGAGGAGGAGGAGGAGGAGAAGGAGGAGGAGGACGGCAGTCGTATGAATTTATATTTCTGTTTTGTGCAAAGAGGCAGCTTACGAGCAGATGAAAGAGTTTGCAGGTACCAGTGAGGCAAATATCGCAGCAAAGACAAACATATCAGGATAGCTATATATTTACATGCAAATCTGTCACTGTTATGCTATACAGTGTGTAGCATGTAAAGCTGGAAGAGGCTTTTTGCTCTTTTGGACACACTCACGCACTCACATGCTCACAGATTTATCGCTCTGGACACTCTTGTCCCTGTCAGCAGCTGGCGGGCTGAGTCTTGTTTGAGTTTGTATGTGTATGAATGCTTGTGCATCAATCTGTGTGTGTGTGTGTGTGTGTGTGTGCAGAGCCCCAGTAAAGCCTGCTGCTCTGCTCTGCTGTGCTGGCCAGGCCATGTGGCCACTTTAAAGCTCCTTTCTGAGAGTCCTGTGAAGTTGTTAAGGAGCTCCACTACACTGGCAGTTGGCTCTGGGAATCCCTCTGCCAGCTGTAGCCTGCGCACACCCCTCCCTGCTTCACTTCCCTCTCTCTGTCTCTCATGTCCTCCCTCTCATGCTTACACTTGCTCCATTTCTCTGTGTTCGCTCCCATCTCTCTCCTCTCTTTATGCCTGTATTTGTTTGTCGCCCGCTCTTGGTCCCTCTGTCTGTTTCTCGCGTTCTCTTTCTCCCTCTCCCCGTTTCCCCTCTCTCTGTCTGTTCCTCGTTCTGACCGCGGTATCTGCATAATCTATGTAGTGAAACATCATTGCGGACCTTCTGTCTCTTCTGGCACTGGTCCGGCTGCACATGTTTTCTCCTGTATACCTGCTCAGATCAGTGGAAATGCACTTTGGCAACCGATACCGAGCCACGTGTGGAAATGATGGCTATTTAGAAAAAAAGTGTGCTGAAGATAGTTAAAGAAAAAAAAAGATGAGCTATTGCACTAATTCTGCAAAGCTTAATAGGTATTTACAGTACATAAATTTACCAGAATAGTTCTTGTGTCACCCTCTTACACTTTCATCTTTTTTTCTTCCTGGCTCACACACACACACACACACTTCCACACAAACGCTGGAAGGTTGCATCCCTCTCTGAATTTGGCTGACCTTTCATCGAGAGCAGAGAGCAGGTGCACCTGTGTCCTGTTCCCTGGCTTATACTCCCAAGGTCTGCAGTGCACATCTGCTTGAGTGCACTTTCTTGTACACACAAGGAGGACATTTGCTTGTATTGTCATCAACTCCATTTGTGGTGGAGGTCCCTGGCTGGCAGGGTTACGGATGAATTGTCGAAGAAGGTTACAATATCTATTTGCTGATCTGCTGATATTCACTGAGGGTACTTGTGAACAATTTTTTCATTGTGGCACTTTTTATTTTGTGCTGCAGCTGGTATTCAAATGAATTCATCACTAATGCAGATGTTACCAGTACTTTTATTTTTGGTATAGCTTTCATATTCGCAGAAGTGAATTACCATGAAATCACATGCTCAGCTTGCTCATTATCAGCTTAATATAGTGACCGAATGAATGCTGATCTCAAAAAGTGATGGGATAATCAATGGTCAATCCTTTCTTGAAATACAAGAATATATATTGTAACATAAGGTTATAACGTGATGAAAAATAAGGGAACTAAGTTTGGAAAGATTTAACATTGACCGCCACGTTCACTTGTTTTACATTAGGACTCGATTGATCAGAATTTTCATCTCTGTCTAAACTAGACAGGACTCCTCCTCTAATTATCGACTGACAGACAAGGTTTGGAGCTCCTGCCGACTCTCCTCCATCCTCCCGCCCGTTCCTCTTCCTCTTCCTACTCTTCTCCTCTCCTCTCCTCCTCCCATCCTCTTCTTTCTCCAGAGACGGCCATGCAAGCTGGCGTCCTTTCACTCCACAGATGTCTCTGTTCCTATAGGGCTCTCGCTGCGAGGAGATGTGTTGGCAATCCTGTGAAACACACCTAACACACGCGCCCGGGCACACACACACACACACGTTCGCAGACACTCGCAGAAACACCCAAACACACGGTGTGATACTGCTGTTGTCGCTGCTGGAGTCGATGTCTGTGCAGACTCTCATCTTCGCTCGCTCACTCTCTTGTTCCTTCCTCTTTTCCTGTGTGTCTCTGTTCAAAAGAGAGACCGAGAAAAGTGAAGAGAAGAAGCAGAATGTGTATGTGTGTACGTGCGTGCGCGCGTGTGTGTACACACAACACATCCTGTGTGACAACCTGGCGTAGCCTAGATCCGCCAGAGCTCTCAAGTTGGGTGTGAGAAGGTTGTCACCACATACCTGAGGCTGGCAGGATTAACACCTGTTCTGAGCGCGAGTGTGTCATGTATGTTCGTCAATGAGCATCTCACTGTATTCATTGTGGATTTTACATTTTAGGCGTTTGGCTGAGATTTTATGCAAAGAACTTGCAGTGAATCACTCAACCAAGGCTGAAGTTTTCTTGATTATACTATCAGAAGAAGTTATGTGTTGAGTCAAGAGACAATGGACACAGTTTATACTAATGATGTCTTGTGAAGTGAACTTTGGCTTCCAGTTTTGTTTGCATTTTTCACCATTTTCTCCTCAAATGTGCTGCGTGTGTGTCCGTGATGCCTGTTTAGTCTAGCATGTTGGTGTGTTTTTCTGTTTTCAGCAGTCGTGCTCTGATATGTTCTCTTGCTGGCTGTACTGTTGTGTGTCACTCTCCGTGTGTGTGTGTGTGTGTGTGTGTGTGTGTCCACAGCATGGCAGTCCATCTGTCTCCAGGAGAGCAGCTTCCTGTTCTCTCCCTCTCATCTCTGCCACTGCAGGAACACACAACCTGGTCTGACATCCGCTCACACACTCACACACACATATATATACACACACACACATGCACGCACAAACACACATGTATATATACCTTCTGTCTGTCTGTCTGTCTGTCTGTTTGCCGACACACATTCGTCTGTCTGTCTTTCCGCACACATCCCCATAAAGCTCATCAAAGCCAGTCATCTGCCTTCCTTCTGTCTCTCTGTCTGCCTGCGTGTCTGCCCATCTATTTGTCTGTCATCCAAACGGTCACAAATGATGGGATGGATTGGGGATGAGAGGGGGGGTTTTCACACGTGCCATTTGGCATCCCCAGCTGAAGCTCAATAGAGTGCTAAATGGCAGGGACACAAAATGGCTGCAACAAAGTAGCTGCTGCAAAATGGCGACAGATGGGAAGCGTGACATCGAGTCAAAGGTTTCGGGATCTCTCTGCGGCCTTATCTAGGTTGTGATTATTTCAAAGTTTAAGGAGGATGCAACAGCCGCGTCGACTCTCCGTACGAGACGAGGCTGATCGATCGTCCTCACTGTTGGCCGCGGTGGTTTACAATGATTGTTCCGCAGATCCTGGTTTGCTGGAGAACAGCGGTGCCGGGGGTGTGCGCGAGCGTAGCATGTGTATGTGGGTGTGTGTGTGTGTCCGAGGGGGACATTGATTGGAGCTATTTCTGCTTTGCCACATGACAGATGCAGCCTGTTCACAGCAGAAACGTCAATGCCCACACCTGCTTGGGTGGTGAATGTGAGGCATCACTGACGATTGCCTCTGTGGAGCCAGACTGAGAGACTGACAAAGTAGGAGGAAGGACTTTGTTAGGAACATGGGTAACATGGGCTCACAACATATGATTTCGAACAAAGAGTTGTTTATTGTTGCTATGATTGCAGTATATAGGCGAAAACAACGCAATGTTATGAAAATAAATATTATTGTGTATGACCGAGCGCCGCATGTTGCGCCTGCATTTCCATCCAGTACTATCAGCTTCCAGCTCCGCACCATCGTGGGGCAATCTGTTGACTGTTGATTTAAAGGAAAGATAACCCTATATCATATTATCCCTGCACATATGTGTCAACCACGCAGTTTGCAGATTAAAAATACAGAGAGAGATGGAGAGACAGAGAAAATCGTGATGAGTACTTTTCTGGCACATTGAACAGTTTTAAATGAGACGAAAAAAAGAAAAAAAAAAGAGAGCCAGCCCTAAGCGTCGGGGCGTGTTTGACGCAGGTAGGATTATAGGCCCTAATAAGTTATAAATGATAGTAATGGCCATCTGTTCGCCTATAGGGAGCTCCTAGCCAGCTCTGATTTGGCACGCCGAGCCGCGGCACGACAGACACTCCTTTGAGCATTGGGCATTTAGAACGCAGCCACCTCGTGCCTGGGCATTTGCTAAATTCAGACGTGACACTCTGACAGCAGATGCTCAAAGCTAGACTTCAAGACGAGGATAAGTAGAGATTTTTCCCTCCTCACCAGGAGCATTATGAACACTGTAGTTAGATAGAACTGTCAAATGTGCCTCCTCCATGGACGATTAATACCAACCAATTAGGACTGATGGTTGTAACACAGGGACAGAAAATCCGCATGCTGCAGGAAATACACAAGTCTAAATGACAATATGGTTTTAAAGAGTGCAAAAACACCTGAATGTCACACTGCTTGCACAGTAATCGAGTGACTGCTTTGTCCATGGTAACTGTGGCCTCTCCATCTGTGTGTGTTTGTGCGTCAGGGCTCTGGTCTTAGCCCTGTGGCAGGTGTCTCATCCCAGTGCAGTGTTTGCAGTCTGGCCCCTTTAAGCGCTGTAGCCTGTCTGAGGCAGATTACACACACAAGGAGCAGATGGGTGCAGACCTCAGCACCCACAAACACACAAAGCAAGGCCAGGCCAGCTGAATGTACTGGATCTATATGTATGAATATGTGTGTATTTATGTATACATGTGAAATTTTGCATATGCAACACATGTCTGTTTTTTCATCTATGTTTGCATGTACAGTATCTACATCATGTGTATCAGGGTGTGTATGTATTTTTGTGTGTTTCTTGCTTCAGCGTAGCTAAAGACATTAGCGGGTAAACATTCTAATCCTGCTGCCCAGAGATGAGGAGAAGAGTCTCTCGGCTTCTTCCTCTATCTCCCACACACGTCTAGTCCCATATCAAGGCTAGCTTAACTGGCATGGCTGGCTCAGATATTTCTCTCGTCCTCCTCAGGTTCGTTCATATCAAAGCAGGAATTACTAGCACGGCTGGCTAAGACGCTACGCCATTGCACCACGTGTCTTCTCTCTTATCAGACCTTGTGTGGCCGGGATAAAATGCTACGCCTTGCTAAATGTTAAAGCGCTTGAGGCTACAACTGCACCAAAGCTTGCTGACACAAGAACATGGGTGAAAATGCTGTTGTAAATCTAGACAGACATCTTAAGGGTCATATATTCTTAAAGCTACACTAGGCAAGATTTTTATGTGAAAGTGCTCCAATGAGATCAGGGTAATTCACAAAGGGCACCAATATTCCCCTTCACTGATGCACCAGATTCATCTGATTTCCTACAGTGATTATTTTGATATTGCCATCATGGGCAAAACTGAAGAGTATTACAGCAACTGCAGCGTTTTTTTTTTTTACCAGATAACAATTGGCAAACCTTTATTAGTCTGTCTGAACACAACATTAGTAACCCAAGCAAGTTAATACAGCCAAGTCACTTGGAATATTTTCACTGAACTGCAGTGTAAATGTGGGGGTAGTGTGGCAACAGCGTGACATTTAAAAAAAATGGGAGAAAAATGGGGATTACTTAAATAATATACAAATACCAAATGTATGTATAACATTTGGGTATTTCCAACAGATTCAAGTGCCTGTTTGATTTTCACATTCTTACTTTCCAAACTAAAACCAACTGAACATGACACAAGAAATAAAATAAATTATCACATTTTTAGATAACAGCTCCAAACAAAGCAGGTGTGAGACCTTGCTTGGTCCTTTTCGGCTCTATACTTCATGACAGTTGACTTATTCTGCTCAGAGATGCAGCTGTGGTTTTACACTGATTTGTTCCATTTTTTCCTCCGTTACAGTCATTTTCTGGAAACTGTAGTTTCACAGAGATGACAAGGTGATGTCAGAGAGAAACTTGTTTGGCTCTGACTAAGCTGACAAGAACATACACACATACATATCACACACTCATGCATATATACAGATGCTCCTCTGTGTTCTTACAGCTGCTGTTAGATCCTTCATGTGACCATGGGCTGCTAGCCACACATGAAAAGGAGAATGTGTCACCATCAAGGCTGATATATGGGACCTCATAGGCGACACTATGTGCGTGTGTGTGTGTGTGTGAATGCAGAGAGAGGGAGCTAGCTTTGTCCTGTCCCCAGCTGTGTGTGTCCTCAGGGGCCTGATGTCCAAACAGGAAGAGGTGTCAGATGGCCCGGGGACCCATCTCTGGGACACAACAACTGGAGATCTGTATGTCTGTCTGTCTGTTACACACACACACACACACACACACACATTCAAACTGTCATCCATACGTCACTGCAGCAGTTTGTCTTCATTCCCTGAGCGCCCTGCATCGATGCTCAGTCGACAGCAGCCTCCTTCCTGCCGAGTGTGTTTGCATCTGTTGGCGCACACACACACATGCAATCATACACACACTCGTTGAAGCTCTTATAATGAGTAATTAGCCGAACAAACAGGTACTGCCTCAGCTAATGGCTGAGGGTGCAATATTGAATCAAGGAGGTAGTAAGGTGTTAGAGGAGAGAAGGAGGGAGGAGGAAACTTCGTCTTTCATCATCCAATTGGGATCTGACTTCAGGAACCATGAAGTGATTGGCTGATTGATGCCTGACATCCACCACAGGAGCAATGTCCTTTTGTGACATCAGATTCATATTGTTTGATACTAAAATTCATAGCTGTCATGTCAAATTACCGTCATTTATCACCGTTTGGAATTGAGATTGGACATGGCTATGGTTTACAAGTGTGAGCAAGCATGTGTGTGTATTTGTGTTGTTCTTACATTGTTCCACCTCTCTTATCATCGCTCTGTTGATGTTGTGTTTATGCTAGTGGCTGTGAGAAAGTGTGTGTGTGTGTGTGCATATGAGTGTATTCTTGTATTTGTATATGTTGGGACAAATTAGTTTTCAGCTTGACTGCTTGTGTGTGTAAATGAGTTTGAAAGGCTATGTAATCACCCAAGATGGGGACTAAGTGTGCCCTGTGTGTGTGTGTGTGTGTGTGTGTGTGTGTGTGTGTGTGTGTGTGTGTGTGAAGGCAGCTGGACCTTAGCCAAACCCTTGCCAGGTCCTTTTTGGTACATCCTCTCAAGAATGAAGCACGCACTTGAGAGTGAGAGTGTGTATGTGTATGTGTGTAAGAGAAAGAGAGCTTTGAGAGTCTTATAACATAATTAACAATAAAAAAAAGTCCATGGCTTCTCTCCCTCTAAACTACGTACAAGAAACAAAGTAGACCAATCTTGATGTCACCGAGCAGCGATGTGCCATCCGGTCCTTCAAAACTGCTACGCCACGCAAAGTAAGCTGTGTTAAATGTTGAGAGTGGGTGTGGAAGTGGGTTATGGGAAATTCCTGTTAATCTTCCTGAAAATGTAGCAGGCCCGATTCAGCTAAACATCGGGGGTGGAAAGTGCCCCCTGCATAACCCCAATAACTCACCCACGCTCACCCCCATCCTCGAACATTCACTTAGCTTGCTGTCCACATACAGATGGAGCTGTCCAAAAATAGGACAAAGGACAGTGTTGTACAGTCACCGTAAGCTATGTACAGTTGGAGGTCAGTACTGTCTGCAGGCGTCTTTCTCTGATGAAAGAGGAATCACCCTTTGTACACAATTATTCTGCTTTAACTTTTATTAAAAGGTCGGTTACCCCGACAAGAGGCACAATGAAATTAATCTTCTTCCCTTTTTTAAATAGGGACTACTTGATGGGATAGTTGATGAACTGCTGTAGCAAGTGAGCTAATGCTAGCGCTCTCTAAAGCCAGGAACGCGCTAATGCTAGTCAGTGGCAATATAGACCATAAGACCCTAATAATAGTGTCTTAATACTTTCTTTGTACTGTGCTCTAGGTATTTTGTTCTCAGTGGTGTACACCAACATTCGATACAGTGTCACTGATGAGAGAAAAAAAGCTCGCCAAGCTAACGAGCTTGTCAATCGTGACAGCAAGTTCACTCAGTTTATTCAAAAGACGCACTTAAGCTAATAAGCTGTGATAGCTGTCTCTCCAACTCTCAGCTCCTTCAAAAGGTCAACACTGTCAAAGTGGTTTGTTATTAGTAAAAATTTGCATGTTAATGTTCATCAAAGTTCGTGAGGAGTTAAGCCCACGTTTGCATTGAATGAACATGAATTAATTTCACTGTGAAATCGTGCTGTTTGAAATGCAGAGTGTCCAGTCCTTAAAGTGTTTCTATGTCACATAACACTTCACATCACATGTCCATATTAATACGGATCTCATCTTTTACTTATTTACATATTTTACAGGGACATATCCTGCAAAGAGTGGGGTAAGCTTTCTCTTGTCATATAGATACAATGATAAATTCCCCTTTAAAGTCACCACATTGTCTCTTGGGCTGTATAAATGTATTTAATTTAGTATAACAAACATTTGCTTTGTTCAATATTCATTGAAGTTTTTTCAAAATGTATGTTTACTTAGTTTTGTTTAAAGAAATTTGACAAAAAAGCTCCTTTGTGAACTCACAAAGGAGCTTTTTTTTGTCTAATTTCTTTATGCTGTTTTTTTTTAAATGTTTTTTTCCATTTTAATTGTAAAAGTTGAGTTTTATTGTATACACTGTGTCTATCATCCATCCTCGTACCCATCCATCCATCCCCTTTAAATGTTCCCACACTACTCATGGTTGAGTTCTTTTCCATTTCACTCATTCCTCCTCTTTCAATTGCTTTCTCACCATTTCCACTGTTATTCCTGCTTCTCTCTCCTCTGATATATTTAAACCATCCCCCTGGGGAGAACAGAAGCCCGCCTCAATCTGGAACCAATTGTTTTGTTCGGTTCACGAATCCAGAACCAAACCCTGACAAAAGAACTCTTGTAAGGACCGCTGTGTTATTTGTTTTTGCCCGAGTTACAGATTGTGCTGTTATCAAAGTATTTATTGTGCCGCCACGCTGCAGTTGTGGATGCGGAGAGGGCCTGAAGCCTCGCAGCACATCAAAGCTGTCACAAATATGGAGCAAGGACCAAATGGCAAGATATGCTGTGGGCACAAATGAAATAAGCCCAAACTGTTACTGATAAGAAGCCACTTTTAAAGGCTTGCTCAGTGTTGTAGTGATTGTACTCTGCAAGTTTGGGCAGCTGGTTAATATTCTCACACTTCTATCACTTTACTGAGTTCCCAGAGTGACAGAGTGAGTTTAGATCCATGCATAGGGTGAACTAATTGGAAAGAAGCTTGGCATTGCAGAACAATGATAAGCGGCTGATTAATATGCTGAAGCTGGAATTGTATTTCTGTCAAACTAAATGCTACAGTTGCATCCCCGTCAGAGGAGCCATATGCAGCATCACATGTGAGATCAGGGAATTACAGGTGAGGCTGCAGGATGTTTATCCCCTGGGGGTCATCTTGGACAGGACTTCTTGCTGTATGTTCACGGCTGACACAGGTGTGTGAGTGTACATGTGCACATGTGCGTCTGTTAAAGGCTGAGCTACTCAGCTGGGAGCCTGTCAGCATACGCCAACAAGCTGAGTAATGCTGCTGAGAGTAAGCTTAGTGTGTGGAGCCACCTGACCCCAATAGGTCACCTAATGACCTTTTCTTCAGATGTGGAGCTGCAGAGACAAGTGCCAAATCCCACTGCCAAAACATTCTGATACATTTGATTTAAATGCTTTTGTTTGTGTCCCCGCTGGCCATCGTACACTCTCTTTGACCATGAGCAAGTCAAAATAAATCAGGAAACGGCAATTTGTTTCAAGCTGCATTACATTTAACTTAAAATAACATTAAACAGGCGACCGCCATGTTGTGTTTTGATGACTTCTTGGCTGCTCGACCTCCTCACGCGTCTTCCTGTGCAGTCACATGCAGAGACAGGAGGGCTCAGGTCTGGACACAAGCGCAGGAGGATCTCCAACTGCTCTTAAACCCATTAAGGCCACCTGGGTGTGTAGCCATGCATGGCTAGAGAGATGGCCAGGAGGTGTGTGTGTGTATGTGTGTGTGTGTGTGCGTATTTGTGTGTGTAAGGGGACCGAGAGGTGGCCAGGAGGAGCAGGCTGTTCAGCAAGATTAGCAGGCTCTCACATGTTGCATAACAGATTCCCCGTCTCGTGAAAAACCTGCCTGCATGTTGCCGCCCGCTAAGCAGGATGGCCTTTCACTAACGCCCTCCATACTCACACACACGGACACCTATCCATGAACACGCCCAACACTTTGCAAATTCATTGTTAAGACCCACCACCAAGATGCTTCTGCTGCATTGCTCTGCTTCATTTGCTGTTAGTTTCTCTATTTATATCAGTAATGTGCGAGAGGAGAGATAGCCAGACTGGCCTCCTCACTCATGCAGGTTGAGTCAAAGCCTTAACAAATGTCATTATCCAGACCAGCCTGGAGGTGATTAGTTAGTGTGCTGCTTATGGCTCTGTGTTTAGCGTGGGCCTGCTGCATCCATCCAGGCCAACTGCTGTGTGTGTGTTTGTGCATATGGGCTTGGGCTTGCTTGGGGCTGTGATCCGATGGGTCCTATAACACCAAATCAAACACAGAGGGAGACCCAGCCTGCCTATTTCTCTGTCAGTGTGTGTGTGTGTGTGTGTGTTTGTGAGCAGGGGGGGGGTTAAGTAATAAACAAGGTCTCCATGGTGACAACAGATGCAGCTGCAGCAAAGAATGAAGTTGAGTGTCAGCAGTAAGGACCCACTGTGTGCATGTTTGTGTGTGTGTATGTGTGCGGGAAAAAAACATCAGCAGTAGGGGCCCAGTGAGAATCGTAAACACCAGCAGGCCATGACTTCCACAAATAGACCTCTTAGAAAGAAAAAAAAAAAGCAGAGCTGGAGAAGGGGGTGAAAAAGATGATTTCACACACAACGCAAAAAGAAAGACGTGTAGCACAAGAATGCTCGGAACGTAATGTGTTTACAATCGTACAAGACAAATGAAAAAAACTAGCTTACATTACAGAAAAATGCACAAACAAGCAATCAACTGTACAAGTGAAGCTGTAAAAATGTCTTTGCACTAGAAAATCCTAAGCTCTGGCATCAACGCTTGAAATGTCAAGTTCCTCACAGAAGCACGTCGTCCTCCCTCCCCCATAGTTAAAGCGCCAACAATCTATTCATCAGTCTTCATCATCTTTCATCATTATATGGTAATCCTCCCAGCTCACTCTGGGTCTGTCTTGACAGCCCCCTGCAGTGTCTCTTTCTAGTCCTGTTGTGTGGTGAGTGTGCCATCTTGATTCACACATCCTGTCAGTGGTTCATAATCCCTCCTTTATGGAGGCAGAATAGCGCACTGCTGTCTCACTTCAACGCCTAACTTCAAGGCCAGATATTCCGCGCGGCAGCCTCACGATGTGTTCTCATTGTCGGAGCACCTCTGCTGGCAGTCCACATCTCACCCCAGCGTGACCCCTCCCTTACTCAGGCTATTTTCCAATATTATTTATGCAGAGACTCTCTTTAGTCCTCTCTAAGCTGGCTTTTTGAAGGCTTTTCACTAAAGGGCTAAAAACATACAAATACCACCGAAAAAACCCTCCGAAAAACCATATGGAGCACTATACCTTAATCAGAGCAGTCACTGTGTGTGTGTGTGTGTGTGTGCTCACTAATATTAGAATAATCCCTGGTGATTATGGGAGTGGTTATTAGGATGAATATGGCAGCAGGGTTGGGTCGGGCCGAGCTGAGCTGAGCCCAGGCTGTAGTGAGAAACAGATGTCAGTTGACCCACATCTGCCGAGCATGCTGGGACGTTGGAGTGTCAGGTCACAGCTCTGATCACCTCAGGGACACTGTACATCTGGGGTCCGAAAGATCATTGGCTTTTTTCTCTTGGTTCACAGTGTCCCCTGAAAGCTGTCTCTAACTGTCTCTCTGCCGCCGTCTCTCTCTCTACCTGTCTGTCTCCCTGTTGTGCCAACATACACACATACAAAGACTACGCACACACATGTACACACTTAGTACAAATACAAATATTTCTGGCAAGAAGAAAGTTTCAGACTCTGATCTCTAGATCAAAGGTTTTGGCCAGTCTACCCTCTTGGATTGTGACCCAGACTGGTAAAGTCTAGGGATGCATGACTATAAGCACTCACTGGTGCAGCACTGTGGTTGAAAGGGAAATTGGTTGAAGCCCTGGCAATGAACTATTATGTGTATATATAATATGTACATATTTGGCATCTTTGATCACTCTGTGTATGCTGCCAGGACCTGCCACCATTCCTTTACTGGTCATCTCAGACTGGAATACAGAATACACACGTGATTACTGGTGTGAAATGCAGCTTACTTGAGAAGAATACACTATAGAACTAAACTAAATCTACTAGGACTCCTTGTCAGCTTTTAAATTCTTAACCTATTAATTCGTGACTTGATGCAGACAAATATCTTTGTGCCATGTAGAATTTAAAAACAGCAAATCAGTACATGGATTTGTGCTAAAAATGGCAAGAAGTGCAGCTGTTGTGAAGCAGCAGGCACGAAGTCAAGCTGTGAACGGCCTGTTAGAATTATATGCTTCTCTCCAGATGTTATATCTTTATATTCTGTGGTTTATGCACTTTGTGCCATTGTTTATACACATATTATCATCTTAGTCTGCTTCATTACGACTTTTTCTTTTCTACTTTCTGTAAGAACTTTGTATAAGAGTATACTGATAATACAACTGTTGCAATTTGTATTGCTTAATCCAGCATTCCTGTTCTATTTTTATTTTTGAAACTGTGATTGCATTTTGAATTTTTCTGTCATTCTGACAAGTTTTTCTTGGAGTTTTTCCTTTTCAGTCTAGGTCAGGAGCCATAGCTTTTGGTGGCCTATAAAGCCCACTGAGACACTGCATATGACATTAGGCTATACAAATAAACTTGGCTTCACTTAACTATGTACGCATTGCTTTACTCATACCGCACTCCCAAGAGAACATCTTCCAAGAAGTATATTTTTATTTCTTATGAATTTGCTCTGATTTTAACATTGACTTATTTTGTTCTGTGTCTAGGCTTTGATTTTCTATGCTCTGGTGTTTGCTGTACTACATCACATCACTATAAAACATACAAGAAAGAGTAATTCTACTGAAGAATCAGCAACACAAATGGATGTTAGAGGACTCCTGCAGCGGCTACCACTGACAAGAGAAAGTAGAGAAGCACAGATTTCGTCATTGGCCAAACCAAACATTGTGGCTTTAAGTTATGGTTGCATTTACTTGAAATGATGTGGTAGACCAACACTGAGAATCAGCGAGCGCTAATTGAAAACAGCTTGCTGGAGTTCCAGTGAATGCTAACTGTGGGATAAAGTGTCTTTTTCTATTGTGTTCTATGCACTGGTTCTCTGGTCATTCCTCCGTGTTCCCAGGAGGCCTGAGGGGTTACGGTCCTAGATAGCTAGAGAATGACTCATATGGGCCTTTCTGGCCGTCAAATAACAAGTTCACACAGTGTCATATTGCCTACTAAGGAGAGGGACATCAAATATTTCATTTCCCAAGATAGATGAAACCCAAATTGAAAAGAGAATGGCTACAATTTTCACTGCCTGTAACAGGGGGTGCAAACTTCACGATGTTACACAATCACCTGTTGGGTTTAGTTTTCCTGGAGTTAAATGACTTCAGCACATTTCTTAAATAAATAATAAGCTTGTAAACATCTCTCTCCCCCATTTCTCCCTGTCTAATTTCTCTCTCCTGCCTTTCCACTGCTTCATCTCGTCTCTCTCTTTTTCTCTTTCAGCAGGATTAAGGCCCATCCTTGTCATCCCATAGGGCAGAGCGCTATGATTGACAGCCAGGTTCAGCATCTTGACACAGGTCCGTGGCCCCGTCATCATCGCTGATCGTCCCATGCTGGCCCTCGGAGTGACAGGCGCCTGCAGAGCCATTTACTCCTGGTGCAGCCGAAAAAAGCCCTCCTCGATCACCGACGCTGCAGACGTACAACCTCCTCCCTCCTCTCTTCCCTCCCATTCCTTACCGTCATAACTTATTTCCTTTCCATTCAACAGCCTTCTCCACCCTCCTTTTTTTTCTTTTTTTTTTTTTCAAAAAGTTTCATTTATTTGTCTCTCTCCACCTTTCTACTCCTCCTCCTTCTACTCTTCTTTTCAACTATATTGTATTGAGTACAAGCTACTATTAATCTAAAGAAATCTGCCAGATCTTAATTAGGGTAATTACTGTGTTTGTTTTAACTTAACACTGATGACTCCACTCAAGCTACTATCTTTGAGCAGACCATAACAGATGGGGTGCTTAGTACTCTTTTGGGAAGGCTGACAAGAGTCAGGATGGAGCTGTATGATTTTTGAGCTTGATGTTTGTCAGCTTAATTTAACTCACAAAACTATTTGTCAGGAATTCTTCTAAACCCTAAACCACTGGCAAAATGGCTGGTTGGCGGACAAAATTAAGTGTCACTTTTGTTTTGATTGATGTAGCGTGAACAAGCCTTTTGGCCAAACTTAAGCGTTTATTCTCCACCCTCTAATACAACACATAACATTGCCTGAAACTGAAAGTGGTCAGTAATGTCACAATGTGTTGCATTTTTCACAAATCTGTTGGGCCACGATTTTCTGGTTTACTTTCTTGTGTTAACATTTTACTCTTGTTTATCCTGACTAGTTACAAAATAAATCAGTTTAAGGAGAGACTTGAAGGTCTGGTGTGCAGGATTTCGTAACATCTAGCCGAGAAGTTGCAGAGTTTGTCCATTCTGGGCTACTGTAGAAACATGACAGTTCAACATGGCTTACTCTGCAGAAGCAGACCCTCTCCTGTAGATATAAGAGGCTCATTCTAAGGTGACAAAGGTGATAATACCCTAATGAAAACATAGTTATTAATATGCTATTTCTGCCATATTCTGACAAAACAAACACCCTAAATTTTACACACTGGACCTTTATTAATGTGCTGCATCTTCATGTGACTCATTCCTGGTGTCATATCTTTACCAGTTGTGACCAGTTACAGTAAACCAAGGAATGAAGGGTATTTTTCTCGGGGCGTGGGGGGGGGGGCGTGGGGGGTAAAGCTTTTTGTTAACTAAAAATGAAAGAGCAAAAAGCACAGGAACTTGCTGTATGAAAAATATACATAACTTTATAGCAGAAATATGTTTTCAGCTTTCTTATTTTCTTAATCATCACACAACCTCTCAGATTTCCCTTGCAACCTGTCATGGGAGCCCAAAGTTAGGAATGACTGAAATATATTAGTATTCCTTCCTATCTTGTCCTTCACTCTAAAATTCAGAAACTCACAGGCTACAAGAGAATTTCAGAAACATTTCAAGTTGCTCAGCTTCTTGCGTCAAGTTTCTTACTTGTATAATTTAATTTCTACTTTCTGTCTCACAGGGTGCTGCCTCACTGCCTCTCAATCTGAAACAAAGCTACGATTCAGGTTGCATGCACTGTAATATGACAGAACGCTTATGACCAAGTTACATGTTGTGTGTGTGTGTGTGAGAGAGAGAGAGCGCAGAAGGACAGGAGGGCATCAGATGAGTACAGACTGTTTCCACCTGCCAGGTGCCTGGTCTCTAATCCCCCCTCTCTGTCTGATTAAACACACACAGACACACACACACACACACACACACACAGATACACACAGGCGCAACAAGGTCATCTCTCTGTCAACCATACAATAGCGCTGTGTACCCATCTGGCCTACATCCTAAATACTTCCTCTTTAGAAAGCAAATAAAAAAGGAGAAGAGAGCTAACATGTGGTGCCTTAGAAACAGGTCACAAGTAAGTTACTATTGTTCTAAGTTACAACAATAAATTTATATTGCATTTAGCACTATTTTATGCCGTTACCACATATTCTGTATTTGTCAGTCATCTGGGAGTGCTGCAGACTGTGTTATAGGAGACAAGCGCTCAGTTGTTTTGTCTTATGTCCTCTCGGTCTTGCTCACTCCTGAGTTCACCTCAGTAGGGAGGACGCCTCACATAATACTTTCTTTGTATGTTATCAAAAACATCTTTTAAGAACACTGTTGTACGCCCAAGCACTGCCAAAACCACATGAAATCCCTCTCCCCCTTTTTACAATAATTATTCGTTCTTTCTTTCTTTCTTTCTTTCTTTCTTTCTTTCTTTCTTTCTTTCTTTCTTTCTTTCTTTCTTTCTCTCTTTCTTTCTTTCCTTCTTTCTTCCTGTTTTTACTTTGGCATTGGACAAGTTCCCCCTGTGGTGAGTCATATCATTCTGACAATATTTTATGTTGTGAGTACAGAGCTTTGATATCTAGAGGATAAGAAGGCTTTTGTAGAGACAGTGACACCCATCGTCCTCCTCCTTCCCTCCCTCCATCTCCTCCATCTCCTCCCACTCCTCTGCTTTTCCTTACCCTAGGGAGGTTTGGCTTCTTCTGCCCCCTCCGACGGCTTTTATGTCTGACGAGGTTCTGTGCTGTCGAGGTGAGGACGAGGTCAAACGACTTCAAACGCTGCGCTGAGGAACATCACATGTAAATGAATAAAGATTAATGCAATAATGTTTGTGTACGCTTGAACGAATGCCTGAACACTGCGGTTTCTGTCTTCAATTTGTTATAAATCCTTGTGGATTTGATCCTGTTAGCTTGCTGACAGTAAATGCCTCCACACTGTAACACAATATAGCATGATATATCATAATACTATGTGTGCTATTCTGTACTGTGAATTATTCGCTGTATTTAGTACCACAGTAGAGCGCAGTATATATTTAGCATAAATCCTGGATACTGTGTGTGTGGTTTGATCTACATTATGATAGTGTAGGAATTCCATGTGGTGCCATGCTGTCTGCTGTCTCCTCTCCTCACCTGTTGAAGCTGTGATTAGATACTGTCAACCCTCAGGCCATAGCTATCACATACAGGTAGAGCACAGTGGAGCTATAGCTTTCCCTCATACTGTGGGATGGGAGAGAGAACTGGTGAACTCCAGAAACTGCAGACGGTGCTGAAAGTTTGTGTCACACTAATGAGCAATCTGTCAACAAGTGTGCGCTACAGGGAACTTGGAAAAAAAATGGAAAAAATGTAGATTATATGGCGGAAATCCTTGTATGAATCCCTCTACCAACCACACACACACACACACACACACACAAACACACACCATGGCAGAAAAATTATGAAATGATATCCCTGTTACAGACGGTTGTGTAGGTGTAATGGTTCTTTACCTCTCAAGTATTTTTAAGTTGCAGTGTGTAGGCTACAGGCTGGCAGTGATTTAAAGGAAAAGTTCAACATTACTGGACTTCATTTATGCGATTCCCCCCAGAGCTATTGGGGAAAATCAATAGCACTCATGTCTATGTGTTAAGCTGAATTTGACTCCAGTTTTACACCGCTCTCAACGCAGGCCTACTTTAATATATGTAACAAATGGACGGCTGAACGCATATGACGGTGTGCACGGCATCCGTAGACTGTGCATGAGTGATTGTATATTTACATGTTTGAAAAACAAAACCGTATTTGAACAATAACAATAAGTGAATACATGAATTAATAAACAAATGTATAAAAGATATATATTTTTAAAGGAAGAACAGACCATCCATCCACTGGCTAAAGACCTGGTTGCCTGACAACCTCTCATTGACCGGTTCTGCTTTTATTTTCTTAAAATAGCTAGTGCTAAGCAGTTGCTGGGAAGATTAAATTTCTAATTTATTATTTTGTTTTGGTTCCCTGATAGCAGACCGCTTCGACTTTATTGCTTACAGTGCCTCCTATCTTTATGTTATGTTTATGTCTAATGTAATTTAGTTTTCTAAAACCCCTGAAAGCAATCTAAACAATAAGTAGCTTTTTCGGTTTTTGTTTGTTTCATCCTGAGCTTTTGACAGATGCAGTTTAAAAGTCAGAAAAAAGATGGTAGGTGGACAGATTAAGAGATTATTTTCTAAAAAAAATGTTCACTTACACATATTTACCATATATATGTATGTTTAACTTTTGTCCAGTGACATTAGTGTCATGTTACTTCCTCTTTCTCAATACTGTCTTGTAACCAATACTTTAAAATAAACTGATTTTGCTGACGCATTTAAATCTCAGATTACAGAAAATCAGTGCTGGGGTTGTTTTTCTTTCTCCTGCAGAGGAGTTAAACACACAGAAATCGGTCTGACATTAGTCATGAGCTATCCTGAGACTATATTTCTCTCTTTAAACTGTTGTTGGGTAAAATTGATCCAAGATAACCAGCATAAAAAAAATAAAATAAATTAATTCACATAGTTTTAATAATTTAGCCTTACATTTTATACAAAACAGAATTAAACTACTTCTAGTGCGGATATCAACCTAACTTCTGCTCGCTATAAACAGTAGCAGTTTGTTCGTGTACGTGATGTTACCATTAGCTGCTTAAAACATTTGTACTAAAGCAAAACGTCATGTTTACGATGTAGTTTATATTTAATGTGGTCAAACTTTTGTTTTTCTGTTAAACTCACACCTCAACCTGACTGCCTGTCATCATTTTCAACGACAGTTATGAACACTGGAAAGTAAGGTACAGGGCCTGTTTGTATATAATAATACTGTTCGATGATGTAAGTTAGGTAAAGTAGCTTTTATTCTCCACAGGTTTTACAGTTTGCTCTTTTTTGTCACAGCTGTGAGATGGTTTGTGGTTATTTTCTTATTATATTGTTGGCATACTACCACTTAAGTTAATCCCCATATATAATGTGTTATTATTTAGCTAGCCGCCTAGCTACAACATATAATTTTTCTAACTTCTGTTTCAGCTCTGCTACTTGCTGTACTCTACCTTATACATATTGTTTATATTTAAAGGATGGTTCATCCAAATGACAAAAGTCACACTTTCTAAGCATGCAAACAGTACTTTACTGGTTTATGACATATGCATTTATAATATTAACATCCCCCAATACAATGGAAATGAATGGCATTTAGTTTATTTTGCTTTGCAGTGTTGCAAACTTACTTTTAAAAAAAGTAATTTTCCAGAGGTAGTATTGCTCTGTATAAACCACAAACACATTGTCAGTTTTCAGAGTAGTTCATTCGATTCACCTCTACTGTACTGCGGTGAAGGTAGAAATATTACTGTTATCTCAGAACCTTGGCAAATAAATTTTCTGGATGACTACATACCACTCAGGGTAAGTGAAAAAATATGTGTTCTTTTCAATTTGGGTGAATCAAACCTTTAAATATAATTACTTTCAGCCTGACGGTACCATAAAGCAGCTATATATCATTGACCTTGCAATCCCTTACACAAGATGGTCCTGATTGTGCACTGAAGGGGCCCATCTTGCAAGCAGGGAGGCTGACAAAGTAGGCTTGACCCCGGGCTGAGGCTTGTTGTGGCGCTTCGTCTCTCTCTGGAGGGCTTGTCTGGAGGTTGGCTGTGCTCTGTCTGGGCTGCGCTGCTCTCTAATCACCCTGACACTGCACTTACAGGGCTGACAGCTATGGCGCCAGAGAGAGGGAGAGGGAAAGAGGGAGAGAGAGAGAGATTGTACACGTGACAAGGCCCACCTTGGCTCTCCACTTGTTCCCTCTCAAGATAATCACTTTCTATTGATTTTCTTGGAGCACACAGATTCCTGTTACTTTTCAACCTCTCTGATGCTGCTTGTCAAAATATCCAAGGGACACAGCGGACAGACCTGTTACCTATTACCTTTCCTGATCCCACTTAATAATTGATAATGTATGCCAAAGAGAGAATAGTGAAGCTGCCTGCAGGTCTTCATTTTTGTGCCATGATCAATAATGGCGCTTGATTGTAAGAGCAAATTTTATCCATCCCTTTTGAAAATAATCAGGGCTATTATTGAGGTTAGGGAGTGAGGGGGGTGGGAGTGTGCGGTGAAACATAAACCCAAACACTGTGTGTGTGTGTGTGTGTGTGTGTGTGTGCAGTCGATGCTTCATTCCTTTACAGCTCGTATCAGTGAGCTGAGGCGTCACAGCCGGCGCCCTCTGCTACTTACCTAATTAGCTCTAGGAGCCCCTGCATTATTAACAGACCCCCTAAATCATTCAGAGGGGCCCTAATGTGTGTGTGTGTGTGTGTGCAAGGGTACACACAGAGGGGGTACAGAGGATCACTGCGATAATGTCCCTCCCTATTCACGACATGTCAGACGTAATTATTCACCCAGGGAAGACACGGGTCCAGAACACTGGTAATGGCACTCTTCTTATCCCCTCCTCCTCCGTCTCCACCTCCACCTCCTCCTCCTCGTCCTCCTCCTCTCCCTTCCCCCCTCTCCCACTGCTTTTATGACTGACAAGGTGCTAGATGGCTCAGACACACTCTAGAGATAGACAAATAGTGGAGGATAGTTGGTATTGTTAGACAAGAATGTTCACGTTACAAAGGTCATGTGTTAATGCGGGCGGATCAGCAGGAATAGACGGATAATGTTTATTTTATTGTGTACATGGATCTCATTTATGCGAGGAGCTATGCCATTTGTAGGCCTCATTTGGTTATATTACATGTAATGTACTAATCATTTTAGAGGAATATTACTGCGATAATAATGTGAGTGTCATTTTGCTACTTTAACCACTGGATGACTCACAATCGTGGCTCCAGTCCAACAGAAGTGTTTGATGAATATATAATAATTTGAGAGTCAAAAATGCAGCTGAATCATGTTCAGCAGAATGTGCTTGTTTTCTCGAGGTTTAGCAGCTGGAAGTGGTTTGGTCTTTTTGTCAGCAGAGTCAGCAAGACACAAATGAAAAGTCAATATACATCACTTCCTCCCTCTCAGCCAATAGCTGCCGTGTAGGGGGGTGATATTGTTCTGTATGAGATAATATTTGGCTAGGCTGGTGACCAGGAGCTCTTGCCCTGGTAATTCCACATGTGTTTACAGGAATGTGACTGTTTCCTGAAGCACTGCAGTAGCTCTGGTATGTGTGTTGAATTCCAAAACATTGCTACCCTTCTTTGCGGCGTAGTTCACACTGCCACATAGATTTTGTATGAGTATTAAGGATGAGGTTTGTGGACACGATGGAGATGATGACTTTCAGTTCTGTAAAAATATTTGTGATGAATATAATAATATCAGAGTGTTGCTTCGTGTGAATTAATGCAATTAATTTGGTTTACATTAGTGAAATAATACATATTGCAGTGTCAGTTTTGTATTTGGATGGATTTTGCACTGTCTGCAGTGTGCATTACTCTAACATAACCACTTCTTGCAGAGATTTTAAAGGGATATGTGAGGAAGACGATGCTCTGTGAGTCTTCCTTTGCAGCTTTGTTTTGCAACAACAGTGTTTAGAAGGGTGTATTGGTGATTGTGCAGATGCAGGTCCATAATATACAACAGCCTTTACCATTAGTTTGAAATAGGATTGCAAAATTCTGGGAATTTTCAAAGTTGGAAACTTTCCATGGGAATTAATGGGAATGTATGTGAGTAAATAGAAATTTACAAAATTGAAGGTTGGTCCTTAAAAAGGGAACTTAACCCCCTGCAAGCTCTGTGCATTCCTCCATCACATGCACAGGTAATTTCTACAACCCTGGACCACACTTTAGAGCCCAGAGTCTATCGAAGCCACACATTTGAGCCCGTGGATTACATAAAGTGAAGTAAGTTTTGATGATATTATGGGGTAAATATATTTGATGTATGGTATTAATGTTTAACTTGCAAATAGCACATGAAAGATAAGTTAAGATGATAAGTTAGATGCTAAATAAGCTAGCATCATTTCACTGACCATTTATGAGGCTATGTTATCATGATGTTAGCTTACCCCAATTACTAAATTACCCCAAATATCCAGTGAATTCCCATACATTTCCATAATTCCCACGGAAAGTTCCAGAGTTGGAATATTTCCAAAATTCCCCAGCTTAACTTCCTATGGAAAGTTTCTGGAAATTTGCTGGAGATTTTCCACCCCTTTGCAACCCTAATATAAAAGCATATTACAGGGCACACATGAATAGGAAGTTGGTTCCAATGATGGTAAATTTGACACATTTAGTAACATTAACGCTAAAATTTGGAGTAAACAAAGGTGTTACATTACAGCAGTGGACATAGTAACACCAGGATGCTTTGAGTATAACGCTTCCAAATTCTGGCAACAGAGGGCTTTAGTGATGTTTGTTAAAAAAAACTTGCGTTATGGCAAACACTATTTATTTGGTTAATGGCGGTGAATATGTACGCGTAGAAAGCAGCAGCAGAGGAGCTGCACTGTTCTTCAGAAATGTTTTAGCATAACCCCGTCTCTAATTTTAAGAGGCTAAGTAGATTACGGGCTTTTTACTGCAGTTGCAGGATGAGGGAAAAATTAGGGTGAAAACTGTAATGGGAAAAAGAATTAGACAAGATAAAAGTCTCAAGATGTCGGGAGAGTGCAAATGAGTGAGAGGGAGAGAGAAACACTCCTTTACATCGTTAATCTGGTCTGCCCCACCCCCCTCTGTTTCAATTAAGAAAATTACTTTTTAGTTCAATTAACAATAATTCACGGTTAACTGAATAAAGTTTATTACACAATCAAGGCGACAACAGAGTGAGAGGGACACACGCACACTTATACTCACAAGCACGCACACGCAGGGCCTCCTTGTCGTAGCAGGTGTCAGGGCCCCTGATCTGTCGACCCATGCGGGCTTTGGTGAACTGTGGTCGGAGGAGGCAAGGATGTTGGTGGTGACGCCGTGATGCTGGAGGTCGTGGGAGGACGATGTTGTTAAGGGATGTTAGGGAGAAATGTGTCAGCGCGCTCTTAGATGGAGAGGCCCCTCTATCCTCTATCCTTGGCCTCAGGCAGCAGCTTGCATCACAGCGATTAGCTCCAAAACACAGACAATAACACTAGCAGCCACATTGTCATAATCGCCATTACCCCCCACCCCCTCTCTTCCCTCCACCACCACCACCACCACCACCACACCACCATCAGTACAAAACATGGCAGAGACTCATTTCTGGAAGCTTCCACCCTCTTTTATGGAACTACAGATGAGCTGTCTGCCTATAAACATTTAGAGGAATGAAATAGGGCAGTGTAGAAATTGTCCTATTTTACATTTACATACTGACAATAAGGTGTTCTTCGCTTCAGCCGCGGTTCATCCTCCTTTGTTCCATCCCCACCTCCTCCCCCTCCCGAAATGATTTACGCTGCTACAATTATTGGGTAATCTCCACTGTCATTACTCTTAACATCTGCTCTGTCACAATGCTAAGGGCTTTTGGCTGTGCTCTGCGACAGTTATTCTATGTGCTTACAGTCCTATGATGCAGACAGACAATCCCCTGCTTTATCCACTTGCCTCCTCTCTGTATATGCTATCTGCATTAGAGAGATGAAAAGGCTTTTATATGAGCGGGAGCAGCATGCTAGTATGATTTGTTTGTGCTTGTGTGCGAGTGATCCGACTGGAGAGATAGGCTGAGTTGTTGACTTGGCCCTGTTGAAGTATCTAGAGGTCAAAGGTCAGCTGATGTTCTTGAGTCAGATATCAGCTGAGGGGGAAACCTTTTAATAACACAGAGAACGCAAAGCAACTGATATGTTTTCCATTTGAAACTGACAAAACTACCACCCACCATCTTGATTTCCTCTAATGCATACACCCATTCACTCATGTGTTTCTGTCTGTCTGTCTCTCTGTATGAATAACAAGCAACCACCCAGCAGACAGACAGTTAAGCAGCCTAACCTTTAGCAAGTAGGGAGAGGAACATTCAGAGATTTCCATCAGATTACCCTCTCCAGTTTCCATTGTGTGTGTTGGCCCCCTCCGTGGTATTTCTCCCCCCCCCTCACACAGCAAATTGGAACCATTTGGTATTCAGATAACGGCAAACAGCTCAGATCTGCTGGAACAATAAGCAGTTTCCGACCAATCGCCCACCTGGACGGAGCTATGCTAAGACGGTCTTGATAGTCGTCAGTTCTTTCACCACCACTCAATTGCCAGTGTTTCTTTTTTTTCCCCCCCACGACAAATAGCGTTTCTAAAGCCTCCCTTCTGATTCTAGTTTCACCTCCCTCTCCCCTCACTGCTGCCTGACCTTCAGCTTCTCCGCAAATCAGATATCACTCCGGAGTGCCATACAAGATGAATTCGGTCTAGTGGATGCCGCAACCTGGGAACTTTCTGTCTGTAATAGTTGTCTACGGACTGAAGCAGTTGTTTGTGAGTGTGCATACTTTCTGCTCTTCACCCCAGTGAGAGGAATGTAATGACATGGGTCCAGTACTGTGTGATTGAGATGGATGACCTGTTTTATTATCTGTGTTTTGTATGTATGTGCGTGTGTGCATATACTCCCAGAGTGCTGAGGGAACACATTGTGACCCTAGTTGTGTTTGGCCACTAGAGGCCATGCTGGCAAAGGCTGAAATGATGATTAAGGACAGGGGGGCTGAATGGGAAAATGTGGATTAATGAAGCTCAGATAGAATTAATAGCCATGACATCCCACAACAGCGGAGCCGCTAAATGAGAATATGTCGTGGGTCCGCCAGAGTCTCAACGCTTGTTTCGCTTTCAAGGTGATGGTAGGAGTAAAGAAGGAAAAGTTGCATCTCTCAGCTGACTTACCTAACTTGAACAGAAACAGTGTTTCCTACTGACGGGGAATTTAGTTCTGGTGGTCCCAGTTCATTATACCCAGGAATTTTTGTTTGTAATAATGGACCGTTCTGCAGGGCCAATGCAGGAAGCAGTGTGAGAAACCAAGGTTGTGGCGATTGGATGGCAGAGAAGAGCATCAAACTTATGTTTTGTGACAGTAATGCTGACTTCTCTTTTGTCACTTACCTAAGTGAAGGTAATGGTGCCGTTCCTTTCCCTGTGGTGTTGCACTAGACAGTGAGGGATCAAACTCGAGTGTTATGAAGAGGAAAGCTGTTATATTTTGTGATCGGTTTGTTGGTTGGCCTTTTTATTTACTGGTGCAGCACAAGTCACCACTAAATATGCACTGTTTTTCAGGAAGTTCGGAATTTTATTTATAGCTTAGCCATAACCAACAACTCTCTGCACCCATAACTATACAGGGATGCGGTGGTATTGCACAGGTGGAGCAGCAAAGGTGGAGATATCCTGATTTTTAGTTCCTTGTGGGGTCAAAATCTATACAAGGTCCTATGAAGCACCCTAAAGATACCATCAGGGTTATTCTTAAAAGAACTGTTTTCACTTGCTGAGTACTAATCATGACAAAGCAGCTGAACTTACCCATACTGTAGTTTCCATGACATTGTAGAAATAAATAATAAAAAAAATGTTAACATCAAACATTACAAAATGTACTTGAATGTAATCTGAGATTTTGCAGAAATGTCCATAAAGTTTTGTCCTCTCCTGAATGATATCGGGGGGTCTCATCTTATACTTAAGCTTTAGCCACAAATCAGCATTGCATTCTTCCAATTAGGTAAGTCATATTTCCACAGAATGAACCTCTCTGGCAGACATTTGAAAAATTCTGCACATTCAGGCACATACTGAGACGGAAGAATAAGTACAAATTGTAAAAACTGATTTGGTGCGGAATGGACATATCATTTCAGTATATGGATTAGATTCAGTATAAAATAAACATTGCAAAAATATTATTGTTAGTGCTTGGCTGCAACATGTTTGTTTCTGAGAACCTCAGATGTTTTTAGCAGCAGCTGCAAAGACTACAGATCCAACCCCCTGAAGTTTTAGTTTGGCTGTTTTAGGATAACAGTTGCTGGACCGACTTGTCTTGTCTTTGATTTCACCACCTGGTTCGTTGTTCAGTTGGTGGTCTTTCACTTCTACCTCCTGCGGGCTACAAACATCCCGGCTTGTGTGTGTGCTCACATGCACACACACCTGGACAACTTATTAGCATGTTAAGTCAGGAACCGGAGAATGGTTTAGCTCCAGGTGGTGATCAGTCATTAATGCCCGATCAGTTCTGCAGGTAAATGTTTACCTCACACTGGTTAGACATTACTGGAGCCTGGAGGCTAGGATCATTAAGCCTTCACTGCAGTATTTCTAACAGTTTGTAACTATTTGTAACTGAAGGCACAAAGTTAACGACTAACTTGTTGTTTTAAGAACAGGAAAAAGTGCAAACACATAAAGCAAGCGTTAAGGTGTTTAAGGTGAATTACATCAGGATCATTTTGTTGTTTTGTGAGGGAAAAAAAGTCCAGAGAAGTCTACAAAACAAATGTTTTGTCATGGTAACGGGTTACATGATATAACACCACATAGTTTGGTGGGATGGAGTGATTTAGAGAAAACACAAAAGGGGAAAGTGGGTGGCAGTTCATAGAGTTCACTCCAGAGCATCTTGCTTTCTATGAAAACATAACTGTGTTTTTTTTTTTTAATGTGAAATCAGAGAGTAGACAGTGGGGAGTGAGAGAGAAAGTCAAAGAAACGCATAATAGTGCACTAACCTACTGTGCTTTATTCTGACACAGGAGATCCTGTCAAACCTGGACTAACCAGCTGCTCAACCAGCTATTCTGCAGGGCACCAGCTCACCCTCTGTTGTGCAATGAAGGTACATATGAAAGGTCCTTTTTAGAAGTGCCAAAATAGATACACTTTTGGAGAAAGTTCATATACCTAACCTGAACTCTTGATGATCCTTTCTCTATAGGCGTCAACAAAAGGCTTAAGTCATCTTTTCTCTGCCAAGATATAGGCGATGACAGGTAGGTGTCATTTTGTTACCCCCCTCCTCTTTTAAACCCTATTACGACATTTTGTCATTCTCATCATTTCTCTTTTTTTTCAAGTGGGCTCGAACTCTTCAAGAATGATCCCTCATTACGCCACCTTGCTGCTTTCCTTCTTAAGTATCTAAAGCTGTGACTGGGGTTAGCGCTGACCCAGGGCGGGGGGTGGAGAAAACTCTGGGAATGAGTGTAACAAGAGAGAACATACTAGACTGAAAGGGAAACTGAGATAGTGAGCATTGACAGGATTGAGCTCCCAGGTGGGGTGTTACCCTCAGGGGAGGCAACAGTTGCTGACAAAGCTGTGAATGTGTGTGTGTGTGTGTGTGTGTCACATGAGAAGGTCTTGGCAGGTTCTCTCTTCATGAATGAAGATTATTTGGTTATTGCTCATTAGAGGCCAGTGTAGGTCTGGGATGATGACAATTTGACGTGTTGAAGCGTCCCATTGATTCAAGCTGTGGTCATTGTTGCAGAAATATTGTGCAAGTCATGTCAAGAAAACAAATTTTAAAGAGCTTTGGTTATTCCCAATTCACTCGGAATATTCCACCACAAATGAAAGAACAAGCTCTCATTGACAATGACAAAATAATGGACATTTGCCCCTTTGACCAGCCTGTTTTTTTTTTTTTTTTTTACAGTAGCTTTAGTCACGCAGCAAGTGTTGTTGACTTTGTCGCTACCTTCCCATTGTGAAAGGGTGACCTTCCTCTTTCTCCCACTCTCTGTTCTGCTCAGCTCCGTACATCTGTGTCTGTTTACCAGCCTGCCTGTGTCTCCCTCAATCTGAACTGATGAGTGCAACTCACAGCTGCTCCTCTCTTGTTTCCCGCTGCTTGGGTTGTGTTTGTGTGTGTGTGTGTGTGTGTGTGTGTGTGTGAGTGTGTGTGCGCAAGGGTGTTGGTGTGTGGTGTCATTGTGCTCGGCGGTGACAGCGCCATGCTCCCAAATCAAAGACGACTGGCTTGGTACCACAACACACCTCTGATTGCAGAAACGAGAAAAGTTTAGATAAAAGGAGTAAACACGAGTTTATATTCTACTTTGATCGCTCTGTTTTCTTTATACCAGAGTGGAGACATGCATGTGTACAATGTACTACAGACAAGTACACATGTAGTACAGTATGTGCATGTACACACACAACAAATATCCATATCCATCTGTGTCACCTGAGCCTTTTGACCTGCATTCCTTCATGTTTTATCTCTGTATTTTGTAATTTCATGCTCTATCATTAATAGAATGACAAAAATCTTGTGGTTACTTGGTCATGTGTCAGCAGTCTGGGCCTGTACACCATCCACAGTTCAAATATAAAGATAATAAAAGATAACAATGTGACTTTTACAGTCAATGGGGTGTTAAATTAATTTTTAAAGTGTATTTGAGAGAGTCGTTGCTCACTCGTGGTGACTAATGGGAACAGGATGAGAGGGTGGTTTCAGGGAGTGCACAGAGAGGTGAAGTAGAAGGAGGTTAAGAACTGAGCATGTCTTCAGGCGAGTATGGGATACCTCTGAGAGCCTGACATCATCAGGACAGGTGTTGTTTGCTGTTGTTCTCCTGAAGTTAGGGCGAGGGGGCCTTGAGGTTTTTTGACTGTCAGCCTGAACCTGTCGGACCTGTTTTAGATCCTCAGGACCACGTCTCACCTCGGGTGGAGGTGGCGTGTTTTGAGATTGAAACATGATCAATATATAGATTTAGGGTGAGTCATCATACAGAAGCAACACAATATTTTGAATTCCCACCATTGTTTTGCTTTTTTTCATTTTAATTTTGGTTCAAGTTTAAATTATATGTTGAAATTATATGTGAAAGTTTTTTTTGGGTTATAATCTGCTTCTTTTGGTTGTTTTTTAATTGACAGAACATCATAAGAGCTGAACGATTAACAGATAGTTAATCCAGTTTTAAGTTCATTGTAATTACTTTGTATTATTTTTGTTTTATGTAATAGTAACTGAATATCTTTTTTGTACTGTTGGTCGAACACAAAGGTCAATTTGATGGCGTCTTCCTTGGGCTTTAGGAGATTGTCAAATTAATAAATTGAGAAATTAATCAGCTGGATAATGGATAAATAATTTTCCTAGTCCCTGGTTTATACTGTATATCCATAATTGTTAATTAAGTAACTGCATAACTGTATAGATGTAAGTTTGGTATCTTAATTATAAATTGTTTTTTCTGTCTTGCACCGCAGAGTTGAAGCTCTTGCATAAACACAGTCGCTAGTGTATGTACACATACATTTGCATTCCTATATACATTCAGACAAATTTCAGGGGACTGTTGGCTTATGTAGAAGGTTTTCTAAGCCTCCTATAAATATTTCTGTGAAAACACTTTCTCCTTCAGGTAGAACTCGTCTCTGTGTCGTGTTGCCTGTTGGTGCTGGGGAGATGTTTCTTTGGTAATTCATTTGCAATTAGGAAATGTAAATCAGACAGGTGCTGCTGGCATCTATCAGAGTCTGTATTTGTTTTACCTAAGGCATCTCAGATCCTCCCTTTGTAATCACACACACACATGCACGCTTACACATTTGAACACACACATGCACGCACACAGACACAACAAGGTCACCTCCACGAATCACTTAGGGTCTTTCTACACGAGTCTGAGGAGACTTTAGAAGTGCTGCGTAAAAAGAGAAAGCAAACTTTTTATTCAAAAGAAGGAATACAGAGTCTGCCTTGTTTCTGACTGACATATGTTCACTGTGTGTGAGAGAAGAACTGGGATCAACACTCTCTGCACATAAGGAGAGGTACAGCTGCTAGATAGCATTGCTTAGTTTGTGTGTGTGAAGTGAGGGAAAGTGTAGGGGGGGGGTGCACACGGGAATGCACACTTTCATCAGTGTGTTGGTGGTGTGTGTGTGTTTGTGTGCAAGAAGAGGCGAGTGACTTCACACAGGCGTAGTAGTAATGAAGCGTGCCAGTGTGGAGAGAGTGGAAGTTGAGTGTCAAACTGGTGAAGAGGAAGGAGGAATCTGCAACATTTGGTTTCCAGTATGTCACATTTCCACCGCATTTTAATCACCTTTATTAATGCCAAATACTGAGCACGAGAGATAAATCCTTGTTTACAAAGACTGACCAATATGACAAATGTGCAATTTTAATATTTGGACTGCGGACAAGTAACTTTTAAAAGACAGTTTTTAATATTCAGATGCCCTCCCACACACGAAGGCACACGCCGACCACATTTATAAACACACATACACACACACACACACACACACACAGTGTTTTATACCACTGGCAACTGCCTTATTCCCACCAGCTGTCTGAATGCATAAAACCCAGGCTTGTTGTTAAGTCTGGGGCTTAAAAGCACTGCCAAAAAGAAAGCTGGGCAGGAATAACGGCATTAATTCTGTGATTTGAGCCACCACTCAGACTCAGCATTTAAAAGTGCTTAAAACTAGCAGCTGGTGTCAACAAGGTAATAAAAGCAGGCACAAGGGATCACTCTGCCTGACTCGTGTTGGGCAGCAGGTCGTCCATGTTAGTTTAAACGGTAGTGATGCGGGCAGAGAGGAGACACTGGCACGGGCCACAGCCTCCCATACTGCCAGAGAAAGAGGGGCCAGTTAGGGTAATGTGCGGTAGTAATTTGTAGTTTATTAGCTTGTGTCATAGAAATATAACATACAATAGATTGATGCTGGCACGTCACGCCCTCCATCTTTTGTTTCCTGTGTTGTGTTCCCAGCTCAAGCTGGTTGTAAAATGGCTTGAGAGAGCTCTGCCAGTGACATCACTCTCACTGCAACGTCTCCCTCCCTCCCTCTTCAGGTGAAGGTATCATTTGCCACGGCTCCTGCCAAGTCAGGAGTTGGAAAACTTTAATTTCCCTGGCTCCAGAGAGGGTGCCAGAGGTTTGATGTCCATTACCCAACCCTTGAAACAAGAATTGACGTAAACTTGGATTGAGCTAAACACTCTGTGGCAGCATTAGCTAACCCCCAGAACCTCTGTATCATCTTTCTTACTGTCTCTCCGCCTCTTCATTACTTCCTCCCTCCCTCTTCGCTCTCACTTTCCCTCCTTTGTTGTCCTTTCTTTCCGAGGGCATCCTCGTCAGCAAGGTTGAGATTCCTGTTAAAAAGTCAAGTCTCGGCTGGACCCGGGCCACAAAGTGCATTATGATCCACCTCCTCTCTGCTACCCATTAACTTGTCCTTCATGATGTGGCGGCGGCTTGTAAATGCTTCGGCACTTCAGCACTCAAGCTCCTCTGCTCTTAAATCTGCACGCCACAGTCTGTAAAACATCTTGACTGTCCTCGCCACTTTGCACTGATCCATTTTGAAAGTGAAACACAGCCTGTGAGTCAGCGTGGGTATCTGCACATCATCACACCACACAAAACGTGATAGAAATCTGAGCAACATTAACATTAGAACTCGCAGTAAGAAATTAGTATCTGTTACACAAACTTCTATTTATTTTTTCTGACTTTTTCTTGTGCAGTTCTGGATACTTTCCATTAGACATTCCTTCATTCTAAGGGGTCACAATCCAATAACGTTGGCAACGCAGTGTATTATACACATGAAATTTTTACTTAATAGTGAGGATGTTTTATAAAATCTACACATAGCTGTCAGTCAAAGTAGAGGACAAGTGCAAGGTGTCCTGAAGGTTAATGGCTTAGGAAACGCTGAGCGATTTAAACACCATATGGATAGGCTCATCATCTACAAGCTGTTCAAGGTTGAACCCATCCAGAACACTGTAGGATTGAGATAATAGCCTTCTTCGCCCAACTGTTGTTAAGCTACCAATCTCCTGTCAGCTGCAGAGGAACTGATAGGCATTAGGACCTGACACCGCCAGCAACTTTCTCTCTCTTTGCACAATCTTTGACTCATTCTCTCTCTCGCCAGTCTCTCAGGTACACAATACAGAGGCGTCGATGACACGTCTTTCTGTCTTCCTTTCTTTCTTCGTCTCACACCAGCGTTTTCTTCCTCTCCTTCCCTTTTTCCTCATCACTCCCATTTCTCCTCTCCCTTTTACTCCTCAGCCATACACATCCGTCGGAGAGTGGCTCGCCCTCAGAGCCATCTGTTTCCAGGCAGCCTGTGAGCATTGCTGAAATATGTAGGGCCTAATTAATTCAACCAAATTGTTTTAGAATAGATTAATACAATAATGGCAGCGCATGAAAGGTTATTTCAAGTACACCACTCAGCTAATCTCATCAAAGGGTAGATTTCACTGCTCTGCACTCGGTGAACACCCACTGCCATATAGACCCTCATATACAGGAAGCCAATCTGTATGTACTGGAAAGCTTCTCAGTGTGGGCGCTGATTACACAATCAACAAGGAAAGGCAATTATTAGAGAGAGGAATGATTGATACTATAGATGATGAACTGAATACTGTATGCTATGTATGTGATACAAATGCGGGGCCTACACAGAATTCCTGTATAATGGAAATCAGTTTGAACAACAGTTATTAGTATTAAAACTGCATGAAAATACACATTTAACAAGATGGCACAGCAACTAAACTTTAAAGGAAACCCAACAGCCCCATTGCCAGTCCTAGATCATGATCCAATATGTGAGCCTGTCGTAACCTGAACCGTAAATGCTTATTTTGGCTGTAAAATGATCCACCTATAAGAATTTGTTATTATTACCTAATTATGATGACGTTGGTAGAGTGCTCACGGTCTAGAGTAGTGGTTCTTAACCTTTTAGAGCCCTGTCCCTCCAGAATAATCAGGTTGGCGTTCGTGACCCAAACCCCCATCTCCGCCCACCCTCCCTCATTTACCTGAGACTGTTCAGGCATTACTGTAATACAACACATGAGCCACCACTCAGGATGACCATTGCTTCGCCCACAGTCAGAACACAAGTAATCAGATTTTTGGCTTTAATTAGTGTTTAGATGCATTGTAATGATGATAGACAGTCAACATGTCTGCTACAACCTAAAAGAGCAAAAACAGTAACTAGGCCTGTTCACATGTACCAAACATTTTGAGTTCTTGTTCGATGCCTCTAAAAGGGTTGACATGGCAGAGAGCTGCTTCCTGTCTCTCATTTAGTGCTGCTAAGACACAATATGTTACTTTATTTCATTCTCCCACAGTCTGTGGTCTATCACTGGAATCATTTTTAGTGTTTTTCTTCTTTTTGGTACTCATTTTGAGGCGTTTAAGGTCAACTCTAATACAATACAGTTAATATAATAGTAATGCTAATGCTAATTCTCACTATTTGTAATGCGGTTGGGGTCAAAAAGCTTGTTTTTGAACTAGTAACCTTTTAGTTTTAGATGGCTCCACTGCTCCTGCCAAGCTTCCAGCTCATACATTATAGAAGATGGATCTGTGATTGTTTTTCCTTTGATGGTTGTTCAGCAGAACAGCTGGCGCTGCTTTAAATCCTGTGACCTCTAGAAACAAAACAATAGTCACTCACTTGAAAGCGCTTTATAAATGATACGACAGTAAACTCATTATAAAGGGTGTCATTTGAAGTACTCGGTATCCATGTTGAGAAAGACGAGTTTTCCTTGATGTATTCGTATTTTTTGTTGTTTGTGGTTGTTTATTGATCCCTGAAGGAGAAATCTGACCTTCTGGGTGAAAAATGGCTCCTCATTCATTAAACTACACACCATGCAGCTCTTGTACTTTGTGAAAAAAAATGCTTTTTTTGGCGGGGAGAAAGGTTTTGTAGAGAACATAAATAATATTTTAAGGTAAGCTCGGTCAGTTAGCGCTGCAGTGGACTCATTGCCTGTCCATGGTGTGTCTTTCATGCTAGCATAGGCTCCCAGTTGGCACATTAATCACTTAAAAATGAATGTATTGAACCATCGAGCCAAGAACAATTTTTAAGAGCAAGTGTCACATTTTCTAAACAGTGGGTGTCTCATTTTCAAATGAAGCTCTTCACATACTACTCCTATGAGACAGAGAGGCTGTGCCATCATTCACCTGGACTAACCTCTGTGGGGAATGATACAGACAAGCAGAAGTCACAGGGCTGTTGTTCATCAAGATTAATACCAGCTCACTGTCCTCCCCAGAGAGGCAAACTAACAGATTCCCTACTTGACTTCTAGAGCTGACTCCTATAGATGGCTCTGGTTCATTAACACCAGTATTATGGCTGAACCACTTGCAATTAGGAATGTGTTTAAGACGGAGCGCATACACTTACACCAGTGTGTGCTCATGTCTGAATACACACATACCCTTACACCTACACCTATACACACACACACACACACACACACGCACAGTGGCACTGTGTCGGGTGCATTTTTTAAGAGGAGGAATATGATAATGAACCTGGCTTGATAGAGTAATTAACTGGGCTAAATGGAAATCCCACGAGGTTCAGTGATAGTTAGCAGATGTTCTCTGAAATACATTAAAGACCAAACGTCTTGTGAAGGGGGGAGAAAAAAGGGAGAGTAAAAGAAGGAGAATATTGCCACTGTAGATAAAGTTTGGGGTTTTTCAAATAAGGAGTGGAATTTGAGGTCTGGACTTCTGCGGCGGGAGTCTTTTATTTGGAAACAATGTCTCTGTAGGGGGGGGGGTTAATCAGCTGATCAGAGTCATGTGGCTTACAGAAGTAAGAGTCATCAAAAAAAAGAACAACCTCAAGCAGGCTTTGTTTTAAATAGAGGGCTTTTATGACTAAGAGAAATTTCTGGTGAAGCGGTTAGTTAAATTTGCCTGTCACTATGTCGGCGAAGCAGCATGTTTTGAGTTAGGAACAAGCCAATAAATGTGACCCAATAAATCTGCCATTGGAAATGTTACTGATTTAATAAAGTCTGTAACGCACCAATATGTTTCTCTGAAACAGTAACTGTTTCTAGTGACACTGATTGTAAAATAGAGGTGTGGTGGAATCAGCACCACTAATCCACATCATTGTGGCCTTCTTTGGCTTATAGGACGATGTTGGTTAACAGCAGTAGCTCTCAAACAAATTTTTTTAATAAACACAGAACCATCATTTGATCATAGACTACTTCACACTGCTACAGCTGAGCACAAGAAATTAAATACTGTTCAACAACTTCCATTACCTTTAGGCTGGTGAAAGGTGTTTTTGGAAATGTGATTGTATTAAGAGCATTTCTCAATCACTGTTTATACATAACAGTGTGAAGTAGCAGAAACACAGAAGAGATTAATTTATGCATCGTTTCATATAGTGTTCACTCATTCAGCCACTCAATAAACGGGTGGCTTGCTGTCTCAGACAGGCTCAGTCTATAGTTCGGCTGTTGTCTTCTATACAGCAATATCAGTGGCACCACCAGAGGCGGTGAAGTCGCACTCCACAGCTAGCTAGCTTGCTAAGTCACACTGAGAAGAGCCATCTGCTTCCCTGTCTGAACTTTAGAACAAAGGCGCCAGGCTGTCAAAGTTTCCCTCAAACAGAAATGCACCCTGACTCAATCGCAAGCAGACGCATACAGGCAGATCGCCATGAACGCATATACATACACAGACACACACACAGACACTCCACCCACATATGCACACTCGTTTTGGACTTGTGTCCTTCTGTTCTGGATGGACTTTCCCATTCTTAGTTCAGTGGCTCATCTGAGTGAACGGATGTAATTTTGGATATTTCCTCTTTTTGCAAACTCAGAAATAGTTCCCTGAAAGAAAAAAAACAAAAAAACAAAACAAAAAATGAGGCATGTGGTTTAAAAAAAACAAACATGTGCGTGTGTTTGTGCTTGTGGAGAGGAACACCTGTTAATATTGAGTTTATTACTGAATTTCTTCCAGTCAGTCCATGTGGTCAGTAGGTGTAAAGCAGCTGCAGGAAGTGTAATAATGACTTCCTGTTTACTCCGCCTCCTCCCACCCACTCACCGGTTACAGCCGGCCATGTGGTCCTGCGTGGACCAACTCCATCGCTAATGAATTGGCACTGGAAACAACCCTATGTCAGACTAAACACCCGAATATACACTTGCAAGACATGCATCATCAAGTTTTACATTAAAAACCTGATCTGTCTCACACTCTCTCATATAAGCTGAGGTGATCCTCAGTCACTGTGGTTGACACCCCAGATACTTGTGGGTGAGCTTGAACTTCCGGTGACCTCACACCTTAATGTATTGATCAATCAGTGTTCCATTAACGCCGCCCCCGCCTGGTTCTAATCTAATCTTTGTTTTGTCTTTCCGACTCGCGTAGGCACATCCACGCTATCACACATGAGCAAAGAGCAAAAGAAACCTGGAAAACCTTTTAGCAAACCTTATTTTGACATACTTAATGTGTTCCAGAGGAGTACACTTGAATCCTGTGTCAAGCCAATCTGTTTACATTAAGTGTGAAGAATGCCTGAGCATGAACCCTCCTGCCCTAACACGAGAGGACAGCTGATATCAAGCTACAACACTTCGCCTGTTTCTGTTTTTCACACAGTGTCGCAGAATGAATTATTAGCTAGGACGGTAACTGTCCATAACATGACATGAAGAAATATTACTGACACTTTGACATTTTGCTATCTTTAACACCTAAGATGAAAACCAGAAGGCTCAGAGTTACAGTTGTGGTCATATCTATCATAAACAGTGCAGCGTAAGCGTCACTGTCGATAAAACATAACAGTTCTGTGTGCAGGCGTGCCACATTGCACTAGCAGGCTGCCATGAAGTCTTCCTCTGTGCTGATGCGGAACTTGATATATTGCACTTCTCTCTTTGATGGTCCTATTGGCTAGCACTCTCTGATAACTTGGGGCACAACAAAGAGGGAAGTTCTAAATCATACAGTGAGATCTGGTGTTTTTTTTTTATTTTTATGACCTGACAAAGATCCAATTTAGATTGAAATGCTGTCAGCGGGAGATGTTGTATAGCGTCGCAGTGCTGGGACAACTTCTGTGCATTTAGCTGTCTGAGCCTGGTATGTGCACAGGAATCTATGATGACATGGAGTTTATTTGGTGTCTGCAACTGAGTGCAGCTCGTAAACATAATGTTCGAGGTTAGCAAGGAGTTAAAAGTTAGATTCTGGGGAGTCAGAGGTCCTAAAGCCACTAACAACCCCTGCTGCTTCAGGAGATGGTGGTTTCCTTGTGACTCTCACACAAGGGTGTGACTGTGTGCTTATATTATAAGAAAACTTAAATATCCATAAAAAACAATAATACTTGCTTATAGATTAGTGGAAAATAAATAATCGGTCTATCTTTTTATGGGTTCATGTTTTTTTATTTTCTACATTGACTGAGCGATTCACACATCTAATTCAAAATAAAGTGTCTTCAACGTTGCATACAATGGTTACAGCTACAATAGCTTTGCTTTTTTCTGACCACCCTGTGCTGCCATGGTAACCCCTTTAATAGTCCACAGTGTATGGATGTGACATCTGCCATGGTGTGCTTGGTTTGTTTGATTATTGAAAGCCCAGGCAAAGCAAAGGCACATTGATTAAAACAGAAAATGTTCCTCTCACAAGTAAATGACTGTAGCACGTGACTCCTACAAATAAGTGGGACAATATATTTATTTTTATGAAGTATGAAGGTTAAAAATGCTGCTGCTAAACTTGTTTTGTACAGTACAGTTACACCATCTTACATCAGCAGTGGAACTCTTTAGAGTGTTTGAACCTTTAGTTCAGGTCTTAGAGATATGTAAAATCAAATGTTTCTCAACATATCCTAAATTAATGTGAGGTTGTTTTTGTTTATCTACTATATCTCCACCCAAGTTTGTATTCCTCCCACTGAGCACAAGGGTCAGCTCAGTTAAGCGCTTCAGTTAATCTGTGCGACATTCCCAGGAAGACAAAATCACTCCATGCTGGTTAACCATTACCATACTCAATTAATCATTCTCCGAGCCTATATGAGAATTTCACGATGCCTGTCTCCTCCTCTCTCCCCTTTTTCTCATGCCACTGGTCTTACTTCATCACATCCTTGTTGACACCCGCTAGCCGCATGGCCACAAAGCCTGCCTTTCATGTGCTCCCCAGCCGGCTCGGAAACACCGGTGTCGCAAGCGCCCCAAAGCGCCATCTGCCACCGCCCCTCCAAGCAGATGATAAAGTTAGCATCTCCGCTTTGCATCCTCCCCGTGGATACAGACAAACAGACACACATAGATACACCTACACAAATGTATACAGCACACACACTCTGTGCCAGGTATTAGCATATCCGTGCGTGTGTGTGTGTGTGTGTGTGTGTGTGTGCTGAGAGAGGAAATGACCAACTTTCCAACTCGCACTCTTCCCAGACTCTCTGGGCACAGAAAACATGTAGAATAGGAGGAAGAGGGGGATGAGCGCGATAAGATGGTGAGTGGGGAGGATAATGGCAAGTGTCAACTGAGGTTGTAAGGTTGAAGAGTCACGTATGCCTTCGTCACACTACATGAGTTTCAAAGTCATCAGATCGCTGTACTCTTCACACTACGTAACTTTCTGTCTTGTAATCGTGACTCTTGAAACCGTCGTGGTTTGCACACTATGTGACAGATCAGCGCACATTACAAGATCTTTCACCAGGAGGAATCCTTGACGCGTGTCAGGAAGTCATAGAAACACATACAACAAGTGACATGGGAAATGACGTGGTACCATGTGTTTGTGCACTAATTTGCAGCATAAAACGAGGAGAAAAAGAAAAGATTAAGGGAGAAAGAATAGTTTGAGATGCACACGCAGCAAGAAAATATCTGTTGGAGTTGGAAGTAAATATTTATTTTTGCAATGAAAACTATAGCGTATGACAGCGGAAGAGTTTGATTTCTTGTTCTCATTGGCTGTATCTCATTGCCGCTTGATACCTTTTGGGTGTCTGCAAGGCTGTGGTCAACTCTCTGCGAGTATTCAGATCGCATCTTTGAACAATTCACACAAAGCGATAGAGTGTCGATTTGTAAACATCATTTTGCCGCCGACCTTGGGGGCTTTTGTCAACGATCTCCAGAAATCAGGGCTACAATCCTGTAGTGTGAACTCAACATGAAGGAAAAGGGGGTATAGATGGGGGATTTATTTGAGAATAAATATTTGGCCAATGTAAAAAATAAATGCACTGATTGATCGTAAAAATTAAATTGTATAAAAAGCTGCTTACAATGGAGATATCAAAGAGTTTTATTCAACTCTATTAGAGCTTTACTAGGTCTTATTTTTAGCACTGGGTCATTTTACATCAAACATTGAAACAATATTTAGTATTAACTGAAGTTAACTTTTCTTTTCCACAAAATAGATTTATAGAAATATTGTAATATATTGTACAGCCAAAGTAGAAAAGATATGAGAGAGATGACTATCCGGGTGACTATCCACTCTGCATCTGTAACTTCATTTTTTATTGCAGTTTTGCATAAACTTTCCTTGATTTCTGGAGCAATTAGAGCTTGAAAGAAATTAAATGAAACTGACAGTGGTTCACTGAACACATCTTTTCCACTGCGCTTCTTCAGCTTGGTTTCTCTATCAAGATAGTGTGACGTTTTAATTCTGTCACTGCAGGATTTTTAATGTGAGAAAATAAGCTGAAAGAAAGACTCCAGATGGAAATGATAAAGGTGAGTTAAAATTCAGTGCTAATATCATCACACACACAAAAAAAATGGTGGGTCTATTTTCTGAACCAAAGAATCAGAGTTAGTGATTAAAGTCCATGCCTGTCAGTCAACAGATTTAGTTGAAATTGGCAGCTTTATCACAGTACATCTCGCATAGATTAATTTAATCAGATTCTACTTTAAATGCTTTTCACTGCCACGATAACCCCAAACAGATCTATAATGACGGCTTTAGCCCCAAACTAAAACAAGCCAAAGTGTCTAATGGAGTCATCAGCCCACTCAGATTATCATCATCTGTTTGGGCTAGCTACCTCCGTGTTCCATGCTCCTGCACACAAACACACACACACGCGCACACACACACACGCGCGCATATCCCTCAGATTCCCAACTACAAGGAGCAAAGAAGCGTCAGGAGATGTTTAATTAAGACAACAGATCAATTAACAGCTCAATTAGCCTGGCTAATTAGGGGCTCAGTTGGAACAAAAGCTTGCTCTCCTCTGCTCTCTCTTTCTATCGGTGTCTCTCTGTCTCACTCTCTCACCCCCTCTCTTTCTCTCCCTCTCTCTCTCTCATGCACATGTGCACACTCATACACTCACACCCCTCTCACAGGGTTTGAGCACAGGACATGGCTGTCGCAAAACCTCGCTATAGAGCACATAATCCTACTTAATCGTCAGTCCAGATTTTGGCTGAAAATTGCCTGGAAGGGAGGATAGGAGCAGGAATTCTCTCTCCCTCTCAGTTTTATCTGTGAATCCAGGACGGCAAGGATCTCAGAGGACTAATTGAAGTTACAGCAGCCCGGAGGTGGGGGCGCACGCTTTAGTTAACCTGGCTTTTTTGTGGCAGTGTGCATTACATCATTCTAACATGTTCAGATACAGCGTAGCGTACGTATAAACTGGCATGAACTGGCTTCAACCTGCAAATTATCCTCTTCCTAAGTACAGAAAATGTCTGCGTGTGCGTGCGCGTGCTCACAAAAGCCATGCTGCCAGGTACCTAAGCTTGTCGCGTGTATCAAGTCTTTTGGGGGTGGTGGCAGGGACACTCCTGACGTTTACATGCCTCTGAGTCTACATGTATTTGGCAGAAGCTCACGCTCTGGACCCCCCTGCCCAGTCAATTAGGATGACTGTGCTAGTTGGTACACAGCCCCATTTGTGTGCGTCTGTGTGAGAAAGAGAGAGAGACAGGAGGAGGTATGTTTCCATTCAAAGCCTGAACAATTCTTTAAGCAAATTTTCAAAAAGTCAGCAGAAGAACGGGTGCTTCCATGAACAAGCCTCATGGCTGTAACAAGATTATATAATTAAAATAGCACCTGTAGCCGAGGGCGTAGGTTTGGTTTTTGATTTAAATATACGCACTTGTCTGTGTACACACACACACACACACATATACACCTTCATAAAGAGAGCAAAATATTACCTTTTTTCAATATGTATTAACATAATACTTACACCTGGAATTTAAACATAAAATCAACTGACTGATGTTGAAGTCTCTTCAGGAATAAAATATTTGAAATTCTATGAATTGTTTAGGATATAAATACTATAAATAAGGGCTAGTACAGCCAGATCATTTGGTCACATGTCCCTCACTTTTTCATTGACAATTCACCTTTTGTACCTTGACTTTGATAGGGACATGTCTCTACCTTCCATACCCAAATCTTTTGCCTGTAAATCTTCCCTAATCCTGAAAAATCAGTGTGTTCATGAAATAATTTCTTCTCCATCCACACAATATCATCGATAATGTTTTGATGTGTTGTCTATTTTATTCTTCTTGTTTTGGGCTTTCTCTCTCATTTCTATCTAACGCCCTTCATCGCATTTACATTAACAATATTTCAATCTCATTTTGCAACGTAAAGACGTCGTTCCTATTAAATTTGAGTCGAAATGTGCATAAAAACAGGTGGATGGAAACATACTTGGAGAGATGGACAGAAGGGAGTGTGCGTGTTTGTTTGTGCCGGTGGTGGGTAGTGTCCTCATCTGCCCTTCCCTTGCTGTCCCTGGGGTGTTTGTGTTTTTGTGTGTGTACGAGCTAGCATGCATGCATATGTACTCGTGTGTTCCTGTGTGCCTGTGTGCGTGTGTGTGCGTGTGTGTGTGTGTGTCAAGCAGGGTTCAGATGCCCGGTCACCCCATATATCTCCAACGCAGCAGACAGGTCTGGGGTTCTGTTGCTGATGCACTGTCTTCTCTCATTACTGAGCAGGCCCAGGAGCAGGCCCAGGCTCTACACACACACAAACACACACACAGACACACGCACACATGGTTTTGCTGGGACAATTAAATGCGACTGGAAACACTGGAAGAATCTGCCTAAAGTGAAGGAGACGGCTGGAAAACAGCTTCGAATTGATGCATGTTGAATTACCTTCACAGTACAGCCAGATTCATATAAACCCCCACACCACACACACACACACACACATGTACACACACACAACCACACAACCACAATGGGACACACTGTGCAAGTCTTGTGACAGGATGACTGACAGCAGGACAGGCTGTGGCCGCATGACTTCCTCTCTCTCTCTGCACATGCACATGCACCCAGACAGACACACACACACTTCCCTATGTTCCAGTGTTAATAAATTGTGTCCCAGCAGCTGTGTGCTCTGACTGCAGCCTCCGTCTGCTGTGTGATCTGATCTGGCAATGACGTTCGGTAGCCACAGACTCTCCTCCTTCCTGTTTCTCTCCCACTTCCTGTCCATCTGAACCTGCCCGGTAACAAATGAATTCTGACCAGTTACTAATGAAACCTTTATGGAGAGAATAAGTGAATTTTATACAGCTTGTGCTGTATTAGCGTGAAAAGTAATAAAAGGGAATGTCTGCAGGATGTTAAATAAAAATGAATTAATCAATATATTTTTGACCGACATCTACAGCATATCTTTATGCTGCTGTCTGGGCTAAGTCTCCCTCACAAAAGAGGTTTCTGACATCAGTGGGACTTTATAATGTTTAAATAAAATGAATACAAGCCTAGCCCTTGAAAGAGTGGCCACTGCATTGTTCCACACTTTCTGTAGACACCATAACTTTATCTTTGAGTGTGTGTGTGTGTGTGTGTGTGTGTGTGTGTGTGTGTGTGTGTGTGCATCCTGGCCTGAGTAGACTGATCTGAGTAATCTTGCTGTTAATAGAAATAGGTCACTCATTAGGCCTTCAGGCTACAATGTAACTGTGCTTAATTATCAACCTACCTTATTTGCATTCTCAGACAACCCTTTAATACATCCATACATATATATCTGTATATATACATACAGTGTATATATATATGTGTGTGTGTGTGTGTGTGTGTGTGTGTGTGTATGTATGGCTATTATACTATTACTAAAAAGAAAAGAGAGACGTTGAGTGCAGAGCAGCCAGGGGAAGATTCCAGCAGTGGATAATTGGCCTTAAGCCATTCCTCTGGCCTGCTGCTCTCTGAATAATGCATGGTCTTTTTAATGAAGCCCCTTTTTGTTGTCTTTCTACTTCTCTAGGATGTAGGGTAAAATTAGCATACTCCTGTGCCTGCATCTTAATGAGGGTTTGGCCACTGAGGCTTGGTCGTGCTCAGAGCTACGCCCATACTTACTGATCTTAGTTTAAAGGTAAGATGAGGATAGCCGTAACAAGAATTCAACCACCCTGCCAGTTGTTGTAGACAGTGGGGCTTCATCAAAGTCCTCTCATAGTGATGAAGGAAAGACAGTTAAACACTGCTTTGTCTCAGGATAAATGGAGTTTAGCAGTCACCGCTCTGAAGTTTAGGGTCCCAGGAGGCTATGGTTAATACAACTTAAACAAAACATTTAACTTTTGGATTCATTTTGTTTCTTTTATGCTCCAAAGTACATGCACGTGAACATTTTCACATGAGGCTTACAGTAAGACCCTCTCACTGCTGTCCACATCTGAGAGTGCCGTCTTTTTAGCTCCAGACTGGAGCCAGCAGTCTGAAGTGTTTGAGCCTGTCCTTGAGTGGGGCAGGAGAGCATTCCTCAATCACTGGGGCATGTACAACAGTTCCCTAATCCTACTGTAGACCCCTCTTTCATCTACAGGCTAATGCTTTGTGAAGCACTGAGCTGTGATCGGGCCCAGCGCTGGAGAAACTGGTGGAGCTGAGCAGGTCAAAGGGGGCAAAGTAAAGATGGAGTGAGAGTCAAAAAAAGAAGAAGAAGAAGAAGAAGAAAGGAGTTGGAAACTGCAAACAGGGAGACCTAAAATTTTTGCTGTTTGTCATATAGTTTTGACTGAAATTAGGATGGAAGTGTCCGTATCCTCCCTTGGTGATCTTACAATGCTTGATGGCTGTGTGACAAGTAGTGCTTGATAGAGATGGATAAAGACAATAGAGGCCTCATAGTGTGTGTGAAAATTGATTTGGGAATCATGAAATGGTAATTTCTCAGGAGTCTTTGAGTGCAGTAGCTTCTTTAGGGGGAATATGACAAATTACATTCTCTACACATGCGATATTTGGCTGCTGATTTGTTGGTGTTTACTGTAGACTTATAAGAAGCAGCTGAGTGATTTAACAACATCTGCCTTCATTTGTCCAGGCCATCAAGTCACCAGCCTTGCAAATGATACTTGCTTTCTGGCATTTCTTTATTGACTGATTTGTCACGAGCTGAGAGGAGTGGTAAGTTGAGAATATCACGGATGACAACAACAATGCTGGCCTAACAAACCACACTTGGCTGGGATTCTGTTTTCTCCAAACAGAGTTGCCTGGATAATTAACCTGTACATTAACTTCCCAGCTGATAGGAAACGGCATGTGGATATGAGCTCAGTGAGTCATGGAGATTGATCCTGAGTGCGATGGGATGGCAAAGGCAGGAAGCCTCACAGTTTGGCAGACGCTGCCATACCTGTCAATTCTCACATTCTGTTCAGTCTACCAGGTTCAGAGAGAGTCTCATTTCCTAGTTTGGCTCGGGAAGGAGTTTGGCACAGGAACAGAATAAGAAGTGAAGTTACAAGATGCTTCCTCGCTGGAATTGTGTACCAGCAAACTTTCTGACAGCTTGAGCAACTGACTGGTTCTCTGTGATGGACTGAAGTCACGGCTGGGTTGTTGTTCCAGCTGACAGTATGCGCAATTATCATGTATCGAAAAGTATTGCGCTATTCTGACAGTGCGACAAATTGACAGCAAGCTTGTTTTTTAATATTTCCATTTTTAAATCATTTAGTGTGAGATTAGTTTAACGACAGGAAGCTGTCTATCTAGGTTATCTAGCTTTTCCCTTCTTTGTTGGAAACCAGAGTGCCAATCACTGTACTGTGTGTATCGCTGTTTGTTATTGTGAAGTTGGTGATCACTTCAGGCAGCTGATGGTGCACACCACTGCACATCTTTAACTGTTGGCACGAACCTTTCCTCTGTGCTGGGTGAAAGCCTGTGGGACTCGAGGTCAACCCACCGCTGGGCACTGGGCACCGAGTAATGGGCTAGTGGCAGCAGGCACTGGGCACTGGGCGGTGAGTTGGGACACAATAGTAGAAGGCTAGTCCAGGCCAAAATCAGGCCAAGTAGTTGCAATCAGTGGTGCATGAGGAGATCTGGCACAGGCTTTCAGCTGCCTCTCCTCTCCACAGCAGTGAACTGCAGTGATGAGCACCAGGACCAGCTACTGTCTGTCCTGTCTCAATTAGCACTATTCTGTGTTCTATTTACCCAAGAGAAGACAGGCAGAGTCCTCTGTCTGTTTTTTACTTGGTGCATCCATGTGTTGTATTTGGTAATGTTTCATTTCGATAATATCCTAACAGTTTCCAAATGAAGTCTCCTGTAATTTGTTGCTGATTAGAGTGAAAACACAGAGACACTACATGCATCAACTACTCACTCAGTTTTTAAGATAGAACCAGGAAATTATGTAGTGAGAGCGATGATCAGAGTTTGTCAGCCACTATTGATACCCAGATGAATTTCCTCGAAAAAACAGTTGAAACCATTTAAATCCATGTACTTATTAATAAACATTATTCTCCATATCTGCTAAATTATTAGCTTCTGTGTAATTTCCTCTTAATCATAAAGACAGATTTTACATTTTTACATGTTCAGCTGACTTAAAGGTCCAGTGTTTAGGAGTATTTATTAGGAGAAATATTCATTAGTATGTTTTCATTAGTAAATATATAGTATATAATATAAATAGTATAATCACCTGATAAATTTTTTTTGTGTGTTTTCGTCATTCTAAGATGAGCCCTTTGTATCTACAGAAAGTGCGGGTCCTCTTCCATGGAGTCCGCCATGTTGAACCGCCATTTTTGTACAGTGGCAGACAAACCAAACCCTGATCTAGATATGACCTTTGCTTTTAATGTGAATTTGGCAACCAGAGTTTTTCTTACATGCTTGGAAAGAGAGGGTGAGGCATGGCTGATGGTATTTATTTCATTTCGATCTGGAACTTGAAGGCTAGGTGCCACTAAATCCTGCACACTGGACCTTTAATAAAAAAAGTTAAGCTACCTATTTGATGGAATGAACCAAAAGTCAATTCATTATTTTGTCTATAAAATGTCACAAAACTACCAGTCACAGTTTTCTACAGCCAAAAGTGACATTCAGATTGATAGTTTTTTCCAGTTTACAATGGTATAAAGATTCAAAGAAAAGGAAATCCTGACATCTGTGAAACAAAAGTCTTCAGAAAACTGTTGGACCTGTAGAAAAAACTGTTGCCCTGTAAGGTAAAGAGGAAAGTAACAACACCCCCGTTATTTCTCAGTGCAAATGTCTGTATGTGCAGTTGCAAACTAACTGAGTGTCTGTTTCCATACCTAATTTAATAGCTGACCATGTGGCTTGTTTGGATGTATTTTTTAGTGTACAACATGGCGCAGCTGGGTTTTGATCTGAATTCACATGCTTTTGGCTAATATCACCACCATCTATTTTTAATAAGCACACCACCGTCATGGAATGGCAATGAACAGGACACCTCCAATCATCAGTGCGGCTTGGAGCCCCAGCAATGTTAAATTAACTATGTGAAGGCAGCTGCTCTTTGAGCTCAAACACTTTTGTTGTGTGGTGAAAACAATGAATAATTCTCTTTACACCCCATATGTGGGTGTTGCGAGCAGGGCAGCAGGCAGGAGTACCATTCGCCGCTCAGATCAAAAGCCAGGCAAAGTTTAGAATTAACACACGCATCGAGCCGAGGGAGGGGGGGAAATGTTTGTTTGTGTGCGAAAGAGAGTCCCCGCTCCCCTCCCGTATCATCAGGCGAAAAGCAAGATGCCTGTGTGTGTATTTGTCTGAGTGAAAGAGTGAGGATGTTTACATGTGACGAGTGAGTGCGTATGGGTTCACCTTTCGGAGACGACATCTGTGTACGTGGCTCACCGTTGTTCACGGCGTATGGTGCAATAGGCTGTGCTGGTAAAAGATCTGCAGCAGCTCAGCAGATGCATTAGAGATGGCACCAGATTGTCAGCAGTTACAAGAGTAGGTGTGGGTCACATATGTAGATTTTTGGACACTTTTTAGATATAAGACACACCCGAACTACAGCAGGTGAATATACTGTTAGATATTTAGATTTCTACATGAGTGGGCATGATGTGGGATGAGCTGAACACAATCGAAAACACCTGAAGAAGTTGTTTTCATTCAAAATAGCTTTGAAAATTTTTGGGACCATGTGCGCACAAACACCCACACTCGCTGTTTTCTTATAATAACTTTATAAAGTCATCACAGTTGAATAGCTGATGGCATTAATGCGAACAATTCTGAAACTAAAGCCTTCCTACCTTTTTATTGCACCAAACAGACCCAAAAAAATAAAATAAATTCAACTGAAATCCCAGCATCTCAGTAAAAAGAAATCATTCCCTAATGGTGAAAAAAAAAAAAACTCAGGCAATTTTCATCAAAACAGTTCAGTGTGCAACCTTACGTGCCACTTACCGCAACCTCACCGTCTCCCTCAGATCTTTTTCTCTCTCTCTCTCACTTCAGCTGTGATTCCTGTGAAGCTTCCGCCAACCCAGAAACACCTTCAGAAAATAAAGTCAGCCTGCTGGTGTGTTGTCTGCAGGGCATTCACCTGCCTGACAGACACTCAGGGAGAGGGAAAAGGAATAAGGAGGGAGTGGGGGGAAGAAAGAGACAGAGCGAGAGAGAAAGAGAGGCAACTTGTTACCAAGCTCCTCGACATTGATCGTGACGGATTTTTCTTTTTTTTTTTTTTTTTGGTTTTGCATCGAAAGTTAAGCACCGGAGGAGTTTAGCGGGTTCAGTAACTCACTCAGGAACATTTCTACGAACGGACGGAGAAGTTTATTATTAGCCAATAATTCCAGCAGCTGCAGTCAGGCAGTCAGTCTATATGAGAAAATATGGGAAAATGATGCAGTGTGTGTTTACCATGATTTGGTTTGGAGGAGGAATCCAATAAAGATGATGAAGAAGCCTCATCTCCGCACCTCGCAGGGCTGGGCTGGGTGGCAGAGTATTCAGCGGAGTGAGGGAAGAGGGAGCACAGGGAGAGGGAAGTGATTACTGTCGTTAAGTTGACAGGAAATGTTGCATCTCCTTGACATTTAGTAATGATCGCAGCAGCTGGGAACAATAAAACTCCAACATTGCGCAATTATTGGCCTCCTTCACTTACATTGGATAAAAGTAATAATGCACATTATCCCCACATCCCCCTTTATAGTCGCACCAGCGAGGGAGCAGAGGCAGCAAATGAGATTTGCTGCGCAGGAAGCTGAGTAGGCTGACGGTTATGATTGACTGGAGGAAGACTTCCTGCAGTGTTGTGTGATGTGACCACTCTCGCTCTCTCTCGCTCTCGCTATGAATTCATCCGTTTTTATTCTGCTCCCTCGTTTTATTTCTCGTGATTCGACTTTGTGCCTCTGGGACAGAGAGGGAAGATTAGAAAGTTAAAACGACACCAAGAGACTGTTGACAGCAGCTTGGATTCATGACAGGCAGAAACCACAAACATTCGCCATTGGCAGTGAGTTAACAAGATATGAGTGAGAGAGAGAGAGGCAGACAGAAAGGGAGAGAATGTTCTCACATTACCATTACATTCAATTATCAAACTATAACGTTTTTTGTCATGATTTGTTTTTCTTTTATTTAAGTTTACTGTGTAGGAATGTGTAAACTGTTGCCTTTTCCTCATAGATTCTAGATTATTATACTTATATATTACACTTTACTGTAAACCTTGTACAACCTGCTTTGGCTAGTAATACCAATAAATCAAAGTTGAATTTAGGAGGAAAGAAAAGTGAAAAAGACAGAAGTGCAACAAGGACGAGATTTCTTTCATTAATACACATAATTATGAAAACTACAAATAATGGTACAAAATTTGTAATCTAAATACGGAGCTACTCAAATAGATTACTGTCATTTAGCTGTCTCACAAAGATGAGTGTTTATGTCTCTCATAAACTTTTTCTTTGCGTTCCTGTTCAAAATATAAACATATCAGACAAAAGAAAAAACAATAGTTTATCTACAACATATTTGTATACAAATATAATATATTTCCATTTGACCGATTACTGTTATTGATTTATTTATTTTTATTTATTCATAATGCATTTATTTAATAATGATGGTGCATTAATCATGAGATGTATTAATGTTTATACAGTATGTGGTTCACACCCATTCATACAAATGAAGTGTATTTGAATTGGAGTGAGAGCATGATCATTTTACATATTTAATTGAGACCTACAGATGAAAGATTGTTTTGACCTTTCTGCTCTGTGTGTGTGTGTCTCTTATGCATGAGTTTGAGGAGGATATAACCAGCTGAATATTAATGATTGATTAGGTCTGCCGTGGTGGTGCATAAATATAAAGGGTACGTTTGTAGTACGAAGTGCATTTTGTAGTACTTGTACTTCTCCCCTGAATTAAAACTGCCCAGATTCCCTTTTAATGATCATTACTGATACCGCACAGGAGGTAAATGAAGGAAATGACTGAGAAGGTCAAGCCTTGAACTGAGTAATTGAGTATTTTATTTGTTTAAATTGCTTTTTCAGTTCACCAACAACATCAGCATCTTCCCTCATGAGCCCTAAATATATATTGCTGAGGACTGTTGTGAAATTGCGTAGGAGCACTAAAACCTTGACATCTTAGAAAGATGCTTTTTTCTTTTTTTTGAAGAAGGAAACTAGTTTGTCTTTATCTTGTGCCCTGGCTTCCTGTCTGGGAGTTGTTTCAAGAACAAAAGAAACATCTTGTTCTGTTGAAGAGAAGAGTGAAGTGGAGTAAAAAAAAAAAAAAAAGAAAATCAGATGTGCCTCAGAGTGCCTTCTCAGAAACTTCTCTGACACCGGATGCTTACTTCTAGATATAGCGAGTGTGTGGTTGCGTGCGTCTTCCGGGATACTTTTACCTTTTTGGAGGGCCTTTGAAGGAAGTTATCAAAACCTCGCTCTTTCATCTTCTCCGGCCCCAGTGCTCTCCTCTCCTCCGCAGGTGGTTTCCCCTCCAGTCCCTTCTCTCTCTTCTCTCGCTTGCTCTTGCCCACGCCTTCTTCACCCTCGCCTCGGGGAAAACACGTGCACACACACACACACACACACACATGCTATACTACTGCCCTCGAATAGTTTTCCAATATCTCATAAAAATAGGCCTCACAATGTGTGCATTTTTAGCAACTCCCCAACAAACCTCCCCTCCTGTTTGCGCACTCATCTCAGCAGGTTGAAGTAGGTAGATGTTAAAAACCGCGATGATGCCGTACATGATTATGTCATGTTTGTTTCTTCTAGGGTTGTATCACTTGTTATGAGTCATGCCAGGGTGCTGACTCTGTGTGCTGATGGTGGAGGAAGAGTTCACATTCAGTGGGAGGCTTTTGGAAATCACCTCTTTCTCTTATACCCACAGGTTTCAAACATTTGTGGGTATATTGGCCAAAGCACTAGCAGGTTTCTTTTAACGGTCAGATGGTTTCATATGGTGTGATAATGTTAGTTTGAGATAGATATTGGTTGGTTGTGTATGATTATTTGATAAAACCTGCCCGTCGAAATGGCTAAATGCCACGGTCATTCCAATTCCTGGAAGAGATGAGCCACAGAAAATCTCAGCACTTGGATTTTCATCACTCTGTAACTGACTTGCCAATCATTTCAGGTCACTGTTTGTCGCACGTCTTACCAGTCAGACAGTGAGACCGAGCGAGATGTGGCAAACTCCTGAAAATCCTTCTCTGTGTTTCTGTTTCTCTCACCCTTCTCTCCCAAAGTTTTCCTCTCTCTGGCTGGGCGGCCGCAGGTTTCCAAACAAACTAGCTGAAACATGTTGTCTGTGAGTCCGTCCATCCAGCCCTCCTGCTGGGCACCAAAGCTGCCATCCACAATGTAAGCAGGTGGCGCTGGCATCCCAGGGAGAACGGGCAGAGCGCGTGGGCGTCACGCAGGCGACGCCAATCCAAAATTCCCAGCTGACCTCCAAACCAAGGCTATGGCTGCGCTCGCCAATCTTTGGGAAACGCTAGTTTTGGTTTGTCTGTGTGCATCTTTCTCTCGCTATCACGCTCTTGTTTTGCCAGATGCATTCACATATTCTCTTAAATAATCACATTTTTGTACGTTTTTTGTGCTTCACTTTGTTTGAACGTCTTTCTCTTTGCTTGCACGTCTGCCTCTTTCTGTCTTTCTCTCTGTGTTTGCTTTGTGGGGGTGCTGTTTAGCCGAGTGGGACTAGCTGTAGGCCCCAGGCCAGCCGCCTTCGGTTGGACGTTAATGAACGGAACAGGAGTGGGCACATCTGATGAAGCTGGCCATGCTGTCAACTGATTTTCATCTGGTGTGTGTGTGTGTGTGTGTGTGTGTGTGTGTGTGCGTGTGTGTGTCTGACAACAGGTGCAGACCAGATCTCTATGCACTGACAAAATACAGACTCTGCTGTGCCAACACAGGTGATTTCCATCTAGAAAGGCACACACAAACACACATCCCTTCCACTCTCCACAGTTTTTCTTACTTTTTTTTTTTTAATTCAGAAATACAGAATGCCTTCAGACCTAAATGACAGTTTGATTACTTAGATTATCTTGAGAGTTTGAACTTCCACACTCTTCACTGGGTCCCTCATTGATCAATTATAAATCATTGCCTTTGAGCTGACAATGTAAAACCAGTCTGATAGACAAACAAGGAAACACCTGTCACATACAGCCCTCAGTCAAACGACTCACTCGTGAGTAACATAACACACACCCAGTGGAAGGTCTGAGTGACAACATCCTGTTCCTCTCTGGTTGTCAACAGGCCTGAAGCAACAACAGTATAAGCGTGTGTGTTCATTAGAATAGTACCTGTCTGGGAGTCCCTTAGCCACCTGGCTTTTCAAACAGAAGCAACTAACACTCCTAATCTTTCTTTCTATATGCCACAGGCAGACAAGATCCAAATCCGCGTCGAAACAACAAAACCAAACATCACAGCGTTCCCAAATGTCACATTATTGTGCATCGTACACGGACAGAAGCTAACGAGACGGGGAGACAGGAACGTGATTCTCCTTGGAGAGAGACAATTTTTCGCTGCCGCGTCCGAGTCCAAAAATAACAAAGAACAAAGGCGGATAAATGAGTGAGTTTTTGAGCACAGGCTAGTGGGCTTTGGCAGCACCGGCCAGGCAGGAGGGGAGGGAGAGACAGGGAGAGCTAGCTAGCGGCCCGTCCACACATCTGTCCACACAGCACGGGGTGGGTTCCAGCGACACCCACAGAAACAGGCTTAACCTTCTCTTCCCCCCACCACCTGTTCATTACTATGGGCCCCCCCACCGAGCCACCGCCACTCTGCTCTTCTCCTCTCACCCGCTCCCTTGTTCTTGTTCTCTCTCTGTCTGTCTGTCGCTACTCGTTCCAGTTCTCTTTGTTATCCTGCCGTTTTTTTTTTGCTTTTTTTTTTAACCCAATCTCTCCCTTTCTTTTATTTTTACTGTTTTTTTTTCTCAGCAGTGCAGCGCTATCTCAATCCTTGCTGTCCTTCCCGATGAGGCTTTTAGTTGAAGTTAAAAATCTGTGCGACTAACAGAAAGATGGTCTTGCCGTAACAGGAAGGGATCATCAGACAGGTTGTTTTAACTAGTGTGAAGGAGAAAGAAGTGGTCGGCTTACGTGGAGGGGGAGAAGAAGAAGAAGAGGCTTTTGATGAATTGTCTCTGAAAGTGCATCAGTCTACCCACATCTTCAAACCCCCTGGTGCCTCTTGTCTGCTTTCAGACCCATTTTTCTCCACATTGTTGGTAATTTGAGCATTCTCGCCCATGGCATCATTCATAGTTGGCCCATTTAAATCCCCTTAGAAATTCAATTTGGAGAAAGGAAATGACAAGATTTAGCTTATTGAGGTATGCCAGAACATCCATGAAAATCAGACATGGGAATATGTGAGATTGTAAAAGCCTCATCATCGCTCCCCTTTGTTACTGTGCAAAAAAACAGCAATGAATATTCTCTGTGCTTGTTGGGGCTTGTTTGGATTTTTGATCATTTATTTAGCCAAGGTGAATCACGAAATAGCCTTCTGACTCAGAGGACTGTAGCTGAACACATTATCTTTGAAAAATCAAAACAGTTTCCTATATAGTAGGAAGGATTTTTGTTTTTAGCCACGTTATTTCTATACCATAATTCTCGTCCAAAACGAAACAAAAGAGGACCAAAAAAAAAAAAAGAAAAAAAGAAAAACAAATTGCACCCGCAGTCTCTCATATGGTACCACAGTGAGAGCAACTTGGCATCGGCTTATGCCATCATTGTACATAATGTGGTACATATTTCAATTCAGCCAATTGTTATTTTTAACTGTGAAAGTGAAATCACATTGTGGGCTGCGCACGTAAGGAATGCAAATATCCATCATGAAAACATGTAAAAAAAACAACAAAAAACAGTATTATTTTTAAATATTGCACACACGTGTTTGAGACTTGTCCACTCTACAGACAAGAATAATGATCATCAAAACATCATTCCAGACTGAATAACTGATGGGCCTCTAATAAGCTCTTGCTTGCATTGTAATTTCAATATTAGCAAAAACAAATAACTATGATCTGTCATTCCTATCCTCTTCTTCTTTGGTGTGAGTGTGTGTGTGTTTTGTGTGTACAGGGGCATCTTGTTGACTTGCGTTCTGCTCCCTTGGATTCTGCATAACTCCAGATATTCTTTTTGACTCTTTAATTGCTTTTGCACAGTGGCCCTGATGATGATAAGGAGGACTTGGTGACAACATCTCAATTTCTCTCCCCAACTGAACGCTCCCCGTTTCAATTATCCTCGCCGTTTTCCTTGCCGCCCTCACTCTCTTGCCTCCAAATAAATTTCATTTCCCTTAAGCCCGCTGCTTCCAGTATCTGATGGCGTCTCACTCAGTTATCCATGCATGGTATTATCAGGGAGACAGGCCCTTACTGCTCACTGAGAGGGAAAGGCTGCAGGGCCCTTATTACATACCAAATATCAGGCACCATATTCAAATCCAAAGTAGCTGCCTGTGGGGAATATGCCTAAACTGGTTCAGCCTGTTAAGAGTTTTGCACCAGCCTACACAGATAAAAGTCCACACACTGTATGGAATAAGGGAATTTACTTTGAATGTTACACATTTTAATGTATTTATGTGTTTTTCAGCTATTCTGATGTATTTGTTAACTTCATAAATTGTTTTTCTCTCACCGAATGTGAGTCAAACAGACACTCTGGGTGGATAAATGCAATTTGAAATCTGAGAACGTATGTAATGGTGTGTGAAAGGCGACTAAATCCAAATATGTAATTTGATAGTACCTTTTACCGCATTTTGGGAGTGTATTCTGAACTGTCATGACATCAGTGGATTCAAAGGAGAACTCGCCTTAGCTCTCCAAACAATGAAATCATTACAAGCTGCTTTTCCAGGTTGCCTACCTATTAAAAGAGAATAAGGAGGTAAGAAGTTGGATAAAGCCGCTGGGTATTGTGCAACGTTACAAAGAAAGCAATGAGACAATCAAACAGTGTGATATCACATTGTTTTATTGCCTCCCAAAAGCTCAAAGTAATATTCTGCTTTTGAAAATGACATAAAAATCTCTCTGTGGATTATGGCATGAATATGAGTTCATGCCATGACAATTTTCCCACAGAGAAGAAACTCAAAGTCATATAATAATTACAGAGCAATGAACGTGCAACAATAAACATGTAAACTATTCAAGGCAGCTGAGATAAGATAGCGTTAAAGCACCTTTTTATTGGACGAAGTTCTCACAGTTCACGGTGTTCAAAGGTCTCTTACACAACCACAGATGTCCATAAAAACCAGCAGTTCTTCATCAAAGCAGGGAGTGAATAAATATGTGTCAGAGATGAGCTACTAGTGATTAGGTTTGTTAACAGAAGGCAGCCCCTTTCATTTTCAGTCCAGCCCACGCAGTAAGCTAAACTTAAAATTCATATTTAAATTACAGAGAACATCCACATCTTGCAGTTGCTACTTGGACTGGTATGAAAAACTCTTTTGTTTTCCACCTTTTTGAATAATTTATTATTTTTGATAATCCAACTTTAAGTGATGATTCATTTGATCCTGATTTTAAAAAACAGCAATAAATGGAAATCAGACATAATATTACGCAACTGCAAATAAAAAAAAAGTACTTCTCATTCTTGCCTAATCACAACATAAAAAGTAAAACATTTATTAAATTAGATGTTAATGTTATAGCCAACCAAGCAGGTAATTTGAAAGCTTTGTGAATCTGAAATGAATCTTAACCCTGATGATCTGAAACAATCAAAACAAATAATATTAAATGAAATACAACGACTTGATTTAATTTCTTTTGTAGGAAGTTGTGTAAGTTGTTCAAACACCAAGGTCTTGTCTGAAAAAAAAAAAAATCTCTTTTTGGGTTTTACAGGTAATTATAATTGAGATAAATTCAGTTCAAGTATCATTATGATGTTAGAAGATGCAGTGTAATACTGAGCATGGAAGATCAAACTGAATGAAATCAGATGTGATTTGAGCTTAATGTGATCAATTAGATACTCTGTTGTTCCAATGAAAATTGAAATCATATGTATAGACAAATAAATACTCACACTGTATATGATGTTTAAATTAAGTTGTTTCTTTCTTCCAAACTTGTCGGAAATTTCTTCTGACCGAAGACTATTAAACATTTCCAATAAATCTGAGATGACACTTTTACTACAGCCACCTTGAACCAACTTCAGCAGGCTAACCCTGTTCTCCTATACTCCAGACTTCATCTTTCTTGTATTCATTGTGACAGGTTTAGTGTTTATGTGCAATACTTCTATTTACCTAAAAGTATCTATTTATTGACCTTGTCTGACCCACCCTTTATGTTGTCAGCTCCATCTTGCTTTAATATTTTTAATCTGAGTGTAAAATAACACCTGTCTGGGGGACATTTTGAAAATGTGGGATTTGCTTGAGTCATGACAGTGCAACTAACAGTTAGTTTCACTATTGGTAGATCTGCCGGTACATCTTCTCTATGATCTCTGGGTTGTTTTCATTTCTTTTAATGACTTTTTTCTCCCCTGTAAAGCCCTTTGTAACCTTGTTTAAAAGTGCTGTATAAATGAAGTTTATTTTTCTATTCTATAAAAGTGTCCAAGAGTCCAAGGTCACACCTATAAATTCCTCTTATGATGAAATAAAACAGAAAAAAACTGCAGAGATCCTCAGAAATAAGAAGCTGACACCAGAGAATGTTTGCCATCATTACTTAATTTAATTATCAAAATGGTTGTAGAAAGGATTTTCTATCATGTATAACTTCTAACAGTCTTGTGGTTCATTCAAAAACATCTCTGTGCAGTGACTTAAAACATCAATAATAGTTTAGGTAATGAGATAAAAGGGCTTCGCTAATTGCATATTCTGTGATAATTGCTCTGAGAGGACGGCCTCTAAGTGTTTCATGAATGGTGGGAACTCTTGATTTCTTCGTCAGCTTTATAATCTCTTTGATAACAGCTCAGAGGTGGGCGGGTTTCACTGCTGTAAAACTGACCGGCAAACTCTTTCATGTGTGGACTTTATGCAGCGATGCAGCCCTATCAACCTGTTTGTTCACTCTGTTATTGAATACTTATCTTTTTCACAAGAAGACACTCAATACCGGAGCAGATAAAGATGAAAAGCACAGATGGACAGTCTTTTTTTTTTTTCTTTGTGTCAAACCGAGAGTCACCTATTTTCAGTTTCATTGGATTGGAGAAAGACAGAGATGGCTCGAAATGAGACGATCAATGTTTCATGGTCTGAGTCTCAATAATAGCACTCCACATTCATGGCCGGGTGCATTATGGGAATTTGGCGAATCAATCGATCAGTCTGCTCAACCATCAAAAGTGGGACACTTCAAAGCAAATTCAAAAGTCATTAAGACATTTGCAGGCTTTTACGTTGCATAAAAATCTATGAGAGGAAGGCGAGAGCAGGATGACTTTCAGATTTACTCGGAATAAAATCAGAATATGACAAAAGTAAAAGAGTTATTATCAAAAAAAAAAAAAAAGAGTTGAAACAGCAACTCACACGATGCTGAATGCTGTACTGAGATGCATCAGTCCGCTACCTTCCGCCAGTCTCCCTTTATTTTGGGGCTAATTCAATTTCCCTCAGACAGACTCTCACACGCTGACGCCGTCTCCATTACAACGCGCAGCCAAACACAAGCATTCATTAATTAGTGGCATCGTTGTCTTTTAATTATGCATGTGGCTTATTAGGCGCCTCACCCATTCACCCAAGCCTTCCCGTCTACACTCCCCTCTGTTTCCTCGCTGTGCTCATACGGGACCTTTAAACTTCCACCTGCACATTATAGCTCTAATAAAGCTGTTATCAGCCCGTGAAGGAGATGGCAAACAGGTGAGAAAGAAAGAGAGGGAGAGAGATGGCAAACAGGCGACTGAGGGTTCTGATATGTCAGCAACAGAAATTAGCTAACTGCACTCCCGACTGTGACACAGGCAGGGAGAAAATAAACCCACCAACTCTTCTCTCCCTCTCTCTCTTGCTCTCTCTCTTCTTCTTTCCTTTAATTGTATCTTCCTCTCTCTCTCTCTCTCTCTCTCCCTCTCTGTCTGTGGTTTGTAAAGGCAGAGAGAGAGAGAGAGAGAGGGAGAGAGGGAGAGAGCGTCAGCCGGTGAATTTTTACAGCTCTCCAAAATCATTATTGGCAATTAGCGTTCGTCAGGGAAGACAGCAGCTGCTTGTAATTACAGGTAGCCCCTCATTACTTCTCAGTGTAGGGGAGAGGAGGGATGGGAGGGAGGGAGAAAACATGTTCCAGAGCCAGTGTTTATATTTATTTATATATATCTTTACCTGTGATGTTGAGCCACATAATGTATACCAGCTATAGTGGAGGGCTGGAGACTTCAGCAGGTGCAGCTTGAGAGGAGGAGGAGGAGGAGGAGGAGGAGGAGGAGAAGGAGGAGGAGGAGAGACTAAACTCATTGTAAACAGCCAACGTTATCATACAAATATTGTGCTATTGCAGCAGTGCTGTGCATGTGTGTGTAAGAGTGGATATGATTGTATATACAGGCATCAGTGAACGCTCATAACAAAGTTGAGTTACGATCCTCGACTAATTCTTGAATTCCTCCTGCTGCTTATGAGCTAAGTTTTGGTGCGTTGTGTGGAGAGCTTCCTGCTCATTGAGCTGTGAGATCTCAGCCTGATGGTACAGGTTGAGGTTAAGATGACCTGACATCTTCACTGTTACCGTGCCCTAAAATTCAGCACCGCATGGCACGGCGGAGCGATCATCATGTACAGTTTCACCTTAATCATTCCCCTGAAGATCTTGGCTTACTCATGCAGGAGTAAGCTTGAAACTGGCCTGGCCAGAAACGCCTGTGATTTAAGAAGAATCACTCCCTGATAGAAGAGGTATTTCTACCTAATCAGCACACAGATGCTTAAAAACTGGCACGGGTCAAACAGTGTGTTCATTTTAAAAGTTTTATTTTTTAATCTCAAGGCAAACCATCTCATTAAATGATAGCTGGAATATCAGATTCAACCATCAAGGGGTTATATTTTCTTACCTTTCAAGCTACGTTCAGCATTTCCTCATGTTTTGTGCTGCCCATGTTTTTTTTATTTTTTGTATTTTATGAGGGTTTGGCAAAGTGAAATTGTCAAGCTTTCATTCTGACACATCTGTCAAATCAACATATTTTCTTTTGCGTAGCCAAAAAAATGTCATTTTGTTCAGATGTTTGCACCAGACTGGGCAAGGTTGACATTAATTTGACTGCATAGCTAAAATAGTCAAACGTTTACTCATGAACGTGGAGAGGTGTACCCTTTGGTAACTATAAAAGGAGATATTTCTGTGGGTGATGAAGATGAGGTAAACACATACCTCAGGCAGGGGCTAGACTCCTATGAATAGTTAATTAATACCATCTGAATGCTTTATATGCCCTAGTGACTGCAAGGCTTAAAGTCCCCCACAGAATCCACCATAGCCTAGGGCAACAATCAAACCAATTAACCCAGGGCAGAAAACAGTGGAGGCGGGGTGTGTATGCAGCTCGGTAATACAGTGGACCATTGCTTCTACTGATCCCTTACCTCAGACAGAGCAAGGTTAGGTTCAGGGGAGTGAACGCCCTGCTCCGTGTCGAGGTGTACTTTTCAACATGGAGGTCAGGTCTGCTACATGCAAGGCCTCTCTGCAAGACTAACAAGAGGGCATGCTAATAGCAGCCAAACATTAGCCTCTTAGCCTCTGCGGAGGGTTTGGCTTGTCCTCAGAGGAAAGGAACGTCTGAGTTTGTTTTCCCTCTTTGTTACTAAACGTAATTATTAGTCTCACTTACCGAGTGAGTCATTTTGGTTCATATGTTCCACAAAGGGAAAAAAAAGTCACAACTGTCAATCTTCAGCTGATTCCCATGACATGGCGCCGTCGTTCATCCCCCTCCCTGGTGATCAGCATCATAACAGTATACATAACAGTCAATAAACAGCTCTTTCTGCCAACAACGTAAAGCCCTAACCATGTTCTTGCTAATTCATAAAGGATTGCCTCTTTCAATAAACATATACTATGATTGTCTGTTACAAATAGGAAAAAAAAAATCTCTTTAGACCTTGAGGATATCTGCAAAGCTTTATTCGCTGTGAGGGTGCTGGTATTTATTTTCTGCACACACACACACACACACACACACACACACACACACACACACACACGCACACACACAGGCTCCTGCTCAGTTACAGTAGAACAACCGGCATCCTGGCAGCAGAATAGCTCACATTTGCAGGGCATCTCTCGTTTCCACTGTAGACCGTCCAACGCAAATACAAAGAACAACTGTCACATTCAAACTGGAGCTGAAATGACTGGCTGGGTTTCGATTCATCTTGTCTGTCCGGGTCTCTCTTTTTTATTCGCTGCCATGAAAAGTTGGAACTGTATGAGAACCCCGCGCTAGAGGGAGAAGATCAAGTGTGTAAGGATTTAACAGATGGAATTGGGACTAAATGAAGCGCTAATGCATGGATGGTATGAATCCACTGTGCATTTTTTTTTTTTTTTTTTAGCAGGGACATGATGAGATGGTTTCTGTTGGAAGGTGGAAGTTAGTTGTTAATTTAATTTCCACTTTAGTTGTAAAAAATATGCAGTAATATGCATTTAAAAATATACGTTCATCTGTGTTAAAATAATATGTGTGATTTCACTTCATTCAGATAATTTGCTGATTATTTGCATCTAGAAAAACGGATGATTTATGTAATTCAGTCAGCTTGATCACTGTTAAGAATTGGGTGGAAGAACTAATACTAGTACTTTGTTTACATAAAGAATAAAAAGACGCCTCGTGTGTTGGAACAGCAGCGACTATTGTGGTGAATGTGTCAGAGGGCACCTGTTCCATTTAATACTTCATTAATAGGTAGACTGAGAGGAATTATTAAGAAACCACATTTCGCTTTGTGCACTCTGGCTATGTTTTCTGCTGTCTGATAAATGCAACCTTGGTAAAATAAATTTGAGTGGCATGCTTGTGAACACACTTGACATGTTGCCCCCAGTATTTTTACACTGCTGCTGTGACTTGTAATGAGTGCCTAATGCGCTGCCACTATTCTAGAATAGGGAAAATTATAGTGTATGTTTAACACTCAAATCAATTTTTCAAGCTACACAGAAAACATTCCCTCTCTCACATCCGTAGCCGGCTACATGCGGTGTACCCGAGAAAAGCGAGATCTTAAAACAAACCCTTATTTGGATGCTCCTGCTGCTTGTTACTGTGGCAGCTTTGAGAAATATTGTCGTTTTGTTCTACTGATGCTCGCACTGCTGCAGTGCCGCATTTTAAACTGTTGAGTCAGATTTCATTTACCAGCTCTTTCATCTGTTTTAACTCAGTGAGGCGAGGTATCGCACAGAGTGTGTCTGCGCGCCCGTGTGCACGTTTGTGATTTAGCAGCGAGAATATGTGTATTCTCTTCGCCGAATTTGTGTGGGCCTTGTCTGTGAACCGTGTTGTTTGTGCTTGTTTTTTTTGCGTGTGTATGTGCACCCTGTCGTGTGTGTATCCAAATGTGTGTGTGTGTGGCTCCCAACCCAGAGCTATTATGTGGAGACAGCAGGTATAATATCTGCAAACCTTTGCCGCTGTGCTGGATAAGTAATGGCCTCAAGACGTCACCTTTATCTGTAGCCACACTCTTGCAGCTGGGGCTGTGTACTCCCTGCCTCACACTCCCTCCATGATACACAGGTGTGGCATTATGTGTGTGTGTATGCCGTTTATCCCACAACACCCACCCCCCCACCCCTTATGTATTTGCCACACACAAAAGTGGTCATGAGGAAGGCAGATAGGACCAAGACTGACACATTCATTTTCTTAACGGCCGTGGCTGTGGCGGTGGCGCCGCCGTCTTTTAAGCAGCTTTAGCTATATATCCCCTACAGACGTAGACACTGTGTGAGCGCAGAGCGAGGCGCCACTGGGAGCATCCCATCATGCCCTGCAAACGGAGAAAGAGAGGCCATGGTGGGGACAGATAGGAGGAAGGAGGATGGAGGGTGGAAGGAGGAGGAGGGCGATATTTAGACAGAGACGGAGGAAGGCAGAAGCAGAGAGATGCGGGAGAAAGAGACAGAATGACGAGTGAGACAGATAGGGAGAAAAAATTGAAATGAGACGGAGGGAGGGAGAGAGAGAGAGAGGTGAAACAAAGGAAGAGTTAGATGGGGAGTGAGTGAGCTTTGTGGTCTCAGGCTCCATGGGAGGTTCAGCCCAATCATTTATAAAAGGTAAATGCTGTCAGGACGCAGGGCGTTTAAAGGCGCGGCGCTGCAGGTGTGATTTATGCTCTCAGTACGGGGCTATAAATCACCCTGCCTTTGTTTCCACAGGCTGCTGCTGCTACTGCTGCTGCTGCCGCGTCAAGACATAACCATCCCTGCCTCATCTACGGCAGGCACACACAGTGGACAGCAATAAAGACAGAGCAAAGAAGCATGATGATGGGAACGGATGGCTGGATGGAGAGTGAGGAGAGAAGGGGTGACCGGTTGGAGTCTATGATGAGATGTGTTGAGTCAAAGAGGTGTGGTGGGTGTGCTCACACACACACACACATACACAATCACACACTGCTACCGGTGCAAAGCATGGAGAACCTACTTCATGTTTCTCCATTGTTGTAATTCAAACAGTGTTTGCGAATGTGACCTGCTGTCTTCTAGTTTGACTCCACAAACAAAAAACAAAACAAAAAAGGAACCAGACTCCAATCTGTGAAGCTGTCAGAAAGCAATTTCTGTTCGGTTCTGGTCTGTGGACTCGTGCAATATTACTTTGAGCTCCTTCACCCAAATTAACATTTTTGCATCCATATTTTAAGTCATTTTTACTGGTCTAATCCAGATGTACTTGAAGCAGCAGAATGATCTGTGTCTTGCGTTTCTCACCAAGTCTGTCTAGTGTCCTTTGCAAACAGAGCTACTCCGGAAATGGTCTCTTCATGCCATTACAAACAGGATTCTTGTTCTTTTTAGCTCTGTCAGGGCAGGCAAAATGGATTTGTAGATTCCTACGGGCCTTTGTGTAAATTATCACATCATTCTTTCAGAGGATTCTGGTTCTTTTCAGCGTAACAATGCAATCATAGTTACACAATCATTTCTCTGGTGGATAACACAGCATTACTGTACAGCGACCAATGTCTTGCCTCAGTCACAAGCCCTAGTTTACCAGAGTTTGAGTGTTGAGGACATAGGCAGTATTGATATGATCGTTGTGTGGGAGGGAATGGCACTTGAGCAAGGTCACAAGTCCTGCTTATGACAGTCACATTGTCAGCATTCTTTAACTAGCGTCGATAAAGCCCTTTGTTCTCCACAAAACACCCACCACTTTTGATGGGGTAAGAAATGGGTTCAACTTCTGTCAACTCAGACGTATGCGGAACAGCAGAGTAACACTGTCGAGGGTGTGAGAAGATCCTCCATGACAAATGATGACAGTCTGCTACTCATTAGAGTGAGGCTGAGTGAAACCAATATCTATCACATTTAGTAATTTCACCCGCTTATGCTCTGCCGTACACAGTGTCATCAGTCTAAGATATTTAAAGCATTTTCCTGAGTCATTCAGCACTTGCATGTCTTTGAATGACTTTCCACAATGCCCCCGAGAATGAGCCTGAATGGGTTGCAACCATGCTGTTGTTTTTACAAGATGGAGAGATCACTGGCAAGAGTGAGATGCAATAAAGTCCCTTACTCAAAGCGCAACTTGTCTTGCTTTGCAGTATGCAATATTGAGGTTAGGTTAGATGGAGAGATTGGATGTCCTTATTTACCCCTGTTTTTTCTGCCATTTAAGTCATTTATACTGCAAATTACTGGAAATACATTGGAAGTGTTTGGTTGTTTGATTTTTCACAAAATTGTTCACGAGAAACAAACGTTAACACCTTGACTCAAAAACATCTAAACTCCCAGGTTATGGAGGTCACACACATACCTCTTCACGCACTGGTGACCTGACAGCACATACTGTATAGCCTGGGGGTGAGGATGATCAGAGAAAAAACCTGCTACAGTAAGTTCTTCATTTCTTTGCTGGTTGTCAGTGTTTTTTTTTTTTTTTGACAGATAAAAGAATAAAAGTAAGCTCAAATGGAGGGCTGTGTATAGAAATAAGAAAAACAAAGGAAACAAAGGGAAATAAAATCATAAGATTTGATTAATGCCGTCAAAGTGTGCTCAACTAAAACATATTAACTCATGCCCTCTGTGGCATATATCAGTTGTAAAAGGTGCCTACCAAGGTAACATTATGCTCTTAATATTTCAAGAATAGTTTAGTTTAAAAACTAGATAATCATCTTATATGGTCTTAATAAAGTAAAAAAAAATCTTGAACAATCAATTATTTGACTAATAATTTAAGCACTATATATATATTTCTCCTGCTTCTTTCCTGTTCTGTTCCAAGAAAGCAGAGATACTATACCACCACAAAAATGATGCAAAAACAACTCACACCAGCACTTCATCTTCACACATAATCAATCCCCTCATTCAAACCATATTTCAGCCTTGTACGCATCACTCTCAACAGAAACCCAATTGTATTCCAGAAAGCGGTCAACAATGCTCTGCACTCAATACATAATACAAGCGTATAAATCACCTCAGCGAAGACTTTCTGTCTCTGTGGCTGCGAGGGCTGGGGGGGGGGGGAAATGGAGCTGTAACACGCAGCGAACACGTACAAGCTGACCTGAATGGCTGCTGGTATTCTGATTTCCCCCAGGAGCTCCTCTCTGGCCTGTGCCAGTGTTTTAGATTCCAGAGGGAGGCCATTAATGCTCAGCCTGTCGACCTGATCCATATGTATGGCTGGCTGTTGCGTTCTGTTCAGCTCCTGCCTCCCTGCGTCGCCTACCTGACTGTCTCAAGGCCTGCTGGAGCCCAAATTGGTTCCTCGTCCCGCAAAGATGGAAATAGAATAGTGGACAAGGCCGGCACAAAGGACAAGCAGTGCTGGTTTTACAAGGTGATTATTCAGACCATGCATCTGGATGTCTAGCAGCAGCTAATGGGCTCCATTTGCAGACTGAGGAACACAAACGGGTTCCTGTCCTTTAACTCTGGGACCAGTTGGAATGGGTTATCAGTACATGAGTGATTACCACGCTGTCCTGTCAAACAGACCAGTTAAACCTCCTGACACTGCAGACTGTACTACAAACGAATAATGGAAATGCTTTTTACTGCAGCAATTATTCCAGCCCTGTGAGGTGAATATAGTTTATATCGGTTTATTGGTTGCAGCTCACTTGATCTCTCTTTTTTTTTCCCCCTCTCTCTCTCATCCCCTTTTTGCTTTCCAGTCCAACAGGGTGTGATTTGTCACTCATGACGAGATGGGCCTGATATGCTTTTAATGGTCACATACACTTATTCTCCACAATTTCCAATTGGCCAGCTGCACTGAGCGCAGTTGAACAACGTCTAGACAGTCTAATTAACAAATCATCTCTGAAGCTCTATTATGCCACTTTGGTGACAGAACAGAGAAGACAGAAAGAGTAAAAGAGAGGGCCATTGATTCACTGTATGATATTTGTTTCATTGCTGTCCTTCTAATTCATCTTCCAGGGCTCTTTGTTCATTGTTCGTCGTCTTGTGTTAATTCACAGGTTAAAAATATTTTTTGAGGAATGGCCAGGACTCACTTGACATCAATTTAAAATGCTAGTGGTGGAGGGTCTCTTTGTCTTTCTAATACTGGGAGCCGTTTTGGCCTGTGTTAATATTAAAAATTAATAAAGCTAGAAAATAAAGTGGATGTGAACCGTGCTATCCAGATATAGCGGGCTCTCATCATGTCCATTTAGCACTCAGCATGAGTCTAAGTCATCTTCTGGAACAAATAGTAAGCCCAGCTTGTATCACAATACATCCCATCACATTAGGTTGTGCAACATGAACATGGTCTCTGTAGGATGGAGAAAGACTCAGTAGATATTATGGAACGAATCCTGTATTTTCTGGTATTTTTCTGCTACTGCAACACAGAAATAAAGATGGATGAGGCATTCTCTGATCATCAGTATATACTGAAAATAATGTCTAAAAAATTTTAAGCAACTTATATATCACAGTGGAAGCAGGAGTTCTGTATATAACGAAATAAACAGTACTATATCCATACTATTGTCATTCCTTTATCAGCAATAAACCACACAATTAAGCAATGACAAAATACTGTATTGGACTCACTTCTGTTATGATGTGTCATTTCTGCTGCGTGTGGATGAAACAATGTAAAATCTTTAGACTCAGCAAATAAAACTACAATAAGAAATAGGCAGCTATACATAAGAGGAATCCCATTTTTGTTGGGTTAAACACTATTTACTGCTGTGTGTGTAAGAGCTGGATACTGTAGTGTACTTGAATCCAGCGGCAAACAATTGCAGTTGAAGTTCGCTCTTCATATTTTGGCTCTTGAAAAGTATTAAATAAATTTGCTGTGATTAACAGCAACATTTTCCACTATCCTCTGCAAGTTTTTAGATAGAAAAATAAATGACACTCAGCTGTGCCTAAATGTTTGGACATAGAAATTCCTTTTTAATCATCAGATGATGAAGAAAAACCTGCACTCATTAAATATCTTTCAGTTCTTGTGCAGAACATTCTGTACATTCTGTGTTGAGGAACATTTTGTCTCCTAAGCCTTCTGTAAGATTATAACGGCTTAAGGCAGAAACATTTCAAAAATATTTGATATGTTTATTTAAATTTAATTTTTATTCAACACTTCTGAATGAAAGTGGTCACATAAACTAATAATAGACCAATATAAACTTAACATACTTCAAACATTTGAAATCATCCATTCGCATAAAGGGATTAATGAAAGCAGACATTGTATTTTTTGTATTAATTTAATGCTTTTAATTAGATGATTGGATTATAATAAAGTGGGCACAATTTGAAACTTAGTAAAAGATGGTTATAATTAAATTAAATGTCATGAATTCACATAAATACTCCGTGTTCCTGTTACTGTTTGAATTGATTTCAATTTCAAATTGGATTCAAGCTCCAAGCGCACATGTGAGCATAAGGCAAAAACTGGTGACTAAACGAGACAACTGTGGACTTTTTTTAAATATTTATTTCATTTATCTTTTTTCCTGTAACACTAGTATTATAGTATATAATATTACTGACATACTGTGTGCATTTATCAGTTTTACTTTGATTATCATAATTGCCATAAATCTGAAAAACAATTAAGATTAAGACATGTTCTTTTGCCAAGTAGAAAAATAAGGCTTGATGATTGGCTGAGAAAATGATCAAAGAACAGTTTGCCCATCACTTGTTGTTGGCTAAGGGTGTAATCCTAATGTTGGCAGTCTGGAAAGAGTCGACTTCCTTCCAGTCGACACTGGGAATTTTTTTAGATGTGTGATTTTGTATTTAATTTCAAATTGTTCCTCTCAAATTTGTCATCTGTGTTTCTGCATTTCAATTTTTAAAACAGTTTAATACAAGCAGTACATTTAGAAATATATGCAGGGAGGTTTTCTGTTCCACATATGCATTCTTCCCTCTAAGGATATGAACGATATAATAGTGATGGTGTCTCGCCGGAGGAGAGTCTCCAGTGGATTGCCCTGTCAGACTTTCATTAATGACAGCTATAAAGCAGAACATGTGAAGAACACACACAGCGGGACACAACTACTTTAAAGTATCTCTCTTTCCTCCTGCCACCTTCTTTCCTTTCCTTTCCTCTTACCTTCCCTCCGTTCTCCATCCTCCTCTCTCCACTTTGCATAAAACCCGAGTAACACTTTACTTTTATTGTGCTTAATGGAAGTCTCTCTTGTGCTTATGAGGGTGTAACAACACTGCTTAAGAGCAAGTGTGCAGATGTAGCTGCTTGGTTTGACATTGTTTCTGCCTTGCATTTTACATTCACTCAGTGTAATCAAAGGATTTTCACAGTTTTATTGTGTACCCCCACTTAGACTTTTCCATAGTTTACCGCACATTGGAATAGGGCCACCCTAAAGTAAAGTGTTACCAAGACGATCCCTAAAGCAAGAGCTCTGAGAGCTATAATGCGTACACACTATCATCCCTGGTTAAAAACAAGGGGATTTATCAGGGATGTCTCTGCCTCGGCTGGGGCTAGGGGGACCAAATTACACCCCCAGTGTCTGGTTGGAGGCGGAGAAGGAAATAGATGGGTCCAGATATAATGGTGATGGCCCCTGGGTGGTACTCCTGTGAGGGAGAAAGAGGAGATTAGAGTGGAGGTGTGAGCTCGCAGTAAGATTACATTTTCCCTCTTTTTAATGGATAAGTGCTTCTCTCTTTTTTTTTTTCCTGTTTCACTCCCACTATTCTGCTTCTGTTTCACAGTGTTCCATCTCTTTCTCTGCCCTCCGTCACCACACACACACGCAAACTACACACACACGTATTAGAAAGCATACACATGCACACACACCAAAAACACACACATACACTCAGACACACACACATCTCTCTTCTCTCCCTCTGTCACCCTCTCCCTCCGTCCTCCCTCACTTGATCCTTACACCTACGTGCTACAGATGGTTTCATTTTATAAGAGATAAAACCACATTTGGTGGAACTGATTAAACAGAGGGAACAACATCCCCATCTGCCATTTATTCCAATCTGAAATTGCTTGGGCAGATGCTGACATCTTTGGAGATGATTGATTCACCCCGTCTGGCCAGAGAGGAGCGGAGAGGAGAGTGGGGCTGGATCCTCCCCGGGGCTGCAGCTTCCTGCCGCCCTGCCATGGCACCACCACAGTGTCACTTCACTAGTGATGGAGCTCCCAGCCCCTCACCCCACCCCACCCCCGCACCGAGTCCCCCATCTCTTGTCTCCAGCAAGCTGCTGCAATCAGCAGAGGCCCTGATTGGACTTGGGCAGGTGAGCGCAATACACTTTAATCACGGGGCCAGAACATGCCAGATCATCCCCTCTGTATCCGTGTGTGACTGTGTGGTGGCAGAAAGAGAGAGAGGGAGAGGGAGGTTGGTCTGTGCGGTTCACCCTTATTACAAATTACAAATAAACATATTTTCTCACTTACCAGGCTGTAACCATGCAGATAGTTTGGGTTTTTATATGCTTGGATTTCACTTTGTTTTCCACACCAATACAACAGAGAATACAACGGAGGTAGCACTGAGAAATAACACAGTTTGCCATGCTGAGGCTGTGTTTAGCACTGCTTTTAAGGTAAACGCTAACCTCAGCATGCTAACATGCTCACAATGAAAACTGATGTTTACCATGTTCACCATCTTAGTTCATCGTGTTAGCATGCTAACATTTGACGATTAGCACTAAAAACAAAGTGTGGCTGAGGCTGAATGTTATTAGTTTTAGCAAACAAAGTCATTTGAGTTTATCTTTTATCATTAATCTTTTCAGCAATCCATCCAATGGTTGTAAGTCTGGACCAAAGTGATGGACTGACAGAACCGACCGACCACCAACAGTGTTTACATTATACCGGACACCCACATATCTTGCTTTTTAGCATTTATCATTAGAGCTACATTCTACTAAGGGAAAAGTGTAGCAACAGGGTTCTCTGTGCTATCAAGGGTAACACTGAGTCTAATTCTGGAAGGAAGTGTTGCCAGTGATTTATTTAACTGCCACTTTTCTATGGTCTGACCAACATGAAATCAGATTTACTCAAAACCTGGGCACATGAAATCAGAACCACGTGGATGGCTAGATATCATTAGAGGTAAGTGAGAAAATATGTTTCTTTTTTATATGTATGGAACCAATCCTTTAATTGAGTCATGGAAATATCACGGTCCTTCAGCCGTGCTAGTAAAGACCTTTGTCCTCCATTGATCCTTGTTTGTTTGCAGTAATTATCATCAAGCTGGGACTTAACCTTGCCTGACGTGTTGTAACCTCTGATCAAATAATCAAGGCTCTTTTCACATCATTCTGTTTGTGAACTTTCCTGATTGTGCAGAACGTGAACTAGAATTGTTGCCGTGCTCTCTACCGCCGAGGCCACGTGATATAGCCGTTGTATGAAAAGAATACCAATGGGTCCCTGGTGATTAGATATTCCACTCAACCTTCATCTAATCAACATTTATAGTGTCCTGCCTGTGGAATTACACTGCCCTCCACTAAATCGACTCTGCGTCATCACTTGTAAACACTCAAGCATTTTAAGATGGAAAACTCTTCCTGCAAAAGTGCCATCAAAGCCAGCGGTGTGTGAGTTCGAGTGCGCGATCAAACGCGCATAGTCTCATAAAAACTGCTGAGCTGGGCTCTTCAATGCAATCAGGCGCCGGTCTCAGCTCATATACTTGTTTGATGATAACCGAAGATGGAGAGAGAGAGAGAGTGATGGAGCTCTCCGAGGGACTGCAGCGATAATTTAGCTTGGGGAGTGGGTGTGAATCATGGTGGAAGGCGGGGGGGGGGGGGGGGGGGGGGGGGGGGGGGGCTGGAGGTGGTGGATGAATCATTAAGGGTGGGGGCATGGGGAGGATGGAGAGATGGAAAAGAGAGGGTAGGGTCCCTGGGGACTTAGATCCATCAGACAGCACTGCTGTGGCCTCGACTGCAGCATCGACCCGTAGGACTGCAGCCCAAACCCGTCCATCTTTCTTTCTCATCTCTCTCCTTTTTCAGCGTTGGTCTTACTATCAGTGTGATTCATAGTCTCTCTCTTTCTCTCTTCCACCTCTCCCTATGTCATCAGGCATGTCATTCCACATCAGAGGCCTCAATTCTCCCTTCTCCGTGTCTCTCGTAAGTCTCTTGAAGTATGACTGGACCTGACAATGGCAAATGATTTCCAGTCTGAATGCATACTCTCACCCTCTCCTCTCTCGGCCGCCCTCTATCTCTCACCTCGGGCTACTCATTCTACCTCTCCTCCCCTCTGTCCTCCTCTCCTCCACTCCCCCTACACCCATGGCAAATTCTGATGGGATTCAGAGCAAATTGCTCACCCCTCGAAAAAAAAGAAAAAGAGACAGGATAACATAAAAGGAAGAAAGTGAATTGTTTCAGTTAGTCGCCTGCCATTTTGCATGACTGTGTGACATGATGAACAGTGTGCGCTCTAAAACATAGCCCTAGACTGCCCTACTTCTCCCAGTGCAATAATCCATTACCAGCAAACATCCACGGCTTTTCAAGAGTTTCAGCTCCCTAAGGCTTTGACTTTGGACAGGCAGAGGTTAGAGGAAAACAACCTGAAAACAGCCTTATCTCCCAACACACGAATGTTTGTTAAGGCTCCCCATTAAGTCTCCCCCTGAATTTGCATATTAATTGCATTTTGGCTCTACTTCACTCCTTTAAGGCTGCTGTTTATAGGTGCTTTATTTCTTTGAGAAGACACAGACGTCCGCAGGGAGCTCACCTGCAACAGAGGACAAGAACTGAATTCTGCAGGAAATTGCTTTAACTTGAATGTAATCGAATTTGCTCCCACACACACCTTGACTCGGGGACCTGGAGGTCACACATGCATGTGGATATACATGTAGTACATAAAAACGCACAAATCCAGGTGCAGTGCACCGTTATGAAACAAAGAGAGAAAGCCTTCAAAAACAACCTGAAGAAATGAACACTACTACAATATGGAAACTCAGATGGATGCCATTTCCAAGCTCTCTGGCTCCCCCAGTACCTCTCTCGTCTTACATATTTTTCCGTGCCTTTCCTCCTTTTTTTTTTTTTTCTTTCTCTTTGCCAATTGTGTTTACTGCTTAGACATCAGAGCATGGTTTGGCAGCTTTCTCAACAAATGTTTGAAAAGATGTGAAAGTTTTAATGACTGGATTGAGTAGGGGATAAAGGAACAGCTGGAGATTCTGTAATGTAGTGGCTATTCTTATATAGGAGAGGTACACTCAAGCTGTCTCATTTGAAAACCGACGTTGCGGTTTTATCCATACTTAAGAATAACAGGTGATTGAGCATTCTCTCGTCCCTATCTCCAAAACAATGTGACCATATGGGACTTATTTGAATATGATGTACTGAATGGTACTCTATATGTGTGATATCACATTACGCAGAATGGGCCTATTTATTATTTTCAAGATAATAGTTTCATTTCACAGATTATGACTCACATGGATTTTTTTTTTTTCCTCACACAAGCTTTGTTTCGGTGATAGCGTGGCATTTAATAGAAAATACCAGACAGTAACTGAAGTAGTCATTATTTTGATTATTATCTGCTGCCAGTAACAATGTTTGTGATGATCTGTGTCTTCAACATAACTATTATATTCATTGGATACAACTAAATTCCACCACAGGAGACTTGGTTTTATGGTAATGGTCCTTCTTTCAACTGAAAATCTAATGATCTGCACTCAACCCATCGGAGTAACTCAGTTCCGGGGCATTGATTTCCTTTGTGTTGCAGATTGATCTGTGGCCTGTTTGAGCTCAATATGTCACAGCCTCCCTGCAAAAGGGCCACAATAAAAAACAGATGCATGAACATGCACTAGAATAGAACAGAGTAGCATAGAAAAGCTGTAGAGTGCATCAAATATCATAAAATATATTCTGCTCAGTGCACATTTCGGTGCATATCGCAGACTAATGCGTGCTTATTCTAAATGAATTACAAGCTAATGATGATTTCATAGATGCCACTGGATCTCCATGCGGACAACATGATCATTAATGTGCAACTATGCCACTGGCCCTAATGCCTCTGCCCTCTCTGCTCTAGTGTGAATAATACGTGAGCAGTTGCCTGGGAGAACGCAGAGTCTCATTATGTTTCCCATTGCAGTGGACCACTCCCCAGATCCTCCCTATAGCAGCATCATCTCCGTTCACCCGTTGGACCACAGCCCCCTAAGGCAGATGTGTGCATGTGCACTCACACACACATATATTGGACCCTCAGTCTTTCCATTAGGCCATTTACTGTAGCACCCTCCTCTTAACGTGGTTGTCTGACATCTCTGTCTCGCCTGCATTAATGCAGACTGGGTGCAGACTGCCTCCAGCATGTGTTTGAGAGAGAAATCTGAGATCTGTGCATCAGTTTTGCAGCATTTATTGATGAAGAGTAACAAAGAGCTGCACAAGGTCCTTGCAGTTCAGTACATGTGATGTGCAAGAGCATACATGCCTATTCGTGTGCATGTGTTTGATTCCGCTTTGAGGATGTTTCTATGTGATATGTGTGCATAATGTGTTCTAAAGGGGTTCGGTAGGCACGCGATGGGACACATAGGGCTGCTCTCCCGCAGATGCAATTAGGCTAAATGGGATTATGCCTATCACATTTCAGACAGGCCGGCCCCACGGCCACCTGGGGGAGAGGGTGATGGGTGGACGAGGAGGGGGTGATGAAGAGGGATAGAGAAAGGGGAAAGGGGGTGGAGAGGTGGAGAAGATGCAGAGCGGGGAATGTGGTCTCTTAGAGACAGCATCCAGGCTGCAGCAGAGCACACTGATGCTATGCCGAAGGAGAAAATGCGTCTGCCTTCTTCTTGCTGCATTGAAAAGATTTGTGAAAATATAAAGTATGAAACCAGGTACGTATCAGATGATTCAACACTTTTCACACCCAAAATATAATGACCGTGTATGTTGTCTTTCATGTGATGTACTATAGTGAATGCCCCTCTGGTATCAGGCTAAATGTCAGCATCAACAAAGAAACCGAGGGAGGGGAGGCTGACATTTTCACACCGGGTGATTCTGCCCATAGATTCGCCTCATAGAAGCGGTACTCTATTGAACTGTGTGGTCACAGGGTGAGAGGGAGGACATAGATGAATGTTCACTGTGGTCAGACACTGATTTTATACAAGTAGTGGTATTCCTGAAGGTCTGGTATGCTGCATCCTTATAAATAGAAAACCGGATGCTTCCTATGTTTTTAGTGGTGACAAAAGTATTGTCTCTTTGTGTCTTCATGTCTCATATCATTTTAATCATATAGTAGCGGTTTTGCCCCACTCCAGAATAGTGTCCCACTGAATGACATACAAGTATGTTTTTTTTTTTTTTTTTTTTTTTTAGAATATTTTATTTTCAGCTTTCAATTCAACAAGATACACATGAAAACACAAACACACAACTCCAAACCCCTCCCCCAACCCACCCACCAACAAACTGAGAGAAAGAGAGGAAAAATAATAGAAATAAAAATAATAAAAACGGTCAAGAGGCAAGGTAGACATACAGTAAGCACTGACGGCAAAGATCTTGCAAATCTACAACCCGTCCACCATAGAAGCCGACAATGTGTCCATATATGCCAAATAAGGCTGCCACATCTCTGTAAAAGTATTATAGTCTTTCCTGAGTGTATATGTATGTTTTTCAAGTGGAACACAGCTATTCATTTCTCAAACCCATCTTCCTATAGGAAGTTGGGAGTCAGACTTCCACGTGATGGCGATGCACTTCCTGGCAACACACAAGGCCAGTGAGAGAAACTTCTTTTGAGCTTTTCTTAATCGTGCATCAATATTTGTAGTATCTCCTAATAAGCAGGTTTGAGGATCTAATGGGAGATGCACTCCTAGAAGTTTTGTCAGAAGAATCATGCCAGAATGTGTTAAGTTTTGTGCATAACCAAGTGCAGTGCAGGAATGAGCCCTCTTCTATACTACATCTAAAACACAAGCTGGATATCTCAGGTTTGTATTTATGCAATTTCTGTGGCGTAAGATAGGATTGATGGAGAAAGTTATAATAGGTCAGCCTGTATCTGGAGTTAATAGTGGCAGTTAGACTTTTTTGACACAAGACCTGGCCGGAGACAAAGTTTAGCCTGACCAGAGCTCTGTACCCATTGTCACACCCAAGTCGGACTCCCATTTCTCCCTTGATTTATGTAAACCTGGTTTTGGAGCATCATCCATCAAGAGAGAGTACACTTTTGAGATAAGACGAGGTGCGTTACCCTCATGAAGCAGTCCTTCCAGATCATTGAGCATGGGTAAAGTCATTTCAGATCCCAAAACAGATTTAAGAAATGATCTTAGCTGTAAATAACAAAAAAAGTTTCTGCTGGACAGATCATACTTCCTCCTTAGTTCCTCAAAAGACATCAGGGATCCATCCTCATAGAAGTCCTCCAAATGACGAATCCCTTTCTGGTGCCACATTTCCAGTGACATAGGTATGAGTTCATTCTGTTTCAATGGTGTTTTGGGTGAAAATATATTTTTTAGTCCAATATTTTTCCGGACTTCATGCCACGTTTTGATGATATGAATCAAGACAGGGTTGTCAGTTCTTCTGGAGATAGCTGTAGGAGTCCATTTATAGATAAAGTCTGCAGGAATATTTTCTTTAAGAGCATACATAATCCAATTGAAACCCAAGGTGGGACATTTTCCCTTTCAAAAAGAAAAGAAACAAGTCGCATTTGGGCAGCCAAATAATGCTTTTCAAGGTTAGGCAGTCGAAGACCCCCCAGTTTATAGTCCCATGTAAGTTTTTCTATTGAGACCCTTGGAGTCTTACCATTCCATATGAATTGTCTGATATGTTTATTAAGGTTTTTAAAAAAGCTGAGTGGCACTGGAATCGGTAAAAGGGTTCTGAAGATGTATCTGTGCAGCTTCTCTGGGCCTCTTGACATTATACGTTTATCTGTGAAGTAACATTTGTTAAATTCACTGTCTTTACACACAAAATTATGAAACAGGCTAAACTTTGTCTCCGGTTTCTGTCAGAAATGAAAGGTCAAGGGGCTGAAGGTTTAATTAAACATGTTTAACTCCCTTCTATTGTCATATTGTCCTATAGACCGTATCACACACACACACACACACACTGAACAGTGAGACATTTGGGCCAATGGTGGACCTTCCTCACCTACATGCACCTCCTTGGCAGGAGCAGAGCAGAGAAGGGCACAGTGCCGCCATCCTCCCAGTCTCCCACGGTCACTCTCACATTAATCAAAAGGGATGTGGTGGTTCCCAGCTCACCTCGCAGTCCCCTGGTGCCAGCTGTGTTTGGGATGGGCCCTGTTGGCCTGCCTGCCCCTAATCACACACTGTCATTGTTCCTTCGGCCTTGTAAACATCGAGCCTGCTACAGCTGATCAAATCCAGGGTCACATACGCTCAGAACTCACGTGCACAGATGCATACGTAGACCTGCGCAAACACATCCACATTCTCACTTCTCCGCATACAAATTCACTTTCTCAGCAGGAAAAATGCACAAATTGTTTCCCTTTTTCCTCATATTTTATGAATCAGAAATAAACTAAATTCATGAACACGTCACAGCAGGGATAACTAAAGATTTTCACCCTCTGTGCCAAAGTACCTGCAGAGAGTGACTGCATTTCTGCACGTTGGTTCCCTCTGGGGTGGATGCCCCATGAGAAGCCCATGTGAATGTGAACAGTGCGTGTGTGTACATTTATCTTTGCGAGCAAATAACTGTCTGAGTGCGACTGGACATCTCTTAATGATGAGGAATTAAACGTTCATGGTACACCACTGAGAGAGACTACAGTATGCTCCTGAACGGGGGTGGGGGGGACGACTGAGAAGTGAGACTGGGAAGAGGCGGGTGGGGTGGGGGGTGGGGGGTGGGGGGGGTGGGGGGGTAAACTGGAGAGCTGTGATAGGATACGGCCCATTAATTATTGAATTTGCTGACGTTATGACAAATGGCGTTGTCCTAGCCCTCACTGGTGCCTGTGACTTTTACAAGGCCAGCTGGACAGAGTCTCAGCACTTCTACTGTTAAACCACATACGCAGGTTTAAAATCTGTGCTTTTCTTTTTTTTTTTGCTTTTTTTTTCAGGCTGAGAGATTTTTTTCAGCCCACCTGCAATGTGGTAGAAGTTAGATTAGGTATCTGGAGTAAAGTATTTCTAAGCTGGGGTCATTTACACTGTTGCAGAAAGCGAAATCCTCTTTGAGAACCTCCACACAAGTTTGATGTTTTGGGAATGAGAGTAATTGAGTGAGGGTGCGTGTAGGTGAGACGTAGTAAGCAAGCCAGTGTGGGAGACAGTTACACCTCCGTGTCGGGTGTTTTTGCGATGCGAGGCCAGCAGAGAAAGAAAGGCAACAGTGTGCTGTGTTTGCACTGTGTAGGACGGCCTCCTGCTCCTGACGTGCATGTGGTCAACTGTGCCCTAAGGAGGCGTCCACTATGAATTGTGGGCTAAAGCCCTGGAGGCTCTGGAGGGTATATACAGTAAACCCTGCACATTCTCCCATTCATGCTGTCAACACAAAATACTGTAAATAATTTGTGCTTTCGCTGAGAACCTGCACTGTATAGTCCACTGTGTGTTTACATCTGTCTGTATTTTTTCTTTTCCTTTGTCCGTGTCTTGCCCACCTCCAGTCTATTGTGAGCAATCTGTCATAGATGCATCATTTCATTGTTCATCTGTGTCTGACTGCATCTAACCTTCAAACACCTCCAACACACCCAGTGTGAAAGCGGAAAGAGAAAGCAGGTGAGACATAGCTCTCAGAGAACATGTACTCAGTGCTGAATACAAATAGGTCTTGTTCGGTTTGTCTAAAATAAGCCCCATTACAGCTGTTAACCTTTAATAGCAACGATGCATCACCTGAAGAAGAAAGAACACACGTCTTTATCACTACTTTTAATATCTCGCAGAAATGAGTCTCTGGCGAATTGCGCGGGGGCTAAAGTGTTACTAATTTAAATTACTAAACAACTGGGTACCACATACTGAATAATGACTCCTTTTATATGAGACACTTAAGATTGACCGAACTGCTGCTAGAATAATAGCACCATTTATGAGTCAAACGTATGGTGAGAAGTCACAGAGGGCATTCTGGGTGTATTTGTCTCCTGTGGTGTTTGCCTGTCTCAGAATAGAGTGACTGTCTGTGAGGGAGCCAGGGTCTGCAGGCCTTATTTCTTTGCTAGCTACACCATCGTTAATGGCTATCCCTGTAGATACAGCCTGCTGCCAGCTGCTGCTCTGGCCCTCTGGAAAAGAGGCTGGCAATTAGACCTTGCACTTAAAACAAGGTGAGTCAGGACCTTTTAATGGTGCACTATTTCTGCGCTCCCACACATGTGGCCGCTTAGATTTTTCGCTGCGCCAGAGAACTCTGGGTACTGAGGCGTGGAGGTTAGTACGACCAGATAACTGAGGTAGTGGGTGGCTTGGTAATGGTGTGGAATTGTTCTGCAGAAATAGCTTTTTGTGAAACTGTACGTGATTTACTCCTCCTCTTGAAGCCATTTGTTAATAGCGGCCTTTCAGCATTCTTTCATAACAAAAAATGTATTTTTTCAAGCCCTTGATTAAAATTAATACCATATCTGCTGGAATATGCTATTGCTGACATTATGTAGAAGAGCTACAGGGCTGCTGCTGCTCCCTGCTTGCTCTGTATCGGCTCCCTGGTGCTTTCTATCCTGAGGGGGTGAGGTTAACTTTCTAATTCTGTCCTGCCGCTCATCTCAGACCTTGATAAGATGGAGGGGAAAGGCTGCCTGTGTTTAGACTGCTGCACCTTGTTTCCTTGGACCTTACCCAGCTGACCTTGAGTCCATACGATGATGAGCATAAACCAGTGAACACATTGACATACATGCTCTCTCTGTCTGTCTCCCTCTCCTACACACAGAGAAACATACACAAACATACACTCAGCATGAAGAGGTCATATGAACATGAGCATGGAAAAAAAAAGATTATTTACTGTTGCACAAATAGAACAAGCGTAGGCTGAAATAAGAGGGGTAATATCCCTGCTATTTTCTGCTGTGTTTAAAGAAAGAATTTTATGAGTGTACGACCTCACATATGCCTATTTTCATTTATCTTTAAATGCCTTTTTTGTGTTCAAATTTAACCTTTTAATAACAGTGTGACAGCAAAATATTTTCCAGCAAAATATTTTTAAAATACAGATGCTTTTGACCTCTTGGGAATGAGCTTTTCAAGGAGTGGCATTGAGTGAGAACAAGAAGGCTGATGTTGACTTAGTGAAATCTACATGTCTGCCAGATCCTTCCTCACGCTGTGAAATTTTATTCCACAGACCAGACTGGAGAGATTCACAGTTGTCCATAAGCTGCGACAGACGTAAAGGCCATTGGACTTTGGAGCCTGGCTGGCTGGAACAGTCAGACTGCCATCTGAGGAAGGGCTATACACTCATGATAAATGACAGCCTTCAACCTGGCCAATCTAAATAGATTATCTTGGCTGCATCCTGTCCTGACCAGGTGCTGATGTGTAAAATGGACCAACTATGTAATAAAAAAAAATAAAAAACGTACAGTCACCTGCTGTATGCTGCCTATTCATGGCAATGTGGATGAAGGAGCAATGGAAACTGGATTAAGTTATAGATAGTTTAGTTATATTTTAGTCATTTTGTGACAACAGTTTTTAACCCTCATGCGGCACTGTGGACATTTTTGGCATCATTTTGGCTGTGTTAGTGCATATGGCACAATTTTTTTTGTAACAAAGTCTCTCTCTTGAAAAATTTTGAAATTCAAATTTTAATTTTTCTAATAGATCAAAAGAACATTGTGAGAAAAATTTACTGCCCTCTTAAGTCATTAAGGACAAAAGTGTCCACTTCCAAAAAACTGCTATAAAAACATTACAGATTAATATTTTTTTCTGCTTTTTTTCTGCATAAATCTATTAAACAACTTCAGCCCTGCTCAAAACTACCAAATATTCAATAATTTCAAGGATTTTAACTCTTTAAATGCCAGTTTGATTACTTGATGTCACTGAAAAAAACACAGACAATGAGTTGTTTTCCCTTTTTTTCATCACAATGACTTAAGAGGGTAATAGATTAAACTGACGCATGATTCAACCCAATCAATTTAAAATAGAAACCTATCATATTGGTGGTGTAAGCATAACCTACATTTTAAACAATGTTAAATCTCTGCAGTTTGTTTCTGCCAGGTCAAAAAAAAAAAAAAAAAATGCAGGTAATGTGAGTGTGCACGGACGCATACCGTGCACATGTGTGTGTCCGTAAAGAGCGCTCTGTCTTTTGTTCTCCAAGAGATAAAGAGCATCCACTGCTCAGTAACAAACACATAAATATGCATTAATCTGTTCTGGTTGGGCGAATCTGAAGAACTGTCAAGCGTCAAATGTAAAGGTCATGCTTTGCTTGCTGTAAGGGGAAAATCCTGGAGACCATGGTTAGGGCACTATTTGAATAAACTATGCAAGGATTTACAAGAAGTAACCTTCAGGGGTAAACACGCCCCCTTTGCTCACTAGGGAATAGCTACCATTATGAATGCGTTCTGTCACCAACTTCACCATACTGGATCAGACTATAGATGTCACACGGATCATGATAGATAGTCAGCTGGTGGGCACCAGTATGGTTTTCATCATCTTGTGCTTTTAGATTAATGTGTCATTCATTCCTTCCCTCCTCTCTAATGCTTTTTACATAATTTTCACACTGTTTATTTATTAGATGTATTACTGCAGTGGATAATATTGTGTATGGAAACAGTGTGCAACAATGGATTACCTTTTGAATTTTGAACAAAGTGCCCCCACGCCAACCCCCACCCCTCTCCGTGTAGCATGACAGCCGAGCAGAATGTGGCAGGTGGAGGTCTTTCAGGCAGAGCGAGGGGTGACCTTGCCACTTCCTCTGTAGAATTGGTTTGGTTGGTAACACAGCGCCAGGTCCCCGAAATGTGCTACAGCTTTATAGACAGGCCTGGTGAACAGAGGGCCAGTCCCAGCCCCAGTCTCATGCCCAGCCCCATGGCAGCAGATGCCACATGGCGGCCCCAGAGCCTTCAGCCGGCGAGGAGACGTAGGCGAGCGCCAGCCGGGTCACCGAAGCCCATGTCCATGTCATGCACAGAGAAGGCCTTCTCAGCAGGCAGGCAGGCAGCCTGCCGTCCTCTCCTGTCCCCCTTTCTTGGAGGCAGAGTGTAACAGCTCGTTTGCACGTGCTTTGTGTAGATTAAAGCAAGAGGCTGTCAGGAATAATTAAAAGTAATAGAGCTTAGCGCTTTTTGGATTAGTGTCCAAGACAGTGATACTACTGTCTGGGTAGGAGTGTTTATTTATGTTTCCTGTGTGTGAGACTGTATGTGCGTACATATAGTATGTGTATGCGTTACTTCTCAAATTAATGTTCACAAAACGTGCTGAGGTGATACATAATGTTGAGAACTAATGATAATGTGTCTTGTCCTAACCTTGTGTGTGTGTGTGTGTGTGTGTGTGTGTGTGTCTGAAAGAGAGAACAAGACAACAAAGTCCTCTCATCCCATTAAGTCTATTCTTCAATCACCCAAATGGTTGCTTGGGCAAAGTTAATTGCGACTCTGCAGTAACCCACGTAAAATGCATAACAAAGACGGAATAATTAATATACAGAGGACATGTAAAAAACATAATGCATAATTGACACGGTTTTGTTCGGTCATTTCAACCATCAATCTCTCGTCCCACAGCAACCCTATAAATAACACTCTATGAGCAGTTGTTTTGTTGCTTATCTTCATCATTTTAAAAATCGGGTTTTAAGATTTATTCTGTGTAAATTACCACATTAATGTTCTCTGGCATCACATATGTTTCTCTTTTCTATTTTTTCCTCAGTACATATTTATCAGTGTATTCGGCTACCGTCATGTAATTTGTCAGTTACCTTTAAACTGATTTGCAAAGTTTCCTGCTTTAAATGTTAACATAGACCGTCAGAGTAGAATATTTAGGTTAGGTTTTGGCATCCATCCATCCATTTTCCGTAACCGCTTAACCTTATCAGAGTCGCGAGGGGCTGGAGCCTATCCCAGCTGACATTGGGTGAGAGGTATTGTACACCCTGGACGGCCAGTTCAGGTTTTGTCATATACTTTTTTGGTCAGCTTAAGTAATATCCTGAAGGGTGGCTCGGTGAGACGCTGAGGCCACCCTGAGCATACCCCTGCACCCCTAGCAGAGAGATAGAGATGAATTCATCTCGCTCAGAATGTTTCAAAGTTAGTCATGTCATTTTCTGAACTCATCTTTTAGTAGCTTCAAAATTGCTGCTTGAGTGCTCCCACGAGTGGGCGTGGCTTCAGCACATTCAGCAGACATGCCCCCCACAGTCCTGGAGCTGAGAATACTGCTTCATTTTTACACGATTTTGACACCTAATTTCATAAACTTGTTGATATTTTTAATCATTCAAATTTGGCTGGGTGGTTAATATCACTTTCTTCTTCTCAACTCAGAACACATATTTATTCTTAATTTACACAGACTTTAAGTAAATCCTACTGTATGTGTCAGCATCTGTAGTATTCTTCAGCACAATTAATGTGAAAAAAGTTGTATGATAATATGCACAGTAAAAAAAAGCTAAAAATCACAGGCTCTGGATTTAGATATCATATGACTTTTCTGGCCCGAACTGCAGAACATTTGTAATTTAAAACTAATGTCTTTGAATAAACATGGGGCGATATAAAGGAAAAATGTTAAACCAAAAGGTCATTCAGCAGAAATACTGTGCTTGGATGTGGAAATAGGTACGCAGCACATTATGAATCAGCTGATGTTTATCTCAAAAATGCACTTGTGAACGCTTCACTTAGCAAAAACAGTTATTAGGAACTTCCACTGGACACAGTCAGTTTAGCCATTATTCAGAAAATATTTAAAATACCCTTTTCCCATAATAGGAACTTTAGTAGTGACCAACACTAAGGCAGCATATTTTCGGACCAAAGAAAGGTGCATGTATTCCAATCCAGATTAGAGTGTGGCGTTCTTTAAATACAAAATGATATCTCCCATCATAAAAGCACACAGGAGGATGAAAATGTACACCATAATGAAATTAGAGGGGGCGAAATTACTGTTTGGACTTACAGTACAGTAATAGCATGATGAATTATGGCACATTTTCTTCTGGGGACATTGCTTGAGGAAATATTATAAAACGCCCATGGGAACCGGCAGTCATCAATCACACATGGTGTCGTTGGGGGTGTTGTGGTGGCCCTGAGGACTCTGGTCTACACAGCAGCCAGTAATCTAAATGGTGACACCAAGTACCAAGGCCTCCGTGGGGCTGCCCGCTCTGTCGCCTGCAAAGAAAACAGATCAGGGGAGAGGGATCAAGGTTTGTTTTCTCCCTTTTCTAGGTCATTATTTATTATGTGAAATATCAACGTCCTTGGCTGCTGCATGGGATCTTCTTCCCCCCAATTGACAGATCTCATTATAAGATAAACGTGACAAAGATAGCTCATAATGCTTCAGAGAAATGTAACACCATTAGCGGGTCATTGTCATCGTTCTAATGTGTCCTTTTAAGCCGCTTAGTGAACTGGTGCTGAAGTGTGATACAGGGATTAACCTATCAGAGAGTTGCTGTGGAGGAGTTGAGCCGCCATTGATGGAAATTTTTGGACGTGTGGTGATATCTTCCCAGGCGCTACGCAGAGTCATGGTGGAGCCTGATTCCTAAACACACAGAGGTTTCTGGGATACGGGGGAGGATGTCTGGAGGGTATAGGCATGCACAGGACTGGAGCTGGCGTGTACTTAGTGTATGACTTCTTTAATGTTGCAATGGAGGAGATGCTTTGATTCAAAACATATGGATGCATTTTTTTCCCCCTCATGTGCTTGGGAATTATTTTTGTCATTTATTTTTATGCATTACCTACTGTAGGTTGCTTACAGTGATACTGCAACAATTATCTTCATTGACGAAACATAGCAAGCACTGGTAGTTGCACGACAAACAACATAAATCTTACTGTATTACCAAAACTACATCTCATTTCTAGGACAGCCCTCTATTAAAGAATGTGCTTTTAATGAGTTGACAGAACTGATATACTGAGGTTGAGCGTCTGCTTCAGTGAATTAATGAGTGAGTTTCACATTTGAGTTGTGGAAATGACTTCAAAATGTGAATGACAGCAAATGCTTCCAGGGTTAAATGGTTATTTATGAGGCCATTGTTTAATTCTAACATACAGTGGAACCATCTGCAGTCATGAGGACACATCGTTATCGTTCAGTCATCCATTGTACTTTTGGTGACTGTTAGCTGACACAATTTCACTGATCAGTTTCACGACCTCATCAATCATACTATTAGCTCTCAGCATCACATTAACATCATATTAAAGTGAGTGAGCAACACAAAAGATGCGTTTTAATGATGATACAACACGCACTAGCTGGCATATTGTCTATGGCGCACACAAATATACACACACTTGACAAATGCGCTGAGAAGTCTATTTGTAAGCTCTGTTATTCTCGAGATATTCTATTTACATCAAGAAAATCTTAGCACAAAGGTTACAGTATGATCAGAAACGAAAGAAAAACTGAATGTAATGATGCTAACCATGCCTAGCATGACATCTCCGAGTCAAGTTTAATGGAGGTAAGACATTTCAGCCGAGCTTCACTATTGCATTTTCTCATTTCATGGCTCAGCAGGAATTACCAAAGCTTTTTTGATTACATTTTCATATGACCTTGATCTCAAAGGGCAGAGCAATCAATACAATAGCCATTACCATACTGGTAATTGTTAGTGAAATAGTAATCATTTCTCGGGCCCCAGAATCTCTTTTAGCTTCTTATTTATTTATTGGGCATATGGAGTGAGAACGGGGCTGCTAGCCGAGATGGATGTGATGAATAGAGCCCCGAGATGCAAATTAAAATGTTTGTAATTAAACCCACTGATCATAATGGCTTTCTTGCTGCAGTCCTGCTGGTTCTGGCTGGAACAGAAATGGATTTTAGTGTTAGAATTTTTAAAATTTGAGACCTTTACACCCTCAAATTGTGTTATTTTCTGTTTGTTTCTGTGTTTCTGCTATGTTAGCATTGCAATCTGAGTGCAAGGTTGGCATGACGTACTGGAGCCATCTTGTTTACATTCAAACATCGGACAACATGTGAAACGGCACTGCACCAAGTCACAACGCAGTAGTCAGGAGTAGTCAGGGTAATGGGACTATTTATTCAGCTTTGTTAGGAGAAGAGGTCATGTGATCAGGGGATAGTAATTATAGCATACGCTTAATTACATTAGCAACCTCCTGTCTTTTCATATTATCTCTGACGCAAAAAAACACAGAGAGAGATTTGATTATGTTAATAAGCAGCGTTTTATACATGGTAATGGAGGCCTAGTTCAAAGCCATTAGTGCTATGAGGAATATCCATTTGAGTGTCGGAGCTCTCGAACGCAGCTCGGCTCAAAGTGCACATTGTTTAATGGTATTGATCAACGGTCTAGCGAGCTCCGGGGCTTTTGCTCATTACTGTGTCTTATTCATGCTTTCTTGGGTAATGATGCCCACACAGCAATTACTGCCACAACCATTTAGATGATCTAAGAGAGAAATCATAATCATAAAAAGACGAAGGAGAACAGAAAAAAAAAGCATTGTGTGTCATTCTCTGAGAGGGAAAACTGCTTGTTGAGAGGAAACATACAAAGATTTCAAGTACGTTGACTTCAGAAATCTCCATTAACTTCCATCAAACTCTCATAGTTGATTCCAGGGTAGAGTCCTAAAATCTCGATCCCAAACACAGTTGAGAATAACCTTCTTATAGCGCGAGATAAGCTCGTGTTTCCAGTACAAATACTTGTTATTATTATAAAGCATTTATAGTTTTTTGAGTGAGTGAATTTAATCTCGATCATCTTAAATCTACCATCTGTACAATTTGAGTTCCTTGAATGTAGTATTTCATATCCGTGTTTGCAAAGGCAGCTTAGTGACGTAGTTAGACGGTGTAACTACTAAAAATAAGAAATGAATTGCTTCGTATCTTGCGAGCTAAAGGATTAATACAATCAAATTTGTCACATCGGCATAGCTGCAAGGGACTGTTTGACATGAATTTTGTCATCTGCCCGTGTCTGGGAGGGTCCGCACCCACTTCACTCAGCCTACGCAGACAGCCAGTGCAATATAAACCGAAGCTCTTGTGCATCCCTTGTTCGTGTCTGCATCATTTTTGTAGTATATACAACCCTTTAGGCTCTCCCTTTGTGAGGCTGTTTGCAGAATTAATTTGAGAACAGCGTATTTGACTATATTTTTTGCCCATAGGGGCTTTATAAAACCAATCAAAGCATATACAAAGCTAGGTCAGTTTATGAATCAACCTTGCTCCTCTCACATAGTCTCTGGCTGTCTGTCTTGTTTTCCATTTCAGTCTCTCTTTCTCTCAGCCCCCCCCCCTCCCCTCCTGCCCGCCCTTTTCCCATCTCTCCCTGTCAATGAGGCGGCAGACATCCCAGACCTGCTCAGTCAACTGCTTCAAGATTTATTCTTTGTAACAAATCTGCAACAGCTGGAGAGCCGGGGAATGCATGTAAACTTTGTGTGTGTAATTTGGTGACAAGTCAGGCTTAATCAAGCTCCCAGTGGCTGGATGAGAGGAGCGCAGGGGAGCGGCATATGGGGAGCTGAGTGGTGAACAGGCAGTGGGCAGGGAGGGAGACACAAAGCTCTGTTCATGTGCATTAACATGCTGTACAGTAGCAGTGGCAGGCACACAGACAGCCAGCAGTCCGCCAGCTCCATCCCTAGTCTTCATAGACATGTAGACCGGCACTGCACTGGCTGTATCCATATTGACAGATATGTTTTTGTTAAAAGCCTATAGAACTAAACATTTCTGCTAGATGTTACAGACATATGGACATGTTTAATCAGGGAAAGGATTTTTTGTGTGTGAACTTAATGTGCATAATCAGAAGCTGAAATCCCTGCCACTAGGTAGACATGCAGAAATTGAACAAACAAACATGACAAATAGTGCTTAACTATCCAATTCTTTCTACTTATCAATTAGAAATGATCTACAAATGACATAAATGACTGCTATTGTGTTTAAGATCCCTGAAAGGAACATATCACTTGGTAGTGCTATGGTGGGTGTAGTAGTATATACTATATTATCATCCATAGATGTCAACTTTCCAACCTGGCCATAGAACATGGCAGTGAGAGTAATTACACAAACACGCATGCTCTCTTTTTTTGACTGTATTCCCTTTTTCTGAGCACAGTGTTTCTTTTTTATCCAGAGCATCAGAAACAGTTCATGTTTTTTTTTTCCTTGGTTCTTGGTTTATAAAATGCACCACTACCGGTTCACCAGCGCAGAAATGTCACCACAGACATCAAATTTTAAAAACTCTGATATGCTGCGGAATACAGCGATTAACCTGGTGGTGATAGGCTTTGTGCCAATACAAAATGTGCTCGATTAATATTTAAGCTTTTTTCCCCCCTACAGTATCTGCTCCTGGCATCTAAAGCATGATTGACATTTGTATGGTTATGTTTAGACAACTCAAAAGACTTCGGCTTGGTTAGGCTTAATGAAAGATTGTAGTCGGGGTTAGATATCGAGCATGACACAGGACAAGTTGACTTTTTCAACGTTCAAGCAAAACCACTATCTTTTCTTAAATGTAACCAAGTGTAACCCCGTTGTCCCGTGCTTTGCACCTGCTGTGGACGTCTCTGCAGTGTAGGAGTGTTACACATCAGATGCAATCGTTAGCATGTCTAGCTAACTGGCTTACTACCTGCAGTAGTAATCTAGCGTTACTTCCACAAGTTCACATATCAATATATATTTCTTTGTTAGTGTGGTTATAGTTTATATTACAAAAAAGCCTTGTTCATGACTACTGCTTCTAGATATTCACACAAGCATGTAAGCTAAGTAGCTAAACAAAGTTATGCTAAATAGCAGTCTCATCTTACATTTTTACTTATGTTACTTGTAATAGGTGCCTGCTAGGACGAACTAGCTCTACACTGAAATACAAGAACAGCGTTTTTGGTATTTGTATTTCCATGTCTTCAATCAAATAATTAAAAAAATCAGCCGGCAAAATTGATGGTCGCCAGCGAGAGAGCCTGCTTTTGTCAGAACATTTGAAAATACAAAATAAATGAGTAATACTGTATACTGACATATTTTGATAAATGATTGATAAATTAGGCAATTACATCATCCAGAAGAGGCGGAGCAGTACCATAATCTGACCCAACACAACAACATACATGGAAGCCATTGGAGATGTCCTTGCCACTGGTCTGTTGTATGAGTGACACCCTAACACACACACACACACTCTCTCTCCCTCTCTGACACACAGGGGGGGCTTAATGTTAATGACAGGGTCTGTAGCTGAACTGAACTGTACAGCTCGTGCCAGCTGCCCTACGCAGCTGCAACACATGACCGAGAAAAGAGAGAAGAGGAAAGATAGATAAATATGGTAAAGACAAGTGTAAAGATAAATGTTATGGATTAGACAAGAGGAAGCAACAGTGGTGCAGCAGTGAAAGCATAGAGAGAGTGGGCGAACTGTAAAGGGAAGGTATGGAGGTTAACATTGAGAGAGATGCTGTAGATGGAAAAAAGAATAGTTCTTCATATACTGTAGAGACCTTGCTTGGTCTCCAAGCTTCAATGTCCCTATTGAAACATCCATCCACAAGATTTCTGCACTGACTTGTTTACGTGTCAGTTGAAAGGAGCTATTGTGTGTCTCCCATGGTTCGAGGCATTTTGTTAGCCACTGCATTTTTTCTACCCTTGGAATTATTGTTTTTTTCAATAGAAGAACCTTTGGCTGTATTCTGTACATTATGTACAAAATAGGGGTAGCCATGGTTACGCGATTAAATGAATTGAGACTTTTGGCTGAAGTTGATTGTTACAAGGGAAGACTGTGCATTACATTCTCTATTAACTTTGGAATGGCCACCATAAAAGTGATTCAGAAACCTTGATACATATGTATGAGAGCACGATTTAATTTTTTTTTTTTGAAATACAAACAAGCCTTAAATAGGAGGAGAGGGAAGATGGCGTAAAAGAGGGGTGGATTATGTGAATGTGGTGTGTGAGCTCGGGCGAATGTGCGCGTGTTTTGTCATGATGCATTATAGTTTCTCCTCAGGAACACATGGCAAGGTATTTACCAAGCCATCTGCTAAAATCGCCTGGCTGAATTGAGCTGACGTCCAGTTGCTAAGGAAATGGATGCTTTTCAAAGGGGCCAGCCAGTGTTGCACACCTGTCAGTGTAAAAGGACCCAGTCTCTCTCGCTGTCTGCCTCTTTCTTCATCTCTTTATGCTTGTGTGTCTGAAGCTCATCAGTCACATACTACAGTCAGATGTGATGAGTGTTCCTGCCTCAAAGAAAATCACTATTATTCAGTTCTCTATGACTTTGTGTGTATGTTTGCTTGTATTATATATTTTAAGTGCTAACCTTTACCGTTGGTAGATTTCTTTTTAAAATTACAATAAAACTGCTAAAAATCATTCAAATGGCCCGATGTGTGAGCTGATGTGGATCAGCCCTGTGAGAAGCATGACATACTGGCTCAGAAGTAAACGTGAAAAAGGAGCACGGTGCACTTCAGCACAGTTGGGCACGTCAACGAGCAGGTGGTTATGATTGCTTTAGTGTCACAATCCTACGGCCTGCGGCTAGACACTTTTCCCAGAAGAAGTTAATGCAGTTGGAGAAGTGTGTCCAGGGCTTGTGATGGGTCTCAGAGAAAGTGGCTGCGGGGCAGGGCATGACCTTCGGAGAGAAGCTTTGTCATCTCGGGCCTGAGCGCCACGTCCCTGTCTGGGTGACACCTATAGAGGTCACCAGAGGGGCAGACTTCTGGTCATAAATCAACAAGGTAACTTGGGACGTGGTGTCCTTTTGGTCCCAATTCCACTGTCCTGCTTGGGCCTTGCCCTAGATTCAAGAGGAGAAATGATATCATATGAGATGGAATGTTCCAACATAAATGAAATGAAAGCTTGAAATGTGTCTTTCCCTGAAAGCTTAGAGAAATGTGATATTTGTGCCGAGAGCTTTATGAGTTAAAGGTACAACTCCTGAGAACGCTGCTTGACTAATGTTGTTATATATCATAATATATGATATTTTCTAGGATTAAAGTGCAGATATTTTACAAGAAAGTTGAACTGCTGTACAATATGGTCCTCTTTTGTCTTCACCTTTTAAATTTACCTCGATCATGAGGTGTTGAATTAGATAAAGAGAAGGACAGAGGAGAATGAAATAGGGTTTGTGGTTTTTATGTAAATCTAATTAAAAAATGTCAACATTCATCTTATTTAACTTCACCTGCTGTGCTGCTACCTGTACTGACCATCGTGTCCTAAGCTCCTTGAAAGAAAAAACACATCGATAAGCGGGTTTATGTCCTTGTAACCTAGCTACATAAGGTGAATATCTGAGTGCAAGATCAGAGCTTTTGCTCTCCCTTTGTACTTAACATCAGCCTTTGTATTCTACACTCTCTACAGTATATTATTACTTTACCATAACAGGACCATCAGCCTTCCATTAGTGAAATATTAATATGCATCTCAGTAAGATAATTGCCCTCATTGCTCTCATCGCCCAGACACCATGTGAACTTAGAAACAATCCCTCCTGTCTGTTTGCCACAGAACAAAAGGGCCTTGGATGGAGCAGGAACATCTTCATTTCCCTCACAGAATACATTAGGCCTGTAAGTGGGCTCGGTTATTGCCGATGCCTGCGTTTGCGTTGGGCACCTGGGATTCTCCAGACCTGTTTGATGTGGCCCTTTTCAAGCACTCTGATCATCCTGTTAAATTGCGGCTAATGGACAGGGCCTGCCACTCGGCGAGGCCCAGACAACGGGGGGACAATTTAGTGACACGCACACACCTGTCCTTTGTAGTTGAGCGAGACATTGTGTGCACAGGCGCATTAGTCTCTGTGGTGCTCATACAGGCACTTTGTGAGCTGCGGTGTAGCCAGAGCTGCCATTTAGGCCTGAATAACCCCAGGTGCCATTACCTTGGGTACCTGAGTATCCCCCCCACGCACACACACAGTCACACACGCACTCTGACCAAACAATACAAAGCTAGTGGGGGCGGAGGGGGCTTGTACATACGTTTGTGTGTGTTATATATTGTGTGACGTGTTTGTGTGGCTGCGTTTACACAGTGGACTGTCTTTTTCACTATGGGGTAGGGCTGATGCATAGCTGCACCTGTCCCTTCAATGGAATCCCTTCAATGGAGAATAATAGGTGGGGGGGGGGGAGTTGCCAGGGCATTGCAGAGACAGACCATGTTTTCCACTGTATAACATATTGGTTCATGCCAAAAAAATTGGTGATTTTTGTTTCTTTTAAAAAAAAAATGTTCAGTATTCTGTGGTTTATTTGAATATATTTCTTTTCATCAGCAGCTCCTCACTCTTTATTTAGATCTTTGTTGAGTATCTTTATTCTGGATGTACTAAAATAATCAAATTCTATTTTAATGCTTTACATACTTCTTGTTTCTCATTAAGATTGTGGGAATATCTTAATTATTAGACCTATTATTATTATTATTAAGTGTTAGTCATATGCCCTTACACATCAAATTGGCTTACTTTCTGCTTATTTCTTGTGTATGAAATGTTTGCAGAGTACAGCAGCCGTGACATTTCTGCTAATTGGTGAAACCTTTAACCGAGCAGAATCTCTCTCCCTTTGTCCCTGATCGCTACCAATCTTTTTAAATTAAGCAAAAATAGCGCAGATTATTATTCCTCATCAACAACCAAACAATGAAAAACAAAACAAAAAAACCCAAGGCCCAAGGAAATCAACACCGCTCATACAAACACACTGCAGGCTACTTTTCTGAAGTGTGCTGGAACAAATAACTGAGCAGGTAACTGAGCAGAACCTTTGAGAAATGTCCGAGGCTTGGCTCCCAACCAAGCCCATATTGAATGGCACCTAACAGTTTTAAATCAAGTCTGTGTGCCCAGCATCTGATGTGGGAGGGACTGGGAAAGGCTTTCTGTGAGCGCACCGGGAGATTTTTATATTTGAGCTTAGTATGTGTGTGTGCGTGTGTGCGTGTTTGTGTTTGTGTGGACAATGACAGTATCTGTTGTGCCAGAGGAACTGATGAGCAGGTGGTCTGAGTGGGATTCAGCATACTCTCTCTCCCTCCTATTCACACTAGCACTCATCTCTCTCTGCTTCTGTATTTGAGCGTGTGTATGTGTCTGTCTCTCGGGCGGTCTCACTCTCTTTTTCTGTTTTTCTTGTTTAATTTCATTTTTGTTTGTTACATGTGAATCACCGTTTAGTGCACTGCTTGGGCTGAGCGGAAAGTAACGCAGCTTACTTTTGTAATAAATGTTGAAAAATTGACCTTCTCTGGAAATGACATGCAATATGGGAGTTTTGACACCTGCTCTTGAATGTATGTTTGATGTTGTGATGAATAAATCATTACAGGAACTCTCCTCTTCCATTACAAAGGCAGTGCAATGTTACATGACTCAGAGGACTCTGGACAATACCTTTCATCTACACACATGCACACACACACACGCATACTTTACATACCATCACTAACCAGATGTCTGTGTATTGATTGCTCCAGTGACACGGTTCAGTGACGTTCCATTTAGCTGATGTGAATACAGCACACTTACTGTCCACATGCATAGACACACGTAGACACACACCTGAGCAGCTCAGGATAATACACTGTACGGGGTGCCCTGCACCATTCACAGCGGGTCTAATATGACCCATATGTTCGTGGCGCTTTGTTGACCTGCTTGGACAGTGACACAGTGTTGAGTATCAGCTCCATTCAGAGGATCAGGTTGTGGAGACACGGTGTCCCATGTCTTCCTTCCTCTCACTTGGGGTCATGCTGCAAATTCAACTAAGATGACTTTAAAAATGAACTTGTATTTTTAGTGGAAAATAGGGATGTGTATCAGTTTTGTAATGATGAACAATAACCTTTGTACATTTACTCAGATACCCTTTTTTTCAATGTTCTTCTACTTGAGTATTACCATTTTAAGCTACTTTACATTTATACGCCACTACATTTATTTGACAGCTTTAGTCAGATTGCAGTTTTACACTCAAAATATGTGAGTTTAGAAAGTATTATGCATAAAATACCAAATAGTTTTGAAGCTAAATATAATCTAAATTCTGCAAAATTATTCATTTTTATGAGTTAAGTACAATGTGTTGGTAATACTTAGTAATACACTAGTACTATAGTGTGGTGTGACTAGTTTCATTATATTTACTTTAACTATAGATCAGTATATGATCTGAGTGCATCCACCAATGCTGTGACATAATAGACATCAAAACCTGTCAGTTGTACTTATTTCTTTATCATGATTTCTGATTTAAAGCATTTGGACTGTATTTTACAGGTTTTGTATGGCTGCATGTATAGTTCTGTAGATAAAGGGTAAAAAAGGGATCCAAAAAGTTTTATTTTGGTATTAACGCAAGCATCTGGGCATTTTCAAATGATACGCAGCCTTATTGGAAAATACCGTTAAGTTTCGAGTGAAGAAAAAAATAGTTCAATAAAGAGCTGAAGTGATTAGACAGGAAATAATCAGCAGTTATTTTGATATTCATTATCATTTTTGAAGGAAAAAAAGTGTGGTTATTTGCTGTTCTTTGTCTAATGTGATCGTAAACTAAATATATTTGGGTTTTGGATGTTTGATGATGTCTCCTTGGGCTGTAAGAAATTGTGCTGGGTATTTTTCATTATTTTCTGAAATTTGAGTGAGTTAATTAAGACAATGATCAACAGATGAATAGATAATGAAAATAATCATTGGTTGAAGCAAAAGCTCAGTGTGTTCATATTCTTAGGACCTGTTGTTTTGTTTTTTTCTGTACTTGTCTGTGTTAATAACTGTGGTCATAAACGCTCTGCAGACAAATTAATTCACATGATATATATATATGACACTTTGTAGCCATGCCGTGTCGGCACTGATGACTGAGCAAGATGTGAGCTGAGCAACGTCGACAGTTAATGTCTGGCGTGTCATGAATTATAAATAATAGAGGTGAGCTTTCAGCTGGCCGGTGACAAACATTCCTACAGGAACATTTTAAGTGTTGGGCTTTCTGCTATTGTGTCTGCAGCTGCACTATATATGATATGAAAGACAGCGTGTTCAAAGCAGCAAACCATTTTTCATTCCTCTCTGTATCACTGCGACTTGCGTCAGCCTAAGGCAAGAAAAAAGCCAGCCAGTTTTAAATATGCAAATATTTTAGGAATTAGGGGCTTGATTTGAATAATGATGTGAAACGATGAACTCATTTTTACTGGAGAGGAAGAGGCATGTTAACTGTGGTCCACTGTCCTTTCTCATTAGCCACAGTACATCAAGCCTGCAGTAGCTGTGTTACTGTTGCTATGTATGTGTGTCTGTTTAGATGTTTAGCACAAACCTTGAGTCTTCTTTCATCGCTCTTTAATTAAGGAGTATTTTTCTGCATTTTGTGTCAGCTCTTTATCAGTTATGGCAGCACAACTAAAACCTCCAAACCAAGGGGAGAGAGACGGGTGTATGGAGGAAGATAAACCGTGAGACTGCGGACTGGACTGTGGATGTATAAATACATCTGAAACATAGTCATTTTTTGTTTTATCTCCTGCTTTAATCTCACTTGGAAATCTGCTACTGCAGCCACCGTCTCATCATTTATCCCCTTTCCGCTCTCAGCAGATATTTAATTGAAAGCTTCAGTCAGACGATCTTTGTAAATGATACTTTTTAATGGGGCTAGAAAGTGCGAGAGAATTTATGATTCATGTTTTGATACATGGCTGTAATCTGTTGATAATTTCCATCAGGTCTCGGGTGCTTGTTAATATTTATTGGCTGTTTTGTTAAGTTGTAAACTGTAGATCAATAAAGGGTGCACTTAAGAAAATTAGATAAAGGATTTATTTTTATTGGTATTGATTATGAAGTCTGGCGGAGAGAGGGAGAGAGGGAGGGAAGGAAAATTGTCTCTGCATTACCTTTGTGAGGAAAGATGGAAGCAAAAAAGCTGATTTTCTGATTACTTAGATTTTTTTATGGCCTAAAGTACATAGAGGAAAAGTTTTTCGCTGCCTTTGCCTTGTAAAGAATATCATTTTTTCAGGTAACAGCAATTTTTTCCTGCTCTGACTTGTATGATATCATTTATATTTTGGTGCGAGAGGAAGAGGATGTGTGTATACAGGAATGTTTATTAACAATGTTTGTATTTCTCAATGTCAGGAGGTATGATGATGGTATGTGTGTGTGTGGGTTTATGAAGCACCACCATGACAATGACAACTTCACGCTTTTTAGTGTTTGTCAGTGTGTTCATCCCCGTTCATAGCCGCTCATGCACATGTGCACGCCCCGTCGTGTGTCTGTATTTGTGATTATTGTGTGAATTGAGCTGTGAGTGGGTGTTGTCCATTGACCAGTACATAGCAAGCTATGCCTTGGCAGGTGTGGGATGCTACGTGGGCTAACTGAAGTCCCTCAGCCAGCCTGTTAGCCAGCCAGTCATCCACTCACTCAGCCAGCCAGCCAGCCAGCCAGGCAGGCAGGCACAGAGAGAGGCAGAACACAGCTGTTTGAGCAGGCCTCCATTATCCAGCACTATCTATTGATTCACCCTGTGGGATTTTTTCCTCTTTGGCATGGGATCATCTGTGAACACACACCAGCGCACTAACACGCAACTCCGCGCGCAGACACAGCCATGTTAAACGGACACGTGCACACCTTCACACATGTATGCACAGATGCAACACAGAAAAAAATGGAGCACACACATTTGCACCACCATGGGCTGAGATCGATAGCCAGCGGGGGGGATCTAGGACCTTTTTTTTTTTTTCTTTTTTTTCATATAAGTATTTTTTTTATTTTACGGCCTCTTCGTTTGACATTGGGGGAGTTCCCCCTTCACTCTGCGGGATGCTGCTGCTGTGCTGTTGTATTTTCTCTAATTATAGAGCAATGGCAATGGGCAAAGACCCATAAAGAATATCTCTGACGCTATAATTACTTTGGCTGCTTGCAAAATGAATCAGATAGTGTCAATAGGATTAACAAATGATTTGGGTTTTAATTTTGTCTCCACCATAGGGCTGGTTGCTTCTGTTTTGTGCAATATTTGATTATTTCTTGCCGTTCAGAATCAAGTTAATTTTGCTGAAGAAATCTGAGGGTGATGCATGAAACTAACTTCCATTCCTGCTTCTTTGATCACTGTTTTATCGCTTCTTTGAAGAGAAAATTCTAATTTATCATGTTTTGATATAATTTTAGTAGATTACAACATTCTAAACAGAGAATATGTTATTACGCAATGCAACCAAGGGAAAGAACAAAAGGATGCAAACAACATGTTTGCATTTTCATCCTCCCACGTGTATTCGTATGGACAACCCCGGCAGTAATGATCAAATGAATAAACGTCTTAATCAGTGAGTGCACACAAACAAACCAACAGATACAGTATAAGCAAGTGTAAACTCCAGATGATCATATGATTAATGTATTCGTCCTATGCACGCACTCTTCAGTATTATTGCCAATAAATAATGCATGAGCCCCAGCCTTTGTTTATGGTAAAATGTAATGCATGGTTCTGAGTATTCTGCCTTTATGCCAAGAAATGCTCCTCAATACAATGTGCTTCTCCATCCTCTCTTCCCTCCTCTTTTCCTCTCGCAGAACATATACTGTATCCTGTTTGTCTCGTTCCTGTCTTTTCTCTGCTACTCTGCTCACAGTGCTGCCAGCCAGACTAAACAAGGCTTTGAGAGGCAGGAATAAAAAAAGTTAATGAATAATAACAGCCGTTAATCTCTGATGGAAAACATCTTTTCATATGAAAATCTCCAGGTTGATCTCCCAATCCCACCACATTGTCAATCTGGAATATGGAGGCCCTAGAGGGAAAGGCTCTGTAATCTGCTCTTAATCTGTGTCTCCCCTCCCCTCCCCTCACACAATATCCTCAACAGCAGCTGTTTAGTGCGCTCCGCTTGTTTTCATCACTATGGCTTGTCTTTGAATATCACTCTAATATTTAAAGTGTCTCTCTCCTGAGATTGTCTCCGGAGATGATAGGACAACCATTTAGGGCTATTGTACAGAAGGAATGTGTACTTGGCCAGCCTGTATCTAATTTGGAAATTATAGTGATTACGAGCTAAATATAAAAACCCAGGATTTTGAGGCTGTAAGAGGCCTGCAGCGAAGGCTTACTGTATTGTTTGCCAGATGCACACACATATACACACACGCGGGGAATTGCACAAACACGAACACGTGCCCACAATGGAGGAAAAAGCCGCCTGATGCGCTAAGTGCTGTTGTGTTCTGTCGAGTGTGTGTCAGCCTACGTCTCCGCTGCCCTCTCTCCTTGCTCTTGTTCTTTCTCGGCCCGTCTGTCTCCGCAGAGGAAAGCATTTGGAGCAGCACCGCTAAAAGCCTGCGAGCGGGGATGCAGGGAGCCTCCACGGGCTCTTAGTCCACACTGGACTTTAAATGAAGCCACACACATGATGGCTAACAGATGTTAGCCAGATTACACGCAACATGGGCCCAACCTCGCCTCAACTGCCACTGTCTGTTTGCCTCCACTCAAACGCTCCAGGTTCGAGTCCTCCCCCCTTTCTCTTTCTGTTTCTTCTTCAAATTCAGTGGTAAAGGGTGATCTGCAAGGTCATGGATGCTGTCTAGTAAACCCCTGGTTGCCTGCTCTGAGGGTAGTGCATATATGTGTTTGTGTATATGTGTGTGTGCGCACACGAGGGGTTGCATTGTTGGGAAAAGGGGAGCGTGACGAGAGTCTGCTGTGGATATAATTAATAGGCCACATGCGGCTGCACCAAATGTGTCACAGTGAGGGGAAATCAATCGATGGAGTCTGCCGGCATAAAGGGCGTGTGTGTGTGCGTGTGTGTGTGTGTGTGTGTGGTGGGGGGTAGTTGATGGAAGGGTGGAGGGGGAGGTACTGCAGGAGAAGAAGGTGGAGTGGGAAAGAGGAGCAGGACCCAAGAGGGGAATGAAAGAAAGAGAGATGGGGGAGAAAGACAGGGAAGAACCATGAGAAAAGAAAAGAAGGACTCTGGAGGAGAGCAAGAAAATGTTGCAGAGGTAAAGAGGAGGGGAGGGGTGTTTGAATCTCCCATCTCAGCTGGATAGAAATCACAGCCTTCAGCAATATCCTGCAGAGACATTTGACATGGAAATTCATGACCGTGTCAATATATGGACATAGTGTAGATCTAACACATACATCACAGGAAACTCCCCAGCTGCATATTTAGCAGCTGCTTTTTATCCGATCTGATTCAATTTACTATGAGTCCATACGTTTAGTATGGAAGTCACAAGCAAAACCTTTATTTCCTATTCTGCTGCGGATATCGCCAAAGCTATGGAACTAATCTGCACCAAAATTAGGATGGCTAAATGCAGTACCGTTGATACTTTGGACTCGCCACCCAAGTAGTGAGATATCCTTCCTTCTCAGGGCCCAAACTCTGCAGTTGGCCTGTTTTTTAAAGAGTGCATATCTAAGTTTGGAGGCAGGGGGAGGAAATCAATGAAGATAAGAGTTGGATAGAGAGCTGTGTGTTGAACAGGCTGGCAGTAGACTGAGAGAAGCAGCCTGTCACCAGCTGCAGGGCCCTCTCTGTGTGATAGTTTGTGTGTGTGTGTGTGTGTGTGTGTGGGACACAGGGACACATCTAGGCACACAGTCGCTGATAGTGCTGCCAGGCGCCAGACACCCATAGATGAGACAGGGGGCGTTATCGCAGACTGCTGCTGCTGTTGCCCTTGGAAGTCATGTGGGTAGGTACACATAAAAACACATGTGCATGCACATCCATACACTGGCATGCATTTAATGCACACACACACACACACACACAGAGCTGAACTTTAGTACCTTCTCTACCTGTAAACTGTCTGTCAGCGAGCTTAGGACGAATGTATCAACCAGATTATTGAGTGTAATTTGCACTCTGGGCCTAAAACGTTCAAGGATGAACAGTGGCTGCTTAGCTGTGTTGATTGTACTTCCAAAGGTTCACTGTAGCAGTCAAGGCAGCAATTTAAATATGAAAGTTAAGCTTGAATAAATCTGTATTGAGGAATTTCATTTATAACCTGTTTTAACTAAAGATCACTTCTCTAAAATAAATTGTTCCTGAACTGCATTGTTATTGCTGCTCTACCTGTTAATACATACATACCAATAATGTGCACAATATCAAATTTAACATCTTGGATGTTTTCGGTACCTGCAGAAACCTCATGTTTCCAAAAAACTTTCATTTCACAACATGCATTTTTAAATAATTTAATGCAATTCAAGTTTCTTTATGATGCAAACAATGTATGTAGTATGTACAATGTATCTATAGTTGGACAGGCGTGTAGTGATGAGTCCAAAACAGGCAAAACTTTTGTCGGAAGATGCCTCACTGTCACTGTCTGCAACATCTCCTTAACATCTCTGTGGCCTTGTCACATGGGGGCAACTTTCACATAACTCTACCTATCAGGAGTTGTCCACTGACAGTTAAAGGGCCCTGCTTGTTTGTCGTGGGGTGTCGGGATGCCTGGATGACAGTTTTCGAGCAACACAGCACTTGAGACCTCGTGGTGTGGTGCACTGCATGTCTTGCCATAGCTGAAGTTTTAAACATATTCACAAGACTTGTCTTTATTTTTTCCACCTTTTTTTTTTTAAAGTCTTATCCCTCTGATGAATTAGCACTTCTTAAAGGTTGCCCCTCTCTTTTATATGATTCCTAATGGTATACGTGTTGCTTTAGTTTTTAGGTTAACTTAAGCATATACCTTTTTCCATACTGATATTCATTATTACAGATTCTGAGTAAGAATTACAGTTTGTTTTGTCTTTTTTGCAGTATGCCAGAGGTCATTACAGTTAATAACTTCTGGCATACTGGATACAATTTTCTTAGGCCAAAGAAACATGTTGCAGTTGCATGTACCTCATGTATGATCCCCTTCATCCAGAGGATGTCCACAGTCAATTTCCTGCATGCATTTGGATTAAACACTGGGGGCAAGGTTTATCTGTCGAACTCTGCGTCACGCCACAAACACTGAAACTGGACGGGCTTGCTGAGTTGAAAGTTCGGTGACTTGGAGAGTAGTCAGTTTATTTGGACCAAGACAGCAAGCTAGTTTTAAAATAAACTAGATTTCCTAATTTTGCATTCTGGAACAAAAATGTGTAAAAAGACAACTTGTAGACAAACTGCAAGTGTTCAATCAAAAACTAAATCTAGTAAATGAGACCAGCATACGATCACAGCAGTAGCCTCTTTTATATGTTAAAGGTTTGCTGACAAGAGGGCCTGACAGTCTTCGAGTCCACTACCCAAGCCTGCCAACTACTGTTTACAACAGTCACAAATCAGACTGGAGATTTATTTTACCTCAGAGAAATCCAGTCATGTTTCTTTGCATTTTGGTCCTCCATCTGAACTCTTTATTGGTGACAGCCACTCTAGATCAGGTGGTTGGTGGTTTGTTGGTTTTGGGGAGATTGGGGGGAGCAAAGGAGCTGTCATTTGGTCTGAGGAACACACACCCCAGACCCAGTGCTGCTTGGTCTCTGTAACACCCCTCGCTGCCTCCCTCTAGTAAACAGTCCATTAGCGTAGTGCTCCAAGGTAAACATATTTACTGGCTGGTGACGGCTTGCCAGTGTGGCTCCTCAGGCCCCGTGGCAGAGGGGATTTCATTAGGCAGAGGGCAGGGGGAGAACGGAGGAAATTAATGTGCCATTCAAGATGATTTCTTTGTTTCCCATCAACATGATCACAGACAGGCCGCAGGGAAGAGATGATTTACGCACACAAAGGAAGGAGACAGGGAAAGAGAGGGAGGGTAAGAGGGAGGGAGAGAAAATATCACAAAAGGCTCCCAGTGCGTGAAATGTCTTCCTTTTGGTGAAAATGCTCTTGTCATGATTTTTGTTATGGCTTGAAGTGCTGGAATTGTTTTCAATCAGAGAAGCTTTCGTGTTTGTCATTAAGAATTGGAAATGGAAGTATTTCTGAGCAAAAACACCAACAGGCACAACAATGTAATGCAATTTTTTGCATATCTACACACAGTAATCCAACCAATACGGTGATGTCCTGCAGCCTTGTTAAGAGCCTGTTTCACAATAGGAGCTTTTTTATACAGTTTGCTATGCAACCTGGAGGGTATCATTCTGTGGCCTGCCTCGTTTATTAATAACTGTGGTTCACCAATTAATTTTCTGAAAAGTACATCCAGCTGATGGCAGCATATTGAATATGTTGGTACACAGTTTGTAGTGGCATTGCTGGATTGTTTACATAACTGTACTTAAATCTTGAGTGTACAAACTTTTCTTGGGTGGCATTTTGTTGATATGAGCTGAATTTTACTATAAAATAACCATACAAAACCAATTTCATTTCATTTATAGGTACAGTAAGTTTAACATTACACACAAAGGAGTTTGTATTAAAAGGAAATCTGTGCTTAAAAGTAATTTAATTGAGATGTTTAACTTGATTCGAAATTCAAATTTTTCACTTGAGTCCCAAACAGCAGCATTTTGGTATGTAAATACGTATGTGGTGTCCTGCCGCGGTAATGTGACATTTTTGAGTTGAAATGAGTGAAACATAATGAGGGAAGATTGTGGTCAAAAGTAGGCGGCTTGGACTATAACAAACACAGTAAGTGACTCAGAAAAACTGGATTGTAGCCTGTCTTTGGTTGGAGAGGAGTATTCTTCAAAATGAGTAAGCTCCGGCCAGAAAGACAGAACAAACTTGATATTCCTAGAAAATGAAACAAAAGACCCCAAAACACATTGCCACATCTGTCAGTTTGTTAAAAGTTGTAAAGGACTTATTGGTAGGAATTTTTGTACTTCTTAATATTGCTTTTCAGAATTTTTACACATTCCAGATAGATAGATAAAAAAATCTAAATATTGTAGGATTTCTGCACAACTTAAGTGTTTCAGGTTGGCAAGTAGTAGCCTGATGTAAGAAACGTTGAAAGTTGTGCTTGGACTTGGATACAAATGATTAGATAATGCATTTTTCACCATTTGAACCTTTCGAGTCAACGTGAGGAGTGACTTAGAAAGATTTAAATTTGGTATTCTTGTCTTTCTGAAACAGATCACGATATGTGTGACAGCTGTCATACAGTTCCTTCTGGCTTGTAGCCCACAGCTAGCTAGGCTATGTTTTTCGCATCTTATTGATTTATTAAAATCTTCGGGATGCAGTCTGATGAGGTATACGATATTAGTATATATGGTGACTTATAATGTATGTACACAGTACCTTTGAAATAGTCACAGTTTGGTTCAATTTAGGAAAGATCGTGGTTTGGGTGAAAGTATGTTAATCCAAGAAGTTATCTTAGGCTGTGCATTGTTTAGCATATATGTGTGGGACATACATGGACATACAAATGAGTATATTACATATTTTGTCATGTATATCAGATTTCTGTATGGGATTGGTCTCCTAAAAACCTCTAAAAGTTGGCATGTGTGCTTAAACCTGTGTGGTGAATTGGAGCAGTTTAAAGAGGTTCAAATCTGAGCCCATGGTTCTCCTTTTTAAAAAACATCTATTGAGGCATAAAAGAGAGCACACCATTGACAGGTGGATTCGTACAATGGCTGTGCTCATGCAAGCACTGAAGGGTTTTTAAATAAAGAGGCAAAGTAAATCTACATCATAACCTTAACCACTGGAAGCTTTAGAAAACAACCAAAGCATAACTGTCGATGTATAAATGCAGGTGAAGTTCCATTGCAGAGTTTCTTGGCTCACCTCCATGGATATGGGGAAGATCTCAAATATCTAGGATGACCTTAGAGTAGAACCAATGCCCTCTTTCCTTTTGGAAGGAGTCAGGTGAGGAGGTGAGGTAGTTCAGGCATCCAGTTACTGCAGGATGTCGCCAGGACACCTTGTGCTTTTTGTTCACATTGGACTATGTCCAGATTATCTCAGGGTTGCCTCAGACTCCCACAGAATGGAGAATAGGACTACTGGGAGTGACTCTGCTTTGTCACTTTGCCAGTGTACACAGAAATGGATAAGTAGCTACAAATGGATAAATGAATTAGAATTAGAATTTCAGCTACATTAGCATTCATTTGGATATATTTTTTTTATCATTTGTTTTCAGAATCCGGTATTCTTGTCCTTGTTTTTTAGCTTCAGGAGTACTGTTTTGCCAAATTCATTATCTGCCTGTCCAGGGACAACTTTCCTCCATTATTATTATTATTATTATTATTATTATTATTATTATTATACATTAAAGGACCACAGTGTGGGATTTAGTGGCATCTGTTGGTGTAGTTGTAACATTTACTTCCTAGCACGTAGGAGAAACTATGATGGTCGCGAAATGCATGAAAAATGGAAAAAGCCTTATCCAGAGCCAGTGTTAGAGCTACTGTAGAAACAAAGTGGTTCAACATGATGGACTATGTATCATTCTAAGGTAATAAAACCTCAACAGTTCTTATTTTCAGGTGATTGTACACTAATGAAAACATAGTCATACATACTTCCAAGGTCATATATTCAATCTTTGCCATATTCTGTAAATAGAGCCCCCTCCTTGCTATTATCTTTTATCTGTCCAGTACATTTAAGCATATTGCCATTTTGTTTGCTTCTTTCTTTTCTCATAATAAAGATGGAAACGTTATATCACCAGGACGCATAATGTTTTATAAAAATAGTTTGAGTATATAGCCTATGCACATCCATGATCTATGACCGAACATACTCTCTTCTCTCTCATCCTCTCTCTCCTTGACCCTCTCTGTATCTTTCCATACACCTCTCCTTTCCTTCAGGTCATATTCAGGCTTGTATGACACCTGTGAGCGATGTGCTGGGTGACATGAGCTGCATATAAATGACCGCAGAAGAAAAAACATGCCCCTTTTTATTTACACACACACACACACACACACATGCACAGAGTGTATTTTCAGATGCCCGTCTGGCTGTGCTAGGAGGCAGTTTTATGTAGTTGGTGACCTTAGACTGTGGAGCAGGTGTTTAGGGTCTGATAACATCATGACAGAGAGTACAGGTGTGACTACATACAGACAGGAAGGACACACTCACACACAAATAGACACACGCACAGACATGTATTGTGTGTCATATTGGATGGCACAGCTCTTTGTTCACTGACCAAAAGGCAGTAACGTCATACCGCAGGAGATTATTCTCACATTGGATACTATGTGCATACAGCTGTGAACGAATGAAATCAATTTCAAATTAAAACTAGCAAAAGACATGGATGTGTTCTACCATGTACAGCCCACTCAAAGTAAGCCTTTATACAAATACGCGTCTGTTCAATACAAACAATGCAAACATAATTAATCAACAGTCATTATTTGGATATTGTGTTTACTTCCTGTGAAATCCAAACCATTTACATATATGTCACTTTCGCATCGGCAAATTAGTATTTTATGTGTGTTTGCATGTCTTACATCGGAGATCTTTTGTTGATGCAGCTGAAAGCGATCAGAAACCCGTTTTCCCCCCGTCTACAGAGGCAGTATTTGAGCATGCGTGTGTGTCTGTGTGCAGCGGACATGCATATCTAAGAACCTAAAGGTAAATGTCAGCTTTCATGCCGTCCAGGGGGAGCCTTGTCCTCTGCACCATCATGTGGAGAGAAGCAGTACAGCAGTGACTTCATTGACATTCCTCTCATAAAAGCAGTGGCTAACCCGGCATCAGAAAGTAATCCTTCTATACTGAGACGTGGGAAGGAAGAGGACACAGTGTAAAGCTGATCGATTCAGTCCCAACCTGGAAATTATACACGAGGTTCAAGAGCTAAGAAGTTTGTCTGCTATGCTGCCATCCAATCTCATTCTACTTCTGCCCTGAGGATGAATACACAACATGTTTCTGTATAGCATCAAACCATGAAGAGATGTTTATAAATTCAAACTATAACATAAAGTGCAGGATTTTTATTTTTCTGGAGAAGTCCTAGCCTGCGGGGTGATCTTTTGTTGATATCCAGCAGAGGCCCAAGGTACAGCCTTGATAAGGACTGATATACAGACAGAGAATGTTTTGTCTCTCCAGTTCTCATTGAGCATGACAGAGAGGATTTCAGAGAGACTGCACTGCCAGATGGGAGATTGTTCCTTCATGGGTATTGTCTCCGAAACGCCTCGGAATATGTCAGCTTTATCTGTGTTAAAACATACCAAACATTTTTGCATGCGATACTGTGGTACAGAAGCTATAGCCTCTCCCATCTGTGCCGTTGCAAACTGTATCTCGGTCCTGCAGCATCCAGTACACAAGGCAGAAATAACTCCACTGATCTGAGGAGAAGGCTGCCACTGCCAAATTTGTGATACGTAAATGTGTGAAATATTGTGATATTGAGACATGGTTCCAGATAGATTATGTTGTATCAGTGAGCTGTGTTTTATCCCTCTCCCCACTGCTCTCTCCTGCTCGCTCTCTCCCTCTTTCTGTCTCTCTATCTCATTCACACACACATACACACTGACACACATAATGCTCTATCATTTCCCTCATCCCGTGTGAGAGGTGTGAAAGGCAAATATATGCTCTCCTTCACTGTGGACATAATACTGAGGTCATGAATGGAATGTTAATGAATGTTTTACCACATACCTCTATCAGTGGACGCACACACGCGCACATACTGAATCACACTCGCACACCAGGATTTGCCGAGCGAGTACCAACCTAGCCAAAACCATAACAATACACTATTTCAAATATGCATTCCTTTGTGAGCGAGTGGGTGTTTTTTTTTAGACCACGGCAGCTTGCTTTGACTTGTATGTTGAGCTGCAAGAATGTGAAAAAGAATGAAAAAACAAAAATTTCACTGACCAACTAGGTAAAAGGAGGCAAAAAAAAAAAAACTGTAACCGCGCAGCCAAGCAGGTCTGTGTCTGAATGCGACCCGTGAACTTCAAATCCTTGTCACATTGGGAGTTGCAATAGGGGAAACAAAGGGAACCGAGGTTGTGTGGGAAGGAGAGGCCGCGGCTCGCAGATCACTAGGCTGTGTTTGAGTATCTTATCGCGGCTGTCGCCAGCTCAACCTGGCTCCATTGACTTTGTGTGGGGATTAGAAAGGCCCACAGCTTCTGATTATTTGGGTGAGTGAGCGGTTCTGTGTAAACAAACATTGTGGCCGGGATTGTTCTAGTCACAACACGGCTGGTTGGCCTCTGACAAACGCCATACACATGCGCACACAAAGTACACCGAGAGCTACACACGTCATCCACCTCCTGGTGTGTTCGGATGGGTTTGGGTCGCTGTTTTATTTCCTTTTTATGGACGTCAGTTGTGATTTCCTCATTGATAGCCGGAGATTCTCAATTTAAAATGAGCGGATGTATTGTTTGTGCAATATGCCGAAAGATGGGAAACCAGACCGTAGCTACTGTAACCAAAAACCGTTGGCATCTGTACACTTGTTAAAGCCAAGAGGAGTCAAGCGGAAGCATATTTGGGGTGAAGGGAGTTGAGCAATTATAAGAAAAAAGAGTACTATTTTAACAACAGCACAATAACATTATGCCAAGCAGATGGGATACGGGGCAAAAAGAAAAACTTTGAGAAAAACATTTACTTGCAAACACAAATCCTCGGTGAGGCTCTTGTTTTATTTTTACCACAACCTTTCACTGTGCTTCTTTTTTTTTCTCTTCTTTTTTTAAACAAAGGTAGAGTGAGAAGCACCCGTGAAGGGGCTGTGAAGTCGGCTGCATCTCCAGATATCCATTCCAGATGCTGGCTAGACTTGGTGGAGCCGGGGCCCGCCGTACTGGGGGCTGGATTTAGTTGTCTTTTCCTCCAGGTGTGATGCCTCATGCTGATTCCCCCACATGTTCCATGGGTCTTATCCAAACACGCCGGGGCTGGTGACAGCGCCGGTAGGCCTGCCCTCCCTCCTGCCCGCCTTCCTCTCTCTCTCTCTTTGCCTCCCCTGGTGGCCCACCCACCCACACTGCAGCAGCAGCAAGCAAGCAAGCAAGCAAGCAAGCAACCGGTCCTCTTCTCCTTACCTGTCATCACAGTTGCAGCCCTGAATACTTGTCCGGCGCAAAACCCGAGAAGCCTTTTTTCCTTTTCCTTTTTTATTTCATGCTTTCCCCAGACCTCTGTCTCCGTCTTGGTTTGAACCCCTTTGATGAGGGGTTATGTTCACACTGCTGCTCCACAGGCTCTACTACAGGCCGGGACAGGCCAGTTGTTGCTCTAGTAACTCAGTCGTGCTCAACGGTGATGTAGGACGTATTAAACTTGTCATATTTCAAGCCTGGTCAGTTTTAGGACGATACGCCATCAGGGAGTTTAAAAAAAAAAAAGAAGTAAAGTGGAGTGGAAAAAGAAAACAGAAGCTCTGCTGTTTTGTGTATTTGTTCCCCAGCTGAATGTTCGGCGTCTGTTTCCATTAAAAGTGTGGGTGAGCAAAATTCAGTCTTTATCCCACTGTAAACTAGGCTGGCTTAAGGTCTTTCTTTTTGCAGTCGTATTTTACTTTACACTATGACTCCATTCTTCCATGACAAAATGAATGTTTCCCTTTACTGTACATGAATTCCACCTACTCTTAAAGTTTTTTTTTTTTTTTTTTAAAGGCAGGAACAGATAGATGCAGAGGGGGCAAACACTATTAGCTAGCCCACACAAAATATGTTGTCTCATGGCTCGAATTGGACGCCTTCCAGATTTGGCATAACTGAGGATAACATATTTATGGGAACAAGAAACAAGCATCCTTATTGAAACATGTTGGCCTTGGTTTCTTTGAGAGGAATCTGTCTTGGTTTATTAGTTTTACAACAAATAGTGAGCTGATTGATTATTTCTTTCCACTTGAAATTTTTACCACTGAAAAAAATGTTTTAGAACTGATTCATTACAAGTCAATTATGGAGTTACAAAATTAATTAGAAGGCAGGCATACATGCTGTTATTTTGAATGATGAAATCAACAGATTAAAATTAAGCTACTGACTGTTTTTCTGCTGAAGCTCTGAAATGAAATGAAATAGTTCTATTTTCTAAATCCATTAATCTATTGAGTCCAAGGCTCTTTAGTATTAAGAAACCACATTTTGAGTCAGGTCATACAGACATGGGTTAGGCCAGTATGCGTGTGCACATGCATGTGTGTGCGCACTCTTGTGTTGTCATAACTTTTGCTGAGATACTTTGAAACTCCCCATGAGCCAAAGCAATGTAAATGATTTCCCGATGTTTAAACCATCATTGCTGCGATTGGGCTCACAGGATCAAGATTTCAGCATATAAACTGCTTGGATTGTCCCCAGAGCTCATTACAAAACACACAGACGATGGTAACACTTAACTCACTGCAAATGTGCAGTGACAGCAAGTGACCATGATTTGATTTTTTAAAATTGTTTTTACAGTACAAGCACAACAGTTCTGTCCTCAAACTGGACGACTGGAGGACGAAACGCGCGAAGACATGACAAGCCTAATGTAAATAACGCGGTCATCTGTATCTTATCAAGTGATTTTCTCATCAAGTTTTGTCCAACAGCTCATAATATTGTAATGTCCCATTGGGGGTGATTAATATGTTGTGTCAAATGGAATAAAATGTTTGGCAACTTTAGCTTAATATGATCAGTGCAGCAAATGTCAGGAAGCTGTGGTTTGGTTTGGAAGCTGTGGTTCAGTTTAAACTCTTCATCATTGTCATACTTGTCCTCCCTTTCGTTAGGGCTGCTTGAGGATATGTTGTTGTTCTGTTGTACAGCAAGGTAATAATGATTAGTCTTAGTTTGAATGAAATCTGATTAACTGGAGAGAATAAGCTGATTGATAATTACTGTAGGAGTGATTTTAAACACGTTTTACTGTGTTGAAAATTCAAATCTCTTTGAGCGAAGCACACTTACGCTTCCATCTCTGGGTTTTGCTCATCCGTGGGAGCCAATGATTTCCCGCTGTTAGTTCCAGGTAGGGCATCGCTAGCGGTGTCGCAGGACCCTCGAGCCACCTTGTCTCGTGACATCATTGCCAGTCATCCATTTCGTCTTCCCTGCTCCAGCTGGAGCTGGATGTTGGACCTCGGCGAGGCCCCAGTGCTGGTATTAATTTCTTGGGCCTGTTGGCGTCCGTCCCCTGGCAGCCCAACGCCAGCTCCAGCCCCAGTCTCAGCCTCAGCCTCAGCCCCAGCTCTGGTTCCATCTCCATGTAGGAGTGTTACTGGAAAGCTGGCCAGTGGGATCTGGCTCTGATAATCATTTCAGGCTAGACCTGCCAGCATCTGTAGCAAAGCTTGCAGGAGATGAGCTATTAGTATTCAGAGAAGACAGACGTAAAGAAAAGAAATCAGTAGTAACAAAAGCGCACACGTACTGGAATCATACATCATCTCTAGAAAATAAAAAATAAACTTTTGTGCAGCCATTTTTCTACAATATGCTTTTATAGTTTAATACAGATATGGTGCATGCTTTTGCGGAATTTCACTGTGGTTTCCAAGATTTTGAAACGGAGGGAATAGCTGAATAATGAAGTGGAACCTTTTAGTTTTTCTACAGGAGATAAGGCACTAAAGTTCACAAGTTGTTTTATGTTTAATGCATTCACCACTTAAGCACTGTAAACTTATACACTGAAGAACACTTTTGGATAAATAAAAACACATTTGATGACCCATATGCAGCGTTCAAATGTTGGAATGAATCCTATGTGCTGCAGCCACTTTGGATTATGTTACCAGAAGACATGGATTCCTGGCAGAACTCTGTGTGGAGGTTTATTCCTTTCAAACAAGCCAAGCTAATGAAAAACAAACTTGAGCATTTGCGTCTCTATGTGGTCAGCAACCTTCAGTTTTTCATTTTTCACTTAAGGGGATATTTTTCTAGTTGCTTTTCTTTTCATGAACCGGTTTAAGGTTCGTCTTTGTCTCATTCTCTCTCCTGCTACTGAAAAAAAAAAAAAGGCATGTCCTACCTCTCAAACTCTTTCCACCGTAAAAGCATACTTACTGCATCTGCTAATGATTGGCACGTGCGTGTTTGCGATTATAAGTGTATTCCCTGCGATCGTGTGTCTGTGTGAGGAGAGGTGGGCAGAATTTCCCACTGGGTCTTGTTCAACCAGTCCCAGGATTCCAGTGGCTTCATGGGATGCCGCACAGTTTCGTAGGCTATTAGTGAATGTTTAACGTTGAGTCAACATGCAGGAAGTACTGTACCTTCCCTCTCTTTATGAGACCAAGATGCTGAATGATTAAACCTCATCTCAGACAATCATTATAACTAGGCGTACTTGGACTGGAAAATCTTTTTTTTTTTTTTTTTTTCTTCGTCCTCCTTCTATGAAATGAACATTTCATGGGTGGCTGATTTACACTATTTTCTCAGCGAGATGTCTTGGCTCTTCTAAACATCAATGTCCACTGGGTTTTGGTCTTGGATAAATCAGCAACCTCTTTAACCCTTAAGTATTTCATTCTGAGGGGCGCGGGGGGAAATAAAAGACGGGGAAAAGTGGAAAATTAATTCTGAAAACTTGAGATTAGTTGGAGCCAATCGGATTGAATGTTGCTACATAAAAGCAGGACTCACTTGCGGTTGTATGGCATCTTACCTTTTGCGTCAGATACAATCACATTCATTCTTTTTTTTTTGTATTGAAACTCTCTATGCCTGAACACTTCACCGTGTGACTTGCTGACCTCCACCATGATGCCCATGAATCTCCTCCTTCCTGGACTCCTGAGAGGTTTCTCCAACAAGCTGTTGTCCCTTCTGTAAACACTGTAGTACTGTAGAACACTGTGTGTGTGTGTGTCTGTGTGCGGATGGGGTTATTCAAAAGCTGTTCCACTTGCATGGCAACGCCTCATTACCCATACTGCCTCCTTCTTTGCCCCGAAGTGGGGTGCGGCTCCCCTCGCTGGGCCCAGTCGTCAAGGTGACCCAACATGCCCCAGGATGGCAGGCAGGCAGACAGGCTGGGAAAGAGGGGGCTGTTCGCTCTGTCTTTATTGTACTGGGGCCACCGTATGCTAGCTGGTGCACTGGGCCCTGGGTAGTTCCAGACTGCCGCGTGCATCCCGGTGAGCAAGCAGCTGATCTCATTTTTCAACACACAGCTGCCCCAACATCAGGCCCAGGTGAAGGTGACCTCCCTTGCCTGTTGGAGTGCCTCTTAAAGTGTTGAGGTGCAGTCGATGCTGTGCCACATCCAAATTACGGTAACTTCTGGTGATGTAATGTTTTGTTGTTTTGATTTATTTTTCAGTCAAGAGGTATTACGACACAATTTAAGTGTTGCTTTAACATCAACAGTATGCAGGACTTATATAGACACAAATGTGACAGTTGTTGAGTTATTGTAGCAGGCTGTACAGTGTTTGAACATCTCTACTTTGCGACAACAGACAGATAAGAAAACACAAACAGGCCTGTAACTGTATATCTCACCCTTTTATCTCTCCAGACATCCATCTCTATCTCTTTTTCATTCTCACTCTATCCATCCACCCATCCATCCATCCATCTATCCATTCCTTCCTCTCATTTGTCTCTCTCCCTCCCTCCCTGTCTCTTCCTGTCACCCCCACCCTCTTCTCTCCCCCCCCCTCTCTCTAACACAGGACAGATTGGGAAGCCGTGATGGCGGCACAGAAGTTGAGGGAGAAGCTATTTATCCCAGACGGATCAGGAGGTGTGTGACGGAGGTGTGGACGGTTGCTGCAGGTCAGTGACGTTGGCAGGCGCCAGGCAGGCCGGCCCACATGGCTCGGGGACTGTGGGACTACAGACAGATGGCACCTGGTGGGTGACAAACAATTAACAAACCAACAAGAATAGCTGGATCGGCAGTATACCCACAAGCACAGGAGATAGCAAGAGAGCGGGTGCATCTGTGCTCTGAACACTTTCACTCTTTACTTTTCCTCTCCCCGAGTCTTGTTTTGTATAACAGTTGCAATTTACCCATGTGTCTTTTTCACAAAAACACTCTTGTTGTCGTGTCGCTATAGAACAGTCTAAATAAAGCGGTGTTGAGCATATGCAGCTAGCATATGTTTCTGTTTATTTCAGTGCAGTTTTGAGAGACGCAGTGGGTAATTTAAATGTACAATACAATGAAACAACACATTTGATATCTACTTAAATGTCAAGCAAAAGTTATAAGCAATCATATAAAGTTTCTTACAGCAAAAGCATTACCTGGCATTGTCGTGCTGTGTGTGTGTGTGTTATGTTTTTTGTAAAAAATTCATGCTGGAAAATTGATTCAGTGTGTTTGTTCAAAAGTGAACATGGTGGCCGATGGTATTTCACCGCCTAACTACATCCAAATGTCATCGTGATGGGGTGTTTCTGCACTCCACTCCCACTTACTGTACAATAAAGATGTTCTCTGTTGGTGAGAAGCAACAGAATCTACGATTTTTAAGTAGTATGTCTTTCAAGACTCAGGAATGAAGGATTATTATCCATACCTAACTGTGTGTAAGTAAACGGCTGTCATCCGGTAGAATTATTGCTTTGGACTGGCATTGGTCCTACTATGTGTGTGCGCGTGTGTGTGTGTGAACACATCTGGAGTCTAGACTCTGTGGCTCTGTGGGCAGGGTCCTATCTTTGAGCAGCATCGGGTCCGGAGACCGGCCATGTTGACATAGGTGGCACACACATACCGGCATCTGTTTCAACAGTCAGTACTCTTACCAAATACCCCCCCCCCCCACTTTCGACACACACACACATACACACACACACTGCTGGACACTTTTATCCTCCACTGAGGGATGGATGGGGGGGAAGGAGGGGATGGGGAAGGAAGACAAAGTGGAGGTAAAAGGGGGGGGGGGGGGGTGGAGGCAGGGCCTGCTGAACCTGCAGAGGTCCCTGGTAACCAAAAGCAAATGCAACTTCTCAGAATCAGCACTGTAAATCCTCCAATCCCCCCTTTTTCATTGCTGCGTCAGGATATTAAGACACGGAGGGGAGGACAGCAATTATGTGTGTGTTTTTGTCCCCCCCCCATGCTGGTTGTGTGTGTATTTTTGTTCATAGGAGTGTGTATATATGGATAACAGGCAACATATAATGAATTTCCTCTTGAGGAGTTATGGTTAATCATGAAAAAGGCCCAACAGTAGTCTTGGGGGGGGGGTTGTGTATGTGTGTGTGTGTGTGTGTGTGTGTGTGTGTGAGTGTGAGAGAGAGAGAGAGAGAGAGAGAGAGAGAGAGGGGGAAAGACAGAGAGAGAGACTGCCGGTGGGCTGCATTGCAGGATGTATGCTAGAGGAGCCTTTAGCGCTTCCAGATCAGGGAGTTTTATTAGCCCATATCAGAGCGCTGCCACTTTTGATTTACGTCCATGTGATGTCAAAACACACACAAACACACACACACACACACACACACACACAATGGACGCACACCTATTCATATATGCTGCTTATTGTGCACACTTACGCGTATAACAAAAGTGAGTAGGACACAAACAATGCAGTGGGTCAAAGTAAGAACAACAGGGAAGACAAATGCGCAGAGACATAAGAGTAGAAGACGTATAACACAGACCTAAATGATGGAGAACCGGTCAAAATGATCACTGCAATACTCTGCAGCCAGTTTACATAATGACTTGACGTATTAATGGGATAAACACAACGATAAATCTTGGTCAGAGAAGGACACGCAAAGAATGCGGGAGCAATAGGCTTTTCACAGTAGGAAAATAAACACTGATAAGACTGTGGGAATATAAGTGAAGAGGTATGACGGACGGAGTGAGCGAGTTTATGAGTGTGCACGAACACATTCACACCCATACACACACACATGCAGAATAAACACTGAGAGGCAACAGCAGCACCGACATCGCAGCTGCTTGGATTTCATTTGATACAAACTACTCAGGAGAGGACAGAGAGCAGTTCGTATCGAATGTATCAGTCTATTTCAGGAGACCGTAGCTGTAGCAATAGGAGTGTCCATTTTCATACTAACCTTTTCTATTCTTAAACCATCCAATAAATAATATCTAATGGCAAAGTGAGTCCGTACAAGCATTAAATCAATGAAAATGAATGAGGTTCTAGAAAGAAAAGGGGAAAATCAATTTTCATATACAGAGTAGGTCTGAATGTGCTTAGCTCCAGTGTTTATGCTCAGTCAAAATGTCGACGAAAACAAAAGGCCTCTCTTCAATACGTGTAGCAAATAGAGATCCACTAATAGAATCTGGGATATAAATTTTCCTGTCACCTTCTCTACCTCAAAGGAGCCTCTTGGTCGATAAGGGAGAAAGATTGGATTGAAAATTGATTTTTCAGAATAATTGCTATTCTCTTCGTCAGGGAAACTCAAGTGTCTCCAAGGCCTTTTCCTATTACAGCCGCTGGCTCTCCAATTTACCTGCCCTGAGAAAATACATGAAAAAGGGCACAGCCTTTGGCCTCTGCAATCATCAAGGCTGTGAAGCTTTCAGCAGATAAGATTTATGGTGAGTTCAGAGTGATTGGCCGTAGCGGTATTCTGTAGATTGATAACGTTTGACCTTCACGACACAAAACCCGAAACATAAATGACGCATTCACTTTTTATTGTCTTGTAGAAACCAGCATGAACATATTTATGTCGCAGGTTTGAGGTTGCAGTGTTGTGCAGCGCCATGCAGGCTAAATGAACCTCCTTTGCAGAAATGTGACAGCCTTGGCTCCTCGCGTTAATGTGACAGATATTGACACAAACCCACTCCTGTTGCCGACAGCAGCCCGTCATTATGTGTCATCGCCGCTTTGATCTCCTGTGCTCCTCCGTGCTGCAGCAAACAGACCATTTGTAAGGACAGTGATTAGTGGACGGACCTTTACTGAGCCAGATCTAATTCCCCACAGCTTAGCCGGTACCTGGTTTGGGCCTCATGTGGCTGATCCCATCCCTTTTCTACTATTCAGCTAACAATAACAACAGCCATTTATCTGACATAATAGCATGGCACTGGAGCCAGTGATGTGCAAAAAAAGATATTTGGAAACATTTCAAGTTCTTTTGAAGACTGCCAGACACCGTTAACTGCCTCAAAAGTGAAAACATTGCCTGTAAAATAGCTTGAGTTTAAACTAAATGTAGAATCACTCATGGTTTTATTTATACATTTGACATGGACTCAACAAGCACTGTATCTTGCCTGCAACTAGCCTGTGCAAAGAGCAAAAGCAGCGTGTGTTTAATATATGCCGGGTAAACATGGAGCTGCGCTTCATTATTAGAGATTTGTGGTGTGTTGCATTGTCCTGTGTCATTGTGTGGAACAGAGTGAGTGATCCTGTGGCCCTCTGTCCTCCTGCATATCATACTCGGCTGCCATCTGAAGCTTTTGCTCTCTGCTCTAGTGTACAAAACCCTATTGTGGTTTCCCTGAGATAAGCAGAAAGGGTGAGACAGAAAGAGAGAGGGGGGGGGGGGGGGGGGGGACAACTCCTCTGAAGGCGCCAGGCCTATCTCTTCTATCTCCTCCGAGGACCATGCCGGCATTCCCAAAGACACTGGTGCTAAGAGCCTCGTCGCCCTGCTACCCACCTCCTGTACACACGGGAGAAGGGAGACGTGGAGATTTATGTCATGGTAACCCAATCTCTTCCCCTACTGAACTCCCCGTCTCCCCTGACTGCCTTCGAGAGGGAGAGTTTAGGAGACTGTGAGGGGCTGCTGATGTTTTTGCAGAACAGACACAATGTTCTCTTTCTGTTGTTTCAATCTGATACACGAGGGCTGCACAGATCGTGTGCTGCGTCCACGTAGCGCTTGTGTGTCTGCATATGCGTGTATTCGCGTGCATTGGTGTTTGATCTGATACCACTGGCCCTGCTTTATTTGGGACTGAGTGGGATTGACTCCCACGGATGGCTATGAGAAGAGATGTGACACTCGGAGATAGCAAAAAGAAGGAGGTCGCGTAAACACATTCACACATAGACACACACTCGCTCACGTGGTAACACATTTCAAGCCAGCATTCGCGCAGTTGCATTTTTAGGATGCCTTCCTAATGCTCTTTTAACATTTTAACATTGAGCAGATTTTCACTTTCATCCAGAAAAGACTGAAAGAAACTGCAAAAAAAAAAACTTTGTAAAACAAAACAGATGCTAGGAAGAAGTTGTAACGCCAACATGAAGATTGCACTACTTCTTCCTATCTATACCTATTAGAATTCAAAGAGTCAACAATGTCGTGTAAGTGTACATAATGAATGAAACACAGAATGTGACATCTCCTTGAATTCATAGGTTTAATATTTCATGGTTCGGAGGCACACCTGAGAGCTGAACATATGACTGAATCAAAACTTAATGTGGAACACGCAATATGCTGAAATGATGAAGTCAGGGGGAGGAGGAGACTGAAATACTGCATGAAGGATGACAGAGTTGGATAGTAAAACACTGAACTGCAGTCAGTTTTTATTTGAAACTTTCCACAAGATTTAAGTCTTCCCTGTATAAATAACAAATTCAATTAATGTGTGTACTGCATGTCCTATATTTGTTCCTGAATCTACCATAACTCAATAACAATATAACACAAATGCACACAGTTCACACGCAGTTCTTCGAACAACAGATTCTCAAGTCTCTCAAGTATCTGTGATGTTTCTCACAAACTGCAAGAGAGACTCAATTAAATTAGACTCCACACATTCACCTCTGCAGCATCTTTCAAACATGTGCCGAACTCACCAGGAGGCGGCCTTATGGAGATGTGTGCGCGTGTGTGTGTTCGTGTGCGCGAGTAGGCCTTTCCTGCATGTGTGTGTTCGGCATGACGTGGCAACCCCCTGCCCTGTTCAAACACGGCGTTGGCTGTGCAGGCAGCCTCGTCGTCAGGCTTGGCTTGCCACTGGTACATGCTGTGCCTGGCACCCTGCGGAGGGGGAAGGAAGGAGCACAGCGGGGCCAGGCCGCCTCCAACACCTCTCCCACCGAGCCAAAGGCCCCTCTGGTGGGGCTCTGAACACCAGAACAGGCCCAGGGAGAAATGATAATGAGGACCAAGACTGTGTTACACAGGATAACACGTAGGGACGCCATCACAGGTTTTAAACCGCACACACACCAAGATGTAAACATGCAAATATAGAAACATGTGCCCGAAACACAAGCATGCCTGCTCATAATCAGGCTGGCAGGGATGCAAACAATCGAACACACACATTCACAAACTGGCAGTCTAGTTTAGGGGAAGACAATGTCACTTAGTAAAAATTTAGAAATTGTACATTGTGTCTTTGTTAGCGGAATTTTACTTGGCACTCAATCAGTATGGATACTGTGACATCTTGTTTCCTTGGATTTTGTGTTGATGCTGATTTAGTTTCAGTATCTAACAGTCCAGTAGCTATCATTTATAATGCTCTAACCAAGGATGGTGATTTGATTCCAAACTAATCACTGCTGCTGCCAGATTTCTCCTGCATGTAAAAGCACTAACTGCTACCGGGCAAGTTACACTGATATGTCTTAATACACATCTAATCTGTACCGCTTGTGCAAGTTGTTGATACACACAAAGCATCAAGTTTGGCTTCAATTGCCACAGTATGTGCAGGTTTGCAGACTACACAACCATGCCTCCAAGGCTGTACCACCTGCAACTGGTCAACAAAATCATGTTGATGTTTGTTTTACGCGTGTTGTTTGAGCCGCATGTTTCCACTTTATTTATTCTTGTCTTCAGAGCCCATCTGTCAAATGCAGACCCCAGCATAAGAGGGTAAAACTAACCTTAAATCAATAATCTGTGTGCACAAACAACAATTCGTTCCACCAAAAAGCACTCGCTGTAGGCACAGACCAAGCTCAGCACCAACAGAGATTGAGGAGTGACGATTTTAAGTCACCTTACAGTAGATACATGCATTAGTCAACTGTCAGCCATTAAGGGGAATCTTGTGTGAGACTGGTGCCAGCCATTGTGAATCCATTCACCTCCTTGGCACCTCAGACGGGAGCCAAAATTCCTATATGCTCATAGTTTGCCGGTTTGTGGGTGGCTGGAGTCATTCCCAGCTCCCTCTTGGAGAGGGGGGCGCATCCTAGACTGGCTGCCATTCTATCAAGGGACAATGTCAACCTACAGATGACTTACAGTTGCGAGTTCACTAATTTGAAGGTCTTTGGATCGAAAACCCATCGAAACATGCAGAATTCACGCAGCAAGAAGCCAGTGCTTTTAAACCTGGAACGTTTTTGCTGTGAGCGCTAACTGTGCTAACGGATAAGTGCCACTGTACCCATTAAATTGAGGGATTAAGTATTTTAGGGGTTAAATCTAGTAACTTGTTGGATTTAGCGACTAGCAGTGAGGTTGCAGATTGCAACCAAATGAATAGAGAACCTACAGTGGCTGCGAAACTCGTGAAAACTGTGAATACATTTAGTGAAGTGTTTAATTTGTCGGTTCTGCATTACTGTTGAAACATGGCGATGCAACACAGTGGACTACATGGAAGAGGACCTGTTCTCTCTGTAGATGATGCTAGATAAGTTATTAATAGGTTATTAATTACGGAAATGAATTTTATTTGATCAAAAAACAAATGATCAAAAATTTAACCCTTGATATCTGCTTTCCCAAACACAAAATGGATATGTTTAATGATCATTTTTATAGCGTACAAGAAGGACAGAAGTGGTGTCAGGTTAAGAGACCTAATCAGCACTGTGCATACGCAACAAAGATCATGTTAAACATGTGAGAAACACGAAACCAAAAGTGACAGGCGTCAACTCAAGTGTTGATCGAATTATGCAGATCCAACATGTGATTACAGCACCAGGATTGTAGATATAAACCATACCATGCATGTGTGACTGCTTCGCGAGATGTTAAAGATGAGAGGGGATGAAAATTGGATTAAATTGTGTGTGGCAGCTCACTGTAGGGAGGTAATTAGGGACAAACATTGAGACGCAGAGTCTGATCTCTCCTGCTGGAGGTTAAGTGAAATAGGAGCTGTGAGTCCCAGCGTCCCGGTGGCACAGTGATTAGAATTTCCTAATGTGGGGCTAATGGGATGTCAGCCGGGAGCAGAACCCCTGCACGGAACCACTCATAACAACAAGTGGTCAAAGATCAAGCCTGATTAAAGAGATAGAGAAGAGAAACAGGAACACATTGCCAGTGTTGATGAAGAAGCAGACACTTCGGGGAGTTATGAATCCCGACTATCAGCTATATTATCACAACATTCAAGAATGGGAAGAGGGGAAGTGGGACATTACGGTTTTGAAATTAGATACATGATTGGGATGTGAAAACCAATGCTGGCATTTTATTTTAATAACCCACAGCTTAGAGATGCTTTGATATGTTTCCACAGACATGTTATTTCACTACCAGCTCTTTATACGCACAACTCAAACATCAGCGAGTTGCAAATCAGCAGATTTATACATCATTAAGATGAACTACAAGATAAAAAACAATTGTAGACAGATGTTTGAATCATATTTTCAACTGATCTGAATGGCGTGTTACCACCATTACCGGTCTTCTGCCATTTCCCTAAAGCTCACATACCTGCTCTTTCTCCAGTTTTGTATCTGTTAATCATCTTGTTTGTTTTCTGTGTTCACCCACTCCGGCCCCAGCTTGCGTTTGCATATTTGATCAAACTCTGGTGAGGATTTGATAGCGTCGCTAGTTGCCAGTTGCAGCAGGGCCTTTGGTTGAAATAACAACAATAGCACCACAACTTGACTGCCAGCCCCTGATGATGAAACAACAGGGGGAAACAAAAGCAGCCCCCAGAGCTGCAGATGTTGACGCTGGGAGCTGTTTGTTGTGTGGAGGTGTTTGTGAGGTAGAGGTGGTGTGCTTTTGTGTGAGTATGAGTTTGATTGTGTGTGGGTGTATGAACACATGTACTTGCACGTTTGTGTATGTGTGTGTGTTTTTGTACACTGTATAACTGTCTATGTGCATGTGTGTTAGTGCTGTGGCCCTGTGGCTATGAGGAACCCAGCTGGGAGGAAGAGTGAGTGCATTCATCCTGGCTCTCAGGGGCCGGGGGCCACACAGGTACCCAACGAGGGGATGAAAGGCTGCTCTGCAGATGTCACCCGCTGGGGTTCAGTGGCCTAGCCAGCAAATGTCATGTTTGGCAGCTGGCACGCTGCTGCTCTCCCACCAGTTGTTGGCAGAGGCGTCTTCTAAAGGATGCTAGAGTGGGATGCAAGCACCGGGAGCGCCCTAATGGGAGCAACATTAAAGAGAGTTGCTGGCTTCTGTCTGTCATAGAACATTAACCTTGTCCTGTTTCCTGTTTCTCCCGGGCAGCTGACGCATATACTTGCGCTCTCTCACTCCCTCTCCTCCCAATAACTCGCACACGTGTGTGCATGCATTTCTGCACACAGGAGTACTCTCCATTGAGCTCACTATCTGGCTGTTTATCTGTTTAAAGGGTCACTTCACCCCAAATTACAAAAAAGAACCATTAATCTTGTTTTAATTTGTCAAGGCCTCCGCCAATGCAGTGGAGGTTTGGTTTCTGGTGGTTATTGAAAAATGACATTTATGTCCACCGAGGACTGTTTTTTCAGTAAAAATTAGTAGAAATCTCTCAGGTGAGATTTTTTTCATATTTGAGTGAAACAACCCTTTAAAGAACTCTCTAAACCGATACAGTGGACTTGTAAGGTCGCTTGTCTCCTTATCATCTCAAACATTGTCCTTTCACAACATATGGTTGCTCTGTGTCAAAGGTCACATGACTGGCCAGCGGTTTGTAGACCCTCCTGCTGTCCCACAGCTGAGTTCCCTGAGGTTATTTACACACAGAAACATCACCTTCTCTGAACAAACTCAGACGTGGCTCCAAATCCACATTCATACACACATGCACATGGAAAAAAATGTTTTTCTTTCCCCCGCTAAACATCTTATACAAGATAACATTTCTCTGTATTCCCAGAATAAGTAATTGTACATATAGGCCGACATGTCAAGATCTAGAGATGTTACCCCCAGTTTCTTGATTTTTTGCCAGTGTACAATAGAACAGGGTGGTGTGTATATTTTCCTGCTAGTCATGCAATAATTCCACTGGCATTGACAATACTGTTCCAGTTGTTGGCCTTTGTGTTAATGCTCACCAGGGCCCGTACACGAAAATCACATTTGTGCAAATGCTAAAAGAAGGCATTAAAGAAAGGTCAGTTTCTCACTGTAGGATTGCTTTTTAACAACACATCAATCCCTCCATAAAACGGGAAAACACATGGGGAGAAAGCTGATGCTTTTGTTTCTGCGAGTGAGATCATTTTTCAGATCATTTTCTGTCAAGTCACTAATAAGAAACATGCATACTATATTTGGAAAGAAAAATGAATCAGTGGGTTCACTTACTCATCAAACTACATGTAAGAATTGCCTGACATTTCCATTGACGCTCCACTGCCTCTATTTTCTTCATCCCGTCAGTGTAAAAGAATGGTAATGTCTAACTAAAGGTTTGTGTTTTAAAACATCTGTGAATTATTACTCTGGGCTTTCCCATATACAGACAACTGGCAAACGATGTCTGCAGTGTTACGTCCATATATTACTGTACTATTTAAAGAGGTTTTGTGATAGTTATTAAGAAAAATCAAAAAGCAACATCTTATAAGCACCACTCTTTACTCTCTTCTCTGTTTTGTTTTTAATGGCTTCTTTATAGAATTTTAAAGGATTTTTTCACTAAAATTGTAAACACTCCTGAAATTTGTTATTCCCAAATTAAATTTAAGACATAGTCTTCTGATGCTGTCAAAGGAATAGTTTGATATTTTGTCAAATATTCTATCTTAACCAAGGTGACTGACTGTCGGTACAGTAAATATGAAACTATCACCAGCAGCCAGTTAGCTTAGCATAAAGAGTGGAAATGGGGAAATACCTAACTTGTCTTAGTTTTTTAATCCATACAAAATCCAAAGTATGAAAAAGCCACTTAGAGGGGCTTACGTGTTGGACTATTTCTTTGTCTTGTGGAAATATCCTGGCTCGTTAACCCCCGTAAAACCACAAAGTGTTGACAGGCAGATGTTGTTAACTTTGGACAGAGCCAAGCTAACTGTTTCCTTGTTTCCAGTCTTTGTTCTAAGCTAAGCTAAGCTAAGTGGCTACTAGCTGTGGCTTCATATCTACTGCACAGTGAAACTTTTCTATAAAAAAGGTTTGTTTACATAGTTTTCAGAAATACAGGAGAAAAAACAGTCCATGTTTTCAGTTAGGATCAGTCCAAGAAGCCCAAAATGTGTTTCACACTTTTTATTTGTATTATGTCATTTCATATAATCAAAAAATGATTGATTGGGTCTTTTAAGAGCTCTGTGTGCTGCAGCTACAACTGTTAAAAACACAAACTCCTCTGGTCTTTGTCTAAAGGTGTACTGTACTTTAATACCTTATGACGACTTTACATAGACATACAAACACACTTATGTATTGCACATAAACACACACATGCATACACGAGCATACTCACACACACACACACACACACACACACTCCCACCCACCCACACGTGCCAAGTGGACAAATCACACCCAGGGGATTTGGATGCATGCAATTAAGATTATGATCAATGACAAGTCAATCATGTGAGCCTGTTCTCCTCTCCCTTCCCCAACTCAGCAATTATTCTCCAGCTGGTGGGGTCTGCCCTGAACCATTGGAGGAGACATTACACTCCTCTTTTTCCATCATTTCTTTTTTCTACCACCCCTGCGCCTCCTCCTCCTCCTCCCAGTCTTTCTCACCCTCCCTTCCCAGACTTCCCATACAGAGCAGTTTGCTTTGTCCTGCCCTGCTCCTCCTCCTCCTCCTCCTCTGTGGAGCATTTAGCTCTGTCAGTCACATCTGACAGCTCAGGGCTCTTCACCATTAGCCCCTGGCCTCCCAGCCTTCAGACTCCATGTTAGGTCAGATACCCCACCCAACACCAAACAGACGGATGAGAGACGGTGTTAATGTTCCCCTCGGTTGAACGTTCGAACTTCAAACCAAAGCCAGCTTTGAAAGGGTGATATATGGTTCGTTGTATGCGCTGGATAACTGCCAAACATGCACAAACTTATTTCAGCTACCATTGTTTTCAGTGTTGTCACTTGAAAAAAGCTGCTCATTTTGTTGACCAGTCGGAGCTGTATGGGATGTACACAGACAACAGCAGGAGAGGAGCTGCACCTGTCCTCTTCCCTGTTTTGTTCTTTTATTATTGGCAGCCCGAACACTCTGGTTTTCACAGTTTCTCAGGTACATTTGCTACTGTGCTACCAACTGCACTGAATAATAGTGTTCTGTGTGGTTGTGTACGTTGAAGAGAGGCATGCGCTCGGGTATGCCCATTATTCATAATAGAAAGGCTGGCGGTCCTGCCAGCAGACCCATCGCTCCTGTGCTATCTGAGAGCAGATAAAGGAGGCAGGTGTGAGGAGGAAATTAATGTAAATCCATCAGTCTTCAATTAGAGCTCCGCTCACACCCAAAATAAAGACTCCATCTCAGACCAATAGGACCCCAGCTTTATTCACATCCCAACCCCACCTGCACAACCACAACAACAGCAGCAGCAGCCCTACTGTGTAAACACTCAGGAGCTATATAATGCAATGTTTAATGATGAGCGAGCACGGGATGTGTGATATGTGCAGGTGCAGGGTGTTATCTAGCTCACGAGCGGCAGCCATGGTGTACACGGTTGTCCATTAGGCTCCCAGTGTGTGGCCGGGCTAATTCTGTGTGCCTGGAGGTGCAGGGTCAGACTCTCCATGGACTGTGGGCTGGGGGAAGAACTGCAGTTTAACCTAATTTGGTTCTAATTACAAAGACAGGAAGTCCACCTGCCACACATACGGCTGTGCTCTCCTCCCCTCCAAGGGTTGGAGAGAGTCTGGAGAGAGGGGGGAGGGGTGAGAAGGGAGTGAGACAGAGCTTGCAAGGATTTTTTTTCCCTTTTATCTCGTGTCCTTCTGTGTGATACAAAAAAAGCGCGTCATCACGCAGAATATACAGTACCCTCACAGCTGATACCAAACTGAATATTTTAAATAACTGCCTCAACGATAAATATTTGAAAAGCAAATAGCCCATTAGATAAGAATTTTAAAGAGCTCTGGGAGCCTTATAAATGTCAAAAAGAATGTTATCTGACAAGAACATAACAGTATTATCTCAGCAGTGCCATTACAGCGATGCCAAACACTGAATCAGCCTTGATGTGTATCTCTCGGCTGGCGACTTGGGAAGATTTACATCTCATTGTTATTAGTCTCAGGAGTTTGGTTTTGTTTGGTGATTGCTGGGACCGGTGTTAGCCATAACAGCTTGCCACTGAGAATTTGTATAGTTTGAACATGATGCTGGAGTTCCCGTTTAATACATGACATCACCGAGGGGGGAGGCTGCAGAACTGGTGAATGAAAACGAAATGAGTAAGAGTATAGTTACACGCTGTCTCCCTTGTTCTTACTTGCTTTGTGTTGTCTTGGCTTTGCTGCTAGTGTCATGTTTACAAGATTTGCATGACTGAGATTTGTAGAGCTGTACCTATTAAATCACATCAGAAGAGCAGACTTTCTCTTTGTTTTTGCTTTGTCTGTGGCGGATATTGTGCTGGAATAATGGGTTTGCATATTTTACATTACTGCCAACCGTTTTACAAATAATGGTATAGATTTATAGAATAATTTTCTGCAGTACATGTTAGGTAGTCGGTGGCTATTAGCTTTGTTATGTCATTAAAGAATAAGGCTGTACATACTCTACATAATATTTTTATTGTTGTCAACCTATGACAATACTCAATACTTTTCAATTTTCCCAGCCCCTATGTGACTTAGCACCAAGCCAATACATCCTGAATGAAGATGGAAAAATGTGTACTTCATACTTTTTATCAAATTATTCAAATTGTTATTCAAACAAGAGGAAATAGTACATTTTGACTTTTTTCATCTGTGGATTTGGTATGCCAGTGATTATTCGGAAGGTGAATGTGGGATTTGCTTAAAATAATATTCATGCTAATGAAAGAAAATGTCAGTTTCTGGGTGACAATAGAGGTCTACTGCACGGAGAAAAAGCTGTAACAAACAATACTTGTTTATATAATCAATTCATTGTTGGTCTTGGCCTTTTTAATGTGATTTGAAACATGTTAAGCCACATTAGCATTGTGTGGTTATGCAGTTTGCAAGCAGAGATGGTTTTGAAACCTCTCTCTGATGCAGCTCCCATGCTGACATATCACATTTAAGTGCTGGCAGCTGAACAGAAACCTTTTTAATTCAAGATACTGCTTCTTTTTGGCATATTCTATCAAACAAATGCAAATAAATGCAGCCATTTCTAGCCGTAGTTTGAGCTTGTGCGTAACTTTGCAATGTGTAAAGCCCACTGAGGCTTTCTTCTGTCGGGCCTTATCAGCTGACCAGATCCCCCAGTGGTGTTAATGGCAGGCTCTGGCGGTGTAAAGCTCCCTAACAAGGAACCTGATTGTTCTGTTAATGTGTTACTTCCTGTTGGAGTCACTGCTCCGGAATGGAGCCGAGTGGCCAGTGCCGGAAGAAATCCCCACATCAGAGCGATCACAGGCCAGCCAGGGTTTCACTTAGCCAGCCAGCTAGCCAGACAGTCGGCCAGTCAGCTTCCACAGCCCGTGATGGAGGAGATGGATTTCACTAAAGCAGTCTGTGTAACATGACACCCAGTCCAAGGAACCTGGTGGTCCAAATTAGGTTGGGCCACATCACACAGAGGGTTTGATACCAAGGAGTTCACAGACGTTACACAGGTCTATGTTGCACTGCATTTATAAGTATGTGTCATACTGTACAACTTAGCATATATTCTGTATTTTAACACTTAAAAGCATATGCAAATATGTGCCTGATATAATACGGCACACTTAACTTTAACACATAATTTTGTGAAGCAATATGGCACTGGCTTACAGAAAAGTGCTACTGCTCTGTGGCAGTGTTCGCAAGCAGTGGTGACTGTTGCCACCATGAATTCCTCCAGATTATTCCTCCGCTCTCGGATTTACACTCTGTGCACAACTTTGATCTCATGGCATTAAAGTCAATAGCAACCAAACAGGGTGTGGAGTAGAGCAAGGGCTTATGGGACTTTATACCCTACTCTACATGCAGGGAGCTATCTGAGACCAAACAGAGGCAGCATGGATGGAAGTGAGGAGACAGCGAGAGTAAGAAAGACAGGCAGCAAGACATAACGGAAACAGAGACTATCTGGCTGATCATGTGAGTAGCAGGTCGTCTCCTTGGCAGAGAAAATGCTGTGTTGATATGGCACTATGCCTTTTTACCCACCCAGGAGTCATGGGCCAGGGCACCATCAGCTGTGTGAGCGCTGTTCAAGAAGCAGTGGAGATCAGGGCCTTAATCAGTCAGCACTGATACAAGGGTGAAGAGTGGGAATAGAGCCTGGGGCTATTTGGAACAGGAACATCAGTACACACACACCCACACACACACATCCTTACAAACACAGCATCTGATGCACGAACAAATTAGATAAAAACGAAGCAGAATTAGTGATTTGTGTCTCGCGTGATTAGCTGAAATTCAGCATAATTCTTAGTTACGAGAAAGGGAATTTTAAATAGTAGATCCTGGCAATAATAGCTCAAAGCATTTACGTTTAAGCCTCATTTCCCCAGTGACGAGGAGGATCAGTATGTTGCTCATATGGTTCAATATGTGCAACTCCTGTTGGCATCCTGTGAAGCTGCAAGAAGTAAATAAGGAGAAACTTGTATAGTGTGCCCAATTTGAGTCTTTTCCCTCCAAGGCTCTAAAAGTCTGAAGAGAAATCTATCCTGAAGTTATGTTACGAAACTTAATAACTGACCGACCATCTGATTCACACCCTATCTGTCCAAGACGTGGCACATATTTATTTCCAGCAAGTGATTGCATCAAATTTGTCCTGTTTTTAACTTTGTTAGAAAAAACATGCTTGGCGGATGCACGGCACACACTGGTGGCTGCAGGGAGCCAAAAGCACTTTATTTATGTTTGGATGGCAGCGGGCGCTCAGTTCTGCTTGGCACAGACAGTGTGCTGTGGTCTTTGGCACCTCTTTGCATCCCTCCTGTCCCCCTGACATACACTCTCCCCATCTCTACTGGGCCTCTGTAGCATCTTGTACGAGTGTGTATGTATGCATTTGCATGTGTTGTGGAACTATGCATGTACGCTGTGTGTTCCTGTTTATACGTTCTTTGAACTACAGTTAAGATATTTTCTATCCTGAATATCACATAAAAGAGGCCGGCTGCCGCAATGCTTTATATCAATTTTTTATAGACTCTTTTATCTCTACTTTTTCAGAAAGGACTAGCTTCTCTAATTAAACATGAGAAGTTTTTCAGAAAGTGTTTTTTGAAATTGAAACTAATCTCCAGTGCACCTAAGGTCATGGGACCGCAAAGCTGCAAAGTTCCAAGAAGAAAAATACTACATGAATTAAGATGAATACATATGCCAGTGGCTAATCTTCTACTTTGAGACTTTGCTACTTGAAACTTACTTAAGACGTCACATGCAGGGCATGAGTGACTCATGTTGTAATGCCAGCCAAGTGCAAATTCTAATCTTCCCTCAGCTCTGCTTATGCAGGAGAGAGCACTCTGCCAGGGCGTCCACTGAGCACAGCCATTCCAGAAATTCAAAGTTACAAGGTCGGTGTACATCTGCTGCCGGCAGAACCTAAAGTAAGCAAATATCCCCAGGTCTATACCCCAACAATCTCATTTATTATTTTTCCTCCACCTTCCCAGGGCTTTTCATTTTACCTCAGGGAACTGACTGACCCTCACTTGGTATATAAATATATAATTTATATCTCATATATTTATAAACCAAAGAAAGGCCAGCCGCCTTAAAAGGAAGCAAGGCCTTTTTCCTTTTGCCGGAGCTCTGCGGAGTCTGTTGAGGCTCAAACCCAGGATCCGTAGCCTGGGTTTCCTCAGTCCGGAGCAGCCAGGCTGGGAAGAGAGTGATTCTGGTCAGGCAGGCAGGCCATCCGCGGCCAGATAACGGCTGATACTGGGACTAATTTGGTCATGTGCAGGGCTGCCGGATGACGAGAGGCTGATAAAGAAAACATGGCAGATAGACAGCTGGGCTGCTGGAGGAGGATGTGAACTCTCTCCAGATCCTAGCTGGAGGATTTTAAGTGTCCTGAGCCTGCCTGTCTGTCTGCCTGTCCATTCATCTGTCCGCAGAAATCATTCATAGATAATTTGACAAACGTCTTTATTGGTAGAACTGCTCATCTTTTTTTGATATTTTAGCTCATGAATTTGAGATGGCGATGTGTTTTCTCGACACGGATGCATACATTTTTCAGATTAACTCATTAATGTTGTCCCATTTGACCACGCAGTGGGTTTGCACTTTGCCAACACCAACATGTAGCTGATTGACATCTCAGCCACACAAGGGCAAGCATATAGAGCCCCACAAATCACCGAACCAACATGATGGATGGATAACAATCCCTAGCGGAGGAACTGCTGCGCTGGAAACATACTGTGAACATGAGCAGTCTTGGCCGGCAGAATATGATTACAGAGCACAGTTTGAGAAGCCCTGCCGGGGTCATATGGTTCTGACAGTCCTGCTCTGCTTAGGCTAACACAGAGCCTGTTGCCTGGTCTACAGAGGGGAAAGACAGAGAGATAGTGTGTGGTGGTGGTGGTGGCGGTGTGTGTGTGTGTCTTTGTAGATTGGCTCCCGGAAGAGCAGCAGTGGCTCAGGACTGCGAGGAGGCTGCTGGGAAATGTCTGTGTCACTGGTGTCACCCAGGCAAGGCAGATACACAGAGCAGCAGTCACGGACACATTCTTGGCCCAGGCCGATCTCCAAACACACTCGCTACCACGATCCCCCTTCTCGCACTTTCAAGCTCTCACTCCGCTTCCTCTCTCTCTCTCTCTCTCACTCTCACTCTCTCACTCACAGATGCTCTCTGTCTCTTTCTCTCTGGCCTCTACAGCCCTCTTGCTCTTTCTGCCTCTGTCAACAAACACACACACTTTCACATGGCTTTTTTCTGGACAGCTCTGCAAAAAAGGATAAATTAAGACATTCATTTTGAGGTAATCACTAAAATCACCAAGAAACATTTGGTTTCTAGAAAGATTGAGGATTTATTTTTAAAACATTCTTTCTTCTTTTTCTTTTTTTAAAGAAAAACACTAAAATCATCTTAAAGTGATTATCTTCAAATCATTTGCATCATCTGTTCTCTGTTGTCATGCTCTGTCCTCTGTAATTCAGTCAAACAAGGCTAGTGTTGCAGGCAGAGGAGCCAAATGAAGATAACTAGCACCCCCTTTTGAAAGTGCACACTTGACCAGAAAAACAATCTTCTGTCATTCTCTCCCTCTCTCTTTTTTTTTAGCATGTTTTGAGGCTCAGGAAGCAGATGAGCTTTCCGTCACCCATGCAAATCTAGATTGGACTGTCTCGCTGAAAATGAATGGATAGAGTGATGAGCTGAATTAGCGATTAATTGGGATTAAAATGTTTACCGCAGGAGGCTGTTTTGGATGACCTTTTATGTACAAAGTGTGTATGTGGTGCGTGTTTATGCGTGTGCACGGCATGCAAGCTAGAGAAAACAACAGCTCAGCTTTGATTAATATGGATTAGGAGTCTTACAACTCATAATTCACACACTGAACAAAAACATGTTTGGTAAAACCATAATTCCTCTTAAATATGAAAAGACACTATAGAAAAATAATTACTGTTTATACGTCTCCAGCTTTTTTTTGGGTTGTTGTTGAGCTGTGGCCTAACTTTCACAAATATCTACTTAATATCAAATAAATTAATGTTACCTGTGTGTTATTAACGTATAAATCAGTTAGTTAATCCTCACTATGCAGAGGAGTCAGTATTAAAGCTGCCTACTATAGTTGCCATGAGCAATAGTGTGGGATTAAAACAGAAGATTTAGAAAGTAAGTGCAACTCATTAAAGGGTTTAATGCAACCATTTTCTCCTAAATCTCCAAATTACGATGTGATAACTCGAACAATCTGTCTGTTATGATGCCACTTCATGAACAGATTTGATTTTGAAAAGATTTTTATCAGCTGTTCGTTCATATGACTTTGAGTGTTCTAGTTTTCAGCCCTGTTTTCTATCGAATGCCTCTGTCTTAAAAAAGGCAGCGGGTGACAATGGAAATAAATCCAGGATTTTATTGTTCTATCTATTATTGTTTTGTCAGTCAACCAAACCAGAAATAGCTGCTCATCAGTTGGTCTGAATGTATTGGACCCCTGTTGATGAATCTCCCAGTCCTACACATACAGTATCTAACATGCCAGTCATTGTTTAGCCATCACAATACACACATGCATCCATCTAGTCATTCATCTCTGCTCGTCCATCCATAGATACAAACTGTACATCCAGCCAGACACATTTCCAGGCAGCTAGTCGAGGGCCCAGGAGTTTGAGCTCCTACACCAGAGAGCGGTGTGGGAGAGACCCGATAAGCAGCTCAGACTGGATCAGTGGTAGCAGGAGGGGAGCATGGGAGCTCCTTACACCCCCCCCTTCCTCAATATCCTCCATTCCTTCGCCCCTTTACATGTGTTCATACCCCTGCTCCTTGATCTATTTCCTTTAGAAATGACTGCGTATTTCTCATGTTTTTTCGTTACATCTAAATACACAGGCTTGCCTTGATTGCTAATTTTACCTCGCTTGCAACATGCATCAATCTTGCACAGTTCCTCCACCGCCTATTTCGCCTTCCCCATCAGCACACGCCTACCGAAACTCCCTTCTGCTTGAAACCACCTTCTTATTTGAGCCCCTCTCTCTTCTCTGTTCCCTCTATGTTTTGCGAACACAACTAGTTTCTACTCAGAGTTGGGAGGCATTGGAGGTCAAAAAGGAGACTGAGGGCCGGGGAGTGAAGGGAAGGGAAGGGGGAGGGCTGAGTGAGTGTGGAGCTGGTCGGTCGGTCAGGTGCAGCGCCACCAGTGATCATTAGGGTTACAGCTGCCCGGGCCAGATTGTGTGCTGCCTGCACCAGGCGAGATGTTTTGCCCAGGGAGAAGAGCGAGCATCTGTCTGTCCCTCCCCGTAGACAGCAACCTCCTACCAGCCTGTCCAACTCAACCCAACTGGTAACAAGGTCACCCAACTCTTACTTTCTCTCACTCACTCACTCACGCACACCCACTCTGAACTACTCTGCACTTCTTTTCCTGTTTCGCTCACTCCCTCCTTTGCAGGCAGCTCTTCTCGCTCGCTCTCTCTTTAGGACAGGTTGTGAAAGCAGCAGGCCCTTAGTGCAGTGCAGATTGCAAAATTTAAAAAAAAAAAAAAAAAAAAAAATGAGCGCATATGATATTTGGACTGAAATGAATTTCATGCCAGCGCAATGCCAATACGCATAGCACCACAGAACCGCTTTCCCATTTCAAACTGTAGAGACTGTTTATTCGTTATCTGTACCCAATGTTAATTGCATAGTTTGATCCCTGTTGATAAAGGGGGTGCTTTCATCATAAAAAAAGAATTGGCTCCAGCAACTTGAGAACTCATTTTTAAAAAATATTTCTCACAACCATTGTTCCTCCTTATCTTATCAAACTAGTACAGAATTATAATTAAGCACAAAGCCCAAAGGGGAACTTGTAGCTGTATGTGTATTCACTACATAACTGACATCCTTTAACTTCTATTTAAAGACTCAGACCTGATGAGAGTGCCTGAGAAGACTCCATGTTGCCTCAAACCAAAATGTATTTAAATTATATTTGTGCAGATTTTGTTTGGTTTTTTTTTACTTGGGGCCTCAAATAAATTGTAAGGTATCATGAAAAGCTACAATAATTACCAAAAATAAAAAGGTTTTTATTAAAAGCACAGTGCAAGAGTTAGATGAGAAGCTCAATACTAGTCTTATGTCCATCACTTCAATGTGAAACTGGAGTGAAGGGCCCGTTAGCTTAGCATAACAACTGGAGACAGGGGGAAGCAGCTAGCATGGCTCTGTCCGAAGGTAACGGAATCCATTTGCTAGCACCTCGAAAGTTCACTAATTAACACGTTCTATGTCTTATTTGTTTAATTAGTACAAAAACTGAAGTGTAAAAATGACAACTTACGTAGGGACTATTTCTTGGCAGGTCGCAGTGACTTCCTGGAACCTTGTTGTCATTGTGAGGTTGCCAGGCAACAAGCGGAGACACCAGGAGAATCGCTTTTATTAAAAGATTGGTAATCTTTATTACTTTAGGTTACCTAAGAATGGTCTCCAAAAAAAGCGTTTGCAGAGTTTATTACCAGCGTGCAGCGACACTTTGAATTGGAAACTAACAGACAAAAATATGGTCACAACAATGTGACATTCAGAGAGGCTCACAGAGGCTCTGCTGTTTATACTCAAATCATCAGCTTCCTACCAGATTATGTGGGAAAACCCTCAGAGGGGTGATTTCTTCTTTGGTTGCATGCCAGCATCAGTATTGTTTGATAGGGTTTGAGGTAATTTGCTGATTGAATGCATTAGGTGATGGGTGCTAATCTCTCTGATCTAGCTTTGTCCATAGACTAACAACAGGATTGTATGAGGAGGGAAAATCTTAGCAGGGAACAAATAACATATGGCCTCTGTTGCTAATCTATCATACACAGTCCCCCCTTGACAACAATAAGCAGTTAATGAAAATGTAGAATATTTAAGTATGCATTTAACAACATGCGATTTTTCACACTTATCACGGCAAATACGCATAACCCTAACTTCTAACAAGCAACAAATTTGCTATCAGTCAGTGAAGTGGAGGGGTAAGAAAGCAGTGAAAGCTTTAATTCATTTTGACAGCATCGTCTGTACTCAATTGTCAGCCAGACTGAATGAGCTGGGCCAGGAGCTGACAGAAAGGGGATGAAACAGGTGTGACACCAACTTTCTGCCTCACAGGAGACGATAAAGCCCTTGGTCAAGGGCACAGCACCTGGGCCATTGTTTTATCACACAAAATAGCTTTTAAGTGCAAATTTCCACTTGGTCCTAAAGGAGACCTGGCCTCTGCACTTGCTTTACTCATTTGAACCAATATGTGATCCCTCCTCATTTGCATAATGGGCAGAATGGAAATGAGGGGCCAGCTTTGTCAGCCCAAGACAAAAAGAAGAAAGAAAAAAGGGAGGCAGACTGATGCCATTCTGTTGAACTGCATCTGTACAACACAAAGGTGTGATATCTTGAGTCTCATTTGACCACTTTTAATTATGATCAGAGGTTATATTGAGCACTGCCACTCATGGTTTGACAAAAGGCCTTATAAGTGGCTGCTAAATGGTGAATAATCAAACATGTGGACAGATGACGTAAGTGCGCACGCCTGTGTATACATCATTAGCTGCTAATAGCATTTAGACGACCGTTTTGTTTTTGTTTTTTATTAAAAAAGCATCTTTTTCACTTTTCAGGCTGCTGTTTGACGCAGAGTCAGTTCATGAGATGCAGACAGCTTTCAGTCTTGTAGAGGGCTGGGTTCTTCTGGTTATTTTATGCTGACTGCATTGCGCTCATGTTGCATCATATGTTTTCAAGTTTCATCTCTCAGTCTGCCTAACAAGAGATCAGCAAGTGAGGACTTGGCAGTTGGGCTGGAATTAATCCACATGATGAAACTGATTCTTCTGTACAACTCTAACTATCAAAACTTTATCTACTGTGCCACTAAGTTCGACCAAACTGTATATGCATGTGTCACAGCTTTGCCCTAGATAGAGTGACATTTGCATTTATGTCCATGAGATGTGGCCATGAAATTGCGCCCCCCTCCAAAGATAGGTCAAACTGCTTTTCAGTGTCAGTGCCACTGGATTTGGTGCTTAAGGAAACAAAAGCAGTCTGCTTTAGGTTCTGCAGACAGAAGCAACATAAACAGTTGTGAAAAAATGGTTTTAATTTTGAAGGCTACTTAGTCAAAGTGTGTGACAGCTATTTAAGTTGCAAAACCTTTCCTTTATAACCCTTAAACCAGACAATGTTTGGACAATCTGTTTGGGCCTCTAAGCTAGGCTAGTTAGCTTTTAGCAGGTCCAGTTTATCTTTTTCCCTTTTTAAATTACATGTAGCTACTGCCTTATTAGGGTGGTGTAACAAACTCAATTCCTAAGATGTTGGAGCATCAAAATAGATTTTTTAATCACAGGAAATGAGTCAGAAAAAGGCCATACATTAGTTTTTGTTAACGCTAGCTCTGACTGCACTCTAGCATGGCTAGTGTTAAAGCTAGCTTGAGTGCAGTCACTGTGGTTTGGTTTTTGTAGCTGTATCCTGTGTAGTTACACATTTATATGGGGTAGTAATTTCTATTTGGTAAAATAAATGTCAGAAAGTTAGATTCTGGTCTTAAATTAGTGTTGACCAAATATGTAGTTATTGCATTTTGGTTTTTGTAGTGCAGTTCTGTCTCTCTACTCTCTTGGCCACCAAGATGCCTTTCACACTATTTATTCCTGTATTGTAATCAATAACAAAAACCACAGCACAGCTGGGTTTTAAGTTCGATCTAACCGGTGTGACTTTTCTTCATACGTGTCTTGAAGCTGTTACGTGTATTGCTCTGCAACAGCATGGTGTCCTCACCACCTGCACAGTGGGCTCTGTGGCTGAGAGACTCCAAACTGTCAGAAGTGGTGCACTGCAAATAGCAAGACATCACTGACCGCATCAACTTATATAGGCATCCTCATCGTGACTCATTTCTCTTCTTCAGTTAACCACTGTCAGTTTTCATTGTCGTGTGCACTTCTGCGACCTGCAAACAGCATTGTGGTGAGACAGCACACCCTAGATTGAAGTGCCCCATTGAGGCAGACACATCTGACATATGGGTGATAAAAATGTTACTGTTTGAGTATGACATGCAATTATTGCCATCACCTGTAATCAGTGATTGTGGATTTTAAGCACTCCCAGTTGAAATCTATTATGAGAGCCAACAAGGGCGGCGTTTCTTTTTTTTTTTTTTTTTTGTAGATCTACTGTTAGATCTCATTGTATATTAGTTAGTAATGTTTTTTTATGTACTGTATGTAAAACCTGTCTTTCTAGTAGCATAGCATAGTAGAAAAATATGAGTACATGATTTTTACTGAGAAACCAAAGCTCATTTCAGTTGTCTGAAAATGATTTCTTTGCTGTTTTCTGTTGGGAGACATAATTACGAGACACGTACGCCAAAGTGATATTTCCAATAAGCCACTACTTGCTTTCTCTGTCTTTTTCCCTTGCCTTGCTGGCACTTAGGCACAAAGGTATTTACTTTAGTTTAATCTTCTTGAGCTTTCTACAACCAGGCAACACGTCCACATAAATTCTTACATGGACAAATACACAAAGAAGCAAAACCCTGTCGCCTTGTTCTCTGCGAAGGTAGATTATCTGCGAATGCACGGAGAAATTTCTCGGGGGATGCTTTGGCGCCGAGTAATAAAACTCGGAGAGTGTTGCCTTTGCCAAGCTGAGACATCTGGTCACCTTATCACAGATAAGTGGGGGTTAGTCCTGGCATCTGCTAGAATTAATCCATTTTGCAAACACAGTTATCCTAATCTCCTAAATATGTCATTCCACAACTGTACAAAGCAGTAGGTATAATTTTCACCTTTCCTTCTTCAGTGTGCGCAAGATTGATCAAGGCACACTATACTGCACCGTGTCATGAAACGTGAACAGTGACACGGTATAGAAGTGGAAGACGAAAAGAGCCTGGAAATCGGTGTCACCACCCGCACCTGGCCAACTATTTGCTGGTGCCCAGCCTGGTCTACAGCTAGCCACCTAACATCCCTGCATGAATATTCATGTGGGCGGATTTCTCTTTTGTTGCCTGCCTAGTCAGCAGTCACAGAACACATGGTGAGTGTTGGCAGCGCCCGGCCTAGGTAGAGGGGCCGCGGACGGAGGCAGTGGCAGGAACCAGGACCTGTGAGGCTGACTGACATTTCCATCTGTGGCGAGGCCTGGTAATTATCGGGGAGAGGAGCGCCCGCAGCAGCGCGCCATCTGCTAGGGGAGATGGCTCAATGAGGTATGAGCACGAGCGGCACTCCGTCGGGCCACTGCCTGCCTCTGACATGAGGGCTCGCATCTGCTACCGAGGAGCCGGGCTGCCCAACACAGCCTGCCTGCCTGGCCGAGAGAGGGGGCTGACAGGAGGGAGGAGAGCAGCCAAGAGCCCCCCTGACCCCCCTCCACCCCCACCACCACCCACCGCCATCACTACCACCACTGCCCTGCCAAAGGCACACTTGACAAACAGCAGAGCCCACTCACAAGTTTCCATACAGATCTCATCAAGTTGTTGGTCGGTTGTAAAGGATGCCTCTTAGTTCCAGTTCTTGCTGAGGAATCCATCATGGTTATGTCAGTGTCAGTGAATGTTGGAACAGGAAGACAGTTCGAGGTGAGACTTGGTGAGCAAATGCATCATACAATATGCATTCGATGGCGCGGCTCAGTTGAAATATCCTCCACTGGTGCGTTCGTTAGCAGGATTTGCTTCTGACTCATTTGTGTAACACAGCTTTCTGAGACTGGTTGGTTTGCGGGAGCCCGGCACCACATCACACGGCCTCCTCACACACCTGACAGGTGTGTGTGTGTGTGTGTGTGTGTGTATGTGCACGCATTAGCCTGGTGTGTATGTTATCCTCATCTCGTCATTGTTGTAGCTCTCATTTTGTGCCCAGCATGGTTAGTCCAACTGTGGTTCTGTTATTACACTCTGCCCACAGACATAGGCACACACTCTCAGAGCCACACACTAACATCCCATTAACAATGAGCACAGAGCGCAGGCCCACTGCTCACTGAGCAGTCAAGATGGCTAGCCACTGACAAAGACAGCTGTGTGCATTATTGTGTGTTTGGGAGGTGTGAAAGCAACAGAGTTACTGTTGTCCGTGCTATTCTTGTTCTGCTCAAATGTGACATTACTTTAAACAGATTTAACCGACACATATTTATAATCAAGTTAAAGGTGCAGTCACACCAGCATGTGATCAGTGAATTTGCTGTGAGTAAATATGTGCAGAACATGCATTGTGCCGTCCATCCTGCAGAAATAGCTTCCTCTTCTATGCTCAACTTGTCACTAATATAACTCGTCACAACAACCAGTAGCTCCTGCACAACCTGCAAGTGGTCATGTCCTCACATGAATGATTTTTGCTCTTCCACAAAGCCAACAAGCATTGGTGATAAACTTGCTCTTATGTTAAGACTAGGAGAGTAAAGCAGTGTATCTGAGGCAGTTTCTGTAACTACTAATTTTAATTTTATCTCCTCCTGTTTGAGCTCTTTAACATCTGTCAAGTCCCTGACAAGTTGTTGTGGAAGTTGTTTTTTACCTTTGTGGATCAGTGTTTTCATACTGCCCTCGTTGCTCTTGCATCACTTATTACCACTTGAGATTTACTCCGAGGGAGAGGAAAGAGCAAAGGAGGCAGGAGGGGTAGAGAGAGAGGTAGGGAGTGAGAGCATGAGAGGTAGGGAGGGAGGGCGAGGGAGAAGCGCATCTCTTCATCGCAGGATTTTATTTGACTGTTTGGACAGATTGGTAGAATTCAAAATGCAGCAGGGGCCTGTGATGTGGCAATAAAGCGTTTGCCTTTGATCCCGCCTCACAATTTTTTTCTCCCCTGCACATGTGCACGTCAAAATCAATTAGATCAACTCTGAAGAGGCGAGGCAGCTGCGCATCCGCACAACAAACCTTTGCATCACCTTAGTTTACCAACAATCTGATTATTATTCTCATTGTCAACTCATTGATATAAACTCTAGCGCTGCCATCACCTGCATGCACAACAAACTTCAAGGTGTGTAAAAGATGAAATGGTACACAAATAGAATATCCATCTTAACAGACAGAAACACATGCTTGCATCTTAGCCGCAGCTGTCAATTACCTACAAAAAAACCCTCTTTGATAAGAAAAATTTGAATTTCCCCCCTCCCTGCACTTGGAGTGGCTTTTTCAGATGTCGTAGCACTTATGAGAAATTTGTGACAGCACCAACAGCGCCTATTCCCTATTCAGCAGCATTAACTCTGTGCCATGTGTCTAACAAACGGAGGCCATTCTGGAGCCCTTAATGACAAGGCTGCTCCGCTCCTCTCCTCTCCCCCTCGCTCTTTTCAAATTGCTCTCTAAATGAAGTACAGCTGTGTGGACCAGGTGCTGCCATCCCCCTTTCAGAAAGAACAGGAAATTATGAAATCCCCAAATCCTTCACAAATGGCGGGCAGGAGGGAAGGTTGGAGAACGTCAGCTCGGCTTGCCTGGTCTGTAGCTACATGTCTCTTGTCGATGGATGATCTTTCATTCGAGTTCGTCGTCAAGCTCTCTCCATCCACCGCCGCGACCCTGAACCTATCACTTACAAGTGCCGGGGCATACAGCAGATGTGCTGATAGGTTCATTCAGTTACAGCATCATTTTGGGATAATTTTTAGAAACATGTATTGATACTGCTGGGTGCATCTTATCCATGCAGACTTTGGGGAGCAGCACTAAATATGTGCATAATGTCTGATGTTAGGTAGATTGCAATTACTGAAAATATTTCTTTTACATGTGTATGTGGTCTGGAGGCTTCATCTGACTGCAGATTTAACCTTTTTATCAATCCATTAAGCTGTGTTAAAAGGGTTCCGACTGGGCTGAACACAGAGTCATCCCTCCTTTTCCTTTAAAATTAAGGTTTTGCTTAAAACCTGCAGTAGCTAACAGAGAATCCAGCTAATATTCAGAGCTCTGTATTTGTTCTCTGTGTTCTAGACAACAGAAAGAGCACAACTGCTGAAGTAGGCCTCCTGCTCAGGAGACTGTCAATGTGCAGCTGTCAATGTCTCCATAAAGCCCCATATCCATAATAGACAAAGCACTCATCAAGCCTCAGCTTCATCTGGTCTCCCAGATGCCCCATCACCAGGGGCAAATCCCATCCAGGACTGAGCGGCGCACCATGCAGCCAGATGTGAGCTGGCAACATGGCCGTGGGGTCAACACATGGCAAAGGTAGACCCAATAAATGAATTATACTCTGATTATCATAAATGTGGCATCTGAGCACGGCGCTTGTGTTAGTGTTGTTTAAAAGGGAAAAGCTGGGACATAGTGTATCAGCTGCACCGCTGCCTCTACAACACATACAGACACGCTGGTTTAGGTTTCATCATGTTAATGTAAGGACGCAACATATAGGACTCAAGCATGTGTGTATGATTTTTTTGTTTTGATTTACATATCACTCAAACTTTGTGCAAAAAAATAAAAAAAAATACAGGGGGTAACATGATAGAGCCAAAACATATTTAGGATTCTCAGAATGATTCCATGCCATATGCCCTGTATTTGTACATAATTCCACAATGTTCTAGGTCGCTCCCCCAAACATATTCTGTTTCGTCACATGCCAAAAAGACCTTTCCCCCCCCCCATCCCTCCCTTCTTCGGTTCGACACGTTTGCATGCGGTATCTGGCTGCCCTGGCTCCCTGTCTTCCCCTTTAAAATGCCATGCCAACTTCAGAGGACCCAGGTGTATGGGTCCGTTATCAATTCCACTAACAAGCGTGCTTACTGGGATCACAGGACGCGTTGTGGCTTGCTTTAAAGTCCCCGTCTGTAGCCAAGGCTGACCTGAATTGGAGACATGCAGCCCCCTGCTGATAGCAGCCAACCTCTGATGGGCAGTCCCTCTCCCAGACTTGGCCAGCACTCCGCCTGGGAAGGAGGAGGGGAGAGAAGAAGAACTCTTTGAAATGCTGGAGTTCCATGAAGAATTGAGAAGCAGGACAGAATCAAAGGCTTCTGATATAGGAAAGGAAGAAAAAAAATATAGAATCAAGACTTGGTGATGAGGAAAAAAGGGGAGATCGGAAAAAAAAGCCCCCCCCCCCTCCTTCACATATATATATATATATATATACACGCACACAAGATCACATATATTCTGCGAACAAAGAACATATAACTTGTAAAGAAAACTTTACTGTATCGCTTTGCCACAGAGGCCTTCACATGAAGCCTGCAGTACATGTACACAGTGTTGACATCAAACAGCTAACCTTTACTGTAGATATCACACAGTATGTCTTACAGAAGTATGTTCCACATTAAATTCTCTGATCACGATGCTTTTTGTGTGCACAGAATATTATACTTTTAAAAGATATGTATGGACTGCATGTGTGTGTGACACTATGCGCTGTCTATTTTGCTATATGTTGCTATACATGCATGATAAAAAAGAAAATGGGTGCATGTGTCTCCAACTCAGCTCTTGCTACTGCTTGTATTGGTGGCAATGGTGGCAGCTGAAGGCCATTATGTCCAGGTGGCCTAGAGGATGCAGGGGCTTTACTGAGAGCTATACACACCATACACAAACACACACACACACACACACACACACACACACACACACACACACGTGCATGCACAAAAAGCTTCACAGCTGCTAGGGCCCACTGCATGTCAATTAGGACGGCAGAGGATGTACAGGGACACATGGACATTCACACAGCGCATGTATAATGCATGACAGGTTGGATGGACTGTATTGAGGGCTACCAGTAGATTGGATCCAGCAGTAGTGGTGTATAAAAAAAATATATATTTCAGACAGGATCACACACCTGAGGTCCTCACTGGCAGGTGGACTTGATGTCAGTTGGCTTGTGATGTTTGAGCACCTTTCCTGTGTATGCTTGTATTTTTTATGTGAGCGTACCCTGGATATGTATAAGACGAGCTTTTTCTGTCACTCACATGTACACGAAATAAAAAAAAGGAGGGAAGGAGTGTGTTGCTTTGGGAGATTGCCTGAGAAAAAGGGGAAGTGAAATTGTTGTGACAGGCATTAATTCCCCAGAATCTACCCTCATTTCCATTCTCACCTGAAACAAAACAATTTTCACGGTTTAGTGTTCAGTGTGCAACATAATATTAGGTGATAAAAGATGTTGAAAGGCAAACCCTGCAATGCAAGATTCCAATACAAAAAATGTCAATTTTTAGCATCAGGATGATGACAACCGTCATAAATCTTTATGCTGCTGTCGTATGTTTGCATACCCAAATTGTTGACCAGTATTTTTGTTCAAATGCAGTGCGAAGTTTTGCCCTCTTACAAAACATTCATTCCATTTAAGGTCAAAGCAACTCAGAAGTTATGTGCAGAAGCTAGCACATTATGCTGATTACTCTTATGAAAATTGCATGTAGTGGGGTGAGGGGTCACTGGAGCTTAATTCCGTTTTCATGTTTTGTTTCACACTAGCCAAGCTGTGGGTGTCTGTGTGTGAGGCACTGTCTGCTATTGGCCTTGACAGCACGCAGTGTAATTGGCTCACTAAGGTGATTCAGTAATCGCCTGAGTGACACCTTCCCTGGCAAATTTTGACATTGGAGGTGGATGAGGATGCGGTGGGCTTCAAGTGCCAAGGGAGCTAACCTTGTAGGACAACCAAATTTACAGAAGGGAAATGTGGAGGAGACCCACTTCATTCAGTGTATTTGCATCATGAAATGAAAAGGTACAATGAATAGACACCTTTTTCCTTATCCTCGTAACCTTATTGACTTCGACCATTAAATTGTCCTTGTGTTTGACTGTGTTTCCACTTCCTTCCTTTTCCACCTACTTTCCGCTCCCTTTCATTACTTCTCCTTTCCCCTCAGTCTTCACTTACTTCCATGGATCATCACTACGTCTGTCCTTCTCCTCTTCTTCCCATCTTCCTCATCTTCCCCCTCCATTTCCCCCTCATCCATCTCCTTAACGTCTCTTCTCCCTTTCTTCCGCCTCCACCACTTCCTTCTCCTCCCTTTTGCTCCTGGCGTAGCTCATGGAGAGGAGGAGCAGCCAACGCTGTTCTGTTCCTCAGGACTGTCCTCCTCGTGCAGAACACAGATGGTTATTATGGAGCTGCACATAAATTGATTATGTTGGAAATTAACTGTTGCTGTCAAAGGCAGCCGCCAACCTGTCCCAGTGTGTCCCTGTGCCCGCTGATGCATAGGATCCAGCTGATGGACCAGATGTTTGCACAGTGCGCCGCTCCTTTTAAGGTCAGCACAAAAGTGGTATGGGGGCTCTCTGATCTCCGTCTCTTTGTACTTCCAGCCTATGCCCTCTTGCCTCTTGACATTTTGAGGAAGTAAAATGGAAGTTTTCGAATGTGGACGGTTGTGATGTTGCAGTGGTTTACTTTTCACATTTACTTATTTCATTGGTCACTTGTAATATGTTTCTGGATTTATTATCTTTTCCTTGGGAAAAATGCTTCTTGTCCGACTATGTGCTTGCAGGATTTGCGTGAGTTTTTTAAGAATGGGGGCTCCTGGGTGCAAAGTAACACTGAATCTATGGGAGGTTGAAGTAGGTCTCACAATTGTGCCAAAAGACCATGTAGTCTCTTCAACAAAACCCAACATGCCAAGAGTCTCCAAGCGTGTGTCCCTAAGTAGGACTGTCTTCCAGCAGCTCATTACAGGTTGGTCTGGATAAGCATGATGGGTGACTCCTGGCTGTGGCCTCAGGGGACAGGTAGCACAATGCCAAACTCAGCAGAAAGTCAGGTCTTAGGAGTGTTCCTACATTGTTTTCCAGGCCTGACCTTGATTCCAGGCCCACTCCTGCATGTTTCCGTATGCATGGCAGAGTACGGAGGGCTGCCAAAATCTGAGCCAAACAGGGAAGAGACACACACACACACACACACACACACACACACACACACACACACACCCACCCACACACACACACTAACACACAGACACATGAGTAACCACACACACAAACGTGGGCCAAATCCCACTGCAAAGGCTAACCTGCGTGGAGATAAATGCTGAAGAAGTTGCTTCATTTCATATTCATTTGATTAAAATATAAAACATTCACTTTAGGGACAATATTTTTACAGGCAGTGCAGCACTTAATGTTGCATTCTATCACAATTTTAGGCATTCTGAATTTCCCCTTCCTCCCTGTGATCTCCGGGTTAAGTTAAAAGCATGGCAGGCTTTCTGTTTTTCCAAGAACATTTTGTTCTTGTTTAATGTAAAATTCTGGTTTGTTTTTATATTGATGAAAAGAAAGATCTTCTCTGATGCACTTCCACCCTGGCGTTAGATATGTTAATACCTCCGCGGTGCAAAAGTCTCTTGAAGCATTTTGATTAGCACCACTCAGAAGACGAAGATCACTATAAAAACCTCTCTGTCAAAAGCTGTCGGATGCTTTCAGCAGCTTTTAGGCAAAATAAAGCCTCACTGGTCAGTTAACTAACTGAATCCTGTCTAAGGCCAGAGAGGCATAGTGACATGAATATGAATGTCAGCAGGTGATAAACAGAGTGGATTTCTGGGACGTGTTACTGTTTGCGACACATACCCCTCACACCCCAGATGTAAGCGAGCTGGGGAGGCTGCCACTCAATTTGACGACATCTGAGCAGCTAGCAGCAGTAATTGGCTACAACAGCCTGACTGTATGGCAATGACTCTCATAGACAACTACTGAAATCACATACAAAGTACAGACAATTACTGTATGTCACGTTTCTGCAAATGCAAAGCAAGTGTTGTTTACCTGAATAGTAACTTGCTACAGATATGGTAAATTTCTCATAAAGAGTGTGGTTGATAACACAAATGTGAAACTGTGCAAATGGAGTCAGTATCACTTTGATTCAGTTTAATCAAATTACAGATCCATGAATTAAAATCTGGTCTCTAAAGGCTGCTGCAAAACTTCTGGATCTTCTGGGAGGGGGAATCTAGGCTAAAGAAGGAGAACTCAAGCACACTTTTAAATGCAACAAACAGTTTAAAAATCTTTTATCGAGCAGAAATGTGGGCAGAAAACTTTCCAACTAACTGTAGCCAACACCTACTTGGGTACAAGCCAATCCAGGATCATGAACTCTAAGGATAATCAGTCCCAAAGCCTTATTGTGAGTGCAAATCCCACATTCTACATACAGCATATAATACATTAACTCAGATAATCTGTATAAGTACATTGGAACAGTTAACAAATACTATTCTAGTAAAGTAGTCTGTCCTGAATGGAATACGAAAATATACTTTAGTACAGTACAGTACCGTTGGTGTCACGACACTACATATCAGATCTCTTTAACTCTATGGGCTAGCACTTTAAAAATGTATTACCACATCCAAGTGTAAGTCAGATATATTTACAAGGAAAATAGCGAAAACAATAGAAATGCTAGGTAATGGTCACAGAACTGATTAAAATGGGAATCCACAGTAATCATTTACAGACAATAGTCGAAGTATGCAATGAAAAAAGGTCAAAGTAAATCAAAGTATACACCAAAGAGGTCCAAATTCCTTTGACAACAGGTCATGGTTACCACATCTACATGGCAGCTTTTCCACATTATATATCACGGAAGTCTCAAGGAGAAATGCCATGCTTTGGATCATTACAGTGCACAATATCATGATTTCCGTCAACTTGCTTAAAAAAGACATACAGTACCATTCCAAGCCAAACTGGTGATTAACTTCAAGGTGAGACAAAAGCAGATGTTGCTCACAGAGTTTGGCCCTCTACGGACTACGAGAGTGATAACACCATTACAGCCAAGTGTGTCCAAAAGTCCAAAATAAACAATGGTATGGTTAAGATTTGATTAGATTTTGGCACAAAAACAACTTTGTTAGGTTTAGGGAAAGACCAGGGTTTGGTGTAAAATAAGCACTTCGTTAAGGCGAGGGAAACATTGTGGTTTTGGTTAAAAGGACTGCTTTGTTAAGGTTAGGGCAGCTCCGTTGTCAAGGTTACAATAATAAATACATACGGTTAAGGTTCAGGGATTATCATGCTTAAAAAAACAAAACCTTTAATTATAGTTTCTATGGCCACTATAGGACTGAATGTAAACATATCTCATTTGGGGCTGCGGTTATAGAAATGAAGCTGCCATGGTTGCTATGCTATAGTTTAAAAGGTTGCCATAGAGCATGTAGTTGTAGAAAGGTGAACTGAACATATTACTAATATATTACTAAAAATGTCATACTTAAGCTTGAGCACCACATAATTTCTTTATATCATCAATCATACTGTGTAGACTGGTACTGTTCATTCTCGCTGGTCTAGCACATTAAGCATGGCAGAGGATGTGGTACATTTCCTCAGTGGACACAGTGCATATTAATATGGTTTTGAAATGTTTGAAGAAGTTTATCTTCTTTTACAACATATTTGTGTATAATATCTTTCAACAACCAGACAGAGTAAAAAAAAAAAAAAAAAAGGCTCAGAAAACAAACTCAGGATTTCAGAGCAATGTGCGTTCATTGTTTCACAACTTAGATTATAAGGAAGAAAAGGCTGGAGGATTTCTGGTGATTTACACTCCTCTGTGTGTTTAAAAAAAAAGGTAGGAATCTCCTTTTCTTCTCATCTCTATCAGGCTGGAACACCTTGGGCTGATAGGAGCTCAGAGGTAGCTACAAGCTTAAGTGAAATTTTCCATGTAGAAGTGTGCGTGCACGCATGCTTGTAGACGTCTGTGTGTATGTGCGTATGTTCATGTATGTCTGAGTGGGTGTGCGTATGGTAGTGGTGGGAGATATTTTCAAATCACCGCTCTGCCGGTTTCTCATTGTTCTGGGAAGCTGTTTGCCACTCTGCACGATTAACAGTATTATCTGTACCTAGCCCAGTCAGCCAGCCAGTCCTTGGGCCATTGTGTTCCCGTCAGGGGTGAGTGCTCTCGACGCTGCGTGTCACGCCTGCCCCCCGACAGTAGGGACAGGCTTGGCTAGGCCCAGGTGGGACGTGCTGGCATTTGGGCACTGTCCGCTGCAGGAGGGAAGGGGTAGATGGGAGCGGGGGGGGTTTTGGGGGGAGGGGAGTTAGTGGCCTAAACAGCAGGCAAGAGGCAGAGAACTGGTCCCCTTGCCCAGCCAGAGCTCCAGTTCAGGGGTGAGGAGGGGTGAGGGGGTGAGGATGGGAGGCCCCCAGGGGCCACCTTTGTGTGCCCTGAGCATCAAGCTCCATCTGGTCACTCTGCAGAGAGGACAGTGTTTGTGACAACCCTGTTTTTAGAAAACAGAGTTGCCTCATAGTTTTTGGCTCTCTTTGCCCATCTCTCCCTCGTATTCTCACTCTGATATAACTTCTGTACAATTTTGAAATAAGTGAACTTCTACTAGTTATTTTTGAAGTAAAACATATGTGTTCTCTATAAAATAACTACCAGGCGTTATATGCCAGCTGCAGCATTTAAAACACTGCCTACTGACTGTTACATCAGTAAAAATCCACCAATAATATCATTTTTAAACAATCAGATTTGTACTCTTACGTTTAGGTCAAGTTTATATACAGTATGTAGCCAAAAATTACAACACCCTTAGGTTCAGATAGGAACAATCTACACAGAAGTTAAACTTTCCACCCTCTACAGATCCACCCTCTATGATGCACAAACAGAGCACAGAGTGGAATAGTGGGAGTAGTAGGACCACAAAATTGCACAAAATTCAACCGCTGCTGTTTGTTTGCATGTTTATTGCCTGTAATACGATAAGAAAATGTAAGTGCAGTACGGCCAAATAAAAGAAACTGTTGTTGACCTCCTTTTTTATGCAGTCGAGCTAATTTTCAGATAATGAATCAAACAGCAAACACTTAAATGCAGCCTTTTAACCAAATTCCTGTCTTATTTGATTTGGTGATGTAGTCTCCTCTGATGTAAATGTCATATTAGCATACCATTGACAACGTACTGGACCGCTCTCCATCTCAGCCCCTCTTTCGCTCGCTTCCTCCCTGCCTCTAGGCCTCTTTCACCGCTGACCTCTCTGCCCTCTCCTTTGATGAACTCATGAATTCATTGCCCTGGTTCTCGGGTCCTTCTCTTCCTCTCCTGCTCTTTACCCCTCTTCCCTATGCTGTATAATTGACTCAGCTGCAGCCTTTGTGATATAATAGCTAGTTTACCTGGCAGAATGACATTTCACAGGCTCTGAGCCACCATAAAGCTAATTGTTCTAGGGCGAGAGGGAGAGAGCAGTGTGTATGTGTGTGCAGCGGATGATAAGAGGAGAGCGGACGCTCCATTTGTGCTGTATAGGCCAACAGAGGGTTAGAAGTGACATTTATCTCCACATTGAGCCTCAGACCCAGCCATGGCCTGATGTACTCTCTCTGTCTCCCTCTCCTGCTCTCTTTCGCTCAGATCCTTTCTTCTCTATTACCTTCAAAGACATTTTCTAGTTTTATTCCTTTTTATTAACTTTTGTGCGTGTGTGTGTGTGTGCATGTAAGTAGTCAGTACCTACCTCGTTTAGACCTAAATCAGCTACCCTGCACAAATAAGATAGGGTCTTTAATTAGGCCCAGTGGCTCTATTTCTCCTCTCAGTATTCAGCATAATGTAGAAGGAGAAGCATAAATTTATATGGTAAGGAAAGGCAGGTGGTTTCACTGCGATGTAATTCTAACGTGTTGCTTCTGGTTGCTCGGTGCTGTTTGCCCTGTCCATCTGTCTCCTGTAAAATGAATATATGGTGCGAGTCCATTTGTTCTAAACAAATGTCAGCTACCAAATAAGGCTCCGCTGTTTCACTGAAATGAAGAACACAGAACAGTTTGCAGCAAAAGTCCTCCATCATCTTTGGTTGATTTAAATGTTAAATGTCTAACTGAGATGGTGTTGAGGGTAAATTTGACTGAGCTGTCGGACTGAAAAAACTTCACATTCAGTGTCATGCATTTTATGTATATGATGGTGTATTTTAAGGGAAAATAAATTATTTTTTAGGTACATTGTTCTTACAGCTGTAGCTTTGTGAGTTCCTTTGTGATTGGGCTTCATGTCAAATTAGAAAATAAGGTGCCTGATCAATATTAGCTAATATTAATCATCACCTCCTGATCATAACACATTCTCAACCTTATTATGTTGGAGCAAACAAACTGAATCAAGAATGATTATTTCATTCCACTGATGCCTTGGTCTTAATTCTAACTGCAGTAGCTGACAAACAAATTGTTCTCTGACCTCCAGTGATTTACTTCTCACTTTGTTGCAGTAATGTACATGTCTTAAGTGTGACAGTACATTGTGACATCACTGTTGGGTGTGAAGTTTTAATGTTAATAAGACTAATTTCCAATGACAGGTAAAGGCCAGAGGTTCTTCAGGGATCTGGGAACTGCCAGCACCTACCAACCTGAAAAGATTTGATTTTTTTTTTGTTTTGTTTTGTTTTGTTTGTTTCAAACAAACAACATCCCCTAAAGGTTGTTGCTTTGGTAGCAACGGGATCACCAGACATGCAATAAGAAAATTTCACATGAATGAACTGTTTCTGTTTATATGTCCTTCTCGTGTGTTTTTATCGCTTTTCCGTTTCTTTAAGTGTTCTTATGTAAGGTAAGGTAAATGTCCTGCAACATAATGTGACTGTCAGTGTGTTTCATTGTAAAATAGTGTATCTTATAGCAATTGTGATATGGCAGTCTGACTCTACCCATCATTCCACTGAATCAGATTCTTTATATAGAGTCTGACAACACACTCAGAGACCAGAGTCCTGACATGTTTTGTATTGATTCCATCTGTCTGACATTTCAGATAGCCCTGTCTAGAGTTTCAGCAGAGAGAGAGAGAACGAAATGGAGGGACAAATATATAGAGAGAGGAGAAAGCTCCCAGAGGGAGAGCAGCTGCTCAGCAGTGCAAGAAGATACATTTCATAATGAGAACATATTGCTATTGATTCCGAGTTTGAATGGGAGCATTGATTTGATTGAACAGTCATTACATCGTGGCCCTTAACAAGCATAATGTGATCAGACTAAAAGCATGTCTAATGTTATCCACCCAGGGAGGGATTCTTTGAATGTGCATGTAGAAAAATACCCTATGTGAGAGGAATACTTTGATATTTTTGGGAAATACACTTATGCACCTTTCTTGCAGAGCTTGATGAGATGGCCGATACTTCACTCGTATCTCACATTAGAGAAGGGAGGAGGTGGTTAGCTTAGCTTAGCATAAATATTGGAAGCAGGGGGAAAAAAAGCTAGCTTTGGCTTACTGCCGCTGTTTGCTAGGAAATACCTCCCCATAAACTACAACTTGTGAACTGATATCTATCAATCAATCACAGACAGGAGAGTGGTATTGCACTTCTCGCCTCTTAAAGAGGATTTCCAAAATGTACTTGTACCCAGTTGGACTAAGGTTTTTGAACTGGCAACTAGGGGTGGCCTGATATACCGGTATCAATAATCCAGCATCTTTTAAATCAGTTTATTCAGTTTTTTCTGTTCTTGCTTTGCAGTACAGTTAACAATACAACAATACAGCTATGGTTACAGACTCTCCACCCCTCTCCACACTTATTTTGAGTGTACTTCATTTGCCAAAACAGAGACAAAACACACAGTAAAGATGAATTTGACTTTCTGTTTTTCAAACTTTATAATTATAATCTTACATGTATTTTTATATCAATTAACAAGCAAATATGGAATATACAGAAAATATAATTTACTAAACAAAATATTTAAAACAAATTTGTAAAATTGGTAAAACGATAGATTACTGAGAGAAAAATAAAATATTAAATATCTACATTAATGCCATAAATGCTCCATGTAAACACACTTCCATGTCAGTGCTCTCATATTAAATATATGTCAACACATCTATCTATCCTGGCAGGTTTTGAGGAGGCATGTCCGCCTGCCTCTGTGTTGAACAGACTGTGGGATGTCTCTGTAGCGTCACTGGGTTTCTTCTGCTCTGTTCCTGTCAAAAAACCCACAGGCCCACCCATCCAAGATGGCCTCTCTGCTTCCCACTTAGAGAAATAGATGGAGTGTTTAAGTGTTTTTGTCGAGTCAAATGGCACCAGGCAGATGACTGCATGCCATTACCATAATTTACCCTGATGCAGGCTGTCAGGGTGTATCATCAGCAGGTCTATTTTCTGTCCTATGGAGCTTTCAGGAGCTTATAGACAGGTGTAGCTCTCCATAGTCACTCTGTGAAGCTCTGCACAGGTTCAGAGTGTTGCTTAGTTTGGCAAGTTTTGTTTGCTGCCTGCCACAACTTGTCACCAGTAAAGTTAGCTTCACTTCCTCTTCTATAGTGACAGCTGAGGGGTGATGAGTGGCACTCGTCCTTCAGTCTGTCTGTCTGTCCATCCCCACCTGTCTCTCTGTGCCAAAGCTTTCAGGGGCTGCCCGCACAAATCTGTCAGGCAGATGGGGGGCCGGCTTTTTACATGTCACTTGAGGGACGCCCAGGCAACACAATCTGCGGCCCACAATGCAGTGTGTTTGAACCTTGTGAAACCCGAATGGAGAATCGATGCAACGCCATCCATGGCCCAGATTCTCTGAAGAATCCCTCTGTATCCTGCCTGTCTGCGTCTACCTTCTGCCGGGCTCCTTTAGAAGAACTCTGCATCTTTTATTTATCCCTTGAAATAAGGCTGGACCCTGACGAGAGCATAGGCTGCACACACAGACACACTTGTCTCACACACACATATACGCACACACACATATACAGACACACAAATGGGCCTCCTTCTGTTACTGAAAAGTCGGCAATTATGGAGAGAGAGGGGAGGGACAGTTGGGATTTGCATATGTCGTTGAGAGAAGAAACTACATCTCCCACAAGGCCCGGCGGTGGAAATGAACCAGCTGTCCATGGTTTGTAGATCAGATCCCATCCTCTTGATTACGAAATCACAGAATAATAAGGACCAAAAAGTTGTGGGCCACGCTGTTTGTTCCTCCTTTGTTGTTCCCTAGAACAGAAGTTATTTTGCTTCCGCTGCCTCCGAGCTGTTTGCCATGTGCCAATGTTTGGTGCACTGTGCTCCACTTGTTCTCCTTCTCACACAGAAAATCAGAAGACTCCAGCCCTGCCCCTCCAAAGCTGTCATGTGAACTCCCGCCTTTTGTTTAATTTACATTTTGAGGCACAGCCCATCAATTCCCCCTCTTCCCGCTGCCCCCTGCCAACACCACCACCCCACCACACCAACTGGCTTCATCAAAAATGCAGAGTTCAAACTAATTAGTGACATTTGGCCATTTGTGAAACTTTTTCCTCTCCAAGTTCAGCTTCTGTCAAGCATGGCCTCATAGCTCATAGAAGACTAGAATACTTTTTATCAGTATGAAAAATTACAATGTTATACATCAATGGCAAAAAGCTATTTCTACCACTGCATCTATGCCAAGTAGAGACGTGATGCATATTACAAGATCGGATACGATCAGGTGTGAATAAGGTAAAATAAATGAATAGAGATTAAGAATTATTATATAATAAATAAAAGAACATTTACCAAATAAATACTAAAAATAAACATGAACTTGCTGAACTTGTGATCCCATTTAACAGTTTACGTTCTACTTTTCATTTCTCAATACTCAACAGTACAAAAAACAAACTGCAAACTGTAGCATCCATAGGAATAAGCCACAGAAATAAAACGAGTTATGATAATTGTTTGCGTGTGTGCATATGTACAGTATGTGGGCGTCTTGCAGTGATTTGAAAAGTTTGCTTTTGTCACGAGAGACATCTGTCTCACTGATTAAAAATAGCTCAAAGTATGAAGGCAAACATCTGTAGGGACAAAAATAAATAAATGACGTGATAAAATGATGACATGAAAGCTTAATTACACAGATAAGTATTGAGGTTCTAATAACAGCTTGTACAGAGGTGTAGAATCTGGAGATCGGAGATATAATACACACACGCTGACACACACAGACCTGTTTAATGTGATTTGGCGTTTGGGATGGATTTAGCACGGCCACCATGCAGCTCTGCATGGCAATGGTCGACTCTTTCAGTCTATGAAGGAATTGTGCAATCTGAAGTGAAGTTAAAGCGGTTGTAATTAATATTTTTTATATTAACCATGAATCACATTACTACTTGTATATGACTAGGCTTTCTCATAATGGTGAGCATACATGTATCACCAGAATCCTCAGCTCTCGAGTACTTTGAATCACCTTTCAGCTGTTTTTACAGCCCACAAGTTTACTCCTTTGGTTCACTGCCATTGCTCTCATTGGTGTTTTCTTTGTTTGCTGTTTTCACTGAAAATGCTCTGTAAACCTGCTGTAAGCTGTCTAACACCAAAGACACAAAGTTTGCAATGAGCCAGTGGAACATTTAGCATCACAGTAGCCATATATTTCTCTCAGGAGTTGGTGGAGACCAAACACAGAGCTAACAGACTTAGGACTTACATTCCCCATGAAGCCAGAAACATGACTACAAATGAATGCTAATGTTGCTATGTATGTGGTGCATGTATGAATAGGGAACTCTTTGCTAACACAATCATCATATCAACTTAAAGGGTGTTGTGTTCACAGATTGTTTCTGTTGCCCCTTAGTGACCAAACACAATGTTATTACAGGTTTAAAGTCAGTTTAGTTGTCATCTGGAGTCCTACTCAGCTTCTTAAAATAACTGGACGATGTTTTCTGTGGCTCTGGATGAGCCTTGTCTGAGAAAATAACCTGATCATGCCAACAAAGGCTACAGAAATACAAATATATAGCAGAAAGAGGACATGAAGGATCTAATGAAAACATGAAGTTGTTTGGATTATGGGATATAGAGGCTCCAATGTTTTCAGTGATATCATATCTTGTCTGCTGCTTCTTCAATCTTTGCTGTTCCTTTAATATATATGTCTTGCGAGCTCTCCAACTTAATTGATGGAGTTGACTCAAGTTGCATCAAGTTGCTATCCTGCCTGTCATATCAACCCAATGACATGTAGCATCTGACTCACATCTACATGACACAAGTCATGACTGAGTGTTTCTAAAGTTGTTATAAAACCTAATTATTGACAATGACACAGCACCCCCTCCAGCTGACTCACCAGAAATGAGTGACATCTTGTTAAAATGTGTGCATCTCTGACCTTTATCAACAGCAGTGTACTGAAATGCAAGTTACTGTTAGCTTTAATTTGATGGTAGCTTGTTTGTTGTTTCCATTCCAAACTTTAAAAAAAATATTTCCAAAAATGAAAAAGCATGGCTGCAAGGCTGAAAGTTTCTGCCAAACTTTCTTCTGTGTTTCCTGTAGAGTCCGGGTGTGAGGGGAGCACTTGAAAATGAGCAAACAGCAGAACACGGTGAGGAATGGAGCAGTGCAGGTGAGGAGAGGGGAGGTAAAAAGCTGACAACGTTAATGTGGAACCAAAAGGAGAGTGCAACCTGGCAGTCACTCAAATCCTGCACCTGCACCTTTATAAAACAAGCTCTCCGGTGTGTCTCTCTGGCTCCCTCTCTCTCTTTTTGTTTCCCTCTTTCTCCCTCCCTCTCTCTCTTTTCTTTCCATGTGCTGTGGCTTGGGGCGTTGTCATTTTCGGCATGTTTTCTATACACTGTGCACTCTGTGTGTGTGTGTTAATTGTGGCCATCCTTAGGGAAAGGGAGAACGATGAGAAGGACCTGTTTGAGAGCAGCCGTGCCAGGTTCTGTGGTACGACTCAGCGTGCAGCTACAGACACCTGGTCTGCCTGAAGGGCAAGAGGAAGGTAGACTTGCTTTTTCTCCTCGTCCTCCTTCTGCCCTCCCTTCACTTTCTATTCGACCTCTCTCTCTTCCTTTCTCTCTCTCACTTTCACACACTCTTTCTCTGTCTCTGCTCTCCTCGAGCTTGGAGAAAACAGCTGCTGTACAGCCTGTGCACAGGCATCCCACCTTACCAGCCCAGCCTATCCCATCAATCATGGCACACTACTCACCGCTGTTTGTAGGGATCCAAGTGCACTAGACAGGGAGAAACTTAGAACTTTGTGGGTCAATGACTTTGAAACAATTTGTCCAGAAGGCCTGAGGCCACAGTACCAGCTGATAATGTTTCATAAATTACAACAGTACATCAGTGACCATCCTCATAAACTCTTGATCAAAGTTACCCACTCAGGAGCAGGCAAAGGTTTACCCACTCTCTGCACCCACGGGCCAGATCATTAATATCACTTAAAGGACAATTCCACTTGGTCTTATTTTGAAAGTTTTTGGCATAATTTCTGTCAGTTATGATAATTTCGTACCCAACAAAGAAATTGCAGAAATCTGGGAACACGGGTGCGTCCCTACAAGTAACGCGAGCAGTGGTCGGACAGGTTGTAAATAGGCAAAACCACTTTATTTTGAGCTTTTACCCAAAAATGAATAAACCTGAAATGTTGGTAATAATCTCTCTATACATAGGAAAACTTCCTGTAGTGTTCCTGTGCCCCAAAATCTCAGGTATTAAAGAAATAGTTTGACATTTTGGGAAATATTAGCTTTCTGCTAGTTAGATGAGACAATCAATTCTGCTCTCATGTCTGTACGGTAAATATGAAGACGTTTGCAGAAGCTGGTCAGCTTGTGGTTTGGGCTGAACTATTTCTTGGTGGAGCACAGTGACTCAGAGAGTAGTTTGGCCTATAACCCACACCCCCTTAAAACCACAATGTGCTATTTATTTTATTTTTTTTGTTTTTTTTTACAGATTGAACAAATGAGATATATGTTTAAATGTCATATTTAACATTGGACAGATAACTCTAAAACCGGACTGTGATCTGTGTCTGACACCACTGTGTGGTTTCGATTTATAGTCTGCGGTGCTTTGTCACCGCTCCTTGGCCTTTCCACTCAACTTTGACATTCACCATCAGCTTTGTGGCCATATGTGCACATGGTGGTTGAGTGATGAAAAAGTTGCCCGTTTTCGTATTCAAGTCTGACATATTGAGGAATGGAAAGATGCTCGTAGAGTGCTTGTGGGCAAAGACAGTGACATACGGACACAGTCTCTCTCTTTCTCTCTCGCTCTTTCTCTATCTCTCCCTCTCTCTCTCTCTGATACGCACACATACGCACACAACTCTTGGTCAGCAGCACAGATGAGTTCTGGGAAAACAAGCAGCTGCAGGAGGAGGAAAGGACCATAAGGCTGGACGGCTTGCCAAATTTCATCATCTATTATGGATTGCCTGAGATGCACACTCTACTGCAACCAGGGGCATGTCTCAGCTTCACATGCATTTGCAAATCTGCGTGCACACACACATTTACATGCACACATGCACACCTCTGCAATCAAACCCACATTATTTCAAACCCATCAATCGAATAGAACCAAGACCTTGAAGGCCAAACTGAACCTTCAAAGTTACACCGACACACACTCATGCATCGTGTGCTGCCTCATTCATAATAATCTCCCTAGTAAAGTTTTATTCTTCGTAAACTTGGGTTCAAGAGCAAAAGCCGAGTCACTATCTGTTAGTTAAATAAATAAAATTATTTGTATGTGTCATGCTATAGTGTCTTTTTCAACACTGCAACAAGGTGTCATTTATGTCAGAAATATTTGACACACGGCCTTAAAGTGAAAATAAATTGATGCTTCACGTTACTGCAGCACAGAATGAATATTTACAGCATGTTAGCGTTCAGTGTGGATTACTAGAGCAAAAAAAAAAAAAAAAACTGTTATGACAGCTAGACAATTGAGAGGATATATGAAACATACAGTAGGGTAGTTGGGAACATTGAATACATTAAAAAACAAGTGGACATTATGGACACGTCAATAGCAAACTGTACTTTAAATTTCCTTCACAGATGTTGCTTTCACACGATCACACGATCCCCTGTTTTACTACCCTTCACATCATAATTATATATAAAATGCAGAGCTACTGCCATGAAGTTGAGCACTTAATATGCTCATGTTAATAATTATGTGCTGTATAGCTAATGTGTCTTAGTTCACTATAGTTTATATTCTCTGCGAAGGTTGGACGTGCTTTGTTGGACAATAGCCGGACACTGGCTGGTGCTCACTAGATAGCATATTCACTTCAAGGGTAGAGTTGCCCAGCAGGGGATGACCACAGGGAGCAGCGCAGCTGGAGCTCAGCTCACATACAGTAGATTCTATGTAACAGCTGTTGTCAGGCTCACTCTCTATCTCTGTCTCACGTGGTTTTGTGCAGTGCCGTGCTTGTATGCTTGTGGTGACAGATGAGTCTAAACGCCAAATATCAACTTTGTACACATGCTGAATTTACATGACACATTTGTGCTACATGAGCTGGAAAAAAAACATTTCAAGTGTATCTCTTACAAAAATATATCTAATATACTCTTTGTGATATTTAAGCTGTCTATGCACTACTCACTCTTTTACTTAGCCGCTCTTTTACTCACTGCTGCTGCAGTGCTCATTTGCACTCGCTCTTGCAGCCGCTGCTGCAGCTGGTTTTATGCTGTGCTGGGCTTATTATAGCTACTTACAGTGTATGGCATTTCATAAGCCCCACTCCCACCTCAGAATCCACCTGTAGGCTCCGAAGGCACCAGAATTCATCAGAAGAGCTCGACAAACAACTTTCACCAACCAAACAATCCGACATTCACACACACTTCACGCAGTGATTGGCAAGGTGAGGGTGAGAAAGAAAGCAGGCTTTGAACTTCTCTCTCAAGATTTTTTTCGTTTGTTCACGACTATTGTATGTGAGTTTTTGTTTATAACTGCAAGTGCAACACTATGACTGCGAGGCTGTGAAAGTGTGTGCTGTTATCCCCATATTTAAACGATAATCATGTCTCACCCTTCTGTATAACTTGGTCTCAGTTCTCAAGGGGGAGGAATTTATTACCGTCACTCCCCAAAACCCATAGCGTGGTACATGCTTGTGGGGAGTGACTAGGCCAGAGGCTTGACACCAAATATGAATCACTTTCGCTGCTTGAGGATCTTCACTGTAAGAATTTGTCACTTTTTGGTTTAGAACTAATTCGCTGCAGCTTCAAGCGTCTGTGGTGCACTCGCTCTTTGGTCTCGCTGAGATTTCTGTAGAATACAAATACAGAATTTTTTATTCCCCAGCAAACCAGTCATGACAAGTTCATGGCAGGCTTTAAAGAAAAATCTGTTAATTTTATTTGGTATTGACTTTCCAGTAAGTGGAAGTTTGCGGCAAGTACCTCAAGCATACAGTAGATGCCTTGTGGGCCTCTACGACACAATCACTAGTCCTGTGGTTACATTTTATAGAGTAGTCTTGGCATTCTTGGTCCCATCTTCAGGAGGGGAAATGGGATAACTTGTTGTTGTGCATGTTTGTGTATCTTTTCAGAGGGAGCACTTTGGCAGGCACCATTACCGCCCAGCAGTAAATTGCCTTGTAAATTACAGTGCCGGGGTAATAAAGCCAGATTTGTATATCACCGGGAGTGGAGACTGTGTCTGTCTTGTAAATTTAATTAAACAGCAGGTGCAAAATCAGGTCATATGGCTTTGATGTGCCCCATGTGAGAATGACAACCAGACAAAGATTCTAATACGGGCAGCATTTACATATTTTTGCATGCGGCGGGCGGCTTGTACGGAGGTAAGGGGAGCCTCGCCTATCACCTTGTTGTGTATTAAATTTCCCCCAAATTAAAGACGATTCAAATTAGCTGTCACCTTTAATTTTAATAGATCCACAGCCAAATAAACGGTTAAACCCTTCAAAAAAAACAAAAAAAAACAGCCTCTTGCTCGTTGAGAGTGTGCATAAACTCACCCATTACCAACACCTAGTCCCGACTGAAACACTTTCAGACTAATTGGCTTTTATTGCCTGTCTACTGTACATTACACAACGTCAGAGCTAACCCATTAGAATGCAATTAAAATACTTCTCAAGAACTTCAGTTAAACAAGATGTGACATCAAGCTAAACCAGCGCCCGTAGTATAGTATATTAGAAAAACTGTTATTTTCTTGCCAACTAGAATTGTGTTTTAATATAGATCTCCGTCTGGCTGATGTGCACTGAAGCCAAAAATCATCCTCTTATGGCTGTACTTGACCTGTGACACTGTCAACGTGCTGTCTGAGCTCCAGAAGGCCCTTTCCTGTACGTCGGTTTGAGCTCACTGCCAGAGAGCCTACGAACGTGTCAGCGGCATCAGTTGACCTGACGGCAACACCTTCGCTTGTTTCTTTTTTTTTGTGTGTTGGGAGGAAGTGGTTGATAATTACCACCTAGGATGTAGCCATCTGTGCCGCCCTTTCACGGCCTGTTAAGCTCGCTTTTCAGAAAGTTTACTGTTGACAGAGGGCACGCGAGAGGAGCGAACGCCAGAGCGCGTTAAAAAGAGTGCACACTCAAGCAATATTAAAAGCAACGTTAAGGAGCTGATTTACAGGCAGAAGGTGGAGGAGGAGGCGAAGGAGGAGGTGGGGGGGCAAGGAGAAGGTGCAAAAATATGGAGGAATTCTTGAGGTTGGGTACACTTAACCCAAGAGGAGTGATTTTGAA